>JAWNNV010000807.1:0-2400000 GCA_035044485.1 Scaptomyza reducta | reverse complement strand
ACTGACATGCAGCGGCAACAGCCAAAAGGGGCAAGGAGCTGCAGAATGCTGCCGCCGAGTATAAAAAAAAAACACACACACACACACCAAGCTTGCAATCGTCGCCGTCGCCAATAGTAGCACCAACAGCTATTTACCACTGTTGTAGTTGTTGTAGTGTGTGTTACGCCTTTTGTGGCGTGGCCTGAAAATATATTTCATACGCGTTTTTTTTCTTTTGCCGAGCGAATTTCTCCGACAACTTGTGCCATTTTTTGTTGCATGCTGTTTGTTTTTTTTTTTTTTGCATGTTGAATGAAAATTGTTGAAATACTTTTATTTATTTGCATATAAATTATTCAATTGTTCCTTGGCTTATCTTTCTTGCTGGCTACCCTTTAAGCCACACACACACATACACAACACCCAACTCCCTACAACTCCTGTGGAGTCTATCAAAATGTTGAATGCATTACGAACTGCAATTGATTTCTGATATCACACACACATATATATATATATATATATATTCTTGAAAGTGGGCGTGGCGATATGATAAATTTTTGATTTATGCTTGCATATTTGGCACAAGTTAAATAAAATCGCATTTGCATGCAGTTGCTGCTGCCACAGGCACTCAGATAGAATGCGAAGAGGGCGACGGAGAGAGGTCAAAGGGCACGAAGAGAGATCAGTAGAGGGTTGAAGTGCCTGCCAATTTATGTGTGTCAAAAATGACTCGGAGGGGTAAAGCCACAGCAGAAGAAGAATTTCGCCTCAAATTGTTCATGCACATTTGGAATTAGTGTCGAAATATTCAATTTGCTGCACTTGCATGTATTTCAAATTCCAAAATAATAAATTATTACAAGCTCTTTTTGGTTTAATCAATTGCATTTGGCTTCTTTGATGAAATTCAATGTTTCGATTGAAAAGCATAATATATATATTGGTAAATTGATATTTTGCAAGCGGTGGGAGAAAATCACATTCATTATCATGTCAATAAGCTAATTTTTCAAGATATTATCTAAGCGATTTTAATACATATCCATCATACTTTAAATTGAAATCTTTTTACTTGAATGATTCCTGTTTTAGACACGGAGCTGCACTTAACCATCTAATCCGCTCAGTCGATGGCGTGTTATGAGCAACATGAATCAGGGACAGACACATTTGGGGCACCATTGTCATAACTTTTCAAAATGTCGCCTCACGCTTTTTGACTTTTTTACCATTTTACGTTCTCTATTCGCCATTCACCATTTTGCCATTTGGCACTTGGCGCGTTGCTGTAGTGCTTCCGTTTCCGCCAACACGTGCGCTAAACGGTTTGTCTGCCTGTTCCCCTTCCAGCTATTCGTACTCTTTCTTCTTCGTTTGCAGCCCCGGCCCTTTTGCTTGACTATTGACAGTTTGTTGCCGTCAGATGTCAACTGCAGTAGTCGTGGGTCGACGACGTGAGCTTCGACTTTGCTGTGCAAATATTTGGCGAGGCTGTTTTTATTTTTGTCGCCTCGCCTAAAAGCATGCTTCAATAACATTCAAAACCCCCGACGAACGTGAGACCCCTGCGCTTGTCACAAAAAAAAAAAAAATAAAAAATAAAAAATTTCTAATATCTTGAGCTACATGTGTTGTAAATTTATTAGCTGTCATATAAATCTTTGCACACTGCCGCCCTCTGTCGGCTCTGTTGCTCACTCTTGCTTTCTCCCGGCAGACGTGTCACCATTTTTCAAATTGGAGTTGGGGTTTGTATACTTTTGTAGGGAGTTGATGCTGCTGCGAGTCTGTTTTGGCTGGCAGTTGAAGATAAGAAGACATTGGGGCCACAAAACGCAACCCTTCGTGTTCCATATGAAGAATTTTTCATTTACATAAATGCTACTTAAGAAAATTAATAATTTTTTCCCTCTTTTTCCTGCTGAATCCGCTTTTGGGCTTACTTTTAATTGGTGCCCACGCCACAGACAACTTATACTATGTGACATACAGTTTCGCAGCACCGCTGTCATTGTCATTTGTTTAATTAATTGAGAGCTACAGATTTACAGCGTTGCAAACATTTATAAAGTCCCATAAATCTTAGGGTCTTCTCAGTTTAATTGCGCACTTGAGACGTACTCAAGCAAGGTTGTGTTTTTGGGCGAATAAATGTAGAATCTGTGCTTCAAAGAGTTAAACATATTGGTTAAATATAAAATTTATTAAATGCGCATTTAAAATATTTTACATAAATAGACAATAATAACTATAGCTGTATATTTTGGCACGCTTTTCATTTCAACATCTGCTCTGTTATAATAACTATTGCGTTTCCGCATCGGGCTGCTTCAACGGCATGCCCTTATCATCGATCTCCAGCGAAGGCACCAAAGGTGGCTTGAAGCCGTACTCCATGTGAAGATTGCGACCAAAGTCGGGACTACGTTTAAGGGAGTGCCCATTGCGCCAGCGTTGGAACTCATCGAATTCACTGCCGTTGCTTACATCGCTCGAGCTGGTCGTTGGCACAGGACCTATGTAGGACTTGACCATGTGGGCAGGCGCGGACGCAGCTGCAACCGACAAGTCCGATGGGAGTGTGTTGTAAATGTAGCGAGCACCCTGTAGCCACGGCGATCCTTGTGGTGGAGGTGGAGGTCGCAGGTCGAAACGCATGTCAGCTAGACTGAAGGTTGCAACTAGAGGTGCCTCACCTCTTACAGGTCTAGTCGGAGGCTTGACGAGAACGGCCTTTGCCGGGGTCTTTGCCGTTGTTTTGGTAGCTGTTTTGAGTGATGTGAGTTGGGGCAGAAGTTTCTTTAGCATGCGGTTGTAATAGTTCTGAAGTACCTTGGGCGGAATATGACCAATTGATGCATACGACCAGGGATGCACTGAATTCGGATGAGATCCAAATTTAAAACCGGGTGAATGACTTGGTGGCATGGGCATGTGTATGGCAACGGGCACGTGAATGGGTACAGCCATGGGACGATCAATATACTTCTCCACAATCTTCTCAATCTCGACAGGTTTCTCCACAATCCGCTCAACCTCAAAGGGCACATGTTTCTCAACGATCTTTTCAACGATTGTCTCGACGGGATACGGTACGGGTTGTTCAACGTAGGTTTCAACGGGATAGGGACGATCAACGAAGTGCTCGACATGAATGGGTACTGCGACCGGTTGTGGAACTGGATATGGCACACGAATGTGTTTTTCCACAACTTGCTTATAGGGACGGTCAACGATTTTCTCAACAGGCACTGGGTAGGGTTGAGGCACATGCTTCTCCACAACAACGGTGTGAGGTACCTCCTGTTGAGGTAACTCCTGATGAGTTATGTCAATAATGTGTGGGGTCTCGAGGTGTGTGTGTGAAATTGGATGTTGCTGTACATCGATATGATTTTGAGCTTCGTGATGTGTATGCGGTTGATCATGATGGGAAACATCAACATGAATGGATGCATGCGATTTGGCGACCTCTTGCAGCGAGCTTTCGTCCTCTGCTTGCTCTACATGTATGGGGTTTGTAGCCAGAGAGACATAGTTAGGGGCGTGCTCAGGAGATTTTTGTGCTACCTCTGGTGCAGCAACAGAGATATATTCTTTAGGGCTATAACCCAGTGGGGGTTGGCTGTAATGACTTTGATCATAGGGTGGCTGATGGTAGATGGTCTCGTGCATCTCCACCAAACGACCATCCTTCTCTGTAATCAGTTTGTTGTGGATGTTAACTGATTTCTGCACCTCCACAAAGGTGTAACCATTGGGCTTTACCAAAAGCTGAGTTTCGGGTTGGTTGTCGTGCTTAGGAGCTGGTGCGTGCTGTAAATGCTGCTGCGAAGCCTCGGCGGCAGCCTCCGAGACGTACTCATGTGGGCTAGGCAAGTTTGTATGCGGTTGCTCTTGAGCTGGAGGAGGAGCAGGAGAAGCTTCCTTTGGGTTTGGTGAGTTGACCGTAACATAGATCAGAGTATTTGGTGTTGGGCCACCATAATTTGAGTAGTCGGGGCCATTAGGCTGTGAAGGAGGAGAAGCAATCGCCTGAGTGTTAAGTTTGGATTGCGGTACGTTCAGTTTAGGTTGAGGTTGAGGCATTTCCTGTTGATACCGCAGCGGAGCAGTGGGTCCGAGGTATTGATTCTCTTTGGGTGGATTTGCATTCGAGCGGGAAGCTGAATTGCCAGACTCGTAGTGGAACGTACCCTTGGGTATGGTTCCCTCGGAGCTACCGGCGACAATGGGCTTGAAGTTCTTAAGAAATTGCCTAGAAGGTGCCTCCTGGCCTTGATGCAGTTCATGGAAACGCTGCTGCGAGCTGGCCTGAGAATGATCCGGTGCCTGCTTAGGCTGTGACTTTGGCGTTTCCGGCTCCGGCATCTTGGCCAAGAATTCGTCGTGCACAATGTGCACATTGATCTGCTGCTGCTCAGCAGGACCCTTTTGATTTCGATAGGAGGTAGGATCGGACGGTGAACCTTGCTGCGGTGCTGGCAACAGATGCCGGTAGAGCATTTCACCCAAGTGCTGAGTCTCCGCAATTTGATTATCATCAATTGGCTGGACCTCGTCCAGATCGGTCTCCTGTTCGCCCAGTATGACAATGGGTGAACTCTCGGCAGCGACGAGAGTCTCATTGTCCTCGCTCTCGTAATCGGGTCGCAACAGCAAACTGGGCAGCACAGGAGATGCGACTGCGGCGCGATTGATGCGCAGGAGTTCATCCCGGGAGATGTGATTGCTGCCGTCCCTAAAGGGATCCCTCTCCGCACTGCTGACCTTTTCCACGACAATTTCAGTGTGTCCTGGTCGCAGTTCGCGTCGATACTCTCTCGTCACGGTTTTTTGGTAACTGTAATATGTTTCATTCTTGGGCAGTAAGGTTACAGGCTCTGTGCTCGCACTGTCAACCTCTGCGGTTGTGGCATGCACCACCGCTTTGTTTGTTGTGGTTGCGGTGCTGCCGGGTGCATCGGTGGCTGATTCTGTGCTTGCCTCTGTGATTGCCTCGCTGCCGCTAAAGCGAAAGATGTCCGAGAAACCGTTGGGAAACAGGCTGGACAGAACCTCCTTCACAGAGTCCTTTTTAGACATGGCCTTTCTTTCCCGGCGAGCAATTTCCATGGGCAGCTCCTCATTGATATCGAATTGTATGTAGCCGTGTCCATTCGTGGGTGAACTACCCGTACTACCCATTTCCTCTTGCTCCTCGGGCAGCGCAGTAGGCAGAAAACCAGGAACGCTGTAAGTGTAAAACGAAAGTTATGTTATCAAACTAATTACGACTTTAAGAGGCTTTGCGAACACTTTGCTCAACTTACCCCACAAACTGTTGAGCGTTAGCTGTCTCTTCCAGTTCCTTCTGCTCCGCTTCTCCAAGCACTTCACTTGCTTGTGGTAGATCAGCGTTGACCTCCAGTATCAGCTCGCCGCCGGACTGTTTATTAAGCTGTCAAAAATGTGACTGTCATTACCTGTCAAAATCTTTAACTAAACATCAACTCACCTCCGCCTGCTCCGCCTTTTTACGGCTGTCAATCAAGATGTCATCATAGTTGTTGCTGTTTTCCTTGCTCGTTGGCGTTGTCGCATTCTGTGGCACAGTCGGTGGCTGCAGCGGTTGTGGCAGCGTGGTTGTGCTGCCAGAATTCGAAAAGCTAGCGTGGGTTGCTTTGGCTGTGCCCAGCAGACAGATGCCAATGACAGGCAATGTCACTGCTAGCAGTTGTAGTTTAGGCCACATAGCAGCGGCGCTGTGCACGGAAATAGGCAACCAATAAGAGCATTAACTATCGATGTGAATAACCTCAAAACAAAACAAAAACAACGCATTCCTCGACAACAAAACATGTGAAGGCAAGTCGTCAGCCGAAGACGAAGACGCACGAAGAGTGAGATGGATAGGGAGAGAGAGAGAGAGGATGCGACACCATAGTTTTTCAGTCTTGGAGTCGGTTTCTGTTTGATTTTTATGTTGCGATAAGTTTGACGATCATTTTTCCTAAGTGGCTTCACTAGTTTTTGGCATTTTATTGCCGTTTTTTTTTTTTGTTTAACTTTTTGGCGCTTTTCTTTCTCTTTCGCATGCATTTTCCCTAAAGATTCGTCGATTGTCGCTTTCATTACAAAGTTTGGTTTGTTGAACTTGGCTGCAGTTTGATTTTTTTTGGGTTTCGCTTTGGGCTTATGTCACTGCAATTGCCGCAATGTAATGAATTATTAATTATTTGTAGCCCGACAGCTGGACCAAAAGCTAAGAGCTGGAAAAGGCCCGGCCGCTCAGTCCTCAGTCGAACGCACGTTTAATTTGGAAAATTGAAATTGATGGCGTTTAAAATGGTTCGGTACGGGTTTTCACATAGTTATTGCCTATGTTGTTTCTGCTGGTTGTTGTTGCTGCTGGTTGTTGTTGCTGGTTGTTGTATTTTGATAGGCATTAAATATGCATGCCAAAACATATTTCACTTGCCGCATTCATGTTAGGCCCCGAAGCACTTACAATGCACTTAGCCGCAGCAGCGGGTTTTTTTTCGCACAACAACAACAGCGGCAGCAACCACATCAGCAACAACAACAACAACAATTCAACTAAGAAACTTTTGTGAAAACAGGTGCAGCCAAACCCCAAACCCCAAGTGAAGTTCATTATAATAAATTTATACTCCAGATTAGTTTTCCCAATGAAAGAGTCAATTTGAAATATACATCAAACAATCAAATCGAATCATTGTTTTTTTTTAGAGTGAATGCTAATAAAACAGATTTTACTTTTGCGAAAAACTGAGATAATCGTTTAAACGCCTTTCACTTAACTAATCATAGTATTTTTGTCTTTCTAAGGTATTATTCAAAAGCTTGCCCCATACATTTTCAACTATTTTCATTTAAGCCTTTGTTTGTTGTTATAATTTTGATTATGTTTTGAGTTAAAGTAATGAAATCAAAATAATAGATTGCCTTTATTTATATTTGTATTATTATATATATTTATATTTCTTATCTTTCTGAACCCTTCAAAATTGTTTTTGCATTGCATTTAATAATTTTGTTTCTTAATGTGTAAGCGAATATTTAGTTAAAAGTATATTTATAATTTTGTTGAACCATTGGTTCTTTGAACCCGTCAAAAAACGCTTCTTCAGCTATAATTTGCAATCAATATCAATCTAATTTGCCTTTTTTTGCAATTATCTATTAATACGCATCAATTAAACAATTTGATTAAGTTTTTGTATGCGTTTGGGATTTTTGTGTTTTTTTTTGTGATTTTTGCAATTTGACCCCGTTAATTAATTTATAATTGAAATCGTTTCAATTTCCCACGTTTTTAATGTGCATTAAAAATGCAGCTTATGATTATTCATTTACCTGCATCCATTAAGTATTACAAGCAATTTGTTGGGATGGGAGCGTAGCGAAATTAAAACACTAAATTATTTATATGAATTTCAGCACGATTAAAACAAACTTTTAATCACATAAATTAACACTCGGTTTACGTTTTTCATACACTAATTTTGGTTAGCACGTATTTCAATTGTTTTGCACCATGTGAAAAAATGAATATATTCAATGAGTTTTTTATTTTGTGATTTATTTGAGTTGCATTAAGTTATGCCTAGTCGGCTTTTATGCTGTGGTGGGAGCACTCAACTTAGGCGACCCTGTCAGCTGCGCGTTCGCGTTGCGAATGAAAGTGAAACCGCAGTGGTTCGCGCATTTCGTTTTCTTTTCGATCGTCGTCGTCGTCGATGGAGACTCAAAGTCGATGTCGAAGTCGTTTGTTGTTGTTGTTGTTGCTGATGCTGATGCTGTCGATCCTTAAAGTGTAGCACCAAACTTGTCCATCCAGCGATTGCGCAAGCACAACTCTCCATCTATCTCTCTCCATCTTTCTCTCGACTGTCGCTTTAAGCACACTGCCGCCTTCTGCAATGACATTTTTTTTGTTTTTATGGCTTTCTACAGCAGCATTGACCCTGCCAAAAAGCATATGCGGGAAAACTTTGTGCAACAGGTTTTAACACACAACAACAACAACAGAACAGCAACAGCAGCAGCAGCAACTTAAAGAGGAGCTCACTATAGTGAAAGCCCTTGTTTAACCGTTTGTTGTGCCCTCAGCTGCTGATTTCTTGAACTATTTGCTGTGCGTTGTCGTTACCTTGGCTATTATCGCATATGCTTATTACACCTGTTGCAAGTATTTATGAGCATTATTATTGTTGCCATCAATCACTTCAATCAGTTTTTTTTGCTTCTTTTCACGGTTGGTTTTGTTTTGCTTTAGCCATTTACCATACAATTTTAATGAGCCGCTTTCGACCGATTTATTTTGTTTTTATTGTCAGGCATTTGACATTATGTCGCTGATTGATTCATATGCCGCTGGCTTTTAGAGGGACGGGCGGTGGAAACTGCAACTGGCATCAGTTTCGTTACTCATTCCAATTGATAGCTTGAAATTGCAAAAAGTTTTTACATTTATTTATGCTTGAATTTCATTCATTTTCATAGATTTCGTATCTTATGATTACATTTTTATTGCGCTCTTTGGATTATGCAATGTTTTTCCTTTCAAGTTGCATACGAAATATTTAAAATATTAATTCTTTTATTTCTCTTAAACTTGTTGCTTTCTATTAATCAGATTTGCATCTCTATTATGACTAGTTTTTGACTTGATTTTTATTTTTATTGTACTTTCACAATTGCTTTGGTTAGCTTTGCTAGCTATCTAAAGTGCTTTATGTTTCTGATCTTTATGGTGTTTGGCTAACTAATGCATCTCATTTATGTCAGCGGTGCCAGAATGAGGCATACAACATGTAGTACTAACATATGCAACCCATAACAAATTATTAATTGCTGGCAATTTTTTAGCTTTCACCAATTCGCTTTTGTTGTTGTCTTGGTGTCATTTTTGATGGCATTTCCTCTCTCTCGCCTCTTCCGCACAACCAAAATGCGTTGCCAACTTCAGAGTGCGTTTAAGACAATTGTGATTAAAGACTGCCAGTCTGGGGTGATGGCGATTATGTAACTAAGCCAAGTCAAGCCAAGCCGACTTGCATGCCATTTCGCCCGGAAAATGCGAATCATAAACTGCACAGACCGCGCCCCATTGCTCTTTGCCTCTCTTTCGTGCACAACAGTTGGCCAACTGGGGCTATTCATGGTTAATTTGTGCAGTCTCAGCATTTGGCTAAAACTGTAACAAAAGTCAAATGTAAGTTGTTTTTGTTCAATCAACTTCCTTCCGCATGGTCAAACTTGTCGCCTGGGAAACAAAAACAACGAAAATCGACCAAAAAAAAAAATTGCAAAGGAAATCATTGAAATGCCAGTTTACTTATTAATGTGCAAAAGCCCAGCGAAAACTCGGGAAAATCTATTAACAGCAATTTATTTTATTTGATTTCTGCTTATTGTATTATTTTCCCAAAACCAACAAGTGTACGTCATACGCCCCGTTTGCCCCGCTTCCAACCATTAAAAGAGCTAATTAAGTGCGCAGGGCAAATAAAACGAGCCAAAAGGTAATTACAATGAATAAAGCGTGGGGAGGGGAGGGGTGATACCCAAACCAAAAGCCAATTTTATGCAACAATCAATCAAAAATCATTTTTAATTTTGCTTTCATAATTTTTGTGCTCGCATTTTTCGATCAAATGTTGTTGCGCATTCTTTTATTTTCCAATTCAATCTTAATTCCAATATATATATATTTTTTTTCATAACATTTTGTTGTTGTTCTTGTTGTATCGTTTTATTGGCCACGTTGTTGGCGATTTTGCCGCGTCGCTCGTTTAACTGTGTGAAGTAAATTGGAAAATAAAGTTAAAATGAAAATGCATTAATTGAACTGTGAAATTTCATAAAAGTGTATGAAATATTATTTGTTCGTGCGCCAATGAGCAGATGATGATGATGATGATGATGCAACAGCAGCGGCAGCGGCAGCGGCAGCGATGTGGCAAGAACAAGATAAAAATGCAATGGCGAAACAGAAAATGAATTAATTGTCAGCGATTTAAGCGCGTTTAAAGTCGCCACCAAAAGAAAGTCCTCCAATTTGCAGGTATAATAAAAATGCGGCAATAATGGAAAAAAGCAGCTCGGAAAAGCAGTTTATAACCAGCCTCAAGGAGTGATTGAGTGCAACGGTCAATGAAATTAACTATAAATGATTCTACAAATTAATTGCCTTAAAAGCTCGTTGAAGCAGAAAGAAGATTTTTTCCATTGTCCAAGGAAAAACGAAAAAATTGATGTGAATAAAAATTGGATTTTATTGAGTTATTAAGTGAACTTAATGTAACTGATAATTGATATCAACAATGAAGCGAGTAATATTTAATACTGGTTATAAGGATATATATTAATCAGATTTCATTATTCAACTTTTGTACTTTCAAATAATTAACTTTTCTCTCCGTTCTCCACTTTTACATTAGTTTATCAGCACTCAAATTACTATATGATTATTTTCGTATAATGATTCATTCACACACACACACACAAATACCTGTTCGAAAAATAAACAATAAACTAACACTTCCCATCTGACCAAATTGGGCGATTTCACCATAAGACAACTAATTGCGATAACTTCATCAATACTAGCCAGCCGCAAAAGAAGGCGGCAAACTAACTTAGCAATCTCCTACTTTGGCAACAGCAACGCCCCAAAAGTCAACAAAAACCCACACACACATACAGACACACCTATTAACTGCTTTTGTGAGTTGGATGCCTGTTTAAATCAATCTGTTGATTCAGTTTTTGGCCCGAACGCGTACCATAAACATAAACTCTGCAATTTTTGTTACAGACAAAACATAATTGCTGCTGTTTGTTGTTTCTTTGTAGTTTTTTCCTACTATTATATGGCGCCTCTATCATAAGCAAATGAAAAAATTTGTACCACTCGCAGGCAATTGGCAATATGGCAGCAGGTTTTCGATGTGTGTGTGTGTGGACAAACAATTAAAAAGAAATGCAATGCAATGCACAGCAATGCCAATTGACAATTGCGGATATTTTCACGGCCTTACCAATGTCTCGAACTTCGCTGTTTCAGCTTCCCCCCACTCTCCCCTCTCTCTCTTTCTCTCTCTTAGCCAACGATTGGTGCCGTGCACCTTTCACTGCAACGCGTTGGAAGATACTTTGGCGCGTGCCTCCACATTAGCGTTAGTTGATGTCTAAGGGCACACATTAAACATTATTATGATGACTTACCTTAAGTATTGATAATTTAACATTTTACGACGTTGCAAGGTGCTTGGATCATTAAGGCATGAGAGAAGATTAAACGTTTATCTAATCTCTCGCTTAGTTTTTACCACTTTTATCCTATGCAGATATATCTCTTTTTGTCTGAATTCGACTTAAAACTTTATAAACTTTGTGTTAAAGCTATTTTCCTTTCATTTCGGCCACCCAAGATTAGGTTTATACTATAATTTTTTGCTGTGTACGAGTTTATTCCACTCGATTAAGGAATTTCAATTGGTCATTGCCAGCAGAGTTGATAAACTAGGCGGACAAAAGAGGAGAGCGAAGTGCAACCTGTACGGTACGCCCCCGCTGGACTGACTCGTTTGCAGAAACACGTGTTATCTGGCGCCTTAGCTATTTTGGCCGTCATTAGCGCCGCAAAGTGGCAACAAACCGGCCAAACAGAGAGGCTGCCAGCTTGCCTGCTTAGCTGTCAACGTTGTTATCATTGGCTGGCCGCTGATGTTGTCAGCAAACAGGTTGGCTGCCTGACCAGGCCTAACCTGGCATCGCCAAACTCTTTAGGCCAAAAAGTGTAGCAGCGTTCGAGTTTGCCTCGTTGCCACATGGCCATATATAAACGTATGACCATGGCCGTCCTGCGGTGTCGTTGTACTTTTGATTTCCAAGTAATAAACCTGACCACAGCACACGTTGCCAGTCGCAGAGGCACAACACCAATAATAGCAGCAAGCCTTGTTGACAACGCATTGGGCCAACGTACGAAATGAAAAACCGGAATCAACTGCATTGCCCCACGGCGTCCTTCTCCAGTCTCTCTCTCTCTGTCTCTGCCTCTATCTGTTTCGGGCCTTTCCCTTTCGTTAGCGGGGCGCAGCCTTTTTATACCCTGAACCCATTGAAAATGGGTAAAAAGGGTATAATGGTTTTGTGCAAAAGTATGTAACAGGCAGAAGGAAGCATCTCCGACCTCATAAAGTATATATATTCTTGATGAGCATCAACAGTCGAGTCGATATAGCCATGTCCGTCTGTACGTCCGTCCGTCCGTCCGTCCGTCCGTCCGTCTGTTTGTATGTATGTATGACCGCGTCGATCTCAGACAATATAAAAGCAGATTTGGAACACAAGCTCGCCTAATCCCTAGGCAGCACAAGTTTGTTCAAATTTTCGATAACTCTTCCCGTTTCCGATATACACATGTGATCGATAACAACAAAACCAGGAAAAACTTTGTGATGCTGTTGGAAACATTAGATGAAATAATGACAATCTGTGAAAATATTATTGAAATCGGTTAACAAGCAAGCACTGACTTTACGCTTAAAGTGTGAGGTTCAGGGTATAGTCTAGTCGGGAGTTCTCGACTAGAGCCTTCTTACTTGCTTTGATTGATATTGATGCAATTGGATGCTGCTGCTGTTCGTTGCTGCTGTTTGTTGCTGCTGTTCGTTGCTGCTGTTCGTTGCAAGCGCAATTGCAACCATTTGCCGAATTCCATTAGCATTTTAGGTTGCACGTTCGGTATCAATTGTTATGCATACACCACAGTGCACACAGATAAGTCTAAATTGTGATTGAATCGAAAGGTTTGACTTTAACTCTTTTCTTGTTACGCTATGCAAAGTTGCCCGCCCGTCTAAACAAATCATTTATTTTGAATTTTTATTTTTAAATTTTTATTTCATGTTAATTTTGTTTTTGTTGTTGTCATTTTGCTTTTATTTTATGCTAAATTGGCTATTTTGTCTGTCTGTTTTGTTTTTGTTTTTTTGCTTTGTATCTTAAACTTGTAAATTTTTGCGGCCATTTCTTGTTGCAGTTTATAATCTGGCTCTTAAAGTTAACAGTTATTTGTTGTTGTTGTTGGCCCTTTGCTGCAATGCATTCGACATTTAGGGCAGGGTCTGAGCTTTATTTATTGTGTTATGTAATTGTTTTTTGTTTTTGGAGTTTTGTGTGCATCGTTTTGATTTAGTTTTCTGCTCTCGATTTCGATTCCATTTTCGTTTTCATCTGGGCTCCGTTAGTATTCGTATTCGTATTGGTAGTACTGCTAAAAATTTCTTTTGGTGGTTGTTACTTTTATCTTGGGCCTATGACATAAACCTTTTGCTTATTGTATTTCGTATTATATAATTATTTTCGTATGCATATTTTGTTGTTCTTATTTTTGTTAACACATTTGATTTGCACTACAAATGAACTGCGTTGTTTTTTTTTCATATATATATATTTATATTATGTAATATTTAAAAATTAATTTGCCACATTTTCGTTTTTTTTGGGGATTTTTTTGTTTTGTTTTGGTTTCACTTAAGAACTATGCATTATAGTATTATATGTGTGTGTTTAGTTTTGTTTTATTTCTAAATAATATTTTGTAAATATTATCGTAATAATTAATCATATAATAAATACAATATGCATTTGACCACTCTTTGTAATATATATATATGTATATATATACCAAAATGTTCATTTGTTAATAAGTAATTTTGTTAGTTAACATGACGACGTGTTTGTTTTTTTGCTTTGTTAATACAATTCGCAAAATTTTGTTTATAAAAACGAAAAAAATCCTTAAATCAACTTTACACATGGCACACATACAGTTATAGGCTATCCATATTTGCACATTTCTAATTTAATTTCAAATAATAATATTATAATGCTTAAAACGCTTTTTATTTGTATAATTTTGTGTGTTTTTTGTTGCTGTATATATTGTGTGTTGTTTGTGGGTTTTGCATAATTCTTGGAACTCTGCGTAAATGTTTGCGAATGTTTTGCAAATCGAATGTTGCTTAAATTGGCGTTAGGTTCTTCTAAGTAATTCTTGTTGATTTATACATTGATCTCTTAAATAGCTAGTATTCTATATATGGCGCATACGATATATGTACTAATATGTCTTATATAAGATGTTCTATGAAATAAATTACAAAAGCTTTGGCTTTATACACAAAATCAGCGCACAAATTGGCATTTTTGCTAGCACTTTTTTTTGTTTCTTGGGAATTTTTGAAAATAATTATTTTTACAACAGCGCACAGTTTTGAGTTTTGTTATATTACATTTAAACATTTGCATTTTTTAATATTAATAAATATATATTTATTTACTTTTTTTTGTTTTATTTATGTACTTTTTAAGTTTTCTACTTGGGCTTCTCAGTTTCAAACAACATTTAACACTTGCTATATAATATTGTTCTGCATTTTTTATTTTTAATACTTTCGCGCTTAAAGTTAGTAATATTTTTTGAGCAATTTGCTACTTGAACATTTTTATATACAATTTTTGTATCTTCTGTGTGGAGGGTCTTTCTTATTTTTGGAGCTAATTTTCATTTTGATTATGATTTTTTTAATCTATGACAAAAATATGCATTATTAAACGAATTTTAAGAGTTTTTGGTCCTTGGAAATTATGTTAAATAAAAAATAAGATAATTTTTTAATTGAAAAAATTATTTTTATTTGAAATCATACATTAAACAATTCAATTTATTAGATTTAAATAATTTTGGATATTATTAAATTGATAAGTAAATTTCGTTTTTCAAAAATATCTTACAGCTTGTTTATATATTTATGTTTTTGCTTATTCGAATGCGCAAAAATTCAAATGGAAGGAATTTGTTCGTGCCTGGTAATTTAAGTTACTTGCTTTTCATTTACATTAAAGTATAGTAAAACTTTGCTCCTCTTTCTCTCTCGCTCTCTTTCTCTCTCTCTTTCTAACACTCAATTGTTATTTCTCTCTAACACTAATTGCCTCAAAATATATAACAAAAATCAGTCACTTTGCAAGTTTCTCGCTTTTTTTTTTTATCAAAAAAGGAACTTAAGAAATAATCATTATGTTTTTGGCTCAACTTTTTAACAATTGGTTAACCCAAAAAAATTCTTTAAATTACTAAATATAGTTTATATATTTTTAGTATTTCCTTTTAACTATTTGGCATTCAAGTTAAGCGCTGCTACTAAATACTACACACGTACACACTGACACAAATACAGTTACAGATACACTTATAGCTACAGTAAAAATATTGAGTAGTATTAGTGTGCCATTTTGTTTTTTGCTTAAATGAAGGGATGTCGACTTATGGTTGAGTAAAAAGTTGACAGAGACGACTATAAAGTGTTAAAGGTTGTGTGTTTGTGAGGGGGGCAAAGGGGGTCTTAGCTTAGGGTGTTTAAAGTGGCATAATTTCATTTTGATGCTAATTGATTACAAATACACATACACATAGAGTTTGGAGTAGTAGTTGCAGTAATAGTAGCTGTGGGCAATATGGCATATAGTTAATACATATCGTATATATATATAAAGATATATATTTGCGCCTAGACATAGTGGGTACAGTACACAAGTAGTACATAGCGTTATGAATTGCATGCATTTAATAGTCAGCACATTCTCATCATTCTCTCATTCAATCATTCACACGTTCAAACAGACCAACTTTTGCTTACTTCCTATAGACTTAAAGTTAATGAGGATGCAACAGCGTTGCACCAAAGAGAGTTAGGGCCAAAGCCAGCTCAAAGCCCCGGGCGCTCGCCGTACTGTTGCTGAAGACGGGAAAGTGTATTTGCTCGGGTCGATTGAGTTCCTCTTCCTCGTCGTCGTCGATAGTGTTTGACATTTGACGATGGCGCTTTGTAAAGTTAACGTTGAATACGGCCTCGGCAACGCCACCTGGCGACGACACAATAAAGTAGAAAGTGCGTGGCACACGCTCATGCATGCTGACATAGGTTAAACGTGCCTCCTTGCAATACGGTGTTGGCAGATCCTTTACAAAGAAAGAAAAAAAAATATTCATAAGCATTTGAATACTTTCGAGTTTTCTTTAGGTTTTATTACCTTGACCGAGTAGGCCAGCACTGTGCTGCCATATTGATTGCCCGGCGTAAAGACGCGATCGCCGTGCAACCAGCGTGCCGCATGCGCTGGCGGATTGGCACAAAACTCCACATTCAAATGCAACGGCGAGCCCGGATAAGCGACGGGCGTTGCATTCAGTGCAACAACTGTGGGCGAACCTACAAAGGGAGAGAGAATATATATACGAAATTTATAATAGATAAAAAACATTAATAATGACTTAATATTAAGTTTACAACTAGGAATTAGAGAGACATAACATGAGTAAATCGGTTTGATTTCTACAAATTAAACTAACATATGATAAGCTTTTCGACAATACATGTTCATTTTTCAATACTGGTCGTGAATCGGTTTGTAAGGTTACATTTTGGGTTTACTTTAGCAAATGGGTGATTATACAATTTCTAAATCTTTGCCTCATTATCTCATTAACAACTTTTCGTATTTGTTGAGTGTCTTCAACCGCCAAAGTTGGCTACTAAAAAAACTTAGTATGAACGAGCACCACACACTTCAACAGTTGCTACGCCAACTCGTACACAACTGTACTTTAGGTAAGCTAGTATCTATAAACACAACTGTACTGTACACCCGACATTGACAATAGCAAACGCATCAGCTGCGAAGCGAAAAGTTTAGTGGCAACGCCATTGCCACTAATTAAAAGCGTATCACCAACAAAATGGGCCGTTCAGTTAGTGTTGTGCAACTTTAGGGTGAAAAGGAAGAGAAATCAAAATAAATAGAGAACAACATGTCGTTGAGCGGAAAGTTTTTAAGAACGTCGAAACTTCATTAAAAAGTTTTTCAACGAAACTCTTGTGTTTTTGTGTGTGTGTGTGTGTGTGGAACTTATGTGGGTCACATGTTGAGGAGTTAAGAGTTGAGAGTTAGATTTCTCGATGTTGACGTTAGCCAACACTGTGCGACAATCCAATTAGACACGTGTGTTTACCCAAACCCACACTTTTAAGCTGAGAGCATATTTAATTATCGAAAGGCACGAAAATTTTGCAATTTTCCTCATCATTGCCCGCCACCTCCGCCGCCGCCGGGCAGACACACAGAGAAAGAGCGAGAGACACATACAAGGACACACCCAATAAACTTGAGCACTTTATTTAACCAGCGCACAACAATGGCGGCTCGGCAAACAAAATGGCCAAAAGTGTTAAGTGCAAATGAGTGTATGGCGAGGCCAGAAAGCGCCCAACTCTCAGTTTTGTTCGAAACGCAAACAAAAACAAATCGAAACGAAACGAAACGAAACGCGTCGAAACCCATCGACACTTGACAAATTTATAACTCAAAAACTTGCACAAACCCCCCGACTAACTGTAAAATCAATTAAACCAAGTGAATTGCTGTTCGCCCAGCCAAATGGCAGGGTTGTGTGTGTGTGTATTGGTGTGTGTATATTTAATCAAGGATGAGTCTACTAAATTATGCGTTCAACGCCATTTTGTTGCCACTGTTTGAGGCAGCTGAGCTGACAACAACACCACCACCACCACCACCACCACCACCACCACCATCAGCACCACCACGAAACACCCACACTGTCTCGCCAGCAAAAAAGAAATGTAATTTATTTGACAGCTAAAAACTGATTTCAGAACCCAGCCAGCAGCACAACATAGAGCAGCCGCCCTCAAAGAGATTTACATTTTGTGTATTTTGATTTGCAGTCACTGAGCCGTGTGGCAGCATTTTTACCCCCACCCCCTCGAAACCCCACCGTCTCAGGTGGCGCACCATTTGGTGGCATGGCCCCAGGGTCAACAGCGTTTGGTCAGTGGTGCGATTTTTAATTTGATTTAAAAGCTAGGCGCTAAATGAAATGAGTTTTGAGCTGAGTTTTTCGGCATGGCACAAAATGAATGGACTGGAAAATGTCAAATAGAAAATACAGATACTGAAAGGGGTCGGGGATGGTTTAAAGGTGCGAATAAAATGTTGGATTTAATTAGTTTTGTGAAATTTTCATTAATCTGATGAGCTTTCAATATATGTTTGAATCTTAAATCGATAACCAAATAAATTTCTATAAGAACTGAAATATATTTTACACAAATTCCGCTCAATATATAAACTTTTTGGCAGTTAAGCAACTGTAGTTAGCGGAATGCACTTCATTAATGCAATTAGGCGGCGATTTAGTTCATTGCCTTGGGCTAACCCAATTGAAGGGTCCTTTGGGGTCCTTGTGGGGTCGTCTTTCGTTTTCACAATGCAATTTGCATGTTTTGCCTACATTTTGTAGGGGGAGGCAGGAAATAAACTCTTACATTTTCGCGCTGCCTTGCAACTTGCTGTTGAATTAACATTTAAACAATAACAACAACAAGTTGGCATGTACAACAATTGTTGCAACAGCAACAGCTATGGCAGACAACCATAACAATGAGCCTGGCAACCCTGGCAACCCTGGCTCCAAAATATAATAAAGTTTTACAGCTGAAAATTACTCAATTCCCGTTGCTCGAAAAAGTTAACTTAATTTTTGTAGTTGCCTTTTGTGTAAGCAAAACTTTCCAAGAGGTGCAGCGCCAACAACAACAAAAACGTTTTGCAACACTTTGCCGGCCCAAGTGGGCAGACAATGGACGAGCCAGCGCCAAAATGACAGGGTTGCAAAATATTTGCGAGGATTGGAGGAAGGGCGGTGGCGGGAAAAGTGTGTGCCCCATTGATTGCACGTCGTCCAAAGTTTTTTTTTTCTTCTTTCGTTTGCATAAAGTGCGTGGGAGTGAGAGAGGGAGAGATTTATTCGAAGAACAGTGCTGGAAAACGCACTCGAGTCGTTTTGGACGTTGTACAAAAATAATAATGACCGAAAATAATTGAATTTTCGCATCCATTCGCGTATTGCAATTACTTTGGCGTCATCCTCCATTCGAATTTCCACCTTTCTCTTTCACACCCACTCGCTGCACTACCCAGCCCCGCCCTTTCTCTCTTTCTCACACAGTGTTTGCTTGCTGTTGTTGAAGTATTTGGGCATCTTGTTGCATCACTTTTTGGCCTGTTATTGTTTTTACATTCCTCTCCCATCCCCGTTGATTATTGTTCGCTATGCGCGAAAATGATGATTTTTGCCAATTTTCTTTTGACTGCTGTGTTTTCAACGCCTGGGACAGTGTTGGGAAGCCATTCGCGACTGGTTAAAGAAAAAATGCCTGTTAATTGAAGTGAATGTGGTGCACTTAGTGAAAATTCGGCGGCTTAAAGATTTTCAATCGTTTTGTTGGCGATTCTTGGTTAGGTTCTTTAATATCTGAATCGGTTTTTCGTACAACTTGTGTAATGATTTATTAATAATATATTTTAAGAACTGGGAAAATAATTAGGCACATATTTGAGGACACTTTTCAAGTGTTGAGCATCACGTTGCCAGCTTAATTCGTGTTCAGATTTACAAAACCATCAACGGTTAGAGATTTTCAACTAGTCGTTTGGCGGTTGGCTCATTAATTTATAAGCAGTTGGCAAACTTAAGATAAATCTGGAGCGCTTGCTTTTGTTTTTAAGCGATACTTGTCAATGTGGGCGGCAAGCAAGCTTATCTATAATTCAAACGCGAAACGACAAACAGTGCGCAATAAATTCAATTAAAATCGCCCCAAGGTAGGCAAAGAGATGGCGTTTGGAGATTGAAGATAAAGAGAATGAGAACGCGACAAATGGCTAACTAAATCCCTTTTTTGATTGGCAAAGCATTGCACGTAATTTCAATTTGCAACGAGTGGCAAAGTGGCAAGTGGCATGTGGCAAACTGGGAAGCGCACAGTACAGAATCTCTTCGCTGCTTTTTTTTTGTTTTGTTGATTTTTTGTTAATTTTATTTGCTGGAGCTTTTGCATTAAGTGCACACAATGTTGTATTAATTATTCAAAAGCATAACAATGCGATGTGTTTCGTGCGGAAGGCGAGAGAGATAGAGGAAGAGAGAGAGAGAGAGAGGAGTGGAAGGTGTGGCAATTGCCTCTGGTCATGCTAAACGATGCTGTTGTGGTTGTTGTTCCGGGCCCAAGGTATTGCATAATTGAATATTATGATTGTTATTTTCACTTGCTGCTGCCTGTCGGATTGCCTGTTATTTTAGCATTTCATTCTCTTACTCTCTATATCTCACTTCCTCTATCTGTAACTCTCCCTCTCTCTTTCTCTCTCTCTCTGTCTGTTTCTCCTATTTTTGCGCCTTTTCATATCTAAACGTTTTTCTTCGGCTTAGAATGTTTTTGGTGGTGCCCCTGGGGGGCATGTTTTCCAGTTGTTTATGTCTTTAAGCATCGCTTACCTGTAATTGTCTGTTATATTTTGTGTTGTTTTCTTTTCCATTCTTTGGCATGCTTTGCTCTTTCATGTGTCTGACTTGATGGCCCGGGGGAAAACTGTAGTCAAACAGTGGCTGCTAAATGCGCCTTGGCTTTGAGTTAAGTTTATCATAAATATATATGTTCTGGCAACTTGATTTGTGTTCTCATTTTACTTATACATCAATTGAAAAGATTTTCCGCTTTCGGATGAATTCTTAAAATACTTTATTGTGCGGTTTTGTTGCTGAGTAAACCAAAAAACAAATATTGTAAATAGTTCGAACTAAAAACAGTTCAAACTTGAAAACAAATTGAAGAGTGTGCTAAGTACACTTGTAGTACACATGTTCATATTTTGATTACCACATTTTTGTTAGAACGCATATTTATTTATATTGCGAACATCACTTAAAAGTTTTGAGGTCTCACTTTCGTGTTATTAGTAGTGAACAAATATAAAAAACTCACAAATTTGGAAAGAGGGAAAAAAGCATTTATTAAATTTTCAAGTGGCAGCAAGGTAAAAAGTTGCAACTTGTAAACTACACGACACACATACACAACTAACACACACTCACACACAGAAGCAACAAAACTTTAAGTGGCACATGTGAAGCGATTTTTGGCAACTTGTGCAATTTGCATTGCACGAAAATAGAGGGCGTGGCTAGGGACAGACTGCTTCATTCAAAGTTTTGTTTCGTGCAGTATGAAGGCAAATGCAAACTTTTGCGGTGCGACAAGCCAAGTCGAATCGTTCTATATACGTATGTGTGTGTGTGTGTGTGTGTTTCTACATATCTACAAGTTGCAATCTCTTCTTGACTGCTCTCGCTGCCAGGCAAAAAGTTGCCAACCCACTCATTTGATATTGAAAGTGAAAGAGCATATTTAAATATACTACAGATATGCTGCATGCTCATCCTCATCATCATCATCAACAGCAGCAACGAGTAACTCTATACTGTATACTATTACATGTTGGCTTAATTTGTGTTGACAACATCAAAATGGAAATAGCGGCGCTCGAGGCTTGTGTGGGTGTAGAGAAGGTTAAAGGTTTTGCGGAGGTGGGTTTGGGGTTTTGAAATCTTGCTGTTGCTGCTGCTATAGAAATGTGCTTTGTAAATTTTCAAGATTTGGGTTACAGATATTTACACAAACACACATACACACATATGACACATACACTGAATTCAAAAAAAAAAAAAATATATATATATATAGTATACGTTCTTGTATGAGCTGATGCAAGCAGCGTGCGATGTTCTTATTAGACAAGTTTGTCACATTTTCCTTTTTTGCTTGCACTCATTGCACTTTACCTTAACCATTTGATTGCCCCCTGTTGCCGCCCCCGCCCCTGTTCCATGCTCTTTTATCTGACTGCATTCCGCTTGACTGTCTCGAAAGGTCACCGCAAAATGCCAATGGCTTTAGTGTCTCTCTTTTGGGCATATTTAATGGGCCAGTTAGCACGAGGCAAGCAATTGCCTTAAAGCGACGAAACTAATTTAAGCCTATGAAAAAGTGTGGTCAGAGTAAAACAACACAACAGAAAGAAGCCTTTGTTGATAGTTTAAACGTACCTGAAGGTTGCAAAAAGAAATCGTGGGCGTGGTTAACGCCTAAAATGCACTATGTGGCGCCTCATCAAGTTTGTGGTGTATGGATGGAGGGTGTGAAGTGTGCGGTTGGCAGGCAACCAATCAGATACAGATACGCTCACACACACACACAAACATACAACAACTATGTGTGTGCCAGGCCTATGCTTTATAGCCTGACATTTGACATTTTTATTAGCTTTGTGGCGGCGGCGTTTAATTACTTTACGCGCTATATACAGCAACAACAACAAAAATGGCAATGGCAACCATTTTAATGCATTATCTACACTGGCTTCGTTGTCTGCCTGTCAGTGCAACCAACATCGAACAAGAGGCAAGTACACGGGCAGGACAGGACAGGACACCAAGTCCTGCCACTCGACTGCAGTGAAATGCAATTAAAATATGCATTTGAATTTTATTGCATTGCCTTAGGCGAACCAAAAATTGCAAAATTTTATGCGTGAGCAGCTCATTAAACGTATATTACGCACAAAAAATTGGGTTTGGGCTTATTGTCTATAAGCGGTTGCTAAATGCAAATTTGCTATATAGAATTATACGCTTAAATAACGATAAGCAAAAGCTTTGAATTTGTATTTATTTTTATACCTTAATCCAAAAGTATGTAACAGGCAGAAGGAAGCATCTCCGACCACATAAAGTATATATATTCTTGATCAGCATCAACAGCCGAGTCGATATAGCCATGTCCGTCTGTCCGTCCGTATGTATGAACGCGTCGATCTCAGAGACTATAAGAGCTAAAGACCCCAGATTTGGTACATAAGCTCGCCTAATCCCTAGGCAGTACAAGTTTGTTTTAAATTTTTGATAACTCTTTTCGTTTTCGATATACACATGTGATCGATAACAACAAAATCTTGAATTTTGAAAACTTTTTGATGCAATTTGAAAGATTAGACTAAATAATAAGAATCTGTGAACATTTTATTGAAAATTGGTTGAGAAACACTGGAGATATGGAGTATTGAAGTTAAGAAAGTATACACTATACGCATACATACATACACTCACACAAACTTGCAAGCACTGACTGTATGCGTAAAGTATAGGGTTCAGGGCATAGTCTAGTCGGGATTTCTCGACTATGTTGCTTATTTCTCTTTGATTTCAACGCATTTAGAAATACTACTTAATGAGAATAAATATTTGTAGATAAATGTTATTAAGTTTTAATCGCAAATCAAAACAACTTGAAAAGTAAATTGGACTTACACTCCATGAAAAAATCAGTTGAAACCCTTGCAAGCAACTTTCAAGTATTTGGGCTTAACTTGAAATCTTATAAAATCTTTTTATAATAGTAATTCCAACAAATATTAATTGCCAATTTCCAGCAATTGGATCCATTGTCTGTACTTATGTTAATCATATAATCTTCCAACCTCCCTTCCGCACATAATTTGTTTCGTCAAATTGCATTATCAATGCGCTCAACCTTACCCCTAGACCTGAGTCCTTGTTGCACCACCCGTCAAGCTCTTGGGTCGTGGCAAATGCAAAAAGCTTTGACAATTTCACGTAATCCACTTGAGGCCATTGACAAAGGGCGAAGCTGGGTGGGGTGATGCCTAGCACAGTGGGCGTCGCATCATTATAGAGCGAACTGAGAGTTGTGTCGCTTGCAACATCGCGTCGCTTATTAGTTGGTGCAAAACCCATGAATGTGGCTGCCGCCGGGCACAATTGGTGGCCTGCCAATTTCGAAAAGCCCTTTATTTCTGGCCAACAAAAGCTCACACCATGGGTTTTGTTAGCTGTGCAAAGCTCAGGAGCGAATGAGTGCGATTCCGGTTGCGATGTCTTGTGGCGCAAAATTTGCATGCTTGAGTGCCAATTTCAGTTGCATAACGATATTTGCTCCGTTAGGGATATTCAATATACATTTTTTCACTTACAAGTGCAGCAGGCAGGCACGCGGGCAAGGGAAGAGAAGGGCAGGGCAGGGCAAACAGCGGGGTGTTATGTTGGTTTTAAGTAGTCAGGGAATTAGTTTTGATTTGTTTACGCATAAAACTGCGACCAAGTGACAGACTGCAGATATCTTTTACGCTATGTGTGTGCGTGTGTGTGTGTGAACTGCTGTCAGCTTGTTTTACTGCTTATATCCGGTCACGCAGACGCTTAGAGTGTGGCCGAAGGGGGTGACAAGTAGTTGAATGCTGCTTTTGTGGGCGACATTGCGACGTCTGTTGGCATCTATTTGCAGAACTTTTTCAACTCATTTCCGTTGCAGTTCCAGACAGTCCACACCCACACTCAACCGCACTTACTCCTCTCCCCCACCCCTCTCTTTCACATTTTGTATGCCCAAAATGATTTCTACAACTGTCTGTAAAGTTTTTACACGCTGCTTGGCAGCCATTTTTTAGCTGGGGCCATTTTGGGCGGCCATTTGCCGTTCTCTGATGACAAGTTTTGAGTTCATATTTTAACTAACGACTGGCGACACACACACACACACATATATATATATATATATATATGGGAAATTATAATTTAGTCAACATGGCAAGAGTTGCTCTCTTTCTCTTACTCGCTGTGTGTGTTTGTGTTATGAAAAGTGAAGCGTAAACATGAATGCTTCAGTGCATTTTTGCAAAAGACAACATACGTATAATAGCAGTAGAAGCAGAAAACTGACAACGAGCACGACAACAACCAGCTACGAACAACACACCAAACAAAAATGGTGATAGAAAACTATTAAAGAGACAAAAACTGTTCGGAGCTAGAATAAGAAAAATAGCAGGTTTCGACATTGAAACTGTTTTTCCAAAAGCGTTTTCTTTTTTTTGTGGCAACAACAAGCGAAAGAAAGACAAACTGAATTTCAAAGACATTGCAAACAAAGCAAAACAGTAGCTGCTGCATAACGCTTTTGCGCCATTGTGGCGGAAATTGGCTCGTAAGTTGTTAACACCACAAATTGCATTCTAGGTAATTTGGCTGACTGTTACGCATGGAAATAACATATGTATAGTGTGTGAAAATAGTTGAAAGTAAATTGAAATGAAGTCATAAATTAAATAAAGACACGTAAGAAGGCTCTAGTCGAGAAATCCCGACTAGAAGATAACCTGAAACCTATACTTTATGCGTACAGTCAGTTCTTGTTGACTGCATACTTGACTTAACTTCAATGTTCCATATCTCCGGTGGTTCTCAACCGACTTGAATATAAATTTTATAAATTTATGTTTTCATTATCTCATATATAGTTTCAAATGCCAAGTTTCCAAATTCAACATTTTATTGTTATCGTTCACATGTGTATATCGGAAACGGGATGAGTTATCGAAAATGTAGAGTGTCTAGCTCTCATAGTCTCATACATACAGACGGTCATGAACCGGGCGTTTGATGCTCATCAAATATATATAAACTTGTCAATAAAAAACTAAATAAAAATAAGTCCTTGCTTAAATGTTTCGAACTATTAAAGTTTTAACACCCAATGCACAGAATACGCATTTTTTATTACTTCAAAACTCACTCGCATAGTTAAATGCAAATAACTTCAAAGCTATTTTGCATATGGCCGTAAAAGTATTTTAACTATTGAGATTCCCCAGGGTTTTGCTGGTATCGCTATAATTTTGGATTTTGCTTCCATACGCTTATTTTTATGTTTTTGGGATTTGATGAAAAACGTTTCTTTGAAGTTTGCAACGAATTTGGGTTTAATTTCCATTTCGTTTGTGGCAAAGCAACCCTCGCACCCCTCCTCCCATTTAGAAAACGTTTATCTAATGTTCAAGATCGCTTCAATGGGATATTCGAAATAAGGTGGTTGAGTTAGGCATATATAAGCGAAGAGGAGGGTAGCAGGGAAAAGAGAAGTGGGCTTGATGTAAACATTTAACATGCAATTTGGCGCAGCTGCTGTGAAAAATTGAAAAGCCCGCGAACCAGAACTCATAAATTGCCATTTAAATGAGGCACAAATGAAAAACGTCAAAGGCGGAAAACACGCACAAACACACACACACACCCACACACATACACCAACACATATTTAGACATATTCGTATATGAGTGCTTTATGCTTTTTAGCCTTGTTCACCCGTGTTGCGTCGCTCACTCTGAGCCTGGCCTAATGAGTAGAAACAAAGCAATATTTGCCAGCCAGCAACGCAACAAATTCCGCAGCAAAAATTTTGCCAAGAAGAAAAATTACGCATGGAAAATGAAAAAAACGCCAATGAAAATATTTAGGGGGAATAAAAGAGAGAAATGCTCGTTTACTGCCTTATATATATATATATATATATGAATGTATGAGTGTATGTTGATCAAAAGGCATGCGGCAAATGGAACATGCACATAACAAATTAGCATGCATAAAACAAAACGCCTTCCTTCTTGTCGCCTTAAGGGAAGCAGGCGGCAACTCAAGTGTGTGTGTGTATGTGTGTGTGCATAAAGCAATATTTATGCTCATGTACGCATATTTCGAAAAGAGAGATGGTAGCAAAAATCCGAAAACCCTCACACAAATTAAGCATGGAATATGCGCGGCGTTTTTATTAGAAATCGGCCAAGAAGTAAGTGAAGTGGGTAGGAAATTTGGTTCGGAGATGGATAATTTGTGGAGTGGTTGGCATATTCTTTGGCAGACACACATACATATACGTACTAAGTATATATGTATATAGCACTTAAGTCCCTTTTGTTCCTTGTGCAATAAAAATTCCGCAAAAATCATTAAGAGTTTGAGCAGAAATTAGCTGATGACAGTTGACGTTTATTGCGATATCGGCGGATATATTTGAAATGTATGAAATATTTATTTTTATTCGAAATATAAGAATACCGAGATGGCCTAAATATTTTTTTTAAAAATATTTTTCTTCCTTTAATACCAAGCAAATATTTTTTAATAATACGTATTTGATTTAGTTTTGGTTAAAATATATATATTCGTTCTTTTTCCCTAATTTTGCTGAATGCATGTAAGTTATTGGCTTTGTTTTAATGGGTATCTCTTGGTTGAGTGCTCTTAGACGCTTAATCATAAAAGTCAGATGAGCTTGGTTAACCGGTTTGAAGGGCTCTTCAACATTATTGCTTATTAAAAGTCAAATTGCAAAAGCTAACAATCGGAAAAACTATGCCAACAGTAAAAGAAAGTAGAAGAGAAATCTGCGGCTGATTACCTGCATACCTTAGCAATTTCCGCATGCTTCAAACAGCAGTCAGCACTTAATTACAAATTCCAGTGCAAAGGGGCAAAAGCTAAACGCTGACAACAAAGGACAAAGAATTAAGGATATGAATTGCACAGCTCAATGATTCGACTAGGAGCAGCTGCCTCTCTGACTCCTGATTAGTTGGCTCAACAAAAATATAGAAAGCAAACCAAAAGCTTCATTATGCACAAGTTGTTGTTGTTGTTGTTGTGGGCGTGGCACAGTAACAAAGTTGGAGGCGAGCGCAGAAGTTGTTGGTTGTTGGTACGAAACGGTTCGTTTAAGCGGGCGCCCCTCAAATTATGCAACAAATATGTAAGAAACGGGAGCAACTACTTGCATATGCAGCAAACGACTTGACGAGATGTGGATGGGTAAAGGAGGGGGTTGAAAACCCAAGGAGAATAAAATAAATGTGCATATGAATTTTGAAGAAACGGCAAAGGATACGCGCCTCTATTGCCGCCTTCCTTCTTCTATATAAATGCCTGCCTGCCTGCAAGCCAATGCAAAAGTGCACTTACTTACTCATACACACAAACATACACACACACACAAACACACTCACACACTTGCACGCACGCACACATATGCACTTGTACCTACAGTCGCGAAGAGTAAATTTATGCTTGTGTTAAAGTTTCTCTCTGGTGCGTGTGTGTGTTGGCCCAAAAAGTTTTTGTGTGCGAGTACGAGCAAAAACTTGAGCATAAGCAGTTGCAGCAGGAGCAGTAGCAGCTGCAAAAATGTTCAGCACTCACACAAATTAAATAACAATTTTCTCTCACAATTTCGCAACGTTTTCGCTTTGGCTTTGGCTTTCCGTTGCGTTTTCCTTAACGTTTTTACTCTGCTTTTCTTCAACTGCTTTTGCTGCTTCTTCGACATTATTTCCAGTTTTTTCTTCTTTTTTTTTTTTGTGTGTCGTTAACTTTATGTGGGCGTTCGCGTTGACAAAATGTGCGTGTGTGTGTGTGTGGGTATGTGTGGGTGTGGCTAAGTCTGCATATGTTAACTGGCTGCTGCTGGAGCAAAAGTGGCTCAGTAGACTTTGTCGCTACTTTTTTTGGCCCCCATTTCGGTTAGCTTTTTGTTTACATTTTATTTTATGTAATTTAAACAAAATGCAGCAAACTTTTCCATTCGCTTCATTTCATACTCCATTTTTATACCCTGAACCCATCGAAAATGGGTAAAAAGGGTATAATGGTTTTGTAAAAAAGTATGTAACACGCAGAAGGAAACATCTCCGACCCCAGTATATATATTCTTGATCAGCAACAGCCGAGTCGATATAGCCATGTCCGTCTGTCCGTCCGTAAGTATGAACGCGTCGATCTCAGAGACTATAAGAGCTAGAGACTCCAGATTTGGTACATAATCTCGCCTAATCCCTAGGCATTACAAGTTTGTTTCAAATTTTCGATAACTCTTTTCGTTTTCGATATACACATGTGATTGATAACAACAAAATCTTGAATTTGGAACTGTCTGTGAAAATTTTATTGAAATCGGTTGATATGGAGATTTGGAGTATTGAAGTTAAGAAAGTATGCACTATACGCGTATACATACACACACTTACACATACTTGCAAGCACTGACTGTATGCGTATAGTGCATATAGGGTTCAGGGTATAGTCTAGTCGGGATTTCTCGACTAGAATGTTCTTACTTGGTTTGTTTTCTTTTCGTATTTTCTGTTTTTACTAACTGCAAAAAGTTACACAGCTTGAAGAGGGAATTTTTTATTAGCTCTAAAGTGCAGTTTAATGAAGATATTTTTTTCCCCTTTCTCTCGCTCTCTTTCTTTTCGAAAGAGTTTGCTTCACCACATATCAAGTGAAGAGAGACTGTAACAAAGTATTAAATGAAAAGAGCGTGCCTGGGTGCAAGTTACCCTGTATACTAAACAAAAGTCTGAAGTAGCGAAAACCTTCATGAGAACATACCAATGCAAAGTTTAATCTTAGTATTCCCTGCCAGTATATCTGCCATCATTAGATCGCTGTGACTTATTGCTTTGGCCGTGCGTTGATAGCAGTCAGTCAACTAAGACCATAACGATCCGCAGATGATTAAGAATGCGAGAAACAGCACAATATGTTAGCTCCTCAACTTTATCTTGTGATAACTTACTGCCTCATACTACTTGCATGAAATTGTAAATTTTTATTCGCTTTTCATACTATCAGCAGTATCAACATCTAAACAAATAGCAACAAAAACTACAACTAACAATTGCTCTAGAGTTTCTGCTTCTACTATAAGAACTTCTTCTTTATCGTCTTGCAATCGAGTATTATGTTCAACCGTACATATATGTGTATATAAAAAGAAAGAAGAACCGGAAACTTTGTAGACTGAGAAACTTAGACGAATTTTGCGTTGTCAGTTTTTTAGGAGTTTAGAGCTATTCCTTTTCCTTTTTTTTTTTTTTTTTGTATTCTGTTTAATTTTTGAAGCAAACACAAATACCGTAGCGAACTACAAGATGGAAGATACTCCAAGGTACAGTGAAGCCCATTTTCCCAAGGGACTAACATAGTACTAGACACACACAAACAATTTCTGACGTGTTTCGCTCTCTCACTCATCCAACTGCTATCTCTTTCTCCCTGCATGTTATGGGATATGTAGTAAATTTAATCTATTGTTGTGTGTGTGTGTGTGTGCGTTGTTTGCCTCGCGTTTACAAGTTTTTATCTAACTTGTATGCTACCTTTTCACCTGCTGTTGCTGTCTCTTGCATATCCTGTCCCATCGACGTCGTCGTCGTCTTTGACTCCAATCCTTTCTTTGCCACTACTACCACTTGATAAATATGACTATTTCACGCTTTCTTTGACCCCCCATAGCACACCTTAGTGCTTCTCAGCTTGTTGTTTAGTTGTTTATTTGCGTTAAGCGTTAGCAGCAACGCCTCTGTCATCTTTTATTCCTTGGCTCTTGGCTGTCAGGTACTGGCTGGTTCTCGGGGTCCCGACTGCGTATTTTGTTTATACAGCACTCAATTTCGCAGTTTTAATCACAAAATGTCTTACCTTGAAATTGCATGCAACACAGAGAGACACAGGCGATTTATAAGTGTCTCTGTGTGTCTGTGAGTGTCCTTTCTTGTACGCGTGTGTTGTGTTTCCCCACCGCACTCCGCCCCCTTTTTGTACGCCTCCACTTGAGCGACTTTGTTTGATTGCTTTGGCCACAGCAACTGTGGAGTAACTACCATGTTTGTAGTGCACTCGAGGGTTTCTCGTCATCTTCATCTTCTTCGACATCATCTAAGTCCGGACCTGCTGCCTCTGCTGCTGCTGTTGTCATCTGACAGCCGCTTAACCCACCAATGCCAGCAACAAACCAGCAAAGCAGCACTTGCCAAGTTTTATTGTCTCAGTGTCCACTTAACTTGTGCCCGAAGACAACTTAATGCGGACCCGCATTTGCGAAAGAGAAACAGAGGGAAAGGCAAAGAGAGGTTTGCTGCAGCTTGAAACTGACAATACGAAATCAAAGCTGTGCGCATTTTCTTTAATTTCCGGTCGTATGATTTCTCATATTTCTTTCCACAGAAAGTAAGAGAGAGAAAGAGAGAGAACATTTGAAACGGGCGCATCATTGTCAGTTACAGCTGAACATTTTATTCATGGCGTATACGTAATTTCTCAATGAGTGCACGAGAACTGATTGGAATTGGCTGCCAGCCTCTGTGTCTCGACGTCGCTTCTCTTTGCCTCGAGTCATCAATCATGCGACGTTTTTCCACACGCCCAGCCAAAGATTTGACAAGTGTCAATGCGACAAGATAGAGAGACAGAGAATATGCGTTGACGATGATGAGAGGGTGGCATAAAGTCTTTGGTTAACTTTTTTAAAATCACATGCAAAGTAAAATGTCGAAGTTTTGACAGGCCAACCAAAAGAACCTAAAAGAAAAAAGGAGCAGCAAAATACAAAAAAAAGCTGAAACGCAAAAGTTTGCATTTGTGTTGCAATGTGCTGAGAACTGCTGTCAAAGTTTTTAATGTTTTTAACTCGCTGCTGTCACCTGCCAAAGCCCGAAAAGTAGGCTATATAAATTTAGCCAACTGCTCCGGGAATGGTGGATAAAATCACAACACGTTCTGTGCTCAATCGGACGATGGATTTACACTTGAGCAAAATGAGAAAGGATCGAGAGTCCATTCAGTTGCAATAAGTTAAAGAAAAACAATGCAAGAACTCTTCATTTCTCAATACGACAAAATATAATAGATAGAATATTGAAATTATTCATTTCGGACTTACCCTTTACTGAAACAGTGACACTTTGAAGCACTTCGAGCTTCTTTTTGTTGGCCAGAGATTGGCCAACGCATTTGTAGGTGCCCGCATCTTGGTACATGACATCCTTGAGCGAGAATTGACCCGTTGGCTGTGAACTGCCATAGCCAAGACCACGCAGTCTCGCCGAAACAGGATCCAAGTGTGACCAGCAGCCCAGGGAGCCTTGAAAATAAAATAAGAAACACAGTCAGAATAATACATTAATTTGGGTACGCCATTTATAATTTAATTAATTGACTTTGGCCCAGGCACGCAAGTTTTAATTTCTTTAATTGATGCGTCTCGAGTCGTAAATAACAACAAAAAAAAGCTGCTACTTTCATTTGTCAAAGACAGATAGAGAGAGAGAGAGAGAGATAACGGCTTCTACTTCTACAAACTAACTGATATTTTTCGGGCTAGCCATTTGTTGGTTGCCCCCAAAAAAGTGAGCAAAGTAAATTGCACGCATAATTAATTTTCAATTGTGCTAATTAATGAATAGAAGACCTCTCTCCACTCGGTACACTTTGCCAGCCTCTGTCTGTGCCTTTGTGTCGCTATCTATTCGATCTGTGTGTGTGTGGGCCTCAATTAGTGGAACGAAATCTAAAATTTAATTATACTGCCGCCGTATATCTTTCAGTGAAGTTCTTTCATGCCATCATTTGCCAATTACTTTGATCTATATTCTTCATTTTTTTGTGTTACAATGTGTTTTACTTTGCAAAGGGAAAAAGGAGTTTATAAAATATTTCTTTCTCGTTTCTTACCTTGTGGACACTGCAAAGTGACGGCGCCACCAAGTTGCACCTCCAGCTGACCCTTGTTGGGATTGTGGGAGGCAGCTGCCACAGAAACATCCTGATCATCTGGCTCCGATGTAACATCCACCGAGTCATCTGCAATGTGGAGTAGAAAGTGATTGTGAGAAAGGAATTCTTATGAAATATTCAAGAGTTTTGCTTGTGGCAAAGCGCACATGTGTGTTGCACGGCCATAAAATATGATAAGCTTGTCAGCAATTGTCAAATGTGACAATATTTCAATGACAACGCAATGGTGAGAGAAGTTCTTAAGCAAAACAAATTGCGTTCGCCCCGACCACGTGTCAGCTTGTGCTCAGACTGTGGGCGAAGCTTAGGTGGCAAGCACCTGAGTCATGCCTGGGGACAGGAACCAATGCTGACGCTGTAGCTGTATCTGGTTGTAGCTCTGAAAGCCGCACAATGAGTTGGCACTTCCGATTTTCCGTTATTTGACACTGACTAGTATATTAAGGCTTAGCAGTTGAGTTGAACTAGTGAAAAGTTAAAATTACTGCGCAGGCAGCTGGAAAATTGAATGAACTTCAACAGCAGCAGCAGAAGAAATTCATAATAAAAAAAATACTATGAAGAAGTGGGAAAGAAGCTGAACAAAAGAAATGAAAAGCAAAATACATTACGATGCTTCATTCTAATTTCGTTATGACATCAAATTTATGCCACATATTCGCATATTTTGTGTTTAACAGGGGCAAACTTGAAAATGTGGTGATGGGTAACGACGTTCGGTGTATTGAGGGGTAGAAATGAGAACTCATTGTTGTGTACGTGTGAAATGTAGGGCTGGACACGTGACGTGACACGAAACAACAAAAAACTTAATATTTATTCGATGCTCGCAAATCAACGAGCAAAATTAGCCAAGTTCCGTTCGAAAAGTTCACAGCGATGAAAGCTTAATCGATAAGTTGTGAATCGGTGCACATATTTTAAGCATTACTTTTGCAATTTGTGTGCGACGCGTGTTGCAAACAAAATCAGATAGCCGACCATCTCTAGTGCTGTGCTTTAAAATTTAGACTGCCTTTTGTGTAGCATACTTTATGGCGATGTTCATATTACATATAAATTACAATTTGCGTTGACGTGCGCCTAAAAGTATGTGCAGCGTGCGGCTTTTGTTTGAGACCGGATATCATAACAATAACTTTGCCCAAGTGGATGCCAGGGCAAAAAAAAAAAAATCCTGACAAAGTACCCCCTCCCCCCCAAGCAAAGCCAATTGTCTGTGTGTGCGGTTGTGTTTTTTTGGTGTGTATGTGGTAAGCCTAGCAAAGTATTGCCTACTTATCAGCGGCATTCGAAATGTCTGGCAATTTTGAGGTTGCAGCCCAAAGCGCTCATAAAATTAGCTAACGCCGCACAATTAACAAAAACTACTAATTACAACCGGACCCAAAGCCAACCCTTGTTGACTACAAAAACGCACCCCAGACACACATTAAAGAAGTGGCGAAACCCTTAAAGTTCTTTTGAATTACGCTGAGATTTGAACGCAGCACATAGGTGTGAGATGCAAAAGGAAGGTGAGGTGTGTGGTGTGGCAAAGAACTCGAAACGGCAATGTAACAATTAATTGTAAGCTCATTTCGAGCCGAGCGAGCGAGCCTTTGTCGAGCATGTCAATCAGTTGGTGGCATTTGGGATCTGGAGTGCAAAAAACAACCCCTCCCTCGGCGGTCAGCAACCCCTGCGAATTTTATTGCTGACAATAGCGCAAAATGTTGTCCGCGGGGTGCCTGACAAGAGCATAGAAGAGGGTGACGACGGGGCAGTGGTATATAGGCGTGTTACTTAGTCAAAATCACGTAGTTCTAAACATTTTTTATTGCTTGAACACAACACAGAAAAAAAAGACAAAGCGACGCTGCGCAAATTGACAAGTGAAAACTGAGGGTAAATTGAGAGAATGAATGAGTTTTCCCATTTTAACCGCCGTCTCTGGCGCTCTGTCTGTTTGGCTGTCTATAAAATGTCTAATGAGCTCAGCTCGTCTGACAGACATTTGTCAATGGACATTTGTTCGCGGCCCGATAAGAAATTCGAGCTGGCAAAACTGTAAACTGGGAGAATATACAGAAAATTGGGGGAACACAAAAGATTTGGCAGCGATGGTGAAATAATTTGAAAAGGAAGGCATTTATATTATGAAATTATATAATACCAACGATGAGGGTGACAAAGGAAAGGAAATACCAGCAAGTAATAAAACCTGATAAAAGATAAGATCAGCAAAGTATTTGATTGTGTTTTAAACTTATTTCGGAACACTAAACACTTGACTGTGGCACAATAACACCAACAATTGATGTTTTTTATAATAAGTATACTTAATACTTCAAAAAACTTTGTCGGCCAACTTAATATACAGTTAGAAGTAGTAGTTTCTTTAATACCGACGAAGCTTAATAAACTCCAAGTTCGAATAATTTCGATTGAATAATTTAATGGATTGCCTGTTCAGTACCTTGTGGGAAGTACTGTACAAACTTTTCTTGTTTTATAGAAAAGTTATCGAAAACTCTTTTAATAGATCACTAAGATATCGATAACGTAAATTGTTGGGTGTGTGTTCTTCACACGCAACTTAGCCACATTTTGATTGATAAGTTTTGGTTACTCAAACTATAAATGAAGTCATAACTTAGGTGCGAACTTGTAGCAATGTTGAGCAAACAGTAAATTGGTTGGGCAGTTCTTAGGTTACCATTCCTGGCAGTATTCGGGTGAGGAAGTTCAATACCAAAGTGCAACCCATATTGAATGAGGGATGCTGCATTCTTCTATTCGCCGTCGATACGCAACTCAGCAATGTGACTATACTTTCTAGACCTTACTTATTGCATGTCTGTTACTCTGCTGATTTGCAAAATGTCGCCCACAAGTAATGCTCTGAGATATTAGCTCAATTGTGAATTAAATCGATGAACTGATTGTTGAGCGTTAAACTAACAAACTGAAAAACCTAAAAAGAAATTTCGGCAGTATTGTTGACCATATATCACACACCATTTAAACCTACCACTCAAAACTGCTAAGAATTGAACGAAACTATATTCAACATTTTCTCAAGTAATATACTCTTCACATAATACTTTCACCACTTTACACCACCCTCTGAACGCAAAGCATAACATAATTCCCAGCACTTGTTCAACGCATAGTTTAGTCAATGGCCATTCAGAAGTACGCACTCCGCTCGTCTAGACCAAAAAATACTAAGAGAAAAGCAAAACAAATACATAAAGAAAATCAAACAAATGTGCATCAAGTAACGTCCATATGTCGTCTGTGATGAAGTGATGAGTGGGGAGGGATGTAAATTTGTAGAAGACTCGTGAATGTCTTTCGCATGGCATATAAATCCGAAGCAGAACAAGAGAACGGCAACAAATATGAAGAGCAAACAACAAACAGTAATGCAAACAAGAGGAATCAATATGCCACACAGACAGTGTGAGAAAGACAGAGAGAAAGCATATTTCAGGCAATACGGGCAAAGGGCAAAGGGAAAAAGGGGAATAGATGGAGTGTACAGAACTCGATTGGGTTTGTAGTGGATTCTCGCTTTGCTCTCGCCACCAATCATTAATCATAAAGCATCATCATCAGCATGTTGGCGTTGGATTCAAGTAGCCAACCCGCCACCCCGCTACTCTGCAAGGACAGCCCGAAGGACTCTTCAATTGTGGGTTGGGTTGAGTCTGATGCCTGCCTGCCTGCCAGCGAGCCGGCCTGTCTGCCAAATGCAGGCCAGTCACAGCCAGCCCGAAAAAGCCCCCGGAGTCTGCACCCTGCTCAAGCAGTCAGACTGAGTGTATCAGGCACATCAATATGTCCACACACACAACACACTCACAAGCACAAAAGGGATGTCCGGAATGAGTGTTACTTGGATCATAAATCCTTCAAAGCAACCAACGCGCATTTGCTCTCGTTTATACATTGAAAAGATATTAACTTTTTTTTTTATTGCGCACAGTTCATCTCGTTATCAAGGATACTTTTAAGTAGCGGTTAATACTACAGATATATACGTAAACAAGAGAATATATATATCGAAAGTAGTTTTCAGTTTTCATTAGCTGCTGCTAGTTTTATATTCATTTCTTGCATCTACAAAAATGCATCATAATATTTATTCATGAATATCAAGCTTAATAAAAAACTCCAGCAACTGCTGCTGCTGCCAACAATCAGCTTTACTTACAAGCTTCATAAACAGCAAGCGGAAGCAACAAACAGAACAGGATAACAGAAGGGTTGGGCGAAGGGGTGTGGGCGAAGGGTCTTCTTGTGAAGTGGAAATGCATGTGTTCTTTCTCTCAGTGTGTGTGTGTGTGTGTGTGTGGTGGGTGCATTTGATTGCGTTTGTGTCTTGGTTATACATTTTAATTTTTTTTCCTTCTTCACGGTTTCTGCTCGTATAGAACTTGCTACTATTTTGTGAGCAAACTGAACAATTTTTGCAGCTGCACTAGCTGAAATGGGTTTGGTTGGATGGGTTTCCGAGTACACGATTAATTAGCAATGAGCTGAAATTAAAGATGATTGCACTGCATGTGATGTGCACAACAAAATGTTGAAGAAAAACACAAAAATAATAGCAAACAAGCTCAAGGAATGTGAATGAAGATTGGATATGAAGATGAAGTCATAATTGAGCAGATTATATAAGGAAAAATTCATTGAAACGTTGAATGTAAATGTCAGACAATTGAAAAGAGAGAAACGAAACTTAAATAGTTCGTTGAAATTGTTTAAGTGTTGGAAATAAAAGATTGCACTATTCTAAATGTCTTTAAAAGTTATTATATATTGTTATATCAGACGTTAAAAAATTCTAGATTATTGGCCGCAATGAGTTTTTCATATTTCTTTAACTTGCCGGCAAGACAGAACCACACAAAGAACGAAGAAAATAAGGAAACACAGTTTAAATGAGTTTTGCGTTTCATTTGAAGACAAATAAAAAGAAGTCAAATAAAATTTTATTGCAAATCTTTTTGTGCTGGCTCCTTCAGAGGAACGTTTAGCCAAGCCACAGCAAGGACTAAATACAAACACACATCCCCGAAATGTAATCGCCGGCTATAAAAACAAAAGCAGCAAACAGAAAAACTAATAATCGTGCGCGCCGATAAACACAGAAATTCAGCAAGCTTACTTCCTTCCAATCCCCCCCCCCCAAAAAAAAAAAAATATGTCCAACATACTCGCATTTCCAGATGTTTGAGGCGGAGTAGTTGTGGGGAAACAGTAAGAAAAATGCTTCATATCGGGCTGGGCAAAAGCAAAGAGGAGAAAACTGAACGATAAAGTTAAACCGCGATAACCAGCATGACAAAGGATAATGTATAACAAGCGCAAGGACATTGCCGATTAGCCCTGGCCGGCAGTTGAGGCGTAAGAAACAAGCACACAGCATGATGCGAGGGGTGGTGGGGTGGTAAAAATGCTTACGATAGCGTGTAAAATTAAATTTTATTGTAATGCCCCTCAGTGCCAACGGATAAATGTGTGTGTGTTTTTTTCCAATTGGAGACCCTCTTCTTCATCTACTTTAGGTTTTCTCGAAATGCTGCTCACATTGTTTTGTAGTTCTGTTTTTTTTTTTTGTCTCGAAACGAAGTGCTCGATGAATTGTCGGTTATAAGGGTGAGGGTGATGGTGAGGGTGTTTTTCCAGATTGCTTGCATTTTCATAACAGTTGGCTGATCAAATTAGTTTAGTGCTGTCTACGAGGCATCTTCCCTGTTTTTCGACTGCAACCACAAAGGTCGAATGAAAGTGCTTAAAGACTTTCCATTGATGTTGAACAAAGAAAAGTCCCCAACTATTGACTATATGAAATTTGACTATAAAAGATATGAAAAGAAAGCATTGCCTGGATACAACCAAAAACATCCTGAATGGGTGGAAAAGTTGTTGATGCTGTGATTAAATAATCAAAAAAAAATCTCAATAAAGTTTATAACTTACGGAATTTAATTTCAGGAGTTCAAATAGATTTTCAATAGGTTTCAAATGAGATCGAAACCACTGGGAAATCCACACATTTAAGTGAAACACGGCGGACAAAGCAAAGTTAAAGTAAACTCTTAATCCTCATCGGCAGTCAAACGGTTTTGCCTCAACTCCACGAAACAGTGCCAGACCAATCGATACGGCTGACAAAGTTTGTGTTACGCCCATTTTTCTAATCCGAAACTTTCACTAATTGCACTTTGTTGGCCAAACATCACAAACATGATGCAAGCCACTCAACATTAATTAGCCTCAATTCGAACTTTAACTCATTAATGAGGCAAGCAAACAAACTTGTCCAAGTCTGTGCCTTACCTAAAGGACCTTCGTCCTGTCCTCATCGCCTGCCAAATACCTCAATACATGTCGGCTGTGGCAAATCACAGATGCGTCTCACTGGCCACTTTTTGCGCCCAGTCTCGTTTGACGTACGTGTCAAATTAGCGACGTTTTAACAAGCTCAGCGCGTCCGTAAGCCGTCAGTTCTGTTCCTTGCCTCGCCTCGACGACGACATGATAGCTACTACAACTATGTGTATGTGCATGTCCTTGATGGTCCTTGCTGGCAAATCAATCACGTGAAAGTGGCTAGCGCAAAAGTTTGAGAAACTACGTCAAATTGCCTACTTTTGTAAACGTTGTCGGACATTGGACAAACTCGCTGTTGACTTTGCCCGTTCGTCCTCAGCATGTCCTGTGTGTAGCAATTTTCTTCTTCTTTTTTTTTCGGTGGGCGGCCGCACGTTGATTGCTTTTTCATTGCATTTTGTCAAGCTCCACGAGCAAAGTTTCCTTTCTACCGCCACCTGTGCGCGGCGTTTTCCAGCTCAATGGCTAAAGAAGGAAGCAGAAGGTGGAGAAGGCAGTAGTGCTGCAGCGCCAGGCCATAAAACATATCGTCAGCAATTAAGGCTGCATTCAAACGTCTGTCGGAGCTTAAGAGGGAATCTTTTTCTTTCTTTCTGTTTTTTTTTGATATCAGCCAGCGGATGCTTAAAATCAAAATGCGATTTATCAGTTTGCTTGTTTTCTTTCTTGTTTCATCTTGCCTTTTTCTCTTTTATGTGTTGGAGGGCTTTAAAATTTTGCAATTTCTTTCTTGGTGCATTGGTTTTTATTTCTTTTTTATATATAGATTTGAAGCGCCATTTATCAAAAGCTGTGCAGCTGCTTGCTAGTTTATGACAGCTAATCCTCGCATACTATATCTTATAGATATTGCCTTCAACAGACACACAAACACAGCGACAGATACAGAGACAGAGACAGAGAGATACATACTTATGGACTTGTGCATAGGCTTTAGAGGTATAGTAGTATAATGCCGACTGTTGCCAGTTCGTTTTGCCATTTGGCAGTTTTCGTAAACGTTTTACAAATTGATTTATGTGCTTAACATGCTGCCGAAACTCCAAATCGAACACCCCAAAAACAAAGAATACGCCCCACCAAACGTCTCTCACAATTAGATTTCACTGCAAAATCAACGGCAAAACTTTTCGACAATCGACAGAGATAGATAGCGAGTTAGAGTGAGATGGACAGCGTGGCACATCAATCACCGATAAATGTCGATATGTCGACCCAGAAGGGCACGGCGCGTGTTTTTTTCCCCCCCATTTTTTGCTTTCACCAACTTCACTTCTTGGCCTCTTTTGGGCGCCTTTATTTTTATTAATAAAGCATTTGTTTTCCTCATAATGAGCAACGACAGCCGCCTGTCAGGATGCTTTTCCTTTTCCTTTTTATTTTTATTTTTTTTTTGCCAACGCATAACGCAATTTGAACGTTGAGGAAAAATCTCTCCCCAGGGTCAGCTTGGGACGAATGTGGGCGTCACAGTGCCGACGGGCTGGCATTGGCATACAACATAAAAAAAAGTGGCAACACTTTGTCAAGTTGTTATTACCAATAATATTTTCTTTTCTTTTTTCTTTCTATGCCATTTTTTTTTGTTGGTGTTGTTGTTGTTTGTGTGCCTTTGTTGTTTGCAGTTTCCGCTTTGTGCGGCTTCTGGCAGTCATTTTGTGTTTGTCATGATTGATGAGCGCGAATCTGAGGAACTCTAGCCTTTTTGTTCTGATGGTTGAGGAAGTGGCAAGCTGCCGCATTGATTGGGTTATTGCTGTGGGGCGTATGTTGATCTTAAGATTTCCAGTCAGATTTCTCTTCAGAGACTCTTTTTTACCAATAGTATTTAAACATTTTTAATTTGATTTGGAAATGCTTCGCGTTAAATGTTTTAGGGCTGTGATTCAGTGTGAAAATTTTGAACCGTATTAAGCTTAACAACTCCTTCGTTTTAAAAATCATTTGATCATTTGAATCATTTTTGTTGCTATTGATTTTCATTTCAACAATTCCGATAACATATGTATCGGATCAATCTGCTACAAAGTAACCCCTTATGCTATGCTATATATTTTAATTGAGACATTTTTTGGATATTTTTCGCATGATATCTAATGTTTATCTCTCTGTTTTGCCATAAACTTATATTTCTATCTGCACAGCATATCATTGCCACGTAATGAGCCTGAAAATTACTTTTAGCTTGCTCACACACTCACACTCATACAAGGACACCCAACCTTATTTAGCTAATCAAATTTTGTTACGCTTAGCGCCAAAAAAAAGAGGGAAAGTAAGAAACTTTTTCACTTTTAAGGCGGCAACATCGCGACAACATTTGCTAACAAAGTGGCGGCTGTCAGCGACATAAATTCAATAAAGAAAATAAAAATAAAAATATTTACAAGCATTAACACGCGTTCAACGCGTTAAATACATCCCCACCTCTGCTCCCCTCCACCACCATAACAAACTTAGAAGAGACCAAAAATATTTAGCCACAAAACGAGAAAATATTGACAGCAAAATGGCGCGTAAGCATAAATAGTGTGTGCTGCCTGGCAAAAGGAAGGAGGGGGGAGACAGCATCACAGAGGGTTGACAGTGTCGCTCAGCCTTAATGCCAATGCCAATGGAAGTTTGCCATATTTTGCATACACACACACGCAGAGGGTAGCGAAACGCCTCAAAGTATGCAACGGAGTGCGCACCCCCAACAAGGATGAGAAGCAATGAGCAGCAATGTTGATGATGGGACTCGCAGCATGTGCGACTGTCGTAAATGCTATACAGCAATTTTTGGCAATTTTTGATATTATTTTGCCTTCCATTTTCGAGTTTGGGTTCGAGTTGCCAACTAATGGCGAAAATATTATCACGCGCCATTTTTGGCAAGGCAATTTCACGCATACGAGCGCTAATTTATCTGAAGTGTATTTATATACGTATATATATGTATATATATATGGTACTTACATCGCACGCTGAGGTAATAGCCAATCGAGGAGTATTGAAAGTTCAGATGCCGTGATGTGCACTTGTACCAGCCGGAATGTTCCCGTCTAATCGATGTGAAGTTAAGGAAACCGTCGCCCGTTTGCGGCACCTGTAATATTGCAAAAAGATAGACAGTGAGAGGGAGTGTGAGTTAAAAATTGAAGACAGATGCAGTTGGGTGAGTTTTGGGTTGGTTTTCGGGCTAAGAAACGAGTTTGTTCTTATGCGTAAACAATTTTTGGTAATTAAGGCTAGGCAAATAGTTGGTCCACTGCAAACTTTTTCGCGACAACTCGGCACGAAAATCCATTTAAAACTTGCTCCTTGCCCAAAAATCATACAAAAGCCGAACTGAAAATCCAAAAAGCTCTTAGTACGAACCAAAGAAGCTGTGTTGCCTACGTATGCATAAGTTTTATATATATATATATATAGAGTTTAAGACTTACCGGCGTGTCACCATCGTCCTTCTGCCAGCGCGGTGTGCTCGGTGGATTCGAGTCGACATCGCACTTGAGGCTAACTTCGATGCCCTCGCGCAGCGGATAACCAAAGCCAGGTGTACGCGAGATGGCAAACGATGGCGTATCTGCAAGGGGAAGAACGAAACAGGTATAAGAATAGATACTATATAGTTTAACACACAGATACGATGTGATTTTTGGTTAGTTATTTTGGACTGGCTGTCTGGATGGCAGCAGACTGTCGCTCGCCTCAGCGACTGTGGCAACAATCTACAAAATAGTTTTTTAATTAAAAAAAACTTTTATAATTAAACTAAATGCAAATGTGTGTGTATTTGTGTTTTTCCTTCTTCTTTTTTTTTTGCTAGTATTGTGATGCCACAAAACTAACGGAGTGGTTGGTTTCTTAACGGAATATTTGAGTGTCAAGAGTAAAGAAGGCAACTTTTAATGAAATCTAAAAATGTTGTGTTTTTTAGATTAACAGTAGAAGGTTGCCGAAATGAAATGTAAATCAAATTTAATCACTGTTGTACCAGCAAACAAAAACACAAATCATTTAAATTCAAAATTGCATTTTAAATACTTTAATGATAAGCTGATTTTCATGCGTTTTAGTAAATGAACTTTGAGTTCAATTTTCTTAAATATTCATTGCAGTTTTGCAGTTCTCATGCCACATACAAAAGCCTATTCAATGTCCATTTTTTGGAATTTGATATGGCATTAAATGTAACTACGTTTGGGTGCCAATCAAAAGTCCATTGAATGCATGTCAAAAATCTATCGACGAAATGCAAATGTGAATGTAAATAATATGAATGGCTGAGCAAACTGACACGCCCACATATATATATATATAAATATATATATATATGCACATATATAACAGTATGTATCTAGCTGCATTCAATGCATATTCATAGGCATAAATCAAATGTTTTTTAATTACGGGAACGAACCCTCAGCAACAAAAAAAAAGTATTTTACAACATCTGAACGAACAATCTTTTCAATTTTTCGCCCTGTTTCTCTCTTTCTCGGTCTCTCTTTTCTTTTTCTTTTTTGCCTTTTGTGGGCTTTTGTAACTAATACAATTTGATTATGCAGGGCAAATGAAATTTGTTTGTCGGTTGTTTGGCAAACTATTCAATAGACATTCGTCTGAGTGTGTTTGTTGGACATAACATGCATACAGGCAGCAGCTGTCAGACATCATACAAAAACACATATAAAAATACAGACATGTATGTCCAAAAGGACGCCCTTTCTGCGGGGTTTTTGTGGCTAACAAAACAGACTAATGGGTGGCCGATGGTGGGTGGTGTGAGAGATGTTGGAGATCGTTGTCTGGACACACTAAGGCTTCGTCTATCAATTTGTTTGGGCCAGAAAAATCTATGCGGCAACAAGACACAAAAAAAGGGACGCAAAAATTGTTTGGCTTGTCTGAGTATCGATGCAAATGGTTCAAAAAAACAACATCGAAAGTAAAATTGAATAGATGAGAGAAGTACTTTAATATATAAGGTAGCCCAAGTGCTGACGTTTGGCATATTTGAAATGCGATTGATGTTTCACATTCCGGGAATGCATTTCTCGTATACTTATAAGGTATTGCATTTGATAATCGTTTGAGTTTTGAGGAAGTTATGACATGGGAAAGTTCTGACCCATCTTCACTTAAAGGGATATTTAATTTTTATAAATTGTTGAAGACTAGAGCACTTGACGCGTCTTGTTTTGCATTCCGATTGATGTCCTTGATTTTGCCTGTCAACTGTCTGGGCATAAAAATGAAAATATTAAAAACAGCAACAACAAACACACCCACACAGACACACACATACACAACCCACAACTGTCTGAGCAAGTGCTTTCATGTGTGTGCATTTTAATTTATACAGCCGTAACAAACAATAACAATAGGAGGGGGAGAGAAAGGAAGGAAAGAGAGAGAGAGAGAGAGAGAGAGTAGTTAAAACCAGGAACTGTTGTTCTTTGTTGTGGTTGTTGCCGCGTCTGTTGTTTTGTTGTAGTTGTTATTGTTGTAGGCCTTTTGCTTGTTGTTATTGCGGTTTTTGCAATTTTCATGCCAAAGCTCAAACACACACACACACACATTCCCATTGCGTGTAGACCGATTCCGGGGGAATTTCGAAATTCCCATACTCCGGAGACTTAGTCATGCAAATCCCGCATGGGCTTTTCTACATTTTCCAATCATTTTCATGGGCATCAACAACATCGTCATCATCGTCTCTCTACCTTGGCATTTGTCATGGCATTATGCGGCTTGACGGGCATTAATATAGCAAATAACTGTGGCACTTGGTTCATGCAGTATGTACATATGTATGTATGTGTGCTTATCCTATTCCCCTGCTCCCCTGGCACAGGGCTAACAATTTTCAGCACGTGTCTGCGGCTTTGTTGCTGCCAATTAATGCGAGTCCTCCTAATTGCTGCCATTGATTTTGATTTGCAGTCAGTGCTGACGGCGGAAATGTTTTCCATCGATATTTCTCTCTTTCTTTCTTTTCCTCTTACTCTGTGTGTGTGTGTTTGTGTTTTGTGACTCGCATCAGGTCACGTGAAAGGTGATGGATGAATGCTGACCAAAATGGGGGCTGGCTCTACTTTTTATTGTTGATTGCACACTGCTTAAGGTTTGGGCCAGCGAGTGAAAACTATGATCCTTCAAAAGGATTGCTTGCAATCCCAAGCTCACAATGTTATGCAAAGGTTTACGTAGTTGGTTTCAGTATGTAGTTTGCTTTGTTAAAAGTTGTCAAACACAATCTATGGATTAAGGTCTGATTTTGTCTGTAGAACTAGAAAATCACTTGTTAAGCTTGCAGTATGAACAAGTCGGAAAGCTTTAGGTGTATAACGATTGAAAACATTTGACAAATTTGATAATCGTTTTGTCTTATACATTGAAAGACATATTTTACTTTCTCATTTACGAAAACTGTTTATTGAAAAACCATAATCATATATTTAGAAATAATTATGTCACAGTTCTATATTTCAAAAGATTTCTGTCTAGTCTTTGTTAATTATTTTATGCTTGCTGGACAATCATTCTTTTCTTGTCAATTAAGAGTTAATTAAAAAGTTGTTGCTGCTTACTTTTGAATTACAGTGTCGCTTATTTGCTTATTTATTTCTTTATGTCCCAGTGCCTCCGTTACTGTTTTGCTTGTTGCCAGCACATCTTTCTTTTAGTTATTTTTTTTTATACAGCTTGGGTTGGCGTTGTCCCATTTTTCAATTTCTTTTTCTTTTATTATGATTTTTATTTGCTGCTGCACTTTCCATTTATATAATTTTACCTTTCCTTTCCTTTATTTCTGCAGCTGCATAATAATTTTTTGCTCCTTTCTTTACTTTTTTTCCTTTGGCCCATTGGCGACCTCACTGATTCCCAGTTCAAACCTCTACCACCTTACCACTACCTTACCACCACCTTACCAGCACCTTACCAACCCCTTACTACAAACACGACCAGGCCGCTGCGTGCCTCGTGGCGTGTGTTAACTTTAGCAATTTAACTTTTTAATCAACATTTGCTTTTTGGTTTTCACTTTTACTTGCCACGCACCCATCATCTACCCCCCCACTTGCCTCCTTCATCAGCCCCTCACCATCGCCTGGATGTGTTAATTAAACAAGGTGCGATTTTCGTCGTGTTTGGCTTTTGATGCAAAACTTTTTCAACATTTAAATATGATGCCAAATGGGTACCTCACTGACAGACTGACTCACTAACTGACTAATTACTCGCATATACATATGTGCAATTAACTTTTAGCTTGCGCATGAGTTGAATAAATATTCTGATTTAAACGTTTTACTTTTAGGAAAATTTAGCAAAATTAGTAAAAATCTGGTTGCGTTAAAGCGGAAAGTGTTTTAAAGCCAATGAAAACTTAAGCGACAGTCCTAAGATAGTTTACTTAGGGCATGCATTTCAACTTACACTGCACATCGAGGAGTAGGGAGGCATTCTGTCGTATCTTTAGCGTGGGATGCTCCATGACACACAAAATCCGGGCATTGTGATGAGCTCGATAGACGGCGGGCAAGCGAGCCTCGCTCTTGGCGCCACTGTTGATTTTGTAGCCGTTCTTATCCTGCTAAAACGAAAGAAAGAAAGTTAGAGTGTGATAGACAGAGAGACAGAGAGAGAGAGAGAGAGAGTGTGAATGGATAAAAATGCCATTACAATTTAAGGCTTAGGCTTGGGACAAATTGGGCGAAATGACAAGGCAGCCAGCCAGCCAGGCAGCCAGCTCAGCTTCAGCCAATTAGTCTGGGAGCCCTGTTATCAAGCGCGACATCATTAATTTAAATTAAAGCCGTCGAGGACAAGGGCAAGGGCAATGCCACCCGACGACGCCCAGTAGCAGCTAACAATACAACTACCACCCAGTCTGCAACAACCTCACTCTTCGGCCGTCTTGACATGCAAATTTGTTGGCACAGTTTTCAATCAATCATCTGGCGTGGCGAAACCACTGTAGCAGACCAAACACGCAAATTTGTGGCATTTAGGGTCTATGACAAACAAATATACCCACACTCACAATCAAACCCAACACACCCACACACATGCACACATATACACATTCAGATACACACTCAAGTCGACATCTTCGATGTGTTTGACAGGTGGCTGCGTGTGGTGGTGGGAAGTGTTTTTTGGGTCTGCTTATGCAACACTTGACCAAAATGTCTGCTTTTCATTATGCTTGAGTGCAAGACAAACAAATTTGACGCAACCGCAGCATGTACGTCTGTCCGTCCAGTTAGTCCGGTTTGTGCCGGAGATCCGTTGTTTGAGCCGTAGCCAGAAAAGCCGCCGTTATCCATTTAATGTGTTTGCTGTCTGTCTCCTCCTTTTGACCCCATCTTCTATCTATATTTGGCTTGCGGTTTCGACTGCTTCGCATTACGACGACAAGACAATATGTCAAAGTGTCAGCCCCAACTCGACGCCTGCTTTCTGGTCACACCTCCCACCCTTCCACCGCGTTCATTTAGCAAATGGATAGCTTAATGTACTAACCTTCTCGTTCTTGATCTCCTCCAGTTCGAGCACCTCAGCGGATACTTTCTGGGCATGCCGATCTACGCCAGGACTCAGAAGTACCTCCCAGGTGAGCGTGGGTCGCGGATTGCCGCCCTCGCTGACGCATGCCAAATTGAGCTCTGAATTCTCCTTGACGGGCACAAAAATATTTCCAGCATCCAGGCGACGTGAGTCTATGAGCAAGTATGGAGGCTTAGGACGATCTGTGGGGAAAGGAGTTCAAAAAATAAGTATTACTAAAGTTGCACAACTTAAATTATGAGACATCAACTGCAATTCTAATGCAATTCCTGTTCATATAATATAAAATTATCTCTTAAGATATCTGAACTTCAATTGCTTAATTATTACAACATGTTTTTCAGCTAGAAATATTATCATTTCTCAATCTTACCAAATTTCTGACTTTTTCGAAAGTTTAAAAAAAGAAAAAAAAGTCTTAAGCTCAATTGTAGTCATTATCTGGAAAACAAGAGCATGAAACAGGCGACCTTCTAGGCTTAGCTACCATTAACAAGAGATATTTCCATTTTTTACTTTGTCTTACAGTTTTCCGCCATTTGCAGCTAACTGTACTCACTACCTGCGATTCGAGCTAATAGCTAAAGTTATTTGTTGTTTTTGTTGTCGAGAAGACTTGGCTCATTGCCTGTGGGGCTGTTCTGTGGGCGGAAAGCTAATTTCGCAAATGTAACGACCATTTTAATATTTGTCTAAACTTTTATAAATACGCCGCCATTTTGTTGTACTCACCGAGAACGACCAGCTTGACGGGTCGAGCATTTTCCGTGTAGCGTCGCGTATTTTCCGCCTCACATTGCCATTTGCCATCATCCTCGAGCATCACATTGGTGATGGTTAGCGCCCCATTAGCTTCCTTGATAAAGCGATAGTCGGTGACACGAGTTGTGCGGTCCATGGCATGCACCACCTGCAACGATAGCAAGAAGAGCGAGACATTTAATAAGAGGGAGATAGAGATAGAGAAAGAGTGAGAGAGAGATCAAGTTTGCATGGGCAATAAATGTGTGTTGCAGACTCTGTCGAAATTATGCAAATAATGCCAGCACTCAACTTTTAATGCAGGCGCACATAAATTTCATGATAAATGCAACGATCCTATCCGAGGGACTACTATATATATATATTTATATATATGGGTGTGTGTGTGTGTTGGCCACATTTATTTACAGGCCAGACATTTTATTACAATTCGTTTCAAACAAACAAAAATAATGATAATTTAAATGCGTTTGTTTGGGCTTTATTTGCCCCACCAACAAGCCACAATATACAAATCCACTGAGTACAGTTACTATAATGTGGCAACAATGAACTGTGCTTGCTGGCCTGGCTTACAAAAATGTACAAACTATACATATATATATAAAATAAAGAGAGCGTGAGCATTCAAAATGTGGCCAATAGTAATATTGTTGGTGTTGTTTGGCCAACTGTTGTTGGTTGGCTGGATGGACGAACGAGCGCATTGTCCTGTCAGTTTGTTTGTGCGTGTGTGTGTGTGTGTGTGTCCTTTTTATATTTAAGGCGGCTTAATGCTCACTTAAAATTTATGTGCGCATTCAAATGCTGTAGAAAAATATGAAAAATATCCGTTGTAAATACATTTAAATGCGTTGCGTGCTTAATGTGGAGGCGTGGCCTTATTGTTTCTCGTTCTGTATTTTTTTGCACTGTTCCATAAATAAATTTTAATTGCATTTGCATGAACTGAGCTTAACTTTTGGTAGCTGTCGCTTTAAGCCATGTCGTTAAGCACAAAATATCCACAATACCTTCAGATGTAAATGGTGGATTTAAACATCTGCTTTTCCTTTAAATCGTATTGAGTTGAAGGACCTTAAAAAAGGGACAATTTTAAAAAGCATTTTTCAACAGTTTTTATACACATGAAAAGTGTTTATAAAGTTTTGTCATGTAATACCAATACAATAAGAGTAAACTATATATATATTCTTGATCAGCATCGCGAACTGAGTCGATATAGTCTTGTTCCCCTGTCTGTCTGGGACTCCACAGTTTTTGATTTATCAAGCTGAAACTTTAGTCAAGGTCTTCTTTTTATTGCAGCTAGATAATTTGTCGAACTCGGTCAGATCGAACTTCTATATCATACAACTGCCATATAAATTTAAGATCTTTAAAAAGTTAGAATAGAAAATAGATTTTGCAAGTTTATATAATATTTGGCTTCCTTAATTGTTTGATTGATCTTTGATTCTGAAGCGTTTGATTCTAGATATATATTTTTATTAAATTGCAAATATCTATATTTGATATTTTGCATTTATATCGAAATTGTTCGCCACTTGAGCAAATTTGAAAAGTATCTCCACTTTAATAATAAATATACAGCATTTAATTTTAGGGTCTGTAAAATATTCGCATAGATATTACCATTTTACATTTATATGGCAACAAAAATATAAATTTTGGCCAACAACTTTTCTACTTTACATAATGCGCTTGTAGCTGATGCCAAAAAAAAGTAATAATAATACTGTAAATAAATGAGTGCTGGAAAATCTGTGTGTAAACTATATATGTGTATATGTGGAATAAACAAAATATTCGTATTCTGTGCTTCCGTTTCCGTTGCGTGCGAGTTTTAATTTTTTTTTTATATAAGCTTCATGTAGTTCGCTTATGATTTTTGTATATCTAGTACTTATAATATTTTGCGAAAAGCATTGCAAATATTTATGCGTGCATGGATTTTTAGCAATTTTGTTATTGCTCGTTCTGCAATTTCACTTTGTCTGTGTGTGTGTGCGAATGTGTGTGTTTGTCTCAACTTCCGTTGAGCATTTGCCGCAGTCGCCATTTCCGAAATTTATTAACCAGCGACCGACGCTTGACGCACACATCGAGCAAACGCAATGTAAAATGGTCAAACTGGCAACTGGATTTTCGGGGCTGTGCAGCGGGGCATTCATTTGGAAATTTATGAGGTAACATGGCCAACACAAACACGCACACACACACACACAAACGCATACACACAGACAAAGATATGCCAGTTTTGGCGACTGCACACCTGCAGCTGTATGTGTGAATGAGAGATTTTGGTTTGGCAACATGGCCGCTAGACAAAAGCGTTAAATGAGCGTGGCAAATCCTTGTTTACAGCAAAGTCGAGTCCAGAGAGCGGATTACACGCTCGATTGTTTTGGCCAGGCTTTCAAACTTCAACTTTTGTTGTTGCTGTTGCCCAGGCCCCATTGTTTGCGGGCATTAAATCTCACGCATCCAACTGCGATCTGTTCTCTGGTAATTATGATTTTTCGCCTTTTTGTGTTCGAGAGCTGATTGTATTGTTGTTCTTGTTGCTGCTGTTCCGGGCAGCCGTGCTTTATTTTTGTTGCAGCTGCCTCGGTTCGCATAAATTGTTGCATATATATATTTTGAAGGCGCATTTGAGTTTTACATGCGCATAACTTTGCATAATTGTGCGACATCGTTATCTGGCTACGACCATTTTGTCTGTTGGCATTTGCTTTTTGCATTTTTGGTCACCCTCTATGTCTCTCTGTCAGTCTGTCTGTCTGTATAATGCGTATTGCTGGATTGTGTGACATGGCCAAAAATAATTTCCTGTTTTTTTTCTTCTTATTATTTTGCATTGTTATTTCTAATTACATTGCTATAATTTTTGGTTATTTGTGATTTGCATTTATTTTCAAATATTTTTGGAGTAATATTCGCTGTGTTTCTAAATAATGCAAATTTTGTTGTTTAGCTAGTTATACGATTTAATTATTTTGAGAACGAGACGGAGAAAATATTTAAATAACATTTGCAGTTGTGTTCGTTTTAATTGGAAAATGTAAACGAAAATAAGTTATGCAGGTTTTTTAATAGCAAAATCGAACTGTAAAATATGAAATATTTCATCGTTGTGATGTATTTAACTAAAATGCTTTTGACTTAACTAAGTTAATTAGTTTTAGCGCCACATCTACTTAAGTTGCAACCAATTTTCGTCTTGGAGCAGCCATGAAAAATAGCACAACTGTCTCTCAAAAGTGGCTACTTATACATATCTCCGTCTCCCTTAAACTCTATCTCTCGCTCTCTTTTTCTCTCTCTCTCTCTATCTCTCATTCTCTGTGCTTGTCTAGCTTGGAATTGCAAAAATCTTGTCAGCAACCATTACTCGCTGCCTGTCGCTGCTCGTTTTCTCTTCGTTTTGCTGCCGCTGCTGCTGGTGCTGTTGGGGCCCAAAGCTACTAACTTGAAATTGCTTTCGGCAAATATATTAGCCTCTTGATAATTTTCAACAATAAATTCTTTGGCACACACACACACACGCTGGCTAAGGATGAGAAGGAAGAGTGTTGGGTGGTTCAAAGTAGTTGGGGACTCGACTCGAATGTGCATTGTGTGCAGCGCTCCAGAAAGTACAACAAAAGTCGCTCATGTTGCAAGCTGTCAGTGCAACACTTGTCGCATGTCATTGCCGCAGTTGCAGTTTCAACGTGGAAGCCTGTATGTTTGTTGCAGACTCTTTTTGCTGAAGACAGTTCACAAGACGAAAAAGTCAGAACGAACAGCAGCTGAAATGCAATTGCAAATGCTGTTTACAATGCCTGTGGGGGGAGGTGGGTGTGGCGGTTGTTGTTGGTGGAAATGGAGGCGGTTTGACAGGGTGTCAGTGATAATGATAAAATATATTTGCTAAGCCCAGAGAGCATGGGGGAAGTCAAGCGAAAAAGGATAGTCCAATGCGCTGCAACATGAAAACATTTAAGCAAACATTTAATCAGCGACGATGATAATATATGAATTTGTAGGCAGTGTTGTAAAACGTGATTGCAAAACTGTACTTGTAATCCTCTTAGCTTCTGGAAAATCGTTTTAGTTTGAATAATCATATTTAATCATCTTTACTAATTGTGATTCGTTGGAACTACATTTTATTCGGATTATGTTGCTGCTGCTTTGTAGAGCATAATAATTGCGGTGCGGTGCGGTGCGTTGCACTTGAGGCTGCTTTTGCTGCCACATTGTGTGGCAGCTGCCGCTTCTCCATTTACTACAGACTGACTTCAGTGTTTCTCACATTGTTGCCGCATCATTGTTGTAATTGCAGCCGCCGTGGTTCAATTCCAGCTCCCATCCCACCCCATCCCTCCGCTCTGGCACTCTTCTGTCCTTAATCTGCTGCATGTGCGCTTGTTCATGTCTTTGCTTTCAGTTGGCTGGCTTTTGTTTTAACACAACTAATACAATTGCACCGTGGGGAAAATGTTGCCTCCTTTTGCCACACGGCTGCCGCCGCACTGTTGCAACGTCAGCGGCGTTGATTTTATTTGCCATCGGAGTGCAGCTGCAGCTGAAGGATCTAAGGAGCCATGGAGTTATTCCCCGACATTGTTACTAACTTAATAAACTTGTCAAAGGTACAAAGTAAGCGGCGTGTTAGCAACTTGTGCCACGCCTCCTTTAGCGCCGCCTCCTTACCCACCATGGGTGAAAAGGAACGAAGGATCTGACGTGGCATTGTTGCTGATTTTCATTTGGGGATTTGGTCCGCTTTGCAGTCGGAGTGATTAATTTCCTGGCTTGATGTGATTTACTTGCATCTGCAACAGCAGCAACAGCAGCACCACTGAGAGCACAACCACTGCAACGCTCTCTAACTCTCTGTTTTCTCTATTAATGTCGTGTATTAAGTTTTGCTCTGCGTCGCCTAATTGACTAATGGAGGCTTAGCGCGGCTTTTGACAAGCGAACCCGTAAGAGATTTGAGCAGCACTTTGTGGAAGAGGACAAATTAAATATGGAAGCAAAGTCTGTTGACCTTAAACCTGAGCCATGACAACCAAGCAGCAACAGCAACAATGGTTGGCAATAAATATGTTGCTGCCAGCTGTTTGCAACAAAGTATGCAACCATGACCAACGACCAAAGATGCAGCCATAAAAACAACAACGCTTCAGTTTAGCGTCTTGCAATAGTTTAAAGCGAAGAAATCATAGGGTATGTGAGGGTATACTTTCGTGTGTTGCTTGCAAGAGAAGAATAAAATCTTGGTTAGAAACTTTACCTTTCTAATTTGACTTCAATATTTACTGTGCACAATAATTTCATCAATACACATCACAATAACTCATCAACTTTTCATGAATCTCAAATAAAACCTTTCCCTATAGAGTATCTCACAATGCAGCAATTTGGTTCAATGCTGATCGCAGTTGTTGCTGTTGTTACAGGGGGAAACTTAAAACCGCAAGTTTTATGTCTGGCAATTGTCGCCTGTAAGCACAATATGGCTCAATAAAAGCCAACAAATTGCGAGTAGACAAAAGCTTAACCCAGGCTTTCAAGACGCTCTGAACGGCAAGTATGAAGTTGCACATGGGTGTGGCATATACGATAACGTGCAACAGCAACGAAAGAAATAAAGTATCTTTCCGGCCAAGCATGGCAAATTTTTACGTTAAATAAAAGCAAACGCATTCGATGGATACGAAATTGTCGCAGAGATTGCAAGATTGCGATGTTGTCGTTGTCGTTGTCGTTGTCGTCGTCGTCTGATTTTTCTTCTTTTCGTACAAACAAGTACAGCAATCAGACAGCAGACAGCAAAGGGGAGTTGGGAGTATGGGGAAGAGATGTGTCTGCCAGAATTTGGTGTGTAAGCCAAAATGGCAGCTGTTGACAGCCAATTTGGTAGATTTTTTTTCTTGTTATTCCTGCTGGCAAATTCTTAACCTACGCGTAAAATATTGAATATAATTTTTGTACAGAATCAACAGAAGCAGCAGCAGCAACAGTGAGCAACAGCAACAACAGTTGGTAGTCAATACAAAGCAACAATGTTTGCCAGACACACAAACACAAACACACACATACACATAGACACTAACACCTTATCCCAGGTGCTGACTGCGTTCGTGTAGCGTCAGTTAACTGGCAAGCCAAGCCACAGACCAACAACCGAAGCACGTACACAAAGTGTTGATGTTGTTGGTGTGTTAGTTTCAACTATTATTTGCCCATCAAGAACTTGGCCTGCCCACTCGTTGCCGTCATTGCCGTTGCCATTGCTGTTGCAATTTACACTGCACAAGAGCTGCACTTGCAACGACAACAACTACAAAAGCTAACAACAATAGTTAAAAGTAAACAAACAACTGTAAAGTACAACAAGTTGGAGCACCGCACAAATGTTTAGTTATTTATGCCTTGTACAACTCTGTATAAACAGTTAAAGTTCCCTATAATGACTTTCTGATGAAGTTTCCGTGGTGCAGCAGTCGATTTGTTTGTTATATAAATATAAAATATTATTTAGTTACAAAGCAATTTTGCAGGCCTTCAACTATAATATTCATCAGAAATATCGTCCTACTTTAAACTGATTACACTTAAATCACAGTCCGTCAAATTTGAACATTGTGGCCGTGCCCAATTGTAAATTGGAACAATCTGAAACAGTCGAACAATTATTCCTTACAAATTTTACGGTTAAAAAGTCAGATACCAGAAAATACTTCGTCTATAGTTTTTCACCATATTTGTATGGACATTGTGTGTGTGTGTGTGTTTTTGCCCACTCGTTCTGTGCGTATTGCAACTACAAATACAAATACAACATTTTACTATCAGCATCAGGTACAGTTTTGCTGTTGTAGTTGTTGGGATGCCTTGGCAAAAACTCTCAACTCAACCGTGCCCCGGCGGGTTGGCAAAGCGGTTATAATTGCATTACGCCAAAAGGTAGACTACGCTTTTTGCCAGTCCTCCTGACTCGTTGACTGTTTGCACTTGCAATTACAACTCAATAACTTTTGCCGGCTGGTTGTTAACTTTTGCGCCATGTTTGTTAATTTTGTTGCCAGCTTTTTGGGTTTTTTGTGCTGCAGTGTTCCGACTTCCAACTCCTGGCAGCAGCTGGGTGATGGCGTTTTTCTGTTTGTGCCAACGCATTTTTATTTTCAATTTAACTCGTTAGTTAAAGCTTAAGCCACAAAAAAAGTATGCAAGAGTAATTTGCATTTTGTATAATATTTCGCTGCATACTTGTGGGCGTTGCCACGGAGCACAAAGTTGTAATTAGAAGTCGGCCATGAAGCGGACACACAAAAAGCATAAGCGTCCGATTAGTTAAGCCGTCTCCTTGGACTACGTGGGGCAGATGGATATAGACAGAAAGAGAGGGGGATAGAGTGGGTGTGGGAAAGGCTGGATGCAGCCAGGTCGACCTGACAGATGAATTCTTAAAATGCTTTTGACATCAGAAACTATCAAATAATAACGATTATCCTATTTGCATAATGCGGCATTTAAACGACAAATAATCAAGAAGCACAAAAGCCAGACACAGAATGGAAATGCAAAAAGCAGAGAGAGAGAGAGGAGCAGAGATGCAGAAGTGGAGGGAGAGGGAGAGAGAGAAGAAAACTAGCACTCGAGACGTCTGACAGGAAGATAGAAGACAGCATCTGAAGGGCGGGCAGGGCAGCTGGCACAAAGGACAAACGCAGTGCAGGCGACAATAAAAAGCAACTAAGAACTCAAGAACAACTTAAAAGAAAAAAAGAGATAGCAAGACAGAGGAAACAATCCCACTTAATACCCTGTAATTGTTAGTGCCATAATAATATTTAATGCACAGCAAACATTTAAAATTTGGACTTAATTTCGTATCTTACTTGAATATTAAATATTATGTATCTTTGTTTTTCCACATCAACTTATTTCACATCATACCCAACTTATAAATTTTCTACTTACAGAATACAAATATTAAAATGCGAAAACTGAGAGACAGCTTAAGGGAGCAAAAGGACGTCCTGGTAGCCGGCCAATGGGCCGCACGAAGAATGCAATTAAAGTCAAAAGCTGCAAACAAGTTGGCAGCTCCGACAGCTACAGTTAAACTAGACACTCTAAGCCCTGACAAGGCAAATAATAAAACTAGGAATACGCAATTCCAGTTTGTTGTCACGTACCTGGCCATTCTTGTACCACATGCTAGAGGATATATCCAGATCCACTTCACACATCAATCTAATCTCCGAGTGCTGCTCCGCATAAACGACAGACATTTCCTCATCCTCATAGGGATTGGGCAACACGGGCCGCAGAGGCAACGCACGCGGACCCTCCAGCGGTCCATCATCATCCTCGAGAAGATCTCCCTCCTCGCGACTCTTGGCGAATAGATCGCGTGTCGAGGTGCCGCTATCGAACTCCTCCACATCGTCGATGATAATGACCGGCTCCTTGGGCTTGGGCTTCATATCCTCCGGCGCCAGATGCACCATGGAATGAGCACGTTTCGCCTTCACCGTTGTCAGCGTTCTATTGGCATAGGCCGAGACAGCGGCACTGGTTGTCGTAGTCGTGGTGGAACTGACGACTGTTGCGGTGGGCAGCTGCAGTTCCACTTCGTCGACTTCCTCGGTCTCCCGACGCAATCGTCGCTTGGCCTCCTTGTGATAGGCAGCGCGATGCGCCTGATGACCGCGATGACTCTTTAGCTGCGCCTTCCATTTGGCCACCTTGGCCTTGGCACAGTTCTTGGTACCACACCTGGAGGGTTTGCTATTGTGATTATTGCTAGTTAGCTGTTTGTGATGGTCAACTGGCAGCCGCAGCTGTTGTAGAATCTGTGAATTCTCCGCTTCGAGTTCGAAACGAGTCTGCGTCTGGTGCTCTGATGATAGCTCTGATATGCTGCGCCATTTGCTGGCTGCGTGCTCGGCGGGCGTCGTCTTCAATTGTAGCTTTGCATTGATATTTTGTTGTTGTGTATAGGTGGTACCTGCAATGAGAAATGTTGGAAGAAGACCTTTAATGGCTGTACATACACATATAAATAGAATATTTGACATGAATAACGATTTCCATTGTCAGATCTTCAGCATACTCAAAAAATCGTTTGCTGGGAATCAAACTATCTTAATTACTAGTTTTTCTTATTAAAAAAACCTTATTTAATATTCGATTTAATACAGTACTGCAGTTGAAAGCCCAATATTCGCCAAGCCACAGTAATTACCAGCTAAGACTTTAATCTTCCCGTTTCTGTGCATTTCATGTAACATGTTTTCAAGTCCCAATCACATAAGCACACCCAAAAGCACAATTTGCCATTTGTAATCCCTGGCCATAAGCTATCAATATATTGCAAGAGTAGTTGTTGCATTCATTGACCCAGATGTGAATGCATGAACAATTCAATTTACACGTTGTATTTACCTGTCGATCTGTCTGTCGGTTTGTCTGTTTATCTGTTTTGCCTATGGCAACAATGCACCCAAAGGAGTTGACCCAAAAAAAAAAAAAAGAAGAGAAGAAAACCTGAGCTGAAGTTAATGCCAAAAATGACCAGAAGGCATCAGGAACAGCAATAGCATTGTATTATACTTGTGGACTGAGAGTATCAATTACATTGCATTGGTACGTGTAAATATTCACAGAGCACATGCGCTTACAAGCAAGTCTCATGCATATATTTATGACATTTTACAGTGCGTTCCACAAAAATGTGTACCAAAATGGCAGAGTTAGAGTTGAGTTGTGTATAGGGAGTAAGGAGTGTAAGGAACGAAATGTGTTAGCAGTATGCATGCAAATCCTTTGCTAATCCTTTTGCCATGCAAAGCAATTTTCAAGCCTAACTTTTGTTTGGCTGCCAACTCCGAACGCCCTCCCAACCTGCATTGTGTTGTGGCTCGAGCCCCCCTCCATTAGCTGTAGTCAGTTTGGCAACTCTGGTGATATTGTCTGGCTAAGACTGAGGCTGATGTTGTTGTTGATAAATTTACACAAGTGTATGACAAGCTTTCAAATGGTAATTAATATTCATCTGAGACGGGCGGGGTTGCCATCAAAAGACAACGCCCTCAATCTCCAATTCATCTCTCTCTATCTCTCCCCCTCTCTCGCTCTTTTACGATTTCTTCCGCATTGTGTGTCTCTCTTTCGCTCTGTCTCGACTGTCGAGTCAAATGTAGCTGGGAAGTTAGTGGCATTGGCATTGTGTGTGGTAAGCTGACAAAAGCAGTCGCAACAACTCTTAGGTTGGGTGCAACCCTGGCCACAAATGCTTTTCCATTGTCATTTTGTCTGTTTGCCGCTGTGACAACACAGCCCTTTTCTCGTTTTTCAGTGTTTTGGGTTGGGTTGGGCTGGTAATTGTCAGTGTTTGTAGCTAAATTAAAGTTGTCATTTTTCAAGTGAACGCACAAAAGCATGCAATGCGCCTAATAAATTTGCACTCCGGCAACTCTGGCTAAAGGCACTCATAGGCATAACTTTGAAAGCTACGGCCAAAGTCATTTGCACAGCAGAAGATTGCAGTGTGTGTGTGTATTTGTGTGAATGTATATGTGTGTGTGTGTACAAACAAACACACAGTGAGATACCCTACTTGGAGCCAAGGCCTTGTAAGGCAGCGCTAAAATGTTTTCACAACAGCTTAAAAGTCTGCTACACTTTTTGCATAGGCAGCCAGCCAAGTGGTGTACGTGCGTGTGTGTGTGTAAGTATCTGTGTGCTTGTTTGCTTGTTCGTATGTGTTTGTCTTGTTTGTTTACATGCAGTTGTAGTTGTTTGTGCTGTAACTTAAGTTGTAAATGAAGATTGCGCCGGAAATTGCACAAAACTGACAGCGTCTTCGCTGTGAGGCATCCCTCCATAAAAACAGGCACCCCACCACCCAACCCCTGTTATCCACTCAAGCTGTTCATGTGCGTGTAAATTTAATGAAGCTGCCACCCAGTACAAGTGTGTGTGCGTGTGTATTGGGTTGGGTAGGGCAGAAGCTGAAGGAGGAAAGTGGGCGCGTCGTGAGCTTCATGCTCATGCATTTTTGGGGCGTTGGAAATTTCTGTGGCATACACCAAAATGTGTTGCATACGTTGCGGCGCATAAATTGCGTGTACTCTTCTACATAAGGATACTCCCAAAACTCCTCCAGAACCCTCACCAAAAGTCGTAGTAGGTGCTAGTTGTTTGGCAGCTAATAAAATTGTTAGTCTTGAGGCTAAACTTGTTTTGAGGCTGCGTGTGTTGCTCATTAGGCGGCTAAACTTGTGGCAGCCAACAGAACCTTCGCTCTCTCTTCGCCAGTTGATTGGTTAGCTAAGACCACTTGCAACCACATTTATTGCTTATGCCCAACAGCGATAAGAACCACTTTGAACAAAGTACAACAGATACAATTTTATTGAAAAGTTTACAGCTCGAGACTTAATAAACGAACATAGAGCAATTATTTTGTAAATATTACTTGCAGTTAAAAATTAAGTTCATTTGCCATCAATTCATTTCATTACAAAATACATTTAAATAAAAATGTATTTTTTTGTTTGCTTTCTCGAGTATTAAGTTCTTTATGCAATACTTGAATCAATGCATTTTGCACTTATTGCAAATAATTTGTGCAAAAATGATATTGAACAGCGTTGTAGCAGTAAATGACAATTATGACTGCTCGACATATATACATTTTTTTTTTTAATATATGCTTCAGCTTCTGTTTTTAATATATGCATCAGTGTTTGTTGTGTTGCCGGCTCTATCAATATGCAAAATGGCGATTGCATTTTCATAAACTGACAAAGGGCGTTCGCAGGACGCGTGCCTGGGGGCGTGTTGGGCAATCAAGCGCTGACATAATTACATGCTCGTATTCGTATATGTCAGCCTGATTACAGGCTCGCCAATCAATTGGCAATGGGTAGGGGCGGGAAGGGTATGTGCGCCGCCTCTGGCACATTTAACAAGCAAATTTTCATTGATTTCTGTTTTTTGCCCAGTGCTTTCATCGATTTTTTTGTCCCAGGCCCATACATGCAAACGACATGCCGTTGAGTTGCATTTTCATGTTTGTTTTTTTGTTCAGGCATTTTTTTTTTTTTTTTTGTGTATTTTGCATATAAAATGGCATCGCGGCCAGTGTTGCCTACACACTTCAACTCTTTTTTAATTATGTCAACAATAATTTAATGCACTCGTTCGCTCTTTGTGTGTGTGTGTATGTATGTGTGTGCGTGTGTGCACATCTGCTTGTATAGCCAATAATAATATTATTTCATGTAAATGCCGTTCACTCTAATAAAAAAAGTGATGCATACTTATCAGCGCAAATATTGTGTATGTGAAAAAATTGCAGACTCCTCTCATATATTCAAATTTGCAAATTGAGGCCATGCATTTACAGTATTTGACTTTGATATAGATGTTTGGTTGGTTTGATAAACATTAACGTTGGCGTATGGGTATAATAATTTGTCATTTTTTAATTGTATCTTTACTCAATTTTTTTCCTCAACGCTTTAATGTCTTCACTCTTATCACTTTATAAGTCCTCCCTTAACTTTCAACTCTCAGCAATTAATTTCCTCACACTTTGCTTATTCTTTAGCTCCTTTAACATCTCGATTACAAGTTCATACGAAATCACAGCTCAGGCCGTTTACAATAATTCACGGGAGTAGTCAATACTCCAACTGCTTGGCTCTGTTCTCGTGCAACCCTCCGTTTCCATTGTCAACACGTTACGAAGGAATGCAGCACACACACACCCTTAGTTTCTATTCACTTCTCTTGAGCGTTGATTAGGTTAATGTCCTTAAGGCATAATACCAGCTGGCTTTCCACTTTGCTCCTGTGCTTTTCCAAAAACGGCAGTCAAAGGCAGCAGCACTTTAAACCGCCACCTCGCTCCCCCTTCTTTTACTTAGAGCTGCTTACTGCCCTCCCTCCCTATCTCTCTCTCTCTCTCTACTCTCTTGCTTTCTGCATCGCATATGTTATGCACCTGCTGCTGCAATTGCAACAGAGCTGTGTTGCTCCTGAACGTAACCGAAGCTTCTGGCATGCATTGTTTAAGTTTCATGACGTCGACAACTTTGGCAACCGCCACTTAATGCAAGCGAATCCTGCCTGGGCGTGGCCCCGGACCATGTCTATGTCTATGTCTGTTTCGGTTTCGGTTCTGTGCAGCTCTGTGCTCAGTGCTTTTGCACTTTGCCTCCGCATGCCGTGCGGCTTTTGTGGCAATGGCTGCGTGGCAAACCAGCAAATACTTAACAAACAACAGCAACAACAATGACGACTACAGCTCTGCGCGTTTTGGCATTTTTAGCTCAGCTTGTTGTGCTCCTTACTACTCTCCGCTGTTGTCCATTTGTTGCCGTATCAACCGAAAAGCCCTTTCATCGATTCTAAATGAGCAGCAAAATTATTGTGTTAATTTGGCAAATTCCATGTAAACATTTGAAATATTTCAATTTGCAAATTTCTCAGATATAGACAGTTGATATGCATCAGCTGCTGCAACGGCTAAATAATTAATTCATCAACGTGTTCCAAGTGAAATGTTTGAAACGTGCTCGTTTGAACATTCATTGGGGCACGACTTGACTTTACTTCTATCACAATATGTCAGATAAGCAGCAATAATATATGTAATGATTGATATAATTCAACATCAAAATATTTATATGATGTTGCCATTAAAGTAATGGAAGTAAAATTTAAGACTGATACACTTTTTGTGTGATTCAATAATGTCCTACTTAACTACAAACTTTATAAGCCGCTTCAAGGTCATCTGGTTTTTGCTAAGCCAGTATATATTCTAGTTCGGAAAGTTTTTGCTGTACTGTTACGTGACACGTTTGCGTAGTGCAAATGTGAATTTGGGTACACGAGTCAGACAGATTTTTGCCTCATTTCTGTGTCGCTTGGTCGAAAACAAAAGAACGCTTTTTATTGTAATGTGCATGATGTGAGTGGAGAAGCATTTTATGTTGGCCAGCTGCTTGCTCTTTTCCTTTGTGGCACATTAGATGTTGGCCACGGCCAGTCGCTTAATGTGCACGGCAATTACTGGACTGCTTCTTTCTCACCCACTCTACCCTTCTCCCTGTCACTCTCTCGCACATTCTCTGTGTGTGTCTCTGCGGCTATTGCACATGTCACATGGTGCTTCATTACATACAAATACAAACAAACTGAACGTCGACAATGTCAGCGACATTTACACAATGTCAACTATAAAGTTGCCAAGGGATGTCCAACAGCAACAGTAAGTGTGGGAGGGGGGATGGAGTGGAGTGGGCTGGGCGGGTTGGTTGGCAATGGGTCAGTGAGTTCAGGGCAGGTGCAACTGGGCCACATTTGGACTCATATATGCGTTGCTCTGCTCTGCTTTGCAATTGTGTCAAATTAATTGTCAACTGTTGTCTCCACACTTCTCTATCTCTCTCTCTCTCTCTCTCAACTCACTCTTAGTGAGTGTGTGTGTGTGTGTTTTATGCTGTGCCTGTCGTCTGTTTGATAAATTGCATTTAATGGCTGACGCCAATTAAGAACATTTTTGCTGCTGCTGCTTCACATTTTGCAGTTGCCAGTTTCCGGTTACCAATTTTTGTTTCACCTTCTCCCCTATATATAGTCTGCTTTTTTTTGTTTCGGGTTGGTTGTTGTTTTTGTCATCGTAGTCGAGGAGCAGTTGCTTTCAATTTGGCATCTGGGCAGCGTTTTTAAAGTGGAATGAAGTACTAGCTAGCCTTGGAAGGCAGTCAAGGAGCCTAATAGAAATTGATAGCTTCACTTGCCACTGCAACCACATGCTATCTCTCTCTCTCTCTCTCTCGCTCTGCCTGTCTCTTTCTATTTGCCACGTGCTTCGCTCATATTTCTCACTTCAGCACGCGCACATTGCAACAAGAATAACAACACAAAAATGATATAAAACATTACATTTTATGCTCAAAGTTGCTAGGGTCGTTTGCTCTATATAATAAGTAGATATATTGTATAATGGTTTCATTTCTCAAGGTAACTCGTCGCTCTATTTCTCTTTCTTGCTCGTTTTCGCATTATTTATCTGACATTATGATGTGCCGCACCAAAAAAATATGTGAAAAAAGGTCAACCATTTGTTTTTATCAACATTGTGAAACCAACTTCTTCAAGTCTTACGCAATGCAATAAAATGGTGAAAAAAATATATATATCTATTGTTAGTTGAATTCAAAATATTTAATAGTTTGTACATTTTTTGATTTGTTATTCGATGGCAATAACTTTTTGGAAAATGCCATAATACTTTATTACGCCAGTTACCTTAAGTGATGTTAATACATATTTAACAAAAATGACTTAAAAATGTTACAAAGTATTATAGTATGCTTAATAAGCTGTAGTTTCATTGCGGCTTTTGTTGTTGCCTTTGTTATTGTTGTTTGTGGTGCGGCTTGGGGTCACAGGGGCAGCACTTAGCGGTTCTACGTGCTGTGCCCACTGTCAGCCACAAATTAAGTATACGCCATGTTGCGCTGGCTCCTAAAAGTATGCTGCAGTTTTGTTGCCTGCACAAACAAATGCTGAGACAACAAATAGCCAGACAGGCAGACAGTCAGACACCCTGTCGGGCAAGGCAGACAGAATACTATAGGACTAAAAATGCCCGCAGTGTCCTATGTTTCGTTTTGTTTGTTGTACTTTTGTGTAAGTTTAAGTGTTTGTGTGTGTGTGTGTGTGTGTGTTGGTTTGTTTGTTTGTGTCTGCAACTTTTGCTCCAGCATGAATTAAGCGCCAAAAATGTGCGAGGCACGTAAATAACTCGAGTCCAACGTTCGAGCAGAGCACGTGACCAAATTTCGATGGCAACTGTGTTGTCGTTGTCGCTTCCTATTCATTTTGCTGCTGCTTCTTCGTTTTTTGTTATTTTTTTTCATTTTTATTTCTTTTGAAGTAGACTTTTAGACGCTTGCAGTTGACTTTATCATGTTTTCATTTTGGACGGCATCGCTTTTTTAATTTGTTCACATTAAGCGGACGATTGGGGGTGGTTTTAAGCAGCGAGAGAAGAGAGAGGAGGGGTCAAATATAATTTTTTTTTTTGGTACTAATTTATTTTTTGTTTATTTGTATGCATTTTTTTGTGTGTTGTTGTTGTTCGTTTGCTTTGCCGCAGCGGCAAAATGCATGCAAATAAAACGAAGCGTTGGGCAATAAAAGTTGTTGTTGTAACGATTTGTTGTTGTTGCTATTGTAGTCTGCAGCAAAATTTATTTACTTACGAGTTGACTTCGGCAGTAATACCCTGCGTATTGTGCTTAATGTAAAATTGCATTATTTTTTAATTTTATCTTTTTTTTAAACAACTTTTGATGAAAAATAAATTTGTCTGTCAAAAACTTCTATCTACAAATTGAATTTTTAGTAAGTTTGTGTTGCTTAAAACATTTTAATCTTTTGTGTAATAAGTTCAGTTAAGCTATTTTTCTTAATTATGAAATAAATGTTTTATTTTTTATTTTTACAGGATATCCCATGGACTATTCGGTCGGCTGAGCAATAAAATTGCCGCGTCGCGGGAAAAAGCGCAATTAAAATGATAATTTCACAGCGTCGTGCTACGCCCCAAAATACTGCACAGCCCCTCACTTTGTTGCAGCAGCAGTAGCAGCAGCAGCAGCGGGACCATTGCATTCGCACGTACTGTGAATTATAACCGTGCCGCATAAAAGTATGCTATAATTTTGCGCTTAAATGATGCGTGCTCAGTGCCTGCGGCCAGTCAGTAGTCCCCAATCTCCCCCCTCTCCGCACCTACCTATCTTCCAGTTTGTTGGCCATTTGGTTGAAATAGTTTTTTTTTTTACCCATTTCATTTCTTGTGCGCTGCCGCCGCGTCGCCTCTATTTGAGCAGTCGTCGACTCGATTCTCTCCCACCCCCTATAGCAACCCATTAGTTACTCCCGTTCCGCCCGTCGGTAAATTTTTATTGCATTCCTAGCACTCGACCATTTTTTATGCGCTTTAATTAATTCGCTTGCCCAAAAAAAACAAGAACAAAATAGAAAGAAAACGCAGAAGCAAAAACCAAAGGAAAAAACAAAGCAAATCTTATTAACTTTGGCTTCGACTTATCTGAATGCACACAAATCCAATAAGACAGGCGCTTCCATAAAAATCAATAATCAATGTGGAAGGGCAGCATCGGAATAAATGAAGAAATAGTCGTAATGCTTTGCTTATTACCTTCCAATTCATTAAACGTGCCGTCAAGCCCAAAACTCCCTTTTGCTGGCAACAACAACAACAACGAACCCAAAAAAAACCAATGTTCAGCCCTTTTCACTTAGCGTTGATGGAGGCTCTTTTTACATTATGTGTATGTGTGTGCTATAGTGTGTTGTATTGGTGTGTTGATTGTCTATACGGCTCAGTAAGTATATTTATTTTCTTTTCTTTTTTTTTTGGGTACAGCTTTCTTTTTTTTTGTTGCTAACTGCTGAACGTTGACGCACTTTGTGGTTCAGTGAGTAAAGCAAACTTTTGGACACACGTTTGAAGCATAAACACAACATGAACTGGTAAACAGAAAAAGTATGTGTAAGATAGGCAACGAGTTTGCATTATAAAGCTTTAATAGTTTTATGAAATACTTTAAAAATATAAGAAATAATTCGAATGCTTATTAAGGTAAATTCAATATGTTTCATTGAATATTATTTTCATTTGTTTATTTCTTTATTTATTTATGTTTGTAGCCAAACTTCTCTTATTCACTGTAAGTGGTATTTGTTTGCTGTTCTACTTTACTTTATTTTTAGCAAACTCAACGAATTTCATCTTATTTCAGTTTAATTCAATAAATCACACGAGTGGCGCGCTGTTTAAGTACAAATATCCAGACAATTGGTTACACACACACATACACACACACACAATCACTAACCCATACATAGAGATGCTGGTTTTGGTTCGCCTTGAACCACGTCCAGTCTGGGGATACTCAATCATTTTTACACTCCGACTGGCAGTCAGGCTTGGGCCTTGCTCTTATCAGGCGTAAATAATCACAAGCGTTGGCTAAATAATAAATACACGTATATATGGGAGGTACTCAGCCATAAGTGTATATATGTGTATGTATGGCTGTGCCGCTCCGGTCTGCCCCTCTTTGAACCAATCAACTGGCATTAATAGAGGCCGGCTGAGAGAGGCACTTAGTCTGGGACTGTCGACTGGAGGCGGTTTTTGCGGGTGGCATGAAAAATGACGCAACAGCCGCACATGCAGCGCGGTCGCAATTCTCAGCAATACGAGAAATAAATATTAAATAATCATTTATATTTCGCAAAAGTCTCATGTATTTTGCTGTTGTTTTTATTCCATCTTCTCGTGGATATATATTTGTTTGGCTCTGCGTTCGCTTTTCCACGAGACGTATGCGCGTTGTGGCGTAGAAGCCGACATTTTCTTGTGCTTAATGCCTGAAAGCACAGCTCGTTGTGTGCGGCACAGCAAAGTCGACAGAAATCAGGCCATTTCGGATTGCTAACGGCTCATTTACGGCTTTATTTTACAGTTTACTTTTGGGTGGCTGCGTCAAGAACTAATTGCTTAAAGAATTGTTAAGATGAGAATGATTGATGTGAGCATATCCTTAATCAACATAGTTGATGTTTTAAGAACACAATTTAAAATGTATAAACAAATATCAAATATCAAAGAAAACACAAGGTAAATAAAAATCAATAAAAATTCTAGGAATTTGCCGGTATATTAAATAAATTTATTCAAATGTAAAACTCATCATTTGCTAAACGACTTTTGATATACTTGACATGTATACTATAATGTTTCAACGTCTGTCACTTGCAGCAAATGCACTTACTTTGTGCTTATACATTAGATAAAAACAAATTGTATAACAGTTTAAATGTGCAAAAATAAAACCACAAAAACCTGCCTGCATTCCACCACAAAAACCAACATAGAAACGTGTGTGTTAAATAATATGCAAAAACTTGTAAAATTACGGGTAAAAAGGCAAACGTAAAGTTCGCAAAACATTTTAATAAACTGTACACATACATCAAATGCTACACACACACAAACACGTACAGCATGCCGACACACATACTTGCGCACGTAATTGGCGGCAAAACAATTAGTAACATTTTACAGTTGGGTGTGTGTAAAGGATATCTAACTAATGTGTATGTGTGTGCAGCTTAAATATATTTTGCGCACAAAAGTATGCAGCAAAAATGAAAAACCAACTGACGAGCTAAGTTTCAATTTGAAGCTTTAGGTTCAGGCAGGTAGCTCGACAGTGGTTAAGAGGGACGAGAGGGGCAGTCAACCGTTGTCAGCTGAACAGACTAAGCACAACTGTATGTAAGCGTGTGTGTGTTTGTGGCAATCTCTCAAGTGGCAGAAGCCAAAAGCGTTTGCTACTGTTGACACACTTTGGCAATAGTTGCAACTATGTTGTTCTTGTTGTTGGTTTGTGTTGGTTTAAGTGCAAAAAAAAAAATATTTTAACTTCGCTGCTGGACCCGGTAATAAATGACCGTAATTTCAAAAACACTTAGTGCATGTGGCTGAGCGATTGCTCTCCATGTGTGTGTGTGTGTGTGTGTTTGTCGGTTAGCGTAAAAAGCATTAGCATACGTGGAACGGTTTTCTTTTATTTTTGTTAAGGTAGCTGCAAATAGGAATGATGCAATTTCCGTTTGAAACGCTACACATCTGCCAAGCTGCACACACACATATGCAGGTAGCTGTCAGCGTTTGGCTCGTTGATTGGCTGCATAAGCTGCGGCGCGACGCCAAGCCATATCTCAAGCCATTTGTTGAGTTGAAGCAGCGATATCTGCCGCCTTAATGGAAAAGCTATGCTGCATGTCAACAGCTGCCACTTGTCAGCCAAGCCAAGCCAATGGAGCGCAAGTGGGAGCGAGAAAGTGAACCAATGTGTCCTACTTTTGGGTGTCATGGCAATATATATATATGTATGCACATTAAAAAATCACGCATCAATGCATTCAACTATAAAATGTAAATGTTATCTGGCAATCTATAAATTTGTAACTGAATGAAAACTTAAGCGATACATTTTAAGGATAGTGTTTAAGCTTTGTAGTTTTGTGTACATTAACTATATTTCCAACTAAATGAAAGCACTTTTTCCGCATCGTGCAGCAAGTTCGTCGGCATCTGCTTTGGAAACAACATCCAATTGAATCAAGTGGCCCAAGGTTGAGGCCCCTCTACACATCATGGCGTATGCTTGGTATTTGCGGGTGACTCTTCGGCACGTTGACAACTGCAGTCAGTGTGTTTGAAGTACCTTTTTCTGTAACTGTTGCACATACAACTGACAAGTCGTGGTGCGGACGCAACATCAAAAAAAAAATAAATAAAAAATGGAGTGCAAACATGATGCGCGATGCGGCAAGGCAATGGCAGCAAAGACAGCAAAAGGGGACGCGACAAGACTTTCAAGAAATAAACGAATGAATCAAGTTGTTGCCAACTTGTTTGAACAACTTGAAAAGGTTAGCAGCCCGAGCTAAAGCAATCGTCGTGTGTGCAAGTCCACCTTCAACACAGTCTATTCCTACTGTGTGTGTGTGTGTGTGTTTGTGTGTGGACACTCGAAAACAAGCTCATCAACTGTAACAACAACAAAACGTCGGCATGACGATGACGTTGTAGTCCTCAACGTACTCTCATTCAGTTGCCTGTCACCGCTGACATTCCCGATGCGAACGAGCAGTTGGCGCACTTGCAGTTCACATCCGTTCGCCATTTCTTTGCCTAACCCCCACCCCTCGCAAACATCTCTTTCTTTGCAACTCTCTGTGCATGTATGTGTCAGTTTGCTGCCCATTGTCCTTGTCATTTCAGATTGAAGACGTTTCGATGTCACACTCTGATTTGCAGTCCTCTCAAAGCGGCGCCCAGTCAGCCGAATAGTCAACCGAACGGAGTTCAACTCGTTTGCCCGACTTTAAGAGTTCTCAGTTTAAGCTCAGACAATGAATGATTCGAAATTCGTACCAATTGGCATTTCGGAAGTTTATAAAATATGCATATAGTCGCTTAATATTACCCATTTTATCTATTATTTAAGCTATGTAGTCTAAAAGACGAAGAACATTTCGTTAAGCTGAATTTGCTGTTGAGAAAAGCCTCAACATATGATGATGATGGCTATAACTAATAGTATCTTTCTTCTAATTAAAAGATTATTAGTTAAAAACCGTATTTATAAACTATTTAATAATCAGTAGTGGAGCAATGCTTAATCAAATTGAATACATCTGTTTTGGAGTGACTGGAACTCATATAATTCCACCAAGCTTAAGATACAATCCAATTAAAATATCTCAAGCAGAGGCAGTAAGCTATTTTGTGCTAGCTGCTTAAACTGTCGCATTTTATAGGTATTTTCGCAAAACTCATTTTCTCTAAGTAGAAGCCACAAAAACAAGAGTCTTCTGTTTTGAGAAAACAATTTGCCACGCAAAAGTAATAAAGATGCCGTCTTTAAGACGCTGCAGGCGTGTGATCATTTATATAGACGTATATATGTATATATATATATATATATGTTGTGTTTGTGTCTCATTGGCGCTTTAGTCCTTGTTTTTTCTTGGCCATATTTGCTTGGGCTGGCATTTTATATTTACTGTTGATAGGCTGACGAAAATTGTTTTGCTGCTGCTCTTTATTTTTTTGCAGCCGCTGTCGTCGTTAAATGATTTTCTTGTTGTTTCATGTTAACGGCCACACTGCGGCAACGTAATAAAAAGGCCCCACCAAATAATTGGCCCACATTCGGTTGCGTTCCGTTGCGCATTCGCCATGTGAGCTGTCCACTAAACCGAGCTTTGCTGCCATGTTTTTTTTTTGTGAGCTTGAAAGCCAAATCAAAACGGAAACACACAAGCAAACGCACATACAGATAGAAAAAATGGGAAACATTCGCTTTTGGCTTTGCATTGCTAAGCACTGGAAGCGTTTTTCAATTTCATGCACTTGACTGCGGCCGCTGGGAAAATCAAAACAGCAAAAACACCAAAAACATCAAAAAAAAAAAGAAAAAGGACAAAGAATACAAATCCCTGCCTGCCAATGGACATTTCCTCATCGCTGCTCGCATTGCGTAAGCAAATGTGAATCTCCTGTAGCATTTCGCCCTAGTCTTAAATGAAATTGGAAGTTATGCATGTGCATTTTTCGGCTTTCAGTTTTCACTTCGATGATTTTTTCCCGAAAATAGCCCAGAAATAGAGAACTTCGAAATTTGGTTTATATGCCAATAGCCTTTGCTTTGTTAGACCCCTTGGCCTTTGTTGTTACATCACTAAAGTTTGTCTTTAAAACAACTTATATATAAGGCTGAAAGGTAAATTAAATTTCATAAAAATATGCCGAAATAGCTGTACTAAAAATGTCATTTATGCCAGGCCAAATGAGCTAAATCTATGACTTTAGTCTTAGGTCTAGTCTAGAGCCATCATCCATTTTACGTAGCTAAGCGAGCTTAATTAACATGCTAGCAGACGTAAGGTGAGCCTACGGTTCAGACATTTTTATGGCGCATTGTTAACGCGCTCTGCATGAAACACACACACACACAGAGACAGGGAGAAAAGGACATCAGCTAGATGCTGGGACTGGCAATACAATTTGCCGTGACAAATGCGGCCATAAACAAAAATGGCGAAGCCGCCATTTTCTAGTGCAGCGCGACAAAATGGCTGCCAGGCTAAAGTGCCCAACTAGAAGCAGGCAACCAGCACAGAGGCGAGAATTTCATTTCGACGACGACCTTTTATGGAATTTATCACACGCGGCCATCGTTTCTCTGACACTGAACAACGTTGATTTTCAAGTGCAGCACTTGCTCTGGCCGGAGCGCGTGTTTTCTTCTTTCTTTTTTTTTTCATTTTGGTAATGAAATTTCGCTTTAGCAATTACAAGTTCCCCAGGCAATTTATGCTGTTGACGGGTTACGGCCAGTCCTGTTGCTGGCTAAGCATATGTTAGGGTTAGTTTAGGTTAGTTGGGTTGCCTGGCCAAGAGCTCGACTGGCTGCTACATAAACTGCGGTCACCACGTAAGTGCGACATCAGTTTCAATCTCTGGGATGAAGCACAACTCAAATTTATTGAGCGCCATCGTCAAGCGGTAAACAAAGCACAACAAATTCATAATAAACTCAATATAAAAATAAAATTGTATGCAGCGAAAAGCGAACTTTGAATGCTCTTTCGAGTTTTTCATGTTCAAATATATTTTATCGATACTTTATAAAGTACAGCAATGTTGATTTCAATGTTATATCGATTGTATCGATTGATGTAGCTAAAATGCTCTGTTCAAGTCGTGACACAATTTATCAGAAAGTGTGTTTACACCGGCCCTACAAAAGCAACACACATTTTAGAAAAATATTTTCATGGCTCGCAGCTAAAATGTTATTAAAGTCAATAACATAAAGCAGAGGACAATATCTGAGCTGTACTGAACTGAACCCGGAAAGTTACTTTGCCAAATAAATATAAAAAAAACAGAAAAAATATCTAACAAATAAAAAAGCAAATCGACGACAAGAACGACGAAAATGTTGGCCAATGTCAAAGTAATAAAAATAAATAACGGCTTCTAAATAAAAGTTGAGCAAAATGTTGTTCTTAATGCGAGAGCAGGGAACATTTTGAAAAACTGTTAGAAATTTAACAAGTTGGCATCGCCACAAAAAATAATTGATAAAACCTACTGAGGGTTGCTAATGTCAAGAAATCAATTCAGGGTTGCTAATTCAGCTCTTTGCACATGTCAAAAAATATTACCAGCCATAAATCTCACAAATTAAGTTTCAAGAAAAAATGGACGCAAACAAGACTATGCCGCGCGGAAAGCCCAAATATGAGATTCTGTATCAGTTGCAGCAGTGCCACCAAGCAGAGCTCGAACGCGATCAAATTTCCGAAACTACATCAATTAGCCCGGAGGAGCTAAAGCACAAAAAGATTATTGCAATGGAGGCTATAAAGCGCCAGAGCAGTCCTACTTCCATGGAGGAGCAACTGTCTGGAGATCTTGAGCTTATTAGCGTGTTGGACCTTGCAAGAAAAAACTGCGCTCCGCGTGTCAAGCAGCCAATGCGTCAGATGCCAGTTGTGCCGCCCGAGTTGCAGCCGATGAATATGGAGCGCCAACAACATCTGACGAGGTACGCAGCTAGTCAGCGCGAACACACAGGATCCAAGTGATGATGTAGTACGAAAGATTAATAAACCATACTAAAAGCTTATCCAAAGCTGACCTAAATCAATAAGTGCCGTTTTCACATACACAAAACACACACACAGATATACTTTTGGGACATAAACACACACACACACACACACAAAGGGGGATTGAAAAATATTTGGAAAAGTGGAAAAGCGATAATAAAAATGGTAAGCATCAGAAGAATATATCACGTAAAAATACAACGGAAAAAAATCACATAAAAACGTTCAAGAAACTGCAAAGTTGGCAGAAAAAATGAAAAGCACAAACAAGTCGTTGAGCAGCGACACGGTGGGTTTGTTAGCGAATTGAGTCTGATAAGCAGCGAGCGTAGAAGAGCGGTGGAGGGAAGCGTATAGAGAAATGGCACAATGAAACGCACGCGTGAGACAAAAGCTAAATGACACACAAAGGAGCAGTTGTCTTATGTACATATACAAACGTGTGGACTTATATAAGCCACTGTTTGTGTCCCAGAGCACAGTGGGCCAATACTATGAACGCAATGCATGCGTGTGTGCATGTGTGTATTGGAAGTTGAGCTTAACGCCACGCATAGAAATCACTAGCAAAATGACAATTTTGTATTTATTTAAATAACATGCATGGCGAGCAAGAGGATTTAATGGGTGTGTGTGTGTGTGTATTCTAGGGTATAGAAATAGGGCAATTGACAGGGATTAAAACTGCTGCAGACTGAAAATAAAGTGGGTCAGTGAAAAAGCTTATCAACTCATGCAATCTAAATATAGTTTTTCAAGGCCATTTATCACTTCGACTTAAGGACTCAAAAGGCATAATGTCGAATGTTGTTTAAAAGATATCTTCTACACGAACTTGATAACAAACAACCTTAAAATGTTCCAATTATATATTTAAGAATGCAGGAACTTATGCCACTGTGCACAACATTATCGTAAGAGCAGAAACAGCAGCTACTTAGCAATAAGCAGATAAAGGAGCAAAGGCAGCTACTTACTTGTACTTGCCAATCGACTTCTTGTCTAGCAGATAATTCGATGACTTACGCAACGTGTGTGAGACAAAGGCAGGTTGCGTGTGGTCGGTGGGTGTGTGGTGCGGGTATGCATGTATGGGGCTTGGGCCATGTGTGAGCACAAATCGAGTTTGTCGCCAATATTCAATTTTGTAAATTGAAGCAAAGTAGTAACAAAAAGTAAAATAAAATCGAATTCGATGTCAGCTAAGATAAAAATCTACGCACACATGAACTAGAGAGAGAGAGCACGAGAGTGAGCGAGTGGGAACAAGTGAAAAAAAAAACAATCGAGCTAACGTTCTATCCAGCCACAAGAAATTGAATAAAGTGGGTGAGAACAGCGAATGTTGCAACAAAAAATAATGGAATGATTTCTTAAAGCGAATTACAATTTCAAAGCCAATCGAATGCTTTTTGAACGTAATTAATTGTGTCAATGCCGGGCCAAGCTATACTTTTCAGCTAACTGTTTAATTTATGTGCCTCACCAGCAGCAAGAATGTTAAGCTAAATATTCCAAAATGGTGTTCACATAAATTTTGTGTCTGTGCAGAAAAAAAAAGAAAAAAATAGAAGAAAGAAATGCTGCTAACGTAACGAATATTGAGAATGAAAACAAGTGCAAAGTGCGCTCTGCATTACAATTGGGAGTTGTGTGGCCAAAGCTAATGCCCTGTCATTGCTATATACCCTATATACCCAGGCATCCACACTTCGCCACACACTCTCCGGGCACATAATTCAATGCTCAATGGCAGCTTTTTGTGGGTTCATTTTGATTTTATGCTTAACGCTTCGGCTTGATATACATACAGACACATTTGTATATATGTGTGCAGAGAGTATTTTACGGCTTAAGTAATGCCCACTGATTGGGTTGGGTTGTGGGCGTGGCACATCGACATTGTCGTCGCCGTCGTCAATGCCATTTGGCCAAGTAATGCGCGTAAATAAAATGGGCACATGAAAAATTGCGAAAATGCGAAGAACGCATTTCCATTAAGAATTGCAACTGCAATCGTATTGCAATGGAGCCTGTTATGGCATAGGTCGGGGAATGGTAAAAATATAATATTCTCATTGACATTTTATTACCACGATGCGATGTACGTATATAAACATGTACTGCATAAAAGTAGGTTAAAAGTAAATGTATACAATGTAAATAACTTTTAAAAATCTTCAAACGAAGATTGTTTACTTGAAAGGAAAAAATCAATTTTATTTAATTGAAAACGTAAAAAGTTTTAACTACTTTGGCTTAAAGTTGATGGCATTTTCACTTTTTGCTAAGCGTAAAGTGAGAACTCAAATTGAATTGATATCATTTGCTGGTATTACTTGCGACTTAACACTGATTACACACGCTCCAAGACATTTTCGCACTTACTTATACACAGATAGACTATGTGTGTGTGTGTGTGTGCGTGTGGCAGAGAGCTCACTTACTTATGGCAAGCGAAACTTTGACTTTATACCCAAGCGAGAGCTCAAAACCAGCAACCGAGAAGCGAGAAGCACTTTTAGCTACCATAAATCCCCATGCTTCTAAAACTTTAAAAAACTGTGGCTAAAGTTTTGCAGCCCGTATCACAAATACAAAATGGCGAAAGTGAGCATCAAATAAGACAAACAATATCAAAAGCTTTAGAACAGCAAAGAGAGAGCATCTTCGTATCATATTTTGTCTTTTTATATAATTAAATCTAGACTTCAAAGCAAAGCAGATGCTTGTATATCAATGTATACCTACTGACTGACTGACTACTATCAACGCGCAGCCTGAACGGAAAGGCTTAGTGATCTTATTTTTGCGTTTAACAATAGGTGAACACAAGTTGATAAATTTCGAGTTCAAATGATACTGAAATTGCGTATTACAAGTGTTTTTATATTTATTTTCCACGTTCTTAACAGCGATTCTCGTTCCTTTGATACTAATTCTTCAGTCTTTCTGTTCTTTTCTCTCCTTGGATTACAAGAACCAACAAAAAAGCGACACCAAGCATCAATTTCATTCACACTGACTTACATGTATCTGCGAGGGCAATCCGAAGTTCAGAGCATAGCGAGGAGGAGACGGAGATTAAAAACCCAAACCACATGTTCCAACCACAATAAGCAGTGCAGCTTTAGCTGTCCACCATTTTGGTTTGGTGATGCATTGTTGTGTTTGTATTTTGTATGGCTTTGTGTGGCTTGTTTTGGCCAACGCCAGTCAATTGTTAGCCATTGATTGCCAATTGCACTTCACACGCACAGCCAAAGCGAGCAGGAGAACTGGGGAGAAGGGTCTCTGAATGCCAGTGGATTATGAATGCGGCCTCAAAAGAGGCACTCGACATATGGCGTGTTTGTTTTATTTTGTATTTTGCATTCAATTGCAGTTCCATTTCTCTGTGCAATTTAATTATCGTAGATGTAAGCACAGCACAAGAGGGGGAAAAATAAGTGAAGAGAAAGTTATAAAGCAAGAAAAAAAAAATTGTTAAGTGCAGTGCAAATACCTAAACAACAACAACAACAACTGCAACTCAAACTCTTAATTGCAGTTCCACAGCGAGGTTTGTTGTTTATAAGCAGGTAAAAGCAGGTAACCGATATCGTTAACGAGCTGCCTTCCGGACCTGAATCGTATTTACTTTTACAACCTGCAACCTGTGGCACACTCATACACACACACAGACACTCACTCAAAGCGGCGGTCAGCTCGGCAAACTTTTCAAGTTGCGCCAATCAAACAAGTTCAATAACAGTAATTAACAGTGCAACGGGGCACTGGCCGTGTTCATGCTTCAAATGCAACACGAACGAACTGAAAAGCTCTACGCCCTGCGTAATTTGCGAAAAAGTTCAAAGCTATTAGCATGTCCCTGAACCAACCGAACACTCCACCCCACCCCAGCCCCAACCCATCCCATCCCATCCCAGCTCACTCTAGTGCTTGTGTTTTCGTTTGCCAGCGGCGGCAACGGCGGCGGCATCAACGGAAGTACTCGAATGCCTGCAACACCACCATTCCTGCCTAATGACGCCAACTGACCTCTCAACTCAACCCAACCCATCCCCAAACCCAAACCCAAACCAACCATCTCCATCAGTTATAGACCATTAGTAAAGCGAGCGAAAGGGCAGGGAGCGAAGGGTAGGGAGTTTTGAAACGCGGCATTTTTGTAGTCAGTGGCTCTTTCGCTTAGGCCGTTTTCAGATAAGGCCATTTGGGGCACTTGGCAGTTCCAGTTGGCATGTCAGTTTTGATTGAACCTGATGGACGCGCCTAATGTCATTTAATTGTGAATGATGTGTCCGAGGTCACAGCGCATGCCCCCTAATGGTTATTAATGTGCACTAATAACTAAACCGTCCCAGCCGGTCAGACAGCCTCAATCGATGTACAAACTGACAGCGAGACAGCCCAGACAGAGTGCAACAAAATGACGGGAAAATTTCGGTTCATTAATTTGTCGTTGAGTGCAACACACAAAATGTGCAGTAAGTTGAGCACAAAATGATGAACTCGATACGGAGTTGGGTCTATATGAACAAATAGGTATTTGAGTAACCGATAACTAACTATAGGTTTACTTCATGTTCTTTAACATAGAATTAGTAAGAAATAGCTTTTAAAGTCATTCAACTTACACATAAACACTCAACTATGAAAAAATCCAAATATGGTTCCATGTGGAACATATCAAAGTTTCAAACATATTTGATTGTATTCAACAAATGTGTTGAGTGTTTGAGTTGTTTTATTCATATTTGCAGCTTGTGTGCTCTTATAAACTGAGCAATCCCCCAAATGCAGTTTGTGTTTGCTGCTGTTGCAATGTGTTAGCGGATCTATCAATTTGTAGCATTTTCAAGCTCATATAAGCCACACACACACAGGAATCGAGAACACGCAACCTGACGGGCCGGAAGCATGGCAGCTAACCCATGACAGAGACGGGTCAGAAAAGAGGTTGGTTTGTTGCATGGTCTCGCATCCGATTCACTTTATTCTTTCGTTCGTTGAGGCAGCCACTTTGGTAACAGAACTTGAACATGAGTGCAATCAAATGTATTACATTTTGTGCAACTAAAGCGGCGACCGAAGTGCCAAAGACAGCTCAAAAAGAGAGGGAGATACAGAGAAGGGATGTAGTAAATCTCCCTCTCTCTCGCTCTCGCTCTTTATTGCAATGGATATATCCGACATTGGGTGCAATGATTTCCTGGTAGAATCTCAAGTCAAGGCTGCGGCTGTTACAAAAAACTAAGCAGATGAAGTGCCACATCTACCAGCCCTACACCACCCAACTCTCCGCCTGCCAGGGATTGCGGCGCCACAGTAAAGTATGCAGCATGTGGCATAAAAATGGGCCAACGGCAAACAACTTGGATAAAGGAAATTGCTAGAAATGCATTTTGTGGCTTATGAGCCATGAAGCAACAAACCTCCATCCAAAATCCAAAAGCCTGGAAATCGTGTTGCATGCACCTTGAGCTAAAAATATATATATATATGTTTGTGCGTATCCGTATGTGTGTGTATGTGTGTAAAATGTCTGGCAAATCAATTGAGTTTGCTCGACAAATATCCACTCGAATGCCAGCCGACAGGCAAATGAATGTTGTGTGCCAATCTGGTTGGCTTAGTTGAATGTATAACGGGTGCTCCTCCGCATTCGAATCGCTAAGCGACACTCTACAAATGCGGCAAGTTAATTCGGTTTCATGGCCAGATCGGCAATTAAATGTCAGTGCATCAACATTAACTTAAGAACAAAGGCGATTTTTAACTATGACAAATTCGCAGTGTTTGCTCAATTGGCTATAATGCCTTGATTGATGACAGCCAAATCGATTGATGGACTGAAAAGGGATCGAAAGTCACAATTGGCAAAGATGCACAGATGACATGGCAATGATATGATTATCCAACAATTTAAACAGTGCTCCACTGTTTGGAAAACTAGTTAAGGAAAAAGACACACGATTCCTACACTCTAACTTAATGAAAAAGGAAGCGAAACGAATATGAGAAAATAAAACAAATGTATAAAAATAAAATTATTAATAAGCCAGGGAAAATTTTCTAAATAATTTTATAAATTTCAATTCAATTTTTTCTAATGTGTTTTATAAAGTTTCCCTCGTGGCTTTTCTCTGCGTGTAGCTTCGCTTGTCATTGTCCTTGGCGTTTGTCAAACAAAGCAAAAACTTGCTAAAATCCCTGGCCAAACAAGTGAAGCATGAAAAAATTTCGAAAGAAAGAAAAAGAAGTCAACTTAACGACCAGGCACGGAGACAGACAGAGAAAGAGAGAGACGACAAGCCAAAAGGAGTAAGTAAAGAAGTTTATACCTAAAAGGGATTTATTTGATGACTTGTCTAACTCGTGCCATTGACTTACAACGATGACACAGGAAGAACGCATCCCTTCCTCACTCCTCCATATCGTTTTCCTGCCATCCTGTTGAGTTTCATCCCCGCCATGACGCAGCACTTTTGCAAATGAAGTTTTATAACTTGGCCCGTCGGTTTCGAAAGTCAGGGCCAAAGGGAGCCTGAGTAAGCAGGCAATGGCATGAAATTAAATGCATTTTGAAAAATGATAGAGTTGATGCCGACATGACCGATAGATGGCGCCCAATAGTTTGTGCAGTGTGTGTCCCACAAGAACAGAAAAAAATAGAGGAATTATGTAAGTATCTACTCCTGATTTGTTGGGCAAACTCTTCAATGTACGCCTGGCAGGCATTTCACTTACGACTGTTGTGGATAGTATTTGCATGGCAGCTTATACATGATTGGACTTACTCGAAAAAGAGAGCAAAGTAAAGGGGAATTACAAGTTCTATAAGAATTAATTGGTAGTGCAGCGTGAAACGTTTATGAAACTCATTTGTCCTTCAGCGCAAAGCTGATGAATGAACAATGTTAAATGGGGTCAGGTTTCCATTTGAGTATTTTATTTTTAAAAAGTAAAGGCTGTTATAGTTAACTAGCTGCCGCAGCAGAAATAATGACAGTTATGTGGCCAACTATCGTTGTAATTATCTTGGCTGTCAGTGTTTTTTGCAATTATGCAACGCAATTAAATTAACTGAAATTCATGATTTTAATTAAAGAAAAAAAAATCAGGAAATTCCATTTAATAAATTCAGAGCGAGACAATGCGACAACATATATAAAACAAGACAGCGACAGCAACAACAACGAACCACACAGACAATGACAGTAAAAAAAAAACAACCATAGCAATTAGCAAAATTCGAGTAGTTTGTAACAGTGTACGTACACACACGTGTTAATAAGTGTTTTGTGTCCTGACATTGTTGTTGCCGACACTTTAGTCAGTGTCCTGTCCAATTACTACTACAACAACACCAGCAACAGTGGCAACAACAAGCGCCATTCAAATGGTATGCCGCAGGCAACGCACACACACATACACACACACACACAACACACGGACTTCGTCTGTGGCAAGGTTGTGCCAAGGATCCAACAGCAGCAGCCACGCAAGCGGCAACAACAAAGTTTTTTCATATCCTGTGAAAATTATTATACGCTTTCCACAAAAATAGTTGCTGAAGCCAGCAGCAAATTTATATATATATATATATATATCCTGCTGCACATTTGACCAGCACACACACAACGAAGTAACTCAAACTTCAAGCTTTCAGTTCGACAGTCGAGCGTTTCCTTCTGCACTTCGACAAAAAAAACTTTTGTCAAATGTTTTTTTTTTATTTATTTTTTTTTTTATTTTGTGTGCTGCAACAGCTTGCCCCAGTGCCTCTTTGCCATATCCTGCCACAAGTAATTGTCATATTTGTGTTAATAAAATAAATATCTTGAAATTGAATGCAGGCAAAGGCATGAACTTCCAGTTAAAGTTTTCAAAATGGTTGCATGTAAGTTTGTGATTTCTGATTGAGAAAATACTATCTGCATCAGTATTGTATGAAGGAAGGCTTAATATAAAGCTCAAGTTGTTGATTGTAAACTTTAATTGAGATATTTTAGAAATTAAACCCACTTAAAAGTAATTGAGAATATACAATTGTAGTTGAGAATATACAATTGTAGTTTGTGTAAAAGTTGTTTCTTTTTAAGTAAGATTTTGCAATAGTTTCATTTTTATGATATAAAATCAACACTAAAAACATTTTCCTAACACACACACATACAATGTACAATATACAGTGTCAATATTAAAGTTAAGCAGCTGAATCAGTTGTGTACTTGCCACACTTTGCTATTTGAAGTAAATACTAAACACATGGCGCATACTCGATATTTGTAAGCGCATTTGCAGCAGCTTTAACTCTCAGCTTTGTGTCGCACACATCGCTTGCACACATTGCTCGCACACAACAACAACAACAAAAATAACAAAAACATAAAGTATTAAAGCAACACATACAAATGTTCGCTGAAACATTTTTGCACTTTCCAGCACGCTGAAAAAAATAAGAAGTGCAAGCACAATAAGAAGATAGCGAAATCATTTTGGAAAGCAGAAGATTCAATGCACTTACGAAAAAGAAAGTTCGATAAAAATAAGCTAAACGTAACTCAAACAAATGTTAATCGATTTTTTAGTTAAGTAAGAGAAAGAAAAAATGTTAAGAAGCTTAAAAAACTGTTTGAAAGACATGAATATATATATATATATACAATTGTTTGAGATAATCATAATACTGTGTGGCATAAAAGGCAACAAATCTTAGCACAGCTGTAAGTTCTGCGAAGCATTGAAATTCACCCAGACACGTAGTCGCCGAGGCGTCTTTGAGGCGTCTCGCGAGTGTGGCCTTTGGCAATGCTTTTGCTTTTGCCTTCGCCTCTTGCTACTCAGCTCGCATATAACTCACGCTTTTCAGCGTCCAAAGTGCACTCAACGCAAGCACAAAAAAGGGATAGAGAGGGTGAGAAGGGAAAGGGAAGGCACCTGGCACACCCACATGGTGTAACTAGCATTGAGTATGGAAGGATGCTTAAGCCAATAATAAATTTCTGCAACAATGTTGTGCCAAAGCTGCAGTTTGTCAGCATTAGGCAAGGCAATAACTATAGCAACAGCAACAGTAAAAGCCACAGCAGCATTAGATGCCAGAGTTGCCACAACTACTATATCGATCGAATTATTTGAGGGATTGAGATCCAAACAAATATTGCCACAAGCTATTCAACACACTGAATGTATTTCGTAATTAATTAATTTAATTTTTGCCAGCGCACAAGAGCAAATATCAAGATTGAGAACAAACTCAAAGGACTTTAAGCAGTTCAAAGATGGGCGACAACTTTCAACTTACATAAGTTACATAAGGTCTAAGGGGGAGACTAAAGGGTAAGGAGCTTGTCTCTCTGTCTTTCTGCTAGACGAAAAGTTACAGTAGTCAAAACGTGGCATGTTAAGTTGTAGCAACTTTTGCTAACTTTAACTAAATGCGAAATGTTACAAATCTTTGACAGAGTAAGAGGGATCGTGCTGGGTGGTGGGGAGAGCTTTAAGGGTTGTTAAAAAAAGTGCGGGAGAAAAAGAGGACAGCTTTAACATATGCTATGAATCACCTAATTAATGCAATCACTGTAAAATGTTTGACAAAAATAAGTTTGAAAACATAACAAGCGAAGAGAAAACAAGGAATATATTATCTGGAAAGGAAAATAAGGGTTGCGGCATGCGAAATAATTGAAATCTGAATTATAATTAAGTAAACTGCTTTATAGGACAGAGAATATCTTAAAGCTGAAAAGAAAAATCTTTGCTTGATGTTGTTTTTAGAATTTAAGCTAGAAAACAATTTAAAATTCATCTCGAATTCTATAAATTAAATTCTTCATTAACATATTATGCAAACAAATCTGGCTTGCCAGAAAGAGAGAGCGAGAGTGAAGGAGAGGAGAGGAAGAGAAATATACTGCACATGTTAATTAGTGAATGAAAAGTAAAAACGAGTTGAAGGTTAAGCCAACAGGCATCCAATGCTGCTCGAGTTCTAAAACTGATTTCATTAGCATGTGTATTCCATTTCATTCCATGCCATGCCATGCCCCTACCGTTACGAGAATAACAGAACGTGCCTCTAGGCAATTTTCATTTGAACTTTGAGCAGCCAAACACGCTTTCAACATTCTCAACACTTTTCACATTTTCCACTTTCCACACACACCCACACACACACACACACACACACACATGGACACCGACTTGGCGCACGCAATGTGCGTTAATTTAACAAAGACTACGAGAAATTTGTTTATGAAATCGAGTCAGGTTTTGTTGGCCTGAAGGTGAGCGTGTCAAAAGTTTTAAGGTCACACGCTTTGCTTAATTATGAACGGCGGATAAGTACGAAGGTTTTTGTTGACTATCTGGATGGAGAGAGAGGGCAGCGCATGCATAGTGTCAAATCTAATCCTGACAACACAAATATCAGATATTAATTACTTGGCACACACTTAAACACACACACACACACACATATAAGTATGTGTATGTACATGGAATGATGTTTGTCTTGACGCTGGTTAAATACAATTTTGACATTGCTTGCCAAACGAGGTCGATCCTTCACCCTCCTTGTGTGTTTGGTCCTGTTGTCAGTGCTTGTCTCTGCTTGTACAATTGTTTTGGCCGTGACGAGTGTCGAATTAATTGACAGTTGCGTGGCTTTCCAATTGTCCGCCCACGCGCCACTAAACGGGCAAGCATCAAGGATCAACTTAGCAATGGGGGATGGGTAGTCGAAGGAATTGCACATAAACATTAACACAGCATTGGGCACGTTTCCATATTTGTGCTTAAGGAGTTTGAGTTGTTTTAGCACTATACTATGTGAAAGGACATAATATTTGCTGTATTAATTAATGCACACACACATAAAAGCACTCGAATGACGAAAGATGAAGAGAGGGAGAGTAAGCAGGAGAGGGTGTGTAAGTGGGCGGGTTAAAGGACCTTGTCCGCTTGTATGTCAGCGATTTAATGCGCTCGAAGTATGTGTTGAATGACTTGATTTTTGTTGTTGTCACGTCGTGTCATAAAAAGCTCAAGAGCTCTATCTAAAAATAAATAAACCATAATAGCGTTTATGATAGAAATCTATGAAAAGCGATGTTATGCCTTTCTGTGATTATTCTGGGATTTATTAGAATCCGAAACGAAAGGAAATAAATAACATCTTCACATGTATTGAGCCAGGAGTCAGGAAGGACGCATTCTTGAAATCGTATTGGCTTACAGATAGTTTTGTCAACGGAAAGTGTTTTTCGGTGACAGCCCAGTTAAAATGCGCAATCAACAAAATTGATTAAAACCAGAAATGTGAATCGCTGGCCAGCGGCACAGCATAGCAAAAGCCATACGCCGGGTTTTGCTACACGGCCAAGTGGATACGAGTGCAGCGAATTGGCAAAATGGACCGCACTCCCCAGCATTGGACGTTAGCCTGCCCAATGTCTTCTACTTCTTTGCTCGCAAAAACATAAACAAAACAAAAGAAAACAAAAAATCGCAGCTGGCAAAATAAACTCAGCCAAACCAAAGCCAAAACCAAAACTATGCAACTCAATTGCAAATGGGGTGAGGGTAAGGGTGTGGGTCTTGATCCAGAGATACAAAACTATTTTTTTTTTTTTTATATTTTGTAGACAAAGCCCGCTGGACGCAAAAGCCGGGCGCACATCATCAATACGAAACAGGGGACGACATGCATAATCGGGCGGCGGATGGCTCCCAGTGCGATGCATTTATGCGTTCCTCTCGTTTCGGACCATGCTCGGTCGCTGCTCGTTGCGTTTTGTAGGAAATCCCGTCCAGACAGGAATTTCCAACCAAAAAAACTGAAATTCTGGCCTGCGAATAGCATCGACTGGTTGCTGATCTCTGTGTGGCCAGTAACAATCGAGGGTTGGGCGCGGTTAGGGAATAGGAAACTTCACTTGGCCAGTCTATGGGTAGTCGCTGCATTGGTTAGTTAGCGCTGGCAAAAATAATAAAAATACGACTGGCTGGCAACGCTTGGCGCTGAGATAATAAAAAACAGATTAGAGATTGTGCATAAGCCTAAAGTGGGGCGGTTGGGAATTGAGCCGGGTATAAAGGCAGCGGCTCGTTGAAAGCGGCATTGCATAAACCAGTTCAAAGACCAGGAACTATAAACTATGCAAGCCAGCTTTGTTCAAATTCAACCAAAACAACTAGAAGAATAATATTCAAAGATTTAAAAACCATTTCAAAACCAACTTGATATCATGTTTGGCATGTGTTACAAAACTAACAATATTATTCTGAATATCCAGCTATTTGATAAAATAACTTTGTGAAGTTCTTATAGTTTTAAATCAGCTTTCACTTTACTTCTAGTTCAGTTGATAAGACTTTTTGAATATTTACTTTGAGTATAAAAACGAGCAAAGGTTAATCACGACAATCTCGACGTTTAACTCTGCTTTTGGTGAAAAGAAAACGATAAAAACATTTTGAGTTTCTTTTCATGAGCTTTTAAATAAGCTTTTAAATGAATCCTTCTTTATGCTCTCCTAATAATATTGTTAATAATATATATAACAGATTAAAATACCTTGTTTATTTTAATCTTTTAAACATTCAAAAGCTGATTAATGTATCAATAAATAATAAATTTATGCAACATTTTAATAGTTTAACACCTTGACTCATTGTTTAACAATAGCCAAGTAACTTAAAGCGCAAAGGAATTAATTTATTTATTAACAATTTGCATTTAAAAACTTATTATTGTTTTAATCGCATTAAATTAAATTCATTGTATATTTCTGTATTGCCTCACTTTTGTTATTTTTGTTTTTTTGTCGGTGATTTAATTATACGCCTCAAAGTGTTTTATCTCTTTTATTATTTATTGTCTTTATTTGCAACAAATTTTTACTAATTTCCATTGTTTGTTTGTGTCAGCATTTTGCTCGACTTTATTTTAAATTTGCTATTTTTTTTTCTGTGTAAATATATATTTATAATATTCTTGTTGTTGCCATGCTATTTATGCGTGTTTAATTGCAACTCATTAAGCATATTAATTAAATCACCACATTTATGCAATAAACTTTTGCCAGCACAGAAAAGTGTGAGAATGTGGGGAAAGGGGTAGAAAATGTGTTCAAAAAAGGATTGTCATGTATTGCAATGCCAGCGATGAGAAAATATTCCCACAAACAGGCGACAGCAAATTAACATGAAAAAAGTCGAGGGGAAAAAAATGGAAATTGCAATTTTTTTCTCTCTCATTGTACGTGTGTAAATTTGCATAGAGAATGGCAAATGGAAAATTGTGCAACAACATGAAAGTCGAAGAGAAAAAATACTTTGAATAAAGGGTTGAAAAACATCAAATTTAAATAGCTGCGAAAAAATATCATTTATGTTTCGTGCAATAGTTGTATACGTAACGGGATTTACTTTTGATCTGGCAACAGGGTCGCAATGCAGGGGATTATGTGACATTTAGCCCCGTTGGCATACAAAATTACACCAAAAATTACAAGCTGATTAAAAAATTCATAAATATGATTAACACACAAAACTGCCAGTATGCAAATTAATACGCTGAAATAAATACATGAAAAAAATAAAAATCAAACAGTAAAAAAAATAAACCGAAATCATTAAATAAAACAACATAGTAAATGTACTTATGTGAAAAGCCAACTGGTCGGTTCAGTGTGGAATGAAATTGAATTTGCATATCGTTGAAAAATAATTGCAGAGTAAATAATTATTTACATATTTCGCATTGCTAATTGATTTAAAAATTGCGTTCGTTATTTTGTTTGCATATCGACGCAATTGACATTGATTTTGATTAAAAATCCAGTTAAAGAAATAAATGCAACTAAATATCAAGTGTTTAGAATCGTTTCACAAATGAAACTGAAATGCTTTGTAAATTCAATTTGATTTCTATTTACTTTAGATAACATATTAGAATTGAAAGATCATGTTTCCAAGAATACAAATGCTCCAATGTATTTACAATCACAACAGAACACAAGATGTTTATTTTTCTGCAGAAAGCACACACACACAGTGGCAAATAATACTTTGCACATACTTTCTGGAATTACCTGTTCTTGGAAAGTTTTTTTATTGCCGTGTGCAGACAGAGAGGATAATAAAGAGTGAGAGTTGAGGGTTTGATAGACAACTCATTTTTAATGAAGTGACACGTGTCTTGCCCGAGGACACGTGAACTTAATATATGTATGAAAATATAGGTATGTGTGTGTGTGTGTGTGTGTGTGTGCATGCAATTAGAAATATGTCAAAGCCAACAACAGCAGCAGCACAAGCAGCAGAGTCCATGTGCCACGCCTAATTCGCTATGCCCACAAACTTGTCAACCAAGTGACATTGAAATGTTGCATTGGGCGACAGAAAAGGGATGCAAGGGCCATGCAGAGAATTGTGTAAAATTACCTTGATTAGCGGGCTTTGCTGGTTTCGCTGCTTGTAGACCAAGTAGCACAGACAAAGAGCAAGAGAGAGCGAGACGAATTGCAGTTAGCGCTGCCACGTGTTGCTCTCGTGTTGGGGGCAGGGGCACATGGTTGGCTTTCTATGGCGTGCATACAAAAGGCAGCTCTATGCAGCAGCAACGCGCCAATTGCGCCACCAACAAATGTTTCATGTTGCTATTGCAGTTGTTGCTGTTGTCGTTGGTGTATAAATTTGGGATTAGTCTGCGCGATGGAAATGGGCAGAGTCTGGGCTTTGCCGTTAAGCATAAAATTGAGTTGCGTATCGCTGGTCTCAGTGGCAAGCATTTAATATGTGGGATTTGCCAGCTTAGTTTGCCAGCTGCCAGAGTTGTGACTGTTGTTGCTACTCGCGTTGCTGTTGCTGTTGCTGTTGCTCTTTGCTGCTGTTGTCTCAGGAGTTCAGATGGCGGTCAACGCGGCTTTTGAGTCTGCCAAGCGTTACGGAAATGCGACTAATGCATAGACTAGCTTATTTGATTTATGTGTGTGTGTGTGTGTGTGCGTGAGTGTGCCTGAGTGTTTAAGCTTTGGGCAGAGAAGCGAGTTAAGCAGTGTTAAGAATCCAGGCAGCAATATGAAACAAGCATACATGCATTGTTCAAGAGATGGAACTTGTAGGAAGTTTCAAGGCTGAAAGCTGATTGAACAAAAGATTTGAAAGGAAGGTATTTGCGTATTTTCCAGCACTTTAGTTAGTTAAAGGAAGTGAACAACTCAAAAATATTGCTTCGTTCCTCTCTATCCTCTTAGTTTTCTTTCACCTACGTCAATTCAACTGGCCACTCGATTTGCCACAGCAACAGCAACTGCAGGTACTCTATAGAGAGAGTGATACTTGGTGTGCCTTCAACAATTCTCAAGCTGACATAACTCCCTTGCACAAAACATAAAAATGTCAGACAATTTCATTCAATTTGCCTTTGCAGACAGGCAAACAAACGAAACAAGCAAATAACCGTCTGCAGTTGTCACTGCGCCCACTGGCCACAAAAATGTATATATATATATATATTTAAAATTTCTACAAAAATACACACGAAGCGAAGTTATGCACTCTGTGTATACATGTTTGTGTGCGTGTATTATTGTATTTTATGCATTTGCTGTTGCTTTCACAGCGAAATTTATAGCTTATTTATATAACAATAAAAACTACGAACAACAACAACTAGAGCCGGAGCAATCACTGAAATAACAACACGCAGACACAACACAAAAATGTCGCCTGTGATTTTTTTTTTTGGGCATCATACGCAATTCAGAAGTAATTGGTATGTAGTGGGACTAACAAATACCCTGGAAATGCTTAACATGAAAGCAAAACAAAATGCTTTGAAATTCATGTAATATATATGGTTAACATCCTATAAGAAACTGTTGTCAAATATGAACTAATCTGCATAGACTTTTAAGGTTTTTATCGCGTAGAAACCATTCAATTAAATGCAGATATTTTTTTTCTTACGCTGCATAATAGTTTTCTTGATTTTTTATCTCATACGCTTGTGGTCTTTTAGCTCAATAGGCATAAAGTGCAAAGATTGTATATGAGAAAATTGTTTCGCTTGTTAATGCATTCACATACCAGTACGTTATCGATACGGAAGTGGCTGCTGCTGCTTGTTGCACACATTTCCATAGCACACACATATTTTTTGTTATATTTCATATACACCATATATTTATTGTGTGTGACACAGGGTATCGGAAAAAAAAAATGCATACGAGTATGAAATATTATGCAAGAGCGTCTGTCTGGCAGGTTATGCGTGAGTGTGCGACTATGGGTGTGTGCGATTGTGTGTGTGTGTGTGCATACAAATTAAACAAGATGCAACACTCAGTCGGCTAACTGCCTGCATCCCAACCTGCCAGCTTGCCAGTTTGCCAGTTTTTCACGGTTGCCAGTCGGATTCAGCTGCTGCTGCTGCGTTGCGGCCATACTGTCTGCCCATTTACATGCCTCCACGCCCCCCCACCATCCACCACCCGTCTGTCTGCCCGGGCATTATGCGCCGTTGTTGCGGTCGTCGCGGCCTCGCTGACGGCATCGTTTTTGTAGGCGTAACTGGCGTTTGGTTGGCGCCAGTTGCAGTTGCCATTAAAAATTGCCAACAGCTTGCAAAAAGGATGCCAAAAACAATGCAAACAACTGCAACGAGCTACATGCAACGACAATAACAACAACAACTATAACAATTACAACAAATGACACAAAAACAACAAGAACAGCAACATAAGCAAACAGAAATGCTAAAATTTACGTGGATTTCTATAGATGAAAAAAATATATCCGAGTGCGTTCAATGACTTTATAGGACAGGAACATTCAAGCGTAGTCCGGTTACGATAAATACATATATATATATATGAATAAAATGCTGATATGAGCAAAAATATCAATGTGTATATATGAATTAAAAATTGAACTTTTATGCGAAACGCTTTTATTACAGCATAAAGTTGAAATCAATATTTTAAAATTATAAAAATCATTTCTGTATTTGACTCAGGAAAAAGTTCATTTCTAGTACAGTGAACATTAAGTATTTCAAACTGCAACCAAATGTTAAACTTTATTGAAACACGTCATTGTCAGTTCAGTTTGGGGCTGTTCAGGCTCATTTGTCGAAATCATTTTTATAAATGGCTGCAAAAAAAAAAACCGCCTGTTGTTGTTTCCGCACTTTAATTGCCCACTACCTGCCGCTGGTTATGTATTTTGTTTTTGTTGTTGATTCTTTTACTACAACACAAATTTGTATTGATATTAATTTATGTGATTTTACAATCAATGATTTATGCCAGCTCAAATGTTCAGTTTGTTCGGCAACGAGTTGTCCTTACAAAAAAGAAGTCCCGATGATAGGATTTACATATCGAATTTTTGTTATAGTTTTGCATACCCTGTAATAAGCTGATTGGGCTGCGAAGCATGTTCAGCTGTATAAATTTAATTTCCTTGAAGCCTGCCTTAGGGTATATGCGAATCGAATACTCTGCAAATAAGTTTTGTTTTTTGTTCGCTGCTTTTGTCACATTTATTGCTCTTGCATTGTTGGCATTTTGCAAATTAAACGGATTTCCGCCAAAGGCCATTTCCGTTTGACCACCCACCGCCCACGCGCCCCCTATTGACCACGCCCCACACGACATAAAAACTATTGAAACCCGCTGCGCTTTTTATCAACGGCCCCCAAACACGATTTGCATTTTTATTTATTTTTTTTTGTATTCATTTTTCTATTTTAATTTTTATATATTTTGAGCTGCAGTATTGACAAATGTTTTCTATTGTTTTTTTACGCTCAACGCTTTCTCATTGCTGTATTTTGATTTCACTATAGGTGGAAGGGGGCAAAGAGAGCTGCACTTGTTTTTTGCACAGTGCAGTTTATGACAGTTCGGCGGCCGGCGGCGAAGCTTTGAATTTTATGGCGGCACAAAAGGAACTTTAATAGAATTTTGCCGGCTATTTGCGTTGGTCGCAGCAATTGTCAATTGCTTTTCGTTATTTGTCTGTGCGTTTTATTTTATTGGTATTTTGTATTGCATTGTACAATTTTATACACAAAGAAGAAAAAAATAAAAGTGTTGATTACTTTATTATTAAATGCTGTGCGTAGTAGTTATTGTTGTTGTGTTTGCTGCTGCTGCTTTCTGGTCACGTTTCAATTTATATTGACTGTTAATTAAACACATTAGGCTTCAATGAACTGGAAATATATATGTATAAATATATATATATATATATATATGCTAATTATCGAATAAACAATTGTACAAAATTACAAACACAAATATCACAATGCAATAATAATGTGTAATAAGGCAATATAAATCTCATAATTATAGAACAAACGCAATCAAAAGTATCAAATAATTAACTTTATTTTATAGGGGCAGTCCTAAATGTTTCATTTCAGTGAATAAAGACTTTGCAGATAAAAAGACAAGTCCGATGTAAAAATGCTTTTTATTCAATGGCATTCACCTACGTACTTATCTTCTTTCATTATACATATTATGCGCTCACGATACATCGATAACAAGTTGGTTCTAAACAGGGCTACCAGACTTAAATTTTTTGTTTCATAGCATTTAGCTTAATTTCAACACTAAAATCTTTTATTTATCTGGCAAAAAAATGTGTTTTTAAGCATGTTATAATATTTTTTTGGAAATTAAATTTAGCTTAAGCTCAATTAAATTCGTTATAATTTTTGATTTTAAAAATTTTGTAGAGTCCATAATAAAAATTGAATAAAATTATGCTTAAGCTGTTAAGCTGGAAAAACAAACGCAAACCTTCAGCAAAAACAAAATAAAACAAAACAAATTATATTTGTATTTTGGTCAAAACTTGTAAAGTTCAGCATGGGAATCATTTTTACATAAAAATAACCGAGAACAGCCAAATGGTAAAACTGGCATCCCCCTTCCCCCAATCCACAGGAGATAAAGTGAAAACTTTTTAGCTGACCTTGTGGCTGTCCTTCAGCTGGCGCCTACAAAAAAAAGTTATACAACACCTGTCGACCACAACGACAACGAGAACGAGGACGAGGACGACGAGCCTCGTTCGTCTCATTAACATATTGAATTTAAATGTCACGTCGACGGACAAAGTTCGACTTGTGGCCTACGGGAAAACAGCCGAGCAGCACAAAGGAAAAGGCAAACACAAGGCAGACATTGCCCAGAACATCCCTCAAACGAGCCGCAAAGAATGCTAAACTACTTTTGTTTGCCATTCGCATTCCCTCGCCAAAAAAAAGAAAAGAAAAACCAAACGAAACGAAACGAAATTGCTGCGTACAAGAATGTTGATGAAGCGCCTCATCTGCATATTTTTTTGGGGTTGTCGAATTGAGAGCATATATTAAATACCAAGAATGACGTCAAAATATCCATTCTTATCATATTTATCAAAAGAGTGCGCCAAGAATTTAAAATTGATTTTTAACGACAATTATTAAAGCATCTTTAAGAAACCTAGCTAGCTTGTTGACTTAGTTGCAGAGTTAGTTAGGCGAGCTTGGTTTGGGGCGCCGCAAGCAAATCCCTGAACCGAAACGCTGTCATCTACACTGCACCTCCTATCCCTGTGCCATGCTGCCACGCGAAACCCAAAGCCACTTGGTGGTAAGCATCATTTGTGATATTAAGCAAAAACACAAAAAAGGGCTGCAGGCTACGTGCGCTTTGTGTTGGGCGCATAAATGTGGGCAAAAGTCCCGCAGGATATGCACAAACACACACACATAGACATGAAACGCAAAATGGCGGCAACAGCGTTGCCAGACCCAGCCAAAAATTGTAGCAAAAGCAACCCAAGCAGCAACGCACCAAGCACAATTGTTTTAAATGTGCCCCTCCCTATCCTTTTCTACCCAAATTAGCGAAACAAGTACAAGGACAACGAGCGAGTACTTTAAAGAGTTGCTGTCGTTCGTTGTCTGTGAAACTTCATTAGCGCCCAAAGACAAAGCAATAAAGCCGCAAATATTGTTTCAATAATTTATTGATGCTTGAGCCACGCCCACACGCGTTCACGCCTTTTCAGTGCATAAATCAGCCCCAGTCCAAACATAAATTCCGGGCGCGACAAGTGTCCAGTTAAAACCACACAAGTGTGCGCAATTCAAGTATATATCAAGTATTATATATATACACTTTTTTATAATAACAAGCGACACACATTTTTGGCACAGCAGAGAGAGCGCCCAAAACTTGGCTACACCATTTGTCATTGGGTCATTTCGTACATTAGACAGAAGGCTGGGGGTAGCAGGAAGAAGATTAAGGACTTGCCGCAAGAGTAGAGTGAGACGAGAGAACGTTCAGGTCCAGGCAAGTACTACGTACAAGTAGCAAGCAAAAACAGCAACTTAAGATTAGGCAAGTTTAATATGATATACGAGCAGATACTACTTAATACTACTACTACAATGAATACTACATAATACAAAGAATAATTAAGGTATGTATGAATGAATACAAATATTTTAAAATAAAATTTTACTATTTTTACTTGATCTTAAAACTAAATAATACACAAAATAGAGCTTACAATTAAGTAATACACAAAATAATTTTAAACGCAATGGTAAGTTAATGTGTTGTTTTTTTTTTCAATATTTTAATACTTAAGTTTAACATATTCGTAATTTTTCTGGAAATCCGTTCTCTTAACAATAAATGATAACTTCATTTGCTTAAGCCTTGTTCACTCACACATATCCTTTAAAACTATATTTGCTGGGTATGTAAGTACACTTGACAATAAACAAAAAAAAAAAAACAATAAATCATGTGCACAGAAAACAGAAGAACATAACATTCAACCGAGTGCAACTCTACAGTAGACCAACAACAAACAACACTCACACTTGCACACACACACACTCGAAAGTAACACACAGTGAAAAACCACCCATTCAGTGGGTCAGTGGCTGCTTATTTTGGCTGACTGCCTGTCGACGCCGCAGTGGCGCCACCAAAAGTTCATTCCCGTATTGGTGCGGGGCATCTTTGACACAGTTTCAACAGCAGTTACTTTTGGCTGGCACTGTTTGAATAATTGCTAGAAAATATCATAAATCAGTGTGTGCGTATGTATGTGTGTCTGTTTAAAGTTTTGTAACGTTATACGCTACTAATAAGGCATTAGTTGCTGGGCAACATTATAAGGGTCATAAATGTTAAATTAAAGGCAAGTTTGCCTACAAAGCTCCGATTCGCAGTCAACGCCCATTGTGCAGTGTAAATGATTTAATATTAATTTCAAAATTGCAAACAGTCAAAGTACCTGTACATATATAATGTTGGTCAAGACACAAAGAGAGAGAGAGAGAGAGAGAGAGCAGCTGGGACAACTGACCGCAAATACACACACACCCACAGACACACAATCGTTGCTGGCACTCACATGAACTTAATTATGAGCACAATTAAATTGCTATTAAATGAGCAGCTCGAAGGCAGTTCGGACTGTTTCATACCCGCTCCGTCACCTCTTATCGTTCAGCTAGTCAGTATAATTATGTTATTTTGGCTGCATGCAACGAAGACCTGGAATTGCTTGAGGAGTTTGCCAAGTCGTCCTGCACCTGTGTGCAATGTGTGTGTGCGGAAATTGAATTTTATGTAATTTCATTGCATGTCATTAGGCGCAATTATACTATAATAGAAGTTTGCACAGCGTCAAAGTGTTGAGCAGTTACCAAATATCAACACTACCTAACTATTGCTCTCTCATTCTCTACTACGCCTTATTTGCTTTGCTGTATTACATTAAAATTTACTGCCAATGGGTCTAGTTTCCTTTATATAGCATGCCATTAATTTATTTTGCCTGCAAGATAGATAATAATAGTATGTACATAACTGTGTGTTTGTGTGTTGTGTTCTTACCAAGCGATTGCAATTATTTGCTTGATTTATTGTGTGAACGCAAATTTAGTGCAAAATTTTATATTTTCCGTTTTAAGTTTGTGCAACGTTTCATGTAATTTGTAATTTAATCTTTGCAAGTTCTGTGGCTTATTGATTAATTTATAAATTACAACTGAGGAAAGATTTTGCTGATTGAGTTTAGATTAAGTAATGAGCATTAATGTATATTTTTAGTCTGTTCGTAAAAACGATTTAATTTGAACGCATTTATTCATTATCAAACCTAATGTTGACCCTTTGCGCACACTTTGCGCTTATTGCCGCTTTATGGCAAATAAATTTCACATTTCCTGTCACATTTATCAAATTGAAAGGACTTCCCCGTCAACAAGCAAAACCTCATTTCAAGCAGAGCTTTTTAGGGCGTTGTTATAGAAAATTACTTTTGCAAAATTGCTGCAGCTTCCGCCGCACATTTTTCAACTTATTAATTTTCCATTAAATCTTACAAGCAATTAAACTCAAAGGACCCCAAAAGCCGAAGCACAACAACAACAACAGCAGCTGAAATTCATAACTATACGAAAATTATCAACACGTTCCGCTTATTAACTGGCCAGTCTGCGAAATTGTATAAATAAATAAAATGTCACAATAGCACAAATACATTTTTGCCAAGGATATCTGTCACAATTGTTTTAGTGTAACAAGAAATAAGTAAAATATTGTTGCAAATTTCCGGATCCCAAAGCAGAATTTTGAACAGAATCAAAAGCATTTACAGTGTGCACATATTTTTGGTTTGGGTTGATTGTGTGATGCGAAAATTTTCCGGTTGCTTGAAGTTTGCACAACTCGGCCTACGAAAGTCGAGAAAACAAATGGGTTCCACACCAAACACAAACAAACCTCATTATGTATTTCGATTAACATGATAATGATGAAAGTGACTTTGATTTTCGTAAGAATTTCTTCATTTGATGCTCTGATTTAGATTTATGCATGCTGATATGCTTTAAAGCGGATGCCTCAACACCGAAACACGGAAAGCGAGAGAGACATGCATAAATACAAACACACACACGCACACACACACACATTGCATGTGTGTGGATAAGGATAGAAGGATAGCCATGGTATCCTTGGCTGTCTTTAGGGTCCCTGGGCCAACATTTGCTAGGGCATAATGCTTTCAAAGCTGCTGTCAGCCAGCTGCGCCACTTGAAGCAATTTATGAAGCATTTTACTTACTTAGCTGCTGATTTACTCCAACCCCAAGCCATACGAGTGTGTGTGTGTGTATAACAGCTGGCATGGACCTTCACGGCACATGTGTCTGCGATTTTTCTATGAATATGAAATAAGTTTTTGCCTCGCATGTGCGTAAATAAACAAACAGCAGAAAACAGCACACGGCCAGCGGGCTTACAATGTATGTGTGTGTGTGTGTGTGTGTGGGGGGGTTGGTGGGTGTGGCCAGAGTACATTCTCTCGTTTTCTTACGACGGTTAGGAGTCCGTGTTCTGACTAGCGATCGAGTGCGTTTTGTGCAAACAATGTGTAGCATACTTTCAGGCAGCTAGCTGCTTTCAATATTTGCCCAAGGCGTTCTTGCCATCTTCCAAAGAAAGCAACTCTTAAGCACATGAATTAGTGGACGCAACTATTAAGTACCCTGTACGAAGTAATCTCAACTTATGTTCAACAAAATGTAAAATGAAAAACGCTCCTTAATCCTCTCCTCACATGGTAACCAAATAGCCCACGCCCATAACTATAGTTGCGGGGGCATGACAAAATGCCCAAGTAGCTACAAATTAAATACACGTAGCCTACTTTACGGCTGCCAGTAAAGAAATTTAACGCAGATTTTATGCAGGTCCCAACACAAAAAATAAGTAGAGAGTAGAAAACCGAAAGGCATAAAAGGTTTTCAACATGAACATTATTTAAACTATGGCATGAAATATATGAGTCGAAGCCAAAAAAGGGAAAAGCTAAGCAAATGGTGAAATTGGCATCTTTCGCGCATAAACTTAAACGTACAGAAGCCATAAGCCGGATAAAGAAACGCAGACAACAACTTCTGGTGCTGCTGCTGCTGACCCAAGGTCAGCTTACCCAAAGGCGCTTTTCAGTAAGCTGCAATTAAATTTTTATCGCCCTTAGTCAATCGATGGACCAGACAAGAATGACGCTACATTTTGGGTCTGTAATTTCAAAATTGTGAGAGAGAGTTGAGTTGGGTTGAGACGAAGGAAAGCGTTGTAGATACGATTGCCATAATTGCACAAAGCAAGTGAAAGAGGCCAAAAGACATTGCTTCGTTAAGGGCGTCAAGTCTGCAAAGAATTTTTGCCTTTTTTTTGATGATTTGCCAGTTTCTTCCTCGAAGTTTCTCAGTTTGCCATTTTGCCTGTTTGCTGGGATTGTTTACATAAAAATATTGCCAGCCAGCGATGGAAAGAAAAACATAATGAGGCAGACGACAACACGGCCCGACACATTCAGACTGGCTGAATGACAGGGCAGACTACGCGGAGACAGCACACACAAATCCAACAACTCAAATAAAAATAACAGAACAGAACTGAACAGTAGAAAAGAGGGAAAAAACCAACCAGACAAAGTGGTAAATAGACGTAATACGCGTGACTTTCACTTTGATGTCGCGAACTGTCGATTTGACCGTGGCGCAAAAGCCAGGCTAAAACGATAGTTTGCACTGAAATGAAATACGGGTAGCTACAACTGCAACTCCTTGCGATTCCTTTCAATTCTGTGGCAATGTTGGCACAGACAGCACGTGCAGCTAGCTGCAAAGTTTTATTTTGTTGTTGTTGTTTGCCAGCTGCGGAGTTTTCCGGGCGCGAAAAAAAACCAACTTAAGCTAAGAGCTGAGCGGCAGCTGCGATCCAGCCCACAGACATTGTTCGTAGCCAAGGCTTATGGCGGCGCACATTGAAAAGCCAATGACTGACAGCAGTGTAGAGCGAAATTGAAGGCAATTTCTAAAGAGTATATATATATATATATGTTATTGTGCCTGAAAAACTATTACTACAAAAGTATATCCCGATAACGAATAATAATAATGATGCCTTGCACTATACAACGAGCTAATTTTTCATTTATTTCATTCAAGATCAATAAAGGTGAAGTCATGCAAATATTTTTAATAATGCTTTGTTAACGTTTAATTGATCGAAAGTTGATTCGATCCCAGTTGTTATGCATTAATTGACAAGCTTGAAGCTTGATTCTAAAAACTCCCAATTTAATCCGAGAGAAAGTTTTTAAATGACTAATCCTCAGCATATAATGTAAATAAATATTCAAACACTTTTAGTTTTAAATAAATAAAATCAAATGCCGCATAAATTGCATTTCAAATCACGTTTCGTTCGCCCTTCTTCTATTTTGCGTACTAAATTTGTTAGGGATGTCAAAAAATTCGTGTTGTTGCACATCATGTTGTTTGAATTGCACTACAAAGTGAGGCACCGATATTGCTTTTAGCTTACAGCCAACTAATATTGCAACTGACCAAAGTAAACACAAATTTCACAGCTGTGCCTGCAGCTAGGTTGTCACAAAGGCCAACACTGAGACAAGCAAGCCCCAAACATGGGCCAAAGTAGGATGAAAAAATAAATAAAATAAAGGGTGAGAAAAATGAGTAAAAGACAAGAAGTTGAAGCTGAATATAGCAGTCAAGTTTTGCATGTGACACGCCTTGCGGCATGTTGCAAGTGGAGTGAAGTCTGGCAAATGTTTGCGTTGAGCGGTGTCAGTGGCAACACTTAAGAGTGGCGGCTTATCAGCAGGTGCCACAGTTCGCCTCACAAATATATATATATATACAAATTTACTAACATCCAAACATAGTATTCTCTAAAACTAAATCAGACCGTGCGAAATGAATGCCTCGGGTTAGGTGCATGCAAAAGTGTGGCTGCTGCTGCTGTATTTTTTGTAAGTTATCAGAACTTCAAGCTGCACTTTTCAAATGTCAAACAAAACTTCAAAGAGTGAAAAAGGCAGAAAAACGAAGAAACCCCAACAGTAGTGTAAGATAATGAAGCGTAAACTTTTGCCACAAATACGCAAAAAAAAAACACACATAAAAAACGCGAAAGTGGAAAAGAAAAATTAGCTAGTTACTTTTTTTCTTTTGCCGTGGACCGCTGCCTGCTGCCTTTGAGCAATTGTGTCAGCAGAGACGCCACAACTTGAGGCAAATGGAATATAAGTAGAAAAATAAGAAATGCCATTGCATACTTTGCGGCTGTCTGCGATAAAAAAAAGTTTGCACAGCGCGCGCGTTCGCCAAATTGTGTGTAAATACTTAAAAAGTCGTTAGTGCCGGCCCAAGAAATGGACCAGATGACAAGGTCCAAGAAGAAAGAGAGCAAGTCATGGCCCTTTGGTAAGGGAAGGTGTTGTCAGAGGGAGTAAAGTGAGTGTTAAAGTTATGAATTGGAGATTTAAAACGGTTGGAGGTAAAAAATTCAATTCAACTTAAAAATATTATATTGCTTTTTCGTGTCACGACACGTGCCCATCTCTACATAGCACATGCAATATTTAAATTTTGGAAGCGCTGCACTAATGCTTCTTTTTTTTAATGAGCAACCGTCTGACGAAGTCTTCGTTTTTTCGTCAGTAAAAATATGTGCAAGCATCGACTTTGATGATTTATTGAGTTCAGTTACAGTTGGATGCAAGCTTTATGCCAGATGTGTTAGGGAAGAGACGAGGAGGGGCAGCCATTAATTGCGCCTGAAAGCGTGCTGCTATAAATTTGCTTAATCAAACTATTTAGGCGCTGCTGTGTCTGTGTGACTGTCACGCAGCGGAAGTCAAGCTGGCGTCATAGCCATTAGAGAACGTTGACATTCTGACGGGCTAGGCAACACGGGGTGCACGAGCGCTGCATACACATGTGTTGCACGCTTTTAGGCGCGGGCCAGACGACGCCACACATAATCCTAATTAATTGCCAGCATTGAGCAACGTCGCAAAGCTGCACTCACTTGTGCCGTAATTCGAATGCATCCAGCAGCAGCAGCAGCAGTAGCAGCAGCCGTAGCAGAATTCGCATTGCTGGCATTTTGGCCACTTCGTATTCCCTGGCTTGGCTGGCAGGTGCATGTGAGCACTTCGTGCGCACCATTTAGTCACCGAGTGTTGAAAGGACGAAAGGGACGAAAGGGTGCCACCGTTCATTGCGTTTCATGCCAGTGCGCCATTATTTCCTTTTGATTTGCTTTTGGCTGCAAAAGTCGGTGGCGTGTTGAATGGCGACGACAAACGCGGGCGCATTTCATGCACTTGGCTGAGCTTTCAAGTTGCTTAACGCGTTTGATGTTTGCACCAGCAGTAGCGGCAGCGGCAGCAGTAAGCAGAAGCAGCAGCCGCTGCTTATTTGTATTGCGCTTGTTAGGGCTTTCTCTACGATGTATGTGTGAGTGTGTGTGTGCGCCATAAACTTTAATGCCTGCTGCGCGTGTGTGACATATGGCAAAGTAGGGTCTACTACTTATTACGTGGCTAACATTCAATAGGGGACAGGACAAAGAAAAGAAATTGAATAAAGAAACGCAGTCTGTGGCAGGCACTGTATAAGCCCAAGAGGTGACACTCCAAGACGCGTAGAGAGTAGAGGTTTGGGGCCTACTTTAAGATTGTGAAGCAGATGCAATAAAGACCGAGTAAATTTAAGATTTTCTTTACATACAATATGAGATTCGAGTAGAAATCCAGATGTTGGAGAGGTTTTCTTCGGTTCAGGGAAAAACCCTATGAAAATAAAACGTTCTAGGTAGTTTCTTAATTCTTCGATTTAATAAAACGCATTTTTAGCTCAGCAAACGTATAGTTTATCGATAATAATCGATACTCTTGCAAATACATGTGATAATTTATTCACTTTTTAATTTGTTACTTGTTCCTTCATTTACTGTGCTTAAACAATCTCAAAGAAAAAGACTAAAGCAAAGCACAGGAGAAAAATAGCAAAACTTTTACCACTCAAAAGATATCGCAAAGGCAAGATTGAAAAGCACGAACGCAGATGAACAATTAAGGCACTAGAGTGCGAGAGCAAGAGATACAACAAAAAAAAGAGTTCGTTTTTAATATGCCACAATAATCGAAGTTGGAGTCGAACATCAATGGCTGCTGCTGCTGCTAAGGAAGGCTGCCACAGGAAATGCTAAAACGGTATGTTGGCCTCCTTGGGGGACAGTCAGAGCAAAACCCCAAAAAGTATGCAACACAATTTTAATTAGTTTTGAAAAGTATTTTAATTTTTGCAATTTGTGTGTGCCACACGGCGTCAGCCGGAGCCGCCGAAATCTTTTGCCTACTGCAAAAGCAATTGTTTTTAGCCCCCCCTCCTGGACTGTTGGCCAAGTTTGAGGAACAAGCCGAAAGCTCGTTTAATGCGGCACTTTAATGATTATTAACATTATTAGTTGTAATGAGCGACGTCAGCGCGTTTTAAAGTTTGCCAGGCGAAATGTTCGCCCCAGCTATTCAAAGAATGAATGCGTAAAACAAAAGCGAACAAAACCCAAAAAAAAGCACAACAAAATAAGAAAAATGCAAAAAAAAAAAAAAATGTTAGGGGAAACCAAAAATATATATATATATATGTATTTCCCCAGCAGAAGTTGAAAAGTTCGTAGAAATTTTTGCAATTATTTTTCTGTTTTAATGTAATAGTGGCGATTCCCCTTTCTTTTATTTTGTGTGTATGTTTTTCGTTTTTTGTTTTCTGCTTTGAAACAAAAAGTTTGTTTAAACTATGCGGCCGGGTTGGGTTGGACGGTTCGCAATTCGTTCGTCTGTCTATTTTGGACGTCTCTACTCTGTCTGCCCATTGGTCTGAATTCTCTCTCTCCGTCCGTTCGCTCGTCCGTCCGTCTATCTCTTCGTCCTGGCCAGTTTAGCGGTTGCGTTAAGCATGCTCGAAAGTATGCTTTGATTTTGCGTCCAGTGTTTGACGCTTTGGCCCATTGCGTGGAATTCAGTGTTCGAATTGTTTGTGATATGCGTTTTATTTTTTGTTTGCTAGTTTTGACCAGATTTTATTTTTAGGCTTTGATTTTTTGTGTATTTTTTATTTTTCTTTTTTTTTGTGCACTTTGAAAAGTTTTCAAATTAAAGCCACCAGTTTTTGGCAAAAGTTTTTCGAGGAGTTTTAAATTTGGTTTGGGTTTGGGTTATTGAAATGGTTATTGGCTTAAAACTTACGGATTGAGTAAAAGGCATAGAACTTACCTAAAACGAGAAAAAACGTAAGAGAAATATGTTAATTAATTTGATTCAAATAAAAGAAAGTTTCCAAAATTATTTTAAAACTTTAATTTGGTATAAAACAGTTAATTGATACGAAATATGTGATTTTCATTATTTCGTTAAAACGAATATCAAATGCAATACCTTATAAGTCATGGCTAGGCATTTAGGTGTTTACTCGAAAAATATTTAAGATATTTAAAGAGTAAAGCTAATTATTATGTGCCAATGTAACGTTAGCCATCCAAAAAAGATGCCCAATTTGTGGTTCGGATTGTGTCGAATGCCGTTAGCAACTTCAATCATGAAAACTGTCGCGTCGCAAAAGCTTACATACACATTTCGGAGTTATCCTGCACCAGGACTTAATTACACACAACTCATTTGCCGCATACAAAAACAAACTGTCTCTGTGGACGCTCCAAAAACCCAACATCGAATGTCCTGGCCTCACATGGGAACTGACAAACTGACAGACAGTAGACAGAGTCAGCGTTGTCGTTGAAATAGAAAACCCCGAAAAGGAAACACAACACAGTAGCAAATGCTGAAGCATGAGCTAAAGCTGAGGTTGAAGCCAAAAACACATACACACACACACACCAATACACAAATATAAACAGTGAGTCAGTGAAGCGTGCAACTAACACAGACTTTTGTTTATATGTCATACAAATTACTCATACGTTAATAATTTAAACGGATGGCTGTTGATGATGGCCAGTCGAGGCGAGCTCTGTCAAGGCGTCGGCAAATTTGCTTTGCCAATATAGTATAAACCATCCTGCCTCTACTTACAATCTATGAAATCAATACGAAATGAAAACCAAATACGTATTGACGGTCTCTTTCTCTTTGGCTGTCTGCTGCCTGATGTCCTGTCTAAACACGAAGGTAAGGCATCTTTAGCTTGTTTACTTTGTGCCCGATAACTTTCATTATCATGCCCTAAAATGCATAACCTAAAGCAAAGATAGACATTAATATACACAAATATATAAACACGTACAGTTTGTCAACGTGTATGTATATGTGATTGTGAGCCAACAAATTCATTATTTCATCAATAAAACAATGCGGCTATCAATATTTTCACATGAGTTTTCTGTTTGCATTGGCTTGCCAGCCAAATTATGTCCACATACGTATACGTAATAAAATACTTGTGTTTATTTGCTTAGAGCAGATTTCATAGCTATAGATATGACGAACACTAAAAGTGTTTTGGTATTGATTCATATATGTATTTTTTGTAATGGAAAGATTTGCAAGAGAAAACTATAGTAGCTGGGTAAGATATTAAATAGTACACATGTTTCGGTTTGAAACAAAAGACAGGTTTATAAAATACATTATGAGATTTAATTCAATACAAAATCAAGCTTTCTTCTTGATGAAACCACAATGACAATGAATTTGAATGCTCAATTAGGTTTAATAGATAAATTGTTTGGCTTACTAATCGGAATCATCATATTCGAACTCTTGATCTACTGTAAAGTCGGGCCACTTCATTGCAGAATGCGTTTCGCTTTCGTCAATCAAGTAGCCTCCCTTAGAGTGGGGCAAGGGTAACAAAATTCTAGATCCCGGTCTCAGCTGTAAAGGTAGCTCTGCAAATTGTTGCACCCACTGAATGATTAAAGACTCGTTTTGAAATTCCTCAAAATCCTCATCTTCAATGGATAGTTGAAAAGACTGAAGTTGTTGCTGGTTACTATCAGCGATAGCTAAACGAGTTTGTAGATCATACAAATAGAATTTACTGTCCAAACGTCTAGTGAAAGGGTTACCCAGAACATCGAGTAATCCACCAGTATTAACTCTGCCTCTTGGATTTTGAAGACCCAACAGAGTGATGCCATTTGGGAATATGGAGGGTGTTAGAAATATGCCATTGTCGTGCCTATGCCAGGGAGATAATACAAATTTATTAAGCCCATTATCATCATCAGAGTTATCTGTGCTCTTGCCTTTTTGGTGGCACTTGTTTTTAAGCTGATGCTTTGGAAAACGTTTCGCTAGTTCATTTTTCAGATTGTCCACAAGTTTCCTGGCTTCTTCGTACATCTGTTGAATCTCTGCTGCTTTGTGGTGAATAACTAATTCTTTGGACTCTTGTTTCTTCTTGTCTTTGCGTTTTCTATCTGCTTCTATGGATTTTTTCTGTTCAGCTTCCATTTGGCATTTTTTCAAAAGTTCCGCTTGCTTTACCTTCAGTTCAGCTTCTTTGCAGCGTTTCCATAGAACTGGTTCACAAGGCTTTTTCTTTGTTTCGGCATCTTGTTTCTTTTTCTCCGTTTCTTGGCATTTTTTATCCAGTTGTTCAACTCGTTTCTTAGATGCCTGGCTCAATTTCATATATGCATCTGTATTTTGTGATTTGCTGGCATCCTTGCATGACTTTTCCTCTACATTTATATGCCTTTTATTTATTTCATTGCATTTATGCTTCTTTTGTGGTGCATTATGATTTCTTTTTCTCTGTTCTATTTGCTTTCCAATAGTTTCCATGCATTTTCGCTGAAGTAATGAGCTAGTGTTGTGGATTTCATTATTATTTCTTTTGAACTTTAGCTGTAGAGTTTGAGCACATTTAGTTTGCAGGCGCACTTTGTATTTACTTTTTAACAGTTCGCAGCGCTTGATAATGTTATCGATCTGTGATACTTCATTGTTGATGTAATCGATATCACTTCGACCATTATTTGATTTACACAACTTCTTTAACGTCTCGATTTTCAGCTGTTGTTTTAGTGTTTGATTTGCGATTTCACTTTGTGTTTTCTCAAGTTTGTTTTTGTCCACTTCCGGGCGCATGTTCTGATGGTATTTGTGCCAGATTTTTTGAAATGCTTCCGTATTCTCATTGTTTAGTCCCAACAATTGCTTCTTCTCGTTGTGTTGCATATCTTTGATACGCTTGCACTTCTGTTGACGCGAATTCAATAATTCTTCTTTTGCGTTTATATCAGAAGAACCATAAACGAGCGAATCACAACAAGCTTTATTTTGTTTTATTGTTTCGCTGTAGTCGACAGGAAACTTCTTTGTGCTATAGTTCACTATAGTTCGATGTAACTTCTTCTCATTCTCTCTATTGCCTACTTCAAAGTTCGTGGCCGTATGCTGCTGATTGCGCAAATTGTTTTGCTTCTGCACATCGCTTGCGTATTTGGTTATCTTGTCCAATTCCTTAACTTTCTGTAGGGGTAAAGGGGCTTTAATAGAATTACCATTACCAACATATTTTTCCCAGAGACGCAAATCTTCAAGAGCTTCTTCAAACTTTTTGCTAGGTGGCTGTGAGGCCCACATTTCGGTTGACTTCTTCTTAACCTTATTAAACAGCTTATTAGTGTCAGCAATATGCTCTTTGCTCCTTAACTCGTCTTTGGTAAATGGTTGCGCCCGAGTCTTTTGCCTACCACTCTGACGTTGAAGAGGCAATTGATCTGAAAAAGAGCTTTGAAGGGATTTGGATAATGGGTTATTACACCCCTTCATTGCCTTTAATTTGTTGAATAGGGAATTCTTTTTTGTAGAAGAGTTTTTTGCATCAATATATGATTCTATTACGGCATTATTGTTAGGATTAGGAGATTTCTTGTCTGTAGAAGATTTACGAAACTTTCTGCTTTGAGCATTTTTCGATAAAGCAGCTTCCGAAAGCATATCGCATATCTTTGCAGACTTAAGTGGAAAGGTTTGAGAAGATAAATCATCCACCTTAGTTGACTTTTTTGAAGATTCTTCGCCAACTATCACTGATTGGACTCTACAGCAAACAGACGTTAGCTTTTTTGGTTCCGGCTGCTCCGTTTTTGGTTTGAATTGACTTTCAGCTGATGGGTGGAAACAGGAAAATGGATCAGGCTGTAGCTTATGTTCTCTGTTATAGTAACTTTGGTATTCAGAAAGCGTACGTGTATTTTGTCTGTGTTCATAATCTGTAGATCGTATATTGCTTGGGCGTTGACCAATTTGGGTGTCATATACCGAACTTGGTTTTGTATTAGATGGATCCGTTACACTAGTGGAGCTAAAAGTATAAACTGGTTCAGAATCTGCTGCGTCTAGGTTTTTTTCCTTAAGAGACTGTTCTGATGTTGATTCCTTGGAATTAGTCTCTTTGGCTACATTTTTGATATCTTTGGTATTTTTACTGCTATTATTAGAACATGCAAAGAGACCACTGGCGAATAATGATGCGTCCTGGCATTCAAAAAACTCCTCGCTTGTCGAACTTTTTGGTTCATAGAGAAACTTTTTTAAGCGTTCTACCCACGTTGATTTCATCGGTGTTTGTTTGCAAGGACAATTCCTTTTGCCGCAGACATCTTTTCTTTCCTCTAATGGACAACGCATGCTATTACTGCAAAATTCGGGCAAACTATTAGCATGAGTTGTCGATCTCCTCAGTATTGATGTTTCACTGCTGGATTTACTATCCCTTAGTTGACAATCGAAGCTTCTATGTCGGGATTGATGTATACTGCTTTGGAATTCTGGAATTTTCTGCTCCTGTTCGCTAGTACTTTTACTTGAAGGGTCAAGAATGTTAAGTGGAATTTGCGAACGTAAGTAACCTTTGCTTCGGAAACTTTGATTGAACTCTGTCGGTAGCTGACAACGCTTCCATCCGCCGAGAATTGGTTGCAGCTGAGTGCTGTAGCAAATGCGCCACATTATTTTTGGCAACGCCCGGATTGCAAAGAAATTTTGTTCTAAATAAAAACCTCTAATAAATTTATAACAATTTTTAAATTTGTTTTCAATATATACCATGTAAAAATGATGATAGGAAAGTCAAAACACATGCACACAGAAACTAAGAAAATCACAGAACTTGATTAAGCCAATTAGAATTAAACTAATAATTCTGCTTTAATAAATATGTGTTAAAGTCAAAAATACATATTTTGCGAACATTAAAAAGTATTTTTTTTTGTAGATTATCTGTACAGTACACCTTACGACTTTTAAAGCTTAATGCCACACTGAGTCTCGAGCAAGCTATCAGCAGATTTCCTTATAGCAGCCATCTCACAATCTGATAGCGTTGGACGGATAACGCCCGAAATACCCCAGTTGTTTACAATGCATGGGAGGGAAAGGACGACCTCCTCTTTAATGCCACACATACCAGCGGCATTTGTAGATAACGGTAGAATACGATTACTGTTTTCAAAGATGGCGGACACTACGTCAGCGGCACTGAGCCCAATGGCCCAGTTCGTATAACCCTCACTCTTTTTAACAACAAAGGCCGATTTAACCACGTTCTGGTGTACTTTGAACCACTTCATCGGATCTTGTTGAGTACCGAGTTTTGGCGACAGCTTTTGAAGTCGCACACCGCCAACGGTCACCGAGGACCATATTGGCACAGAGCTATCTCCGTGCTCACCCAGCACAAAACCATATACCGAACTCGTTGCCACTCCCAACAGCTCTGCAATAAACAGGCGAAAACGAGCAGTATCTATGTGACAACCGGTGCTAAGACAGCGCTCATAGGGTAGTTTAGTCACTTGGCGGGCAACCCAGGTCATAACATCAGCTGGACTGGACAGAATTAGGTATATCGCCTTGGGGCTCTGCTTAACCAGTTCAGGCATAACACTCTTGATAATGTCCGCTGTCTTATGTGCAACATCCCGACGAGTGTCGCACGGCTTGGTCCTAGGACCACAGGTGACCACGACCACTCGGGAATCCTTTGTTACCTCAGTATTGCAGCTTTGCTCAATCTGACAGTTGTTGAGAAACCAGGAGCCGTGCAGTAGATCCAAGTGCTCGGATTGAGCCTTCTCTTTATCGATATCATAAAGAGCTAAATGGTTGGTTATGCCTTTTGAGAGTAGACTTATGGCACAGCTCATTCCAACGGTGCCGGTACCGATAATAGACACCTTATTACCTGTTTGAACCTCTTGCTTCTGATTAGTTTTGTACATACAATTTCGAAAAGCATCCCAGAGCTTTTCTTTTTTGCTACTATTTGCATCCGATTTTCGGCGACATTGCTGCCGTTGACCGCATAATATTGAAGCGGCTTGGACATGTAATTTTCTCATCTTAAAAGCTGTAGAACATGACAAATGTTGATACCAAACCCTAATGGTGAAGTGAATTATAACCATAATTATACCAAAAAGTTGCACATTAAATTTTGAGTGAATTTTTGAAACTATTAAAAAAACATATCTGATTTACAGCTAAAGCACTGGGTTGACAATTTCAAACGGCAAACGTCTACTAAGTAAAATATGATTTTTTTTTTAATATATCATTTTCTGTTTTTTACGTTCTGTCGAATTTATCCTGTAAATTTTGATTACACATACTTAAATATTTAAACTCTTATAAAACTTTAGATAGAAAAATACCAAGGTGCATTCATAATGAATCTAGTCAATGAATATGACGAAGGTGTAAATAGAATGAAAAAAAAGATGGTTTAAGTACTTTCCTAGAGCTTAATGCAGTTTTGCGCATCGAGCAATACTTTGGCTGTCTTTTTGAGCATCTCCGCTTCGCAATCTGATAGCTGGGGATGTATTACGCCGTGCAAGCCACACTGATTTACAATACATGGAAGGGAAAGAAATATCTCATCCTTGAATCCACAAATGCCATTGACATTGGTTGACAACGATAGAATGCGATTACTGTTCTCAAAGATGGCAGACACAATGTCTGTGACAGTAAGACCAATTGCCCAGTTTGTATAGCCCTTACCGGCGATCACGTTATGGGCAGCCCTAACGACATCCTTGTGCACATCCGACCAGCCCATTGGATCTTTGTCAGAACCAATGTTCGGTACCACTTCCTGCAGTCGTGTACCTCCGATGGTGGTCGACGACCACAAAGGCACTGAGTTGTCTCCATGCTCGCCCACTACGAAGCCATATACCGAACTTGTGGATACCCTTACCGCCTTTGCAATGAGCATACGGAAACGAGCTGTATCCAAATGACAGCCGGTGCTAAAGCAGCGCTCATAGGGTAGGTTCGCAACTTTACGTGCAACCCAGGTCATCACGTCAGCAGGATTTGCGATAATAATAAAAACAGCTTTGGGGCTCTGCTTTACAAGCTCGGGCATAACCTTTTTAAGAATGTCCGCCGACTTTTGAGCAACTTGCAGACGAGACTCGTTTTCTTTGAATCGAACTCCCGTTGTGACCACGACAATTCTCGAGTCTTTAGTACAGTCGACGCTTGTCTGTTTGTCAATTGAACAATCATCAAGGAATAGCGATCCGTGTAACAGGCTCTCTCGCTCTTCAGCACACAAGTCTTTTCTAATATCGTAGATGGCTATGTTGTTAGTAACACCTTTGGCTAGCAAGGTTATAGCACTGGCCATTCCCGAGGCTCCAGCGCCAACGATAGAGACTTTGTTGCCGAGCTGAAAATCTTGTTGTTTAAGTGTTTTGAAAAGACAAGAACGAAAATCATCAATAGGGTCATCCTTTTTGCATGCTTTTTTAAGGGCCTCTGCTTTCGCTTTCTCTTGAGCTTCCTTTTCTTTCTTTTTCTTCTCTTCACACGCTTTTCTAATAGACTCTTCTTTCTTTTTTATTTCTTCATCCCATTTCTTTTTAAGATCTACCAATTCTTTGTTTGTCTGTTCAGCCTCACATTCTTTCTTTTTTAATTCTTTTTGCCACTTTTTGATGAGAGCTTCCAATTCTTTCTTTTTCTTTAGATCCATCTCTTCACACGCTATTCTAATAGACTCTTCTTTGTTTTTCATTTTTTCTTCCCATTTATCTTGAAGTTCTTCCAATTCTTTTTTTTTCTGATGAACCTCACTTCTTTTCTGTACTTTAACAGCTTTCCGTTCGCATGCTTTCCTGAGAGCATCTTTCTTTTCCATATCTTCTTTCCATTGTTTTTTTTGAGATTCAAGTTCTTTCTTTATCTGTGAAGCCTCCCTTTTCTGAACAGCTTTCTCTTGACATGCTTTTCTAAGAGCCTGCTCTATCTTTTTCTTGTTTTCCTTTAGAAGCTTAAGTGCCTCCTCATCAAACTTCATCTTCAGTACTTTCTCATCACAAAGTGCCTTCTCCTTTCGCATCTTCTCGTTTTGCGCCTTCTCCTTTTGCGCCTTCTCCTTTTGCGCCTTGTCCTTTTGCGCCTTCTCCTTTTGCGCCTTCTCCTTTTGCGCCTTCTCCTTTTGCGCCTTCCTCTTTTGCGCCTTCTCCTTTAATTTCTTTTCCTCCTCACACTGTTTTTTTATTGCATGTTTCATGCACTCTTTCTTCACCTTCCTGATTTCGCTTTTAATAAATGCATACACTTCGCACTTAGCCACGTCGTTTGCCAAGGAAATCTTTGGGTTAATTGTAGAGTTCTTTTCTTGTTTTGGAGATTTCTCGCTTCTATTTTCGTTGCACATTTCGTTTATCACTTTCTTTCTACACTGCTTTTTAATGTCTTTGAATAAAATTTTGGAATAACGTGAAAGCATGCTTCTCTCTCTGTTAGTAAGTACATTTCGAAAATTACAAATATACGCCCATTCTTTTTGAATGCATTTGTTCAATTTCATTGAGTATTGATTTTGTGGGCCCAGCGACTCCTTATCTTTCATTATCGAACGACATATGTTATCTATTGGATCTGCGCGATTTACTTCTAATTGCGAAGTTTCGTTGTTGGAGAGCTTTTTTGTATCATTTTCTTTTGAATCGCATAAATATTCTTTTGATTGTCTACGAGCATCGCCCTTTGTATCTTCAGCATTTTTTGAAACCTCGTTTTCGGGGGAATTTCTTTTCATTTCAGCTTCTTTCTCGCAAACCTTTAAAAGCTGTTGGATCTTCTTCTTTTCTTTGGTTATCCACTCTTTTTTTGCACTAAACTTTTTGTGATTAGCAGCCTTTATCTGGGCTAGTTTCTTGCAAGACTTTTCTATACCACTGTTCTTACACTGCATCATGCTTTCATGTAGCTTTCTTTCCTCCTTTTCCATGCATTGTAACTCCTTGTAAAGCTTCTCCTTTTGGCTTTCCAAACACTTATACGTGAATTTCTTGAGCTTTTGTTTTTCTAATTTTTGTATGGCAGCGTCTTGTTTCTCCACATCCTTTCTTTCTTGATCTAATAACCCCGAACACCCATCATCAGGATATTTACGGTTTTTGTCTAAAAAACCACAGCCTGATTTCTTGCAATATAATACTCGATGCAAGTCATTTATTGAATTAAGTCTGCTTAACATTACTTTGTCCAAACATTTAATGGTAAATCGACCGAATAACATTCTGAAGGGTTAACTTAAATTTCGATGCCAGATGCTTAATGAATTGAAATTTTGTCAAAATATTAACTCATTGTTGTGAATAGAAAATATTTCATAGGTCTGAATACTTGGCTTTGAATTTTCTAGACGTTAATTTCAATAGAATACATGAATACTAGATTCTTTTGTAAAGATATAAGGCGATACACGGCGAACACTAATCGCCTGGCGTACTTTGTTTTTAAAGAAACACACTATATAAAACCAAGATTAAAACAAAAAAAAATTCATATTTATAAGCGGCTTAAATACCACACACCCATTTCTTTGGCAATTACACTAGTTAACCGTTTAATATATTATCAAGAAAAACTTTAAAATTATTTATTATGGATTAGCCAGAAAAGTACACAAATTTGTTATTTTTTTCTGAAACATCATTTTATATATATTTGTTTAACATAATCGGTTATGGCGCTATTGCCGTACTAAAATAAGGTTGAATAGTTTGAAAAATTAGTAACACTATAAAAAATTTTTCCCCTAAACTAATTATTCTGCAAGACGTCACAATCTAGGGGCCTTCCTTTTTAGCACTATTTTTTCGGCTTTTCTTTTTTGGCAGAACCCTTGCATTTTTTCTGTTTATCTGCCTTCTTCTTGGACTTTTCCTTCTTTGCCGCTTTTGCACACTGTTTCTTCTGTGCAATCTTATCACACTTCTTCATAAGAGCCTTAATCTTCTCTTTGGTAGCTACCTCGGTGCACTTCTCCTTCATAGCTGCTGCTTTCTCTCTTCCGCCTAGTTTTTTACAATTGTTCTTCACAGACTTCTTTTCTTTTCCACACTTCTTTGATCCCGAATTTTTGTCCTTGCACTTTTCTTTTTCAGCCATCTTCTTGCACTTTTCCTTCTGTGCTGCATCCGCACATTTTTTCTTCAGTGCTGCTTCCTTTTCCTTCTTTGCCGCTTCTGCACACTGTTTCTTCAGTGCTGCTGCTTTACATTTATCATTTGCGCCTTTTTTTGAGCTTGATTTTTTACAGCTCTTTCCGTTCTTTTTTCCTGCAGTATTCTTGCATTTTTTCTTCAGGGACTTTTTATCTTTGCCACACTTCTTTGATCCCGATTTTTTGCTCTTGCACTTTTCTTTTTCAGCCATCTTCTTGCACTTCTCCTTCTGTGCTGCCACCGCACATTTTTTCTTCAGTGCTGCTTCCTTTTCCTTCTTTGCCGCTTCTGCACACTGTTTTTTCAGTGCTGCTGCTTTACATTTATCATTTGCGCCTTTTTTTGAGCTTGATTTTTTACAGTTCTTGCTCTTTTCTTTTTCAGCCATCTTCTTGCACTTTTCCTTCTGTGCTGCCACCGCACATTTTTTCTTCAGTGCTGCTTTCTTTTCCTTCTTTGCCGCTTCTGCACACTGTTTCTTCAATGCTGCTGCTTTACATTTATCATTTGCGTCTTTTTTTGAGCTTGATTTTTTACAGCTCTTTCCGTTATTTTTTCCAGCAGTATTCTTGCATTTTTTCTTCAGGGACTTTTTACCTTTGCCACACTTCTTTGATCCCGATTTTTTGCTCTTGCACTTTTCTTTTTCAGCCATCTTCTTGCACTTTTCCTTCTGTGCTGCCACCGCACATTTTTTCTTCAGTGCTGCTTCCTTTTCCTTCTTTGCCGCTTCTGCACACTGTTTCTTATGTGCTGCTGCTTTACATTTATCATTTGCGCCTTTTTTTGAGCTTGATTTTTTACAGTTATTGCTCTTTTCTTTTTCAGCCATCTTCTTGCACTTTTCCTTCTGTGCTGCCACCGCACATTTTTTCTTCAGTGCTGCTTCCTTTTCCTTCTTTGCCGCTTCTGCACACTGTTTCTTCAGTGCTGCTGCTTTACACTTATCATTTGCGTCTTTTTTTGAGCTTGATTTTTTACAGCTCTCTCCGTTCTTTTTTCCTGCAGCATTCTTGCATTTTTTCTTCAGGGACTTTTTATCTTTACCACACTTTTTTGATCCCGATTTTTTGCTCTTGCACTTTTCTTTTTCAGCCATGTTCTTGCACTTCTCCTTCTGTGCTGCCACCGCACATTTTTTCTTCAGTGCTGCTTCCTTTTCCTTCTTTGCCGCTTCTGCACACTGTTTCTTCAGTGCTGCTGCTTTACACTTATCAGTTGCGTCTTTTTTTGAGCTTGATTTTTTACAGTTCTTGCTCTTTTCTTTTTCAGCCATCTTCTTGCACTTTTCCTTCTGTGCTGCATCCGCACATTTTTTCTTCAGTGCTGCTTCCTTTTCCTTCTTTGCCGCTTCTGCACACTGTTTCTTCAATGCTGCTGCTTTACACTTATCATTTGCGTCTTTTTTTGAGCTTGATTTTTTACAGCTCTTTCCGTTCTTTTTTCCTGCAGAATTCTTGCATTTTTTCTTCAGAGACTTTTTACCTTTTCCACACTTCTTTGATCCCGATTTTTTGCTCTTGCACTTTTCTTTTTCAGCCATCTTCTTGCACTTTTCCTTCTGTGCTGCATCCGCACATTTTTTCTTCAGTGCTGCTTCCTTTTCCTTCTTTGCCGCTTCTGCACACTGTTTCTTCAATGCTGCTGCTTTACACTTATCATTTGCGTCTTTTTTTGAGCTTGATTTTTTACAGCTCTTTCCGTTCTTTTTTTCTGCGGCATTCTTTGATCCCGATTTTTTTCCCTTGCACTTGCTCTTTTCTTTTTCAGCTGTCTTCTTGCACTTTTCCTTTTGTGCTGCTTCCGCACATTTTTTCTTAAGTGCCGCTTCTGCACACTGTTTCTTCAGTGCCTTTTCCTTTCCTTTGCCTGCTGCTGCTTTACATTTATCATTTGCGTCTTTTTTTGAGCTTGATTTTTTACAGCTCTTTCCGTTCTTTTTTTCTGCGGCATTCTTTGATCCCGATTTTTTTCCCTTGCACTTGCTCTTTTCTTTTTCAGCTGTCTTCTTGCACTTTTCCTTCTGTGCTGCTTCCGCACATTTTTTCTTCAGTGCCTTTTCCTTTCCTTTGCCTGCTGCTGCTTTACATTTATCATTTGCGTCTTTTTTTGAGCTTGATTTTTTACAGCTCTCTCCGTTCTTTTTTCCTGCAGCATTCTTGCATTTTTTCTTTAGGGACTTTTTACCTTTACCACACTTCTTTGATCCCGATTTTTTGCCCTTGCTCTTGCTCTTTTCTTTTTTAGCCATCTTCTTGCGCTTTTCCTTCTTTGCCGCTTCTGCACACTTTTTCTTCTGTGCCGCTTTCATGCACTTTTTCTTTAACTTTTTCAATTGTTCTTTAGCTACTTTGCTGCGTTTCTTCTTTCCACCATATTGTTGACACATTTCTTTTAACACCTTTTTTCGGCACATTTGCTTAAATTGCGCTCCAATGCATTTAAAAGATTTTGCTAGTCTTTTCTTTTCCTCTTCGCTGAAGTTTTTTCGACATTTACAGACATCTGACCATTCCTTACGCATACACTTTTCCAAATTCAACGAGTATTTGTTTTTTGGTTGATCCTTTTCTAGGAACAGGGGCTCTTTGCCTTTTTTCTCCAATGCAGCGCATAGTTCTTCAACAGGATCTTTCTTTTCATCACCATTATCTTTTTTCTGATCTTTACCTTTCGAAGCTTTACATCCCTTCGATCCCTTCGATTCTTTCGATCCCTTCGATCCTTTACTCTTACGCACTTTCTTAGACTTTTTCTTACCTTTTTTACCCTTTTCCTTAGATATCTTTGGATTTGAAGACTTACTCTTACTCTTACTCTTACCACTTTTCTGTTTCGCGCATTTTTCCTCTGCAGCGAAATCTTTGTTTCTTTCTGCAATTTCTTTCTCATCAGCTACCTGTTTTTGCGCTGCTGACTTACAAGCCTTTTTCATGTTCTTAACAAGACATTTCATTATGCTGCATATTGCCTTTTTCTCCTTTGGATCTGCACATTCTATTTCAGCTTCTAAAGCCTTCTTTTGATCTTGTACGCATTCTTTTTCCAACTGTTTAATCCTAGCGTTTGCCTTATCCTCCCCCGACGAACCGCATTTCGTCGAGTTATTTAGCGATATTGGTTTGAGACCACTAAAAATTGTGGGTAGTGGATAAGTTCGATCAAATTGTTTGGCTATGATTGAAAAGCTTTTTATGGCGGGGCGCTTGCGCAGTAAAAAAGATCCAAAGCGGCATAAAGACATCCTGAATTGTTAAAAAAATTTTGTTTGCCAAATATAAAAACAAATATGTACAGAAAATTTTGAAGGTGTTTCGTAAAATTTTGTATTCTGAAAATTTTTACATATTTTTTTTTTACGGTTTTATTTCCGAAACACCAATTGTATTGAAGGCTGGGAGATTTAGTACTGTCTTTTTTCACAATCGAAAGCAACATTCTGTCGAATCCACACAAGCGTACTAGATCAATCTCTATGTTCTTCAACTAACATTCAAGTAGTGACTATTTAACAGCACATTCAAGGTAGACAACCACAATTTGAAGGCACTTTAATACAACGCAATAAAGCAAAAACATTTCCCTCGATGAGCAAGTGGAATCTTACAAAAAGCGACATAAAGTCCCGAACACACACATACATAGTAACACTAAAATAAGCATTTTACACATGTGAGCAATTAAAATATAAATGTGCCGAAACACACGTGAGAATCAGGCCACAGACTACTCCGACTTCAACCAATTCGGATATGTTTTCGGATTCGTTTGTCGGCAACAACACTGGCAACAAGTAAGAGTGATCTTGAGCCGAATAATCGACGTGGAAATATCGTGTACCCCGCATAGTTTCAACACGCCAAAGAACTTGAGAGTAAATGGACATGTGAATATTGCAAGAATGAAAATTTAAATACAAATCACACCTAAGATCAGGTAAAAGAAAGAACCATCTTAACCCCTTTTAAATGAGTTACAGGGTATACTATAAACAAGTTGCACAGAATAAATGCAATCATAAAAGAATTTAAGTACATAAAATGTTGCCAACGCACACACGTAATTGCGGCGTAAGTTTTAAGTGTGTGTGCGTGCTGTTAAATGTTAAAGCATACTTATGTGAGCCACTGCCAGACTGCCAGCCAGCCAGGTGGGTGGTTGGATAGGTGGTTATGTAGTCAGCCAAGTTGGCTCGACGTTGTCTGCTGTTGTCTGCTTGGCGGCGCATGAAGTGAAAATTAATTTCTAAATGCGGGAAATTAACAAATTACAAACAACGCGTCAAGCGAGAGTGGTGTGAGCACGGGCGGGGCAGCAGGTGGTAAAGCAGCAGGCAGGAAGTAGACATGCCATAATTTACACACACACACACACACACACACGTGGCGCATTCATTCACAGCAAAAGCAGCAAAGTTCATGTTGAAGGGAATGGGTTGCAAGTTCCATAGAGAACTCAAGGTGTTGAAGCGCAGGTGAGACACATTGTTTTACCTTTGCCTGCCAGCCATTAAGTTGTAGACATATTTCTACACTCTCACAGACACAGACACAAGCACACACCCTCCATGTTTCTCTCAACCCGCTGACAGTTGACAGCTTTGCTAATTTTGCAGCAGCTACCCGCCCAAAAATGAAGTTGGGCGTTTGTCTTTTGCTGTCAACATCTCTAGCGCTGCCATAACAGTACCACCACCATTAACCATACCCCATACCCCACCGCAACCCATACTCATACCATACCCTTACACCTGGCATAAGCCCCTCCGCAACCACAACCAAGCTGCGGTCGCGCTTTCAACATTTAATTAAGTTGTGCTCGATTTTATGTTCGACAAAATTGTTTGCCTGCCGCCTGCACTTGCTGTTTACCTATTTTAAGCCTGAAAGAGTCAACGTTGCGGCATCTGTATACGCGTGTGTGTGTGTGTGTGGGCGTGGCACTTCGCTTGTCATGTCGCGTTTGTGGCTGTTTACTGGCGCGCTTGTCATTCTTCTTCATTTGTTGACATTTTTTGCAGGCAACGCAAAGATTTGAAAATTGTTTCCAACAAGTTAAGAAATGAAGTGCAGAGTGTTAAAAATATTAAAGTCAAAATGCTTGTGTCAAACATTTAATACATAATTAAAGAGTCAAGGAAACGTTTAAGGATCAATTTTAAATATTTAAAGAAAACTAACAAAAACCTTCTGACACTTAAGTTGCTTACAGTCAAATGACATTGCAAAAAAAAATTTACCTCTGGCATGATGTGAGACAAAACGAAAAATAAAGAAAATCTATTTTAAATTGCGGCTGGTTTGTGTCTTGGCTTTTGTCTCATACGTCTGTCTGAGATTTGTGTTCGTCTTAAAGCCTGGATTTCCGCCATTGTCAGTGTCACCGAGACCCTAGATATGCAGCACACACACACATATGACTGTATTTATGTCTAGTGCAAGTCGTTGTGGGTGGTTTGAGTAGTTGGGCCATTTTTGCTCATTCATCTGTCGTTGTTCATTCCCATTCGTGTAGTCATTTAGACGTTTACTGCGCATTTGGCATTGTTAACTACTCGCTGGTTATTATTTCGTATTTTTTTTTTCCATTTTGCAGCATGCTTTTTTCATTTACTGCTGCTGTTGATTGTTGCACAAGGATTCGTCAAGGATAAAACACTCGAGGGCAGTCAGTTTGTTGCTCGTCGTCGCCATGATTATTATGTCTATGTCTATGCTGTTTTTTTTTTTTTTTTGTATCCTCCAACTATATATTGTTGTTGTTTGGTTGCATATTCAGCAGTTGCAGCATTGCCAGATGTTTTGAGTTTAAGGTTAGATTGTGTCTGTATGGCGCCATCAAAATGACATTGTCATTGCGACTGCCATTGTTGTCGTCTCTTCACCTTCTTCCGCGTTGGCAGTGACGCATTATAAAACAGTTATTGATTTTCACGATTTGATGATGGCGCTCCAGCAGCGCAGTCAGACGGACGTCCTTGGTTTATAACTGTCATGATATTTGGTTTTTAAGTGCCTTAAGTATTCCTGCAGCTGCAACTTTTGTCGAGATAATCATGACATTGCAGTTATTGGCAACGAAATATGTCGCAAAAAATGTTTAATGGGGAATACAGACTTTAATTATAATGGAAAAATACTTTAAATTCCGCAAGCACTATAGCTTTAACTTTCTTGTGCATGAGATAGATTGTAAATATATAAAATCTTCCAGAAAGCAGAAAAAAGTGCATAAAAACCTTGCAATTCCATAACTTTAACGAGCTTTTTATTAGTGGTTTGACTTCTATAATTAAACTACATTTGTAATATAAAGCGTAGTTTTTTGGTCCAAACTAGTCAGTTAGTCCCTACGCTCACAGAAGCAGGTTTAGCTGCATGGTTGCTGTGGCGATGTCTTTAATCGACTGGGTCCCGCTGCGCCATTTTGTTTTACAAATTCGTTTGGCAAATAATTTGCGACAAATTGAGAGAAGCAGCAACAGCAACAGCAGCAGCAGCATCAGTTGCAAATAGATATAACTATCTCTCTATATACATATAGACCGACTGTGACCGCAGTCAGGATGACGACACTGACACAAACACAGATACAGTTGTGGTTGCCAAATTATTTGCGAGTGTTTCTGAGTCTCTGTGTGTAAGAGTGTGTGTGTGTGTGTGGGAGTGGGAGTGGCATATGGTTAGTTTAACAAAATGCTGCGGCTGCTGACACAGACACACCCAGATCGAGTCAGAAAACTGGGTCATTTGGGTAAAATGTGTCGTTCCCTGTGGCCAGACAGCCAACATTAAAGTCAGCCCTAAAAAAAATTACCTAACATATTTTTAGCGGTTGCCACAAACACGACACGAGACGACACGAATACCGACAACAAAGAAAACAACAACGACAATGGCAATAACCAAAACTCAAGCAGCGAGTCAAAAGTTCAAATTTAACGAGAGCAACCGTAAAAGTGAGCGGTGTGGGGAAAGGAAATCAAGTTTATTTTTTCCCGCGCTGAACCTTGGAGCTTTCAACTTCCTGTCAGGAGTCTCGAATGAGAATCTGTGCCCCAAAACAGCAGCATGCTTGACTCCTCTCGCTCCCTGCCTGCCTGCCACCTGTTCCGCTTGATTGTGCCCCGGTTGGCTCCCTCATCATGAAAGGTTAATGACGGCTGCTGTCAGCAGCGAAGGTCAACCCACCAAAGTAGAAGTAGTATGCCACCCCACACCCCACCCTCACCGACCCACCCTTCAAACGCAATGCTTCTTCTTCTCTTGTATCCTATTCCCTTTCAGCATTACAACATCGTCGCTGTCGTCCTTTGTTGGGTCAAGCATGCAGCAGGTAAAAGTTTCGTTCATTTCATCGGCCCAAAGTGTAACAAAAATACCATCAGTGGCCGGTGCTTAGGTGATGTGAGGTGAGGTGTGGTGGTGCGGGTAGTGCGGATGGCTGGCAACTCGGCGACTTGTGCTAAATAGCAGCATTGCTTTTGGGCTAAGGCTGGGGACACAGCATCGAGCGTAAAAGTTAAATGAAACGAAACACGTTAATGGCCTCTGAGCTCACAGTGAAATAGCTAAAGAGCGGGAGGGAGAGTGATAGGTAGAAGGTGTGTGGGAAGATGGCAAGTGGCTGGTGGCTAACGTTAAAGCTCAGATTCTGCTCCGCTGCAAGGGAAAGTGAAATTTTTGAACTAGTTAGCAAGCAGCAGCAGCAGCGCTTTCTCTCAAGCGGAAGGTGTGTGCCAATGGGAGGACGAGGCGCGTTCGCTGTCATTGAGCTGGCTGTAATAAAATGATATCGTTGGCTTAGTTAAGTAGCAATAACTAGGTTGGTTGGTAGGAGAGAAGGCGACCCGACATAAACTCGTTTCCCGTTTGCCTCAATCTGAATCGCAATCTCGGAGCGAACGCGTCCGCTTTGCCTCTTGATATTAAGTTATTTGGTAGCTATTTAAGAGCCAAAATGAGTGGACGGACGTCTTTGATGCTGTCCGTCCACGTCTCATTCCCCTTCTCTATATATCTCACACTCTGCCTGGTCATTAAAGCCAAATTACGGTATATTAGGTAACCGTTATCCAAGGCATTCGCATACTCCATTGTTCTAAGAGGATAAAGTTTTTTTCGTGCGATATGTTAATACTCTAGTGGAGGGTATTTCAATTTTGTAATGCAAGATGTTACAGTAAAAGAAGTTTGATTACTTAGATTATTACTTACTTAGATATTAGCCTAACAATTATCGCATCAAGGACAATTAACTGAGTTCCAGACAAGTATATTTAATAATCTATAATCTCCAATATACCTTATCTCATTTTATTTTTTATTTACTCTTTATGATGAAATCAGGTTATGTACGATTTACGTTTTACCCAAATTATGTCAGAGATTTGCAAAAAGTAGCTACCCTTGAAGCCAAACCTACAACAGTGCTTTAATTAAAGCAACGAACACCATTTCTGTTCGTGTCTTCACATTAGTGAGTACATTAAAGAACTGCTCCTAGTGTGAATACTTTTGAATGCTTTGTTGTGCCACAAACTTGCACTCAATTGTTGGCCACAATCAACTCAAACGAAATGCAGTAAAAATGCAAAAACTTAAGGCAAGCGGGGGCGTGGGGGTAAGGGGGTTAGTGCAAAAGAGGGCCACACAAAATACAAAGAATTATGTATCACTTCGTTACGACTTACTTCCACTTAATTTATTTTCGGTTGCTTTTACTCACTGAGCACAACGGCGACTTTGTCTGTGTGTGTGTGTTCTGTGGGTTTGGTTGTGTGTGTGTTTGAGTAGACAGAGTCGAACTAAAATGAGCCCGAAAGGCACAGAGGTCGAGAAAAGAAAATGGAGGAAAAAAAGCAACCGACAAGATAAAAGAACATTGCAACAGTGCTTGCCAAAAGTTTGGAAAAATAATGGAAACATCGATTTGCTTTCGATCGAAATTTCTAGGAAATTTGTACAAGTTAAAATATTCAAAAAATATTTCTTGTCAAATATTGTTACAAATCTTTCTCGTCAAGTATTGTTACAAGTATGTTACGTTAAATTTTGTCTGCAAATGTTTAAAGTAATAGAAGCAAACTATATTTAGGTTGTGAAATAACTAACATATGCATTTATTCTCGGATTGAATCAGCAACCATTTTGCACTGGTACCCTTACTGACCTCACCCACTGTTTATCTAACCAAAGTTCAGTTGCCTTCCACTTAGCGCTTTGGCTCCAAAAAAAGCCCAAAGGCGTCAGCTAGCAGCAAGCAGCAAACAACAGCAAGAGCAACAACAACGACAACAACATCTACAAATGGCGCCTCAGTTCAAAAAACACCAGAAAGAAGGAAAAAACATAGATAAAAGAAACTGAAAAGGCGTCTGAAAAGCGTTCGACTTTTGGGGCAAAACGAAGAACGACGTCGCGTTTAGCATAGAACTGTACAAATGTAGAACTGCAGCGGCTTTTGGCCTTCACACCTTTCTGGCCACTGCTGGCTGGGGGGTCATGCCTCAAAACGCCTTTCAAGTGTGTCCGGCGCATTAATCTCAGGTGTGCAATTTAGTGTGCGGCCAATTTTTGTCGGTCTAGCCAAGCCGGATGCCGGCACACATAAAGAAAGAAACAGAGTGAGAGGCAGGGTGAGGTGAGGTGAGGTTAGAAAGAGGCTAGTGTTGACCACAGGGTGTTGCACGTTGTGTGTTGCCACTTCCCCTTCGCCACACTATCCGCTTCTTTCTAACTGAGCAGAACTGAAAACGTTGGGAAATTTAAAACGGAAGTGCGCGTTTTATGCCCTTTTTGGCTTTTATTGTTAGCGGCGTTTCCGTTCTTTTTTTGGTACATCTACCCACACCCTCTCGCCCCCACGTACCTTTTACATTTCCGTTTCCAATTCTTTAAGAACCATGAACTGCAGTTGCTTTAAAACAGAAAATAAGTACTCCAAACTAGTTTCTGAACTGGTTTTTCCTTTCTTCTTTCCTATGACATGTTTAACAGCAATGACCGAAAGTTTAACAAAAGGAATAAGATCACGATGAACAAAAAAAGAAAAAAAAAAAGAAAAGAGAACAGCAAAATGTCAAAAAAAGTAAAAATGGTTCACCCGGGCTATAATTTCCAGCATACGACAAAAGGCGCAACACGATAGAAACTTTTTCATAATTGCATTTCGCAAGGAGAAGTAGCAGGAACAGTCTTCGACTTTCAAGCGGCCAACATAATAAACTCCGCGACGAACCGGACACTTGTGGCAGGCAGGGACTGGAGAGAGAGAGAGTAGTAGAATATACCTAAAAGTATCTACAGTGTCTACAATGGTGGGGCTGCATCAACACCAGACAACAAGACAATCAGCGGCGTCTGTGGGCCACATAAAATAACCGAAAAGTAATTCGCAACCCAAAAAAACGAAGAAAATTCAAGTACTCATACAAAAGTCGAGTTTTAAAATAAACTTGCTGGAAACCTTATTTTTCGTCTAAAAGGCCTGAGGAGAGAGACGCGGAGGGGCACTTGAGGCACAAAAGGCGCATTTTATATAAAAGAAAAGTGGCTAACTAAGTCGACGGAGACGACGGCGACGACGATGGAGATGGTGAAGACAGCTCTCTATGTTGCAACGTTGCAGTTGCAGCTTGCAGTCAACTTGGGGATCTGTTTGGGGATGCTATGCTGCTGCTGCTGAGTGTCGACAATTCAAGAGTCATCTATGAGTGTCTGTAGCAAATACACTCAAAAAAAATATATATAAATTGTTCAAAAAGTATGGCGCAGTAACAGTGTATAACTTCATAGTCGTAGGTCATGTTTGCTTTAAGTGTACTCTCTAGTTCGGGGTTGCCCCCGCCAACCCTCGACCCACGCATGCCAAGACACGCGCGCTGCGGTCTTGTCTTGTTGATTGTGGCCACCAAGAGGCAGCAGCGAGCCGCTGAGTGAGCACAAAATTGAGTGGAGGAGAGCTCTACTTGAAAGCTGCAAAATTTAAGCTGATTTCGGTTGGAATTTTGTTTCTTCTGACGATGCCCGCCATGCACGCCGTTGCAACTTGCCAAGTGTTGCCTACTTTTATGAGACAACATCGAAATTGTTTGAGAAAAGAGTTTTAAGTTTTTTTTTTTTTTTTTTGGCATAGTTGAAAGTTATGAAAGCTGAACTATTTAAAGAGAGCTATTAAATGAAGTATGGTGAAACTTAATGGCATTGTATCTTGAATCGAAACGAAAATGATTATCAAAGTAATATACAAAAGATAACAACCAATCTTTAAGAACCTAAAGATAAACAGTGATAAGAACTATCTGCAAAGTTATGAAAGAACTTTATCATGAAAGTCAGATAGCAACCTCATGTTAAAGAGAATCAACTGAATATGATTTAAGATTTGTAGTATATTATTAAATAGAGGCACATTTCGTACAATAAATGTATATATTAAACGATTATCTGTCGTATTTACAGCTTGTTTCATTCATTCGGGTCAATGTGAGTGCGTACTATACCGGATGATGACAGTGCAATGATATAACTAAGCACACCCAATGCTCCACTTTATTAGAACTGAAATATGCTTTGCTGTTGCTATTGCTATTGTTGTTGTTGTTGTTGTTGTTGTCGCATTTAAGTATGCAACACATTTCGCTTAGCTAGCCATCAAGATGGCATCGAGGAGTCTTTAGCATGGCGAGCACGTAGCAAACGCACATTCAGCTTAAATACATGGATAAAATGTTGGACATTAAACCCAAGGGAAGTGAGGAGCAAGCAGACGACGATGACGACTACGACATGCTATGAAACTCAGGTAACGCAAAAATACGTAATAAAAATAAACCTCAATACTCACAGACAGAGAGAAGCATTTGCTGACAAATTTCACGCTTAACTTGACTCTCTCAAAAAAGAAAAACTCAATAAAAATATAACTTAAATTGAAATTGAAAATCTTTAAAGTTCAAAATTCTTGCACATATGAAATGGGATAAACTTAAGCAGAAGCTCAGGATGCAGCTGCCAGGACTCGGTAAGTCGGCGTGTGTGTGTGTGTGTATGTTGGTGAACAAACATTTTTATGCAAAAATATTTTGCATGTCACTACCGAACGTGTGGCGGAGAGGGTAAGAAGAGGGGAGAGTTGCGGCATGTGTTCCCAGGCTGTGTATTTGCCACAGACTTTTGCATGCATAACAAGTCAGCGAGACGCTGCGGCGGACGCGCGAGCGGAAGGACGGACGACGCAAACAAACAGTGCAAAAAAACAGTGGCAGACAAAAGCAAACGCACAAAGCGAAGTGGTAGGGGTTTTGGGGTGAAGGGGGACGCACCGGAAACACATACAAAAACTTTTAGCGGGCGCATTTCGTAATCTTTGCAAATAAACGCGTGAAATTCCAAGGCGCGCCGCAGCGAAACATGTGGCTGCAACAGCACAAGAGGTTGTGGGTGTATGTGTGTGTGTGTGTGTGGCAAAACGGTCGACATGGTTTGTGGGGGGAGGAGTTGTGCAGTGGCCGCCATTTGGTCGACATGTGCAACGCGCGAGATCTCCATTTTAGCATACAGCTCACACGCGAAATTGCGCATTCAGATTAAAATTCTTGAACGAGCATTTCCCGTTTCCGTTTTCCAGTGTTGAGTAGTCGTATATGTGCCGGGCATTTCTTCGTTCATTCGTTCGTTTTCTTCTTGTTTTTTTCGTTCTTTCCTTTCAAGAATACCGCTCGTTACACGCATATGACTTTTATTCTGACACAATCGCAATATCATATTGTGGTTACAGCTCTTTGGATATGGTATTTTTTGTTAGTTTGCTTGGGGTTGGCTTGAATGCAACCTTGAGTTGACCTCGAGCACAACAAATTGTTGCACGGATTGATGCAGTTTTCTCGTTGCAAATATAACCAAACTGATTGAAAGGATTTAAGCTAAACGAGTTTAAGTCATTAAAAAGGGCCTTGAAGCAACAGCTTATCAAAATTTTATCATTTTAACTTTTTTTCCAACAAATATTTATTCTTACACCTTAAACGTTTACACACATTTTAAGCCCATGTCAAGGTGAAACGTTTCAAGTTGAAGCCACCTAAATCTTTAATAAATATTTGAACACAACAATGGCTGAGGTTCCAAAGGTCGTATACGAAATATGGCATATCACTCATACGACACATTGCTTTAAAGATTGAAAGGTTTTAGCAAACGAACCTATTTTTGTATATATATTGAAGCACACATTTGAGCTTTGAGGCCAGTTAGCGAGCACATATTATTTGGACAGGATCAACTCTGGCTTGGCCCCTAAACGTATTGGAGTCGGCCCCTTGTGAATGGTTTTTGGGTGCTCGGTTGTCGGATGGCCCTAAAACGCACATCAAATAAAAGAAATGGCTTTGTTTGCTGCTTGTGGCATAGAATATCAAGCCTGATAAGGGCCGAAAGGCACGACTTAGACGGGGTGGGTGGGGCAGCAAAGGTTTATGTGTGTCCTGTGTGTGTGTGCTGGCGCATAAATAATGCGACCTGCCTGACTGCGATTATCTGTGAACTATTTTTCACACGTTGCCGGCATACAAAGTGCCGCATTCGTTTTTTTTTTCTTCACTCCGAACAAAAGCAGCAGCATGCGGCATGTGGCAAATATATGAGCTGGTTGGCTTAGTGAGGCCACTTGGCGCATTAATTTGGTCATGTGTCTTCTTCTTATTCATCTCATGCAAACATATATATATATATTTTAAGAATAGGGAAGATTTTTACTTACATTGTACTAAAATAATGAACAATAATATCCAGAGGCGTCGATCGAATGTCGGTCTCATGACTTCATCACTTCTCCTAATGATGTTGTGTGTAGTTTTTCTATTAATTTCCAGTAAGCAACTTAATGCCTCATGTGTAGAAATCTGCAAGAAAGAAAGAAACAAATATAATATTTGAAAAGATAATTAAAAGTTTTTTTACATTTATAGCTTCATTTTTGGTTGAAGGACGAAAAAAAAAGGCTTAAGCCAATTAAAACGTAGCCAAGTATTAAATCTCACACACACACACACAAATGTTGCCAGGGTCAAAACGACAGAAAACAAAACAAAGGAGACGTAAAAAATTAACAACTGTTTGCACATAAAATTAATTAATTTTAACACAAAAAAGCTTTTCATTGCATAACGTTAGGCGGATTAACTAGAGACAGCACAGATGAGAAAAGCTTTCAAAGGTATATCTTATATATATGTACGTATCGTATGGTATATATACAGACAAATCCAGACATCAGTGCAAAATTTTTCGACAGCATTTTGTCTGCAGTGTTTGAAGTGCAACGCAAACAAAACGACAAATGTTACGTGCGCATACTTTTCTCAAACAGTGTGCACATGCAGCTATATATGTGTATGTCTGTGCTACAAAAAGCAAACAAAATTAGCAGCAAAGCTGACGTAGATTTTAACGAATTGACGTTGTCCCGCTTTGCCTGGTTGCCCGGTTGCCGGGTTGCCGGATTTGCCGTATCCGTAACTGAATCCAGGATTGGGCGAACAATCCCCATAAACGACAACGCCCACAATTAAGTTGCCCGCTACACTGTCAATGGTTTAATTATGCATGTATCTTTCTCTCTCTAAGGATGCGTATGTGTTAGTGTTAGTGTGTGTGCGTGTGTGTGTGTGTGTGTCAGTGGCTAAAGTGATTTGACGTCGCAAAGTCAAAGTCGGCTGCAAAGTTGTACAACTTGTTTTTGGTCAACAAATGCCATTGTTCAACAGCAGGCATAACAACAGCTGAACTTGTTACACTTACTCAGAGTTATAAACAGACAGTTGTGTCTTGTTATGTGTTCCCAAAACCATTAACAACTCAATTATGTACAATTGCTGTTGATTCAATTAAGCGAAACTGAGCTGAATGCGACATTTTTTTAATGCAATTTTAACGTCATGTTCTGTTTCGTTAGTTTTGAAATAAATGCACTTAACTAGAATGTGTTCACAAGTTTGATTTTGATTTTAACAACATTTGAATATGTTTTTACTTCGGTATATTTCAAATTAAATCGCAAGTTTTATATATTCATATTATTTTTGACAATTTTATTTAAAGCGATTTTAATTTTTGTATCGTAATTAAATTAATGTTTTTTATACCCTGAACCCATTGAAAATGGGTAAAAAGGGTATAATGATATTGTGCACAAGTATGTAACAGGCAGAAGAAAGCATCTCCGACCCCATAAAGTATATATATTCTTGATAAGCATCAACAGCCGAGTCGATATATATTAAAGTTATGGAGTATTGACACACACACACATACTTGCAAGCACTGACTGTGAGCTTAAGTGTATGGGGTTCAGAGTATAGTCTAGTCGGGATTTCTCGACTAGAGCCTTCTTACTTTTTATACCCTTAACCCATTGAAAATGGGTAAAAAGGGTATAATGGATTTGTGCAAAAGTATGTAACAGGCAGAAGGAAGCATCTCCGACCCCATAAAGTATATATATTCTTGATCAGCATCAATAGCCGAGTCGATATTGCCATGTCCGTCTGTCCGTCCGTCCGTCTGTCCGTCTGTCCGTCTGTCCGTCTGTCCGTCTGTCCGTCCGTATGTATGAACGCGTCGATCTCAGAGACTGTAAGAGCTAGAGACTCCAGATTTGGTACATAAGCTCGCCTAGTCCCTAGGCAGTACAAGTTTGTTTTAAATTTTCGATAACTCTTCCCGTTTCCGATATACACATGTAACCGATAACAACAAAATCTTGAATTTGGAAAACTTTTTGATGCAGTTTGAAAGATTATACTAAATAATAACAATCTGTGAAAATTTTATTGAAATCGGTTGAGAAACACTGAAGATATGGAGTATTGAAATTAAGAAGGTAGGTACGCGTATACATACACACACTCACACATACTTGCAAGCACTGACTGTATGCGTAAAGTATAGGGTTAAGGGTATAGTCTAGTCGGGATTTCTCGACTAGAGCCTTCTTACTTGTTTTTAGTTGTTATATTAAATAAAATATTTTTTTAATAATTTTTATTATTAGTTTTATTTCTGTTTCGGACAAATTACTTTTCTCTTTAAATAAAGGAATTATTGTTTTTAAGCTTTGTCATATATTTAAATATTTTTTTTAAATATTTTTTTTTAATATTTTTTTTTTTTAATTATTTTTTATGGCTTTGACATTTTTATCAATTTTTATTTGCATATTTCGCCCAAAATCATTTTGGTTCATTTTGAAAGCGATTTCCAACTCTCACAATTAGCAACTAGCCCAAAAATGAGCTCGAAATTAGTTTTGGGAACTAACTAATACAGATGCGAGTTGTAGATAGATTTTCCTAGCATTGTACAAGCCCAAAAACCAATTTTGTGCATCGTGTAACACATTTAGTTGGCTGCTGATGCAGAAATAATGCAGCTGTTGTTGCAAACTTAACATGGCAGCTAGAGTCAGTTTGGGCCATTTTGGGACATAACATATCACGCGATCAATGTGTCAAACACCAAGCAAACCCAACAACATAATATATATGAAGTAAGCAATGCATTTACAAACTGTACAAATGACTGATGGACAAAGTGGACAATGGGCTAACAACGGGTACAACAACAAAAGCAACAAATATTGTGGCCAACAAAATTGACAGAAACAGCGATGGCATTTGACGCACATCATCAATATGCGACTATGTCAATATGTGTGTGTATGTGTGTGTGGGTGTGGGTGTGTGTATTCTAATACTATGACATGTCACAGAGACATTGTGGAAGGCAGAGAGAAAGAGTGTATTCATTGAAAAGTAGGCCAAACTAGTAGTAGCAAGTATAATGTGGCAATTGTTTGCCAGCTTCAAATCAAATTGGGGAACAGTTAGTAAACGCACACACACACACACAAATCTAGTCAGCTGCCGATGTGAGCCTTGTTAAATGTGGTACAAGTTTGGAAAATACAGACACATGAACGCATATAAATCAAACGTATGGCTTTCAGCACACAGCCCAAGAGTTGCAGGCCATTAGCGGCAGGTGTTGGCCGGGTCTAAAGGGCAACAAAAGCACAAAAATAAAAAACCAAAAAAGCTGGCCACATTTTTCTCACGTTTGCCCGTTTTCCAAGCTGTTGGCCAAATACTAAAAACCGTCTGGCCCGTTTTTTATTTATGGCCAAAATGTGAAGTCTGCTTGTTGTTTATTGGCTTGAGGCATGTGGAGTTTTCTCTTGATTTTTCACACAAAATTTTGTATATTTATTTAAAAAGCAAAAAGCTTGCAAAAGTAAATATTGAACAAAAAGCTAAGTGTATTTATATTGTTGTTATACTATAACACATAAATCCCATCAACATTTGACCCACTTGTAAAATGTATATTGTGTCACAAAAAAGCATAAATTGTTTAAAACAAACCAATTATGGCAGCTTACGAGCCTTGGGTTTCCATTTCGATATTAACCGTAAAGCGCACAATTCATAACTAAAACCTCAATTAAAATAAAATCCTCAATCAGTATAGAAAAGATTTTGTGAAAGAATATTTTATAATGTAAACAAAGCACACACAAACATAGAGTACGAAAGCTCCAAAATTTAATTCCCACAATTTTAAAGCCACAAACAACAACAAATACATCTACATGATGATCATTATGACAATTGTTGTTGCTGTTGATGATGATGATGATGATGTGGCAAATGCAACCAATGCATAAACAATAAATGCCAATGGTATGTAAATTTTTGCCAATTTACCGCAACAATGCAAAACTATCTGAGATAGTCAAGTGCATACCCCCCTCAAGAGGGAGGCGTGGCCATGCCATACATATTTGTTGCACTGTGCATATGTATGTGTATGTGTAGGTGTGAGTGTGTGTGTTTGTCTGTCTGTTGTGTAACATTGTAAAGTTGCAAATGTGTTGCACACGAAAATTTTTCCGGTTAACCGCAAAACAGCAAAACCGGCAAAGGCTAGCAGGTGGGTTATGCGGGCGGGTTACGGGTATGGGGGGTACTGTGGTAGGGCTGGATTACAGGATAGACAGTGCAAACAGTTGGTAGGCAAATTAAATTTACATAAAACTCACAAAAGTCGCTTACAGTGCGAAAACAATAAAAATCAAACAACCAAAATAACGAAAGCTCAACTTGGAGATACCCTATTAAATCCCGGTTTAAATAAGGTTAAACATAAAAGATGATTGTGAATTAAGTGGAACTATAGTTTCGTATACTTATTGTATTTAATTTGTTTTTTAGTTTATATATACTAAAAACAATTATATTTATAATTTTATTTTATTATTATTTATTTATTTTATAAAATAATGATTCTTTGAGACTTTTATACAGTTAAACATTATTATTTTTACAAGTATTTTTTTAGGTTTTTTTAGAGTTATTTTAATTATGAAAAATAGTTAATAAAAATATTAAAAAAAATATCTGAACAAAAAATGTATTTCAAAAAAATAGTTTATCTACTTTCCGTTCTTTTGTTGAAAATCTCTGTAAAAATATTGTTGAAAGCAAAATATAACCTTAAAAACTCTTCTATTACTACAGAATTTAAAGCACAGAACAGAATAACTAAACTGTTTGGTTTTTGTTTTAAATATCTACTTGAATCAGTTGCAGTTGAAGCCCTTTAAACAATGACTTGAAGGGTAAAAACACACACAAAATAAAAGCCACTGTGCTTTAATTTGCCTGCGAGTTGATCTGTCGCTTTAATTTGCATTGCATGCTTATTGGCGCCTGACAATTGCTTTATTATTAAGTGAGAGAATGCAAAAGCCTGTGGTATGAACGAAATCGATGCGTCTGTCGAACCTGTCCGAGAGTCCGACAGTCATTGAAAAATGTTATTCCACTGCGGTTGCCTCATTGATTGTGCAAATGAAATGGATCAGATACAAAAATAGCGAAAAAAAGCTGAAAATAAATACAAAATAAAAATGTTGTTTTTTGTTTTTTTGTACATAAAAGCACTTGAAGTTCTTGCTGGCTATTTTGAAGCGTAATTAAATTTTCAATGTTATTATTTGCTTTTAATTTCAGCAAATTTTAATTGCTTTGCCACTCAAACTAATGCGAAGCGACCAAATTTGAAATAAAAGCTTTACGTTCAAAACAGATACATTGATTTTTAGAAAGGTTTTTTAAACAGACTCGTATTAGATTCCGTTAGAGTTATATTTTCCTTTAAATCCTATTTGTGTTAATCGGACCTGATTTAAAGAGCGAGCTGTCAGGTAAAATCTTTAGCTAAATCACAAAATATATAAAAATCGGATAAAAAACTTTTTTGGCTTTCTCTGTCTTATTTTCTCTTTCTCAATCGGTCTCTCTTTTTAAGCGCCCTTTAAAGTGCGCTGCTGCAACAAACTAAACTAAACTAATTGCATTGTTTGACACATTTTTTTTTTGTGACAACGCCTGACACCTGCAAAAGAAGGAGCAAAACGGCAAACAGCTCGATTTCAATGGCTTGAGCTATGTGAAAAAAATGCCCCCAGATGACACTTGTTGTGAGGGTGGACCTTAATCAAAGGCTACACTAAGTTGTGGCCGTGGCCTGCCAGGAGCAGAAACCAGACCAGAACGGAGGAGCAAGGCCAGAAACCAGAAACTGAAAGCAGGCAAAAACCAGTTAGGGCAACAAATGTAAAGTTAAACAACTTCGACAGTGTTGCCAGAGTTCATTGTTTTGGAATGCGGGTAAGTGGAGTTGGTTGGTTCATTGGGGACGGTGTGATGGGAGGGGCGAATAAGGGTGCCATCGAAGGGACGCCAAACCGAACCGAACACACTATCACAATTTCCACATCGACGCGCTGCGCGTCTGCCTTTCAGGAACATTGAGCAAATTTTTCTTTGTCTTTTGCATGCGCTGCCACACGGAATGTGTGGCACATGCAATACGAGGGTGCCACCCTCGCACACACACACACACACACACACATACATGACTTATGTGGCAGGGTGCGAAACAAATGTGAAAGCACAAAAGTCAACATATTGAATAATGATTGGGTAAGCGAAAAGACTTTCGCACACTTTCACCCAACCGAATAAGAAGTGAGTGAGAGAGAAATAGCGGATAGACACGCAATCTGTTCTAGATAGATGCAATAGATTCTTGAGTTACTCTTCTTAGATCTAACACAGTATCCTCTTTATGGTAGGTCTGATTAAAGCAAGGGTGAACTGTAACTCTTTATTATAACATTTCCTTAAATAAGTTTACACTTTTACAGGGTATTCTTCCATTGAATACACCCACTTGTCATTCTTCCTTTTCGTACGCTGTTATTGGTATTTGGTTCTTCTTTTTCACTATGTTATTTTGGCCAATAAATTTTGAGGGCCTCCTACAAAATTCTAAAAAAAAAAAAAAAAAAAATTAATGATGCGACTTTTTTATTGTTTCCGCTGGGCTCTCAACAAGGAAAAACTGCCCCGCCTCCGCACCACTTACCCTAAACAAAAAGAGGCAACAAAAGCAGAAGCAAGCAACTTTACGTTGTTGCTGTGTGTGTTTTTTCTTATGCGATTTGCGTTTTGTGATAAATTTTAATCGAATTTCACTTTTGTTGCGCAGCTCCCTTGACATTTGCCCGCCCCTACCTCTAACCGCCTCACACCCTTCCGAACCTATCCAACATGTCTGTCTGCCATCCTTTGTCATATGTGTGTTTGTGTGTGCTTGTGTTTTTTGTGCACTTTTATTGAGGCCGATAAGCATGTCCGATAAATACTTTCGTTGTAATTGATTGATATTCGAAGCGGCAACATTTCGCTTTCGACATTTCGCCATTTCGATTTGTCTTCTCGCCCGCACCAGAACTCGTTCTCTATTTTTTGTGCGTAGGCGAAATGGGATTTGTGATTAATTGGATTTGCGTATATGTGTGTATATATATATTTTTTATGTGGATAATCTACAACAAATTGAAAATGACGCATTTAAGTGACGCGATATGTCGTTGCGGCCTATCCAAGTGACTGGCTTCTGCCAAATAGCCAAGTCAAGGCTCCACTTACGTTTCGTTGGCAAAGCAAATGTAAGCTGGCAACTGGCACATTGCCATTTAGGTTACCTGGAAGCCACATCATGGAACGAACGCCAGCACAGCTGCGTCCAACTGTTCGAAGCCAAAGAAGCGCGAAAACAATCAAGCGACAAAGTCAACACACAACAAGCTTAACTTAAAAATTTAACCCAGAATGCATGTAGAATAGATGGAACGAGCGAGGTCACGACTTTCTAGAAATGTTTGCTTTCAGTTTAACAACTGTTGAGAAAAGTACTAAGTAAAAGCTTTGGAAACAATTTTAGCAAGACTAAATTGCGTTTTCAGATGAGTCAAAGCATATTTAAAGAGCAATGTTTTTTAAAATTCGATTCAGAGTTGACAAAGTTCAGCTCGTATTAAGTTTTCAAAGTTCGAATTGTGAATAAAAATCATCTTGTCAACTTCGGTTGTTTTATAAATGAGAGGTTAAGAGATGAATTCCTGAACATCAAATGCTTTCTAGTTTTGTCATAGTTATGTTAGCTGAAAGATAGAAACACTTTAACATCAGGATAACCTAAAATCCGGAGCTAATTGTTTCAGTAATTGAGTACTGATAATAGCTATCCACTTATAACTTGTATCCTGCTTTTTATGCTATCAAGTGGAAAGCTTCATCAACTCATGACAATCAAAATATGTGAAACTCACTTCAAATTGATGTCGAACAGGCATATACTACACAAATATACACATGCACACTCATTGGCCATCTCTTTCGGGCAACAGGAGCTTGATGCGCTACCGTTTTATGGTATCTGTGGGCGCTTGCTAAGGACTCGCATGAAGTTGAACGAAATCAAATTAAAAATTCATGCTTTAACATTGTGCTCCAATTACTGTCGCAAACAATTTATACGCATCGTCGTTCCGGGTTCCAGGACCCGGGCCAGACCAATTTTTCAAGCCGAACAACTTTGGACCGATTGGATGAAGGGCGCAGAGAAAGGGAGGGAGGGAGTATGTTGGGAGCTAGCCAAACTGGTTTCGTTGTAATGTCATGAAAAATGCATTTTACAATACACAATAATAATATATGTAACACAATAAATTGTGAAGCGCATACCAAAAAAAAAAAAGAAAAGAATTGACTGAATGAAACGAGAAGGAAAAGAAGAAACTGTTATAAAATTGTTATCGAGCGCATAATAGCAAATGTTGCAAAATAACTTTTGACAAAGTGCACTCAATATCAAGCGCAGTGTGCGAGAGAGGAGAAGAGTGCGTGGGGGAGACAAACGGGGTCCATTGGTTGGAATGTGTGAGAGTATCACAATGAAAAATCACAGAGTGCAAGCGTTAGAAAAAAAATTGCAAAGTTTTCTGCGTGTTATTTTTTTTTTTTTCGCCCGCTTCCGTTATAATGGTCGTTTGATGGGTGGAGGGCATAGGGGACTTTGGAACCCAGCTCGCATATAAATTGACACAATTCGTTCATTGTGCCGGTTCGCGTCCATCAAAATGCAAAGTCAAGGCAGGCAGCTAACCAATCCAGTACAAAATATGTACCAACAAAAAGCAGAAACTCATCTCTCTCGCACCCTCGCTTACCCTCCCCCTCAGTCTCCCTCTACTTCTAACTGACAGAGAATATGTCAAAAATGTTTAGCTGGTTAGATTTGAGCGCTGTAGCTTCTGTTGTTGTTCTTCTTGTTGTTGTCCCTTGTTGCAATGCAGCAAATTAAGCTGCCAAGCAAAAAGCCAGAAATACAAAAATGCATATCGTATATTTTGGATTTTGCCTTTAAAATTGCATGATGCGTGGCACGTTGCAAGTTGCAAGTTGGACATGTTGCCAAATTACGGGCATAAGGGTACCCAAAACTTGCAACACATGCGCCACATATTCACAAACGCAGCGCCGCACAAATATGCAACAATTTTCATACGCCGCGGTTGCACAACAGAAGAATAAAACGAGAGCGAAAGCAAAGTGCAAAGGGTTTGCATAAGGGACAACACATGATAGAGTCAGAATATACTCTGTGAACAATTATGTACATACAAAACATCAGCACAATAAAAGCTGAAACTGAACAGAAAAAAAACACTTATGACATTTTCTTATTATATGTTTTTTTAACCAATTTCCCTTCAACGGCATTGCGGCAACGGAATAATGTTTTCGAGTAATTTATGGCTTAAGCTTAATGCCGTGATCACGAATCCTTTCTTACACCAAGCAGTAGACTCAACTTGTTCTTGTAGAGGGTATTAACAAGCAAAGGCATAACAAGCGAAAGGAAAAAATTCCACTCAGGCATGTGGACAGCGCGCCGAACAAACAAAAAAATGGTAGGGAAGATGGAGAGAGAGAAAAAAGGTGCTGCATAACTATAGGCGCTGGCAGGCATATTCCTTGTTCATGGCAGGCATGCCAACAACTTTAAATGGGCAACCCTCCAACCACTCTATCCTCCCCCCAATCTACCAACATCCTACTCGCTGGCGTCTGGATTTTGTAGTCTGTTGCATGCCTGCTTACAGGCCAAAACAATGGCTGCCATATGTAGCGCCCAAAGTTATGCAATGCCATAGTGCAGTTTTTGTTGTAAGCCTGTGCGTGTGTGCATGTGTGTGTGTGTGTGTGGGCGCCAAATTGTAACTATTAGTTGCACATAGTTTGGCAAAGCGACAAATTCTTGGCCCAGCCACGTGTTACGTAGTTATAGGGCGGCGGTAGAGGAAAAGAGTAGGTGCGGGACGTGACCGCTGCATGTGTTGACAAGCCGAAAATCGGGTCAGTAGTAAATCAACAACAAAAACAACAATAACAACAACGAAAACAACTCATACATGTGCGGGCAACAAAACAATGGCAATCATTGTTATGTAGCATGTGAAAAATTTATGTTGCATAGTTTTAGGCATTGTGTGAAAAACGCTGATTGCCAACATTGCAAATGCATGGCATAAAACGAGCAGCGTGAAAGATTAGCGCAAAAGAAGCGTGGAACAGAGGCTGCTTGGGCTTTAGAAAACACAGTTTTTGCGTTTGCCAATGACAAAATGATTGATGAACCAGATATTGAAGTTAATTGTTAGAGATTGCCAAAGCCAAGCCAGCAAGCGTAACGAAAGTAAGAAAAAAAATATATATTACAAAATGGCACAATGAAAAAATGGGTATCGAAGATCTTATACCGAATTTTATAACAATTGACTATGTAAATGAATAGAAAACACAATATGAAAGGAGATACAAATTTATCGCAATATTTTATAAATTTCATTTATCATAATTATCATCCTTCTAACATTTCCAGACTTAGCATCTGTTGTTAATTTTTTTCGTTCATATACAAAAGCCAACTTTCTTCTTTAATAAACTTTACCACAAACAATAAAATAATAATGTGCTCATTAAAATGCTTTCATTTTCATTTCTTCTCTCCATACAAAAACTGCAATTTCCTTTTGCAATACATTCGCAATGAGTTTTCACATCGACTTCAGTCCGGAATCTTTTGTGTGTGTGTGTGTGTTAAGAAGCTGGCGTGCATGAAACGAATTTAATTCCGTTTTTTTCTTCATTTTTCTTTTTTAAACCATGACTCTATGCGTTCCAGTTAATGGGTTAACTTAAGTGCTTAACGTGACGGCGCCTTAAAGCTTGCAACACTTTTGCGCTCCTCCAAAATGCCATCAACATCAGCATCAGCGCGCCCGATATCAGCGCTTCCGTGCACACTTCAATTCACAATCTCAGAGAGAGAGAGAGAAAGGGAGCAAGTTGGCAACAGCAGACGATTAATCAATAACCACTCAGCAGAAGAATGAGTAGCGAAGAGAAGTGAGAGGGGAAAAGATGCTGAATGAAACGATATAATGGGCTCAAAATGATGTGAACCCAAAGCGTCGAGTCGCGTCGCGTCGCATCGTTTGCTAGCTGGTGCGTGTGCGAGTGCATTACATTTTGTGAGTGACTGTGGGCTACTTTTAGGCTCACCGAATGTTATGAAAACGAGGCCAAATTCGCAATGCAGTCCAGTCAGAGTGAAAGAGAATGGCAGGAGTCTGCAACAAGAATTTTGCATTTACGTTTCGATTAAGTGCGTGCGTGTGTGTGTGTGTGGGAATGTAAAGTGTGCATAGACTGCTTTTAGGCACTGTGCATTTTTCGGGCGCTCAATGCAATTGCCTGTCTATGTCGCGAATGTTGCCTGCAATTTCAGGTCTGTTTGCATTCCCTGGCACACACGCAGCTTGGCGGTCTAAAATGGGATTTGTATATGTGTTCAGTATGTATGTGTATGTGTGTGTAAAATGGCAGACAACGCATCTCCAAACAACGGACAGACAGAACAAATAACGTAACATTATTGTCGTAATAAATTTCAGTAACAACACGCAAGCAACCCAAAGGAAACACCTACCTACCAGAGGTCAAAAGCTAACTAATGCAAGCCGAAAAGTAAATACTCTTGACGAAACCAAGATGTTATCATCGAGCTACAGTAGCGTAATTATACAAAAACTCATGTCTCGAGAAATAGTTTGTATAATCACTAAGTGATATAGTTGATATTTTTGATACATAATCGGCAAAGACTTAACGACGTTTTCCTTACTGTGTTGCAGCCTTAGCAAAAATACCCATTTACCCTCTAGAAGAGAACAAAAGAAAATCAAACCCGAAAAAGCAAACAGCGTAAAGCGACAACAACAAAAAAAATCCGACCGGTTGACCCACCTGAAAGTAGGCAAAGCAAACACACACATACCGCAAAAACACTAACACAACCACAAACACTCACACACACACAGAAACAGACATACACAATGCATAACGGAAGCCACAGAAACTGGCACCATGAAACATGACCCTCCTTTCACCTCGATTTGCCAAAGCGGCAGTTGGCTAAAGTTTGCGTGCCAAATACACAGAAAAGACACAAAAACACTGACAGACAGACAGAGCGAGACAGGATGCGAAACGAATGCCAAAAAGTCACTGGCGAAATCAAAAGGTGAACTTGTTGTATGAGTATGTACGTATGTATGTATGTACATGTCTGTGTATGTTTGTCTGACATGCCAAAAGCTATAGAAAAAAAAAGCAGGAAGTCAAGAAAGCACAGGGGACAAAGAATGGAATGGAAGGGAAGGGCAGCAAAAGTCAGTCACTTGCATGTCGCAACGAGCGACAACTAAACGACAAGCATTTAAAAAAGAAAAACCATTTCAAACGGAAATTCTATATCGTCGCAAATTGTTTATAGCTCAACAAGAAGAACAAGAAAAAGTAAATAAAGCGAAACGGTTTGCAACGCTCAACAAATGTTGTTTGACACATGAAGAGCCAAAGACTTAATGCTCTAGTTTATCTTTTATTTGACGTAGTTGATCAAAAGGATATAGGAAAGGTTCTAGTGTAACATTTTGCAAATACAACTTAAGTGAAAATGTTGAAATATTGTGGCTTCACTTATCATCAAAACAACTTGAACTCGTAGTACATGTTTATTACAATTAAAAAACACATCAAAAACTGTAATTGGAAATTGTTAAAAACTGTTTTGGACCTAATCAAATCTTTGCTTTGGTAAACGAATATACTGTTAAGCTAGAAATTTTATGATATGTTTTTTTCTTTGAAGAAAAAAATGTTATCAAAGTTGAAAGTTTCTTTAGAATTACTTACTAGATTTCACTTACTTTCTGAATAATTCTTAGCTTCTTTTTGCATACTCAAATTAAGCTACTCAGCAACAGGTAGAGTATTAGGCGTAAATTTAAAGTGATGTATGTTGTACGTTGCCTACGTCGTGTTGATGTTGTTGTTTTAATCATGCTTCACTTTTTTCAAGCGCAACATGAAACGCTGGCTCAAAGATTGAGTTCTTGTGTGTGTGTGTGTGTGTGTGTTGGTGTTGCGGGCTTTTTAATAAAGTTAAGTGGATCAGCGCACACAGAGAACACAAACAAAACACGAACACGAAAAATGCCAGGCAACACAAACTTCTACCCTTCAACCCCTTCACAACGCCACGCTGTCGCGCGGTGTCGTGCGCTCTGTGGCCAAAATGCCAAAATTATCAACGTGTATATATGCGCAAAATACATATTAACCGTTTAAATGATATCAACAAAAGTTTGGCAACACGACACGATAGTTTTAGCCAACGTTTAACCCCGCCACCGTTTTGGGTAAATTAAAATTCCACAAATCTCTGCGGATAAATTTTGAAAAATTATATATGCGACACGGACAATAGAAAAAGGTCGAAAAACGAATAATAAATATAAGCTCATTAAAAGCTTAGGCTGAATGCATGTACCCCCTCTCTTTCTCTATCTCTCTCTCTCTATCTGTGTCTTTTTCGGAATGTGTGTGTTCATTTTAATTAGATAAAATTGCATTTGCATAATTTTAGGCGCATCAATAGAATTGCGTGCAAGGAAACTAATTTATGCTTTTACTAATTAAACGACCCACAAAATGTTCGCTTTTCAATTTTAATTGCATACCTATTGGAGCAAAAAACTCAACAAACAAATTCAATTGCAGGATTGGGCGCTTTCGTTGTTGTTTTCCATATAGCATTTATATAGTAGTACATGCAACCCCCGTACCCGTAATTGGCCTTTTAGTGCTCGGCTCATTAACATGTTGCTTCGCTTTCTCTCTTCGCTCTCTTTGCGTGTGTGTGTGTGTGTGGTGTACAACTTGTGCAAGGCGGTGCTAAAAGTTGCAGCATACTTGACGGCGTGTAACGTTTATACACTGTCGGCAATTACAGCCGCAACCAAGAACAAACAAGCCGAGAGTGCCGAGCGTGTGAGAGGGGGATTGACGTTGATGGTTGATGGTTAAACCTGTCAATTATAACAGCTCGCTAAAAACTTTGCAAAAATCATGGACTCAAGCAAGAAACGCCCGCACACACGCACACACACACACAGTTACAAGACTGCTTGCGCATGTGAACAGCGAAGCTCTAATTAAACAATTACCAAGGTGAGTGCCACTTAATTAAATAATTTGCTACCATGCGGTTGTAAGGTAACAACAAAAAACCAGCAGCTGTCAACACATACACATAAATATAGTCGCGTGTGTACAACAGCACGTATGTGTAATAAACTTTGAGAGTGACATTTGAATACCCTTTAAACTGTGAAATATGTTTAAGAATGTGTGAATGTTATGCAAAAAAGCTGCCAAATATATGATTCAAGTATTTAAAAAGTTGACAAATAAAGCTGACAATTATTTAGGACTCGAAATATATCTTAAAAAGCTAAAAATATCTGGAAATGTAGTTTTAAAAAATTTGTTTGATAATTTAGTATAGTCTTAAGTAATTTATATTCATTTATGTACCTTACAAACAAGTTTTAAGCAACGACTTTAAACAAAAGATTCTTGTTACAAAGCAAATCCACCTGCCATAATACCCTATCAACAGTGCATATATATACATATATTAGCAGGGTGGCAAAACAACAACAGGCGTCGAGGCAATGGCGACAGGTGTTTCAACATTTTCGTGCATGCCATAAAAATAAGCCACATACAAACAAACAAACAAACAAACACATACACACGCACACCTACACACAAGTGTGTACATATAAATGAAATTATGACATTTTTAAATGTAGCATGCGGCAACAGGCGGCTACTCGCACTCTCCCGTGCTGCCCACAAGGCAATGCCTAACTGTACACGTCCGCCATGACAGCCGACTTCCGTTTCCGTTTCGCTTGCCAAGTTTCCCTAGCATTTAACCTGAGCGCGTGTTTGCTGTTGTTGTGTAGTTGTAACTGTTGTTTTTGTTGTTGTTGCCAGTATAATTTACAATTTAGCTTCATAAATGTTTTTCCGCTTTTCATGAGAGCCTATGGCCCACTTTTTCCTTGCCTCTAGCAACGCCTTGCGTGATGAGGTCAAGGGTCGAGCCCAAGTCAACGTTGAACGTTGTGTGGCACGGTGTGGTGGCGGCACCGTGTGTCGCGAAGCCTGCTGTGTTAATTATGTGACAATTTAAGTGCGTGTCGGGCAATCAGCAAAAGGCGGCAATCACCAAATACCACACGCTTCCCACACTCTCCCTTTCCCACAAAAAGCATACGACAAGGTGTAGCGTTAATTTTATTGCTGTGATAAGCATCGAAATTGCTTGGCTAAAGACTATTTGACATCTAATCTGCCGTTTTGAGTGAATACATAAATAATTATAATATACTTTTGGTGGAAAGCCCAAATTTTGTAGTCTTAGTTTGTATCTGTATCTGAGAACAGCTGACTAACATATCTCAAAAGCTATATTGAAAGATTTTTAAAAAATTAAAGTTTAATTTATTGTTTTTGACCTTATCTATCAATCAAATAATTAATATTTGGTTTTTAGCTTCGCCCAACAATCCTTGAAATAACAAACCTCTGAACAACATAAGCTTCAGATCTCATCACAAATCGTGTTTGGTATCCATCAAGTTAATCCTTTGCGCCATGCATAACAAGCTTACCTGCAATATAGAGTGAAAATAATTGGAAAATTAGTACACTTTGGGGCTTAAGGCACACAGGACAACGACGACGACGACGACGCAATAATAACTAATCATGAGAGCACAAAAGGCCAATGTTGCCCCAAAATTTCAATGAGCGCTGCTGATGTCATGTTATCAGCAGTAGGCACACACGCACACACACACGCAAACAAGAACAACAACAATTCATGCATCATTTTGGCTGCCTGCTGTTGCGCGGATCTCGTTTCTCTCGCGTTGCTCGTTTATGCGTTTTGTTTATTTGTTTTTTGAAGCTTAAATGATTAATTAAGCGCCTGAATGTATGCAACAACATTTGCCATATTCGCTGCCTATATCTGTGGGCGGGGTGTGAAAATCACGTGTTGAAAGTGGCGTAAAATCAGCGTATGAATGGCCAACACACACAGACACACATTCGCAAACACATACGCACATACACACACACAGTGACTCAGCGACACGTGAGCTTGCATATTTTGATGTCATAGTTTTCAGCGCTTGTTCGTTGATTTTAATATTTAAATAAATGCTGTCGTTGATTGCGTATACGCCATGTGGCTGCTGCTGCTATTGATGTTTGTTTACGTAAGAAATTTTGTATTTGCATAATTTGTTTTTGTTTTTGTTGCTGTGCGACGCAATTATAAAATACCAAAATGCATTCGCTCATTTTGATGTTGATTTGCCAAAAATTTCCAATTTTCTCGCCCAACATTGTCCAAATATTGACATCAATTGAGAAACGCTGGCCGAAAAGTACATTAAACCATGACGTTGATGATAATAATAATAATAATAATGAAGCAACGTTTGTTTGTGGCAAATGGCAATGCATTAAGGCCATGTGAATGCGGTTTGCTGTGGCATTCGGTGGAAATGGTTTAATTAAAACGCATTGACGCCATTGAGGCGAATATGGATATGTTTGTGTGCTTTCATTCATAAATAGCTGATAGATATCTTTTTAAGTTATATGACAAAACAGATTTGTGGCTAACAAGCTTACACCAAGCTTATTAATGTGGCTTTTACTTATACAATATTTATCGGGTTAATTAGGATAAAAGCTAATAATACTAAGTAGTTGCGAGAACATAATAATAAAAGAGTTAAGAAGCTGAAAATGTAAGAAATAATTTAAATTATTTTTATATACTCAATAAATGTATATTAATTTTGTCAAGAAGAAAGCATATCCGACCCAATAAAGTAAACGTCATCTGAAAGTTTTCCAAATTCAAGATTTTGTTGTTATCGATCACATGTGTATATCGGATACGGGGAAAGTTATCGAAAATTTGAAACAAACTTATACTGCCTAGGGATTAGGAGAGCTTTCGTTACAAATATGGAGTCTCCAGCTCTCAACGTCTCTGAGATCGACGCGTTCATGGCTATCGGCTGTTGATATCATATCGACTCGGCTGTTGATGCTGATCAAGAATATATATACTTTATGGGGTCGGAGATGCTTCCTTCTGCCTGTTACATACTTTTGCACAAAACCATTATATCCTTTTTACCCATTTTTAATGGGTTGAGGGTATAAAAATTAGGCTTTGCGTGTGCTTAAATATTCGTCATGCGAACAGAAGATTCCTTATTTATTTTCATATTTTATTAAAAGCAAATTCTAATGAATAAATGTTTATTTTAGCGTGCATGGCAATTAGTTGTTGAAATGTATATGTTCTTTTACTCACAAAATAATATATTTGAATTTATTTGTTATTTTAAAATATATATGTGATTTATTTATATTATCTAATGCATATCTCTTTTGTTTATTTGTGTAAACTCTAAAAGCAATTAATAGCAACTGACCCAATAAACTAACACTCTAAAATCCGTCAACAAACTTGGCTTCCATTATATCAAATATCACTCACACACACACACACACAGAGAATATATACTCCAACTATGACACTGTGCCACTAATTCATTGCGTACTTTTGTCCAGTGCCAAAAACAGGCAAACGTATTTTAACATATTATTTATGGGACGGTTTTCTGTTGTTTGGTTTTTGCCACAAATAGTATTCAAAAAACAAAAACACAAGAAATGTTGACCAAAAAAAATATCAATTTATTATAGCATACTTTTATGCGAACACTCCAAAAATTAAAATATAGCTCTCGCTCTCTCTCTCTCTCTCTTGCTTTTTGTGTATGGGCGGAGGAGCAGCAGGAAACACTTTTTAATTTATGAAAAATTCTATTGTCAGAACTGGAATAACAATAACCCACAGACAATTGTGTACAACAATAACAGCAACAACATAAAAAGCATCACGCATAAAAAAACATATGTGACACACAGCTCAGCTCAGCACCCCCCCGCTCCACACTCCACAGCTCTCCTCCCTTAAGCCTGGCCACATTTATGCATATATTTTCACACGTTTTATATATGCGAAGTGAATCTCGTATTCTTTATCCACATACACATATTTCTGTATTCACCCAATTTTTGCCGCATGTCGCTGAACTTTTTTAGCTTTTAGAGTTATCACTCTCCCACCACCAACTCCCCCTCCCGTTACACCCACAACGCTCTCTCTCTCTCTCTCTCGCGTTTTTAGTCGGTGCCGCTGACAGGCGGCTACTTTGGGGCCGCGTTGCTGTTCCTGATGCTTTTCACATGGTTTTGAATGAATGACACATAAAGTTGGCTGCCGTTTTTTGTTTCACCCGTTTTGTTTTTGCGCTTTGCGTTTGCGACATTTTTATGAATGCTTCAAATTCTTCTCGCTTTCCAACTTTTTTATTTCTGCGTTTTGACCGAGCACCCCGAGCGTCCGTCACCCGTTGTATGGATAGGTCGAGCCGAGCGGTTTATTCATGCGGAATGCGACGCATAGTTTTTTGCCAGCCCTTTCGGCATTGTTTGTTATTGTTTCGCCCAGGACCAGCGAACAGGACCATGGCACACAGACTCCGAAGCCCTTTTCAACGCAAATATGTTCCATTAGCTGTGGCATTTTAGCTCGACTTTTTTCACTTTTTATTTTCTTCTTTCCATTTCTATTTTTTGCGTGTTTTTTTTCTATATATATATATATATTTTGACGGCGTTTGGTTTGGTTTGGCATGTGTTCATGTTTAGCTTTCAGTTTGCTTTGTTGGCATACTTTTACAAATGGAAATTATAGTCTAGTGCTCATGCATGTAGTAAAGGGGGCGGGTTAGTGGCTGGAAGCTGCTTTTTAGCCATTAATTTATGTTGCATGGTTTTTGGGGACACACAAAAACATTTTGCCAGCTGGCAAGCCAAAGCATAACGCTTTATAACCAAAAAAAAAAAAAAAAGAACGCTTCGGACCAAGTCTGATTGGCGAAACCCTTTTTGCTGATTGCCCTGAGCTTCACTCGCCTTCAAATTGATCCATATACGAACAAATATAACTCAAATTGTGTTGAAGTTGAATTCGAGAACGATAAGAATCTTTACAGTAAAGAGATTTTGGTACAAATTCACAAGTTTGCTAGTTTGAAACCGTTTAAAAATTCAAACTATATGTTAAATTAACATAGTTTCAACTAAACATAACGAAATATATCTCTCTATCCCAAAAATGTTTATACTTGACTCTAGTTACATTTAAACCATGACTACAAGTGAAAAGCTTACACACATACACGCACTCACGCACACACACACTCAGACACACACAAACACTTTTTCGCATTCTAGTTGGCCAGCTTTGTGCAACAATTTGTGCAATTCCCCAAACCAAATACCAAAAGCTGTCTAAAATAATCAACTCGTGTGCGCAACTAATGACTTAGGCAAGCAAACAAAAAACCTAATACACACACAAACACACACACACAAACATACACACACACGCACACACAATACACAAATGAGTTGCATACTTTACGTGTCGGGCCAAATTTCTACGCAACCAAACGCGACACAAAACGAAATGGAGAAAATGCGTCACACAAAATTGCAATTGACTGCATTGCTAGGGCTGCCCCTGCTACCCTGCCCCCTCCCACTTGTGCTGTGTTTTTGGGAGGCTTTGTTTGCGTTGTTTTTTTTTGTTGGTTCTTATAGTACTTAAATTTAATTGGTTTCCCATTTAAATTGCATTCGCTTGGCAGTCTTTCTTTTGAATGTGTGTGTGTGTGTGTGCGTGTTTCATTCAATTCTAGTCGTATTTGTTTGGCTTTGCGCCCTCCCCCCAACCACCTACCTATGTAGCTATATAATTTGGCTATGATTGCCATAGCTTTTGCTCGACGGCTAAACAATAAACTCTAAAAGCGGCCGAAAATAAAAATATTTTGTCATAAATTGGCCATTGCCCAACGGCCTTTGTTGTTATGTGTGTGTGTGTGTGTGTGTGCGTGTGTGTGTGTGTCATACAATTACTACAGTTTATGGCGCCTGAACACATTTATTTAGATAACAAATTGTAGTTTTTCCAATTAAAATTTTCCGTGCGTATTTCAAATATATCAAATTGAATTGTTGCCATTGAAAATTGCATCTGGGCCACAATTTTAATAAACGTATATATGTTGGTATTTGTTTGTTTGTTGCATCCATCTGTTTGTATAAATAACCATTTAAAATATTTGATTACTGACAAATTTATGACACGCCCACCTTTGGTGAGGGGGGCGGGCGCATATAGCGTAAGCTTTGCCAAATATTTGTATTTAATAGTTTTTCATTTCATTTGAAAAGGTAAAAATAAATAAATAACAAGTAAGCCGAATATTTGATACCCTTGCAAAGCTTTATTTATCATAGTAAAATATTTTAAGGGATCTTGCAGCTATATAATATAGTGTACCGATCTGACAAATGATCTAACTTTTACAAAACGAAGACCTTGACCTTCGATAGCCCAAAAACTGTGAAATTTGTTTGCTTGGGCAGACGAAAATGACAATATTGACTCAGTTTGCTATGCTGATCATGAATATATATACTTGATGGAGTCGGGTATGCTTTCTTCGGTGCGTTAAGCATTATATGACAAAACTTATGAACACTCTTTAACAACATAAATCTTTTGAATGAAATGTCAAAAGTAATACAAGAAAAGTGATTTTAAAGCATCAAAGTTTTCGTATTTTTGTAATATTGTTACAACAAAGCTGTAAAGCTTATTTTTAGACTGATAAATATTTACTAGTGGCTAAATCATGCATAAAGCTTCAAGAGGCAAAGGATGAGAGCTCGAGTAGCGCTTGAAAAACATTGAAAATACATGAACTAAATTTTGGTAAATACGAGCATAGATATTTTACGAATCACCGCACAATAAGCTAGAAAAAACTAGCTTAAGAAATAAAAACCAAATAACATTCATTATTAACTCTAATGTGAGTGTGTCTGTGTTGCTGCTGACCGGATAATAAACAGTTGAAAGCAATTGAAGCGCATGCACTGATTCCATAAGCTTTTTTCGCACAACCCTTTCAAAACAAACTGTATCCCAACTAGGATGTGAACATAAGCCCAACTAAGCGTTAAAAGTGGGGGGTGAGAGGCAGCTTACACACACACACACACACACATAGAACACAACGCATAAAATATTAATAATAACAAGATTTGTGCAGTTGGCTAAACGGATGTAGAACCCCATAATCCCATTACTAGGGTCAGTGCTCGCACTGAAAATGATGAGAAATCGAATCAAATCGAGAGAGCGAGTTGAGTTGAGTTAAGGTTTTTGTATTTTTAGCTTGAGCCGAGTTCACTGTTCACTTCAGTTGTTGTTAAAGTTTGAGCCAAGCCAAAAAACAACTTTTCTTCAGTTTCTTCATTTTCTTTTTTTTTTTGGATTTTTGTATTTTTTGCGCCCCGCAGTTGTACGTGTAATTGAATTCTGTGGTGGTCCATTTCGTCCGTCCACGTCGTCATCGTCTCTGGCGTCAATTTATTTGACCACGTATTGTATGCATATGTGTGTGTGTGTGTGTGTTTGGTTGGATTGTCGACTGCGGTTGTTGAGTGGTGTTGTTAGCGTAGCTTGAAGTGTGGGAAACGTGTTGGTCAGCGGCTACGTGCGTATTACACGGCACCATACCCCAAACAGAAAAAAAAAATACCAGCAGTATGAAAAAAGAAGGGTTAGAGGGCGTCAACGTAATTGTATTGGTCGGACTAAACATGGCGCTCACTTGTCCAACTCCCACTTGACGTCCTTCTTCTCGGTCTGTCTGTTTGAATGTGTCTGTTTGACTGGTTTTCTATGGACTCTCGCCGACACGCACGTTTCTAATTTTGTGCGTGGCTTGTTAAATTTTTTCCTTCCTGCTGCCAACACAGACATACAGAGCACTTTTCTTTTTTGCCCCTATTCATTCATTTTGTTCGACTAAAAGTTCATTTAGCTATGAGCTGTTTATTATCTGTGGCTGCCGGCTTATGGGACTCTGCGGTTAGAGGGGGTAGGTGGTAGGGTAAGAGCGGTAGCGGCTTAAATGCTCAGCTGGGGTTGAAGCGTTTTTGTCTGTGTGTGTGTTTTGAATGAAAACAATTTGGCAGCGTAACGAACCACAAAATCCAATTCGGGAAACCGAGAACCAATACCCGAAAAAAAAATATATATATATATGTATGTATAATAATGTTGATAATGCTGTGCGTTGTTAATTATGAAAGAAAGAAAACGCTTTGATATATTTATAATTAAACACAAACGAATTTTTAATATATTCAACTTAATAAAGCATATTAAAATTTAATATACATTTTGTTTGTGTTTAATTTCATAATTATTGTTTAATTTAAATGTTAAGAAGAATTTAAAAAATAATTAAAATCGTTCGTTCCTTCTTTCAACTGGACTAAGAGCATTATTTAATTATAAAACTATTTCACAGTTTCCATAAACAATATCAATTCTTTATTCTCTATTGATTATAAGTATTTTTAAGTATATTTTGTTGTCCTTATTAAAGATCAAGATTTTTGAATAATAAATTATTGTTTTTCGGACTTGATAAAACACATGTTTGAAAACCATTTTTCACTAAAAAATGTTTTGTTTAATATTAAATGTTATTTTTAATCATTTTTATGCTTTTAACTTTTCAAAACTCCTTTCTTTAATTACTTTGATTTTTTCAAGCTTCACAAAAAACATTTTGCTAAATCTAAAAAAAATGTTTCGTTGTCTAACCCTTACAAAGTAATTGTAACCAATCATTTAACCGGGTTAATCCTTCAGTTAACAATGCCTAACAAGAGCCCCAAAGAATGAGGTAAAGTAAACCCAACTAAGTTTACGAGTGGCAAATCTTCGGGTATTAGGGAATACGTACATAGCACAAAAGCCACACAAAGCATTGTCGTTGCCGTTGCCGTTGTCGTTGTCGTTGTTATCGTCACCATTGCAACCGGTGACTGAAATCAAATACATTTGCTCTTAAGCACAATTGACATTTTGCACATGACGTGGCAAAGCTAAAAAAAAAGAAAAAACAAGAAAGAAGAAAAAAAAACCAAAACAGTGAAAGGTGAAACGTTGCAGCCCATTGGCGGCACTTGTATCCTTGACTGACCCCAGAAGCGGAGAAGAATAGAAAAAATTGTAGGGAGATAGGGAGGGCGACATTATATGCTTGTTATAATCCCTGCCAACATTTTTATTGCAATTGTCAACTTGGGCCATAAAGCAGCGCTCAGAATCTGACACCTACAAGTTTCGGAAACGAAGCCAAGCGACACAAATTGAAAATATGACAAGAAAATTCGTTTTTACTCGACAGTCAGCACACACACCCAACTAGGTCGGGGCCAGACTAGGATGCTATAATACTTGAGGGGAAGACAGAGAGAGAGTTTCGAACCTGATGCACAACTGTGGCAGTTTGCTAAGTTGCAAAGAGTTTTTGGTGGCGTCGAAAGCATATTGATTTCAGAACCGCTGGGACCTAAAGCGTGTTTTGCCAACGTGGGCAAAAACGAAAAAAAAAAACCAAAAAATACCCAAAAACCATACATATGAAAAAGAAGGAAAATTGCAACTGTATGTGTGTGTGTGTGTGTGAAAAAACGCAATGAAAAGCGCATGCATCAAGGTGAAGTCAGCAGTTTCTTTTGCTACTGGCGCGTTCTTGCCAAATGTGCCCGCTCAAGCAAATAAAAATAATATTTTACCATGGCATCGGCGAGCAACCAAAACAATACGTTCCAACAAATGCATCCCAATGCCATCCAAAAAATAGTAAGAGATACAGAGAGGGAGAGAGAGAGATACTATAGTCTCTGACTGGTCCATTGATATGCGAACAATAAGCCAGGCTAACTGGCTGGTGCCAAACAACAGTAGCTGAAATTTTAGCTGCTGCCGATTTTTTTTTTCTTTCTTTTTTTTTTGACCCAGTAACGCAATCAGGCAGCAAGCAGCATCCTTGCAATATTTTACAGCGCAACTTTACGATCCGATTTTCACTTTGTTTGCCATCAAATCAGTGCCAAAAATTATGGTACTTTTGGGGCTTGCATTTCCTATTTTTTTTCTCTTTTTTTTTTTTTGTTAATAATGTGTTTAATGTTCTCCAGCTGTGTGGAGAAAAATAAACAAACTCATTCAGATTTTATGATGATGACAGCAAATTAAATATGTTAAAGTGAGGGAAAAATCTTTTGTATATACGATATTGTAATTATTATTTAAAAAATCCGAACAAAACATTTAATAGTTGATAAATACCAAAAAATATGCAAAAGAATATGATAAAAAGATGTTGTTTAAATAAATGTGTAGTTGAAGTTTATGACAGTTATTTTTGTGTAAAATAAGTCAAATTTTAAAAATTTACTCTTTTCATTTAATTATAAAAATACTCTAAAAATCCTTTTTAACGTGTGATAATTAAGTTTTATACACAAAAAGAATTATATATTTTAATTTAAAAATCCTTTACGAGTAAAAACGGATTAAGAAATGCAGTAAAAAATATCTTGACTATTTCAGCAACATAAAAATTATTTTTGCCTGGAAAACGAAAGGTACAGAAGCCGGAAATTGGATAACAGTGAAAATTCATTACTGCACCCAGGAGCAAAAGAAGCAGAAGAAGAAGTAGAAAGCCACAAAAAACGCAGCCAAAATCAAAAGTCATAAACATAACGAACCACAACTTAAGAAGGCGCCAACTCCCAAGTGGACCGGTAACATTAGCGCACTCCACAACTTTTATTGGAGCCTGGCTGGCTGGCTGGATGGCTAGCAGGCTTGCTAACTGCTAACTGAAGGCCTGCTTGGCTTTAGCAAACGGTTCTTTTCGCGTCCTTTACGACTCGCGGTACCATAAAAATGCCATAAAATTGTTTAAAGCCATCGAATAGGCGCTAAGCAGCAGCAAAAGTGCACTTGTTGAGTACACGCTTTTCTGTCCAGGGCCTTTTTTTTATGTTATGCTAACGTTTAATTTTAGTTTGTTAGAGCCGTGCCCCCCATTGGCATGAAAACAAGTTTATTTTGTGGTGAAAATAACCATAAAGTATAAAAAAAAGTATATATTTATATATATAAATACTTTAAAGCACACTTGATGACAGGGTAAAGTTATATTGTGCTTAAAAGTTAAAAAAGCATAAACTAAGCGAAATTTAGCTGCGTCTTAAACGGGTTAAGAGCTTATTTGATGGACCATAAATCATTTTTTGTGCGCACTAAATGCCATTTTAAATGTTTTTGTTAAGTTTTTGAAACTTTTCTTAATTGATGGTTAAGTTTTTATTTTTTTATTCTCAATATTAGAAAATACTTTATTCACAAATAAACCCAAGACAATCTGTGCAATAAAATGAATTGCCATAAAAACTGTATGTTGAAAGCATTTCCACACATAGTAGTTACTTACATACAAATCTCCACCAAACATATTGAAACTAACTGCTCAACAGTTAACTAGCCTAAGCACTTACATTCGACACGCCTTCTGCTCTCGTGTGCAGCATTATTCAAACACCTTTTTTCGCATGCAGGCTTTATGGCTTTTTGGCCCAAGATACGACGATGATGGCGTCAAACTTAAGTAGGCTTTTGAGAGCAGCAGGAACGAGGGCCCAAACAATGCCTAAATGTATGCAATAAAAACTAAACAAATCGCTGCGAATGGCACTTATTATCACCTGGCAAGATTTATTACCTGCTGACCACACACAAACAAGCCCACACACACACACCCACACAAAGCAAAAACTAATAAGAGTAGCAAGCAAAAAAGAACACAACGAAAAAAGTAAGGCAATGAAGGTGAGCAACATTTATAAATGGCAACTAAAATGTCTACCATAAAAGAATATATATACTATAAAAGAGTATGCGGGCTTTTGGGGGCGTGGCACACACACACAAAGCTGGGCAGCTTTCGCTGGCAGCCTTTTGATAAATTTACTACACAAATTGAGTCGCTAAATTAGAACATTTATTTTTGTTGCCCAGCTTCCCATTTTGTGCTTGTTCTTCTTCTTGTCTTTGTGCTATTTTTTCGATTTTATTTTTTTCGTTGCCCTCAAAAAAAAAAAAAACACAAATAGAAAAGCAACGAAAATAGGAAGAAACGGACAGAAAACTCCAAGTGCGTTTGCCACTTGATGTGGCATCCGAACTGGCGTCCCTTCCCCCCACCGCTTGTGACCGTCCAGTGTGTGTGTTTGCCTTCATTATTTTTTGGCAGGGCGCATTCAACATCGACTGGCTGCACTTCATACTTAAGCTCGACCAAATCTCGAGAGTGTAATTTATTGTTATCATTTGTTTGGCTAAAAGCAAAAAGACGAGCTACCCAAAAAGGATGGCACAAATGAACGCCAAGACCAAGCGGGGTCAACAACAGGCAACGATGCCAATGCCAACGAATTCAACATACTCTTAAAGACCTTCATAGACCAAGAGACTTATGTTATGGAATTTTTACCAAGAATTTACTTGGGAACAACATTAAAAACTAAAAACACAGCAAAACAAAGTTTTATTTCAAGTGGTAAGATTTGTAGATATTCAAAAAACTTAATTCAAATTGGCATAAAATAAAAAAAATATTTTTAAAAAAATATTTGTTGGCTAAAGCTACATATTTCTATATTAATGTCTTCTTAAAAATCGCTAAATATTTTGAAAACTAAACAAAAATCACCCTTTTTATTTTCATGATTTTTAAACACTTCCAAAAAAATAAATATATAAAAAAAAAAAATTTAAAAATTCAAATTTAATTATAAAAAAAAAATATTATTTACTGAAACAACTATTAAAATCATATTATTGCCTCACATTATTAATTTGATTAAAAATAAATTCAGTTCAATAGCGAAACAACATTTTTTCGAGGGTATGGCAAATGATTTTGTGTCTAGGAACACAAAAAAAAAGACCCCAAAGACAGCATAGAAAAAATAGAGAGGATGAGAGGGAGAGCAAGAGAATTAAAGAGCAGGCATAAAGTCCATATATATATGTGTGAGTGTATGTTTGTGTTGTGTGCTTTGTCTGTGTGTTTGTATGTTTGTTTGTTTGTATGTATGTACGTACACAGCATTTAGATAACTAAAGTAATTTATTTTATATGGAGGTCATGCGCTCATGGACATGCGAACATAAATAGCAAAAGGCACACAAACATACAGAGAGCACACTAACATTTCTTGATAGAAAATTACGCACCGAAACTGAGACATTTCCTGTGGATGTGGCACAAATTTTTAGCCAAGGCGGCAAGACATACAGATAGAAATAGAGATAAAGATGCGGATACAGATATGGCGAACCGGTGTTTGAAACTAGTTTTGTGCCATTTTTATTGCCTACTTTGCGGCATTAGCATGCGAATTAAGAAAACTGAATGCGTGAGAAGCAGTCAAACCCAAAAATAGTTGCTCGAAATTAAATTTCCGACATCGTGGAGCAAAAACTTAATTAAGTCCACTTTGGTTGGCCTTTATCAAATCGAATCGTTTTGCATAAATAGTTGAACGCATACTTTATGGCGTCCAGTAAAAATTATTTAATTGGAAAATTGTTTAGCAAAAACAAAGAGAGAGGAAGAGAGAAGAGGCAGAGAGAGAGAGAGAGAGGGAGCGCGGAAGAGTGCAGAAACTTTTCGCATTGCTGAGTTGCGTATCAAAAATGCATAGCCTACTTTTCTGCGGGGTCCCAAACTGCAACTTAGGCTTAATTAAACAACAAACACACACACATACTGCTCCTCTCCTTCTGTCTAATAGGCCACTTGGGTCGCACGCATTATTATGCGACACCCACACACACACGTAATGGCCCTATTATAGTTGGGTATAGCATTAACAATGATGCCAATAACGACAACAAAACATTTACATGTGGCTCAAACAAATTATTACAAACCTAATGACCTACTATATATATAAATTTGCACAGGCCAAACAATGACCAGCGGGAAAGCAAAAGCATCCCCATGCTGATAAGATTTAACCAAACTGTTGGGGAGGGGAGTTTGGGGCGGTGTGTAAAAGGCAAACGAAAAATGTGTGTTAGCATGCAAAATATATAGTACTCTACTACTTCACATTGTCATGGAGCGTGGGCATGAGCAGCGCCAGCAGCGAAAAAATTGCCACAAAATTTATGACCAGAGAGACAAAGAGCTAGAGAGAGAGTGAAAAGAAAATGGCTAATAATTTAGAAAAGTTCTTCTTTTTGTTTGTGTTTAAAATAAAATTGCCCAACAACAATTTTATGGCTTAGCAGTGATAAAAAAGCGTTTTGGCCATCTCGCATGCTTTAAAGCCAAAAAAAAAAAGAGGAAAAAAACTGAAAAGATATTTTCCAGAACTGCATAATGCATGCGAAACGCTCAACACATATGCATATTCACATTCTAGCACACACCAACACACACACACACACACACATATACCGGCTCAAGTGGTTGCATTCTTAAATTGGATTAAGTGGTTTTTGCACCCCAGCTTACTTATGCAGCTGTCTCGCTTTAGCACCCTCACTCTCTCTCTCTCTCTTTTAGTCACACTTGTGCAAAAATTGGAAATTTTGAAATTTTCTACTAGTTTTATTTCCTTTTTTTCCGGTTTGGGCTTTACGCTCGACAGAGCTCGAATTTCATTAAGAGCACAAAAATATTAAAGCAATGTTTTTATTTAGCAAACCGTACATTTCTTCCAAGTGTTGCAAACAAGCCCCAGAAAAAAGCAAATAAAAAATATATTTAAATAAAGTAAAACTTCGTTTAAGTGTGTGTGTGTGCGTGGGTGTTAAGAATATTTTGTTTAATTGCTAAAAAGGAAACTAAATATTGGATAGTGTCTGGGAAGGAAGAAAGCGAATCGACAATGTTGCTTAATACCAATTTGGCAGAACACTCAAATAAATATGAGAATAAAGTACTTGCAACCGAGATTTAGGAAGTGAATAAAATACAAGATATTTTTTTAAAACCACTTTGCTAAGCGCAAACAATTCGCATTCAGGCACAAAGTGTGTTAAGGCAACAAAAAGAAAAGCTTAGCAAGTGTAATTCGGCTAATAAAATATGAAGACGGATCAAAACGCAAAACAAAAGCTTTGAATAAAATCAAATATCAAATAACTTTAGATTGCATTTAAGTAAAAAAACAATTTCATAAACTTTTCATATCAATATCACTTAATCAAATCGAAGACAATTGCGATTAAGCTATTTCGTTGGCAACAACATTTTACATTTTTTTTAAGTGGCAAGCGAAACTAGCTAAGGACCAAAATATATATAGAAATTTGTATCCACGATCTATTTTCCCGCCTGCCCCTTCACACACGCACACAAACACACACACACACACACACTTGCTAAGTCAATTTCGTTTGGCTTAAGTTTAGTTTTTTTCTCATCGATAAAAAAAAGTAAGTAAAGAGAAGAAAAACAACATTTGCCACAGATTTCATTTCACATAAAAATCGCATTGAATGTAGTTTGCTGTTGTTGTTTTTGTAGTAAGTGTATCTGAAACAGTATTTGTATTTGTGTATCTGCGTGTGTGTGTGTGTGTATTGGTAGATGTATCTATAGCCAGCCATTTAACGTGGTGATAAAATTTACATTTTAACCAACGCATTGGCGAAAAGACCAAAGCCAAAAGAAACAACAACGAAGGGCAGGCAGTCAGGCCGTCAGCAAGGGGCTGAAAGGGGCAGGTGGCTGAAAGGGGCAGGGGCTTAAAGGGGGAAGTGGCTGCAACTCTGCCACTCAGTGTTGGCCATTTAAAAGACCAAAATGAAATTGGTTTTCCGATTGCGCGCCAGACTTTTCGTTTTCGGGTCGCGAATATCTTTTGGTTTTGTCTAACGTTTTGGTGGTTGACAATTGTGCGAGACGACATTAAAGGAAACTATACACTCAAAGAAATTGATGTCTCAGTTGTTAAGTTCCAGCCGTATAGTATAAACTCTTCGAAAATCATATTAATTAACTATAAATAGTTAAAAATTTCACTTCTGTTACATAACTAATAGCAATTGTGATTAAAAGCTGCACCATTTTCTCACAGTGTAGCAAGCTGTCGCTGTCTGGCGTTGCCACATTCTTACATCTTTTTGATTTTTGGCTTAGCTGCGCTGAACTCAGCTCAGGCGGCTCTCAATGACCGACGGGCATATTACATTTTTTGTTTATTCTATATGTTTTTCTTCTTCTTCCTCGACTCTTTTTTGTTTCTGTTGGCTTCCTTTAACATTTTTTACTGCAGTTGATATCGCTGATAAGCTCGGCAGCAGCATTTTTTTGCTTTTTTACGCACTTCATGAAATATATATAGAGCGTGTTGTTGCTGTTGCTGTTGTCGACTACTATTTGCTTTTTATCGGCATGCCACAGGGGGTGGTGTAGGGGTGTGGGGGGCACCATCATTGATTGAGTAAGCTGGCAATGCCATTTTTAATACTGTACCAAAACCTGCTGCTTACCGTTTGTTGCGACATGTTTTACATAAGTTCAACGGAAAAGCAGAAGCAGAAGAAGAAGAAAAAATGTGTCACGTTTAGTTTAAATGTGGTTGGGGTATGTATGAGTGTGGGGGGTGGTGTGGGGGGTGGTGGTGGTTTGAGTGGTTGTGCTGTCTGCTTATTAATGTTTGATGTTATTCCTTTGACGTGCCAAAAGCACTTTGATTGACTGTTTAGATTGTTCTTGATCTCTCCTTCTCTTTTCGCCTTTTGTCAGCTTTTTAAATGGCTAATGATTTGACAGGCACAAAAGTTGCAAGCGGAATATTTTATTCGTTAAATGCCTGTATGTAGCTGTCAAAGCTAACAAAGCAGCTGAAGCTTAGACCAATTTGTCAGTTCATTTGTCACTTAAAATTTAACAAGCAGCTAAATTAAGTTGTTGCCAACCTAAAAATGGTGTCAATTACAAATCCTTTACAAGATTCAGTTAGCAGTCCTGAAAGAGCACAATTCGACAACACTGGAAAAAAATCTTACTAATTCCAGTTTTATCCGTTTGCAATGCTCCTCAAGATTTGCATGCACTTAAGACCAATGGGACAAACTCCACCCGATCCGATTAGAGTGGGTCACGTGCAAATGGATACTAAACACAGCCAGCATAAAATCCACAATCTCTCGATAGACTGGCATTCCATTAACACATCGCATCGATTTAAGCTGATTTCCAAGGCGAAAAACACAAACAAAACAAAAGTGAGTAGCCAAACGAAGGAACAACTAGTACGAGTCGGGGGTGTTATTAACTGAGAGCATTTTGTAGCTCTGTGAAAGTTTGTCGAACACTTCACAAAATGTATTTATAAAGTGATTTGCATAGTGCGATATACAACCAGTGACAAGTGACAGTTGGTGGGGAGTTTGGGGTGGAGAGGAAAACAAAGGCTCCTACGTACTACATATCTATGCTTTTTCATTCATATATATATAGTATATACTATATCGACTAGTTGTGAAAGCTGCTTTCTGTTGTGTGTATTTTCGATTCGGATGTCAAGCAGATATATATCTCTAGCAGCTGCTACTGTGAAAAGCGCCACGTGGCAAGCCGAAGCAGAAGGAGATGGGGAAGAATATAAAGTCATAAAATTGAATTGGTAATTTTTTGTGTTAAAAGCAGAAATTAAAATAAATTGAATTGCTGCTAAGACGCGAAGCACAAGCAAAAGATGCGGCAAATAGCAAAGCCAAAGCGCACAAAAATTCAAAATACAAAGAAACAGCAATAACAACAATACCAGAACCCAATGCCAAACCCGCGCGCGCTGTAAATGCAAATGAGTCGCATCAGCTATGAGCTAAATGTAAGGGTAGGGGTAAGGGTGTATGGTTGTGTTGGTTGGGTCAGGAGGTAAGGAGGGTGCTTAAGGGATTGCGAAACAGGTTCGTTTAGGTTCTGTAGGTCCTGTCTTGTGCCAAATGCAAGCTAAATAAGAAACTCAACCAAACGGGAGTGAAAAGAAAAGTAAGAAAATGCTTTGTTGTTGTGTCCACTTGGTATACCTGGGAGTTAGTTGAGAATCGTGTCAGCTGAGTTTAAGCCATAAATAAAAGGATATCAGATATATTTATATATTTACGGTTTACTTTTGACTAATTTTTCAACTTTTTTTATAATATATATATATATATATATATATTATTTTTTAATTTAATTTTCTTATATTTTATTTTTTAGATATTAATATTTTTATTATATATATATATATATATTTGATTTAATTTAGTTTTCTTATATTTTATTTTAATTTTTTTTTTCGATATTAACATTTTTAATATATTTTTTTTTTATATTTTAAATGCATTTTATTTTTAAATTTAGATTTTAATTGAAGTTCTAAAAAGACAAAAATTAAGAACATTTATTGTTTATATTTTTAAAATATTTAATTTCATATTTTGCTGCATTTTTTATAGTTTAAATATTATTATATTAAACTGACATATATTTTTATTAAAGAGCATCTGCCTAGTCTATCATTTTTTAGTATGCAATGCTTAGTTCCGTCGGTTTTGTTTTATTTTATGGCTGACATCGTCATCCTACTCGTCCTGTTGTAATTTCAGTCCTTGCTGCTGCTGCTGTTGTTGTTGTTGGTGCTGTTTTTTGTAATAGGATTACTGAATAAATTAAAGTATTTGCCGTGGCATCATCAAATAAGATTTGCAGCACCGTACTGGCATTTTGGAGCCCTTCTCCCCACTAACCTAACCTTCTTAGCCCGCTCTAACGAGCTACAATGCGCGAACATCAAAAATCGCAAGGAACAAAACAAAAATAAAAAGACAGCAACAACGAGCAAAAAAAGAATAACAAAACAGCACACAAAATAAATAAATATGCGATGCTGTGGGTAAGCCCGACAGTGAGGGAGAGAGAGCGAGAACGAGAGGGAGAGGGAGCATCGCAAGTGGTTGGGAGACACGTAAAAGTAAAGTTTATTGCATAATTTTAGGCGGCTTAGTTAAAGTGTATTGTAAACACAAGTGAGAGGGGCCAAAGATAAACAGAGCATATAGTACGGAGAAAAAGTAGAGACACAAGCGAAAGAGAGAGAGAGAGAGAGACAATAAAAGTGCAGATTATATGAAAATATGTCAGTAAAGTTTTTCTTTCATTCTCTTCTTTGCTTTCGAGCATTAAACGAGATTTACAATTCCTTTACGAAAGTATCAACAAAAAAGTTGACAATAAAAGCAAATCATATTCAATACAATTGAATTGAAGTAATAAATGGAGCATGCAGTACTTTAAGAAAATAACTAAGCTTTAGCTTGGGTTAGGTTAAAGTTGGAATGAATAAAATAATGCTAACTACTAAGCTTTAACTAGAAAGTTAAATGATGGAAAGACTTAAAAAGATTCAGAAGACACAATGATTAACAGTACTTACTGAGTATAACATTATAAGTTAGCGGGTTAATGGTGGCCTGCTACATATCTAAAATCAATCAATTTAAAATGATTGTTAGAAAAATCTAATCTTAAATCATGTCAAGGAAGATACTTGGAAAATCGTTTACTACAAATTGAAATCAATAATTCATAAAATTTTCCATTTTAGTCGGTTTCCCAGTTTTAAAATGTGTTTTTAAGTAAAGTGTAAAGTTCAAGTCTAACTTTTCCTTTTCACAACTTCAATTTGTATCTATCGTTAACTAATTTGGCTAATGTTTTATGTATGTGAAACGACTTGCACCTATGCCACGCCCACACACAAGCGGCGCGCGCCTTTCCGAATTCCCCATGGTCATCTAAAATTCAGCAATACGCCAGACAAATACCAAAAAGTCGCGACTTAAATAACTGCGCGACCCCAAAAATCGCTGCCTCATATCTCTTGCCCGAAAGCTAGAAACTTCCGCCTACAGCCTGAGGAAATGTCCCTTCCCCCTCTCTCTCTATTAGTAAACCAAACAAATCGCAGCATGGGACACTACAAAAACGAGCAAACAGTTGCGAAGCTAAAGCAAAAATCACTTTCAAAATTTGAAACTAAACACACACAAACACACCCACACACACACACACACACACAGATACAAAAACCGCAAATTTCATTTTGATAAAATTTTAATTTTCGCCCACAAAAACGACTGAACTGTGTACTGGACGGGGCGATGCTCGCAACCAAAAGGACCTGAAGGACCTGCTATATATATATATATATGTGTGGGTGTGTGTGGGTTTGTGCGCCTCAATAATTCAAAGATGTTAAGCCGAAAATCGGCGCTGGCGTTGACGTTAGGCATTGGCAACGGCATCGGCAGTGGCAGTAGAAACAGTTAGCGGCAGCAGCAGGACGACAGCTGGGGCCCACACGCAGACAGGATACACATCCGTTGGGGCTCACACACACACACACACGAAGAGATGGCTGACACGCACGCATTAAACTCTATTGGGTGCTAATGTTTTTTTTTCCTCCTTCTTCTTCTTCGTTTCCATATCAGAAGGCAACAAAATTTTCATAAATTCAGCAATGAGCCTGTCGACACACAGAGAAAGAGCGACACACACACACACACATAAATGTGTACTTCAGTGCATGTGTAATAAAAATACGCTAAAATGTTTGTGCCACATACAACACAAACACATTGCTTATTGCGTACTTCTGGCTATGATGAGGGGAGGGATGGGGAGGTTGGGGCTCGTGATGCAAGCGCCACAGCAGTGATAGGGAAAGTACGTGGAGAGGAGGAAGTTCGCGGAGGGGGGGAGGAGCGTGTCGTGCCGCAGAGAAGGTCGTGGCAATGTTGTTCATTTGTGGCAGCATCCGTTAGGCGGTAATGTTGTTGTTGTTCTCGTTGTTGTTGTTGTTGTTGTTCTCTGCCTCTGCTTTTTGCTGCGGATGCGGCTTCTGCTTCTGCTTTTTTTGCTGCTGTTGCTTCCTAGCCGTATTAAAGCGCGACGCGTTATTAAATTTTAAATGTGTTAAAGAAAAATTGTGCGCTAAAAATGTTGCTTATATCGTTGAACTAAAGTTATCGTTTGTGCAACAGAGTTGCATTAAAAAAGCCCGATTAATAAATATGCATTAATATTATAGACAGAAATATTATTTTTGCCTATTTAAAGACATAAAGTAAATATATTTTCGCTTATTTTAAATTATTATTCATTACCAATATCAAAAATATAAAAAGTTCTTTAAGACAAAAATTTGTAATTAGAAAATATATCCCATATATATGGCCTGAACCCATTAAAAATGGGTAAAAAGGGTATACTGGTTTTTTGCAATAGTATGTAACAGGCAGAAGGAAGCATCTCCGAACCCATAAAGTATATATATTCTTGATCAGCATCAATAGCCGAGTCGATATAATATCAACAGCCGAAAGCCATGAACGCGTCGATCTCAGAGACTATCAGAGCTAGAGACTCCATATTTGGAACATAAGCTCGCCTAATCCCCTATGCAGTACAAGTTTGTTTCAAATTATCGATAACTCTTCCCGTTTCCGATATACACATGTGATCGGTAACAAAAACAACTTGAACTTGGAAAACTAGACGAAATAATGACAATCTGTGACACTTTTTTTTGAAATCGGTTGAGAAACATCGAAGATATGGAGCATTGAAGTTAAGAAAGTATGCACTATAGGCGTATACACTCACACACTCACACATACTTGCAAGTCTAGTCGGGATTTCTTGTTGTTTTTAAATATTTCTCTCAAAATCAATTTTACTTGAAATCGTTATGGGCTTAAAGACACTTTACAAGCATTTTGTAGCACCGGTTTTAATATTCGTATATGGTAATCCTGCACTAATATGTTGTAATGATGCTTTCTATCGGTTATTCGGGCACACCCTCAATCCACTTACTCGCGCACACACATGCACACAGCTGGTATCCAAAATCCATATATATATATATACATATATGCTTATGCGCGACGCTTATCGGCGCCTCAAGTCAACAGACAGAGGGCTGCTATAAAAATTTGCATTTGACTAATGCCACACGAAGAGAGAGTGGGCGGAGTGGAAGTGGGGGGAATGGTAAGCGGGAGGACGTTATCGGATAAGCGACTCGCCTCAACCCTTACACAACCAAAATAAGAAGAAGAAGAAGCAGCAGCAACATCAGCTACAACAATGGATCGAAAGGACATGCCAATGCGTTTGCTGATTTCTTGAGCGCGATACGTGCAAGGATTTTTTTTTACGCCGAGCTAGAAGCAAGCCCCACCCCCCACTTCCTGCCTAACCGACTACTCTTAAGGGGTGCTGATGAGCAGCCCTTATCAAAAAGCTGTATATGTATAAAAGTTAGGGACGATTTTGGCGACGCCTTTACGCTATTTCCTATTAAGCTATTTGTTGCCAGCTCTCATTTCGTCCATTCTCTCCCCGTTGTGTGTTTTGTACTCTTGCCAAATTCGTGTACGAAAGTTGCATAGCAAAAGATACTACTACCAAAAGCTTAACCCTCAACAGGGCACACATCTGTATGAGAGTGTGTGTGTGTGTGTCTGTGTGTGTGGGTGTGTATGAGTGTGTATGTGTGTGTGTGTGTGTGTGTGTGTGTGTGTGTGTGTGTGTGTGTGTGTGTGTGTGTGTGTGTGTGTGTGTGTGTGTGTGTGTGTGTGTGTGTGTGTGTGTGTGTGTGTGTGTGTGTGTGTGTGTGTGTGTGTGTGTGTGTGTGTGTGTGTGTGTGTGTGTGTGTGTGTGTGGTGTGTGTGTGTGTGTATATGTGTATAAGTGTGTGTGTGTGTGTGTTTGTGTGTGTGTGTGTGTGTGTGTGTGTGTGTGTGTGTGTGTGTGTGTGTGTGTGTGTGTGTGTGTGTGTGTGTGTGTGTGTGTGTGTGTGGGTGGGTGTGTGTGTGTGTGTGTGTGGGTGGGTGTATGTGTGTGTTTGTTTGTGTCTCGTTTATCGATTTTCATCGCTCTCCCCAACTCCCCTTTGTCTGCACTTGCACCCTGTGCCACACTCTCGTATGTGTGTGTGTGTGTGGATTTTTGACATGCCAACGCATTTTAAATTTGCATTTTTTGGCACCGACATTGGCAAAATTTTTAGCTAAAAGCGTTTGCGACTTCGCATATATTGCATATGTCCACGACAGAGACACAGAGAGACAGAGAGAGAGAGAGAGCAAGAGAAAATGGGAGAGCGAGAGATAATGCCTAAATTTGTTAAAAATCTGCCGACTATTCCAACAGCAAGAGTTGAAGTACACAAAAAAAAGAAATCAATTGTTTAATGATATTTTTAAACAGCCTTGAAGTCGGTTTGCCCATTCTGAGAGTCAATAAAGTTTTTGTTTTTATTAAATTTCTGTGGCAACCCACACACACACCCACACACACACCCACACACACACCAACACACACGAAGGTAACTTCAATAAGTCACTGTCATAAGCTGTCCCTATATGTGTGCGTGGGCGTTAGTGTGTGAGTGTGTAAAAAGGACCGCAAGTGGCAAGCATTGTGATTTTTGAAGGTAGCTTTTGAGAATTTTCACTTTGATTTATTAATTTCTTTGGCCAAGGCCAAAAACAAATTCAACACTTTTAGCCGAAAAGACTTTAAACAAACACTTTTAAAAGAGCGGGAGAGACAGAGAGAGAGCACGAGTTTGAGAGAGAGAGAAATACGAATAAATATTAATTAAGTTGTGTTCAAATTTGATGCTTCAAAATAAAAATCACTCCCCTGGCGCACATTTTGAGATTTGGTCTCATTAAGTCTTGCCACGCCTACATTTATAAGGTTTTGCGCCCTTAAAAACAAAGAAATAACTTGACGCTCAAATTATTATTATTATTATAAGCGATTATAATGGATTATCTCCAAAAAAAACTCGGACATTGCCGGCGCAAAAGTCAAGGGATGAAGAAAATAGCAAAGAAAAAGAATCCAAGGAAAATTGTTTGAAATTAATTTGAGAACATAAAATGCTGGCAGCAATGCTTGGGCCAAGGAATGAGCAAAGAACTTACCAAAAAAAAAAGAAAAACTCGTTTGAATTTGTTATGTGTCACGCACAGCGTCCAGTTTTGAACAGTTCGACAAATTCGTTGTTCTCCTAAACATTTTTGCCAGCTTTTTTTTTTGAGTTTTCTTTTCTTATTATTATTATTTTTTTTTTGTGCTTGTGGCTTTTGCGGTCTAGAAACAGAAATAAGTTTAAGCAAAGCCAAACTTGAAGTCACGTTCATTTAAATGAGTTTTGGAAAGTGTTTTGAGTGTGCGGAAAGTTTTGATTTTGGGTACACTTTAAATTTAAATTTTTATTTGAATGGAAAAATTCTTTATAAAGATTATTTTATTTTTTAAATCTAAAATACGTTTTTCTGCATTAAAATTAATATTTAAACTTGCAAATAATTTAATAGTTCTAAGAAATGTATTTCAAAATATTTTTTAATTTATTTTTATTTTTTTGTTAATACTACAAAAAGTTTACAAAAAATTAAATTAATTAATTTACTTAATTTTTTTCAATATTCGATTAATTTATATTCTGTGTGTTTTTGTAAATCGCTTTTGTGTTTGCTTCGCTTGTCTCCAAGCCTAGTTTTCATTAATCTAATTAAGCCATACACTGAAAGCCTTTTGGCTAATGCCTCAATCTAATGAAATTATGCCACAGCAGTCACACACAACAAACACACACACACACACACAACGAACACTTTAATGGTTTGGTCGCACGTCTTGCTCAAACATTATTGATTTCGAGTGAATAAGGTCAATTAGCTGTTGTGGAATTTTGATGGCATCATTGAAGTGTGCAAAATTATCACAAGCAACAAAATGTTTGCTAAGCCTAAAAGCCTAATAAATAATTATTAAGTCAAATGGACAAAAAAGCATAAAAGGAAAAACAAGTCAACCAAAATTTAATTATGAAATGTTTGCATAAAGTTACTTTCGAATATTTATAAAAGCATATTTAAGTTTGTTTATGTATCCGAATCTCAGTTATACAACAAAATGTACTTAAAGTTCCATTAGGAATTTCTCACTAAAAATAAATACTTTTCAAATCACATTCCAACACTAAAAACCAAGAAAAAAGTCAAATTTAATGCTTGCCCATATAAATATAAATAAAAGCAAAACCTTTTTTTACTCAACAGAACAAAAAAAGGGCAAGCAAAAATAAACAACAACATGGAGAGCTTAGCTGAGGCAAACAAAAAAAGTGTCCCTTGGGCAAGCTGAGCAAGCGCGCGCCTAAAAGTATGCTACAGTTGAAAAAACACACCGAACAGCCCGGCATCAAAGTGCGATAAATAAAGCGTAAAAGACAAGGCGCAAACAGAACGAGAGAGCGTGGAGAGACAGGGGAAGGGTTGCTGTGTGAATTTGCATTCAAATTCTGTTAGCCAAGAAGTGCACAGCTAAATGCTCGCTGGAAAGTATGCTTTCAATTGTGCGCAATTTAGTACAAGGCACAACAAAGCGCGACACCTAAAAAAACTCTTTCTCTGTGTGTGTGTGTATGCTTATTGTGGAGCTGTGTAGCCGCTTGACTAGGTGCGAACAAACGTGCGAAAAGGGACGCCTGAAAACCAGACAGCAGCAAATGGCCAAAACGAACGAAAGTTGTGTTTTGAAAGCGGGTATAATGGTGTGCAATGGCAGAGCTAATATAACGCATATAGGGTATCAGCTAGTCGGTAATTCACTTTGAAAGCACTGCTACTTTCTTTTTCTGCTTGTGTGATTACGAATATTATGATTATTGTTTACAACAACCCCGGCGGAGAAGTCGAAGAAGCTGCCAGAAGTGCACAAGACAAAAAAAAATCAAGATATATATATATATAAGCAAATAAACATAATAAAAGTTCATAAAATAATAAAAATGGCAACCCTAGACTATGCTAGGCGGCCCTGTTGCCTCTGCCACCTACACAACAATGGCGCGACACGGCGCGCGCTAGTTTTATGTGCCACATAAACATTTCGCACCTGCCTTTGCTGCACCCTCTTTTTTGCTTTTGATTACACCTTGCTTCTTGCTTCTTGCTGTTTTGCTTTTGTGTGTTGCCTGCTTTTTGGCGCGCAAAGACTTGAACACTGCATCGCATTTTATTGCATGTCCGTACACGCAGCTATTTTGCTGTTGTCAATTGCCAAGTACCCTTTAAGAGTAAAGATGCCTACGTTTTTTAGGCAATTACGGACTTAACCCAAAAAATTAGATTCAAACTTTTAAATAAAGTTAAAATTTGACTAATATATAAAGAAAATTTAAAAAATATACCAATAAAGTAAATTTTTTGCTAAATAGCAAATATTGCCAATTAGTTTTCTGATATAAATTCAGCAAAAATAAAAAAAAAATAAAAAAAAATATAGCTACAAATTTACTTTTAAGCACAAAATTTACTTTTTCAAACACAACAAATTTTCTAAAAACTTGCAAAAAAGAAAACGGTTTTGAGAAGACAAACAAAACCTTAAGAAGATATTTATATGTTCGGATGTATATTATAATAAAATACACAAAAATAAGGAATATGACATAGAGTTATATTTCTAAAAAGTGGAAAGAAAAATATAATCGGAGAATTGAACATAGCAATAAATAAATATCGAAAAGACATTAGCTAATTATTAACTTTAAAAGGAAGAAAAATAAATAAAAAATTAAATTCAATAAAATTACTCATTTTTTAAACATTTACAAAAGAGTATCTGAAAGTCGAGCAAAATTCTTTCAAGTTTTAAATGCACTATTTCACAAGTGCAATAGATGTACAGTTATAGATGTACAATGAGCGGAGCATGAACATAAACATAACGGTAAAAAAATAACAAAGAGATAAAGACAAAGAGAAGAAGCTGAGAGAGTTGAAATAGTCACCAACCTGCTTAGAAATTATGTTGTTGTTGTTGCTGTCCGTTTGATCCACTGTGGTGAAATTGTTGTTGCTCTTTTGCCTGTTGAATTGTAACGAGCAGCCGCCACTTGCTTTATTTACTGCTTATGTGTATTGATATATATTTCAGGTGCAACAGTTATTAATAAGTGTGTACTTTTGGCAAATATTTCTATAAGACTGAACTTTTGAGCAATGGTTTTTGTACTTTATTAACACTTTTTTTTTTTCGATTGGACAGCGCGTAGAGAACTTTGTTTTTGCTTTTGTTTTTTGTTTTTTTTTGCAGCGGACGCGAATGTCGCGCGACGGAAGCGGAAACCGGAAATTGCGCGCACAACAAGCAGCAGCAGCAGTTGTAGCAGTTGTTGTTGTTGTTGTTGTTGTTGTTATTGCTTAAACCACACAAAATTCTCGATGAGTTCTCGTTGAACGTTCGTGCGGCACTTAATGCGTATTTAAATATGCTTGAAATGCAATTAATTTTGATTTTTATTTAACACACACACAAGAACACGCACTCATACACTTGCACGGAGCGAGAAGAGACAGAGAGAGATAGAGAGTGGCAGACAGACAGACCTACAGTGTGAAAGATAATTAATTATGTTTGGCTTGTTTTGACGCGTTTTATTTATTGTGCATATTTAACATGTTGAGCATCGAACGAATTTAATGAGCTACAACACGCGCAAGCTTTGCCTTTTTAACAATCGACAAGAACACAGCAAATGTTTCACACGAAATAAATTGCACGCATTTTAGGCGTTTACCGTTTACCGTTTTACCGCGAAAGACAGAGAGAGAGTTGACGTTTTGAATTTCACCCGACGTACGTCCAATGCCAACGACAAACGCTCGCAGACTAACTAAACTGAACGGAACGATGGTAGCTGAACGAAACGAATGCCCACAGTATGATGGCTGCTTCCAGTCCAGTCAGTGGTGCTCCATTGCTCAGCATCATTCCTTTCACTCAGTACCTTTCGCTCTCTTCCTTCAACAGCTGTGCGCGCGCTCTTTGCTCTTTGTCTGCCCAACTGGTACTTGCCGGCATTTGTTTTTGTTTTCGTTTAGTGAACGCCGTTGTCGGCATTTTGCGACTGCGACTGCGACGGCGACTGCATTGCTAATAAATTAAAGATCAGCGGCAGAGTCTCTCTTACTCTCCCTGTCGTTAAGCGTGGGTGCAAACGGCAAAATGCATTGGAATGATGATACCCTTTCGATTAACTCGCTCTCTGCCAGTCTGACTCTGTGCTGCCGCAGTCGCTGCTGCTGCTGCGGTTGCCTGCGTCGCTGCTGCTGCCGCTATAGACAGCGTTGAGTTTAGGCAGCCCTACGACAAGAACACACCTGTTGTGCCGACCCCCTTAATGCAGGTGTGAACTGAACGAAAGGTGTAACGAGCGGGAACGGTCGAATATATTTTATTTCTTGTATTCTAATATTGATTTAATGTCTACAGATATCAAGTTTAAGTTGAAAAATAACTATTTCCTATAAATTTAAAAAAATGTTAGACAAGAAACGGAATTAAAATTTTGTAAATATAAAAATTTGTTCGTCGGGTATTAAAAAAAAACTATGAAAAAAGAGTTCGTGTTGAAAAAGAAGTTCGCTTTCATTTCTTGTATTGTAATATTGATTTAATGTCTACAGATATCAAGTTTAAGTTGAAAAATAACTATTTCCTATAATTTTAAAAAAAATTGTAGACAAAAATCTGAATTAAAATTTTGTAAAAATGAAAATTAGTTCGTCAGGTATTGAAAAAAAATTAGGAAAAAAATCACTTCATATTCTTAATAATATTTTACGACTTCTTTTTTCAAAAAAATCGAAAAAATAATTTTAAAAAGTAGAAAATGGATAAGTTTTCAGTTTTTTTTATTTTTTTTTCAATTGGTTAATAATTTTTTCTCAATTAATAATTTTTTAAAAGGAAAAATATATGTTTTTTCATTTACATATATATTTTCAAAAGATTTTTGAGCTTTGGACTAAATGTTGAAGGTTGAGGTTGCTTGAAATGTGCCATAAGTCCGGTTTCACCGATATCGAACCTTGAAAGACTTTTCTAATCACTTCCTCTGCTATTTTTCCAAACCTTTAAACTTAATTGGAAAACACCATTAAGACCCGCACTTTGTTAACTACCAAACTGTCCATCTGTAATCCCCATTTGAAAATCCACCAATTGAAAAAGATTCTATTAAACGGTATTATTCTAGCTGCCTGCTCTCTTCACACTCTCTCTCTTTCTCTTTCATCACTTTGCTCAATTAGCTGTTCAATTGTTTTTCACACCAGCAGCAGCAGCAGCAGCGGCTACAGAAGAAGAAGAAGTCAAGAACAATACTCTATGGCTCAGTTGCAAGTAGAAACAAAACTCCATAAATCACTGAAATCTCTCCCTTTCCGGAATTTACATAAATAATTGCGAGAGTTCGCTTGTCGCAGTCACAAATAAAGCGTGGGCTTGAGAGAGAATAATGCATTCGTTTGTTGTTGTTTGCTGTTGTCTTCTCTTCTTCTCGCCCAAACATCATTAAAAATAAAACCAATTAACGGTTTCGAGTGCCTGGAACAATAACAACAACAACAACCCCTGCTGACCCTCTGGTACTTCCAAAAATAGTTGCAGTTTGGCAAAAATATGTGAGTCATGTTGGGAGAGCGGAATGCGAGGGATAAGAGATGGAAAAAATGTCATTCGCATTGCCAACACACACACACACAAACAAAGAAAGAAAGAAGTTGTTGTTAGTGTTGCTGTTGCGGTTGCAGTGACTGGAGTAGGGGCAGGGGCAGGGGCAGGGTTTAGGTATTGGGATTTTCTTTTTTAGAGGGTTGCTGCTGCATCTGCTTGACAATTTTTAGCTATGAATTGTTTCTGTTTTTCTTTTTGTAGCTCACGTTAATCCTGCTGCTGAAGCGAATGCGAATTGTGCGCAAGGGCAACCCTAAAGCAGGGCAACTCTGGCGACTTAAGAGCTCTACATTAAATGGTTGGCGATGATATCGCACAATTTGTTTGAATTGAAGGTATTACGTGGAATTTGAGTGCAAGGAGTGAATGAGTGAAGATTGCTCGACTAAGTAATACCCTGTAAAGAGTGAGGGCTTACAAGCTAGGGGATCTTGCATAAGGTTTGAGTGTTGTATAACCCAAATAATATTTTTTACAGTGTGCTCGACTAGAGGATACCCTGTAAACAGCTTCAAACCGCTTGTTCATTCAATCCTCAATTTAACCCTCTTCTACCATTCACATAAGACAGGGTTACTTTAATAGTCCAATGATTGAGCATCATTTAGCGAGCAGGGGGCAACCCTGCAACAACAATTAATGCTCTTCAAATTGTCATTTCCGATCATTGGACACGTGTCAATGTTTTCTCGCATTTCATTTCATTCAATTTCATTTCATTTCTCAACGATATTTTATATTTGTTTTGGTTCAAAACTGTCAACTGTTGACCCCTTAGAAAATTATCCTTTCAAGCAGCAAAAGCGCAAAATAATGCTGTTTTGATTTCTGTGTATGTGTGTGCATTCATGTGTGCTAAATGTGTGTGTGTGTGTGGGAAAAATTGCAAGCATTGAGGAACAGCAAGCTAGAATTCGTAACAATTTCAAAAACCAACACACAAAGTGCTGGCAACTCTACGAACCGCGTAAGAGCTACTCAATGCAAGCGCTCTCTTAAATTGCGGCTGTTCGCGCTCTCTGCGCAGCCTTCCAGTGAGCGAGCAGCGTTGCAATGTAAAGAGAACATAACGGAACGCGCTCTTTGCATCATAAACAACAACAGAGAATGCCAAAAAGGAAAAAAAAAAACTTAGGAAGGCCGCACCGCAAGTTAAAAATCCCAAAACAAAATGAAATTTTGTATGTTTTAAATGTCCGAAGGATATTCAAAAGACAACAAACAGCGGGGGGGGGGGGGGGGAACACAACAACTTAACACAAATCACGCAAATATAATTTATTATTTTGCGCGTTATCCTTTAGCCGCAGCCAAGACGCCGCTGCTGCTGCTGCTGGCTCTGCCTCTGCGGATGTGTTTGTCTTTGCCTTCAGCCTGCCGTCTTGCTTGTACTCTCTCCCATCCGAACCCACCACAGCTCCCCACCCCACCACACTCGCCGCCACCTCCTTCTCCACCATCGCCTGTCTTAGCTTCATCTTGTTTCTTTTGCTCTTGGCTTGAAAATTTTCTATGCTTAACGCCATTTTTGTTTGCGAGACACGATGACGACAAATTTTCAACGTGCAACCTGACACTGAGCTCAGATTTTCCAAATTCCTTGTCTTCCTCCACTGCCAAACTCCTCCTCCCTCTCTCTCGCTCACTGTCTCTCCCTCTCTCCCCATCTTTCTCTCCCCTTCTCCAGCTTTCATCTAGCTGCTTTTGAGTTTGTGCTGCATGCATGCAAAACTGCTTCACGACTCCGACGTCGACTGTTGAAAGGATTAGAGCCCGGCTCATGTGTGTGCCATTGCCTTCCCCCATTCCCCCATCGCGTACTCTTCCTCTTCACGCGTTGTGTCTTCTTGTCTTTCTATGCTTCTGTCTGATTGCATGCAAGCAGCAGACCGTCAGCTGTACACTGAGCAAAATTAAGGATGATTGAAATATTAGCATAGCAAATTGTTGTCCAACTACTATATTAGAAATATTTTTGTAGTTTTAAAAAACTTAAAGGCAAATTTGGATTTTGATTTATTTTGATCATGGCCTGGACTCTAGATAAGATATTTTCAAAATTTTCAAAAATTTTTTAAGAGTCTTTAAAATATTTTTAAAATCTTTAGAAAAAAATTAATAAAAAAAAATATAATATAAATATTTATTTACTTAATAATTGTTTTTATCTTTTTTAAATTAAATTCCGAAAAATATTTAATTACAACAAATTTCAGTTTCAGCAAAAAAAAATTTAGTTAAAATATGAATATGAAAAAAAAGCAAAATAAAAAATATTTTTCGTACTTATTTAATAGTTTGTAAATATATTTGTTTATAAAAAAATATTATTTCCGTTTTTCAATACAATATTAAAAGTTATTTTCTTAAAACAAAATGTATTCTTAATTTTGAGATTAACTTCATTCACATCAAAATATTTTTTCTGAGTGTAACAACAATGTAAAAAGTATTTGCACAACTCTCAAGTGGGTCAAATGATTAGGCGGCATGATGAAGTGCCTTTGCCACTTGAGCCGACGCCAACCCCTCCCCCATATCTCTTATGAACCACTTCAGCACCCCCATCCCCCATTCTACAGACAACTTCGAACGTTCCATCCAAAAATAAACAGTTTAATGTTTTGAATGAGCAATTGAATTTGATTATGCACGAATGTGAGTAAGTGTGTGTGACTTAAGTGTGTGCGTGTGTTAGCCCAAAAAAGGATGTCTCGGCTCCACCTCCACCCCCTCCTTCTCCCTCTCAACAGCAGGAAAACAAACGGTTTGCAACTGCGAGATATGTTAAAGCAAATGCACTTCACAGATGACAACAGTTGTGTTAAGGATAGAGAGCTGGATGGGGGGGGGGGGGGCACGACTAGATAAGGGGGGTAGGGGATTGGGTTACCTGTGTTGGACTAAATGTGATAAAGGAGCTTACGTGACATTAGATAGCACCTTACGTGAGGATTACGTTGCACGTGATTACGTCGAAAATTGACAAACATATTACGTAGTTAAGAACCGTTACACACACACACACACACACATGGATTAAAGAGTATATGCTTGTTTTGATTAGCATAGGTATTAAATGGAGGAGAGCGAGAGAGAGAGAGAGAGAGAGAGAAATTTGTGTGTGAATTGTTACGTTACGGAATAAGCTTGACGTACTTGCAGTACAGTTTAGTTCTTAGTTACGTACTTGGGTAATTCTTATTCAATATTGAAATGACAACAAAAATTACAAAAAAAAAGAAAAATAAATTTATTGAAAAAATGCTCTGGAAAACTTTTAAAAGCCAATTAAAAATATCCTTAAATAAATATTTTCTATATATTGCTTAGAATAAAATATAAAAAATTTAAAGAAAAATATTAAATAAAAATAAAAATATTGCTTAGTATAAAATATAAAACATACAAAATAAAACATGAAATAAAAATAATATTTATATTAATTATTATTATTATTATAATATTATTTATTTTTTTTATAATACCAATTTTGTTTGTTGTTAAACTTTACGTTTTTTATTCATTTTTCTAAATTTAAATTTGGTTTTTACGTATTTATAAATTTAAACAAAAAACTAGAAAAAAACACATTGAAAAAACCAAAAAAAAAAAATTTTTACCTAAAAGCAATTTCAAAGTCAAAGTGCTTTAATGATTCCAAGAATTTTTTGGGATGTTTGTGTTGTTCTGGCAAAAGTGAAAAGCAATCAAAATTTTGTTGCACTAAACCACACTGTACGTAGAAAAATATTATCAGTTATTGTCGAGTCCAGACATTGCCCCAATTTTTGGGCACTGCTCCAAACAATTTTACCCAAAAACAAAAACAACTTTCCTTACACACAGGACAACAGCAGCAACAACAGGATATTGCTACTTAAATTCAAAGCCAATCTGTGGCAAAAAAAGAAAAAGAAGAGCAACAAAACAAAACCCGGCACAAAACAAAAGGCACACAAAATATGGCCAGGACAACCTATCGACCGACCAAAAAAACAAGAAAACAAAAGGAACGAAACCCAACAACAACAAAAAACGGCGTCGACATTTAACGTTTTAAATCTGATTATTCCACAACAACTGTCAATAATGCAAACTGCTTACCCCGCCAACCCCGGCCAACCCGCCTCATCCTCCGTTGAGCTAAGCCCGCCCCATAAATGAGCGAGGATTTCCACCTCTCACTGCCTCTCTCTCTCTCTATCGTTCTGTTCTTCCCTCTCGCCCTGGTCATGTAAAACCGCAAACGATGCGAGAAAATTGTCACCAAAAACCCGAAAAAAAAGGAAAGGCACACGAAATGTGTAAATCAAAAAAATAATTGCAACTGATAACAACATCAATAACAATAAGCCCAAAAATGTTGCAGCACAAGTGCCGTGTACCAGCAACCCGATATTTTACTATACGTATATATACAATATGAAAGGTGTGGCGAATTACACACATAACAATAAAGGATAAAGGATAAGGCACAACAGTGGCTACAATAACAACAGCAGCTATGGGAGAGAGCGAGCGAGAGCTTATTAAGACTAGGCAGATACCCCATAAACTAATTTTAACAGAAAACTGCAGAAGTTGAGGTTTCGCTACAGTTGAACTTCGTTATAAACAACTTCTAAGCAATAAAGTTAGATTAGTGTTTGAGTTTTTTAATGAAACTTTTTTTCAATAAGTGATTTCCGAGTCGCTATCGATTTTCCACTGCACTTTTTATTGTTTTTCCTATGTTTTTCCAAACTTTTTATTCAAATTTCAATGAATTGAATATATTTTGAACGTTATTAAGTAATATTATGAGATTTTTAGCTCAACTTTAAAGATTAATTAGTCTGGACTTTAAAAATTAAACGTAGATCTGAGAAATCTATCTATAAAGTAGAAAAGAACTAAACGTAAATAAAAAGTTGAGTCTATAGATGGATCTATATTAATTCGTATCTCACCCAAGTTAAACTACTTTCAAAATATAATAAAATTAAAATCAGCTTCAATACTTTAAGTGTTGCCAATCTTACGTTCTCCTATCTTATGACTTCTAATAAACTTTTGGACAAAAAACTTTTCTAAATTTCCCGTTGCTTCTATGTACATATCTACCCTCTCCGCTGAAGTATAGGGTATTTTCACAGTAGGCGTCGTCGCTAGGCGTCCGCGCTGTCAAAATAAAAACTTCGCTACAAATTTCCCAGTTTGCAGTTCCGCTTTGGCTAATTTATGGCAGAGAGCCGTTCTCTCTTAAAGTTTTGTTACATTTTTGTGCCATAAATCTTTTCAACACCACAAACACAAACACACACACACACACACCCCTATAATGCACTTCAGTTTGAGGCGACTTCAACACTTCGGCTTGGCCGCCTTTTATTTACTTCATATTAATATGAAGTTCATTGTGTCAAGTTGGCAGCGCCGATTTCTTATCACTTTTTCCTTCTTCGTTATTTTTTTTTTCTTTTTTAATTTTCGGTCCTCGCTCACACACAGTTCGGGTGGGTAGGTGGAGGGGGAGCTTATCTTTTGGCTGCCTGGCATTTACATTCAACGCTTGACAGCTTCTTTGGAGGGCGCGAAGGCTTTGGCGTCTGTGGGCGTGGCACTCATTGTGCCTCATTGTGTTGCCTTCCATTTAAAGCTTCTTTATATTCTTACTTGTTTTTTGTTTTGGTCGCTGAAAGTTGTTTCTTAAAGTTGAACTGAAGGAACTAATTAACTGCTTAATATAATAAATAAAGCTTTAAAATGTTTAAGATAAGTATGAAAAATAATTAGAAACGTTTCAAATGATATCTTGAAACATGACTGGAATACAACATATTAAATTTGTTTCATGTGAGTTTTAATTTTATGTAAGATATTTTTGAAGTGAAGGAGTCTTTTTTTTTAAATTTTGAAGACCAAATTCCATATTCAGTTTAATATTAATATAATTGTTTTAGCTTTTAAGCCATAAGGCTTAAAGATTTTTTTCCTTCATTCTTATATCATTATCAATATAACATATATCTCAATATGTTTAAGTCTTACTTCTTTGCCTATTTCTAAATATTTTACACAGAAGGTTTTTTTATGAGTTATCTAAGTCTTTTCCACTGTATTTCTGCGTGCTGAACGCGCTAGCATTTTTTGCGTATCACGTCAGTTTTTTTTAATAAAATGGTAGTTTTCAGGACAATTTTTCTCCTCAACCCTGGGCGATAGAAACAGCTACTTCACTTAAAGCTTATTTCGTGCACTAAAAAATTAATATTCATCATCTTATTATAACTTAGTAACATTACAACTAAAAAGTTGAATATTATGCCCATATTTGACATTCTCACACAGCTTAGTTTTATGCCATTCAAAAGGTTAAAGTTCTTACACTTAACCTAATAAAGTTGAGTATCAAAAAATTAGTCTAGTCATGGAGTCGCGCACTTCAAATCCCACATTCAAAATCCTATTATAATTTTTAGGGAGCAAACGCTTGAAAAGTGTGCCTGCAATTACTTTGAAGATGATACGAATTAAATGAGAATAATATTTACGATGATGATGATGACAAGCACGATATACTAGTTAGAGACGCATGGAAATCCACAAAGGTATATTGTAAGTAGAAGCGAAATTCAGTCAGATCCACCACCATCAAAAGGTGGTGTCAACAGCTTAGCGGGTGGTTGGATGGTTGACTTTAATCTACGCGCATTATCGGTGAGTTATGATATATGGCTATTTATGGATGTGCTTCAGAGCATCTGGCACAAAATCAGTTAAGAAAAGAGGGAGACTTGATTTGAACCAAGTTATATTTATTTCCATCCTAATATTCACTTTTTCGATGTAAACGAGAAAGCTCGAGAAATCAACTTGAGTAGATCGAATGAACAGCGATTAAAACTGTAAAAACGAGGTCGCTTATAATTTTCATATTTGCCAAATCTGGGCATCAATGGCGTTCTCCGTTGAATCAGTTCCTCCGATTCGATGTTGTAAAGCGGTACGAATTGAGGGCACAATTCGATTGGCTTAGGCACATTACTCATAGGAATACTGTCAGTAAGTGTCTTCCTTTTCGTTTCCTTGCGAAGCGTCGATCTCTTTCGTTTAGTAGCTTCAACATTCTGAAACCCATTGGTCTTGCCTTTAAGGAAATTTCGTGATAAGCCCTTTGAATCGCGTTCTAAGCTCCTGGGCAAATATCCAGAACAGGAGAACATCTTAATTGTTTTCGGAAATGCCAAATTTAAATTTTTGAATTTATAAACTCTTTGAAATAAAACGATGTGTTTTACAAAGCATAACAAATTTAGAGTACAGCCAAAAATCACGCTTCCTACTTTAAGTTTAGGATTAATCTGAAAAATGCGATGATTATTGACAAAGTTCTATACACAAAAAGATTTGACCCAACCCTAATGAAGTCAGCGAGACTTAAAATCACGTTTACATAACTTTAAATGACATTCAACGTTCTAGCGCTGAAACGCTAAAAACCAAAAAACGACCTAGACATAAGATTATATTTGAGCTAATAAAATGGAAAACAAAGGCATTTAAAATTTCGCTATTGCGGCTGCTGCTGTGGTTGCTTTTGTCACTTATCCTTGTGATTCTAATGAACAAACCCTAAAAGTATGCTACAAATGGCAATTGCAAAAGCCAACCATTTGAATGGAATTGGCGGATTTTATGACCATCTCTCCGTTGGGCTACTTGCCAAATGCTTGCTGAGTGTGTGTGTGTGTGTGTTCTAGGGCCAGGGCCATGGCCGAAAAACGCATGCGGCTTAAAATAATAATATTGCGCCTTTTGTTTGTTGGCCAAAAATTGAGTTAATTATCTTGTCGCATAATTACAAAAGTTAAAACGACTCAAAAGCCTTGGTCACTTTTTTTTTGGTGGTATTTTGGATTAGACGATGGTTATGGTTATTGCAGATGCTAGAAGTCGAAGCAATTTCACGCTGTGTCACAATTGCGAACGCAACGAACGCATTTCAATTCTCTTAATTTCAGTTAATAACTCAACAAATACGCCGCAAGGCAAAGAACTTATAAATGCAAATATTGATAGATACTTTGAGCGTGCCAAGGCAGCAGCAAAGGCTAATGATGTTCCAAATTACACGTAGAGAAAAGAAGCTTGTTTATAATTATTAGAAAAAATGTTCACAAGAAAAAATATATTTTTTTAAAAACTTAAATTTTTGTATAATATTGATCAACCTTCTTAAGTAAGTTAAGTTAGTTAAAACTTAGATTTTAACCTAAAATATATATATAATTTTCCTAAAATCAATTTATAAAAATTAAGCAAGATTTCTGAGCTATAAATATGTTACGGAAAAGTCTATTAAAAAAATATTTGTCAGTAAGTTAAGTTAGTTAAAACTTAGATTTTAACCTAAACTAAATATTAAAATTTTCTAAAATCAATTTATAAAAATCAAAAGAAGATTTTGAAGAAATAGATGGGTTACGAAAAGCTTAAGACTTAAACTTTCCACTGTAATGTTTGATTCTTTGAGATTTTATGAGTAAACGTTATTTTAGTTATAGTTTATTGTAGTTTGATTTGCGCAACACCTTTTTCTCTCACTGTAAGATGGTTATAATAGTCATGATGATGCCAATAATGATAATGATGATGATGATAGGATGCACGCAGCGTTTTGTGTGGCAACATGAAAAGCACTTTGCTAGTTCAAAAAGGGGGTAAGAAACACCCACTCCCTCGCCCTCTCTCTGATCTCTCTCTCTCTCTCTCTCTCTCTTCCTGCCTTCTCGCACTCAATGCGAAAAACAAACATTTCAGATGGGACACCAGGGCCCAATGTGTGTGTGTGTGTGTGTGTCGGTGCATGTATGTGTACATTTTGAGTAGGGGCGTGGCGCGTTTGCCCCCAGGGGCATAATGACAATTACAGTTACCGCGTGCTAAGGCAAAAGTAAAACGCAAAAAGGAACTTTTTACTGCTCTTCGCCTGTTCGGCATCAAGTTGGCAAATAAATCCGTTCGCTTGAGCGCCATATCAAAAGACCCGTTCGCTCAATGAGACACAAACAAACAGCAATACCAGCAGCAACAACAACAGCAACATACCAAGAAGCTGCTGCTACCCTCAAGGGTCGGCTGCCAGAGTCGAGCAATTGAAAGGGGTGAAAAAGCTAAACATGACCTCGAGCAATGCACGCAACGAACTCCTCAACATAAACACATCGCACTGGCTCCGTATTCGTTTGCTCTAGCTCAATCTCAATGCTATCCAGAAGTCCTTCCACGTCTCCTGTGGCGTCCAACGACCACAAAAATAAAAAATACATATACTTATATATATATATGAGAATAAAAACAAGCGTGCCAGTACAAATATAAAATAACACAAAAATATATACATATAGTATAAGTAAAGCAGTAAGTGCAGTCGAATGATGAGAAATGCGATGAATAGAGAGATAGAGAAACAGAGTGCAGGAGATATAGGGAAAGAGGAAATACTACAGGCCTACTTAGTATATAATACCATATAAAGGATATATTTGTATTTTTAATTATTTTGTTTTATAAAAATAAGAGACAACAAATTAGTGAGAAGAAAAAGCGAGGGAAAGCAATGGATAGAGAGCAAGTGAGAGAGAGAGAGAGAGAGAGACAGACAGAGAGAGACAGACAGAGAGAGAGAGACAGAGAGAGAGAGAGACAGACAGACAGAGATAGAGAGAGAGAGAGAGAGATAGACAGAAAGAGAGTGATAGACTAAGAGAGGGCAAGAGGCTAAGAGTGAAACTAGACAACTAAATAAAAAAAAATTATAATTTTTTATATATTATTTTTTATTATTATTTTTTACAAAAAAAATTGTATTTTTAAATATTACAATAATTTTTTTGTGTATGAATCAAAAATGTTATTTTTCTATATTTTCTCTTAGAAATAAATATAAAATATTATAAAATTAAAGTTAAGGATGATTCTTACAAAAAGTATATATGTTATTTAATTTTTAAAATAAAAGTCCTTTAATAAATGAATGAATGATTTAATTTATAAAACTAATACTTTTTTTAAAGTATTCCCAAGCCAGTAAAATATTACATCTATGTTATGACAATGCTTAAACAATTTTATATTATGGTACAAGAATTTATAGTACACAAAACCGCAAACAGCTAAAATATTAATTTTTAGAATCGTTCCAACAATATGAGTTTTGAGGTTTGGCAGCACAGCGGAAACAGAAAAAGGCGCCATGTTTTTTTTCTGACAACGCGATGTTTGCGCAATGAATTGCATGAAACAAACTCACACACACATATTCATCTGCGTATTAAAACATTATTATTTTTATTTACATTGTGTTCTCTGAATATTTTTTTTGGGTGTGTGTTTGGTAACCATCAAACCACAAGTTGGGCGAAACAAACGCAAACAAAAAGCAAAACAATTAGAATAAAATGCGCTCTTGGGAATTGAGCGATGGCCAAAGGGGAAGATTTAACTAAGGCAATGGTTTTCTCGTTTTTTTATAGCACGGTAACTAAGCAGCAGTAAACAAAGCAAATAGAAACCATTAAAAAGATAAGCATTCAAAAAAAGTTAAGTCATGTCTGAGGCAAAGTCACAAATTAAATTAATAAAAATATAAAAACGGTTTATCTTTTAGAACATAAAATAAAAATTAATTTCTAAAAGCCACACATTTCTGTCACTTTAATCGTAATTAATCAAGAGATTTTTTTTAACTCGCTTTCATGGCAATAATTTATAGTATTCGGCTTAGGAAAAAACTATAATTCATTGAAAATGTTTTATTTTGCTTATATCACTTTCCATAAATGAAGATTTAAGCACTTTATTTTTTGCATATAAACTGTTTGTTGACTAAGCCTTCATAGTTAGACTAAATCCATTGATCAAAACTAAGCCATTGTCGGACATCACAGAAATCCCAACAAAAACAGCAGACAAATCATCATCAGCTTATCGTTCATGCCAGACTAGAAAACATTTCAATAGCTCAATGAGCCAAATGGAAAAAAAAAAAAAAAAGGGAAAACAAATTATGACAATTGCATTCGCTTTCGGGGCTTTTTTTTTTTTTTTTGCTGTTTGGTGTTTGATGCTGCGGCTGCACGCATAAATCGAATGGCATTTTTGATTTCGATACCCGCGGATAATGAAATTAATCGTCTGTAATGGTTTATTGTGTGCGACGATTGCGGAATTTGTTTTCTGGCCATGCCCAAATGGCGGGGTGACCACAAAAAAAATATATAAAAATATATTTATAACAACAGGAAAGAGTGCAGTAGTTAAAAGAAACCAAGAAAGACAGAATTAAAACGTTTCGACTTAAAGATTTGCTGTAGAAATCCAGAACAAACATTAGAAGAATAGAGAATGTTCTATCCAAGGATTAAAATGTATAAAAAACTTTTAACTAATATAAGTTTGGCTAAACTTAACCGATTAACAAAATTTATTTAAGATTAAGAAACATTTCTTCTCCAAATTGATTCCGCATTCAAAATTTTTAGTCTATCTTGGGAAAAAAATCTATAACATTGAGATTTCTCAGACCACATTCAACATATTTAAACACAGTTTAGTTTAAAGTTTATGTACCCTTTATTATGCCATTGTTCAAAGGGTATTCAAATTGACCGTCGGTTACTAGAAAAACAGATTTAAATTTTCTCGTTCTGTTTTTATTTTTTTTTGTGAATAGGGAGCCGAGGCATGTAAAATATATTGAATTGTCATTGAATGCCGCGTTGCCATAAATAAGCAAAGGCTAATGGTGCGCGGGTCGTGCAATTTTACTGATTTAGTATGGTTCAAAAATGAGAAACTGGGCACACTGTTAGTGTCAGTAGCAGTAACGGCCGCAGACAGAACCGAAGCCATGTCGCTTGGCTATATATCAATGGATTACTTTAAAATACCATCATCAAAAGTGGCCGCCACGAAAAACCAAAAAAAAAAAAATATCGACAGACAGAAAAGAGCAGCATCGACTTTCGACTCTGTCACGCTCTTAACTAATAACATAATCATAAATCCATAATAGAAATCTCATTAATCTGCATCCACACACAAAGTCAAAGTAAAGATGGGTGACAGTTCTACATTATTTCATTTTATTTTTTCTATACTTTCTTTTTTATGTTTTCGAAGACAAAAGATGGAAAATCGAAAGGCTGCACACGACACACGTATAAGGCTTATAAGCTTCTTCATACACATTCAAATTACTACACATTATACAATATCCTTCAGGCTCTTAACACACACATACACACACACAACAGAGTTGACACGTTCGGCGGGTGAACGTGGCATGCATGTTGGCACAATACTGAACAAAGGAAAGAAAAGTGAACTGAAGTTAACCGAAAAATGCCATCGATGCCTGCCTGGACGCCGACTTCCTAGAGTTGATTAAGAAGACATCATTTTAAGTTTAAATACACATCACAAAATGTTATTTCGAGCTGTGACAGAAGTGTAACAATGACTTTTACAGTGGTTGTAAAAAATCAGTAAGCTTTTTCCTCATATCTTAATATATTTTATTTTTTGATTTTAATATAAGAAACAGTTTGATAAGAAAGAGAACTTTCCAAAAATCTGATCACCATTTCCATAATCCTAAGCCTTTTTGTTCAACAAAATCATAAAAATAGCACAAAAAATAATATATAAGAGTGGACTTAAAAAAAATATATATATTAATTAATTAAAGAAATTTTATAAATATATTTAAGCCACATTACAAAATTATTGCTAAAACCAAGCCTAACTCTTATACAATTTGAACTCGAAAGTTTTTAGAATTTACTATTTGTTTTTTTTTTTTTTTGATGTTTTGTTGTTGAAAGTTGCGCAAGGAGAATGGAAAGTTTCTTGCTGGAGTACGCCACGTAGCATAACTTTCGCACACAACTGTACTTTCACACACAATTTCAAGTTATAATCAGTGCTCATTACTATACAAGACACGTTTTCAGATTTCGCGTGATTATGCGCCGCAGCTCAGCAAACTCGGCAATAAGGCTGCCGAGGGGTTGGTGGGGAGGTAGGTAACAACAACAAAAGACAAAGTCAAAAAATTAAACTTGAAAATAACTTAAAAGATACATGCTGTGTGTATCTAGCAGATCTAGCCGAGAGTAGCAGGCCAGGCGGTGGTCCTTATAACTATTCAGGCTCATGCCATAATGCTTATTGTTGTCATTTACAAGGCTCTGGCTTTTGGTGGGCGTGAACCAGCGGGGGCGGGCGGCGTTCAAAAAGTTTACGCGTTGGCGAAAAATATGCAAATTATAATGAAAAACTTGACACTTTACATGCAAAAAAGGAACGCGCGTTGAGACGCGAATTGTGGGCGTGGTCGCGCGGTTTGGGCCACGGCCGATACGAATCTCAGCCAAAAGGCAGCCGATTAAGCCCAGCCAAATGAAGCGTTCGCACTGCCTGCGCATTTTAATTAAGCAGCCAGCCAAATAAGTACCACAACAAATAAAAGTACAACAAGTCAAGTTAGCATTAGCACCGACTGTCTTTGTACCCTGTTTGGAAACTTTTGTAAGCTACAACAATTAATTTGAAAAGGATAATGGCTTGATAAAATTTATTTTAAATATTTTTCGCACATAACCAATTAAGAATAAAAATAATTCTTTTTATAAAAGTTATAAACCACAAACAAAAAAATTCATAAAGAAAAAAATTTTTATGATAAAAAAATTTATTAGCCAAAAAAATATTTCTAAACAAAAGTGTATAATAGTGTAAAATAAAAAAAATTCTTCCAAGAAAAAAAAAATATAAAAATGTGTAAACAATATTTTTTACATTTTAAAATCATTGTAAAATTAAATAAAAACAATTCTTATAAAAATTATAAAATCACAAACAAAAAATGCATAAAGAAAAAAAATATTTCTAGAAAAGAATTTATTAAAAATATAAATAATCCTTCTAAGAAAAATAAATATAATAAAAATGTTGTGTACAAAATATTTTTCACTTTTTTAAATCATTGTAAAATTAAATAAAAATAATTCTTCTTATAAAAGTTATAAAACAACAAACAAAAAATTAATAAAAAAAATTTATTTAAAAAAAAATATTTTTTAATAATGTATGAGCGAAGAAAATTTTCTGAAAAAAAAAATTATAAAAAATAAAAATAATCCTTCCAAGAAAAATAAATATGATAAAAATGTTGCGTAAAATTTTTTTTTATATTTCTAAATCATTGTAGAATTAATAAATCCTGAAATTTGTTGTTAGAAAACAACATTCCTTTAAAAAAAATAAATAAATTGAGAAAACAAAATAAATAAAAAAAATTTAATTTCGTTTTTATTACAAAAAAAGATAAAACCTTTTTATGGATGTATCTCATAGTCTGTCATCTCCAACGAAGGCACTTAAGTTGTTGTTGTTGTTGCTGCTGTTATTGTTATTGTTGTTATCATTGTCAGGCCATGCAATCACATACACCTTCCAAGCTGTGAAAACTGGCACAAAACATGTCACAACGACGAAGCAATGCGAAGTTCACGTTGCTTAAACCAAAAACGTCGCAACAAATTTACATAAAAGGCAGCTCCACTCGCAACAGCACAACTGCAACTGCAACTGAATGAAATTCAGTGAAAGTCAACGCCAAAATCCCCAACAAACTCTTTTGGGCACATAATCAAAAGTTCTTCCACTTCTGTTACGATCAAAACATAACAACCTTCACCCCCAAAAACTTAATTAACGTAGGTGGCTAAGTTTTGGGTTTTGTGAGTTAAATCAACATGACAGTGATCAAAAGGCACACCAAAAGGAAAAAATACCTAACTTTCAAAAACTGCAAATAAAAATTAATATATATATTAATCACGCTTTAGTGTTGACTGTAAAAACTTTTAACACTTTAAAAAACCAATGTCTTGTTTTATGGTAGCCCAAACTAATTACCTAACCCAACAATCAATGCTATCGAGTATTTATCCAATCGTATATATGGTATGCGACAACAATACCGTTATTTCCTTAAGTAGAACGACACTTAACAGTGCTTTCAACTTCAACCTCAACACGGAACCCAAACAACTGATTGCAGCAAACTTTCTACAATTTCTATACAAAAGCACACACCCTCTCACACTCTCACACACACACACACGGAGTAACATACACAACAGAGTTATACAAATTATGGCGGAAAATTACCTTAACGAAAGAGCTTCCGCAACTGTACATAACCTTTTCGGCACAACTGTAGCGGGTGGGAGGGGTCAGTTATATGGTGTATGGGCACACTTAAGTGTGGGTGAGTGTGGCCACCCTTTCGAAAAACAAAAGCAATTAGATGACATCGGCGACGTTGCCATTTGTATTTGTATTTATTTATTTTTGGGGCTGATTCGAGTCTCGTTCACGCAGAAAAGCGACAGAGTAGACGCACACTAAAAAACTTTAACACCGACGCGATTTTCTTTTGCACAAACTATAAATTTACAAGCCGCAATGGTGACGCCGCCAGCGTACCGTTATGTGCGCCATCTTTGTTGTTCTCTGTGTGTGTGTGTGTGAGAGTGTATTAAAAAGCATTCAAGTGAACCTGTTTCGTGTTTCGTGTCTACGGCTATCTGAGCACAGTGCAAGAGAAACACTGTGAGCTGACAATTTTCCGGTGTTTCAACGTTTATTTTCTTGTTTTTGTTGTTGTTGTTTGGGTAGATTTTTATTGCTATTTTTCGCATTGCTCTCGTTGTTGTTGTTCTTGTTAGTTTTAAAAACTTTACTTTGTGGGTGGGGCACGGGATGATTGTCGAGGTTTAACGTTTCTGTGCGAGTGTTGAGGATTTATCTCAACGCCCTCAAAGTTGAACAACAACAATAACAACAACAACCGAAGTGCATGGATTTTAAGTGAGAATAAGTTTAATGATCGAAATAATTCAACGTGTGTTAGTTTTAGTTTCTTTTGGCTTAAGCTTGTTTATGCGTGACCCAAAACTGGGTCTTAGTTCTCTAACTGGCTTATCGCATGTGATTTCGTATCTAAGACTTAGTCGTTAAATTTTCATCACATTAGACGCTTCTTAAATGTGATTACTGCAAAGTTTTTAATGAGTTATCCAAATGGACTTTATTTGTTTGAGTTATCAAGTAGATTCGAAACACTTTGAAATCAAAGCACGTTTCACTTCATTGTTTGTTAGTTATTTAGGTGTATTCAGAGTCTGTAAAAATTATTTCAAAATTTAAAAAAAAAAAATTTTTAAAAAAATGTTTAAAATGTTTTCTGTCACGTGGAACCTGATGCAAGCACATAAAGCCCAAGATCCAAAGAGAATGGCTCAATGCTCAAAGAAAAGCGAATGCAGCCAGAAGGTTTGTCGCATTGGAGCCCGGCCGCAATCTACTCGCGATCCGCCCGCAGGCTGTCGCTTGAAAACTAAAGCCTTTAAACTGCCGCCCTTTATTAAGCCAAATGTCTTCAGGAAACTGGGCAAGAAAGAGGTACTTGGCCCCTATGCACATAAATGCGGTTGCTATAAGAATCCAGAGTATTACAGTTATCATCGCTTCTCGTACTATGACCTAATGACGGCCAATAAGTTACTCAAGGCCTGCGTCAAGTGTTCCACGTAGAAAGAAATGTTTGTTGTTGTAAAACCAAAAGTTTAGGTTGTTCAGATTCAGATTCAGACAAACGGGAAAGATGTACAAAAAAACCTCCAGATGGTATACAACATAAATAAATTTTAAAAAATTAATTTATTTTCAAAATTGTAATAAAATTTTTTAAATAAAACCAGAAAAAAGGTATAAAAAAATAGTTTAAATATTTTCATGATAATTTATATATTTTTTGATATCTGTAAGTTGGATATACTACCATATTATTCCCTAGACAACAACTTCTTCGAAAACACAAGATGCGCCGAAAAAACAACAACAATATTGACACACTTAAGTCTTGTCGCATAATGCCGTTGATCGTATTAGTTGGTCGTTAGTTAGGCACTAGTTATATATATATAGTACTAGCTGCTATCAGCGCCAAATGCGATTTCCGCACAATGAGCCGTTTTTGCGCCCGCCGTTCAACTCCTTTTATTACCCGGCTCGGGCTTTTTGGCCCTCACATCGTTTCCGGTTTACGTGCGCCATTTTTCGTACAGGTGACATAATGACCCGACTCCACCAAACGTGCAGCGGCGGCGACACGTAATTAGATCGGTGCGACGCGAGCTGGTGGCGACAACTTTGTAATTTAGCAAATCGTTTTACCTGTCGCCAAAGCCAGTTAAGTTGCCTTCAAAATGGCCAAGCAGCATTTTGTTTAAAAGCTTATATTTATTAAATATAGAAAATAGAACACTTGAAAAAGAGCGTGGGATTTAGTACACTTAGTAGTAGTAGTAGTAGTACACTTAGAAAATTTTAGCTAACGAATATAAAATATACAAAAAAAAAAGAAAACACTTATCGAGATTAAAAGTTTGTGCGTCATAAATATGATTATCAATGAAATCATACTACTTTGGGGTCTATGTTTTCTCCAAGTGTATCTCACTAAGTGAATGAGCTTCCTCTTGTGCGTGTGTGCGTACCGGACGCTTGCACATAATTGAAAACCATTGACAGCTGATGTGTAGGTCATGCCAAGGTCTCTTGCCTCAATTGCTTACAACCCAATGACTCCTTTAGTTATGCTCCCGTCTCTCCGCCCTCCTCTTCACCCAACACACACACACACACATACATGCTCTGGCTCTTCACCTCTTCACATCGTCAATTTATCAATTTTAATCGCATGCAAATTTTATGCAGGCTCGCCATTAGCCAAGAATCAGACCCAAAGCAACACTTGTTATTGTTGTTGTTGCTCATATGCCAACTGGCTGTTAGTTTTGTTAACAACATTTGCTTTAGACCCGAAACATTCTGCTAATCACCCCCTACAGTTAGCAATTTCCCCCCCTTTTCAGCTCTTTCGTTCGCGACACATTTGCATTTTGGTGACATAATTTTTGCTGTATAGTTTTCTGAAGTCGAAAAGAACCAAGGAAGTCGGAAAATATGGAACATAGAAAAACATTTGCATAATTAATGAGCTAATACGGTTATTTTTATGAATCCGCAAATATAGAGATTAGCCGGGAGTAAACGCTCTATTAGATTGAATGTTTTGGCAAAGTTCCTTTGCTTTAAGTTTTAAATAAAGTGTACTTAATATTCATTTTCGAGACAATAATAAAATGCATTAACTATTTCCATAGAATAAATAATAAAAAATTCGTTTTCAATTTCAAATTCAATTAACAATAAGCATTTGAGCTGTGCTCGTTGCCAACTCTAAAGCAAAGTTTAAAAAGAAGAAAATTTTAAAGCATTAAAATGAAAGTTTTACTTATATTGTTATTCATTGTTCTCGGAATGTGCGCAAATGTCGAGCATCTGAAGCTTAAATGTATTAGCAATCATCAAATTAAACATGGCTTAGTAGATGTATACAATTATTTATGTTTAACCAAAGAATCTTTAAATACTTAGAAATAAATTCAAGTCTTAATTTACTATTTGTTACAACTTGTGAATGTGTATATATATCTCAATAAATCCAACATTTGTATATTAATTTTTTGTGTTTAGTTTTTCGAGATATTCTAAATGAAAAACATTTTTTTTTTGCCAAATTTATTTTTATTATCAAATTTATTTTTAACAAAAATATTTTTGCAGCTAAAAGTTCACTTCAGAAATAACTTCAAGTATTGAAAAATGAATATTTTTTTTTAGGTTTAATTATCGGTTACATTAATCATTATGTGACATATCCTCAAACATGGCCACAAAAAGTGTTTTTTGCACTATCGAAAACTTATCCCCACAATATATTTGTTGCTTTGATTTTTGTGTTAAGAGGTCGAAAAAAACAAAAAAAAAAGTTAGGTTAAATCATTGAATGGATATCGTTCGATATATTTCGTGTTTTTTTATTCGAAGAGTACATTTTAAAAACTTAAGCAAACCTTTTCAAAGGTAAGTTCAATTTGTTGTTGCCCGTGTCATGGTTCATTTATTTGCTTTGTGTTAGCTTTATTTTTATTTTTGTTGAAATACCTGACTAACGCTAATTTCCGTTGCTATTTGACGTTCGTGTCAATAAAAAATGATCAATCATTGCAAGGTGAAATGGGGTTGCAATCTTTAAGGACGATGATGGAAATGTTTCTCCAAAGGTGACATTTTTTTTTTTAGCTTTGTGACTGGAAAGAAAACCAAGATGTTGTCAATAAATATATATATATAAACTGTATTGTATGTTGATGGATGTGTGTGTGTGTGTGTGAGTGAACGTGGCTTAAAGCAAAAATGGCATTTTTGGCTTCGACAACTGGATGCAACTAAACATTGCAAAAAATTAAAAGTTTTTGAGGCACGTAGCTTGGTTGGCAGCTGGGGAACAAAAAGTTCTAAACACACAACAAAATTACAAATAAATTTTAATTGTTTTGAACAATTAAAAATTAAATTTAAAAAATTGCTACGTGGACACAGTCAAAGTCAAAGAGGGAGAGAGAAAGAGACAGAGAGAGGGAGATAGATCGAGTGAAAATTTTTACGTTTATTTAATTTGCGCAACTGTTCAACTGAGTGTATAAGCAAGTGTGTGTTCTCGTGAGTATATGTGTGTGTGTGTGTTGTATGTGTGTGTTCCTGAGTATGTTTGAGTGTGTTTGTTTTGTGCTGTCCAAATGCTGCGCTGCTGCTGCTGCTGCTGCTGCTAAATAAATGAAATTAGACAACTTTTATTCATTCGTTTGACATTTTTATTTGTTTTCAAACTCATTTCGTGCCAGAGCCGTGCAAGCAGGAGAGTGGGTGAGCGAGATGGGACAACACCGACAACCGGACAATTAACAACAAATACAATTTGCCGACTTTAGTTTAACAATTTTATTTTTGCAACTGTTGTTATTTAATTGTTTGTCAGGCCTCGCTCTCTCTCTCTCTCTCTCTCTCTCTCTCTCTCTCTCTCTCTCTCTATCTCTGTCTCTCGTTTCGTTTGTGAAATTTTAATTAAATACAATTAGCATAAGGGGATTTGAAGGCTTCTTTTTGCATTTCTCTCTCTCTATCTGTTTGCTTCTGTTTGTATGTTTTCGCCTTCAAAGTTTGTGAAACATTTTAAAATTCACTTAAATTGTATGACACTTTCTTTTATTTACACACTGACAAGTAGCATGATAAGGTCTCGCTTATCGTTTATTGATTGCGAACATCATATAAAAAAGATTCGAAAAATGTATAATTCAATGTTGTCACTTTTCAATCACAATAAAACGTTTACGCTTCCGACCAGCTACAGTCGCCAATATCATATACGATATGAATTTTCTTCGAATGGGTGTTTTTGACTTCTCAAATCGAGATAGACGGAATGTATTTTATTGAAACTTTACCATGATATAGCTTATGTATCAAAATAACATATGGGCTTTGACATTGCTCTGTGCTGTTGTACTATCCCGAGGAAACTATGCTAGTAAAACAGGAAACTCCCTAGGCAAGAAATTTGATATCTCTAATAGTTTGTAGTGTATCTGATTATAAAAATCACTCGTTTTAAAATCCTTTGTACATAGTTCCGATACTCAGAACCCAATATAAACTTTCTTCTGTAAATGTAACAATGAATTAGGCCATAAACTAAGACGTTTTAACTTCCTCTTTGCATTAACAAAACACAATCAATGTAATAAATATATATAATAAAAATCTGTAAAGTATTGAAAAGGTAAATGATAAGATTGCCGATCGTATTGACAGTCTTTTTCTATTGAATGTGCCGCAATATCAGTTTGTCTGTCGCAGAGGCAACAGCAGCCATTGTTCCCACAAAAAAAAAATGTATATAGAAAAGTTATCGATGGAACTGAGAAAATTATGTAGTAGAATGCCACTGAAGCTTTTTAAATTGTTGCTACTGCTGCTGCTGCTGTTCACATGTGTGGAAACCGAGTGTTGGTGAATTTTTCGTAACAATATGAATGTGAAATCAATAAGTAAATTGTCTAAACAGCACCACAATGCTTTCATTTTACGTGGATAGGACCGTACGAGAATAAGACGAACATTGGAAAGGAGTCCTGTGAGGCTCGCGTTGGTGATTTCAATGATATACCCTGTGAAATGCCACTGGTATGTACGGGTATGTACGATCGAATAGCTGTGTGTGTTTGTATTTTTAGCCATATTTTTCGTTAGCCAATGATACGGTGCCGGATGTAAAAGCCTTGTGGCGTAATGAGACGATAAATCGTGATCGGTATCTATGCCAGATGTCGCCTGGTTTGTCTTGTGTCAAGTACTCTTACATATTCAAGGGCGGCAGTGAGTATTATCTTATTTGCCATACCCTGCACCTTGTTCCGAGTGTGTGACAGGGTTGTTACTTTACTTTACTTAACTGTTTTTTTCTTTCTCTACTCTTTAGTACAAAATATTACGTATATGTGCGCCAAGGTGAACAGCAGCGATGGTTGCTACCTGCAGACACATGCGACGGGCATGCAGGTTGAGGCATGTGTTTGTACAACCAAACTGGGTCTGATACCCTGTAATAGCAGTCCCACAATGCAGTCGCAACAACAAGCTGTAGGCTTGGCCATTGCCTTACTCGTTGTTCTCATAATTGTTAAATAAACAAATGGGCAATAAAATAATGTTCTCGATATCTCTGTTTTTGCTGCACTCGGAAGTGCATTTAGTCAACGTTGTTGATGGGGGGTTGGGAGGGGAACTTGTGTGTGTCAAAGTTGCCCTGCTTTTCGTTTTGTCCTATAATGTGACATTTCCGCGCTTTTGATTTTGACAAGTTTGCACAATTTATAGGCCCATATATTATTTTTTTATGGGTTTTCCTTGGTTTGGCGTTGACTAAATAAACTGACATAATTTATTTGGTTGGCCATTAATCAAATGCAACGATGACAAAGACTCTTGCCATTTATTTAACTAAATGCATATTGTCTAAAAACTGTTAGACTTTATGAACTAAATATTGACTGCGCTACTTTATTAAATATGCTTATTTTCAAAAATATTATATTAAATTGCATTGTTTCTGTTTGGTTTTACAGCAAAAAAAAAAGAGAAATCTCAGTTCAGTAATAACAATAAATGAACGGTAAATCAAAGAAATCGTTTAATATTGTCACAGACAGCAGCAGCGGCACCCATAGGCAATGAGCCATAAGGTGGGGAGAGACAGGGGAGCACAACAACTGAACTGAAGACCCATAGCAAACAATGCAGGCGATAAACACAGAGTGCGTGCAATACTCTCTGTCTGCCTATCTCTACCGGTACAATGCGGCGTATGAGCAATGAACATAGCGAACAATTAAAGAATTGAGGGTAGGTTTGTGTGTGTGTGGGGGGGGGGGGGTTAGGTTGCTGACAACGGGCAGTTTCCAATATCCTTTCGTTCTCCCCCAAATGCATTCAAATAAACTAATTTTAATGCCACACTCTTCGGCCCGAGCACGAAATGCAGCTCAATTGTGACGCAAATTGTTATTAAAGGATAGGCGAAAGGTGTGTGCAGAGGGTGGTACGGTAGAACGAGAATGCAGATGACGCATACGTCCTATAAATATATATATATATGTATGTAATTGTATTTATTAAGTACTTTACATATTTTTATTTGCAGATGTTTTAAAGCGAATGAGAGAAATTTCTGTTAAAGGGAAATTTATATAAACGTTAACACTTTGGTTCGTCAATATTTTTGTGGTATTTGCATATCTTGATGTATTGGCCAACAGAATACCAAAAGACGAAATAAAATAAAATTGCAAAAAAAAAATGAATAATTTTATTTTGGTGTTGGAGAAAAAGAAAAACTATTTCTCGTATTTATTTTAAATAAGCAAAAATACAAGCAAAAAGATTTGTTAATGTACAAACAACAAGTAAGAAGGCTCTAGTCGAGAAATCCCGACTAGACTATACCCTGAACCCTATACTTTACGCGTACAGTCAGTACTTACAAGTATGGATGTGTGTGTGTTTACTGTATGATTTACTTAACTTCAATGCTCCATATCTCCGGTGTTTCTCAACCGATTTCAATAAAACACAGATTGTCATTATTTTGTCTAATGTTTCAAACTGCATCACAGTTTTCCAAATTCAAGATTTTATTGTTATCGCTCACATGTTTATATCGAAAACGGAAAGAGTTATCGAAAATTTGAAACAAACTCGTACTGCCTAGGACGGAGTTTATTATCCAAATCGGAAGTCTCTAGCTCTTAGATCGACGCGTGAAATACATACAGACGGACATGGCTATATCGACTCGGCTGTTGATACTGATCAATAATATAAATACTTTAAGGGATCGGAGATGCTTCCTTATGCCTGTTATATACTTTTGCACAAAACCATTATACCCTTTTTAACTATTTTCAATGCGTTCGGGTTATAAAAAAAAATCACTACAATGCTTTTTGATTTTATGCCATGCATAAAAATGCAATTTAACTGTTGAAGTATTTTGTTGCGACTGCTTTAATTTGCAGTTTGACTTAAACACAGCCAATGTATGCACTAAATAGACATGCATAGATGTATATATACTATTTGCCAATACATTCGATATGCATACAGGCTTTGTTGCAGTGCTTATCTTAATGCCCAAACCAAAGCAAAACTTGACATATTTGGATGGTTGGGTTGAGTGTGAAAAATAAACAAAAATATCGCTGTTGTATTTTGGCTGAAGCCCCAACTGTGGGGCTTCTAATAATATGCGATGCATTGCCCCTAAACAAAATCATTGTTGTTGGTGCGTTTAGCTATTTGTTTGGCATTTGCCTAGACACTTTTATGTACATTTAGATAGCAGCGAACGGGTCGTATGCGTTATGTGCTGCATATAATTTATTTGTCTGCAGCACTTTCTCTCTCTTTCACACATTCAACAAGCAATAACAAAAATAAAAACAACAATAATCCAGCGATGAGAGATAAATAAATGTGATAAGCATTAGTACGAATAGTAAACTAGAGGCGTTGAGATTTTGTTAAAATAATAAATAGTTATGTATGGTAGATTAGAGAAATCGCATCAAATAAAATTTACACATAAAAGTTGAATAAGAAAGATTAAGAGATGAATACAATTTTAGTTAACTGTCTTCCTCAAATAACTTTTAGTATCATTCTGCCAATTAAGAAAATACAGAAGCTATGATTAAAAATGCATGCAATAGTTTATTGAGTTGAAGGTCAGTTTTTAATATACACAGACACACACATACACACACACACGCATACATACACACATACATACACACAGACACGCACACACACACACACTCTCTCTCACACACACACACACACACACGCACACGCACACACACATACACACACACACACACACTCATACACACAATCATCACATTGCATTCAAATACATATTTCAACCACATGCTCAATTATTCATACACGGCATTTCTTTTGCTCCAAATTTCCAAATGAACTAAATTTTGCAGCGCCGCCAACGTTTTGTATTTTTGTTTTCGGACACCGAAAAAAGTCAAACCGGCCAAAAGCAGAACGGACGAATAACCGCAAAGACCGCAACGAATTTAGCACGACGCTTGACCGGATTGGGCTTTATATATATATATACATATATACATATATATATATATATATATATATAGTATGTATATAGTATTCGGACTCGTAGATCCGGATACACTGCATTTAAATGCATTGGGAAACGCTTTGGACAGAGTAAAACAAAATGGGTGACACGCTGACCAGTGAAGTGTGACAGGCAAAAACAAGACCAAAAATTAAGCATACGCCGAGTGGGTGACAAAAAAAAAACTAAAACAAAAAGAAGAAGAACGACGAGAACATGCCATTCAGTCGCTTACTTCAAATGCGATGTGAAATGCAAATGCAAACCGACCGCAGCGCTTCTATGCCATTAATTGGCAATTTATAGCACAGCTACTAAACTTGCCAGCCACCACAAACCCCGTGGTCCTTTTCTCCCATGCAGCTTGTCGCATCTTCCCATTTTCACGTGCGCGCTCAAGTGAAAATTATCATTTCCAGCAAACTGAATCTCTCTCATACAGCCACAAAACAAGGCAATGCTATAAAAATGTACACAGAACGCGACATTCAACCAGCCAAACCCAACAATAGAAACAAAATCGAAAGAAAAAAAATTGGGAAGGGAAAGTCGCCAAACTTTAGCCGGCAACAAACCGTCCCGTACGACCGCAGAAGGCGACACCCCCAAAACAGTTCCAACAAAGTCCAAAGCAAAAAAAAAAAAAAAACATGAAAGGGCAGCGTTTATTTAATAGATCTAACGAATACATAACTATACTTTTATGTTTTAATCATAACAATAAATTAATATAAACTGAACGTAAAAATGGTTAAGTGAAAGTTGAATGTCTTATAATTTAATGATTAGATCTTAGAGTGAAGTTATAATATAATAAGATGATCTTCTTACCTTAACTCTTAAAAGAATTTGTTCTAACTTTCCGCAATCCGAACATTAGATGGAAAATTATCATATTACATGTTAAAGTTATTGAACCCCAAAAAAAAGAGTATATAACACACCCGTCCGGCGATTTATCGCATTTTGCTGTGGTCGGCATTAGTTACGCTGAATTTTATCACAATTGCAATTCTTTCTGAACCCCGCCACAGCTCCCCCAAAAGACCGCCAAAAAAAAGGATATTTTGGGCTGCAGCCAAAGCCAAGAAGGAAGGTGTGGTATGATGATGAAGATGGTAATAGAAATGAAAATGTTAGGGGGGAGAGGAAATGAAATTGCTGCTGCCTTGGCAACTGACCGAACATTTGAGCGTCGCTAATTTCCACGTTTTGCCTTTAAATATAATCATAATTCGGTCTGATTTCTATTCTTTCATTTTTTTTAATAAATAACGAATTTCGTATTCTTGAAGCCTGATTGCTCATTAGCAAATTCATTTGGCTGCACTCCAACGCTAACGCTTAAACACACCCAGCGCCCCCCACCACCCATCACTCCCTTCAAAAATACGACCCCAACTGATAACTCAAAAGCATTTTGCTGCGTTAAGTGCGCAAAGGGAGCACACTAAGTGTTTGCATTCCTTCCAAAATCCAGCTGTAAAATACTCTATTATTAAATTAAGCTAATATAATCAAGAAAAGCTTTATATTGCTTAAGGAGTGTTTTAAGATTTTTTAAAAATATGAAAATGGAAGCAAAATGACTTTTTGGTAGTATTAAAAGCATATTTATATCACTTTCTATATGAAAAGTTAGTCATAGCTTGATAAGGAGAAATAGATAATAAAATACCTTATAAAATATTAAAATAAACTCCAAAAATATTTTATGAGTTATTAAGATTTATTTTGTTATACACAAATGTCATAAATTTAAGGGATAATTAAAAAAAAATAGAAAGTATCGAAATATATCGCTTGGGAAATTATTATTAAAGATTACAGTAAGAGCTCTTTGATATTTATTTGATTTTTTATTTTTGTCGCCTAATGTAACCAACTTTATGATCATTTGAGTGTAACCCGCACTTTTGTAGTATATTTGCGAAATTGAAAATGCAAAAATGCTTCAAAATTATCATTTTTGTTGGCCTAATGACTTGTGCAAAAAGTCGCGGATACTTGGAGAGAACACAACTCAACTCAGCTTAGCTTAACAGCTGCATAATACGTAAAGCTGAAGTGTTCATGCTCCTTGTGAAGAAAGCTTCTCATTCCGTTGCCAACTTCATCGTGGAGCCAAATGTTTGCTTAATTGTCGAAAATTTATGTTTGCTGCTGCTGCTGCTGTAGGGGAAACTATCTACCCAAAGACCACAAAGTGACTAAGGGATGGGAGTATAACGGTTCATGATGAGGGATGAGCATTAACCCAGTTAACCCATTAAAGCCGTGTCATAAATTCAAAAGCCCAGAGCACAACAACAACACCAATAACAACAACAACAACAACTTTTGCTTTGTGGCTTTTTGTGGCCATGGCTTGGCACCGTTTTTCGACTCATTAAAGCCAACTTTACGCAATTAGCCTAATAAGCCGCCCAGAAGTAGGCTACAAAAACGGCAACACAAGCAGACAGGAGCCGAAAAAAAAATTGTACAAACTCTTTTGGGCGCATTTCGCATTTTGCGCTCAATTTAATTAATTAAATGACAGCTCAAATATGCAATGAGCAGGCCAGTCCATAACCCAATCCTCTCCTCACCTCCCTTATGATGTCCGTACAACAATTAATTGGTCCAGCAGTGACAATGATAGAGACACAAAGTAAAGGTCCTAGCACAGTTGCCACAAAGTCCCTTTGTTTTTCTACAAATAAATGTGTTATTATTAAATTCGAAATCCGTATAAACTAAAGCTTAAAGAGAGTGGATAGGGTATGACTAATTATTGGATTAGTGGCTAAGTTAAGTCAATGTTAAATGACGCAAATTGCATGAAAATTAGCTGCTATAGTTTTTGAAATATTTGGACATACCCGACTTGAAATGCTGATTAAACCCCTTGAAAATGTTTCCATCTTCCTCTCACATTCTTATCCACAACTTCTTGATATATTTTTAAACAAGGCTCTAGGTGAGAAATCCCGACTAGAAGTTACCCTGAACCCTATAACTTGTGCTTACAGTCAGTATAGGATTCAGGGTATCGTCTGTCGGGATTTCTCGACTAGAGCCTGCTTACTTGTTTTTTTGTTTTTTGTATTTATTATTTTTCAGCATGATTTTACGGCTATTTCGTAATATCTAGTATTTTTGGAATTTTTTGGTATTTTTCAGATGGTCAAAGTAAATTTTCTCGATACAGATCTGTCTGGCATATCAGGCGAACAGAGTTCAGCAATTATTGACTAAGCAAAAATCATACATTAATATATAATTACATTCATAAATATAATCTAGTAAATAATAATAAAAATTATGTCGAATAATAATAGAAACGGCTTTATGATTTTTTTAATTTTGGATGCTGTAAAGAATATCAAATGCATTACCAGTTTTACGAATAATGTGCATACTTTTAGGGGCACGATTTTTAGATTACTAAAACAGCTCTAGCTCGGCCAAATCCTTGCAGATTTTCGCAGGACATGGTGCGTTAGAAACGTAAGGACCAACTCTATCAAACTGCATTTAAAAAATATGGGGTTATCTAAGATTCCAACACTTCAAAAAATTGAGCTCCAGGTCGAATGGGAATGGCTAAAAATCACAAAATCGCTGATTCCTCGAAAACTACAAGGACAATGGGAATATCCTTTGGCCAGTTTGTAGCTCCAGTCAAAACCTAACGTTTGACGCAGGACTCGCAAGGATCCGAAAGGATTTGTCCAATTTAGAAGCATTTTTATGTTTTTTAAAAAAGTCCTCATATCTTTGCTGTTTAAAGGAATTTCCTCCAAAGGACATCCGAATAGTCCTTCAAACAACTAAAATACGACAGTTTTTTCAAAAATCATCAAAAATTCTGACCTACCCCCTTGTCTTATTTTTAGGAAAATTTTTTTGACGAATCCTGAAAAACTTTAAATGCAAATCGATAATCCTTTATCATACAATCTCAAAAATACGAGTCCTGCCGATACCCTTATGAATATGACCAAGTTATGACATAAAAACGCAAGTGAAGTAGCAAAATATGATAAATAAAATGTTTTTATTGGCTAAGCAAAAATTATACATTAATATATAATTCCATTCATAAATATATTCTAGTATATAATAATAATAAAAATTATATCGAATAAAAAGAAAAATAAAACTGTTCGGCTGTTTTGTGGAGTTTTTGTTACTTTTTGACTCAAAGTACCAGGCACTGCTTAGGGGAGAGAAAATGAAACAAGAATGCTCTATTTTAATATTTTTTTGAATGACTTTATTTAAATTTTTATGCAATTACCTCTCAAAAGGTTTAAAACTAAATTAATAAAGATTTTATTACTATTTTGAAAACGCATAATACAGTTATTCCTTTCGGTTTTCTTTCTTCTGAATTAAGTTAGTCCTAAGATGATCTTGAATTATGTTTTAAACTAATCAGAAAAACATTTTCTTTTAAATTGGTATTTTTTATTTTATGATTTGATGAATAACCCTCACATACTACACATGATCTGAGAACTGAGAGGTTATGTTCATCCACATACATCCACAACATATATCTGAATATTGTACCAATAAATGAATAACTTAATTAATTAATTTTGAAATAATGAATAGAAACTTTAAGCTACTCATTGTTTGGGCAGGCCATTTGGTAAAGGAACTGGATGATGGTGCGCGTAGGACGTCCAGTCATGCGATCCTTAAGCAAATACGGCAGTGGATTATATTTGGTCAACACACCCACATTACGTACATCAAGATGAGCCCAATCCACACATGGCACTAACTCATGCAGCACCGCAGCAGCTATGCAGCTCGAGGCAGGACCGCGTCCACGATTGCTAATGTCATAGGTCAAACTAGGCGTGACCAGTTTCTTAAAGTACTTCCACAATGGCAAACGCCACACACGATCCCCGGTCAGGGAGCCCGCTTTGGCGAACTGTTTGTAAACGAAGTTGGAATTGCTAAAGATGCCAGCAGCGCTGCCACCAAGACCAGAACAGACGCCATAACTCAACGTGGCAATGTCCACAACGAGGCGTGGCTTAAAGTTCGCCTGAGCATAGAGCAAGGGATCGGCCATGACCACAACGCCCGCCTTGCTCACATCCTTGATGCCCAGCGTCTTGCCATTGAGCAGGGTCACGACATCACCAGGTTTGGCAGCCATGCCCGATGGCATATTCTCGCAGAGCGGCAGCACAGCCGCGATGTTCACCGGCAAGGAGAGAGCAGCTGCGGCACGTATGGTTGCCACACTCACAGCAGCGCCGGCCATGCAACCACGATACATGTGCATGCAATCCTTGGGTCGCAAACACAGCCCACCACTATTGAACGTCAATCCCTTGCCTAGCAACAAGATGGGCTTATCCTCGGGTGCTGTGCCACAATAGTTGATCTCCAGTATGACGGGTGGCTCGCAGCTGCCCTTGGCGACCATCAGAAACGAGTTGAGACGATTATCCTCGATCCAGTCCATGGAGCGTACTTCGACATTAACACCACACGGACACAGTGCATCGACTGTGGCCTGTGCAAAGATGGTGGGTGTCATTTGATTCCCTGGTGAATCACTCAAACGTCTGGCGAGATTTTGCGACTCCGCCTTGAAGAGACCACGCGTCCAGGCATCCACATCGGGTGAATCAAAGAGTTCCAGTTTGGGTATCGCCGTGCGATCCTTCTTACGACGATTGCTATTATAACGCCAGATGGCCAAAGCACTGCCTTCCGCTGCCTGCTCCGGGTACTCCATCGAGTCCACATAGACATCGGTGACGCCCTGCATTTGCAAAGCCCGTGACCCAACTCCGGCTGCAACGCGTACATTCTCCATACCCTCATCAATGTTCTCCATGTCATTGAAGCCGGCACCCTCTTTGCCCACGCCCACAATAGCCACAGCCGAGAATTCGGGATCCACATTGAGAAAGACCATTCCCTTGCCCAGATCACCCTTCATGTCCATCTCACGCACCAATTCAGAGACTTTGCCCTGTGTTCGATCATCGAACTTCTCGCCACTCGATGTCAACTTGGGCTCCTTGTCGCCCTCCTTGCTGTACATACCAACCACAAGACCCTTGACGACGCTGACATCATCACATTTCATGGCATACGATCTTAACTGCATCTTCTGATGCCCAACATAGCATGGCCTTAAAAAGTTCATCTTCTGTCCACAGACTTGATTGAAACTATTGACGCACTTTATCCGCTTGCAGAATTGTGGATTCTTCTGGATTAAAACACGAATTGATCGTGCAAACATCATTGTGGCTAATCTTCTGTTGGTATTCTAATTGCTTGGAAGTATTTTAATGTAATGTTTTGCTTTGAATAAACTTTTGTGGAAATGTTTTTGATGTGATTATGTGTGAAGTTTTGACTGAATGCCTAGCACATCGTCACTTAAACGTCGCCTTCTATTTTAACGTAATTTAAAGTATCCTTTTTAATCGATCGCAAAACAAACACAAATTCACTTTGGCAGCACAAAATCATGTATATGTTTTATAAGACCTTTTAAATACACTCCAAAAAAGATGACATTGCTTCAGTTATCGCATGGTGTTTTAGTGTTACTCCTCATCGGAGTCTTGCTGTTTGTTGGGTTTCAAACTGCCAAAGACCTTGGCTGGTATCGTTTTTTGTTCGAAACGCAGTTTCTTCATTACAAGACCCTCATTATCTGTTTTTGTGGCAGCTGCATCTGCTGACTCCTCGTTGTTCGCCGATTGCTCATCCTCATCTTCATCTTCGTCGTCTTCTTCGCTGTCGCCAATATCAATTTCATCGGGATTGACAACCGTATTGTCCTTGTCTTTAGCTCCACCTTGTGTCTCGCCGCGCACAAACATAATATTGGAGGCAGCCTTCTCCGTGGGTTTTTGCTTTTGTTCTGCTGCCGCCTGTCGTGCCTTCTCCTCCAGCAGACGCATTGCATCCGTGGCAGAGCCGGCACCTGCATCGGCAGCAGTACCATTACCCGTATTGAGAAACTGGGCGGCCATCATATTGACCTGCGTGTTGTAGGTGGCCTGCACGGAACGCTTTATGCGCAACATTTCACGCATTGTGTCCTCGTTGCCATGACGCACCTCAAACTCCTTCCATGTCTGCCAGAAGTCGGCCGTAATGCGAGGATCACAAACCTGCAAAAAGAAAAGTGTTAATGATAATAAAAGTCAATTCCAAAGTAGAATTCTTCGCGCACCTGCGAGCAATGTGCATAGATGGCTCTGGCGCGATCAACTTCTCCCAGTTTGGTTTCCAGTTCGGCAAACTTGACGCACATGTGCCGCATATTCTGTTCCGGCAGCGCTTCAATTGCCTTCTCATAGATCTCTCGGGTACGTGGCAGTCCATAAATTTCAGCCGCCTTCTTCACAAAGATGTTGTACATGTCGAACATCTCTTCCTCTTTGACAGCGCTTGTGGCACGATCATAAACGGCCATGGCATGCCGTGCTAAACCATGTTCCTCCTCCAACTTGGCATAGAGCAAGTAGAAATACTTGGCATGCTCGGGTGGACACTGATCCAGACACTGTTCGAAGAGATCACGTGCACGCTCCAGTTTTGTGCCGCCATAGCGTTCGAGGAACTTGCTCAGATACGAGTTCCAGATGTCATAGACATTTGGCCACTTGAACAGTGATATGCCCTTCTCATAGGCACGATAAGCCTCCTCATAGTAGTTGTGCTCCTCGAGAAACAGGCCATAATTGATAATTATTTGCGGTGTGCAAATCTTGAGGTCAATAATCCGCTCATAGACCGCCTTGCAGGTCTTGAATGTGCCAAAGGACTCTTCCAAATCAGCGTACATGGACCACACTTTCAGGGATTTATACAGTCGCAACTGAACCGTTTCCGTCTCATCGTGGTAGGCAACCTTGCGCTTGGGCATCGCCGTGGCACGTTGCATAAGCTTAAGAGCTGCCTCAAATTGTTGCTGACGCAACTCCAGTTCTGCCCACTCGCACCACACGGACGCCAAGTGCTCCACTTTAACGTATTCCACTTGCGTGCCACGTTCAAAGACGACCCGTGCATCCTCCACTTGTCCATTGGTTTCGTAGAATTTGGCAAATTCCACCCATAGAGTGTGTAGTTGACCCACTGCCAGTTTTGGCTGCACCGACTGCACTGCCTCCGTATACGTATTGATGATCTCTTCCGGTCGATCCTCGTACAGTTTTACACGCTTATGCCACTCGTGGACATTGTGAGGATTCTGACGCAACAGCACGCTATTGAGGAGCAGCAATCGTCGCTCCATTAGATACTCGAAACGTGAGAGCCGCAGCTCCACATCGATATCATCCTCATCGGTGGCATGCTCATCGTTAGCCACCTGATCCATACGTTTGTTCAGCGACAGCTCCTCAAACTGAGCATATTCATCAAAGACTTGTGTGAAATCTCGCACCGTTGTCACCGTTTGGACCGCCTCCTCGTAGATGTCGCGAGCACGATCAAATAAACCCGAGCGCACATAATAATCGGCTAGCGAATTCCACAGATGACCCAATTGATCTGTATAGCGTCGCAGTCCGCCTCTAATAATTGCATCCGCATTCAACGAGTGCACCTTGTGTGGATTCTTTGATATCAGATCGCACAATTCGTTCCACAGCTGATGATTCGATTTGCCGTGCTTAGACGAAAAATGCTCGTTGTCCACAATGTGCGCCAGCTGCTGAGCTGCCTCATCCAAACGTTGTACTTCCTGTGCAACCAGATAAATTATTTATACATTCGCAATAGAGACGCAATCGTATCGTATCGTACCTGCAAGTAGTCCACATACTCCTCTGCATCTTCAGGAAACAGTTTTAGATAGCGCCTATAGACCCTCAGCGCCGACTCGGGCATCTCATATCGCTTCACGAATTTCAAATACAATGGCCAGATGCGCCCGTGCTGTGTGATCGGCAGCGCACGCAGTGCACGATCAAAAACGTGGCGTGTGCGTGTAATCCGACATTGGGCGCTCATAAATACACCATAGTCCATCCAAATGCGAGGCATTTTGTGCATGAAGACTAAGGCGCGCTCAAACGTGTTGTTCACCTGCTCGTACATAGGATCTGTGGGTATTTTGCCGCGCACCTGCTTCCTCCTTGTACGCAGATAGTTGTACCAGATCTTATAGCTGCCGGGCAGTTCTTTTAGGGCGCGCTCATACACCAAATTGACACCATTGTTGGCTGCTTTTGCTTTGTGATCAATGTAACGCAGCCAGTGCTTTACGGAATACGCATTACGTAGAATCTCTTCCTCATACGGCACATCCTCCTCTTCCTACGTAAAAAAGACACCTAATTAGACAAGTGATGTCAGTAAATAGTCATATACTTACGAAATTGAGCTCAACTTGCAGCGCTGGTTTTGTTTTTTCAGACATATTTCCAAAAAGCTATATCAAATGCCGCAAAACGTTTTGCATGCGCGTCCGCAGTCAGCTGTTCATTCGGAGCGTTGCCACCTGACAGCAAACTGAAACTGTGGAGCTGCCATTGTTAGTTTGTGTTGTATATATATATTTATATTTATATATATATATATATATATATATATTACATAAGGACATTTAATTGTTTAAAACAGTAAATAATTTGCTTTAACAAGATTTTTTTAAATTTCATGCAAAGTTATGGCACTTATTTACAGCTGATACCGCGACAACTCTAAAAATACAGTGTTGAAAAAGTAATATAGCAGTGTTAGGCAACCGCACGCGGCATTTTTGGCGGCCATCACAACGCACAAATAAAGAACGCACATCGTGAACTCACACAACTAATTCATGAGTTATCAAATTGTTTGTTAGTTAACCAAACGATTAACGAAAAGGTTCGAAAATGTCCACTAGCGCTACAAGGGTTTACATACAAGTCGAGAGCGAGTCCGAGCAACAGGAGCACTTGAAGCAACAACGCAAAACACTAAAGCCGCTGCAGGCAACTGCAAACACCAACGACAAGGAGAATCTAACGGGACGTGTCTCCATCGTGGATCAACTTAGTCGCTTAAAAGCCGGCGTCAATATAACGCCCAAATATGGCAAACGTAAATGCGTCGATACGGCTGTAACAACAACAACAGTAACAACACAAGATGCTGATACACAGACAGATGCAGAGATTTCTGCTGCCGATAAACCCATCACTGCTGAGGACCTGACCAGTGAATGTGAGCCCGGCGAGAACTATTACAAACTGCTTTCCGAGCAACGACGCGCCGCATTAGAGGAGTCACTTAATGAGAATCGTCATCTCAACGAACGCATCGAGGGGCTGGAGGAGGAAATGGACTTGATGCGCAAAGAATTGGACGAGGCAAAGAATCTGGTTGAAGTACTAAAAGAGATATGCGACGAGGATGACAGCGAAGAGCAGCAGGAGGCAGAGCAACCCGAGGCAGAGCAACTCGAGGCAGAACAACCCGAGGCAGATCAACAGGAATAGTAGTTGTACCTAAACACAAATGCTAATCACCAATAAATACATTTTTTTATGTTTATAAGTTTTAACATTATGCATTATTACTATTATATTATGCAAGTGTAGTTGTAGCTAAATTTCAATTATCTTAACTGATCCATTTCAGAGCGCGAATGGACTGGTCTCAATGTACGCCAGCAATAAATACATAGTTATATATATTTACTAGTAGTTAAAACTGTTCTCCAATAAAACATTTTTCGTTTCTCACTTTGTTGCTTATTTTTATTACTTAAGTGTGGTTACTTCATCCAATCGGTGATAATCTCCTCGTTTTGAAAGGTTTCCACATCGAACTGCAGGAAAACAAGTTTTAGAAAATTAGTTACAGATAAGTTTTCCTTTTTCCTTTCAACAACTTACCGCATCTGCTGATACCTCGATGCATTCCTCGTATTTGGGCACCGCACCCATAATATCAACTTCATGGGTCGCAATACTTAGATAAGATGAGTCTGCTTTGGCTGCTGCTATCAGCACCGCCGTCTCGGCGTCTGACACAAGAATTCCATCATCGTCATCATCATGAACGGCGGGTGGAATTTTCGCCAGTCGTGTATCCGCATTATCGGGATGTCCATGGGCAGCCTTCATATGCAGACGTAAGGCAAACGGACGGGCATATTCGGCACCGCAGGTAACGCACCAATATTTATTTGACGTCTGATGACCTTTTCCTGCCTGACTGCCTTTCGTATCGCTTGTGTTGTGCGTTGACATGTGTGCCTTGACTGCATAGAGGGAGGCAAAGGGACGATTACAGACAGCACATTGATACGGTTTGGTGTGAGTATTCTTATGCGCATAGAGCTGTACGGATGTGCGAAAGGATTTGGGACAGCTATCACAAACATATTGACGCTCCGAGCTGTGAATGCGCAAATGATGCGAGTAAACCGTATGCGATTTGAAGCTGCAATGAAGGAAAGGTTTTAGTATCTATATTATATTTTATTCATATGTCTTATTTACCGCTTATTGCATGTGGTACACACATATGGTCGAATGTTTGTATGCGTACGCAAGTGAAGCGTCAAGGAGTAGGAGACACGAAAGGTTTTGCCGCACACCTCACAGCTGTAGGGCTTCTCGCCGGTGTGGACACGTTCGTGCTTGACCTTCTCGTAGGGACGCGAGAAGACGCGCTCACAGTATTGGCAGGCAAATCCTGGCTTATCCTTTTTTGTATTGACAGGCTTTTTATTTGGGTTGTTATTGCTGTTGTTGTTCAGCGCTTGACGATCATGAATCTTCAGATGCATCTCATATTCTATTAAATTATCGAATTTGCGATTGCATGTACCGCATGGAAACTGTTTACTGCTCTGATGCATCTGTTTGTGCACCGTCAACAGATTTTGTTCGAAGCTGCAAAAGGCATGGAGTGAATATCATTTAATTTGAATGCGGAGCAACTTAATAACATACCTCTTGTTGCAGATTTCACAATAGAACTGATCCAATTCGCTGTACTGCTGGTGTGCGCCAACGGGCAAAGCGTCCTGTATGGATTTGGACGGATGCTCGTTGTGGATGCGCATGTGGAACTTTAGACATTTGGCCGAACTAAATTTCGTTTTGCAAATATGACATATTGTTGTGGTATTGTTGCTGCTCGCTGATGCGGCTGCAGCCACTTTGCGTCGTATTGGCGTTTGCGTTTTGGCCAACTTGTTGGCATTGTTTGGTTTGCCGCCCGTTGTTTCGGCCTGCGGACAGCTGTGCTCCTCGGCGCTCTCACGTGTCTCGAATATGCTGTGGCAATCAAAGCAAAAGTAACGCTCCGATTTGTTGGGCACACCCTCCACCTCTGCTTCCGTTGCGTTGTCGACTTCTGTTGGCAGTAGTTCCATGTCATCGAGTACCTCCCAATTTTGGGGCTCGCTGGCATCATCATCGACTTCCTCGATAAGGTCATCCTCGACAACAAGCGAGTCATAATCCACTTGACCATCGTCGTAATCTAAATCATCTTTTATCTCAACAGCATGAACTGTTACTTTGGATCGTGCCTCCACGTTGCCTGAGCAGCTTTCAGGGCCACTGTGCGCATCGTTGTATGCCTCAAGGCTATCGAAATCATTGCCACAATCCTCGCAGTAGTATAATTCATCGGAACACGTATCAATTATAAAATGATCAACATTACTTTGTTTTTTATCATCCACGTGCGACTGCAACATTGTTGTTGTTGTCTCCGACTTTTTTCCACGCTGTGCTGCAATTTGTAATTGTTAGGGGATTGCCGAGCATTGTTTTGCACCTTAACGCACCTGACATGGCATTATATTGCTTTATTTTGGACAAAAATCTGCTCGACTCACTTTTATTGTCGGAAAATATATTAATAATATCGATAAATATACACTTCATGTCTAATCGATATTTAACAGAAGGGTTTGCGATGAACGCCATAAATGTTAACTTTAACATAGCTTTAGTCTGTTATGCACGTTAACAGTCCAGTTTTGTAACGTTCGCTTTATATTTTTGTAGTAATTTATTTTGGCACTAAGTTAACAATATAACAAGTATCAATGTCAATATGAAACATATCAAACATTAAACAGAAATCTCTATAAGCTATTTAAAACGACTTGAAGCAAGGAATGATTGCAAGTTTATCTCTCACTGACTACAACAGGATACAATTACAAGCTAATTTTACCCGAAACTAAAATAACAACGAATACAACGAACAGCCAATGCGCTTGCAAACATTCGAAACAACATAGGCCCCAGCAGAAACAGTCACAAACAGCGTCAGCCAGCCAAGAAATGTAAATTGTCCATTATGCGGTCGTATATGCTGCTGCAAACCCAACCAGCCACCATTATCGATCAGCCAATAGACCAGATCATCCTCAATGATCTCGGCCAGTCCATCCACGAGGGTCTGCAAGTAGTCATAGTGACCCTGGCGCACACAATCGATGGCAAAGCCGCCGCAGACCGAAAATATCGATATGATTTTGCCCCACGTAATGCTCGAACGAAAGATGTCCTTGGCCACCAGATTGAGCAGCATGGGCGCCATATCGCTGTCCTCCAGCTCACCGAACGGAGCACGTGATAGCTGCCTCGAAACATTTGTGTAGACACGCGGATGCATGCGTTCCAGTTCCTCGCCCATCTGTCACAAAAAGGAAGGGTACGTTAATGTTAATGAAAGCTTTCAACATTTATTAATCCGATTAATCGGATTACTCACACTATTAAGCGCTGGAAACACCTCGTAGACGACATGTGACGATGATTCCAGTATGTTGCGTAGTCTTTGTGTCACCTTACGATTGAGTACCCCTGCCCGTCGCAGTCTCGCTCTAATGTATTGCCCACACAGGCACTTGCCCTGAAATAGCAGTGAATAAAACAAAGTTCAATTAATAACCAATTCGCAATCAAATCAAGAAATCAACTGAATAGACATTGTTATTGCATCTTTGATCTTTCGCACATGGGCAACATCAGCATGCGATATGAAGGTGCGTCAATTTTGTTTGGGCGGGAAGTGATGTTAGTCAAAATTTCCGCACACATAAATTATGCAGATCGGAAAAGAATTGAAAAAAAAAAAATATTAAAGATTTTGTGCTATTCTCTTGCTTAATATTTTGTTTGGGTTTGCCGGCACTCTGAATGATTTTTTTTGGCCAATTGTTTTAGCTTTTGAACGATTGACATCTGCTCAATATCATTCACACATTTTACACACACCTCCCAGATAGTTAATAATATCAAAAGCTGACGTAGCATTTTAAATGCAGCTCTGCTTAACAATTGTACAAACACCTTAAGAAATCAGATGGTAAAGTTAAATAGTGCTCAACTATGAAATATCGTTTATAAACTTAAATCTACTAACAATAACGATACTATAGAAGCTTTAAAGCTCATTCAATAGAGTATTTACTAATCGAACAACTTGATAGGAAACTTTAAACAAGTATAACGTTTCTATAGAAACTTTTATGCTCATTGAATAAAGTATAACATAACGAACAAGATCTACTTGATAGCAACTTAATAAAAACATCTTTTAATCCCTTATAAGTAGCTTTAAACAACTTAAAACAACACCTTTTAATCCATCCGACCCAAAACAGTTGTGTAACAGGTTATTTTATCATTAAATCTGAATGAAAATGGTTGAACCTTGAGAAAAACTAAGAAAACGGAAACAATTGTCATGTACTATTTACTAAAATCTAAAATAAAACTACAGAATTACGTATTTTATATACAATTCAATTGAGTTGATCTCAAGCACGCCAATATTTATGCTTATCTGTCACGCTCTTCTCACACTCATTAATTGGGATATATAGTACATATAGATTTCTCAGTCATAAATTGTCTCTTTAATTTACAATGTCATGCCGCTTGCAATTGTCATAGAAACTCGTTAGAGTCATATTTATATATATATTTTCGCACAATTACGAGCACAACTTATGGAAACAATTCAAAATGTTTCTTAGCGCCAACTTGCCATTGCTTGAAAAACAGCAAAACAGTAAAGACTTGACCTTGGGGATTGCTTAAATTGTTCGAAATGGTTGACAAGTCTATTCATTGAATGTTAAAAACCATTAACAATCCCCAACAAGCGTTTAATCACCTCCATTTCAATTTTGTTTACTCTTTCTTAAGAGCATAAATCTATCAAATTGTGTTTATATGCACGCTCTCTAAACGTCGACATAATTATTACCACCTGAAGTGGTTTTGATGAATCCATCAGCCCGAACTAAACTGAACTTTCCAGTCTTATGTAAACATATTTTGAACGTTTCGCGCAAAATTTTGTTCATGTTTTTTGAGAATTTTGTTGTGTTCTGTTTTATTTTCAGCTGTTCGGCTATCATTTATTTAAAGCGAACTATTTGTTTACGATACCCTTGGGGTTTTTTTTTAAAAGTGTTTTATCTTATGCTCTTTAAAAACTTTAGATTTTTGCTATAAGTTGGAATTGTTTCATAGAATAAATTATTTGTAGCATTTTTATCTTCAAGTTAAATTGAGGAGCCCGCATTTAAAGTCAACAAACTTCACATTTTATCTGCAACAATTTAGTTATCGCTGACGGGGTAAATATTTCTAAAACATTATTATAAATGGGAAATCAACAAAAAAAAAAAATGTTCAAACACGTTTCAGCCTTAAAAAATGCAGTCATATTTGACTTCATATATTTGCTTGTTATCAGTTGAGATAAACAAATTGTGCTATAAATGCGAATAAATAAATCAACTTACATACGATAGATATGTACTTTGTAAGTTTACTTTATCAATTAAATATCAATGGCGAAAAACAGTATCTACAATGCATTGTGCCACGCCCACTAATTAAGTAATCTTTGATAAGTTTTAATATTTTTTTTTTTAAATAAACAAACAAGAGTAAAATACCACAAACCAAAATATATAAATAACAAAACTTTCAATGTGCAGTGTTTTTGCACAGCTTTGTGGATATACCCTGTAAACTTTGAGTGTGAAGAAAGTGAGTTTAGAGTTACTTGAAGATACTGTAATAATTCTCATACACACCTTTGTGGGTATACCCTGTAAACTTTAAGTGTGAAGAAAGTGAGTTTAGAGTTACTTGAAGAGACTGTAATAATTCTTATACACACCTTTGTGGGTATACCCTGTAAACTTTAAGTGTGAAGAAAGTGAGTTTAGAGTTACTTGAAGATACTGTAATAATTCTGATACACACCTTTGTGGGTATACCCTGTAAACTTTGAGTGTGAAGAAAGAGAGTTTAGAGTTACTTGAAGATATTGTAATAATTCTCATACACACCTGTGTGTATACCCTGTAAACTTGAAGTGTGAAGAAAGGGAGTTTACAGTTACTTAAAGATACTGTAATAATTCTCATACACACCTTTGTGGGTATACCCTGTAAACTTTAAGTGTGAAGAAAGTGAGTTTAGAGTTACTTGAAGATACTGTAATAATTCTGATACACACCTTTGTGGGTATACCCTGTAAACTTTGAGTGTGAAGAACGTGAGTTTAGAGTGACTTGAAGATACTGTAATAATTCTCATACACACCTCTGAAGGTATACCCTCTAAACTTTGAGTGTGAAGAAAGTGAGTTTACAGTTACTGTACTACAAGAATTCTCATATAGTGCATTCTTTTGTTATCACTTCAAAGCTTGAGATTTCACTAATTTTAGATACTTTTCTCACTAAACTCTACTCTACTTCCCTTAGGGTATTTCACAGTCGTTAAGCTTGCGATATATCGCCGTTTTCTCTTTATCGCTTTCGCGCCTTCTTTGCTCAACTTACCTGATTAATAATTTCCATTTTGTACTCCTGATAGTTTGTCACGGTGCGTGTGCTGCTCGCCAGCGATGAGGTGGAGGCAGCTCGCGTCATGTGGCCGGGTATGGCACCGCCGGGCACCGCACCGCCGCCAGCGCTGCCTAGATGCAGAACGGATCGGCTGCCGTTGAGCGGGGAACGCAAAGCTTTCCAGTCGCTGGCTGCAGTTACAATTGTGCTGCGTCTATTTGCCGTATAGATCTCATGGTCCAGTGAGGAGGATTTGAATTTGCTTAGCTTGGGGGTGCGATTGGTGGTGGTGGTGGTGGCGGCGGCGGTGGGTGCCATGGTCATAGCCATTGGATCAAGCAATGTTCTTGTTTGTGCTGTTGTTGTTGTGATTGTTGTTGTTGTTGCAGCCTCCCCTGCTTCCCCGTCGCATGCGACGAGTTGTGTAAAAGTTGTCAGCTTTTTTTTTTGTTATTTTTTGTTGTTTTCTATTATTACAGCTAGTTTTGCGCTTTTTTGGAGGTGGTTTGGCTTTGATATATGTATACTGTATATATATATATAAAATGTGCAAAACAAAATAGCAAAATCGAGAATGAATGTTGCGCTCAAAGCGTAGAGCAGGCAAACAAAATACACGAACGGCGCGCACAAAAGAAAACAACTAAGAAAAAAAAACTTGTTGCTTGCGATTGATTTTCAAGCTTGCTTTCTTTTCAATCTTTTCTTTTTGGATTTGTGTTTTTGTTGTTGCTGTTTTACCTTTTTTGCTTATGGCGCGTGTGTTTTTATTGTTGCTTCGCTTCACTCTGCTTTGAACTTTTAACCGAGAAATCTACCACAAAACACAAAAACAATATTGTTGTGCAAACGTACGTTCCGGGGAATGCCGCCTCTGTCTCGATCTCGATCACACAATATAGCGGCCCCGTTGTTCTAACGCGTGAGAGTGTGCGCCGTTAACTCAGCTGCTCAGTTTGCTGCTACTGTTTGCTTGCCAGCCTGCTGCTCGCTGGGCTGCGCTGCCCGCTTTGGGACTGAGCTCCACAAAAGCACGCAATGAAAGCTCTCTCGAGAGCGAGACAACCACAACACAACACAACAGACATGCGCTGTGCCTTGGGTGTCTTTTGAATAAATGAGATTTGCACGCTGCACACATTATCTGGTAATTTCAGTTATCTTTAAGCTGATTGCCATGTTCATTCGCTTTAAAAGCGCAGGCGAAAACAGAAACTATTTGCGCAGCTGTCAAAGGAATGTAGTAAATCAACTTGACATCGATATGTGTACAAAACTATCGATATTAAGATGAGAGCACAATAGTTTTCAGCGCAATGGTCACACTGTAGGCCCGCGGGCAATTTAAATAAATATTCGTTGCATACTTTTAACAATTGTAATTAGTTAACTTAATTTTAGTATTATTTGAAATCATTTCGAAATTCGTTGATATATTTTAGGTATCAGTGTGTTGCCAATAAATCGTAAAAGCATAAAGAATAAGATCAAACCAAAGAGGACTCCAATGACTAACGTTGTCCATTCCAAGGGATTCAGACTGTTTGTTGTTGGCAGTACGTGCGTATTGATGCCACTCTATAATGCATACGTCAAGCATTAGTTAATGTATTCCTTTAGTTGTATTATGTATAATTACCCAACCACCATTTTCATTGATCCAAGGCACAAGCTCATCCTCAATAACTTCGGAGACGCTTTCTATGAGCTTTGGCAAATACTCGGGATGACCCTGACGCACACAGTCGACCGACAAGCCGCCGGCTATAGCAAACAATGAGATCACCTTGCTCCACGTTATCTCAAGCCGAAAGAGTTCACGTCCCACAGCGCCCAGAAGCAAAGTAACAGCATCCGGCGTATGGAATTCACCACCAGGATTGCGGCACATCTGTCGTGCAACACCATTGTACACCCGTGGATGCATTCTCTCCAATTCGTCACCCAACTGTTACAGTTAAAGTTAAAGTACATGAGAAGCATTTGTTTAACTAGTTCTCATTCGATACGCACCACTTGCACCGCTGGAAATACATCTCGCACTATGCCCATAGATATGTTGCTGTTGCCCAATATGCTGCGTATCCGCTGCAATCCCAGCTTTTTATTAAACAGTCCCGAACGTCGCAGTCGCCGCTTGATATAGTGTCCACATAAGCAGCGTCCCTGAGAGATCATCAACAGACATTAAATTTTTTTGTAGATCTCCTCAAGAACTTAAGCTCACCTGTGTAATGATGTCCTGAGCAGGTATTTGCGCCGCTTTCCATCCGATAGAGTAGGATAGCTTGCGGGTGACAACATCGCTGACATTGCTAAGCCGTCGTCGGGTCGTCTCCCGCTGACTCACCTCAAGCAGCGGCGAGGAGTGAAGTGTGGCAGGAAAACTGAACTTGCGTCGATTCTGGCCTTGAAGTAGGCGCTCCGCTTGTGTGGTGGCCATCGGAAAACCGTGGCTGAAATTATCGTTATTCGTGGGAAATGAGGTGCCCGGCATGGTTGTGTTGAGTACCTGTAACGCAGAGAAAGGAGATCTTATACATTATCTACGTATTATTTTAACTTTCTATGTTGTTTGCTGACGTCGCAAAAGCAAGCAAATTCCATTGGCGCAATGCTTGATCTACTTTAGTACTTTCAGTACATTTATGGATTGAAAGCACTAATTGACTAATCGATAGCCGATAGGCGATATCACTTTTTACTCTGCTCGTTTTCGCTCTGCCTATTTTTGGTTGCCGTTAATTATTTCGATGTCGCAAAACGGTTAACGGTTAACGGTAAACTGTGTGTGTGGCGCTGCTCATTTCAAATCAATTAATTGCCCCATTCGATTTGTGGCAAATTTTTGCGCCTTGCTGCCAATCTTTTGGGTGCCGTTGCCCATGAGAGTCTTTTTTTGTTTTTGTTTTTTTGTCATCTGTATGTGTTGATGGCTTCGAAATCGGTTTTACGTTGGCCGTCGAGGCGAAAAACCTGCTACAACAACATGAACCCAGTCTTGTTGTTGTCGTGTGTTTAAGTCCCACAGACAAACAGTTACAATCAAAAATAATTGCCTTAAATCATAAATGTCATGTCGGAAATCACATTAAAGTTATGAATGACAATAACATACAATTATGGGGCATAAAAAACGACGAGGCAGATTGCAAAAATGCGAACATGAAAATTGAATTAATGCTTAAGTAATTGTGTGTTCAGCATGAGCTTTAAATGATACAGCACGGATTAGTGTGGCCACTTTTGCATTGCTATATGGCAGCACTTTTAGCAAATAACAGTTACATTTTGACAATGAGTTAAAGGAACATTTGTATGATAATGAAATGAAACTAACTGTCTATAAAAGATGGATTTTCTATTGAAACAAAACGCTTCGAATCTTAAGACTTATGTAATAAAGTATTTTTTAGGTCAAAGTTGTAAAATTCTCAATTTCAAAACAACCAACAAGTCCCATAACGCGCAAAGGGGCTTACCAGCTCCCACTTAGCTTGCCTTGGTGTCTGCATGAACGTTTTATCTATTTCTAAGCTCATAAGCCAGCCCAGCTGTTTTTAATAACTTCCCACGAAAGAACTACAATCAAAATATTTAATCACATACAAGATGTCAATGAACAATGTGTGTACAATACTTTTGTTTTGTTTTTATTGATGATGTTTTTTTATTTTTTATTTTGTGTTGACCATCTTTGGACACATTAACGACGATCGTTGACGTTGGCGTCGCTGGCAACTCGTTAGATTTTGATTGGCGATCGCTTCGTTTGTTGCTTTTGGCGATTTTGGATATCTGCAATATGCGGCCAAAATGTTGCGAATGCGTGTTGTCATTAGTTGTCCGCAAGCGGCATGTCAAATGATCAAATGATTTGTGGCCGCAACCGGACTGCAACAAGTGAATTGATGACTGAGGATGACCAAACAAATAAAATCGAACGGAAATCGGGTGTTAAATCGTTCAATCATCTGGGGAGTACTAACTGCAATTAGTTTTTACATAACCTGGCCCAATAAACCAATCGTTTCGTGATCAAGGAAAGTTGTCACACACATGGCGATACAACAAAATCGTGTGCTATAGGGAAAGTAAACTTTGAAATGTTTATTCTACCCATTTGGGTCAACTCAAATCACGATTATATCAACTAATCTTATAAAAGTACGCCCACATATGCTAAAAACAGTTAGTAATCGCACAGAATGTCAAACAATTGGACGTATTTATTTATTTTGAGCTCATTTTGCTTTCTGCTCAAGGAAACCCAGGCGGATGTATCTCATTTATTTGCGGCACCCTCAGAGTACAGCAGTTTTCTGCATGGACATGTTCCCTTTCAGTTGGCACCCGCTCTCTATGGCCCACCACCAGCAGCGGCTGGAAGTCCTGTGACGCCTGCTCCTGTGGCCGTCGTAACGCCTGCCACAACAGAGTTCAGTCTGCCGGAGATTATTGAGAATCGCAGTGTGAAGAGCTTAAAGCGGGGACAAGGAAATTTTATACCCCTAAGTCAGCTTTATCTACCGCCCAGCCATGAAGAGCGTCCGAACTATGAGACTCCTAAGCCCAGGTAAGGATTGAGAGTTTTGAAGTGAGAACGATGGTGATTAAAGCTAAAGTTTATGGAACAAAGTTTTCAAGAAAGTTAGTGATTAGAGTTTTACATAAAGGAATCTCAAGAAGAATCCTCATGCTTTTAGGTTTGAGCGACTTTCAGTTCATGCGAACTTAACAAATATCACTTGAAGAGTTTCTTGAGTTTCTTAAAATTAGTCTAATAGACATAAGCCTAGCATTCGGAGTCTTATTCAAAGAGAACACAAATTGTATCAAGTAAAACTCTAATCAAATCAAGAACGACATTCTTGACTTCAGCAATATTATTCCAAGTAGGAAATCAAGTATGAAAACACGAAATTTACAATGTTCCGAATTCCTTAGCGATGAATTCGCTGGCTACTATTATCCACAGCACACTGTCACCAGTAGCACCACTCGTCTGCCCACAACGACAACAACCACAACGCCGCGTCCCATTATCGTACAGGAGCCGGGCGATGATAACAATGGGGAGCAATATTCTCCACCTGGCTATGATTATCAGGTCCCGGCGCAACATCCCTCGACACCAGCACCCGTTTATCTCCCGCCAGCTGAGAGCAATGCCGAGCACCAACAACAACAGTTGCGCTTAAGGTTAAAGGATATGCGTTGCCTTCACGCTGGATACTTTCGAGCTGTTCTGAAACTCGATAGCTTTTTGGGTGCTGCTCCCGTGGTGGATAACGATGATGAGAACAGCGATCCGTTGGTTAAACATTGCGAATTGAAACTATCGCGCAGTTTCCTACTCCTCGACATTGTCGCAGCTGATTTCGAGCGTTGTGGCGTTCGTTCCTGTGGCCAGGATTTGTGCCTGCGTCTGCGCTTTCCAGCTATCAGAGGTTTGCGTACTGCTGGCGACTCCATCTTGACACTACACTGCAAGACGCAGGAACGTGTGGCAATCAAGACACATGCTCTAAAAATGGGCGTGGCCAATGATGTGTGAGTATTTGTGCGTGATGTGTTTTGTTGCTGTACTTATGTTTCATTTCTTATGCACAGACAAGCACGCAGTGTTGGTAGCTATGCTCATGGCGGCAATCAGAATGCTTTCCGCACTCATGTGGAGCTGTTGAGAAAAGGATCGAACGGATATACGAGACACTTGGAGAGCAATGGAGCTGTGCAGTTGGGCGAGGAGTTGCTTTTACGTGCGCATGTCCTAGCTGGTGATGGTAAGGCAGGAAGGCATCCTATCCGACAGCTTCTTTTCATTGAATACATATTCTTCTACCGATTTACAGGCTGGAACTTCACCAAGCTAAGTGATGTGCAACTGCAACGCATCTCCGCGTCCGGCGAACTTTTAAATAGCGCCCAACTGATCAATCCACGAGGCTGCCTTAATCCGGCCATGCAAAGCATTTGTGCCCATCCGCCCAGCTCAGAGTTGCCTTTGGGTCAACGATTGCACTTTAGAGCTGTCATGTTTCCGGGCATGCACAGCGGCGATGTTGTTGTCATGTCCATGCGCATAACTGGTTGCCTGGAGCGGGAGGATTGCCAGCTAACGGCACAGGATTGTCTGCCTGGCGTTGCACAGCGTCGCAGACGGGATACTCTACTCAATCCACCTGGCAATGGCACAGAGGCATCGGAATTTTCACAGATTACTTTCCGGGTGATTACGCCCAATGCGGAGTTGAATGAGCAGCCAGCAGATGTGCGCGACTTGGAGAATGAGACTATCGCTGAGAGATCCAAATCATTAGCTCTGTTTGGCAGTGTGGCTTTTGTAGTTCTGCTTTTGGGTGTTGCTGTTATAGCACTTCATAAGATGGGTAGATAGTTAAAAGGGTCAGAAAAATATAAAGGAGGAGCAGAGAAAAAGAGAGCTAGTAACGAGGAAGTGTAGGTAGTTAGAGCTAGAGAAAAAGATATGGAGGTTGACAGAGGGAGAGAGAAGGGTTTAGTGAGAGGGGCGTAGTCTTAGCCTTAGTAGTCTTAGGTATACGGTTTTAGATTCTTTCTTCCTATTTCATTTTTATCTTTCATTACCAAGCTTTTAACTAATCAACTGGTATTATTTCTTTCTGTAGTTAGATCTAGAGAAAAATATATGGAGATTGACAGAGGTAGAGGGAAAGAGAGAAGGGTTTAGTGAGAAGGTCGTAGTCTTAGGTATACGGTTTTAGATTCTTTCTTCCTTTTTCATTTGTATCTTTCATTACCAAGCTTTTAACCAATCAACTGCTATTATTTCTTTCTGTAGTTAGAGCTAGAGAAAAAGATATGGATATTGACAGAGGTAGAGGGAAAGAGAGAAGGGTTTAGTGAGAGGGGCGTAGTCTTAGATTCTTTCTTCCTTTTTCATTTTTATCTTTCATTACCAAGCTTTTAACCAATCAACTGTTATTACTTCTTTCTCTGATGATACTTTTGCAAGAATCATCTTAGCCAATTTCGTATAACCTTCCTTCATATCATCCAGTTGTTTGATGACTTTCTTGACCATATCGCATTATCTGTGCCTGACCTCTTCAGATTAAATATCTCAGTTTTGAACAGGCAGTTTTCACCATTAGCCACACCCAATCACAGCATTACACATTTAAGCTTAACAGCCTTTCGATATTATCTGTGGCGCCGATCTCTGATCGTGAGCAGCTCCTTGTTGGCCCAAATGTGCAGTGCAAGAGTAACAAATTTAAAGTTATCGCCTGGTCGAGATCAGCAGCAAATTTTGGAGCTACCAAAACAGAAATTAGCACTTAATAAAATGTTATTTATGTTCATGTTGCTTGTAATTGGACAGACCCACGGAATAAACGTTGAAAACAAAACCTAAAACATGGCTCACAACTTGATTTTCGCAGTTTGCGTTGCATTTCAAAAAAAATAAAATAAAAATAATTACGATCTGACAGTTTGTGTTTTTTTTTTGTGTATAGCCAAAACGAACGGAAACCGAAATTTTATCACGTTTTCACGCTTGGAGCACAGTTAATGAAACCAAATACGCGAAGAACTCGCTTTAAGCGCTTTTGGCTTTTGTTATTTGGTGCAATTTGTTGGCATTTCTTATGTTAATTCTCCAATGGAGCTGAGCTTAACTGCAGCTAGGTGAGCTACAGTGTGGGGGATTGTATAGTATCCAATTAGCTGTTGATTGATGGCATAATACATCATGGGGGGCCACTACTGCTTACATAGAGCTAATAGCTAATTATTGGCTTGGGTGTTTGACGAATACGTGATCTAGTTAAATGCAAAAAGTTGCTGCTCGTAAACTTAAGTTATAGTTTACATAATTAGATTTAAGTCGGAAATTTGTGTAGAAATGTATAAAAAAAAGTCGAGAGTTTAGGAAAATGTTAAAAGCTATAAGAACTGTAGCATAAGCTCTCGAATTTTGGCGAGAAAATTCTTCTTCGATTCAACTCTTTCTGAACAAATGCTAGCTGGGAATTGATTTCAACACAGAATGAACACATAATGAAGAACAAGACAAAATTTGTTATATGTTTTCTGAATGACTCTAAAAGGAAACTTAATTAAGCTCTAAAAATGCTTGAAACAAATCGTTAACAAAGTTAACAAATCATAAAATCGTTTAATGCTCTGCGCGATCATCCAACAAGACCACAAAAGAAAACGTGGCTCTGGAAATCTATGCAACATAATGTAGCATGTTCGTTTGATATAAAGAGAAGCTGACCCATTAAGTTCCCACAACATGTACATCTGTGAAGCAGGCAGGCCAGTCATTATTCCCCACTGAACATTGCTGATCACATAACTGGCATGTGGCATGCACCTTATGGTTGCTACTTGCAAGCGGTTGTGCCTGCTTGCGCCTGCGAGCTAATTAATAAAACCGACACGTTTGGCCAGCCAACTACTATGTCTTTGTCGCAAATGGCAGGCAAAATGTTTACTAAGTGCACATAAATTAAGTGTCGGAGCATACAAACCCCCAACGTCCCTCTCACTCTATAGTCTCCACCCCTCTGGTAGGCCCAAACTGGCGCTTAACTTTGTAGTCAACACTCGATCTTCGTTGACTACTTACTAAGCCAACAATTTACACTATTCATACCGCAACCGAATAGGCATCGGCATCGGCATCGACATTGGCCAAATGCCTAAAGCAACACTTGTGTCTTGTACTGCTTAAATTATCGACTACTTACTGCCCAATTTAGCAATTCCTGTTAAATATTTATGAATGCACTTCATTTTTAGTCAGAGTGTGCTCAGTTCTCATTGAGCTGCATGGATTCTATGAATGGTTTTGAAATCGATATATATTTTATGGTCATTAAGTAATTTTGATGATTCTTACGGTTGCCTGATTAATCGATTAAATACATACGAAAGATTTTTGAGTTAATCAATTGACAGGAAGGTATTTTTATTTAGTTGGGAAATTATATTCGTTTTATGTTTTGAAATCGATATATATTTTATGGTCATTTAGTAATTTCGATAATTTTTACGGTTGCCTGATTAATCGATTAAACACATACGAAAGCTTTTTGAGTTAATCAGTTGACAGGAAAGTATTTTTATTTAGTTGGGAAATAATATTCGTTTTATGTTTTGAAATCGATAATATTTTACGGTCATTAAGTAATTTTGATGATTTTTACGGTTGCCTGATTAATCGATTAAACACATACGAAAGCTTTTTGAGTTAATCAATTGACAGGAAAGTATTTTTATTTAGTTTCATATGATTTCAGATATATACAATATATAGAACAAGTACTGAGTATCTTTTTGAAACGATAAAATGTTCAAATACATATCAAATATATCGAAAACTTAAATGACTGACAAATAATCGATTCACTCCTCCCCTTTTGATGACTCAATTGCATTTCCATTGGTTAATGGCTAGATATATAAAAAATCAAATCACAAATCAAAAAGTCAACGCCTCAAATGCGTTCATTAGCAACTTTTATTAACCAAATGTGTCGCATGATTTTTTTCCCCCCTCCAAATATAAATGCCAATTGCGATTGGCCCGAACGTTAGTTGGATCGACGACTTGAATTAACGTCAAGCATTTTGGCTAATACAATGCGTTTGTGTGGGGTTTTTTTCGTATTTTATTGGCTTGACAACTTGTTTTGAGTTTAAAGTTTTTTTCTCTTTATTATTTTTCTTTTATTTATTTTTTTTTGCCTGTTACAGACAGCGTCCGAATCGAATTCAATTCGATTCGATTATGTGCGTTTACTTTTTTCTCTTTTTTTTTGTGTGTTGCATTTTAGCCATGTTAACATTTGTGTTATTGATTTTTTACAACAGTTGACAGTTACGCAGGCGCACTTGAATTGGATTAGTTTTTTAATGGAACTTTAATATACTACAATGTGTTTACACAGTTTTTAATGGGTACAAATATTTGATCTTTCTTTTTGTTTGATTGCTTAATATGGGGAAATCTTTATGATTTGATGTAAAGTGTTTTTTGGGATTCGCAAATACTTTACCCATTACTATGTTTTTGTCAATTGTCATTCAAAGCAGAGTATCTCTCAATCGTTAACTGATTGTTGAACAACGCGCTGTGTTTGATTTGTTTTTTCTTTGTTTGTTTCCTTATTTTTATTTTTTGCAGACTTTTGCATTTTGTGTTCGGAATTTGGCGCATGACAAACGATTTGAGCAATTTGACTTTCGAATTGTGATTAGTTTATCAAATCGGAGTTCATTAAAATGCCATAATACATTACATTGCAATATTATAGGTACCAATATCATCTAGCAGATCGGGTGTAATGATTTATGGAAAAAAACAAAAATTATTTTTATTCGTTAAAGGCACAATTAAATGCGATTAAAACGCAAATCGAATTGCGGTTTGCTAAAGCCGCACAAAGCGTGCTAAACTTAGATATACCCTTTATTCGAACAGATTATAAGATATTTAAATGCTTTCAATTGAGTTACAAAATATTTAAAATACTTAAGATATAATATTAATAATGTACTCTTATAATTAAAAGCTATATTCTTTAAACTCACTCAATAAAATGACATATATAAAATACAAAAAGCAACAAATTGAATGATCAGCAGAGACTGACTGCCATTAGCCAAGTTTATAAGTGCAGTCAGTTGGCAGGTGTTAACATGTTTGCTAGGGATCATTAACTACTTGTTGTACTTATTGTTTTTTTTTTTTCAGTTCCGACCATGCTTGAGGGCCAATGTACGTCATTCGATTCGAGCGTGTTGAAAACAATACCCAACGAATTGTGGCAATGTGTGGCAAATATTGAAAGATATACACTACAAGGACGGAACGCCTTGTATCGAATTCATGTTGATTTAGTGATCGCTACATGAATAATAACTCTCTTTTGTCGGTTTATTCGAGCTAATTGTGTATTGACATATTGCAAGTCAATATTTGAAGATGTAACATTAAGAGGCTGTTATGCACTGCGAGAAAATACTATCCCATAAGGTGCTCTTTTCAGACTGAACCGATTTATCAAAGTTTAAAAACAACTTTTGAGCTGTACTACATTCAAAATTGATATAAAATTCTCGGCTTGGGTCTTCACAAGTTTTATATGTGATTTGAATTCTAGTTAAAAACAGTTTTACAGCCAAAACTTTGTTAAAAACTAAACTACACTACTACTCAAAACTGCAGAAATTTCGAGTAAAAATTTAAGTAAAAATAAATAAACGTAAAACCTTAGTTATTTATACCCAAAATGTTTTTGAAATACATTAACAAGAGTCTATATAATAAATATCAGCTATGAGATGTAGTAAATACCTGTTATGCAACACTTATTAAGTGGATTCTTGTGTATTTTTGCACACTCGACTATCAGTAGTAGTACTATATCAATGATGATTGTACGCCTTTTGTCAATAAACACTGGTTGTTTAGTAATCCACAGAATGAGGTTTGCCCGAGCAACCGCATTATAACGAATCATTTATAGCACAAACTCAATTACGTGTACGCACTCTGCGATTGTAACTGTCATTGTGTGGGTGTGCATATGTGTGTGTGTGTGTGTGTGGGAGTATTGAAACTATAAATGTTAAAGCAACAAAGCAAAGCAAACAGAGCCAACAAAAATAATTCAATTAAAATAAGGTTAAACTCTTAAAAGGGGGAAACGACGAAAAAAAAAGAAGAGTGCGTTCAACTTTATAATTTAAGCAAGTGGCCTTTTTGGCTTATCGCAATTGTTTGCTCCACATTAATGCATTAATTGGCTAAATAAACGAGTCAAAAGCCGCACCAATTTCAACTTCTGCTTATCGGATTCCATTGATACCCGAGCGGCACTTTCGTTGTTTATCTTCTTATTGTTTTTTTTTTTAGTGTCGGATGTGCAATTTGTGCTGATAATGATTTTTTTATAGATATTTATAGTAGTGCCGAGCGCTGTGCTGCATAAAAATTGTTTAATTAACTTATGCATTACGCGATTTATTTATTTTTTTGGTTGTTGAGCATTGTCACGGCCACAGTTTTTGGTTTGAAGGTTGTTTATTTGTTTTGTTTTTATTTACCTATACGTAAGAAAATTTAAAAAAAGTTTTTTAAAATCGAACTCTAAGGCAAATACAATAACCACTAACCGATTTGTTCGCTAGCGGAAGTCAAATTGAAGTTAAACGAAAAGCCACCGTTTTGCAGCAGCTTTCGATCGTTGCGCGTCGAGCGTTGAAAATGTAATGAAAAACCAAAAAGGCGCGCAGACTTAACTGAAAGTTGCGAGTGTTGGTCAATGCGCCAACAGCCAACAATTGTTGCTTGGCAGCACTCTTGTCGATTGCACGCACACAGCAAATATCGATAGTCTTTGGAACGTTAGGGCTGCAGACAGACGCTGCAATTATTTGTCGCCAAGAAACAAAGTGCAATAATAGTTTAGAAAAAGTGAAAGAAATTAGCGTTAACCATACTAAATGTCGCTAACAATTATACGATTTCGCAAAACGCCGGAGGGAATTGTGCCGGTACAGCCCAGTGTGTTATTTAGACCTAAAGGTCCAACGCAGCCACAACAAATGATAAAGGTATACAAACATTTGCAATACACATACATAAAACACAAGAACAGCTGTTTTAACGCGCGATGTGGCAACCATATTTATACGTATATATGCAAATCAGCTGCACTTAAACGATCTGGCAGCCTAAACATGTGTATCATTTAGACAAACATCAGCGCGATTTGTTTAATTTAACTTAAAATTAATTTAATATGCATAACAGAAGCTAACAGGCACTAGCATTGCGCTCGGCAAGATCCCAACCGGTGCTCCCATCAGGCCGAGCATGAAACGCTTTGGTCAAATATCTGAAACATCGACGGGTAACTACTGACAACAACACATATCGTAATTGCTCTCTGAACTAATAACAAACGTTTCATAGGTGCTCCTCTGATCAAGACACCGAAATATGTGCAGCAATTGGGTAGCTATGGAGCAACATCCTCGTGGTCCACAGCTCCACTACTCAATATCAAACAAGAATCGCTAGGCGATGCGATTAGTTCACTGCCGCCAAATACAATTATAAAGGCCACATCAAGGCAACCAAACGTTGCAAACACAACCACCACCCACCCTACAAATGCATCGAGCACACCAACAGCCGCGCCCGCCATGGCGTCGGCAGTACGACAAGCGGTATTCCTTAAACGCGATATGCCGCAGCGCACGATGCGCAGCATGACTTTGCTGGCGATTGACAATGCATCAATGCTGCATCTGGGGATTGACAGCACACATTTGCCCCTGTTCAAGCGACAAATATGCAAATTTGCCAATTTACCGCATCTGGACTGTTGCATTACGTTGCGCAAGTTGCGTCTCAACGAACCCTTTACGCTGCTCGCCGAATTCTTTGAGCTAAGCGATTCGGATGTGGAGCAAACGTTCAAACGCACTCTGGTCAGACTGGCACGCTGCCTGCGTTCGCTGATCCGATGGCCCGACGACAAGCATTATTCGGAACGATTAAAGCACTTGCCACTGGCGTATAGAGCCAGTCTGCTGCATGTCCGCTCTTTGATCGAGTGCGTCGAGACAGATGTGAGCGAAACGCTTAATTTCGGCTGCGACAGCTATAAGTTCATATTGTCGCTCAATACAAACGGTAAGGGATTGCATATTATGTATGGACCTTCCATTTAATCGGAACTAAATCTCGTTTTTTTTTCAGGCATTATCAGTTTTGTGTCGGATGCGTTTCGTGGCGACTGCGATGACCTGCAACTTTTTGAGGCCAGTCAATTTAAGGATGTTATACCCAAGTACCTAACGCTATGCGCGGAGCCAGGCAAAGCCATCCAACGGTTGCCCAAACCCAACACAGATGATGATTATGCATCCATTGATGTTGAGCCGAAGCCAGCGCTGAGAAATTACGATGAGCAACGTTTAATTGGCCAATTGGCCAACCAACACACAATGTCCGTTTCAGATGGAGCACTGTGTTCGACGCGTGCAACACTGCAGTTGCCGACGCTGCGCGTCAATGAGCCCACCTGTCGCGCCCAGATGCGACGTGCAATCGATATGCTGCGTGATTTCAAGATGCTGGATCATTGTGCATTGCAGCAATCGTCGCTGTTGGGCTATATAAACGAGATGCTGATTGTCGCTGCGGCACTTTGCAATCTGCAGCAACAGTAGCGACAAAAATGTTAAGCTTCGCTTGTTTAAACACCTGTTTTAAGGTTTTTAGACCAGCTATTGTGTAAAACTATTGTTAATATTATGACTTAAAATTTTGATACTATAAAGCGATTTTAAACTTTTTAATTGCAAAGGTGCAACTTTCACGTGTCCGCCATTTGTCGAAGCTTAATCGTTTTGCTAGCTGCTTTTGTTGTTGTTGTTGTTGTTACTATAAACTTCATAACGAGTTGTGTGTATGCTTAGTATGCAACAGGTTGCTGCTTCTCTGCTTGTTTGTTTTGTTTGTTTGAGGCTACTGCAAAAATTGACATTGTTGACCTTTAGCTAACTAAGCATTGCCTTTATTTATACACAGACACTATTTGTATGCCATGGCATGCCTTGTTTAATGTATTTTTATATTTATTCATTTTTTTCCGATATATATTTTCATGGTCCCTGCAGCGATGCCAAACGATCTGTGTTTATGTCTATTTGCGCAGCTGTTGTTGCGTCGTTTCTGCCGATAGTTTATGACCTATACTTTCATTGCTATATTAATACCCTATCTGGATCTATCCATCTTTTTAAACACGTGTTGAGGATTATGCTTTGATTTTTATTATATTAAATATACAAAATAAATATAATTCAATGAATTTTCCAGTCAGCAATTCACATTTCGAAATGTTCAAATCAATATCAAATTCTGTGTGTTTAAAATTTAGCATCTCGCCTAGTTATTTTTCGGAAATTTTCCATTATAAGGTTATCAATTACTATCATGACAAATGGGTGAACAAAATTAAACACTTGTTTCAACAATAAACTCAATTTGTTTTTCATTATTTTGCTTTATTTACGGTAAAACGTACATAAGTAAACTACTAAATACATATATTGTTTGTATACTGTATATAATAGGCGTATGGTAAATATGTAACGAAAACTTTGTATGCAATACATAATTATTATTTAGAAAAAAACAAAACCAAAACGCGCATATAAAATATTCCATGAAATTTATTAAAGGTTTTTGCTTTTTTTTATTTCGTTTCTTCTCTTTCTTTTTTACTAGGCACTACGTCATAGATGGATACATTTCGGTATGATTTTGTCTAATTTTGAGGAATATTTAAAGAAAAGGCTCTTAAAAAAAAACTTGCTTAATTCATAAGTGACTTTTGCGTACTAAATATAAAGTATATATGTCGTGGCTAAATAAGAAGAAGCAGCTATAAACTCATATATCATTATTACTATTATAATGATGTTTTTTATCTCTTCATTTTTTTCCTTTATTTTTTTGTGCGCTTTGTGTAAAATAATAACAAGTACTGCGTTTGGAATGGAGTGCAATGATTTTTTAGTTTTTTGTTTTTTTTTGTTTTTTGTGGAATAGTTAGGGTGTTTCGGCTCTCAGAGCTTTTGGATAATTTCGAATTTCTTCTTAAGATCGACGCTCTCGTTCTTCGGATCGTATTTCTTCTTGGAGGCCAATTTGGCGCGCATTTCTGCAACGGTCAACGGTAAGTTCAAGCTGCCCGCTCGATTCATCCCACCATTGGGAGCGGTTTCTGCTGCTGCTGCTGCTGTTGTTGTTGCTGTTGTTGTTGTTGTTTTTGCAGGCACTGTGGTCATTGCTGCGGGTGTGGAAGTCATGGCATTGCCATTGACATTGCCATTGCTTGTGGTGTTGTTGTTGTTGGTTGTTGTTGCTGCTGCTGCTGTGTTGGTGGTGTTGCTGCTGTAAACACTGCCATTGTTATTCATGTTGGCAACAGTGGCTGACGGCGGCGGTGGAGTGTTGTTCATCATCATTTTGTTTGTGTTGTTGTTACTGTTGTTGTTGTTGTTATTATTGTTAAGAATGTTGTTGGTCGGTGATTTGTTGCCATTCTGTTCAGGAATTGGTGCTACAATGGGTGCTGCTGCTGCAACAACGGCTGATGGCATGCCCCTGTCAACAACATCCATATCGCTGGCATTCATTGTGCTGCCACTCTGGGTGCTGCTCGCATTCGACATCCGCTTCGTGCTGGTCACACTGATGCTGCTGATATTCGCACTGGCGCCAGGCAACTCCTGCTTGGTGCCCTCATAGCTGGGTAGACTGCTGCTGGCACTGCCATTGCTTACGGGCGATGGCAAAGGCGATGCGGATTGGGGTGGCATCTCAATGGCTTTGCCATCGACATCGATCAGCAGCAGTCGCACCTCGTTGGCAATGGCCTTAATCCGGGCCACGACCTGTTTGTGTGTCTCACTGCCAATGGATACCCCATTGACTTCCAGTATGCGATCACCCTCCTTGAGGCCGCCTGCCTCAGCTGGGGATTCGGCATCGACTTTGCCAATGAATTGGCCTGGCTTCACCTTTTCCGAGTGCAAATTAAAGCCATAGCCATCGAAATCGGGTCGCTTCACTATGTGACAGGTTTTGGTTACGCCTGGCGGCAATGTGGGCGGCGTCGGTGTTTTGGGCGTGGTCGTTGTGGACATGGCTGTAAGTAGATACACATTTGAATGCTTTAGTTACAGAAATCGAACAATCGAAGGAATCTTCATAAAAAATCGCATATCATACTATTATTGTAGTGTAAAGAGTTCAAAAAACACGATTTTTGAGCAGTTTTTCACAATGCTTTCCCAAAATCAGTTTGTTTTCGAATACTTGTCATATACATTTGCAGCATTGAATCGTAAAAAAAGCTTTAGCTTTAAAAATCACAAATTCAGCGTAGAAATTGTTGCAAAGGAAAAAAATTAGATGCCTAAGATTTTAGGTTGTGGTTTTCAAAAATTAAAAAATAAATATTTTGCACTCCAACTTAACTAGTTTGCTCCACTGTGCCAAAGATATGAGCTCATTGAAATTGGTCTTGTTTCTCATCTAGTTTGCTTGTTAAATTTGTTTTTCTGCTCATTTGCTGATAATTTTGAAGATATTTGTAATGAGCATTCTCGTTGTTGTTGAACAAGTTTTACCCCAAGTTTTGCTTTAATTGAAATACGCCAAAGATCTTTTTGCTGGCTGCCTAAAAATGTTTTTTTTTTCACATCGTTCATAATTGTAGGTCAATACACCAGACTGTTGCGTCAAGTATTTAAAAATATCCACATAACAATATGTAGTATTGTGTATTGTTATCGGATCGATTCATTCAACAGTGAGTTCTTGGATGCTTATCAGTTGTACGGGGCTTATCAAGAGCCCTTTAATTATCCGGAACATGGCAAACCCCACATATTGACCCACATTCCGGGCAATTTTTTAATGGACTCTCAGACGTGTTTTTTAGCCACTTTTTCAAGTGGTTAACGCAAGTTATGGCCCAAAATAAACTTTTGCCTTCTATTTATCTGCTTGGTTATACATTATTGTTGTTCATTTTTGTTTACCTAATATTTTTATGACCGTGCTTAAAGGTTAATTAACGTTTCTCAGCTCCAAATGGAAATTCCACAGGCATTCGCTCATGAATCCCAATAATACTTCGCTCTTATCGTTGGCGTAACAGAAGAAACGTGATTTTTGTTTATTTTTCCATTTCCAAAGGCGACTTTGGAACACATTTACAAATTTACAAAAGTCTTTTCCTTACTTAACAATGTACAGAAATGATTAGAATTTTTGTTAGAGTTTTTTCTATGAAGTTGAAATTCTATTAAATAAAATAAAAATCAGATTCAATTTATTGGAATCGGTCAAACAAGGCAACATTTTTATTGCATTTTAATATGTTCTCAAGAAATCTCAAATCTTCAACAATTGAAAGCTTTTTGTCATTATATCCAACACGTATTCATTGCAAACCTTTTGAAAATATCAACGACCCTGAACTTACTTTTGTTCCAGGTATAAATAAATGTCATGCATTGAAAAAACACAACAACAAAAAACAAAAACTTTCGTGCGTTGCAAATTACACAAAAAGTATTTATGTTCGGTACTTCCTTTGCATTTATTTGTTTCATGCCTGTTCAAGTTAAAGTATTATAGTATATATATATATTTTTTTGCACAAGTTATTAATTCACAACGCTGATTCATCGGTTTCAAAGATTTATAACCAGACGGGCAGGTAAAACTCGTAATTGAAGCACAATAAGCGAATTGAACATTAGCATTTTATTTGATCGGCGCTCTCTTTCCGAACACAAAAGTTTGTTGTTCATGTTTCAAGATGCGCTGAATGGACGACCTTGACTGCCAGTCGGCCAATAACAACGAACAAACAAAACACAACAAATAATTGAAAGCTTGCCTGGTTTCTATAGTAAGCGATTTGTAATATAACAAAGTAAACAATGAAGCGCAAATTGTCCAAAAAAACAGCATGAAAACAAAATAATAACAATAATAACAATTACGCACGGTAAATACTATATTTAATCGCCTATGTGTTCAGGTTTTTGGTGTAGGAAGCGGAACTGACATATCGCAGAACAAAACCAAAAAGTAGCTAAGCAGAAATACAATTATAAGAATATAGATACAAGCAAAAGACAATGAGTTATTGGATAAAGTTATTGCAGTCAATAATAAGCGGAAATTATAATAAACATTTTTAATGTTCACACATGAAGCTAATAAAACAACATCGAGCAACGTTGATCACAAAATAATTGTGTAAAATTATATCCCATTTATTATTGTCATTGATATTCCTTTAATAGTTTTTGCGTGGAAGCGTAACAAATATTCGTACAAACTCTCATGTTTCTTATATAATAAATACATTTTTAAGAATTGTTCTAAAAAACATCATAATCTTAGGAAACAGAATTTTCAACTAAAAACATTCAAATAAAATACTTTTAAACACTGACATAAATTAATATTATGAGCGTAATAAACAAAAAATTGTTTGGGCCGGAAAAAAGCAAAAAAAAAAATGAAGTTAATTGTTAAATTTAACAAAAGGGTTGTCAAATGTATTTATTATGATTGTCAGGTAAATTAATTATTAATTTTTTGTATCGTTTTTGCGATCGACAAACATATAAACTGTGTTTCCCCCATTTTTTGGTATAATGTTCTGAGCTTGTGCAAACTTTAACTCAGTTTGCAATCAAGCATGAAGTACATACACACAACTTTTTATCAGTCCGAATTGTATCTGCCACCCACATGGTCCCTCCCCCCCTTCACGTAACAGTTGAACGGTTGAACGGTTAAGCGACAGGAAGACGGACAGCTTCCACTATTGTATTTTATTGTTTAGTTAAGCGGTTTCTCATCATCATTAAAAAAAACACAAGTCAGAAGGCTTTAGTCGAGAAATTCCGACTAGACGATACGCTGTATGTGTGAGTTTCTGTGTTAACTTCAATGCTCCATATCTCAGGTGTTTCTCAACCGATTTTAATCAAAGTTTCGCAGATTTTCATTACTTCGTCTAATATTTCAAGCGGCATCTCAAAGTTTTCCAAATACAAGATTTTGTTGTTATCGATCACATGTGTATATCGGAAACGGGAAGAGTTATCGAAAAATGGAAACAAACTTGTACTGCATAGGGATTAGGCGAGCTTATGTTCCAAATCTGGAGTTTCTAGCTCTTATAGACTCTGAGATCTCCAGAGGGACATGGCTATATCGACTCGGCTGTTGATGCTGATCAAGAATATATATATACTTGCTTCCTTCTGCCTGTTACATACTTTTGCACAAAACCATTAAACCCTTTTAACCCATTTTCAATGGCTTCAGGGTATAAAAACACACAAACTAGCCGTTAGATATACAGCTGTCCGATTTCAATTTTATATGGTATTTCCGTCTCTGTCTGTGTTTCTCAGCACTTTTTTGTTTCACACATGATGCGATTACAAAAAAAAAAATATAATATATTTAGTTGCCGTTAAATGCGACAGCTATTGTCTGTTTATTAGCTGTTTAGAAGTCAGCAGGAAAAAGCCCAAACGTGCCGTGGAATTAAACGGATATTTGAATTACGTGAAATGCCCCAAATGCCGAATGCAAATTGAACCAATAAATAGTTCTAAATTAAAATTTCACATACAAATTTATCACTGCATTTACGTTTTAATTAAATTTTGGCTATGCCAAATCAAATATTAGCAGCATGCAAATTGAAAACTGATAAGCAAAACGAACCAAACAAGTAAGAAGGCTCTAGTCGAGAAATCCCGACTAGACTATACCTATATATATATACTATATCGACTCGGCTGTTGATGCTGATCAAGAATATATATACTTTATGGGGTCGAAAATGCTTCCTTCTCCCTGTTACATACGTTTGCACAAAACCATTATACACTTTTTAATGGGTTAAGGGTATAAAAAGGAAGCCGCACAGTTTTTTGTAATTTTTATTTGTAAGATAAGCGAAGTTTTGCACAAACTCGTAGTTGTTCTTTTATGTGAATAACAATAACTAAAGCACACATTTTGTGCTCGAGTTAAGTTGACAGCCGATTTTCGGTCGGAGAAGCTGTTTGAGATTGAGATTAGTTGAACTAACATTATGTTGAGTTGTGAAAATGTTGTCAACAGTGTGCTAATTTAACACAAACAGCATGAGAATGCGAGATTGGTTCATTCACTACAGATTAGTAAATAGGATTTAGCGGGAAAGTAATAATTGTAATCGGACATGACAAATTCATGAACGGATGTGAACTTTTGTACATAAACTTAAGTTAAGTTAGATAAGTTAAGGCTGAATAAAACAGTTCAAGTTTGAAAAAAGTTGAAGCCACATAATTGTATTCAATTCGAAAGCAAAACTCACTTCGACCTTTCAAAAATACATAAATATACCTGCAATTAGCTGTATTATAAATATTATATAAGCCCTTCACATTCATTCCACATGATGCATCATGAGATATAGTATATTGCTTTAAGGCTCACTGACAGCAATTATTTACAAGACAAATGAAAACAAAATGAATACAATTATCAACAAAAAAAGTATGTCGAAGCAAAAAGCAAACAACTAAAACTCGACACGTCATTCATTAAACATAAACTGACGACAATGCGTTGATTTCAAGTGCTTTGCCGCGATTTTTATGAAGAGCACCCATAAAAATAGGAAGCTAATGTTCATAGGTGAAATTGAAAGTAGCCTCAAAGAACTTTCACTTGTCATACGCTAAAAATACACTTATAAAAAAAGATGCAAAGTAAGTTCTCAGTTCAAAATTCCAATTGATAAAGTTTCGATCAAGCAGTGTTAAAATATATAACTCTTGTCTCCTCTTATCATAAATACTTTAATACACATTTCAATTCATGTTTGGCGTGTGACTTAACCGAACCCGAAAAAAAACCAAACCAAATTTATTATTATTGATATTAGACAAGAACTTATCGTTTTAATTTTCATTGTCTTGGCTGTGTAAACTATCTTATCACTGTAAATATTTGCAGTTAAGAAAGACACAAGTAGCCAAGGCATGGACTTCTGGTCTTTTAATATACAAATCACTAATCATCTTTATAAACAATGACGTCAGTTAAAAAATTAATAGAGCTGACATTTTCGTTTAGCACCTGGCTGAGTTTTTTTCTTGTTTGCTTTTCATTTATTTATTTGTGCTTTTTGGTAAGTGAAATTACTGGTACTCGCATCAAGTTGTTCATGAATAACTTACAAAAGATCTTCACACATTGCGCCCCAGAGGGTCAAAAAAAAAGAGTCATTAGCAGCTCGCGAGATGAGAAGAGACCATATCCCAGCTGGGCTTGAGAGAGATTTGTCTTCGTCTTTCTACATATTTGCTGCTTGAGTGACTGTCAGTTGTTTGTTGTTGTTGTTGTTGTTTGTTTGTTGCCTGTTGTCGCCGCAGGCAGTGAGAATTGTTAGCAATGTTTTTCTCAGTGCTATGGGAAACTATGCAAAACTGGTTATGAATATTGTTAATCTCAGTGACAAATGCGGACAATGAGGTAGTTCAGTTCAATAAGTAGCTTAATGAATGAATCTTGTAGAGCTTAATAACTTTAACGGCTTTAAAGGGTAACCCATAGTCTTGGTAGCACTTAAGTATGCCTCTTTTTTGCACAATTAACATTCAATGACAAACGACAAACAATGTGCAAGATTGCGAGCCGTCGGCCCCACCAACAGCAACAGCAGCATCTGAGGCAACCACCTGGAAAAATCCACTTGAGATAAACTCAAGATCGTCGACGGCAGTTTGTTCTAACAATAAAAACAAAATATACAACAACGTCTAACGTCATTATCATTTAGCACATTAATTAAGCTGCGGCAATGACAAACAACAAGTGTAAATATTGCATGAAACTTATTGATTAATGGTGAAAAAAAAGAAAATATGTTTTTGCTAAATAAAATACAAATATTATTGAATGTAAAAATAAGTTATTTGTTGAGTAATACGTAAATATACTTATTGTATTCTTTTCTTCTGCGAAATGTCATAGAACTCAAGTGCTTGAGTGGAATTGTGCGGATGAGATCATTGCAAGCATGCATCTCTAAATATATAGTATAAACTATATGAACTATGTAGATTTTTATTAAGCTGTAAAAGCCATTAATTCATTTTTACATAATAGTTAAAGTTCATTAATTAAATTGGAAATACCGAGACGACATATGTAAATGAACTCCAAATGTGTTTTTATATCATTTGTACAAAATAAAATTCTGAATGAATTCTTTTTTGGATACATTGTTAAACCATACCATACATTCTCTTTGAAGAATATAAGAATGGAAGTGTAGATATTACCATGCTAATATTCATGAGTTCAACCGCTTTCTTATTCGTTTTAAATCTTCAAAATCATTTTGGGGTTCATCAGAAATAGCGTCATTAAATATTCCTTATAAAAAATCAAAAATATTAACTTAACTTTTCAAAAATGTATCTGTTCAAAGAACATGAGCTCAAATAAAACATTTCCAACATATAATATATCATTTGCTAAGACCCAAATGCTGTTTTTCGTTTGTTCTTTAATCGAGGCGTGTTTGGCATTTAATTAAATTCCCTGGCTTAAAGATTTCAGCGAATATAAAATGATATACCTAGATGAGAAAAACTACTAAAAATAAAAGCGGCGACAGCAAAGATTTAAAAAATCAAAGAGAAACTATGAGGGACAAAAAAGAAAACGTACAAGTTGACAGATACAAATAAAGAATGCCTGACCAAAGTGTGCAGATACTTTTAGCACATACTACTACAACCAACAACAACAGCAGCAAAATGAGTAATAATAAAAAGTATAAAGATCTCGTATTCCTCGTCTCGTCTCGTCTGACGCTTAGAGAAGCTGCTTGGTTTTGGTGTTGCTGTTGTTGGTGTGGTATGGAAGTTTGAGAGATACTTCGTTGTTGGTTGTATCTGTGTATGCAGCTTGTTTGGATGCCACACAAAACTGGCTGCCCAAAGCAGCAACAACAGCAGCAACAACAGCAGCAGCAACAGCAGCCTGCTTTGGCCTGTTCTGAGTGGTGGTTGGCTAACCAAATTCATTTTGAAGTTGCCTCAAAACAAAATTTTTTTTGTCGAGGGATTCGTTTTTTTTTCCCCCTTTTCTTCTTTTTGCTGCATGAGAAAAATAAAAATTGATTCTAGAACCAGTTTTTTGGCTTTGAGTGCTTCTTGTTGCTGTGCCTTTTGTACTTGTTTGGCTCTTAATTTTTTTTTTTTTTTTGAGCTCTAGCCTTATATTATACTTTTTTTTAGGCATTTCTCATCTCCTCTTTAGCTCGAGATCGCTGTTGGCTTTTGGATCTTTTTGTGCTGCGCGTGTCTTCTATAACAAAACAATATATACAATATATATATATATATATATATTTGGGGTTTTTGTGCTGTTTGGCGCTTTCGTTTTCGTTTGTTTTGGGTCGTTGCAGTCGACGATATGGTCCATCCATTTAATTAAGCTCATATTTTTTCGTATAATTTGTACATAATTTTTTTTCGTGCCAAACGAAATTCGAAAGTTTCCCGCATCAAAACGAGTTTATCAGAAAAAAGCGAGACGTAAATATTTCTAGGCATCATCTATCATCAAATCCCAGTTTATTTATATAACTTTAGATGCTTTAAGCTATATTTACCCATCAATAACCTTGAGAATATGAAAAATGACTCACTAATAACTGTAAAAGCTTTTAATATCAACTAGAAAATACGCAAAAAAAAACTTTACTAACAATACAACTAAGGTAAATAAAACTTTGCAAAACTTTTGTGTGTCGGTAATATTTATAGACTTTGGCATCCAATTTTATGTGGGAGCTATATGCCCAAAGTGCACATTGTTAAGCACACTCGTGCAATTGTTTTGAAGTTTTAAGCATTTTCACATGCCACTCAAAAAGAATTACATGCCATGCAAATACGTATTTGCATTATAAATATGGGAACTTTATTGTGTGGCTTACCATCTACGGTTCGACATGTTTAAAATTATACTATTTAAGCACCCAAGTGCATTTAAATTAATTTTTTTTTTCGAGTTTTACGTAGTTAGTTTTAGGTGCTTGGAGCGAAAAACTTAAAGTTATTATTTTAATTTATTACATTTTCGCATTTTTAAAATAAGTATAAGAATGTGTTTTGAGTTCTAAGATTCGAAGAGTTACAGAGAAATGTGTAAAGAAGACTCAGAAAAAATTCCAACTAATCGGTTCGGTGAAATCATTCCAAAAATTTATAAAAAAAAATATATATTCAAACAGTGGTAAATAATATATTTCGAGAAATTTAACTTTTCTTAACAACATTTTTAGACTTTAATAATTACTTAAAAATTTTTAAAAATTAATTTAGGTTTTTTGTTAAAGTGAAATTTATTTATTATACAAATTGAGATCTTGATCTTGAGATTTTGTGTCCAGAAATAAATGTCAGTTAAGTTAATAGAGAAAAAGGAACTATAAAATCTAATTTTTAAACACGTACAATGACTATAACTTGATTACACTTTGATTACAAAATAAAAAATAAAAAGGAAAGAAAGAAGTAAAACGGAAAAGTGATTCATTAAGTTCTCAAATTTGTGTTGGGTTCCAACAGGAAACTATCAGCGACTAGCTTAATTACATGATCAAAGAAAGGTTAATAGCCAAAGCGATTAATCAACTAGATAGGTGGAATGTGTGATAGGTGAAGATTTGAGAGGAATTTGAAGAATGTAGGATTGGATTAAACATAAAACAGCACAAATATAGAAATAACTTGTAAAACGAATACGAAAATTATTTTAAATGTATGCTCGACTATATTTCTTGTACACAGAGATATCAAATGATTTTTCTTCAGTTTGAATGATTTGAAAAATAAAACTGACAACGTTCAATGTGCCAAAATAAGTTGGAGCATAATGATAATAGTTAAATGCTAAACTTGATCGCTTAAGCTCAAGTCAAGATCGATTAACATAGATCTCTCAAAGAGAGAGAGAGAGAGAGAGAGAGAGAGAGAGACTGCACAAATACTTATTCGGAGGCCTATGGCTAGAAGCGAGCTTTATATTCGAAAAAACACGCGACAAAAATGCACAAGAAACACGACACAAACACAAACACAAGTAATCAGGTGAAGTAAACCGGTGAATTAATAAAACGAACGTTGACAAAAAGTACAACGTAAAAAAAAACCTGCTCCCAAGCATAGCTGAAATTCCAGGCAAGATGTTAAGCAGCTTGTCGAGCAAAGCGGGGGAGGGGGGTTGAGGTGGGCACGCCTGCGCACAGCAAACTAAAAGCGAATTGTGAATAGAGCGTAAGAAAAACAAAAACAAAGATAAAAATACATACATATATAAAGTACGATATGGTTTACTATATAAAAATCGCATGCATGTCGCGCTGCAAATGGTCTTATGCAATTCAGCAAAGGTGGGAGGGGGGTGAGTGGGGGGCTTCAGTGTTGGGCAGCGGCGTGTGCATGAACGTGGCAACACTGACAACACTGTGCACATACAAACTCTATAAGCGGCATAAAAAATAGTTAAATAAATCAAAACAATTACAGATTACGCAAGCTTGTTGTTGCTGCCGTTTTTTTTTTGGCCATTAAAAGCAGTTAACTGTTCACATGCCAACAGATTTTAAGCTATACAGTTAATATATTTTGTTTTTTTCTTAACGTTTATTACACATTTTGTTTATTTAGCGTACGGCTTTTAAGGTTGATTGCTCACAAAACTTGAAGCTGCATTGCGTGTGCCAATAATTTATGGCCCACAAACAACATTAATAGTATAATATTATTTATTTTTAGCCTCCTACTTTTTTTTATGGTGTTACGGTATTAAAAACTGCAGTTTTGAGGGCGTTTTATTTCATTTGAGTGCATTTAGTTAATGTATAATTAACTTATTTGTGTGCAACGATTTTTAGAGTTTAAAAATCAATTAAAATTTTAAACAAAAAAAAACATTAAAAAAATTACTTTTTTATGAAATATTTTTAAAAATAATTATTGTTTATTCATTTTTTAACAACAGCCAAAAAAGTGTTAAGCAGGGCTCTCAAACTGTTTAAAGGCTGAGCGACAGTTTGACATGAATTGTACAAGCTGTTTAATTCACTTCCATGCAGTTTTGCATGCAAATTGTGCGATTGACAGACAGCTCCTCAACTTACCGCTTAAATAAACAATCCGTTAATGTGTGTGTGTGTGTTTGTTTGTTTGTTTTGTATTGCTTTTTGTGTTGGCAAAACTTTTAATGCCCTTGTAATAATTGCTCTAGTTGTTGTTATTCACTTTTTTATATTCGATGGCTCTACGAAATTATATTTTATTTTGATTTGATTTTATTTATGTTTTCGTTTTCGTTTTTCGCACAACTACAAAACACATATGCAAATTACACGTACCCGTACGTTTTGTATGTATAGCCAAAACTGTTGTTTTGGAATCGAAATCAATCAACAACCAAAGATAAATGAAGTGTGCGCGAGAGACTAAAGCGAAGACGGTGACGGTGACGACGATGGCGAATTGTGAAGATAAAGTGTGAGGCGCATGCGCACGTAAAAATTATTTTTGTTGTTGTTACTGCTGCTGCTGCTGCTGCTGTTGTTGTTGTTCCTGTTTTGTGCTTCCACTCTTCGGTGTGCTGTTCGCGTAACCCAATCGAAATTCTTGCGCTTCGACGTTTTAACCGTTTTCGCGGGCAAATTGTTACTGATTGTGGCCGGGGCAACGGTGCTACTTCAAGAGGGCCAGTCACCAAAAGCCACAGGTGAGCTCGAAGCTTGTCAGAGATGAGCAGCAGCTGATTGAGCGCGTGCTTGAGTGACTATCGTATTGCGTTGACAGTTAGTTGGGCACACTAAGAGAGTGACAGAAGTTTCAAGAGCAGCTTAGCAAGGAGAAAGAATACAAAAAAAGTGTTAAATATAAATATTATTTATATAAACGAACGCATTTATATATTAACTTCACACCATTACTGCGCATCTCTAGCTTCAAACTTGAAATGAGAGACTAAGATAAGAGCGCACAGTAAAGTGAGCGGGAGAGCATCAAGTGTGAACAGCAAAGCATACTTTTGGGTGCTACAAATATATTAATTTCACTCATTCCATTTGATATTCGCACATGCGGCTGCCTGCCGTTCAGTTAATTTGAGATAATTCATGCATTTGCTTTCACTCTCAAGCGTTAATACCCATTGTCTGTGCATAACTAAGATTCGCTTATCAGCAGGAGCCACAGTTGTTTCCATTTGACTGCCTCGTCTGTATGGACATATCAATTTGTTTGAAGGATATGCGAACGATGTGAACTTGTTGTATTGGGTGTGTGTTGTGTTTGTGTATTGGTAATGCAAGTGGACAATGGGCACAACACATCCCCGAAACTGTTGTTGCATATGACAACAATATTTTTTGACCAATCCAATACGATTCTGCAAAACAATGCCATATTCAAATCCTGTCTGAAGCAACGACTTGATGAGACAGGCGACAAAATTACACAAACCGTTATAGTGAACGCAAATATTTCTTTTGTTATAACTTTATTTAATACAACTTGTAAAATATTCAAAACTGTGCATTAAGTAAGGACTTTTCAAAGTATTTAAATCTTTAAATTATATGACTAAAGATTAATATCCGAAATTTATAAATTGATTGTAGGTTAAAAAATCTTTACAGATTGATAAAATTTTATTTTAATCAAGAAAATATTTTAAATTTGATTTGTTTTAAGTTATTTAAAGTCTAAACAGGTCATTGAGCAACAAAAATATATATAATAGGTTAAAAAATCTTTACAGATTGATAAAATTTTATTTTAATCAAGAAAATATTTTAAATTTGATTTGTTTTAAGTTATTTAAAGTTTAAACAGGCCATTGAGCAACAAATATATTGACCCAAAACTTATTGGCTCCTTCGTGGTCAGGTATATATGCGTCTTTTGTTGCAAACTGTACTTTTGTTGTGTTGACAGTTGTTGACAGGTGGCACTTTGAAATGCAGCTGACGTGTGTTTAAGTGTGTGTGTGTGTGGGGGGATGTGTGGCAGGTGGCAATGATTGATCAGGGGCAACAACACCAACTGAGCAGCTTTATGGAATTTATTTAATTTCCGCATGGTCACCGAAGCAGCAGCCTTGCCCGCCTGCCGCCTGCCTCTCCATCTGTCTGTTTGTTTTCCTTTCAACCCGCATATACGAAATATTACACGTGTGTGTGTGTGCATGTGTAGAGATTGGCAGAAAGCCAAGGGCTGCAATACGAAAATTTAGTCATGCAGCAAAGAGATAATGATCAAATACTCAAAAGTGTTCTCGAATGCTTCTCACCGAGAAATTCGCGTTTATTTTCTGTTTTTTACTCTCTTATCGTTTTAATTAGTTTCGTAAAAGTTGGCTAACAAAACAGGCCAAAGAGAGGGCGGGAAAGTAAATGTTTGCTTGTGAGCGGTAATGAAATTTGCAGCAAAATTTTGTTGTGCAGGACACACCCACATGTGTAGGAGAGCAAAGAGACAGCGGGAGGCTTGTTGTGTGCCAATTAACTTATTAAATTTGCGTTTAATTAACCAACCAAACAGCAAGCTAAAGTTTTTCGAGCACTTTGCGACCAAAAAATTGCATTTGAAGTTTTTTACACTTTACATTTAATTAAAGTCAGTTCAGAAGAAAAGACAACATTTTTTTTTGCGTTGCAACTCTGTATTTATCCTGGCTGGAAAGGACAGCTGTGTCTCGGCTTTTAGCCCTTTCTTTTTTTTTTTGCCTTCAGCAATTTTATTTGCATGCATATTTATAAGAAATTGCGCGAGATTAAATGCAATCTCCCCCGTCGCTTGCTCTCCCTTCTATTGCTACGGTCCAGGTGGAGAGATTAAGCCAAATACCTGAGCATTTTCTTTGGATATTTTATGCGCCGGCAAATGCGAAAATGCAACTCTGTGGGGAGATGGGGCGGCCATCTTGAGATTAAGCGAGATAAAAAAGTTGTGCAGCTGCCAAACAAAAACCAAATAAAAAAGCTCGACTTTTAAATCCCTTAGCTTACGAGTAAGAGCGAGTTTTCAGCTAGAAAGAACAAAAAGCCAAAATACACCCACTCAAAAATATCAGGCACACAAAATCTTAAACAAATTTCTACCAATTCGAGACAGGTCGTCGACCAATCGCCGTCACTCAAAAGAGATCAAGAATTTTTTGGTCTGTTCCTTGGAGCGGGGCTGGGCAAAGGGAACGAGAGTGAACCGAAAAATGAACTTTAATTTCAAAAACCGTGCAAAAATCGTTCAATCATTTAAGTAAAATGCCAGGCGCACAGCACCAGCAGCAACCTATATCGACGCATTCAATTCATTGAGCAGCCTACAAAAACATAAGAGAGGCGACGTCGACGTCGACGACGACGTCAACCCTCGCACACTCATGTGTTATGTGTGCTGCTTCGTTGATTGTGGTTCTTTCGCTTTCGCCTCGTCTCACTTTTACTCGTGCTGTGCGCAGTGCGCAGTGCGCGGCAGCTCTGCTCTTGCTATCTCACTTTGCCGTATGGCGTGTGTACATTTTACAGTTTTTGTATTTTGAAACGATCATGCGGGCGTATGTACGTACGTTTATATAGAAATACAAAAACATAGAGACGCTGACCGAATCGTTTTGCCTGCTGTTAGTTGCTGAGCGCCTGCTATTAGCATGGATCACTTTATCGATTTTACGAATGAAGAAGCAAAAATGCGATCGATTGTGATCTCAAATCGGAATAGTGTACTCGAAAATACTGATCGTGCACAGTCGCACAGCGGCAACAGCCAAATTGAAAGTGTTCCCCAGAATGGCCCCCAGTACGCGGCGAGCAACAAGGGCATCCGAGTACATTCGATCGCTACAGCCACAGCAACAACAATTCTGGTGCGATCTTTTTTCGAAAAAAGATGAATGAACCAAAAAGCGGATTGGAGATGCCGGGGATTGAACCCGGGGCCTCTCACATGCAAAGCGAGCGCTCTACCACTGAGCTACATCCCCATGTTGAAGGTGCTTAGCCAAATGCTAACAAGTAAGCAGTGCTCAATGACTATGACAAAGCAGTGCACTGCGAGTAAGTTTAATTCTTTGTTGTTGTCATTTACGCAGTTCATTGGATTTGCGAAAATTATTAACTGATTGTTTTTGTAAATGGTTTTATCCATTTTTCAATTGAATACTTTATTTTATGACTTCTTTTTTTAAATTTTTCGTTTATTGTGTTTATTTTTATCACATACAAAATAAAAACTTACTTTTTATTTGTAGTTAATAATAATAAATTAATAGCTACTGCTTTTCTAATTTGCCACACTTTAGTTTATTGTGCATGTTGTTCCCACAAAGTGCGTTTAGCTCTTATTGCCGTTTGTGCTCCCATTTGTTCAACGGGGATGTAGCTCAGTGGTAGAGCGCTCGCTTTGCATGTGAGAGGCCCCGGGTTCAATCCCCGGCATCTCCAATTTACTATTTTAGTTTTTTCTATTATTTTTCCCGTATTTATTAACATTTTATTTTGTGTGCTTTGGTTTTACTACTACTACTACTATCCAATCTGGTTAAAGTTCAAGTTTGCTTAGCCACACAGGCAACAAGCACAACTTCTACTTGCTCTCTGCTCTCTGAGTGAATGTGTGACCTCAGGAGCTGACTTGATTTATGCGCAACGAGGCGGCAATAATGAATTATTTATGCCGATTTACGGCTGGCAGGCAGGTCTGCATGTCAATTGGCGAAAAGCACTAGACAAGCTGCCACTGGCTGAGTGCAGGGGCGTTGGGTGGGGCGGGGCGGTGCCCAGGTAGTACGTACCCATACAGCTGAGCGAACTGAGTTTGCTGTGCGGCGACTTTGACTTCTAGCCACAATGCAGTCAAGTGGTTAAAATGTTGTTGTAGTTGAATGCACAAACACACACACACACTTATACCGGATAGGTGGCGGGGGTAGGGCTTTTTGTTGTTGACTATAGAGAAAATTGCCTGTTCTCACTTTTCGGTCTGAGTTTGAAATTAAAATTAAATTTTGCATGAGCCAACATATCAACCACTCCCTACACAACCATACACATGCACATACACATACACATATGCATAGTCAAACATGTTGGTTAAGCCAAGACAAGGCAATTGATTTTGTTTCTTGGCCATGGCCATAATCAATGCATTGCCTTTTAGTCCTTTAATTGGCAAACAGCTGGATTTCATTTGATTGCCACATATTGTTCCATCAATTAGCAGCAGTCCGAAACAACAACAACCAAAGCTGACACGCAGATAACACACACACACACAAACACAGACATAAATATAATTATGCCAACTTTTCAAATAAATATTCAGTATGCAAATTTTCAAGCATATTGAAATTAATTACCACAATGCCGTCTGTTTGTGTCAGATCTATATCTGTGTAATAAATATTCTATATATATATAGACATTTAAAACAATTGGCTCACACACACACACACACACACGAATACAATACTTGTCTTGTCTGTAATATTGAAAAGTGCCCCAAAGGCATAATTTAAATAAAAGAAAATACAAATTGCATTACAAACACACACACACACACACAAAAGGCGAAAATGTTTTATGGTCATGAGTATTTTTCGGGTTCTAAATAATTGAGCTAACAAACTAAACAAATGACACAACCTCAATTTTGTGACGGGCGTGTCAAAGCCAGAAAATGTGTCCAAAGCACTTGCCATGACAATAAATATCTTTGTTTTTTGGCTTTTTAGCTCAATTGCTGCACTTACAGCAATAACAACGATACATTGTTAATAAATTGATTAAATGTCTTAGGGGTGCCATAAGTAAATAAACGAATGAGTATTTTATGGCTTTGATAACTGTAGTTGACTTGAATGTGCAATTAAATAAAAGTCAGTAAATAAATATTATTGCATAAAATTGTGTAAAAAGTGAATTGGAGATGCCGGGGATTGAACCCGGGGCCTCTCACATGCAAAGCGAGCGCTCTACCACTGAGCTACATCCCCATGTTGAAGTTCGAAGGCATGGAGTTTTGGTTTTTTTTTGACAAAGAAAGCAAAATTACCTTGATTTAAAAAATATATACCATATGAAAAAAAAATATTTTAAACTTACAAAAACAATTTCTAATAAACAATTCTATATATTCGTAAAACCTTTTTTATAGCAAATATTTTCCTATAATTAATCACATACGCAGAAGCTATTTCTATTGTTATTCCGAAAAATATTTAAATTTATTGACGAGTTTTATTTTTTTGTACCATTTAATGCTAGTAAATTTTTTTTTTTTTCAAAATGTTTCATTTTGAGCAATTTCAATTTGAGTTATAATATAAATAGTAAATCGTAGAAGATTTTTATTTTTTAATTTTCTTTTTAAATTATAATATTATCAAATAATTGCACTAATAACAATTTTATCTTTGTACTTTCCCACAGTAAAATTTATTTTAATGAATTACAAAGTTAAATCTTTAAGCTATTATGGCATTAAGTGGCTTACTGAACTTACTTTAAATTTAAGCACAAACTTTCAGTTTTCACACACACACGCACACAGAGCCAACCGTATATCCATAGCACTTCTTACTCGACCACAAATGTAGAATTTCAGTATCCGCTTTGAGCCGAGAAATTCGACACTCAAAATGTGTCCATTTTGGCAGAAAGCTCTGTAATGCCGCCTTAAGACCACAAACTTAATCACATTAAATGTGCATTTAAAATTCCCTTTTGCCATTCAATATGCTCATAGTCATCATCATCGTCATCATCATCATCATCATCGATATCTCTGTCTCTATATGAATGTCGTCGTTGTTGGGAAAGTGAAAAACCATATTTCCTGCTTTGTAACCGGAACGTGTGTTTGCGTGTGGGTGTAAAGGACATTTGTGTAAGTGTGTGTGTGTGTTTTTAAGCTGTAAAATTAATAATGCATTTGATAATAATGCAATTTTGAATTCAAATCCAATTGTGCGTGCGTGCAAATTGAATATTCCCTAAAGTTCTCCACAAGCATCTAGTAAAACGCACCCAAAACATTTAATTGGCCCTACTATAAATATATATATATATATATATATATATACAAAGTATGGATGTGGGGTTGGAGCCACTTAAGGCTGACAATTGCCAAAAGTGACACTAAATTCGAACCACTCAAAAAGAAGAAGAAGCAGAAGCAATGACAGCTTTCTATGCTTCAACACAATCACGTTTCAATTAACACACATGCACAGTGTCGTCCTCTGTTCGTATGTAAAACACGCACGCACAGTGTCCAGTACGCCCTCGTACCCCTCCCCCGCTCAGTTTGGCTTAATGGGCTCGTCCTGGACATCATAATTCCGGCCACAATTCCCCAAATACCGCACAAAAACAACGACAGCCCGAGCACAATTCCCGCCACCACCGAACACTGTGTCTGGCCGGAATGCCCCACGGTTTTAAGTTCGAGTTTTGCAGCTGGTTCAACTCTTTCATCGCATCCCAAAACCCCCCCTTGTTCCGTTCGTCGAGTCGAGTCGAGTCGAGTCGAGTTCTATGGGCCGCATGAACTAATTACGTTAATATGCGACAACGTTTTCATAGGCGAAAAATGTTTGTTGCACACTGCGGGTGGTCGGTCCTTTGTTGCAAGGAGCAGCAGCAAGGAGCACTGTTGTAAAGTGACATTGGAAAGGGTCTCGCATATGCAATTCGAAAACCAATTGTGGTGGCAATGAGTGTGTGTGGGTTTTTTGGAACATTGCGTGGGTCATGTTAAGTCGAGCATTTGTGTGTGCGTATCAAAGAGCAACAGTAAACATGTTGCACGATAATGTGAAAACATTCGAAACATACTGAATTCAAATCTTGTTACATCATTATTGTACCCTGAAAAGTAATGAGTTATTCTTTGATTATTTGCAAGTGTAATCAATTGCGTTGTTTATACTTTTTCATATAATTGTTGACCAAGAAAAAGTACTTAAAGCATTTGAGTTAGAGTTTCCTATTAGTAAAAGTCTAAAAAATCGTTTTAGGTGTATTTTTTGTAATGCCACATTAACTGTAATGTATGAAGTAATGCACTTTGATATGATATTAGTTGCGGCTTGTATGCAAATCAAATTGAATACAATTGAGCTAAAACTTAACAACTTTAAGTTAGAACAAAGTCAAAATGCAAGCTGTAAAGTCGTTCGTCAGCTTACTTATCTGCTTACTGGTAAGCAACGCTTATAACATTACATAACATTACATACCATATCATATCTACGTATAGCTCCTGAGTACCAGTTTCGCAGGTGATGTTGAGATATATACTTCAAATGCTGCTGTTGTGGGTAAAGCAAGTGATTGCATGCAAATTGTAATCGAGGCTGGCAGCTATATATCGGTTAGGATAATACCATTGATCAAGGAGGCGGCCATATGCAGTGGCTTCACGTTGCAAAATCCCCAAAGTCTCGAGCAGGCATACTTAATGTTAATGATTTACAGTTTCTTGCATAAGTTGGCCGAAAAGGAAAAGTGCATGACGGAAGCACTTGCCACAGGCCGTTCGTATCTACAGCCGTTTGTTGAACGATTTTTAGGTTTGAACTGCAGAACACTAATGTAATGTCTTTATGAAGTGTGAAATATTTAATAAAGCATGCAAGTTAAGGTAAATGTTGTTTGCTCGTTGCACGAAATGCTATCTTTGGGATTATGCATCTCAATCAACATATTTCACACCGCTCTTAACCACAACTAGAGTGCAGCTGTCGTTGCATCTCTTTGAACATTTGGCTATTATTGATGCCAACAGAGAGAGAGCGCGACAGACAGAGAGAGAGAGCGAGAGAGAAGCCGAAGTTGTGTCAGTTTGGCTGCTTGAGGCGTACGTGTTATCATATCAGGTGTACAACATGCTAAAATCCAGCAGCATTAACCTTCACTCACCCCTTCCTATTCCATCGAAAACGCTTTTGCATTCATAAATAAGACATTCAACGAGGCAAGCATCGGTCGAAGCGGCAGGCAACATCAGGAACGTGGCACAAGCTGTACAAATCCCAACCTGACCAACCAGCTTCCCATCAAGCTAACCAGAAGCAGGCACACTCAAACACACATTTGATCATTCACTCACGTTCGCACACAAAGCCCCTCGGGTGCTTGCCACTGTGCACTATGGTCAACTGAGATACTTTTGTGTACAAAATGTATTGAGCAAATTACTGCATTAAAACATAATAATCTTTTTTCTTACTTACTTTACTTTTGTAAAATCGTTTGATAATTTATTTTTACTACATTATCATATTCATCTCTTAAAATTGTTCCTGTAATAACATAAATATTTAAGAATAACTTGATTTCTCACCATTCATTTAATAAGATTAAAGAAAGTTTAGTTTTTGATCATTGTACAAAGGGCTCAACACATCGCATGTTGGTCAGCAACACGACAGGGGGGAGGTATGATGAACATGGGGCAAGAGTTGCTTGTGGCACATTCTCTCTTTCTCTTTCTCTGTCTCTAGCTCGCTCGTCAATGTCTGTATCTGTGGGGCCAGTGCTGCTGACAGCGTCGGCTGTCCTTCATTCATTAATGCATTTTCCTGATTTTCACTCATTTAGCTCCCATAGATTTTTCATTTCGCCTATTACGTGGCGATGGCCCAGCAGTGTTCCGTCCTCAGTCGTGTCCATATCCGTCTATACTGTCCTATGACCGAAGCTTTTCATCCTGTTTTTGCCTGCACTTCAGTTCTCGAATCGATTCCCTAACTCTTCGTTAGTTCGCTTTCGTCTGTGCGCCTGAAGGTATGCTTCATTTACTTTGTTGTCAGTGGCCATTAGTTTTGACGCACTTTAGGCTTCGGCTACCTCCAGTTGCGTGTTGCAGGTTGCATGTAGCATGTAGCATGTAGCATGTAGCAAGTTAGCAACAGCCGTTGATGAGCATGCCCCATTTGCCGTTGAGGTGGGTCTGTTGGTATGCGGTGTGCCAATGCGTCGAGGCCAAAGTGATATATCTGTATGTGTGGCAAATGTAATGGAGTTACAACAACCTTAGGGGCAGGTGGCCGAAGTTGCATAATGTTGCATCAGCCAATTCCAGTCAGTTAACAACAATTTTTAGTTTTCTTGCTTTCATCGAAATGCGGAGAAATTTGTTGTTCTGCTTGAAATCTTTAAAAGCAAAAAGAAGGCATTTGAGAATCTTTACAGAGCTCTTGGAGAGTAATATTCAATAGAGAATTGATATGGACAGTCCGTTAAAAACAAATCTCAACAGTTATAAGAAGTAAGAAATAATTTAAACAGAATTTAAATTGGTTGTAAAATCGAAAAAAGTCGAAAGATCAACTAAAAAAAACCCGTTTAAATAATAAAGTTAACAATTAAACCGCACTTAAATACGAATAAAATAAAATGCTCGCAGCTGTGGAATGCAGCCAAATTAATGACGACTTAGGACCCTTTCTTATAGCGCACCAAACTAAATAAAAAGCAACAAAAAATACGCTTGAGCGACAAAATTTTCAATGGACGAACATAAATTTAGCTCGAAGCTTGAAGCTAAGTCTTAAGGTATGCGACGAATTTCACTATTAACTATAAAGGGACTTGAGGAGGTGGTGGTGCTAAGGGTAGAGGATGATTCAGACGCCCTTCGCTTCTGTCCAGACAATTTGAGGCAATCATGCACTCGTTAATCTTGCTCAGAGCCCAAAATTAATAGTTAACCTGGCCAGCTAACCGACCAAAAAAACAGAGGGAAGGGAGAAAGTGTTCTGTTTCTTTTTTTGCTTGGCGCAAAAGAAAAATGTGTTGCTAGAGCTAAATTAAACTCGTTCTAAATACATTACGATAGCGCTGTCGCTTTTCAAGCAGCGCCAGAAAGACAAACAAAACAGGGTGACAGACAACAACAAGTACAACGAAGTTGGGTGAAGAACAAGAGGCAATGGCTAAACAAGATTAATTATACCTGAAAGCTAAAGTCAGTTAGTTGCTGCCAGGCATAGCCTTTTGACTCTTGAAGTAGCAGCAGCAGCAGTAAAGCAGCGCTGCTAACGTCAACAACAACAACAACAGCAAGAATTCTGTTTGGGTTCGGTTGTCATTGCCCTCGAGCGTCATTTAGTGGGGACACAATCCATTCGGACTGGACGGGAAAGCAGCAAGGAAACACTCCAACTCTAACTCTGAGTTTTGTTTACTTGCTGTCGTCTCACTTGTTGTTGTCGTTGTTTTTGTTGTTGTTATTGTTGCTTAAACGCTCGGAAAATCGAGTCGTTGATAAAACGCAGCTGAAAACTGAATCTGAAGAAGTGTCGTCTATCGTCTAGCTGTTTGTGCGAAACGGTCACTTCAGGTTGTAGTTGAGATAGCAAAAGCAAAAGTAAAAAAATAAATAAAAAAACATAACATTAAGAAAATGAGAGAAATACGACAATCTTAAGTTGAGTGCAAATCGCAATCAGTGGAGTTGATGATTTTTTTGCACATCTGTTCTGTGATTTCAGCTAAATTGAATTCATACAAAAGTTTCAAGCACAAAACTTGGCATATGTGCAGAAATGTTGATCTCTATCGAACAGAAAATTTTGTTAGAACAGTTTGTTAGTCGGGGTTTTCAATGAACTGATGATTACTAAGATATAATTTTCTATCTCCAAAAAAGTCAGTTATTGGTTTTTGTTTCCCATTTGTTATGCTTCCATTTATACAAATAATATATATATATATTGAATTTTAACATGAATTTGAAGCTTTCAAAAGTTACTTAAGGATTATTTAACCATTTCTTTTACACAAAGATTTCTTTCAATGCCATTATAACTGTCCGATTTGCATCTAAGACTACACAATAAAAGCATCTCTTACATTTTTCAGCTTGTTAAATTTTTAAAACAAGTTTTCTACATTTTCTCACATTGATTTCTTCAGTAACAACATTAACCCTACACCTTACTCAACCCCCGTCCCCCGTCCACCACACCACTGGTTGCTGGCTGCCATTTTGTTTTGTGTCCAAATATATTCTCCAGCTCTGTGTGCAGCTCTTGTTTAGTCCTGCTGCTGCTCCTGCTGCTGTTGTTGCTAAGTAAAATGTTTTCATTGTATTGAAAATGCTGCCAAAGGATTTTCCGTTCGCTTTTGTTTTCATGTGCAGTGTTGTTGTTATTGTTTTTGCAACAAAGCCAAATGTGTTTTTGCTGTTGACACCTGAAATGCAAACACATTTGCCACAGCCGCCGCACAGCTGCAAACGGGAATCCGTTTCTGATTCACTTTTCTACTACAACAACTCAACAGCAGCTGCTTCATGTGCATATTAGTGTGTGTGTGTGTGTGTGCGTGTGTGTGCATGCAGTTGACAGCCAACAGTTTTTGCATGCCTGAAGAGTTGAAGAGGTTCAAAGTCTTGTTCTCTTTTGCCACAGCACTACACATATCCATATGTGAAAGTTCTACTGTACTTGACCTCATCGCCAAGTCAGGTCATTTATGCAATTGACCCACTGGAATAACTCGCAATGACTCGCATAAGTTCATATGTTCTCGTTTTGGATTGGAAACCAAACCAATCTTCTTTAAAACACAAAGCTTTAAAGCTTTAGCTCTCACCAAAACGATAATACATATATCATATATTATACATATATTCGTTTGATTTAGTGCTGTCTAGCCACGCCCACACTCTTACACTTTGCATTCACATTACGTCTCAATGGAAATTTGGCAAAAAGAAAAAAAAATGAAAAACAAAAAAGCTCGTCGCTCCTAAGCTCTTCTTAACTTGTGCTGTGCTGCGGCTAACCTGTCGTGGCGCCCCCAACAGCGACCTTCGACCACATTTGCATTAAGTGCCACTTAACATGGAATCTCAATATTTTATGCAAAAGTAGCAAAACTTGCAACTTCGTTCCATTCTTTTTGTTGTTGTTGCTTGTCTGTTAGCGAAAGGTTTCAATAACTCCGACCGTGCAACAAAATCAATGCCTGGTGTTGTCGTCTGCCTGGATTTGGATTGACTGTCAACTAGATTTTTGCAAGTTTCCCGTTTTGTCGCTTCTTTCGGGCTTATTCAGCTCTCACATATCATTTACAAGGCTAAGCTTCTGCTGTTGTTCTCGCTACTCTCGCGTTCTGTCTCCTTCTATCTCAATTTGAATTGAAAATTCAAGTGCTATTCTTTGTGTGTGTGTGTGTGTGTGTGTGTGTGTGTGTGTGTGTTTGTTGGGGGCTCGGGCCAACAGATTTGCAATGCATCAAAATTGCCAACAGCTGACATTACAACAAGGCTTAAAGTGTCAACTATCAATCAGCATTCAATTAAGAGTAGAGCAGCAGCAGCTTTCGCGTAATTAAAGCTGTAAGTAACGTGTTGATGGGCTCCGTTATAACAAGAGCTTATAATGAGAAAGGCAAAAGCGTATGAAGAAAAAGAGATCGTGTTCATTATATTAAGAATAACTGTAGTGAAAGCTCTAATACACAAATTCTATTATATTGAGGCATTTGCCTTCCATTGTAATCAACTTCACCTAAGTATTGTTGATGGAGAATGAGAAAGGCAAAAAGTGTAGAAGAAAAAGAGATCGAGGTCATTATATTAAGTAACTACCTACCATTAGAATAACTATACTGAATGCTCTAATATACAAATTCTATTATATTGAGGCATTTGTAATGCAGTAAAAGTAATAACTTTGTTTGCCTTCCATTGGAATCAACTTCACCCTAACCCCACCAACCTCAATTTTCACTCTTCAGCCAAATTTGCAAAGTAAAGCTTTTTTTTGTGTTGCTACTTCGCTTGATCCATTATTTGACCTCTGGCTCTGGTGCAAAGTCAAAACTAAAACGCTTCTCCTGTGCATTTCGACGATTACCCAACGCAGCGTTGCATAATTTCTGCATCAAATATTTAACGTAAATCTTTCGTGCACAATCAAACAGTTTTAGCTGCTTCGCGATTTGCACACAGTTGGCAAGTTTTGCAGTTTCACTTGCTTTATTTAAGTTCACCTTTTCATTTCGTTTCGTTTCGTTTCGTTTCTTTTCTGTTCGCCCAACGCAGTCAGGCAAACGTCTAACGGCAAACAAAGTTTTTCGCCAGCATCAGTTAATTTAGTCAATTCAGCGCTCAGTCTTTCAGTTCTGGTCCCCTTCTTCCCTCACGAGTGAGGGGAATGATGCAAGAAGAAAGAGAAGTGGAATAAAATCCTATGCCACAATGCATTCCGGGAGCATTACGTTTCATTTCATTTCAGTTTTTATTTTGTGCAGCACCCACGCCGCAAAGTATGCAACGCAAAAAGCGTTCGTGCAATTTTTATGAGATTTTCACGTTTGGCTTGTGCTAAAAAAAAAAACTCAACTAAATCAACAGAGTATTCAGTTAACTTTCAACTCTGCCCAAATCTCTTTTCCCCTTTAAATTTTAAATATTATAAACAAGCGCAATCTAACAATGGAATCTATGCGAAAGTTAGAAGTTAATTAATGAGAAAATATACTAAATTCGTTTTTTTAATATAATTTTGATATAATAAGCAAAACAAAAGCCTTCTTAATCAAAACTAAAGTAAATTTCTAAAAGAACGTAGACTTTTAAACTGGAAACTCGCAATTTTCATTTCAAGCTTATTTTGATAACTAAAGCTTGAGATTTCATTGACTGTTTCCAGTTTGGTTTGAAAAAAGAAAACATTTTTGAGACCAATCATTTTCTAGACCATACCACAAACAAGATACATAACATTGCAATCGTTGAAACTTCCTTCATTACCGTTATTTACATGTCGGCTTCAAAGGTAAGCCTTTACAAAATATGTATAAATGTATATAGTATATTCTGTTGTTGTGCAATTTCCTAGCTGTGTATGTAGGGGGGCAGTGAGGTAGGGGCAGGTAACGCACAAAATGAATTGCCCAACAAATTTCCGACACTAAATCAGTGCAATTTTCATATCGCAAAACATTATTCACAGATTTCGTTCGTTTTATTTATTTGCAATGCAATTTTACGTTTTCGTTTTCGTCGTGCGACTCTCGCTAAGCAAAGTTTACGGCAGCAATTTCAACATATTTTAAGTTCCTTTTCAGGGGTTTTTTTTTTCACCGAGCATAAGCACAAAATATGCAAATTTATGGTTAGACAAAGTTGTGTAGACATCGACTGCAAAATATATACACAAAAAAACAATGTGGCAGCAATTATATATAGTATACCATCAGGTTGTTTAAGGCTTATATGGCTGAGAGGTAAGGAAAGATGATTGTGGAAATGTTTAGATAAAGCTTGTTACCAAAAAAAAACTTTTTCTGTATTTGAGCTAACTGTTGACTGAAAATATTTAAAAACAACTGAATAATTTTTAGCCATATTCTAGCTAGTTTAAGCTTGATATTTGTCAACTTTTGTCAACAAAATTGGTATGTTTCTAAAGGTGAATGCATAAGTCTTAAAACAATTCCTTTCAGATTTGTGAATAAAAAAAAATCGTCTGTATACACAAAGTTCATTTCTTAACTAAATAAAATTTCCTTATTGTCAGAAGAGCTACATTTATTATATTACCCAATTCCATAGCAATCATTGAAATCCTTATGCATTACACACACACACATATATAAATTTATCGTTTTTTTTTTTTGTGTGGAAAGGAACCGAAATTTGGACTTGGTCAACTTATTAGTTGAAGTGGTTTATTGTTAAGTTTACCTTTGCCAGCTCAAAAAGTTTGGTAAAGCGGCTTTTGTGCTCGGGTTAACGTCTTTGTATTGCCCCAAAAAACCTGTAGGCGCAATATTTCAATTAGAAAGGCGTACACAATTCTCTCTCTGGTTTTTTGTGTGCCGATCAATTGAGGGTAAAAGTTTTATGCGAGCTTAACAATGCGTAGCGAAGGGGGGTAGGGAGAAAAGGGTGCGTGGCGTTGCGTCCACACAAAAAACCGAAGTTCAATTTATGCGCCAACAAAGTTGAGTTTATCTTGCTTAACCCCAAAAATTCAGACTCAGACTCAGACTCCGACTCTAGGAATAGGAAACCTCAAACACCCAAACATTTTGCCTGCACTAATTTGTCCTCGTTATGCAAGGTAAGCCATTCATTTCACCTTTTGCCTTCATTTTTGGTTCGAGTTTCGTTGTCTGGATTTCTTGCTCTCGGTCTAAGTAAGCTGCTGCCGTACCTTCTCCCCCCTCTCTGTCGACCCTCTCTCTCTGGAACTGCTCGAATGCTTCACTTGCACATAATTTACGCACGCACATTTGTCGCTAGCGCTATCTCGCTCTAGCATTTGTCTTACCCACGACTACTTACGCTATAGAGAAAGAGAGAGAGAGAGAGAGAGAGTCATGATCTGGTAGGGAAGTGTGCGGGTGTTGGAGCGGGGGTGGTGGAGTATTTGTATGTACTCCCACGTGGCATAAGTTAATGCGTCTTTATAGGCAATAAAATTTAAGTTTCTTGGCTTGTTAAATTTTTCATGAGCAGCTAGCAAATAACTTTACCAACCCCAACCCCTTCCCGCCTTGTTACCACCCTTCCTTACAAAAACCCTTCTGTGCAAAACTTTGGACAAAACTTAACAGAATTTAGTGGCAAACTGAAGTCTGCAGCATTTTTGGTAGGTGTGGAGTGAGTGAATTTGATTGCACGGCTGGCCAATGCCTTTGCCTCACTTTACTTTATTTCCCTCCCCCGCCCCCTTTAGTGGTGCTGCCTCAAGTTGTTGTTCCTGTTAATTCAAGCGTTTGGTTACTTCCAAATTAAGTTTGCTGTTGCACACTATCGCCCCTTTCTCTCTGCCCGTTTCTTTCAAAACGCTACTTTTTCTCTGATGCCGAAACATAATTACTAGTTAATTTTTATAAAGTTGCCGAAAGTGATGCCTGTTTCTCTTGGATAAGACACGATCTTAGTGATGGGGAGGGGACGGAGGAGAAGGAGCTGTGGGCTGTTAAACTTTTATACTCATGAACTGACTATCAATGAGCCAGAAAAGATAATAACCGGTGGAAGTTGGGAGTAAAATTCGTTGATAAATCTCGAAAATTATAGGTTTTCATTTATTTATTATGTTTTTAGCTAATGATTGAAATAGTTTTCAATTTATCAATATAACAGCTTCACAGGTATAAGGTTATCTTGCTCCTAACTTACACTTAAAATAAACATTCTCAATGCTTTTAGCTTTTTAATTAAACTTAGGAACTTACTTACCCAACACAAAATATTTAACCCTAACATAGAAATAATATTTAAATAAGTCATAATAACGTAAATAGAATAAAAAAAAACATTTTCATTGCGTAAAATAAACCCAAAAATGTTTAATAGATCCCAACTCCAAAGCACATTATAATAAACATGAAGGTATGAAGTGCTTACTTAGAAATCATCACGTAACAAACTAAACACAAAGTAGCCCCAGGGGCAATTATTGGCACATAAGCTACAACAACAACGAGAACGAGAACAACTGACAGGACCAACCCCTTTTTTGTGTTGTTGAGTTGCGTCCAATCATTGTGAGTGGACCCGAGCAACTGGGTTAAACTTTATGCTGATGATGCCTTCAGGTGGGATTGTGTCCTACTTGCAACGTGTTGTGTAAATATTTTGACTGCCACTATTTAAAATGTACTAAAAACAAATGTCGCACGACTTGCATATGTGTGTGTGTGTGTGTGTGTTGATACAGCAATTTTTAATTAACGTGATTGAAAGAATTTAATGAGCTTGACTCCTTCTCTCTCCTCATCCAGCTCAATTGCTGTCGCTTTAGTTTAAATACCCTACAATTAAACAGGGCAATAATAATAGTAGGCAATAATTAAACATCCCAAAACATCCGCTGAAAACATCTCCACTCATTAAGTCATAACATTCAACACTTTGTTTTTTGGTATGGAATATTTTATTTAAAATATAAAAAAAAATATTTTTTAATTAGATAAACGTTATAAAGGTAAGTTTATAAAAAAGACTTTCAAAATAACTAGTCGATAACAAAGTAATCGAAAAAAGAAAAATATCGATAAGAAACTGTTTCCAAACAACTTTCGAAATCAAATTCAAACCTTCTTTGTTGTGAAAATATCGATTGCTGCGGTTCATTTGAGATTAACTTCCATATAGCGATTCTTAACAGGAACAAAAAGGATCGGAAAATTCGTAATAGGGGTTGCTTTATTGTTCTGGATATGAATTTATTATATACAAATCTTTGTTGTACGAATGTTCGTTAAAGGATAGTTTGACTGTACGTACATATTTGCCCGTTCTATATGCTTTTCAATGCATTTTACAGAGTATAACTTAGTCGCACACACAATCTCGCTTTCAATTGAAACTCACCTAAAACGCCAATAAAATGTTGATGCGTTTGTTGCGCGACAGCTACAAGGACAACAGCAACAACAACAACAATAACAACAACAACAACAACGGAAACGGCAACGGCAACACGCCAATGACGTGAACATACACGGCACACGCTTACGTGTAATGTATAACGTGAAATGATTTTTACGACGCCCAAAGACCACACCACATGCACCGCATGTCTCATCAACGTCAAAAGCCAGCAGTAGCAGCGACTTCCATACATATATGTATGTATGTATATAGTTGAAAGCAACTTAGTTCGTCGTGGCTCCCACTGTCAGAGACGAGCGTTATTATCATTAACAACATCATGGGGAAGGACCCCTTCTATCCCTTTTTGGGTCATCCACGCCTCCAGTACTTACATTGTCAATTGGAGCGTGTGTGAGTATGAGGAGGGGGAAAGGGAAGCTCAATAAGCGGTTAAGGGTGAGGGGCAATTTGTGTGTTAATTTTTATGCTATGACCATAACCTCACTTGCCTTAATTGATGTTGTCTAGTACGTTGATACTGCGGGCAATTAAATGCAGGAATATATCCGCAAGTTTATGCGGGCAAAACAGCTCGTCAAAAGGATATGCGGCGAAAGGGTCAGACGTCAGAGGGTCATAATAAGTACAGATTTCTATATTTGCTTGCAACCTTAATCAAAGCAAGCAAACAATATTAAAGCCGTTTTAACTTAAACCCAATCGGTGTTAATCCTTTGAAAGATTATTGTCTATGTGTCTGGTACCTGAGGGAAGGAGCAATTCCTTCTTGGCATTCGCTTCAAAGCCGTAATTTACACACATTAATTACAGTTGGGGCAAGCGTTCGCCCAACCTGGCTGCAAAATGCGACAACCCGGGGTATAATATTTTGTGTCCCATGCTAAACTAATTGCAACTGTTGCCAGTTTTGGCGGCAGATCGCAACGACAATGACAGCGACGCAAAAGCAACTGCTGCAACTCGTGGGAGAGAGAGTTCTGCTCCTGCTCCTGCTGCTGCTGATGTTCCTGCTCCATCCTCCTTCTGCTCCCCTGAGACTGTCGCTGTCGCTTTTGCAGCGCGTTGGTGTGTGAAATAGACAACTTGCATTCCAACATGTATGTGTGTGTGTGTGTGGAACATTAACCTTCAACTTCTTCAGAAGAAAGAAAAAATGCGAGCTTGAATAAAAAACAAAGCGGAGTGGAAAGAGAAAGGAAAAACTGCAGCCAAGTTTTCTCTCTCTCCCTCTCTCTATTTTTTTTAGCTAGCACATTTTTCACTGCCATGTGCCAGTCGGAATGTCGTTTCTTTTTTTTATTCTTTACAACACTGGCACCTGGGGAATTTACGTGTGCATGCGTGCGTTTAGCATACCCAGAAAAAAAATTTAAAAAAAACTTACAACGTTGCAGTTGGACGCAACCGACAGCGGAATACTCTGATACAAGTAGAGAAGTACATCTACCTTTTTTGAAGGCTTTGAAGCAGATCTGCGGGGAAGTCACCAGCTATCTTCCCAACAAATTTGGTAAGGATAGCTTAAAAACTGCAAAAAATATACTACTGTACCTTCGGATTCAGAGTAGTAGTAAAAATATCAAAAAACCCACACATTGACGCACACATTGCGGTTTTTCTGTGTTTTTGTTCGTCCGTCGTTTACGTTTAATGCCGCCTTTTAATAGCCTGAACCCATTGAAAATGGATATTTTACTCTCCCCCATAGCAGTCAAATTCATTTTCCTAGTTGCCAATTTTTGGGGCATTTTAACTTGCATTCGCCAAGTGAAATACCAGGCGAACAGAAGCCAGCAGCACGTAACTCTTACAGAGCTCAAGGTCAAACTAAGCCGCTGGTCGCTGTTACTCTCCTCAGCTCAGTTGCTGTTAGTTAAAAGTATAAGTTACAGATTAGCCTGCTGCTGAATTCTGTGCGCCTGGTACTTTGAGTCAAAAAGTAGCAAAAACTCGACAAAACAGCCGAACATTTAATGTTATGTTACTTAACATTTTATGTTCTGTTAATTAACATTTTATGTTATGTTAGTTAGCATTTTATGTTATGTTAGTTAACATTTTATGTTATGTTAGTTAGCATTTTATGTTATGTTAGTTAACATTTTATGTTATGTTAGTTAACATTTTAGGTTACAGGTCAGCCTGCTGCTGAATTCTGTTCGCCTGGTGCTTGGGGCTCGAAAATAACCAAAATTGCCAATATACTTGAAAGCCAAATTAAATAAATACCAGGCGAGCAGAAATGAGCAGCAAGTAACTTATTTTTACCAGAACAAATGTTACAGCATAATTTTACTCCGGCGCTTTAAAATATAATTCTCATACGCAGCTAAAAGTGGGCAATAATATTTATTTTGCTGCCATGCAGTAAAAGTATGCTGAGCTTAATATATATTTTGTTTATCTGGACGGAGTAAAAGTATGCTGTAACTTAGTTAGTTAACATTTATGTTATGTTAATTAACATTTTAAGTTATGTTAATTAACATTTTTAATTCTGTTAGTTAACATTTCAAATACTGTTAGTTAACATTTTATGTTATGTTAGTTAACATTTTATGTTATGTTAGTTAACATTTTATGTTATGTTAGTTAACATATTATGTAATGTTAGTTAACATTTTAAGTTATGTTAGTTAACATTTTAAGTTATGTTAGTTAACATTTTAAGTTATGTTAGTTAACATTTTATGTTATGTTAGTTAACATTTTATGTTATGTTAGTTAACATTTTATGTAATGTTAGTTAACATTTTATGTTATGTTAATTAACATTTTATGTTATGTTATTTAACACTTTATGTAATGTTAGTTAACATTTTATGTTATGTTAGTTAACATTTTATGTTATGTTAGTTAACATTTTATGTAATGTTAGTTAACATTTTAAGTTACAGATCAGCCTGCTGCTCAATTCTGTTCGCCTGGTGCTTGGGGCTGAAATTAACAAAAAATTGCCAATATACTTGAAAGGCAAATTAAAAAAATACCAGGCGAGCAGAAATCAGCAGCAAGTAACTTATTTTTACCAGAACAAATGTTACAGCATAATTTTACTCCGGCGCTTCAAAATATAATTCTCATACGCAGCTAAAAGTGGGCAATAACATTTATTTTTCTGCCATGCAGTATAAGTATGCTGAGCTTAATATATGTTTTTTTTTTATCTGGGCGGAGTAAAAGTAAGCTGAGTTTAATATCATTTTTTTTATCTGGACGGAGTAAAAGTATGCTGAGCTTAATATACATTTTTTTTTATCTGGACGGAGTAAAAGTATGCTGTAACTTAGTTAGTTAGTTAACAATTTTATGTTATGTTAATTAACATTGTCAATTATGTTAGTTAACATTTCAAACACTGTTAGTTAACATATTAAGTTATGTTACTTAACATTTTATGTTATGTTACTTAACATTTTATGTTACTTAACATTTTATGTTACTTAACATTTTATGTTACTTAACATTTTATGTTACTTAACATTTTATGTTATGTTACTTAACATTTTATGTTATGTTACTTAACATTTCATGTTCTGTTAGTTAACATTTTATGTTCTGTTAGCTAACATTTTAATTTACAGATCAGCCTCCTGCTCAATTCTGTTCGCCTGGTGCTTGGGGCTGAAATTAACCAAAAATTGCCAATCTACATGAAAGGCAAATAAAAAAATAAGACAAGGGGGTAGGTCAGAAATTTTGATGATTTTTGAAAAAACGGTCGTATTTCAGTTGTTTGAAGGACTATTCGGATGTCCTTTGGAGAACAGATAGTCCTTGGGCTGCCGATTCGAATAGAGCAATAAAAAGGACGAAATTCCTTTAAACAGCAAAGATATGAGGACTTTTTTAAAAAACATAAAAATGCTTCTAAATTGGACAAATCCTTTCGGATCCTTGCGAGTCCTGCGTCAAACTTTAGGTTTTGACTAGAGCTACAAACTTGCCAAAGGATATTCCAATTGTCCTTGTAGTTTTCGAGGAATCAGCGATTTTGTGATTTATAGCCATTCCCATTCGGCCTGGAGCTCAATTTTTTGAAGTATTGGAATCTTAGATAACCCCATATTTTTTAAATGCAGTTTGATAGAATTGGTCCTTACGTTTCTAACGCACCATGTCCTGCGAAAATCTGCAAGGATTTGGCCGAACTAGAGCTGTTTTAGTAATGAAAAAAATCATGCCCCTAAAAGTATGCACATTATTCGTAAAACAATTAATAATTTAGTGTTTTTCCACTTTCGCCTACTGAAATGAATTTAGACAAGGGGTTGAATTGGGTGTGCCAAACTAAATATGTCTTTTGACACGGCGAATTCAACAAGCAGAGTGGCGCAGTGGAAGCGTGCTGGGCCCATAACCCAGAGGTCCGAGGATCGAAACCTTGCTCTGCTATGTGGAAAATCAATTTTTTTATTTTCTTTATTTTTCAATTTTTATTTGTCATTTTAAGGGTTTATTGTTTTTTCAAATAGAAAGAAATCAGCTTTTTAGCCTTTATCGTCCAGTCTGATGCCCGTATGATTATGCAACATTTCTTTTGCTTGAGAGAAGCTTAGCCAATTCAGCAAAGCCAGCATTTCTTTTGAATAAAAAGACGTTTATATTTTTTTTTGGAATTTATTTCTTGTGTTTTTATTGTATTTCATTGTTTTTTGTTTGTTGATGTTTGTTTTTCATGTTTTACTTTACTGCTAAATAACTTTAAATGTTGTTTTATTTTCATTACCATATTCATTCGTACATCTTCTGACTCTAATCGTCAAATTGTTGGTGTTTGTTGTTTAATTTGCAACTGCAACAAAAATTCTGATGTTTGCTGTGCATCTTCTTCTTTATTTATCATCTCTTGTTCATCTTGTTCTTTACATGTATATAATAACTAAATTTGCTTTATAATAATAAATATAATAATAGTTAATAATGATTTGTTTATTAAATATTTTTAAAAAATTTTCGTTTTCTTTAGGAGTATAATTATCATCATCATCTTCATCATCATCATTCTCATCATCGTAATCGTTGCCAAACGTTTCGTAAACGAGTTAAATTTAACTTTTCTTTTTCATAGATTCATTCAACTCCTTGCTCGTTTACACAGTGTGTCAATTCATGATTTCGCTAGATGTTTTCCCAATTTGCTCATTGCATGACTGCAGCTTAAGAACTATTATTTCAATTCATCATGGGTTTTGTATATATGTATAGGTAATTGTATATACTAGTTCATTAATTAATTAATGTGTATATATATATATATATATTTAATAATAAGTATATATATATATATGTTAAATACAAAATAATACAGACGTTTTACTACGTTTGCATGTATCTAAAAACAAACAACAAAAACATACATACATAAATATATGAATACCAAAAAATAATTACGAAAATATTACAAAGCAGTTACACAAAAAAACCAACAATAAAACAACTATTTTTTATGAATATCACAAAAACATAAAATCATAATAATAACATAAAAAAAACTTATGCAATTGTTAACTTAAATGTAACACAAAACAACAGATTCTGAGACTACGTCTTAAAGAAAACGCCAAGTCATAGAAAACATATTGAAAATTTCGTTGATATCACCTGACAAAAGGGAAAGACTACTTACAGTTAACATATACACATACATACGTATATATAATGTATGCTTTTTTTATGTTATGTAATTGCTAAATTACATTTAAGGAAATTATAACTAAAAATTAATATTTTTTTTTTATATGCACGCTTAAGTTTTTTCACACCTAGTTACTTTTTAGTTTTCTTTCATTTCATTTAATTCGTTTTGTTTTTTTTGTTCGTTTTCTTTTGTTTTTTGTTTGTAGTACAGTAAATTGTTTTTGTTTTGTTTACGTTGCAACATTGATTCAATTTGTTTTTTTGTTCTTTACTTTTCAATAAACACATCACATCATTTCACAATTAATAATCATAATAATCTAATATAAATATATATACACATATATAATGTATATATATATATATATATATATATATATATGTAAGTATGTATATTATGTATATATGTATGTGTAAATATATAAACTAAAATTAACAATAATAACTATGACTTATGCTGAAAAAGACTACACCACTTTTTTTTTTTTTTGTTAATTATTACATTTAATTATTATGGTTTCGCTATTATAATTATAAATAATATTCCATTTTCAAATGCGCCATATACAAGCGTCATGTATTACATAAGTGTTAAGTGTTGTATGTATGTATTTTGTATGTATATGTGTATAGTTAAACAAATTCATAACCTAAAATTATTTCATATTAAGTATTTCTCAATCAATGCTCAAGTAGTACATGACATTTTGTTTGATGAAAACTTTAAGGCAAATAAAAGTTTCGTTTCTAGTTTACATATTCGAGAGAATCTCGTGTCACGCGTGACTCACGACTTATACCAGTACGGATGATCGTTTTGTAAACAAAAAAAAAAACATTTTTTTTTTAGAATTTACGTACTCAAGTAAACATCTTATATGATACACAGAATCTTTGTTCATATTGTAGTAGTTTTCCATTTTAAGTTTTCTTTTTTCTTCATTTTTAATCTTACTAACTAATCTATTTTTGTTATTTTTCATTTTGTTGCTATTCTTCAGCTTATTGTTTTCCTCCAATTGTTTATTACATAAGTGTTTAGTAACTGTTTAAAATGTTTTCAAGTTTAGTGTTGTGTAGTTTTAGTACCTACGAATATGCGTTTTAATTTTTGTGTTTTTTTTCTTGTTATTTATTATTATTATATATTTATATCTGTGTATTATGGTTAATACTTTTTCGCTTGTAAACAACTTGGCTTTCATCGTTCCACTTGTTGTTGTTGTTGTGATGTTTTTTTCGTGGTTGCACATAGATTTAAGGTCTGCTTATAATGGACGGAAACTTATTAGGCATTTTTGTTGGAGTTGTTCTTGTTGTTGTAGGTTTCTATGGGTTTATTTCTATAAAACATTTGCTTAAGTTGTGGGTTAGAGTTTAAGAGTTGAAGGTTAGAGTGCTTAGAGTGTATGAGAGAGTATTTACTAGAAAGGGAGTATTTTTTGGATAAGATAATACAATATGATTGAGGACAAAAAAAAAAAACAATTTCGAGCCAAGAAATGTTGTGTGGAAAAATAAGAAAAGAAAAAACAAATTTCCGTATATTATAATCAGCCCTTAAATGTATATGTACTATATGTTAAGCATACATTTTACGCTTAAAACTTTGAACGATCTTAGCTTATGTTGATTATTTTATAATATTATCTCATCGCTAATTTATGGTTTTTTTTTCTTTCTTTCGGTTTTTCTGTTTTTAATGTGTCGATTAATGGAACCAATTTTAAAATTACATTTATTTCTTTACTTTAGAAACTTTTCTAATATTGATTGCTACTTTTTAATATATATAGTTATATTAAATGTTTTTTTTTATACTTTCTTTGTTTTTACCTTTATCCAGTATCTTCTGCTTTACAAATAAATTGATGTTATATCTTGTTCATTTTTGTCTTCTTTGTGTTGTTTTTTTTTTCTTCTTTTTATTGATTTCTCTTATTATTTTTTTTTTGTTTCTTTAAAAGATCACATTTCATGTTTTAGTTGCCATTAGTAAATATTTGTATATATATTTATATATATATATATATATATATGTATATATAAGTATATATTCTTGTATTATACGTGTATATACTTAAATATATGTATATTAAGTAGTTTTCCGTTTTTTAATTATTGTAATTGTAATGTTCTGTGTAGTTTTGTGTAATTACAATTAATTTTTATTTATCAAAAATTAAATTTATAAACAGTAAAACAAAATCAGTATGAAATCTGTAAGACCATATATATATATATGTATATATATATATATATATATATATATATATTTTTTTTTTTTTATTTAAATGGTATTTACGCTTACAAATTTAGCATAGGAAGATACAGTACGTTAATTTTCATAATTTTCATAATTTTTTTTTTGTATTTAATTTTTTATTGTATAATTTTTGTTTTATGTGTGTGTGTGTTTGTGTTGTGGCCGAGAGAGAGAGTGTTTTATGAAATGTTTTCTTTCAATATTATTTCATTTTACTAGAGATTTCAGCTAAATTAATAATACACTTTTAAAAAATTTTAGTTTTCAGTGTTTTTAAGTTTTTTTTTTTTAGTTTTTTTGTTTTTATTTATGCAAAAAATGCTTACGTTATAGATTTGATTATTCATTTAGAGTTATTTTTGATGTTTCTTTTGCGTCATTTTTATGTTGATGCATTTTCAATATCGTATTGTGTTGTAATTTGTTTATAAAAAAATATTTTTTTTAATACATTTTATTTGTTTTGTTTTTATTTTGTTGTAGTTGCTGATTTGCATGTTCGTTTATAAAATGTAAAAAAAGGAATATGTTTTATTTTTTGTGTATTTTTAAATAAAAATCCTTTTGAAATCGTTTGACATTCGCAATTATTTTTTTCTTTTATTTTATTTTATTTTTTATTTTTTTTTTGTATTCTTCTGTTTTGTAGTAAATCGTTGTTGCAAAAATAGGACGTGACTGTACTTATATATTTTCTTGTTGTTGTTGTTTGGTGTTTTGTTTTTTTTAGTTTAAACATACTCGTATTTGATGTTGCTGCTTAACTATGGCCTATGAACTTTATCTCGTTTTGATTAATTTTGATGTTTTTTCATGTAAATTGTTGTTGATTTTTCTATAGACTTTCTTATCGACTGCTAATATTAACACTCCTTACTAATGTTTATCTTTATTTGTTATTATAATATATATTTAATTATTATTTATTCATTTATTTTTTGCATTGAAATATGGAACACTAGAGTTTAAAATAGTTTGTAACTAATTTTAATGCAACTGCGTTTTCCCATTTTGTTTTTTTATTTTGGTTTTAACTTTATTTATTTGTTTTACGTTTTATCAAGTTAAATTTGTTAATTTCTAATCTTTATGTTTCTCATTTAACAACACTAAACTTTTTTTTTATTTTTTTATTTTATGGGTTTTCTGATGCTGTCGAGCTTGTCACTCACATGTTTACGCATTATGTATGTCAATTACTATGTGCATATCGGATGCTTACAACACGCTTACTTTAAAGTCTTGCTATACGTACGAAAAAGTTCTGTAGAGTTGTCAATATATAATATTTTACCATAGTATATGTTAGCTCTTGTAAATAGTTCACATCAACCTTTAATTTGCATCAAAATTGTATTCGAATTTTATTATTTATTGTATATGTGTGTGTGTGAGTGGTTTTAGATGCAGGAAGAAGGTGCGGCTATTGTGGCTGGCGTAACGGTGATTGTGGTGGCTGGTAGAGCAGCCACAGTGGTTGCCACCACCGGGTAATGATGACCTACAAACGCGTGTTGCTGATGGTGCACCAGGCTGTGATGATGCTGCTGTTGCTGCGGCGGCTGTGTCGTGTACTTGAGAACATGCTGCTGCGGCAGCGAGATGAAGGGCGTTGCCTGAATGGGTATACAGTTGGCATTATAATCGCTGCTCAGCACCAGAGTGGGCGTGGCATCCGTATAGTAGGCGGGCGCCTTGAGATATGCCGTTGCTGGGGCCGGTGCGGCAGCAGCTGCAGCAGCATATTGCTGTTGTGGTGTTGGCATTGTTGCCGTCGATGTGGTCGACAGCGTGGTGGCTGACGATAGAGTGGGCGAAGCGGCTATGGAACAGGACGATGATGAGGAGGCCGACGAGGGGGAATACGGGGAGCTGCAGTGATAGGTAAAATGTTGCTGTTGCTGATACATGTTGCCGACGTGATGTGTTGCTGCAGCGACACCTGCCTTATGGCTGTGATAGTAACTGGTATTGTTGTTGTTGTTGTTTGTAGTAGTAGTAGTGTGATAACTATATTGTTGCTGCTGCTGTTGATGTTGTTGTTGTTGCTGCTGTGGCTGATGCGGTTCAATAATGATTAGATTGTTGTTGCTGTTGTTATAGCCAGCTGCAACAACTGCTGCAGTTGTTGTTGCCACCTGTTGCTGTTGCTGCTGGTGGTGCAGCTGCTGCTGTTGCTGTTGCTGTTGCTGCTGCTCACCCGGATTGGTGATCATGGCAGCCATTATATTTGCCGGTGGCAAGACAATTGGTATATGATAGTATTTACATTGCTTGCGGCGACATTGACTGTTGGCATGATCCCGACAGACAGCAACACGTTGATCAATCACCTCGACCTTGTCATCTACACAAAGAGGAAAACAGTCGTAAGAATAAAAAAAAAACATCAATTAGTTAGGTATGTAAAAAATGTATTCAATAAGTATTATTAGAATAACAGTGAAAGCAATTATAAAAATAATTGTTTTGATTTATTTTTATTGGTTTGCCTGGGAGCAAAAAGTGATTTTCAAAAGCAGCTTTCTAAGTGTAGCCAAAGTGAAAACTTGGCACTGATGTGACAATATATTGAAAATGTTTATTCGATTCATTTTGGATTTGTTGGTGCAAATGATAACGGACTTGAGTTTAGTTCTTTGACATCCTACGACTTCAGCTAGAAATTATTGATCTTAAAATGATATTCATCCAATTCGGGTATAACAATTATATTTTTGCGTGTATTTTTGTATGTGTAATTTCTTGGAATTTGATAGAACCTAAAGAGAAACAAAATAAAACAGGGAAATCAAATTAAAAGTTGTAGCCAATTGAGCAAAACAAAAAAAGAAGAGTATTAGTTAAAGAATATTTTGGTGTTTTCTTTTTCTCTCATCAACTACGAAACGCAAACTGAAATCGCTATAAGAAAAGCACTAAAAGCAAACAAAACTAAATGACTAAAACTAAATGCTAGGGAACTAAAAACTAAAAAACTTAAGCACATGCACTTACCTTCAGTTAAATGAACGAATCTACAATTTAACCGACTGCACATAGATCTATTAAAATCTTGGCACACCGGGAGGGTGTCCAGTAACTATATAGATTTGTTTTCGTGTGTTTATTCACATAAACAACATAAGTTTTATTGTTTTTTGTGTTTTTTTTTTTTGGGTATGGCAGGATGCAAACGTTGTAAATTAACCAATTGACAAAATAATAATTAAATTTTGTTGTAGTTGGAATAGTATTTGTTTTTTCAGGGTGATTTATGGGGATTGGTTTTTTTTTTTGATCGGTTTTCGTTTGAAAAAAAGAGAAGAGCAGAAAAAAGAAAAGAAAAAGAGCACAAATTAGTTATATTCTTATTATAATTATATGATACACTAGAATTGTTAATGGTTGTTAGTTTTAGTTACGCTTGGTGTACAGTTTCTTATTTCATTATTTTTCTTTAACAGAGTTTTGTTCATTTTTATGATAGAGTACATTAATCGTAGGTTTAACTAGTTTTGTTCACTTAAATAATCTTAACAGCAATAGGACAATAAATTATAAAATGGCGGCGCAAATGAAATCAAAAACTATATTTATAACTAAACATTTGTGAATGAATCCTGCAGATGTTGAACGCGTCTAGAAGTTGTATATTTTGTGGTATGGTATTATTAAAAAAAAAAAGACTGTTTTGGAAAAACTTAAATGCTAAGCTTAAACATAAAGTTTGCCACAAAAGCTTTCAAGTCGAACTTAAGAGAATTACAGTAAATCAATGTAGAAATAAAACACCTTTAAAGCAGCAAGTATATTGGATAACTAAAACTTAGCTAACGGTATGGAGAAGCCAAAAAGCTTTCAAGCACAGAGGAAGAGAAAGTAGGAGAGCGAGTTAAGAGCTATTTGTATTTTTGGTCTGTAACACTCACATTTGATTTTAAGGTTCAGAACGCGCCTTAATTACGATATTTTATACTATTTATACGATATATGTAGAAGATACAAGAAAAGATTTTATCATTTTGATTGTTTGCTTAAGTTCTAGTGGGCTGTATTATGCAGTAACAGTTACATATCCTAATATGCGGCACTAGAAGTATAAGAAAAAATAGGAGAGAGAGAAAGAGAGAGAGAGAGAGAGAACGTAATATATACGCAAGGTTAATTTCAATACCATTATAAAATGTCGCCTGTGATTTTTCTATGTTTTCAAGGAAACACTCAACAACAAATTGTTTGTAAGAAAAGGAAAAAAAAACCAACAATAAAATTCGAAAAAAAAACATTTAAACGCAACCAAATCATAAATTTGGCCTTGAGTAGCGCGCAAAAGCTGCTAAGCTGAAACTGAAATTCAAAAGCTTTAAAGCTCAAATACAGCGAAACGATTTGAAAGCAAACCAAAGCTAAAAGCTCAATTACTAGATATGCGAGGCTATTTGAGTATTTTGCAAAAAGTGTCGCTAAGCACACAAATTTTGGAGTGATAATGCAACAGACAGAGAGAGAGAGCAACAGTGAGAGATATAGACAGAGAGAGAGATAGAGAGAGAGAGAAAGGGGAATGGAGTATTGTATAATCATATAAAATTTGTAATTTACTTGGCCGCTCTTTACCTAATTATGTAAAATGTGCCGTTCATTAGCATAGGACACTGAGTGTATAATACGCCCCGTTCCGGCTGGGCTGTTTGTAGGGTATATCAAATAGAGAGAACACATTGATAACGGATTAGCTATGTGAGAGAGAGAGATAGAGAGAAAGAGTACGTAGATAGTAGTGTTGTGTCTATAAGGTTACAATAAGTATTCGGTTTTGATATGAGTTTTGTTTTGTTTTTAATTTTTTCCTATACTTTTTTTGAGTTTAATGCTTTTGCAAATATTGACACCAGCTGTTTGTTTGTGTGTGTGTCTTGTGGGTGTGTTTATGTGTGTGTGTGGGTGTGTTTATGTGTGTGTGTGTGCGTACTGGGTCAGACAGTTGTGCAAACAGCTGCTAACAGCTCTGACACTCAAAGGTGTGTCCATCCTGGACACTGACATCATCGCTGACAACGTTGGCAACGCCTTCAAAATGGCCGTCGACACTTGTTCATTCGTTGTTGCAATCATAGTTGTTGTCGTTGTCGTTCTCGTTCTCGTTGGTGTTATCCCTTGGGGCGCGGCAGCGCATTTAATTTGATTAACCCAATTCACGCAGGGAGTGTTGAAATGTTTGGCTCTAATATTTTGACATAATGATATATACATACACACATATTTATTATAGTTCTTATATTGTATATAAGGATACTAAAATCGGACTAATTTTTTTGTGTGTGTGTTTTTTTTTTGTATTATTCAAAAGGGTATCAGTGCTTCGGCGTTCTCTTTAAAATTTCTTACTTTAAATATGGTTAAGAAAAAATGTACATTTAAGAATGATGTTTTTGACACTGGACTCTAGTATATATTTATTAAAAATACTTGCTGCTCTAATTGTGTTTTAAATATTTCTATAACGATTCGAAACATAAAACTACAATTTGTGTTTTATTTTTAGTTGTTTGTTTTGGAAACAGAACTTAAAACTAAATATATTAAAATGTAAATGTTAACATGCAGCAAAGCTGTTTGCGTAAGTAACATGCTGTTAACATTGTGTTAACATAATGTAAGCTTATTAAAGCAGGGACGGTGACAACTCTATACCTGTCCACTGGCATCGGTGTAAAGGACACAGGAAGCATTTAAAGGTGGTATTTTCGTGTTGGCTATTTAATTATATATATTTGTAAATATATATCGATAGTCACAAAGCCATGCAAAACATGCAATTTGCATTTGCGCCATAAGTATTTAATATATTTAGTGGAAAAAAAATATGCGTGTAATGAATATGCAATTGCAAAGTGTAAACAATGAAATAAAATAAATATAATTTTGATAGAGTTTTGTTGTTTGTTGTTGTGGCGATTTTTGGTGTTTGCCGTTGGAGTTTCTCATGCAGCATTTCATGTATAGATATATATGTGTATATATGTGTGTGTTTTTATTTGGATGCATTTTTGCCATGTTAAATCCCAATCCGTGCGAGTTGTTTTTATTCATTGAAAATATATATAGAATTTTGTTGCATGCAAATAGAATAATACAGTTTTTGTTTTCACGCGTTATGTGTTAGCATGTAAAAGGAAAAAAATATATGTTGAAATTAGTAGAAAAAAGAATTGAATTGAAAGTAGATTATGCTTTTTTGTATGTATATATTTCGTGTTAAATAAATTATTAATATATTTGCATTAAATATTAAATGACCGAAGCTTAACATAAGCTTCATTTGCATTTGCGATACAACACACAACCAAAAACGCCAGAAATCTGTGTCAAATATATTTGTATTCTGTTAAGAGTTTAATCTGAATTTTAACTATCATACAACTTTCACTCGCCTTTTCCCCTGTTGGTTCACTAGTTTTGCCTTAATTACTTGTAAATTTCATTTTATGCTAATTTAACAGACGCCCAAAAAAACAAAAAAACTTTCCACACCACACAAAAACACGAGTTAATAAATGTAAATTAATTATACGCCCATGGACACGCCCACATTTGTGTGTTTTTTTTTGTGTTTTTGCTGCAATTAAGCTTCGTGTTTTTTGTACTCATTAATGTTCTCTTAACTTGTTGCATGCTGCCACACAAAAAAAAAGAGGAAAGTTGCTTTGCCAGTTTTTGTTTTTTGTTGTACACGAAAATGTTTGTTGCATCGCATATGCAAGGTGCAAAACGCACTTACAACAGTAGAATAAATTAGTAAAAGCTGATATTTAAAGGGTTTGTAAGCTGTAAGCGAATTAGTTAAGTGTTGAATGGAAGGAATGGTTGGGCATCTATGTTAAAGCCATGTTAACTGTTTAAGCAGAAGCTGTAAAAATAAGATATAAAAATTATAAATGACGACAAGCAGCGCGCTAAAGCCATTAAAGCATAAAAAGGGCCAGCAACTGAAATAAGAAAAGAATATATGGCATCAAATAAATGTTTGTAATAAATAAATCAAAGTCGGAGGGGTTTTTTTTTGGGCGGGTAAATAAAAATTTTAAAAATTATAAATACAGCAAACGGCAGCAAAAATTGTTTTTTTTTTTTTTGAAGCGCAATGTTTTATAAATTTGTTACTTTGGCAGCAGCTGTAATTAAAAAACAAACAGTCACATTTTATAATACGTATATATAATAATTGGTTTAAAGTTCAATAAATATGAATATGCAGTTAGTTCTGGTAAAGCGCTCAAGGCAAAGACACGCACACAACATTGATAAAAAAATAAACAGATATGTTTATGTATATATTAAAAAACTTAAACAATGCGAATACTTACTACATTAAGTACATACAAACAAGCCTGCAAAGGTCGATCAAATATAAGTACAGATAAATATATATATATGTATATGTATATGTAGATCATATAGTTTATAGTTACGCTGCCTGGCAAGTATGTGTGCGGGTGTGTGTTTTTTTGGGTGTGCTGAAAAGTAGGCTACGATTTTTAGTTTACTTATAACCACAGCACATGTCAAAAATGAAGCAACAGTTAAAACGCGTCTGACGAGAACAGCTCAGCTGTGTGTAAGTGAATGTGGGTATGTGTGTTTATGCATATATATATATATAGAATTTCGTTCTTAAAGCTTTAGTCATTGTTGCCTGTCAGGCATTCAAATTTCATGAATATATTTCGGAGGGCTAACTAGCTCAATGGGTTGTTGTGTGTGTGCATGTATTTGTTTGTTGGTAAACATATGTTGTTTCTTTTTTTGATCAGCATACATCATTTTATTAAGTACACTTTTGTAATCCTGCAGATACTTAAAAAAAAAAGAAAGAACCAAATTGTGTGTGTGTGTGTGTGTTGCATATGGAGAAAAGAAAAGAATTCATGTTAATAACATTGCTTGCAACAGATTTAATAATCAAAATTTTGATAATATTTGCTAAAGAAAGTTAAAGAAACCAGAGAGTAAAGAATTTAAAAGAGATCGTTTAACATTTTAAGAAATAGTTTAAGATTTTTAGCAATAATTTAACTTCTCTCTTATTTCCTTAGCTTGTTAGCACAACGAACTAAAAAAAAAATACGCTGTAGCTATTAACCAAAAAACACATAATATATTTGTATACTTAGCGACTAATAACTATTTAAATATATAGGTTTATATATATACATACGAGTATATAACAAAAGCTCATATTGGGCAGTGCACCAGCTTACCTTAGAAGTGCGTTTTTGGTTTGTTTTTAAGCTTATACGAGATATTGTAGCTCATTTATTACCATCATACCACATGCCTGAGAAGCCAAATACGAGTATATAGTAAACAAACGGTATATGTATTTAGCGGGTACTTCGCAATTTCAATCACAGTTAGCATGAGAGTGACAGCCAGACTTGCAACACAGGACTTGCAACTTCAAATGTTGACGTTTTGTTTTTTTTTTTTTGGTACTGATTGTTTCGATTTTGTTCTTTTTACTTGCTACGAAAAGTTCTTGTTTCATTGAGCACATGCTGAAAAATTACAATACCAAAACGCTCGAAAAGAAAAAAGTGTAAATAAATTAAAATAGAAAAGAAAACAACAAACATGAGAGATATACGTAACATGTAAGAGAGAAGAACGTACTTCCCACTATATATATACTAAATATATATATATATATATAAAGAGACAGCGGGGGATATAGATGTAAAACAACCTGTACGAGTGTTATGTGGAACAGCAACTAGAGATACAGACATAGAGAAACAGAGTTAAGTGTGACTTTTGAAAATATTACTGCATTGTGTAAGTTTTTTTTTTTTTTTTTTGGAGACTCGTTGAAAACTTTTGTAATGCATTCAAAGAAAGGCTACCTTCTTCTTATCATAAATATTATTTAGACTTTCGTAGACTCAGACGCGGAAAACATGCAAAAGTTTTGTCAATGGCTGGCACATAAGTAATAAGAGTGTACTGAGGTAAACAGATATAGAGTAAAAAAAAACTGTTACTTGAGTGAAAATAAAGACAGAAATGAAAAGTGAGCAAAATGTTAGCAAAAACAACAAGATATGTTTTTTTTTTTTAAGCGTTCCTTTGAAACATTACAAAAGCACTTAACTCTAGAGTATATATGTATATAGCGCAATACAGTATTATTTTCAGTTACAAACAGAAAGAAACCATGAAGTTCGAGTACTTTTTTAAAGAGTTACAGCTCGAGCAAGCCATGTGTGTGTCGAAAACGAGTACTACGAGCAATACCTGCGTGTATATATGTATTGTGTGTCTGTGTATATCGATATAAGAAATTAATCAATCGAGCAGAGAGAGATAGAGAGAGAGAGAACACATTGATATATGCTTGACATATACCAGTGAATTGGATAAGCACATGGAAATTGAAAAGGAATATGTTAAAAAAGCTTTTGAAATGAGCAGCAAAATATGAAAAGGTAGTAAAATTAGAAAAAGGAAACTTTGGTTTCGAAAACGCAACTTGTAGGCAAATAATAAACTTATAGATAGCAAAAAATAATTATCTTTTAATATAAATGTAGGACAACGCACAGCAAAAACTTTTGGTATTAGTAGTGAGAAAGAGAAAGATATATATATATATAGAGAGAGAAAATGTACGCAGAATTATTTTAAGTGTTAAGTTTGCCATTTAGCACTTTCCAGGTTTGAGTTAAGTAAAAGAAGCAACAAGTTTTTTTTACGGTTTTTACAATAAAACGTTTATATAATTTTCAATAGATGTATATTTTTTTTTGTGTATTAGTTTTCATGTTTTATTATTTTATAATAACGCATAGTTAATAAGACTAATTTTTGTGTATAATTTTTTTTTTTTATATATCGCACATAGAACATTTTTATTAAAGTGTTTGCTTGTATTGGTTGCTTTGTGTATAAGTTGTGTATATATATTAAATTATATATAGGTATAAGATTTATTTTTTTATATATTTTATTATCAAACAAATTTGTTTCTGTTTTCATAGTATTTTTTTTTGAAGGTTTGTCAAATGTTACCAACTTAGATTCCTTCTTGCTCAACAAACATGCAATTAGTTTACTTAGATACACCGAAATCTCTTGCTTGTTCAATTTTTAATTAATGTATTTTTTTTTTAATTTTACTAAATATTGTTAGCGCTAAGAAACATATAAGAGAAAAGCAAAATGAAAGTGTGACATCTTTTGTAGCCATACAACAGTTAAAAAATGTAAGTTGTATTATTGTGTTTTTTTTTTCTTTCAGTGTAGTGTTGTATGCTTTGCTTGTGTTTTGTCTATAATGTTTGGTGTACTTTACATACTTTACTGTGCATTTTATTACTCTTCCTTGTTTAGATTTAATTTGGACTTTTTTGGACTTCTCATCTACAAACTATAAGTTTCAAGTCTATTTTCAATCATGGCCGTGCGTTTTCTACGCTAGATTTTAAATTTATCTTTTGTGTTTTGGACGGTACTGTACTTTCTAAGATATTGGACTATGGATAGACGGGGACTTTACGGAGCGACAAGGGCTCTAAACTTGTTTATACAAAGTTGAAATGGTTTGAAATCAGCCTAATTTATAACTATATATAGTATATCCCGTATATTAATTCGTTGTGATCTTATTGTTTGTTGCACTGTTAACTCGCTGTTAAATCGATGTTAATGTTTAGATTTGTTATGTGTGCTGTGTGTTCTTTTTCTCTATTCAAGCGGAATTGAAATGTTTTGTTTTAAAAGTTGTGCAAATGGTAATAAATAAAGTTGAGAAAAAACTAAACACATTTTTAACGAGTAAATCTATATTAATATTTATCTTTCACTATCCATATATTTGGATTCTCTCTTGCAGGCTGCTTCGCGCGTATTTCAACATGCAGTGTGTTATGTTAATTTTGAATTATTATTGTATCTTTCTGTTAAACATGTTTTGCACGGAGATCTAGAAGATCTATGTTTGTGTTCTACAATTTTAACAGAAAACAAACGACAGCTAAAGAACTGGATATACATAGATTATTTTACTTTTAGCAAGACATTTATCGATAGTTTGTTGTATATATATATATTTTTCCTTGGTTTTTTTGTTTTGCTTGTCAGTATCCATTTCGCATTTTAGTAAGCAACTTTCTTATGACTAGGTATATAGTTTGTTAGTGTATAGGTAAGTAGTAAGCCTGCCACAAGTCAAGCAATAATAATAATAGTATGCATTATGTATATATATATAAATAGTTTATATATGCAGATTGTTTGTCAGATTTTACAGCTAGTTTCTACCATTAGAACGAAATAGTATTTGGTTAGCGTACTCAGTTTTTGCTTGCCATTATAATCTAAGAGCTAAACATAGATAGATGGATTAACTAGTTTTAAAACAGTTTTTCTTTCCTTTTTAGGTAGGGCAATGAATATGAAGCAAAAGGTTTAAAGCGTTTTACTAACAGTCAAGACATTTTTATTAAAAGAACGTGTTTTTTTTTATATTTGTGGCGAGTTTTTGGTAGGGTTTGGATTAGGCAGAGAGAGAAAGGAGGCAAAGGCTAAACGAAGCTTAAACATGAAACTAGGGAGGATAAAGCTAAGGAAAAAAGGTGCTGCTCTGCCGAAAAGCGCGGCATGTGAGAATGCTTAGCGTATGTGGCATATGTGGCGTATGTGTAATTTAAAAGGGTCCTTAGAATTCATATATATATATATCTTATTATATATATTTGATAGATAAGTAAAACAAAATGTGTAGAAAGCGGCACAATAGAAAGAAATAAGAACAAGATAAGTGAATACCAAAAATAATTAATTACCAACACACAATAAAGTAGTTTTTGTTTCGGTTGTTTATAAGGTTCAAACTATATATTTTATGAAATATAAAACACACACGATATATTTGTTTTTAAAAATTAAACATTAATCAAAAAACTATCGACAATCTAAATTAGAATTAGTGGCAAACATTAAACAATAGAATTATATGTGGTTGTTGTTGTTGTTGATGTAACGTAAATTAAAACAAAATTTTACAATGACTATAACTATAAGTATGTATTGTTGATGTATACGTATATAATAATAGTAATAATAGTATTTAGAGGTTCGAATTTTAAGCTTCGAGCTTCAATAGCGTTAAATAGATGTGCCTATGACTTAAAGTGCGCAAGTCTGTGGCAACTTTATTTGTTTTTTCTTTAATTATCTCCAATTTTAAGGAGTGAAAAACACATAAGAATATAAACATAAAGGTAACTACACTTAAAATGTTTTTTTTTTTATAATTGTATAATTGTCAGTACATAAATTATATAACGTAAAAATGACATAGAAAAACATAATAAAGAAAATCACACGAGATCTAAGATTATAAAAACATAGTTCTGTTATCATCAATTTTATTTAATAAACATACATCTTGTAAATCGAATATATAGTATATCTAAAAGTTATATAAAAAAAACATATATAATACATCGAGAGCGAGAGATAGAGAGACAGAGACATAAGTTTATATAGGAAAACGAAACGAAAAGTTTTACATAGTTTATTTTTATAATTGTCAACATAGGTGGAGTCAAATCTTGAACATAACATTAACATTAACATAACATAATTTTGATGACATAAGAATTTTGAATGTGTGTGTGTTTTATGGTGTGGATGTTAAGAGTGGTGAAACGCATATTTATATAAAGAGTCAAGTGAATTATGATTTGTGATTTAAGATATTTCTGATGTTGATCTCAGTTTAAAGATTAGTTAGAGCGCTTTTTAGCTGGGGTGTACAACAGTATGTGTATGTGTGTAAGTGAATGATTGAAAATGATAGCTAAACGATTTACAGATTTAATTTTGTCATGTTCTTTAAAGTGTGGATCGGTTTGGGGTATATTATTGATTGATTGGGTGAGTAGTATTTGTGCAAACAGCTAGAGTACATAGTGTTGATGTTCGAAAGTATATACCGCAAGTATATACATACATATATATATATATATATATATTAGCAGCATACAGCATATATTTTATAGGTATATATGTATAATAGGTGTATTCTATAACTAGGCAATATATATTTATATATATTCGATACGCATGTTCGTTGCTCAACAATTTTAAACAATTAAAATTACAACAGCATTCACGATAGCTAACTAACCGTAGCTCTAACTACTCGACGGGACAACTCTAAGGAGAGATTAAGTTAGAGACGGACACGTGTCGAAAAGAAAAGGAGATGCGATCGCTTAAATGGCGTTTTGAAAGCTTCTCCACGACAAGCCCAGACACAACTGTACCTAGCAGCAGCAGCAATTGTTTGTGTTTTTTCTTTCTTTCTAGCTATCAGTTTTTATGGCATATATAAGTATGTGTTTCTTTTGGCTATAGGAACGACTGACTGACTTGTATGGGAGGTAGGGAAAAGCTTATTCTTTTTTTTATTATGCAAAGCTATCACAGTACTTCGTTAATATACCAAGTTGCAGTTTTTCGTTGCCAATTCCAGATCTTGTGCCTGTGTATATATATTTAAGTAAAAGGCTCTCACTACGCTTTCAAAGAGGAACTTAACTTAAAAGACTATATAATAATAAAAAAAGTTTTTTTTTTGTTATGTTTATGCTTTAAAAGCTTCGTTTCTTATTTAGACTATGCTATGAAAATGGCAGCAGCTCAAGTCACAGTGAGGTTATGTTTTGTGTATACTTTTCTTTCAACGTTATTGCGTCTAGTTAACAAAATAAGATTTTGAAACAAAATACAAATATTCTAAGTACAATGTTATTGCAAGTGCTGATCTTAAAGCTGCATTCGAGCATTTTTTTTTTTTTTTGTATATGTTAGTTGTGCAGGGCAGGGCAAGAGGATTGCTGGGCAAGCAGCTTTTAAGCAGTTTATTATTGCACGCGATGAAAGCTCAATAAAGGACTTCAAAGCTTCGGCTAAGCTCCAAAGCTTGGGCTAAGCTGAAAGCACATTTTTATCGAAAGTAAAAAAAGTTGTTTTTTGTGTAAATTTCCGACTTGTCATGGTGCTTGCTGAATATTATTTTGTTTTTCTTGTAAAAATTTGTGACGCACTTAAGGTAATATGCTAACTATACGAGACCCTAAAGTATTAAATTAAGTTAAAACTGAGGCACATAATCTTACGTCTTCGTTGTGTACTACATGCTAGATTTTTAACGACTAAAAAATGACTGTACCAACCTCGACTTCTAGTTTTCTTTTAAGTACAGTTGCGTTCGAGTTTCTATCTGTGTGTGTGTGTGTGTGTATGGTTTGTGTGTTTCTTTCTTTCTAGCGACTGTTTAGGAGGTCTTCATTTTCTTATAGGGGTTCAGAACCATGGCACTGCTCTGTGCGCCGCCTTGTGCTGCAACTGCTGCTGCTGCTGCTGCAGCTGCCGCATATTGCTGAGCGGCAGCAGCAGCTTGACTACTTGGCATGGCATAGGTTGCTGTTGCGGGCTGTGCCGCCATCATGCCCGGATAATAGTAGCCCTGAGCAGCAGCTGCTGCTGCAGCGGCGGCATATTGTTGTTGCTGTTGTTGCTGCTGTTGCTGCTGCTGACTAACAGCCAATTGCTGAGCGGCGTTGGGTGCTCGAAGAAGCGAATAACCAGCAGCACTACCGGCACGCACCGGAGTACCGGGTGCAACTGGGGTCGAAAGACCCGAACTATATTGACGCAGCTGTGCCTGAGCCTGAGCTTGAGCTTGAGCTTGAGCCTGGGCTTGAGCTTGTGCCTGAGCTTGAGCCTGCATTTGCAGCAATTGTGCCATTGTGAGAGGCTGTTGCTGTGGCTGCTGTTGCGGTTGGGGCTGTGGCACCGGTTGCGGTACTGCTGCCAAATAATTCTTATTCAAAGTCATGCCCGTATAGGCAGCTGCCGCCGAGGCAGCGGTAACAGGCTTTGCTGCCGCACTGGCAACCTTTAGGGCATAGTTCTTTTGTGCCACCTCCTTGGCCAAAGCGGCAGGATCAGTATAGTAACTAGTTGCTGGCGTTAAGCCTGCTGCGGCAGCGTATGCTGCATATGCCTGCTGTGCATAGGCAGCCTGGGCATGAGCTTGAGCCTGAGCTTGAGCTTGGGCCTGAGCTTGGGCTTGAGCAACCTGTTGTTGTTGCTGCTGTTGTTGATGTTGCTGTTGTGCCTGCACATAGCTATTCTGAACATTGCTGCTGGCCATGCTAACAATGGGCGTGGCACTTGAATAGCCACTATACAAGTTGGCATAACTGTAAGCGGGCATTGCATAGCTGAGGCGCTGATATTGTGGCGCACCCGAAGGGGCTGCTGTTGTGGCAACATTTGATGTGGAGCCAATGTTGCTGTTGGTGGTGGGTGTTGGCAGAATGCCGCCATTGTGATAGCGTTGATAAGCATCGCTGCCATTTTGTTTGGGCGCTACATAGCTGCGTGGGGGCGTGACCTGCAAATAGGCGGGAACGGGTGCAACTGCAATGGAATCGGCATCAACTGTTGCTGCTGCTGCTGCTGCACTGGCAATAACTGTGTTGTTAGCGTTGCTATGAGTGCTGTGATTGCTGCTGTTGCTATTGTCTGCATCATTGGGCAGCTCATCGCCATTTAAGGATTTCATATTGTTGTTAATTGAATAGGGTATATAGTTGTTGTTATCGCCATTATGGGGCACATTTAAGGGTTCTCCCAGAAGTGAGGGGGGACTAGCGCTACCGTTTGTTGGGGGTGTGGGGGATGTGTCATGTATTGTTGCTGTTGTTGCATCATTAGCTGTTGCAGTGTCTGCTGTTGTTGTAATTGTTTGTGTTGCATCACAATCGTTAGCTGTGTTTGTTGTTGTTGTTGTTGTTGCCGTAGCTGTTGTTGTGTTTGTTTGTGTTGCTGTTGTTGTGTCATTATTATTGATATTTTCTGGATCATGATTGGCATCATAATCGTTAGCTAGCACATGATTATTATTATGATTAGTAGTAGCTGTTGTTGTTGCTGTTGTTTGTATTGGTGTTGTTGTTGGTGTATTTGTATTTGTATTTGTATTTGTATCTGTATTGGTAGTCATAGCAGTTACAGTTACAGCATTATCATTATTATTACTGGCTGTTGTTGCTGCTGTTGTTGTTGTTGTTGTTATGGCGCTACTTATTGCAACATGTGGTTGTTGTTGTTGTTGTAGTTGTTGTTGTGGTTGATACTCACATGACACTGGCACGTAGGGCTGCATTAATTGTTGATAGGTTGTCGCACCGGGTTGATACACTGGAATGCCAGACTTTTCGGCAGCTGGTCGTTTAAACGGTACCATGCCAGAGAATTGCTACAGAACAAACACAGAAGAAACAACAAAAAGAGAAAGAGAACAAAGCACAAATGGATTAATAAATAGTTTCCCAAAAAATTTACTTAAAACTCATTTAGTCAAACTATATGTAAGTGTATCTAGCTTAATATGCACTCTACCCATACATATATGTACGTATGATGTATAGAATAATGATATAGTATAAGTAGCTTACAGACGAGCTCAATTTGAGAAGTTTTTTTTTTATGTTTTTAATCTTAATTTTCGTATGATTGTATTGCCAATTTGTGTAGTCCAATAATAAAAATTCACAAAATACTTGAATGTATCAAAAACAAAACAGTTAAAAAAAGGGAAAATCATTAAACTATGAACAAATCTTTTTAAATATTTTTGCAGTTGGCAACGTAAACATATTTAGCGTGCATTAATATTAAATGAGCGAGGTTTAAAGTGCTTTATTGAAAAAAGCTACAAAAGCTTAGCTCAGCCTGCGATTAAGGCTTGTGAGAGATGTTGATGTTGATGATGTGAGTATTGGGAATTGTTACAGCAAAAGCTAGCTAAAAACAAAAAATTAAAAAATAAAAATAAAGTCGCCAATATATTTTTGTAGTTGTTGCACGTATTGTGTTAATTTGCGTCTGAAGTTTATAATCTGAGGCTGACCTTTATGCTGTATTAATTTAAGAAACCGAATGCGTGCAGACTTTTGTTTTGTTTAACCGATTATTCAGTTGATTTATATGTTTTGAATTCATGTTTCTTTTTTCGTTTATATGAATTTTAGTTAGTTTAGGTGTTTGATTCATATAAATTTTGACTGGTATACATGCATTGTTATTTAATAAATTCGTTTCGGATAGTATTGTGTATTCTTTGTTTTCAATTTTATTGATTAGCTGTGTTTCTGCACTTGAAAAAGTTTTAAAGTAATTTTGAAAATACAATTTTTAACAATATGGGAAACTAGATAAAATATTATTGGTTTTCCAACACTGGTTGAGAAATACAGCTAATTGATGTATCATTTTAGTATAAAATATAATGTGAATAATATTTGTTTTGTTCCAATTATGTTTGTTATATATACTGGATGGATAGTTGTTCATTTATTTAATATGTTACGCTTGATTGAGTCTATTTTTTTTTTTTTTTTTTGGAGGTACTTACGAAGTTTTCATAGTAAAATGAACCAACCGTTTTAACATCCATCTTTTTGGTAATTGTGCACATTTATGGTTATTATTTGTTATCATTGTTTGTTATAGTTGTTGGTATTTTCAATTATGATCGCAATTCAATATTAGTAATTGTTTATTCATGATTTAAATTGAATGATTCGCATTTGTTGTTTTGATTGATGAATTTGTTGTAGTAGTTTGTTGTTGTTTTTTTTTTATATATTCGGATTTAGGTTGTTGTTGTAGTAGTTGGTTGTTGTTGTTGATGATGTTGGTACATATATATTTGCGATATATGCGATAATTGATTTATTTTGAATTGTTGGCAACAAGTAACATATCGAGAGACAGAAAAAAAAACACAAAAGAAAGTCGAATCGAAAACAAAAACGTAGAAGAGAGAGAACACAAATGAAATTAGTGAATTATATCAGCACAAATATATATACAAAATACAAAAATATCTCATCATTTGATATATTAGAAATAAGTTAGATATATGTAAAGTCTTAAAGTCCTAGCGTGATGTAAATGAGTGATAAACCTAAACTCTAGTTAATAGTTTAAATACATACATAATATGATAAAATACAATATACGATACATATGGTTAAGAGCAGGCAATTGGCCAAGACTTAAGGTTAAGCAAAGTGCGCAAAATAAAAGCCAAGCAAAATGTTCGGCAACAAGCCGCAATTGGCATGTTGCACCTAATTAACCTGGAAAAGCACTTAAGCAATTAAGCGGAAGGCACTAGTATGAAATGCACTAGCATCAACAGAAACATCAACAGCAGAAGTTTCTGCAGCCGTAAATACAAAAGAGAGAGCGTAAGGCGAAAGGCCGGAAGAAGCGTTGAAACCGAACGTAACCAGTCAAAACCAGTTCGTCATGCAGAGCGTGTTGTATTTTCATTCTGGGGCTTTGCCAATTATCAGTTAAATCATTTTAATTAACACTTGCCCCGGCGGTACATACGTGTATACGTATGTGTGTGTGTGTGTCTGTGTGTGTAAATGTGATTGTGATTTATCATATGGTAGCCTTAATTGCTGCCACATGCGGCACACGCAAAACGGCAGCAACACACAGACAGTGATTGCAAGATTGAAGCTGTTGATGCCATCCCAATATATACACATCATGTTGTATTGGTAAATTGATTAGTAATATGTATGTGTGTGTGTGTGTGTGTGTGTGTGTGCGTGCGTGTTTGCGCTTTTGATATGTCGTATAATTACTTCATTTTGTAAATTAAATGGCTCACCGACTAACTGACTGGCTGACTTCAGCCAGCATAGCTGCTGATTATAAACGCTAATTGATGGTACTTTTGTTGTGCTTGTTAAATTAGCGAGTGAATGTGATTGGCTGACTTAATGGCTGTGTGTGAATGATTAAGTGACTGATTGTGTTTACTATGGGGTTGCTGTTGTTCCTTTTGTTAAGATATCTGATGTACTAAGAATTTAAATTTTTTGTAGCATACTTATATGCGCTCGAATTGTATAAAATGTCCATAAGCTATTTGAAGAATTTTTTTTAAATAATAATAATTATTTAACACTTTTTGAAATATTTGGAGCACTTCAGCCGCACTTCGTTCCTTTTTTATAGCATATTTCGGCTTTTTAAAACATGCACTAACAACACAAATAAATAGTGTTATAGCAATCAAAAAAGGGGAAAAAGTGTATTATATAAAAAAAATTGCAGAAAAAATACTCGTTAACTCAATCAAAAATGAATGCGCAGGAAGTTAAACAATAATAGTAAATAAAATCAGAAACGTAACGCAAGAAAAACGATTACACAACAGAAAAAGAAATAAATAAATTAAACAAAATACCAGTGGAAACATTTCAGGATCCGCTGACCGCTTCTTGCCCATTTCCAGTGTTTGATGATGGCCCATGACAGCAGCGGCAGCGGCGGCGGCGGCAGCAGCAGCGGCAGCGTTGTTTGTTGTTGCTGTTGTTGGTGTTGTTGCGCCAGCAGCGACGCCGCCGGCCGTTGAGATGGTGTTGTTGTTGTGAAGGTGGTTCTGCAGTTGTTGCTGCTGTTGTTGTTGTTGCTGGTGTGCCATAAGAGGTGAGCTCTGTGTATTTTGTGTTTTATGTGTGTGTGTGTGCGTACCAGTATTATTTTTGCGTGTTTATTATGTGCATTATTATTATTATTATTTTTTTTTTTGTCAAGTTTGCAGAAAAATATGAAAACAATTTGAAATCAAATTCGAAATGTTGACCAGAGAATCAATTAAATCATATTTATAGAAAATTATTTTAAACAAGCATTCAAATTATGCGCCCATTAAATACGCATAAGTTGCATATTAATTATTCAAGCAGCATTGGTGTTCGCATATTTAATCAATTTGCACATTTTTTTTTTATGTTGGTCAATTTTTTTTTTACCGTTGCATAAATTCATCAAGTATTTTGTATTTTGTTGTGCATTTGTATGCGTAATATGTATGGTTGTGTGTGTGTAGATGTGTGTGTGTGTGTGTGTGTAGATACCATCCATCGTAGAAGCAATTACAGTGTGTTGCACAGGCGAACAGATGAAATACATAATAGTAGAAGAGTACGAGTGTTTTTTTTTTGTGATAAGTAAAATTATAGTAAACAAAAATCAAAATTATAAAATGAAATAGAATTTTATAGATATTGTAAATCTATATAAACGAACATTATATATATTTTCTTGATATTTATTCACTTAACATGGACCCAAAAAAAAATTATTTTTAGAACTCATTTCTCGGAATAGATATAAATAGTACATAAAAATGTTTTCTCTGTTATAAAGCAAATGTTAATAAAAAGCTTCAAAGCGTATGTTAAAATTATAAATATTTTAAATATAATTTATTTGTAGAAGCTTGCAAAAGCCAGCAGCAAAAATAAGCTTTTTTCTTTTAAAAATAAACGCATCATGTGGTATATATATATATATAAATTATATAAGCAGCGTATAGTATAAGCTTAAAAACTAACTTAGAAATCATCATACAAATTGTTGTTGTTTGAACGCAACAAAATCGTAGTTTTTATGATTTTATAATCAGTTGCCAATAATAATAATAAATTTATAGAGTACATATATTTGATTGATTTGGTTTGTGACTGTAACAAAAATTGATTTGAGTACACACACACATATTCGCATTTACGTCGTCAGTTGAGTTGAGTTGAGTTGTAAACCAATTCGATACCTAATACAGTATCGATACCTACCTACCGATGCATCGTTGCTGCTGCTTACACACAAACAAATAAACAAAAAGCAACTCTTTTAAAGTCATAAATGAATAAACATGGAAATGACACATACAACCAGTTTGTTGTAAGCGGAGCTCAACGTTAATACGTTTAACACCGCAATTTACACACAAAAAAAAAAAACAAAACTTGACCTGAGTTGGGTCCCTTTTTTGGTTATCTAGTTAGTTGGCCTGTGCTAATAACAAAAAAAAAATGGTATATAAAACATAACAGAACTTAACATACATTTAGGCCAAAAGCACGCTGGTCAAAGTGTGCTACAAAAAATTTGCATTTAAATGGAGCCGCATTGGGGAGAAGGTTGGTTTTCTGTCATTTTTTTTCTTTTTACTATTTTTTTTGTGAGTTTTTTTTGGGGCGTTTCTGTTATTGTGGTCGGTTGCAATGCACACGTAGCTCAGGTTGCTGTTCCAGTTGCTTTTTCAGTGGCTCCCTTTGGCAGGGAACTGTTTCATGTCACCGCCAATGAATGCTATAAATGGATTAATTCGCTTGGGCAAGGCGATATGTGGTCTAGGTCTAGGTGTGTGTGCGTGTGTGTATACTGCAAGTGGTGTGTGTGTTGTGTGCAGTGCCGGAGTTATTTTTTGTAGGGTCAACAGGGACTAGCAAAAAAAAATAGGGACATGTTTTTTTTCCTGGTGTTGGTTAAGTCGCAGATAGAATACTCTTTAGAGACTCTATAACAGGGTAAGGTAATTTTCAAAAGAAGCCAAAAATAGTTGCTCTTTTTGTTGTCTTCATCCACTGAAAGAAAGTTGAACCGCGAACCTGTTTATATTTGTACATTAAACTGCAATATTATATTGATTGCTTCTCACAGTAGGCAAAATATTATTTATGTAGAAAAGTTTCGAAAAATTGTATTAAAACGTAAATATATTCACGAACTCAATCGGATAATCGTTATAGCCCAAAGGATCTGAAACTATATATAGTCGTAAAGATTTTCAGCTGAAAAAGAGTCGCTGGTTCGATTGCCGCTGGACAATCCATTGGCATGGAAATCTGTGCTTTTAGTTAATTTTCCGGTTCAAACGTTATCCTGCCGACTAATCCGTGTCGTCGTTCAGTGCGTCCTGCCAGCCTGCCTGTACAGGTTGACATTTACATTTTTGCTTGTGGGGCAGAGGCAGAAAGTAGAAAAAACGCCGACCTCACAGCAGGTCAGAGTGTCCTGCAGTCAAAAGCAGGCGGCAGCTATATTTTTTTGTTGTTGTTTTGTGTAACTGTGCTGGGTTCTCGTGTCACGCTTACATGAGGATTATAGTTTGGGGTTGGTACGTCGTTTTTTGTGTGGGTTGTACAGGACCAGGACCAGGACGGAAAGGGGAACTGTTCGAACTGTAGCTTTGATTCGACAGTTGACATATTTTTGGACCTCTTTAAATACCTATATGGTTAATATTTCCAGTTTTTATACGGCACTTTTATTGGGGCTTTTATGGGGACGAGGCACAAGCTTTTACACGCAAAATAAAAATAAGAAAATTAAATCAGAATAAATACATAAATGTGTGTTTATCAAAAAATAAAGTATGACACGAACTGAACTTAAATTTTTGTATGGTCTGAGAAGTATTTTCTATCGTATATGTGGTTTACTGGGCGTATGCGTAATGTGTGTTTGTGGGATTTGTGGCTATGTTCCTGTTGTTAATGTTGTTCCTGTTGTATTTTGTTGTTGTTGGCTTATAAATTTGAGTATTGAGTAGAATAAGTAAACTAACAACATTGAATAAAAGTTATAAATTTGAATATATATGTATATAAATACGAGTACATATAAACATAAACTTGGGTTTTTCAGGGGCTGCACATTAAAGTTCAGGTTTGAATAATACTTGAGTGAAAAAAATATTTTCACACTAGCGCTGAAAACATGCATAAATATCCCGAATGATAATACAGTTGGTTTAAAGGTATATATACATATATAATTACTGGAGATATACAATGAACATATATGGTACTTTGCCTTGGGACATTTGCTAAAAGGTTTGTTGGGGATTCACAAAAATCAACAATGGTATAAATAATAATTAACCACTTTTAGCGAGGTAAGATAACGGTTAACATTAAGGGTAATATAGTTGGCTTAGGATTTCTATATCTTATATTATGTTGAAAATAAAAGAAGTTAAAGAATAATTTTATAGCAGCGCTGCATCGGGCGTAAGTTAAGGATTTAGTCTGTAGTATAACTCAGATCATAAAACAGTATTTTCATATAACTGATTTGAGTTTTTTTTTTTTGCAGAAATAGTTTAAGGAAGAAACAAAAAAAAAATATTTTTTTCAAATAAATTTTGATGGATTTTGTTGCATTATCTCAAAAAAAGAAGAAGATATTGTATCAAAAAGCGATAAGAAGAAGCTTATTTATGTATTTTAAGGTAGTATTTGGTCAACATCAAATAACTATATATAATAGATATATATATGTAGGAGCAATTAGCTATAAGCACACACTTAACGAGCTATTTAATAATAAAAAATGTATATGCCTTTAAAACGTTCAGAGCAGGTGCAACAATGTGTGTGTATATATATATATAGAAAATATACATACATACGAATGTTTTGTTTTTGTATTTCTTATTTTTTCCTGAAGCTTATAATCACATTAAACCTGAGCACATAAATAAAATTATGTAATGCCAGGGTGCGTGTGTGTATGTGTGTGTGAGATACAATTTTCAAAGGACAATTTGATACAATAATCACGTTTGTCGTGCCTGGGTCTGGGTCTCGATTGAATTACGCCTAAAATGCTGCAACAATTTTTCACTTTATGTGATATTATGCTGCAATTATGTGTGTCATGTTTGGAGCGGGCAACAGAGCGTGCGAACAGAAAGCAGAGAGAGAGAGAGTGCGAGGGAGGGTAAACACAGACCGAAAGGAGCCAGCACAACAAGGACATATCGTTGTTGCTCTTGTTGTTGTTGCTTTTGCTGCTGTTGTGCACAGCGTCAAATAAATTTTCAGCCGAAAGCAATTAAGTCGCGAATTAAGTGCGGCGCATAGGCAGAGGACCCCATGGACGAGGCAGGACACACATATGGGGCGAGAACGTGATACACACGTGTATGTGTAATCGTGTGTGTGTGTGTGTGTGTTGGTGCGCGCGATTTTGCCTGGCAGACTGCTGCGTGCTCAAAGTTTTAACGCGTTGTAATAAATGTTAATTTTCTCCAGCGAAAATCAACATTTATAGCGTGTTTTATGTGCAGCTTCAACATATTTTCCATGTTGTTGAATGCCAGGCAACGCCAATTTTTGTCTGTTCCCTTCTCTTCTTCTCTCTTTCTATTAAGGTAAGGATTATGATTCCCACACATACAAACATTTACCACGTTTATTGATGTGCGTGTTGTACTTTTGGGTTGTTGTTTTTTTATGGCAACGCCAAATTGTTTAAAATGTAATTTTGGCTTTCATTTGCTGTTCTTGCACATATTTTATTTATTTATTTATTGAACTTCCTTGAAATTTCATTAAATCAACATAAGTGCGTAATTTAAGCTGATTTGTTAACAACAAATTATATTTTTAACTTTTTTTTATGTAATTTTAAATGCATTTCAACAGTTTTAAGCTTTAAAGATTTTATGTAAAAGTGTTCATATGAGGTTTGAACCAAACCAAAATTAGCGCCGCCTAAATGCGTTTTTAATTAAGCGTAAAATCTGGCGTTATGAGATCCAGTCAACTATTTTCGAAACTAGATTACTTTTTTCGACATGTTTATGTGTGTTTGTTTATGTGTGGGATAATTTGAATGCACTTAAGCTTTAGCTGTGCGCGCGGTCTACATAAATATCATAATTTGTATACTATTTTATTTGATTATAATTTTGTGTTGGCGTAAATGGTAGTTTATTTATTATTATTGTTTGCGCTATCGTTTGCATACAAGTTAATTAAGTTGTTTGCATGCAGCATTAAGTATAGTGTTTCATTAAATTTGCTTTAAATAACAAACTGTTAAGTAACAGAGAGCCAACATTTGAATAAAATTAAGTTGCTGCGATATTTTTAAAGCAAATTTAAAGAAGACAAACTTTTAACATCTAGGAATTTCTAAGAATATATATATGTATGTATATAGTATTATTTATTTATTGAAAAGGAATAAGTATGATGCATTCTTTGTGGCATTTATTGTGTGTAAAGTTTCTTAGTGCGGGTTGGAGTAAGTGTTTTAATCTTTGTTTATTTTTGTTCAAGTCAGTTGAACGTCGAAAAAAACTCAGAAAACAAAAAGTTTTGTGAGTTGCTCTATGAAGCGAAAAAGAAAAACGAAAACAGCTTTAAAAAAAAAACACTAAATAATTAAAAAAAATCTTGAGCAGCTGGAGCGCACAAAAAAAAGAGAAACACAAAATGTTAGGCGGCTTAAAAAATAAGTAAACAATGTAAATAAAACATATTGCTGTCTCGCTTCCATTGCGGTTGGAGAGTGAGATAGCAATGGTTTTATTTAAGGGGGGGTTTTGAGGAGATTGTGGTTTGGGTTGGATTAAAGTAAGAGAAAGTATAAAAGTAAATATAGAAATAGCCATACCGCAGCTGCAGCAGCGACAGCGGTGGCGCGTGTTTGGGCCGCTTTTAATTGTGCCTGTAGGTGCAGGGGGGGATGAAAGTAGCGGCAGGGGTCACGTGCGCATCTGCCCTTCACGGCGTCCATGCAAACCGTTATGGAGCCATCGTCGTGCCTCGCAACGCTCTCCTGCGGATGCGCGAACCGGCATTCCGACTCGGCCCGTTTGCAGGCGCCGCGCAAGAATTCGCGACAGACCTGGAAACACAGTTTTAGGTTTTTTGTTTTTTGTTGTTGTTGTCGGTTTTGGGTTTTTCATTTTTTTTTTTGGTTTTTGGGATACGGCGTTTGTTGTTGTTGTTGTGTTGTTGGTTGCACAGTTGATTGCAGATTGCGGATTGTAGATTGTTTGTAGTAGTTGTTGTTGTTGTTGTTGTAGGTTGGTTGGTTGGTTGTTGGCGGGCAGCAATAGCAAAAGTGGCAGCAGTTGGTGTGTGTGTGTGTGTGTAGGCGAAGTGTTTTTTTATTTTTCATAGTTGTAGTATATATAGATTTATTTTGTTGTTGTTGGTGGCAAAAGTTGCAGATTTGTGTGTAGTTGGTTTGTGTGTGTTTGTGTGTATTGGAAATAATGGAAGGATATTCAGTAACAGTTCATTTTTGTTTTTGTTGTTTTTTTTTGTACTTGTATGTTGTTGTTTACTTGACAAAGTAAAGTTAAGTATGCGGAACGCAACAACTTGTTTTAAATATTTTTTGATTATTTTTTTTTTGTTAGAGCCGATTTTGCAGTTGTTTGCTTGCAGAGCATGCTTTTCATATATGCACATATTTGTAAATACAAACATATAGTATATAGTATACAGTTATGCATATGCTTGAATTTGGTTTTTAGTTTTTTAGCGGCTGCCGGAATTATTTTTTTTTGGTGTAGTACTTGCCTTTTGTTTTGTTTTGACAATTTAGTTATATTTTTGAGCGAGCCGATTAGTTTTTTGAGTTTTTGCACTTGAGAACAACAAATAGTAAAATAAAACACATACACAAAAAAATAAATACAAACAAGGCATTGTATTTATTGAGTTAGGTAAACTCAAATGCAAGGATTTTATCAAAATAAAAAAATATTTCAGCTTAACACTTGTTGGGTTCCTGAGTAGTACTTTAGGTAAGAAGTACAAACAGAAGTGTGAAAAAGGTATTTTACGACTAAAATTTTCCGATATTATTATAAGACAAAGGCTATGGAAATTTTCTATGAGATGGCTCTAGTTAAATTGATTACCTAGACTAGAAAACCTAGACTAGAAATCGTAGTTAACATAGCTAAATGCTAATTAACTTGAGTGAACTAAAAATCACTTTAAAAACAGCTACAGTTGTATGAAGAATAAAAAATTCAAAAAGTGAAATATAATTTCTAATGATTAGATAACAAATGTTCAACTAATATAAAAACATAATCAAATTCTAACATATTTTATAACTAGGCAATAACCCACGACACTACAATTCCCTAAAGATATAACAAAAAACCCTTGAAACAAATAACATTTAAATAAAGTGCAAAGAATTTTAGGATTTAAGTTTTTCACGATTGTTTTTGTTGTATTTGTTGATTAATATACAAATGCGCTGTAAGGGGGTAAATTGTATTTGGGAAGCGCTTGTTAGAAGAAGCATTGCAGGGTAGCAGCCGCTTCGGTTAAGCGCATTTTTGTTACAGCCAAAAAGTGTGATACAATTTTTTCGACACTTTGATAGATCGATAAAAGAGATTGAATCACATGAAAACCAAAACAAAAAAACTGTACTAAAAATCAAACTGAACAGTAAAGGAAGGACCATAAAACATCTAACAGTCAGACATAAGAAGACAATTTTTGCGATGTTAATTTATTCAAATACGAATTTGTGTGTCAACGTGATCAAATCAATTTGTTACTTTCAGCGAATATTATTTTTTATTATCAATTTTTATAAGTTTTTATTATTTGGCAGAACTGAAGAGAACTTAAAACACTGTACATGGTTTTTTTTTAGTAATAATTATTTGTTTCTTTATATATAGTTAAAATATTAAGTCTTAGAAAATTAAATACATAATAACAACACAATTGGCATGCGACATAAACGAAATGTAAAACAAGTCAAAACAAAAAAGTTTCTCTTTCGTCAGTTTTGTTTGTCATTGTGTTTGTAGTTATAACGATAAAATAACATAATAACGATAAACGTAACAACGAAATAAACATAAGCATTAAATTAAAGCATAATAATTCACATAAGAAATATGTATTATTTTATTGGCTTCATCTTTTTGCAATATATATATATATATATATTTGCTGTCAATCAATGAATACAATTTTTTGTATACATAAGAAAACTGTCACTCACCTCTAATCTGTCGGAGCGTGGAATTTTCTGTTGTGCCACCTGAACGGTCTGTGGCACCACCTGGCCCATTTGCGCCACAGCCGCCGGATCGGGGCCCAGCAAAGTAGGCACTAAGTGTCCAGGATAATATGGATTGTATGTGTTGGCTGGTATGCCAGTCAAATATGGACTTGTGGCCTGCAAAAAACGAAACGAATTTATCATGTCAAAACATCAATCAATCAATCAGCAGTCAGTCAGTCCATCGCAGTGATAAGTAACAGCTTACGGCGAAAGATAAAAATAAATTGCTGAATAAGTTAAAGCTTTTCTCGAACTCAACTTTTCTAGCTGACTTTAAGCTGTATTTCTACCTTCTATTAATATTAAATAGCTAATGAAGTCTGATGCCAAACAACCGTTATCAGATTAAGTATCTATTCCATTTAAGTTTATAGCTTATCCCATTAACAGCATCCCCGTTTCCGGCACTTAAATTCCTGCTACTGTTAAATCACTCCTAAACTTCAAGCATTTTACAACACTCACCACATCAATGTCAGGGCGCACAAAGCTGTGCACTAATGGTCGTTGTCGTTTATGCTAGGTTCAAAATTATTTGAGAATTAATTTTCGATTTGTTAGAAAATGTGTGTATAAAAAAGCACCAAGTGCTGTCCCCATTTAACACTTCACTTCTGCCCGCCTCTCCTTTTGGGGCATGAATAATGCATGGGGCAGGCGAACCGGACAAAAACTAAGTATATTTGTATACTTTGCACCGAACTCGTTTGGACTTCTTGTACTACTCATTTTCGCGCATTTTGAATAGCATTTAAAATTTTCTGATGATATTCATAGTCACTAGAGAGACGAGGGGACGGCACAAGGAAAACGAAAATTGAAGTGGGATATTCGCTTATAAATATTCATATTGCGCAAACTGAGTTGGTCGGATGGTTGGTTGGTTGGCCGAGCTCCCGCGCTTAGGCGATTCAATTAAAGTATTATGTGGTGCTTTTTTTTCGGGTTGAGTGGAGGGGGGAGGAGGAATGTTAGTTGCAATTGTTGTTGTAAGTTACTTACCACAGTTGGCACTTGGCCCGATATGACCTGTTGGCCGGGCGCAATGCCCATTTGTTGCATCAGTGCATTCTTGAGGGCCAGATGATTACGTCCGTTTATCAACAGCTGATCCTTCAGATGCTGTGGTGGATGAAAATATTTGCACGGCGGCTTATCACGATTACAACGACCCTGCAAATACAGTTAAAAAAAAGAAAAGTTCTTTAGCTTGAGTTGTTTCACATTTAACGTCGTAACGAGCATAAATTAAACTGAACGAAACCAAATAACAATGGTATTTGTGTTTGTTTTTCAATTAAGCTTCGTTTCCGAATCAACTTGCACAACGTATACTTAATTTACTGAGCCTGTAGCTGTAACTGTAACATTTACTGTGCCTGCCAGAACGACAACAGTGGAAATCTTATTGTTGCGACACCGAAACAAAAAAAAAAAAAAATACCATAAATTACATCGCAAATTTATGTTAATGTTTGTTTGAGTATGTGTATGTGAGTGTGAGTGTTGCCAACCGTAAAATTTATGTGGGTCAGTGTTATTTAACGCCACAACACAAATTGCCGAATTTAACCTTAATGTCAAAGCATTTTATTGTGATCGAATATATTAAGGTACATGTGTTTTTATCGAGTCGATACTTTCAATGCTTAAAGATAAGCCTTAGAGTATGTGTGAAATGTAATATGAAACATAAAAGAGTTTTGGCCAAGTTTTGACAAATAGTGATTTTAACGAGTTTGAAATTGAGTCATTGTTATTGTTGCTGTCCTAAAAATGACGCATTGCCGCCTGTCGTGCTGTCATGTCGTTATTTGATATATAAAATTGGCACAATGCATGTATATTGCCATGTTGAAATTCGAATAAGGCAAACCATTAACTGCACGTACTGTGAAAATATTAAAAAAAAAAACAAAAAAAAAAGGGAAACTACAATGGCCACACACAACACCAAATACTTTTGGGGCATGCGAGCTCACACACACATCGAACAAGGAAACAAGAGAAAAGTCAAACATGCATATTAAATCGATAAAAAGCAATTTCACTTCATTAGCACGGGATAATTATGGCCGCGGATTAAGCCAACGTCGTCCGTCCGTCTCTCAGCATTTGTTGACCCGCTCGGCCTAAATGTCAACAATAATAATTATAATGACTGTCGGGCTAATACCTGGGATTGGTGGCATGTAACATGCACATACACACCCACGAACACACACAATTAAAAAAATATGAAAAGATTTCATATAAAATTGGTCGCTGTGCAACACTGTCAAACAAATATGCATGTAAATTATATTTAATTCAGAGCAAATGAAGTTAACAAATATTTACATATGGCCAGGCAGGCAACGAACGAGGACAACGGATGGTCGAGCGTCGACCCGGGTCCTTTGTCCGTGCCTCATGCGCCAACGTAAATATTAAAAAATAATAATACAAAACGAAAAAAAAAAAATCAACAAAAAAGCCTGCGAAATATTTATATGTATGCATAAATTGATTGTTTGCTTGAACAGCCCTTGGCACAAACAACACCAACAACTGTGGCATGTAGTTGGCAATTTTGTTGTTGTTGTTGTTGTCATTGTATTTCGTCGTGGCATTCACAATTTATGACGCAATGAAAGCTCTGCAAGATTTATGGCACAAAAAAAAAAACAATTCTTGCAGCGTTGGCCAAGCCGCTAACTTACAAATAATTGTTGTTAAAAAATGTTTCATACACACACACACACACACGCAGAGAGACATTTATGCAATTTTATTCACTGTTGATGTTGTTTGCCAAATAACACGAATTGCAAAAATATTTGCACAAATATTTGTTTGCATATTTCTCAATGCCAATTCAGCGTGACAAATGTTGAACAAATGCATCAAATCAAAACAAAAAATCGGAATGCTGTGTTCCTTGGATGTGTTCGACTGTTAGATACTCTGTAATATAAGGCTCTAATATATTAGGTTTAAGGCATATTTAAGACCTTACCTAAATACCCCTTTTTAACTATTTCAAATTATTACAGGCTCATGAATAGAAATGTGAATATATTTTGAACAATATTTTAGCTTTTTAAAACCCGTTTTAATCCAATTTTTGAGGTGTATATAAAATTCCTTTTAATGGGATTTTAAAGCTGAGTCAATTATTTGCAAATAACTTTCAGAAAATATTGTTACCAATTAATTAAGTTCACTTATGTGTGTGAGAAAAACCGTTAAACATTTGCATAAGGCAAAATTTGCACTAATTTGCATTGTGTTGTTGCTCGTTGATTTGCAATTTGTGATCAATATACATAAAATACAGAAAAGTATTTATTGACAGCAGACAAACAATTTGCTTTGCACATAAATTTCACAGCTGTGAGCAGTTGAAAGCGCCCAAAAGCAGACAACAGAAAAGCAAACTGCAAAACAGAGGCGCCAAAATAAACCCTGTTGACGGCACTCCCATTTTGGCTTATTTGTTTGTGCTTATTGGCGCCATTGGCCGTAATTTAATGCTTCGATTGAGTTTATTCAACAACAACTGCAACCAGGCAGCAGTGGCACTCGCTTGTATCTGGTGTAACTGTGGAGCCCAGCTGAAGCTTTTGATTTTATATTCTGTCTATCAGTTTATACAACCTTTCGATCCTTTCGCCTTTGCAATCGACTTTGTTGCTTGTCGTTGTCATTATGTACACTAATTTCGAATAATTAAATACAAATGTGATTTTTTACTACCACATTTACTTGCTGCTAGAGTTTACTTGTTGCCATCGTCAGAGCCATGTTTTCTACTATCTAGGTTAATTGCTGTTGATTGGCAGCCAGGCAGGCAGGCAGGCAGTTGGGGAGTCGCGGCGTTGCCATGAAGTGCAGACCATTTACGACATGTGCGAATCGACCCACGATTCAGTTATACAGTTTTATAGCTCGGTTCAAATGGGTCAGTTGGCTGGATAAACGAAACGATAGGGGCTTCAAATGTGTCTGTGTGTGTGTGTGTTTTGATAGCTAATCAATGCACAGTTTATTTGCCGAGCAAAGCTTGGATGTCATAAACTTTAGGGTGGATTTTCAACTTTTATTAGCAGTAGAGCAAATGTCATATTTGTGCCTTATGTTGGCTCAATCTGCGAGAACTAAAACCCATATATGCCAACCATGAATAAGATATTCAAAATATCATGCAAAAATATTTATTTATAACTTCCTACAAAAACATGCTTTTTTCAAAGCAATTTGTGGTTGTAACATTAAACTTGTTTTTCAAGGAATGCAAAATTTCAATGTCATATAGAAAAAAAAAAATACTTAAATTGCATTTGGCACTGCAATCAAATAAGATATTATTCTTGCTCAGCGGCAACATTGGGCCACAACAACAATAGCAACAGCATACTAAAGGCAAAAGGAGTTTTTGCACGTTTTTGCATCTAATGGCGTCATGGCAGACATTATCTCAAATGGCAAGTGGCACGGTGCCTCGGGATGTCTCGGGATGTCTCTCTCCCTCTAACTCTCACTTGCGGGCCAATTTCTTTTTGTTTGAATGTGCAACACTTTCAGCTGGCTCCGATTGCTATGTTTAGCTGCGCTTCTTCTTTTCTATCGTTTTCTGTTCGTTTCCCTTATTTTTTTTTTCGATTGCTGCCACACTAAACATTTTCATGTCATTTCGATTGTAATCTGCATGACTGGCTTCTTCTACCCTTTCCACAGACGCGACACGCGGCTACGACACACACACACACACAGAAGAAAATAACTGGCTGGGAAAAGCGAGTGTGAAAATTGCAAATGGTGTCCACTCACGCACACACAAGCCAGAATGGGAGAAGTAGAGCTGTGCAAAGTTGGAAAGAGATAGATGAATGGACGAATGGACAGACAGAAAGACAGACAGCATATTTGCATTGTGCGCTCTATGCGTCGTTCATTTTCAGTGTATTTTTTTTATAGTAAACCACCGAAACTGCTCAAACCCCTTCGCTTTTTTTTTTCTTTTTCCCATCATTTTCACATTTTTTTGCCTTATTTATTTTTGTCACTAAAGCCTTGTGCAGATTATCCGCTTTAAATTGCAATGATTACTTTTTTCCCTTTCCCTTTTTTTTTTTTTTTTTTTGGCTGATAGCCTGGCATTGGCCTGGCATTTCAGAGCCATTTTTCTTCTTCGCTACGCTCGAAACAATGTTGCCCCTCCCTGCTGGTGCTACTGCCTGTCGCCCGTCGTCTGGCATTCTACTCCAGCTACATCTCGTGCTACGTTGCATGCGTTGCGAGAAGTACGCGTGGATTGGACGTTGCCGAAGGAGTCAGCCGGCTAAGGAATTTTTCATGTTTTCATGCCAAGTGCAAGTCAAGTCCAGTCATGTATATCGTCGCATCGTATCGCATTGCCATTGCCGCCGCCGACACGCGTCTTGCCGAAGGACGCAGGACGAAGCAACGGAGGCACTCAACGTTTGCCCGAGGACGAGGACGAGAACGAGAACGCGCACGACGACAACGTTGGGGTATTAAATGTCATTTTGCATTTCGTGACAAGTTGGCTAATCTGACTCGAAAGTTATTTATTTCTTCTTTGTTGAGTGCAAAGGAATTTTTCTTGCACTTTGCTAGCCCGAGCATTTTACATGGCATCTTTCTTCACCCATTTCTTTTCTTTTTTCTTTTTTTTTTTTGTCCTGCTAGCTTAGAGGATATACTCTTTTCCTTCGGCTAGGTTTAGCTACTTTTCTTCAATTTGGCGACGATAGGAATCGCCTTTGAATGTTAATAAAATGGATTTTTATGCAAATTTAAAACTGTTTGGCGGTCGGTTTGGTATGCATTACAAATGCCAGAGGGTTAGACCTAGACAATGACTTTCACATCAAATGCAAATGCTTGCTTTCTCAGCTGAAATTGATGACCAACGAACGGTCATTACAGCATTATGCAATCCTTTCAACTTGTCAAAGACGATAAGAGGACAAGGCTTGCTATAAATTTGTTTGCAAAGAGCTTCAAGTGATAACTGAAGCCGTTAGATATTATGGTATTTATAGCAACTTTAAACAATTTTTAAAAGCTTTCTTTATACCCATATCTAAGCACTACACTCGAATGCTAGCCATTTGCCATTTGCTGCTTGCATTTTTAAGCCAGCCAATTCTGCCAAATTTAATGCAAACTAACGAGACTACAAGCTTTGGCACTTAAGCGGCCAATACGTAAAGCACACACACGAACAAACAATCACTTACACACACACACACATACAGATTGCAAATGGCAATTGCAGTTGAAATGTTTTTTAAGCGCGCAATGAAGCTGCTCAATTTATTTATCAGTTATAGCAACAAGAACGAAAAATGTACAAAATCAAAAAGCAATTTTCAATTGTAAACAACAACAGCAGGAATAGAGAGACAGATACAAATATTTATAGCTAATAATTGTCTGAAAAATACTAACAAATTATTGCTATAAAAAAATGTAGTTTTTTTTTTACTTTTGGTTTTAATTTTCAATATAGCCAAATGCGAATGTGATTGCAAATGAAAAAATATTTTTTTGTAAAATGCAAACAAATTGACAAAGGCAAATGGTCAATATTTGTTGATGCACAGCGAAGGCGAGGCAAGTGTGGCAAGCGAGGCAAAGGCAAAGTGTTTTGCCACGAAACAAAACTAATGAATGTAAAGCAAGAAGGGAGGAGGAAAAGAGATAGGTTTTATGGTGTGTGCGTGTGTGTATGTGTATGTGTGTGTGTGTGGGTTATGTTATCGTTATTGGAGTACGACCAGCGGTGCATGTTAAGCGTTTTTGCTTTAGAGACAATGCAATGCAAAGGCAAAAATGGAAAAATGGAAAAAGGGGAATGAATGAACAGGAAAAGCAACAGCCGGCGTTAGGTTCAGTTGGCAATCTGCTTCAGCAACCATCTCTCTCTCTCTCTCTCTCTCTTTCAGTGAGTGTCTCGTTCTCTCTCGCTCTTTCTTTTCTGCCGTGCTATCTGTGCTGCAGTCAGTGAACTCGATGCCTAAAAGCATACAGCGTCAAATAGCCAGGCAAATACATGTCTATATGTGTGCATGTGTGTGTGCGTGTGTGTGTGTGTGTGTGTAAAACAATGCTGAGTATATGTGTGAATGTTTTTTTTCAATCATGCGTGCATTCATTCAATGGCAGCCATTGCATTGCACACTTTTGGGATTTGCAACAGATTCTCGCGCAATATATATGCTTATGTATGTGAGTGAGTATCTTTGTGTGTGCATCAACCGTGTCCTGCGTCCCTCTTTGCATGCGATGCCGCTTGCTTGTTTGGTTTTCCCCATCGCCCATCCCCCATCCCCCATCCCATTCCTTTCCACAACACACACTGACAATGTCACAATTGTTGTTTTAATTTTCCACGTTGCTCGAGCGACAATTATCTAGGGGGCATGTGGGGAATTGGGATTAGTTATCACCGTCGACCAACGCAAGAGAGAGAAAAAGCTAATCAGCAGAGACTTGCTGTTAATTGAAAAGACTGCCAATAGTGCGCCAGTGTTGTAAGCTGCTCGTTTTACACACTGTGTTCAGAGAGGTGTATCAATTGTTAGCTTTGTTTTTGTTCAATGTGATTGCAATGAAAATGGAAACCAAGCAAACTAAAACTTTTCATGTGCTACTAAGCTAGTTAAAGGGAATCACGTTGTTTAGCTGATACGTACTATAAATTGTTACGCGCTTGCCATCAACTTTATAGCAACAAGCATAAACACTAACAATAATCAAAGCAAACGATAGTCAAGACTTGCTATAAATACAATGGCTGCTTTGATTTTGTTATAGCTTTTAAACAGTGCCTGCGAAAAGTATGCATTTGAACTTCAAGTTCTTCTTGGAACTCTAACACTGTTTAATTTGATAGCAACTACTTAAATGTCAATTATCTACTTAACTTTTCAAAGCACCAGATCTATTTATAGCTTACCCACTTTAACATTAACTTATTTCTATACCCGACTCCCCTCTCCAACCAGAAATTTTTCAAACACACCTTAGCTGGCCGGGGCCCACTCAGCTGTTAATTTTGCGCTTATCAGACTCGAAGTTCACTTAATTTAATTAAAGTGCACGCAAAACGAAACGAAATGAACGCAGAATAAAAAAAAAAAACAGAGAAGAAGAAACGAAATGAAGGCAACATTACTTTTATGCCACACGCTTTCATACAGCCCAAAAGCATGCAATGCCTGTGGCAATGGTCAGTTGCCTGGTCTCTCGTCACCTCATTTCCAGGCCAGGAGCAGGAGGCGGAGGAGGAGTAGGAGGAGACGATGAAGTAGTAGAGATCTGGTCATCATCGGCGTGGCCATCAGCAACCAAACGAAACGTCATTGCTTCATTTTCGCTCCTGTTCCCAATTTGCTCCTCCCGCACTTCATATATATACATCTCTCTCTCTCTCTCTCTCGATATATATATATATATATTGCCCAGTGTTTCGTCTCCGGCTCCTTCCACTGAGCAGCGCCCCCGAATTAATTTCCGTTTTGCAAACCAATTGAAAATCCAATTTTCAATACACAAACGGTATAACGTACCTATAACACCCCTCTCCAAGCCTCTCCCCTTCCCTGTGTCTATATATATATATATATATATATGTGACTCATTCAGTTGGGCATACGTTTAACCAGGGTATATACACGAAGACAGGCACGGCACGGCAGGGAAGGGCAGGACAGTGCAAGCAGGCTGGCCTTTTATGCAAACCGATGCACACGTGCAAAAGTTTGCTCACATTTAAATGGGCTTTAAAAATGGCCCAGCAGGCATGGGGCCCATGCTGACCGTGGCTGGCCACTGGCCACTGCGCCTAAAAGTAGGCAACAATATATGGGCATTAAACGTAAACCGACTGCAGGCAAGTGAGTCCTTTTTCCCACATGCCTGGACGTGTTTGTGTGTGTGTGTGTGTGCATTGGTGTGTTTATTTGTATACAAACTCATGCGACGGCCAAGAGGCGAACATATGGCCACATAATGCACGCCATGGCGCCTGTACTCCGGTTCCAGCTACGGCTTTCTGGATCGAGGCTCAGGTTTACCCCTCAGGGTAGCGCCACTGAGTGTTGCAATGGCCACGCGTGCGGTTATTTGTTTGTATTAGTGTGTGTGTGTGTGTGCGTATGTATGTAAGTGTTTCACATTGATTTTTTTTCTATGGATAACAACGTAAACTGCAGCTGGAATTGAAGCTGAAACTGGAAAACGGCTGCATTGGGAGCACAGGCACCAGTTTGCTTGCAGCTCTGCTCCTCCCTAACCAACGTTCACTACAACCATCTAGCGTCTAGAGACCTCGGCGATACGATTTGACCACATGCTACACCATTTTTTGCCGCTTTGCAAATTGCATGCCACGCACAGTGGTTCAAAAGGTGCACATATAAAGGAATTGTTATAAGGAAACATTTTTCTGAGATTTTGTAAATAAAATGAATCTATTTCTTGTCAATAAATGATATTTGCTTGAATAACAATCGTTGATTAACAGCTTTATCTATCTCATATTAGATCTGCTATTCGACAATCATTCTGCTTCTGTTACACTGTGCAGACGTTGGTCAATTGCTTTGCTGTTGACTCTGTGTGTAGGCCTGGCCCACAACAGCTCGGCTCAAGTGGCTCTCTGCCCTGAAGCTGCCTCAAGCCTAGCAATTCGATATCTACATACGCCCTATATATAGGAGATATATGTAGAATATGTAGACTTTTTGTTAACAATTTTCAATTGGAAATGAATAAAAATGAACATTTTTTTGGTTCCTTTATATGTTGTTTGCTATTTTGTCCAAACAAAATTCGAACATTTTCATTTGTTCGAATTTTGTGTTTATTTTAAAAGCCTTCGTTTTTATTATAGTAGGCACAGGCTGCATCATTTTTATTGAGTTGAAGTTGAAGTTACGAGTTTTCATGTGTTTTTATGACACTGATAAATTTTCCAACACTGACGTCTGCAATTTCGATAACATTTCGGTTTATTTTTTGTCGTTGATATGAACGACGCGTCATATAATTGGGCAAATGGTGAAAAGAGTCGACTTTGTGTTGTGACTTTCAAGCTGGCAGTTCTTATCGCAGCACAATATCAACACTAATACACACACACACATATACACATGTGTGTATAAATTGCGGCAAAAATTTAATGGCGAGTTTCTCTTTTTGGCAGACATTGATGACTTTTTAACTGCAGTCATTTGCAAAGGCATCGCTTACACAAAGCACAAATATACATACATGCGCGCTAAATGTTTGCCTAGACACACACACATACTCTCGCACACATTTGGTGGCGTTTCCGTTTCCGTTGCCGTTGCCGCTGGCAAAATGGCAGCTAGCGTAACCCTAAGCCCCCTCCACTCGCAATGCGCCACTGCGGCGGCGGCGACAACATCGCGTGCCGCGACGATAAAAATAATCATCATCATAATGTACTAATATCAAAAGACCAACAGCAGCAACAACAACAACAAAGTAAAGTGACTGACTAAAGTGTAGCTAAAAGTGTGCCCCCAAATGTGTGTGAGGCAGCAGCAGTAGCAAAAAAAAAGAACAAAAAAATAAAGAAAACCGCGTCACTAATCGATTTTTGCTTTGCTTTCTTTTATTTTGTTTCGTTTTTGGGAGAGTTACTTTGGCGTTATTTTTGTGGGTAATGCGATTATTTAGTGCCGGACTTGAAGTGTACAGCGACCGCAAAATTAATGAGGCTCCACGCAAACACACACACACACACACACACACACACACACACACACACACACACTCACAGTGTAGCATACTTTAGCATTGTGCCTCAAGGTCATCACCATTTTTGTGGGCGAGCAGCAAATTGATTTTGCTTCACATACCCTTAGCATATGTTGCCGACTTTTTGGCGCCTCCGTTGTGCGACATTTGCAAGGCCATAAAAATAAGAAATAAAAGTGAGGGTCGTGTCCTACTGCGCTCAAATAATTGGGTAAGATCGACCCAGTCCCAACTCATTTCCTTTTTTTGTTTTTTTGGTTAGGCTTGAGTTGTCATAAACATTTTTATTATCATGTCGTTGCTTAGTGCGCTTGATGCCTTTAACTCTTCCCGAGGCGTTGCCAGATGTGTGTTTGCCTCATCGTTTGCAATTATTATTGCATACTTGTGGGTCATGCACGATGTTGTCAGCAATATTGTTACACTTTAAGTGTACACAAATCTGTCGTGTGGAGTTTATTGAAAGTGGTCAGGCCAATTGCGTTTTATATCAGAGTTCAAGTCAAGATGTATAAGTAAAAGTTATGACTTTTAACAGAATTTACCCCGTATGACATTCTATAGATGTGACATACTATAAAACTTTTACTATTACTAAATTTTGAACAAATCGAATAACACTTTAAATTCAATAGCTGAACAAAGGAATATAATAGAACAAAGAACGATTGCATAACTTGAGGCGCATGTTGAAGCATTCTCTCCAGGTTTTTTTTTCTTCTATCTCTTTTTGATATGTGCACATGGCAAACTAATTGAAAAGGGAAGTGCACAAAAGCCCAAGGACAAAGTTTATGACGAGTTGTTTTCGTTGTTGCTGTTGACTGCACACAGACACACACATAGAAATACACACAAGAGACACGAGAAACATGAGAGACACGCATTTAATAAATCCATCACATAACCCGCATTATTAAAAAGATCCAAGACACTGAGTCCTGGCACGAACCAAGCAAAGTTTCGCTGGCAAACAAGCTCATAGATAGACAGAACGGAACAGAGGGGTGGAGTAGAGGGGCAGGATAGCACACAGTAAACAGGAACAGAAATAGGAGACAAACTCAAGAGACGGAGAGATAGAGAGACACAAACAAAAAGCGCTTATCAAATTTCCACAAACGATGACAATCAAACAAGGCAGCCGCTGTCCAAGGTCCACAACTCGCAGTCAAGAGGTTTCTCTAAGAGGAAGAGAGATTGGCAGGTCTTGCTAACATCCTTCACACAAGTTTGCTGCTGACGAAACGAGTTGATTGAGGTTTGGCCAGCCATCAGCTATTGAGTGAATGTAATCGCCAATAAAGTGCATAAAGCGCATATGACAATAGCCACACACGCACACACACAGGAGGGAGACAGACAGACGGATAGTAGCACACATCGAAAGGATTCAATCAATGCACAAACTAAAAAGGCAAACACACAACAGCAGCAACAGACAAGATAATCCAACAACAAGGCACATAAATAATTCGATTGTCAACACGCTGAACGATGCAACATGCGATAATATTTTTTGCACATTCCCTAGTCTAGCAGAGTTTTGCTCTCCTTCAACCTTAGCACCCCTCTCTCCTATAGCGAGTTCACAGTTGTTGCCATAAGTCGCCGGACGAGGCGCAAAACTTTTTAACACACACAAAGTTTATTGGGCGGGTCGCTGGCAAACTACGTGCATAATACAAAAGTAACAACTTTATCGATTTACACACAAAATGAGGCTCGTTATTAGTTAGCAGCTGCTGAACAGGACATTCAGCAGAACATTTTAGCTTTGCTGGGTACGGGGGGACAACACATGCTATCAGCAACCAAAAAGGATTGATGCTTAGGACAAAAAGGCAGACAATGATTTGTTAACGAATCTTTTTATTTCCAAATTGAAGTTTTAACAAATCTTAAAAGACATCTGAGATTTGACTATAAGATTTTTAATCATTTGATAAAAAAGAATAAAGAATTTTAATACGAAATATTGAAGACTTATCCTTACTTTGGATATTATTAAATCGTAAATCATTCAATATATAAAATGTATAATTTATCTTCCAGGAAATCTCTCAAATACTTCCACTTTATATAAGAATGAAACAGGAAAACACTTTTCCGAATAGTTTTACTTCCTGATTTTCTTTCTTCACCATCTTTCTACTCAATTAAAGTCATTGGCTCGTATAGAACACAAAGTGCTACCCACTCACTAATCCAAATGGCCAAATGCCAGTCACACATCTCACTTCCCCTCCTCCTTCTCCTCCTCCTACCCAAGTCATTCTCTTGCTGCCTATGGTTTCCTGCTGTTCACTTGTCTCACATTCCTCGAGCATTTTTTATTGGCTTTCTTACACGCCACTTTGGCTTATTTTTTTATGGCTTGCCACAGCACAAAACCTTAAATCCCCAGCACCAACATACTTCACTCACACCCCTCTCCATCTCTCTTTCTCCTACCCCTTGCATGCCAAACGCTCCCACTGCTATATTTGTTAACCGTCTTGCCGTTGCTTTTCTTTTATGATTTGTTTCGCTTGGTTTCGTTTCTCCATTGCTTTCGATTTTAAAGGCTTGTCCATGTTGGTGCGTGTGTGTAATTCAAGAGCCTCCCCCACCCCCTGCACCCACTCACCCTAACACAACGCTATACCCCTCGACCAGAACCAGTCAACGCTTGGGCCATTTTTTATTGTTAGAAAATTGTTTTCTCTACCGAAGGAATGGAAGGGACACAAAAAAAAAAAAAAATTGATTTCTTGTCTTTATGGCATTGTCCTTTTGCCAGCCGATGCTGTTGGCAAATTTAATATGTTATCCCTTTGCAGCAATGCGTAGTTGTTGTTGTTGTTTGTTTGTGAAAAAATATTGAATTTTTGCCAAAGGATAAGGGATAACAGCTTTGCCGTGTTGACGCAAAATGAAGCAACTGTAGAAAATTGTCCAGCATGACAAGGACTCCACAGCGAGTCCTTATAACCTGAAGATTCTCGTCTGCTCTGCCTAGCACATATTATTGTGGTGAACTTATATCAGCTTCGAATTTGTTGTCTGTTTGTTGTTGTTTTTGTTGTTGGCAAACATGTGTTATGTTTATGTCTATTACATTTGTTGCTACAATTTTTCAAACACACACACACACACGCACACATACACACCGATGAAGACCACAATTTATTTCGACCAAATTGAATTGCATTTAATTTGCTGCATTGATTTTGCTCAACAAAATTGGAAATAAAATAATAATTCAATTTGTTTGACAGCTCTCTCTCTCTCTCTCTTTATCTGACTTATGAAATCGGATTTATGTCTAGTTTTGAAATACGATACCATTTTTAATATCCTGTACTATCATTATTTAACGATGGATAGTTGAATAGGTTTGTGTAAAGGGTATTCCCCAGTCGAAACATATTCTAAAATATTTTGTGTGCTTGTGTGGCATAAATTTGAAGGTGTGTCAAACTTTTAAATATTTTACGAAGTTTTATCAAATATTTATTTTCAATAAATGCCTGTTATTAGTTATTGTTGGCTGCCCCATCCATCAGATAAATCTATTTTGGTAGCTTACCTGCAAAGAAAAAGTTAAAAATATATTCATTTTAATTTTTGATTGTTTTTGTGGTTAAACAATTAGATTGAAGATATTATCACTACATTATTACAGGGGCAAACTTTTGTGGATTTATTTAAAATGGCCAAAAAGCCGCACACGTCAAAGAATTGTTTTCCGTTTTTCAAACACAAAAAGTCATTACAGTAAAGAATCATTTAATTAATTCAATCAATGCGAATCTTTTGTTCGATGTTTTTGATAGTTGAATTGACAATCGAAAGGCAAAAGTTATTTCAAATATTAAAGCACATAGTACATTTTAAAGTATTTAATTATAAAAAATGCGCTTATTATTGTTTGAAAAAAAAAAAAACATTTGAAATATTTTTGCCGAATAAATAATTTACTTATTTTATGCTTTATACATTTTTTAATGATTTTTTTTTTGTTTTCGTGGCCAACAAACTCATCATAAAAGCATTAGCGCATTTTTTTTTTTTTGGTTCAGTAGAAATTGCACAATGCACTTTTTAGTTGTTTCTGTGCGAGGAGAGCAGAGGGGAAAAGCGAGCACTCATGTGAAAGCCCAAAGGGCAACACTGCAGTTACAAACAGCGGCAAATGATGAGCACTAAACAAAAAAAAAATATATATATATATATATATATATATGCTTGATAAATGATAGACTAAGAGATGCTTCGTATTTGCTAACATAATATATAATGAAAAATCACACCATTTTAATTGGAACTAATTTTTTACACGGAATTTCCACAGCTGTATCCCTTTTATTGTCCTGCCTTTGCCGTTGCAGGGTAGACGAACCCATATATTTTAAATTTGTTTTTTTTTTCCACATAGGACGAAAAACTCAAACCAAAATAAAGGCAACACTTTAAAATATATATATATATAGAGAGACACACACAAAGGAACCAGAAACAGAGACACAATGCGAGCTTAAGCTGGTAGTGAAATACATAAAAAATAATATCATGAATGCAATGACTTTTAATGTACAGTTATTGCGCAGATGTCTGATGTGTGCTGCTGCTGCTACACACATACGTAAGTGTGGCTATAACACATATATATATACATATATAGATATATATGTATGTTGCGAGTATATTTTTAATATTGCATATTTTTTGGCGTTACTTACAGCAGCCAGCAGTTAGACAGAGAGAGACAGAGAGAGAGAGAGAGAGAGACTTTTAAGCGGGAAGCACATTGCATGCACGTACTTTTGCGTACATTTCTTCTTTCCTTTCCTTTTTTTGGGGCGTAAGCTTCATCAACACTTTACAGGCGGGTTGTGAAATGGGGGACAGCATCGTTTGGCACGACTGTTGCCCGTTGCACATACTAATAAGGCTAAGTGGCAATGACAAACACAACTGCAACACACACACACACACACATACACCACTTTTTTATTGCCTGCCTCAAATGTCGCGTCCTTCGCGGCGCATTTTACGCTCGCTTCGTTTCGGTTTTTGCGACAAAATTTCAGTTCCTACAACCAACCCAACTAACTATTTACCCCAACTTGGTAAACAGAAATTTCATGACTGTTGATGACCTCATAAGCATGCGTGTTTATTTCCTTTGTTGTCGCGTGTGCAAAAGTCGACCTTTTTTCTGCTACTGGTGCTGTTGTGTACTTTTCGGCGCCATTCTGTATTTGTAATGCTATACAAATTCGTACAGTATTTGGTTTTATATTAGAAATGTCCTTTGCTGGTCATTAGAATGAAAAAGCTTTACATTTTTGCAGCAGTTGCACTTAAATTATATCGAGTTTTATAAAAATGTATAGGAATCATAAATTGCGATATATCTATATAAATATCAAAGTAAGCTTTTCAGTTAAACTTACAGAGGAATACAATATTAGAAGTATATAGCGCGTAATCAGAACTTTTAAAAACAGCACATTGTAAAAAGAAAAAAAAAAATTAAAACAAACTTCACGTGGACAAAGAAAAATATTTGTATATATATATTGTTAGAAAATGTCGCAGTTTGATGGTTCGTGGATTGATTGGTTTATTGGCCTGCCAGCTAATGAGTTTCTGTGCCGTGTGCCCAACGATTTTTGCCGAGATCGATTCAATATGACGGGCCTGGAGACAACGGTGCCAAACTATTATGATACACTCGAGACGATACTCGATTCGGAGTTTGATACTGAAAGCCATTCGTATGAAATCAACAACTCAACCATTGATCCGGATAATCTAGAACAGCTGTATGGCATGGTTCATGCACGCTATATCATGACCCAACATGGCATTGCGGATATGTGCGTCAAGTATACGCGAGGTGATTTCGGCATCTGTCCGCGAGTCAACTGCGAGAGTCAGTTGGTGCTGCCAGTGGGTCTAACCGATCTACCATGCCAGTCACATGTCAAGGTCTATTGTCCCCGCTGCCAGGATGTATATGAGCCGGATGGTCGTTGCGCTCTGCTTGATGGCGCCATGTTTGGCACCAGTTTTCCACACATGTTTTTCATGCAGCTGCCGAAACTGTTGCCAGACCCACCAGCCAAAAAGTATTATCCAAGGTTTGTTGCAAGTATCAGATTCAATACAATACTATTGCTTATTCAACTTTCTCTCGGTAGCGTATATGGGTTTAAGGTGCACAAGTCGGCATTGGTGCCACCGGGCAGCGAGAAAACTGATAAAGCTTCCACACGTACATCCTGTCGTCATTACTAGTTGGTCTCAGTTCGAGTTGTTCAATGTTCGTTTGTTGATTTTATCGTTACAGACACAAACAGACTAAGACACACTCAAATAATAAATGTGCGCTGAAAAAATCGATCGATCGCTAAGTCTTTCACTTTAAAAACATTTCATTAAAATTAGTAAAGAAAGTAAACTTCGTTTTTCTTGTTGGCATTCATGTTTTGAACAGTTTAGCAGCAAGTTCCATCAATGTCAAAGTGATTGTTGGAAGTTGGCGTTGTCATTTCTCTATGCTATTTGTAGGCAGCTGTCAAATTGCAAATTGATGCCAGGCACTCGGTAAGGATCCCATGTATGTCTGTGTCTGGGACTCTTCTATAATGCTACTTGCTACTTTCAACTTCCAACAACACACATTTTGAGTCTTTTTTTGCTTTTATGTGGAGAAAAAAAAACTGAGAGAGATGCGCGTAGTTTGCGTTGGCTGCTTGTCAAGCCATAAAATGTTATCACAAAAAGTATTTTCCAAGTCAGTGCACACACAGAAGTAGCAAAGCGAGACAGAGGGAGAGCGGGAGAACACGAAAGGTAGACAGACAGCCAGAGTGCGAAAGGGAGATCGTTGGCTGGCAGCCAAGCTTCAAAGAAGAAAAAAAGTTTTTACACACACGGTGAAAGTTACAAATAGAGTTGCCATAAAATTTCATATGCTTATCACGTGCGTTTTTTGGCAACACACACACACGGACTTATTCTCCCTGGCGACAGATGGCGCTACAGCAAAAAGAAAAAAAAATGAAATAGTATAAAGCAAAGTATTATTGTTGTTGTTGTTTTTTTTTGTTAGCAGACTGTACTCAACGCGCTCAAAAAGTCTTCACTGTTCTGTTGTTGTTGCGGTTGTTGTCACACACACACACACGCACACATGTGACAACCGAAATGCGGTAAGCTTAACTGTACCAAAAAAAGAAGTGCGCGCGAATGCACGCGAAAATATTTCGTTTATTTGAAGTTGTTTGTTGTTATTGGTCGATATATGTCCATTTTATTGTCATATTTATCAACATTCAACGCAATGGAGTAAAACAACAAAAGCATGTTGTCTTCATCATCTTTTTTCGCTTATGTGTCGCATGTCGCTGTCATTGACGCATTTTTGTGCAACGCCAAAAAGCAGGCAACGAAATTTGTTGCTAGAAAAAAAGAAGAACCCTAACAACAACAATGACAATAGATATGTCAAAATGCCTAGCGCGTATTTGAAATTGGCTTTTTTTCTTCTTTCTGTTTTTATTATGCCAAACATGTTGTTATTGTTGTTATTTCGGCAGTGACAGCGCGTGAATGCAATGCATTTTGTGTAGTTTGTTATTGTTGTGGGGTCTAGAGTTGACATATTGCGCAAATACGATAAGACAGAGAGACTCGGTGTGTGAAAGTATTTTGTATGCGATAAGCACACCAAAAAAACTAAACAAATTGTGGCCTCATCCACTGTGATCCTACACCTTAAAAAACCCATCACAAACCATATTCACCCACATCTAAAGCTTAAAATAGTGTGCTATAATTTAATGCAAAATCTGTATCTAAAACCTAATAAAAATGCATAAAAACCCTACGCCAAAAAAGTACTAAAAGCCTAGTGAAGCAGAACTCAATTAAAATGGCTAAAACTAACATGCAAATGTAAAAGAAACAAAAAACTTTAGCGCCTGCAACATTTTGCATTTGGCTGATAAGCCCAAAAGTCGAAAATGCCAGGTGAAAAAAATATCCTGCCAAAAAATTAACGCGCAAATTTTTGGCATTGAATGTGGCCAAAAAAAAAAAACAAGTAAGAAGGCTCTAGTCGAGAAATCCCGACTACACTATACCCTGACCCCCATACTTTAAGTGTACAGTCAGTGCTTGCAAGTATGTGAGAGTGTGTGTGTACGCGTATAGTGCATACTTTCTTAATTTCAATACTCCATATCTATAGTGTTTCTCAACCGATTTCAATAAAATTCACAGATTGTCATTATTTAGTCTAATCTTTCAAACTGCATCAAAAAGTTTTCTAAATTGAAGATTTTGTTGTTATCGATCACATGTGTATATCGGAAACGGGAAGAGTTATCGAAAATTTAAAACAAACTTGTATTGCCTAGGGATTATGCGAGCTTATGTACCAAATCTGGAGTCTCTAGCTCTTATAGTCTCTGAGTTCGACGCGATCATACATACGGACGGACAGACGTACATGACTATATCGACTCGGCTGTTGATGCTGATCAAGAATATATATACTTTATGGGGTCGGAGATGCTTCCTTCTGTTACATACTTTTGCACAAAACCATTATACCCTTTTTACCCATTTACAATGGGTTCAGGGTATAAAAACAAAAGGAAAAAACTATGACTAAACAAACACAGAGAGACAGAAAGAGAGTGGCCACATTTGGCAGATTGCAATATGAGCGAGAGTGTGGCATACTTTTTGGCGCTGCACAAAACTTTTGTTTTTTTTTCTGGTTTTGTGTCGATGGCGAAGGAGGCGAATTCGAGGGGTGCCGGCCAAAAGTTAAGCATTTGTGTTTAACACATGTGACCCAGATAAAACTATTCAGATTTGGGGGCACCATCTGTAAATTGCTGATTTTTGCCGAGAAGCTTATTATGAACTCATTTCTGTTCGTCTGTCTGTTTGTGCGGCAAGCGCCTAATGCTATGCAATCAACTTTGCTGTGGCCTGGCACAGAAACACAATTAAATTTTGTTACGTGCATGAGAGAGACTAGAAAAAACAACACTCTATATAGCACTCATGTGAGATACACTTACCACATATGCATATGTCTATGTATGTATAATAAATGGCAACAATTTAATGGGCAGAGGGACAGATAGAGCGCAGCTATTCGAACAAATTATGCAGGCAGCATAACATGAAAATTTGATTTTCATGTAAATTTTATGCAACGCATTTTTTGTATCGTGTTTTTTATTCATTTTAATATGCAGCCACAAAAAAAGACTAGGAAAACTAAAGCCCAACCAGGTGCTATATAGAGGGCGGGACAGCGAGAGAGAGTGAGAGAGAGAGAGAGGGAGTTCTTAACGGCCGCCAGCTGTGGACCCGAGACATCAGACTGACTGACTGACCCTTAATCTGCATAATTTGTGCAGACAGCAAAGGCAACAACAAGCATAAGAAAATGAGAAGGCTAGTTCCAGTTGAGTACAGCAACAGCCCGCGCCACTGGCATTATAAATAGTCCAAGGATATTTATTTGTAATGAGACTTGAGCTTAGGGAGGAAGTTTCTACAGTACATTATGGGTATTGCCTGGTCATTGGCCAACAAAAAAATCTCGAAAGGGTAGTTAAGCAAAACTGAAACGGAAGCTGTACGGATTCTTTGTTTGATTAGAAGAAGTCTCGCTCTCTATGCAACATCTGTTGAGGGTCGACTTTTTGGCGCAAAAGTTCAGCCTAATAATGATGACCGACCACTGAGTTATGTTAATGATAGACCCAACTCAACAAAAATAAAAAAAGTAACAATCTTGATTAAAAACTAAAAACCAAACTTATAAAGTACACTCATTCCACTTGACATGCCCCAATGATGATGACGATGACGATGATTATGCCACGACGTTGCCCACAAAACTGACATTTACTATGGTCTAATTTTGGTTGTTTTTTTTTTTGTGGTAACGGAAGGTTCATTCAACTGACACAGCTGGCCTTACGTATATCATAGAGTATATTTATAGTATATATCGTTGACCGCAACTGACAATTTATTATTTAATCAATTTGTTGAACAGAAAAACCATTTATAATTTTCCACTTAATTGAATTTGTGACTCAAGTGTCGACAATTTATGATTAAATGACAAAAATGTGACAGACGATTGGATTATGAAAACCATTAATGGGAATGCCATAAATAGAGTGCATTTCAAGCAGTTGGTCAACTTGAAGACTAATAATATATTTTCTAATACCCTTATCCATTATTGCAAAACGAATGGTCCTAGGAGTTTTGTTCTGATAAGTTTATAAATATTATTATCTTGTCACCAACTTTCTAATGTTAACAAAACAAAGTCATCAATCGGTATTAACATAATCGTTGAAGGTTTACCATTTGGCAATATTTGTCATGAAATTAACTGACATTCAGGTAAATTGTCTATGCATAACATCGCTTGCTCCTCTTCTCTGTTTACTTTCTATTTGCAATAAGCTCCTGCTGTTTCTATTTATCTACCATTAAGCTACTAGCAATATAGAAATCCCAACGCCATTTATTGTGCCTTTGCTTTGGCTTTATTCAGTCATGTGGCAAGTGAACTGAATTTGGCATGAGCTTCTCAGCTGTTATTGTCGCTGGGCAACATCCAAGCCAAATAAACAAGAAACTTCCCGCCTCACCAAATACATTTCAATATAAGTTTAGTCGAAATAATGCCAATAAATGTATGGAATGGCAAAATGCGATCGATTGACCTGCGCCTATTATTTTGATGTGGTTGGGGATCAGGTGGACAGTAATCGACTACTTTAGCTCTACAGTTGGCAGAAGTACCTTTGCCCACCACAACCTACCTACGTGCCTGTCATTGGCAGAGAGGTAAAACCGAAAGTTTGATTGGCATTGGGGGCATGTCGCACAGCGGGTGTTCGATTTTATTGTCGCATTGAAACATTGCAATGTGAGTACATCGCCAGAGGGCGCTGCTAGCTAATAAGTGCTACGACCAGTCGCTAAGGGTATTTTGATATTTTTTGTTCGTTTCGTTTCGTTTCGTTTCAGCTTGGCAGCTAAACTTGACAGGTGTTTGCTGCGGGGCGTGACTGAGCGCAGGACTTCCGTTTGCCAATTTTAAGTGGTTTAAAATACAGTCGGACTGCTTAATTATGCAGGGCACAAGACTGAATGAAGTCTGAATGGGACAAGGGAGTGTGGAAGGGCTGGCGGGCGGTCGAGAATGCTTGAGGCTTAAACCAAATGTCCAATGCCTGCAATGTCCGAAATCTGCAGGAAGCAATTACGTGGGCGGTGGTCCGAAAAGGGTCTGAAATCGGATAGTGGTTGGAAATGTATGTTTGTGTGTTCGTGTCCGAGGACGAGGACGAGGACGAGGGGTGCGCAAGTGACTCATGCAATTTACACGCCCAACAACAACTGACCGGGTGTTGATGACGTCAGCTTAGCGCCTGACACTAAGAGAGTGGGGAAGGGTTGGCCAAGAAGCTAAGCCCAAATCAAAGTCAAGCGAGTTTACATTGGAGAAGTCCAACTCAGAAGAAGAAAGGTCTAAACGCAATAACCCATAAGATATGTATGCAAGACAATTTGGAAGAGTGCGAGGTGAAGAGTATAGCCAATTTAGGGGTTGTTTTAAGAGTGGTTTATAAAAGAACCATGAATTGAGTGATGTGCTGAGCCAAAGAGCATTAAGGAATTGAGTCGAAGTCTGAAAGGTGTCGAAAGAGCTTGCTGCTTCTCTGTTAAGGGAGAGAGAAAGAGGTCTGTTGAAGTGATCCAATTAGCCGTGTACACAATCCTATTAGAACCCAAGTGAGTCAATGGAAAATCGATCTTAACTGTAATTACAAAATGTCAATAGGCCACACACAACAACAACGACTAGAGAAGGAAACTTTTCTTTAGGCAGGCAATCACATTATAAAAACTTTCACAACTGTCAGCCAGTAAAAGCGAAATAAAAAGAAAAGTTAAGCAAACAACGAGACTAGCTAAATTTTGTAGTTTGCCAAAGCCGCGACTTTGTCTCACATTCAAGTTTAATTAAAAAGTATAAACTTGAGCAGAGTTTGCGTATTGTCTTGCCAACAATAACAACAACAGCGCACCACACCAGCAACAACAAGTGTTAAAAAAAACTTGCATTATTAAACTTGAAAGTGGGCGGCAACGTTGACAGCAATTTGACAGCGCGAGCAACAAACAGCAAATAAAATAAGAATAAAAATAATAATAATAAAAAAAAAATAAAGAAAAAAAAACGCAAAGATAGAGAAAAGAAATTCAAAAACATCAGCCATAGCATCATCTTATCATCCCTCCACCCACTCACTGTCAACTTAAGGGTTGTGACACTGGCTGCAAGGCGTAAAACGAGCAGTTGAGAATGTTAAGCGAGAATGTTAAGCAAATTTGTTGATTGTTGAGGCAGAATAAAAAAAGAAATGACACCTTAACCTTTCATCCGGCGTTTGGAGTGCGCCCATTGTGCGGAACAACAACAGAAAACAGCAACAACAATGACAGTAAACGCTGAAAAGGGTTTCGGATATGGGACACCAGACAAACAATAAGACACACAACCAACCCAAATGAGGAAACCGGTCGAGAGACAGAGATCGAAAAGTGCGCTTAAGATTTATGAGCGTGTGCTTGGCTCGATGTCTTATTATTTATCTTTATATATTTTTTTTTTTCTCTGGCATTGGATTCTCCTTTACAGTTTTTTTTTTTTTTTTTGCATGCTAATTGCTTGCGGCGTCTGTTTACGGGATATTTGTATGTGTGTTGAAAGCAGAGTCCACAGCTCATGACGCGAACCTTGGAAAGAACTTGAGTTACGTGTGGAACGTGCCGCGTATTTGAGTTTCGGGTTTGCCTTTCACTCCACCCATTGCTTATTGAATTTGCTGCGCATTTGGGACACTTCGTTTTTCATTGTTTTTTAAGGCATTCTTTTGCATTCATGCGGGTAATTTATGTAAATTTATTGCGCCTTTATCTCGTCTTTGTGGCTGTCCCCATTGGCGCGTGTTTGCTGTCAAAATATAACGTTCTAAAGCAGGCCTATTGCCGCGGCTTAATCAATTAATAATTTATTGTGTTGTATTGCGTGAATGACTGCAGATGCCCGAGCGGATATATACAAATATTATTATAAATATGTAATTGGATATATCTCAAGACGGCAATGAATATGCTATCCGATACTTTCAAGAGGTCGTTTTAAAGGTTCGCAGAGATTTCTTGTGGGTGGTCTGAGTTCAGCGAGGTTTTAGGCAATATTCAAGATGAGTTTGCCGGTTTTTCAGAAATATTCTTGGCTTGCTTTGTTCTAGTTAGGTAAACTTTGTTAAACTTTGCATTAACTTAAGGTTGGAAAACAGTGGAGAATATCATGATCCAAATTTACTAAAACTCTGACATATGACATACCCCTATTTAATTACAGCAGAGCAACAACAATTCTTCCGGCAGTTTACACTCTCTTCTATTCAACAAAAACATTTTCTAGCTAATCTTAACGTTCTAATCTTTCTTGCTACTGCAAATTTTGGGCGAGTTAGATTTGCATTTATTGATCGCTTACAGAAAGCGATTTTCAGAACTTTTACAACATGCATATCATAAAGATTTTGTGCTTAGAGCAGGGAGTGTTGCCTGGATAGAACACAGGAGAACCCCTCAAACACTGCTGCTGACCTCATTTTATTTATTAATATGCCCCCTTTTGGTATTTCAGCATTTTACCATTTGCTTTTATTGTTTTATTTGGAGACATTCTCTCACTCTCTTTTTCGACAAAGACACCCCGCACATAAACACGAGACCCATAGCATACCATACCAAAGCATAATAATAAAAGCCCCGAACAAACTCAATTACATAATAAAAATTTATGAACGCAGCAGCAAAAGGGACATTAAAATTTTGCGCTATACCAACTACCACTAGGCGCAATATACAGCAATATCCTTCGAACTGAACATTTCAAATGTCTAACGCAGTTTTATTTCCACTCTCTCTCTTTCTCTCTCTATCTCTCTGTCTCTGTCTGCCTATTGATTTTGGGCTGGCCGCCCAGTTAAGCCACATTGATGAACATGGTCAGTACATCAAGCTAAATCCAAAATCATTAATACATATAAGACGTGTGCGATTGGATATTGGGTAAGACTGTGACTGCAATCGTTGACCCTCATTTATACGTATATTCAATGTAATTCATCTCAATAAAATCCACACACACACAACTATAAAATATATATAGTATGTAGGACCAGCAGTTCCACTTTCGAAGCACTGCATAAACAACTACCAAAAGATAGAAATCAACCAAAACAGCGAGAGGACAACAACAAGGACGAACTAAAGGAGGGCAGCAGGGTGTTTTGGGCGCGTGTCCCATTGCGGAATGGATTGCCCTTTGACATCAAATAAGGTTTAGGGCACATAAAAACAGACCAAGAAAAATAACGAAAAACCGGATCTATTCAAACGTTTTTATTTTGGGGTTGCAGTGGGTCAATTTATGCAAGAACACATGAAGTAGTTACTTACATTGGATGTAGAGTTTATGTTTAGTTTATACTAATGACTCTCTAACGCATAAGTCCAACGAAAAATCTTAACGCCAGCTGCTAATTGTGAAACGTGTGAACGTCTTTGACTTGACCTTCAAAACCCTGACTGCTGTTGCCCGAACTTGTTATCAACACCAAAAGCAAGTAACAAAAAACACACACGAAACAGCAAAATTAAGGGAAAATAATACTGAAGACAATCGAAAAAGATGTGAAATTCTAAAACAAGTTTTTCATGATAATTTTTTATTTTTTTTGGGTTTTGGGGGAATTTTCTAATCTTTGGTCCTGGGAAAGACAGCGCGCAACCCTTGAGTTGTGAAAAGATGTTTAGCACCATCTAAGCATACAACAACAATATACTATGTATTTATAAGCACATTATAATGCATTGTTGTTGGTATATTTGACTAGGGGCAACTGGCTTCTGGCCGAGTGTCCTTTGTGTCACATGCAGAGCTCAGCATATTAATGATTTCCATATGTATTGTCCAAGAAGTTGAACTCGACTCAAGACTCGAATTTCGGTTATGTTTAGTTTTCCCCTCCTTAAGCAACCCTTTCGCCTGCTGCTGCATATGCACATACATAAATTAATTTTCTTGTTCGCTGATTTTGATTTTCTTCAAGGGTTCCGTTTGTTTGTTGGGTTCGTTGTTAATGATGATCAGCATAAATATATACATATGTGCGATGGAAAAACTTGTGGGCAGTCTGAGATGATTTGTTTTACGGAATTTTTATATGCCTGCGCTGTTTCTGATATGAAATTCCGGTTTGCAAAACAACCGTCTAAAGGCTTTCAGGGTTCGGGTGGCATGTGAGAATTTAAGTTTAATTGGAAATGCTTTGAATGCAGATTAAATTACTTACAGACGCTCGAGTTTTAGAGTGTATGAATGGTGTGAAAAGTGGTTTGCTTACCTGCAAAGAGAAAGAAGTGAAAGATATTTGTGATTAGTTTTCGAATACAAAATCCACATTAAACTAAACTTATTAGCTCATGGCACTCTATGATTAGCGCATTATACTTAATTAGCAACTCGACAAACTATGAATCAATATCAAATTACGTGAGCGATTGAATAAGAGTTTATTAGGTACTTGACCTGAACACAAATAGTTATTCATTGACTCAACTCGGTTATGAAACCGATGATTAGTTCGTGTTCGATACGTAACAGAGTCTGGTATTAATGGACATCGAATTTAGTCCTGATTTTATGGAGCATTCGGACGTTAATTGTCATGCACATAACAAACAATTAAGCACTCCACATTAGGGGTGAATTTCACACAGTCGTGCTACGTTCATTCAGCACGTTTCGTAAACATGTATGATAGATAGTTTACATATTTTATTTGCTTTGGTTTGGTTTCGTTTCTCTCCCTTTTCACACATAGTACAGACATACAATGACAATTAAACTTGAGTGGACGTCCCACTTTAAATTGAGTCAAATGTTCAATGACAATGGCGGCGCCTAAAAGTAGGCAAACAATGCCAAATACTCAACAGTGACACACAAACAGATGCACACCTCAATGGGGCATTAAATTTAGCCACAATTTCAGACCACTTGCTCGCGCTCTCGTCTCACTTCAAGGCCATTAAAAGACGAGGCGAACCCCGGCACGCATTGCCAACATAACAAAATAGTACAGACTGAGACGGCCATTGGAAAATTTTTAGCACTTTTAGCAGCCAAATCCAAGCAAACCGCAAAAAGTCACGTATCCCAACGCGACGAATCGTGCAACAAGATGGGTTCCCCAATGAGAGATGAGATGCGATCCGAACAGGCGAGATGTGAGATGCGATGCGACTTGGCAGAGGCTTTAACAAGTCAACAAAATGCTCAAGTGTTTAGAAATGCGCGCGGGTGTGTGTGTTTGTAGTGTAGTTTGTACAGCCTAGTAGTAAAGTTAGTCGACACCCCTAAAGCCCTCCCTTCCCCCCACCACCTTTTCCGTTTGCCTTTCAGTCTTAAGTGAAACCCTTAAAGTGCCTGGCGTTGGCAACGCCGACGCCGCTTTAAGTGCTCAAATGCGAGCGAGCGCGTTAAGGGTAGGTACAAAATGCACTTAAAGAAATATCTAATAACTTTCGGGGTACTTCGATACAATATAATATAACTATACAGAATAAATAAATAATCTTTATTCAATATTTCAAATAACGAAAGTTTTAAGAAACCAAATGATAGTTAACTGGATAAATTTTATATGTTTTCACGTTAGTAACGTAAAGAGAGAACGATTCTTCCTGAACATCGATATATATATTGTGTCCAAGAATTGAGCTTTCAATTCTATTAAGTTAATTTAGCTGAAATCCAATATTGCTTGCATTTAATTCTAAACTCTGTTTGTAATGTTAATTTTATGTTAATTTCATTTCTCTCTGTGCACTCAATCCAATGCACTAACTGAATGTCTTTGGTTCAACCTATGTCCCATATGGCACATCTCTGCGCTCCCTCCCGTGCGTGCCCACACTCGGCGAACCTTAGACACAGTAACAGCAATGAAATCTTAATGCCTTAATGGGCCACACAATCTAATTTACTTTTGTTTGCTTTGCTCAGAGAGACTAGCAGTCGAACGTTGTGGTTGTTGTTGTTGTTGTGTATGTTTTGTGCTGTTTTCGCTGTGTTTTACTATACATGATTTTCTGTATTTTTCTTTTCTATTTCTATTATTTTTGTTTCTTTTTTTTTTGCTCTAGCAAGAGCTTCTTTTAGTATTTCGTTGTTGTGTGTTTGTGATTCGTTTGGTTTTAATTGTTGTTGTTGTTATTGTCGCCGCTGTTGCTGTGGGTTTTGGCCGTTGCTAATGCCGTTAGCTTTGCTTTGCCAAATGTATAGTCGTTGTTGTTGTTGTTGTCGTTGTGCTAGTTGTTGCGATGTTCGGTTGTTGTTGTGCTTCCTAATCCTATTAACAATGGTGGCAGCGTCGTCATCGCTTTTGCTTTGCCTAACCAAGCGTAGATGAACAACAACAACAACAACAACAATAAGATAGTATTTCTTCTTAGATTTTTTTGTTTTCCTATTGTTATATAGTATTGGTCATGTTACCGTTATGCCATGCGACTCCATTTTTCATATGGTTTTCCCGTTTATTTGCTGTAGTTTATTTTTTTGTTATTGATTTATTTTGCGCGTTCTCGTTGTCTTTTTGTTGTTGTTGTTGTTGTTGTTATTGCTTTCAAGTTTTATTTCTGTATCTGGCACTTTGAGCAATTAGTTTTAAAGTGATTGGAAAAATTTTCTCGAAGACTTTTTCACATATTAATTAAACTAAGAATTTAATTCATATATAAATGGGAAAGCCTGTCACTTCTCACCAATTGCACCTCTCACACCAGTAAATGCCATATTCAAGACTCTACATTCCCATTGCCCATATGCCAATCCCAAATGTCTGTGACTTCCGCTTCAGGGAATTGTGAGATCTGTTAGCCGAGCCGACGCCGACGCCTTCTCTACTCTACCTCAAGCAGAAGCCGTGTGCATTATACTACAAAATTTCCTACAACATTCTTGTGCAGCACAAAGACAGCTTAATCCCAGCTCACTATAAATCACACAGATGCGGACACACACACGCACACACAAACACACACACACACTCACAGACAGACAGAGAGTCAGAAGACATAGTAAGCTCCCAGGCGCATATCAACTTGAGTTTAAATATTCTAACATTTTCTTTTTCTTCGTCGTTGTTGTTTTTTTTATTTTTTTTGTGCATTTTTAGTATATTTTTTGTGGCACTTTTTGCTGTTTTGCGAAGCTAAAATTCCCTGAAGCTTAACAAGTTTAAGTTGGCTGCAGCTCAAAAAGCTTGCAGAAATGCCTTTTTTATCTAACACACACACACACACACACACAAACACACATAGAAAGTGAGTGCGACGCACTTTAGCAGCATGTAAAATAGTTTTAAATTACACACCGAGAGCCAGAGCCAGAGACCCAAGTAGCTAGAGAAATTCTAATTTAATTTAAATTTGGCATGCCAGAAAGAGCAGTTTGGTAGTTACGGTTGCATGGTGGGAGGGGTTGTGGGGGGCGAGTGGTATGTATATGCATGCTGTTGAGAGTCTCGTTTAAAGTGCACGAAAACTGTCTCAAGTTGTTTGCCATTTATTTATATTTCATGCAAATTAACTGCAACAATAAATTGGAAGCAACACTTGCAAAGCCAAAAAAAAAAGCACCAAAAATGGTAAGGTAAAAAAGGACCTTGACAGACAGCGCAAAAGGATTTGCAAGCAGCAGGATATGAGAAGGTATGTGTAACAGATGAGAGCGACAGAGTGAGAGGCAGGCAGGCAGGCAGGAAGGGGGGCGCCAAAGAATCACATTTCTTTCGTTATTTTGCTTGGCGCCAGAGTTTTGACAGTCGCGCGACATTTTCTGCTTGTTTACCGCTTTTCAACTTTTTAGCGCCAAGCCAAGCTAAAGTTGAAGATTTTTCGTTTTACCTGCTGCAGCTGCTGCGTCCCAAGCCCCCTTAGCAGGAGTCTGCCACATGTCAAAATCTGCAACAGATGCGTGTCTGACTCAACCTTTTTTGTTTAGCCTGTCAGATAGTGTGTGTGTGTGTGTGAGTGTGTTGGGTGTGCTGTCATTTGGGGCTAAAGTTTGATATCTCAGAAGTAGCTGGCTTAACTAAATTAAAACTATGCCCATCAAAAAAATGGATTTTGATTTGCATTGTAAGAGGCAGAATCTTGAAAACGATGAGCAACAAAAGGTTCTGAGGAGAAAACTTTTTGAAATTGAGCCCTTAATAAATTAGAGTTGTTTTCAAAGATTTGTGAATGGAAAACGTTCATAACTAGTTACTGAAGTTGTGATATTTGAGCTTAAGGATTTAAGGTAAATATATTTATATATATAGGAGATGATACATCTAATACTTTTTATTTATTTTTTTGTTTCATATGTATTGTGAGTTATGTTTATGTTTGGTTATATCTTTGAGGTAGTTCTCTACGCATTATTCATTTTTCATTTACCTGCCCCACCCGCCACGTCACATCACATCACATCGCATCGCACACACTTAAATTAAACACTTTCGAAAAGTGAGAAAAATGCCAACCTAATTGCCACCTCGCTGAAGAAGCTGCTTCGCATTCTCGGCGCCTCGCTTGCCGCTTCTTCTTGCAACCGTTTTTGGTATATGCAACATGTATAAAGCTATATAGATAGATAGATACTTGTATTCATCATTGTGCATAATGGCGCAACATTTGCACTCAAGTTGCCGCACTTTGCAACATTCCACAGTCGAAGAAGCCGAAGACATTGCAAATTTGTCGCGGAAGTCAAGGAGAAGCAAAAGCATCCACAAGATATATATATATATTCGCACTTGCTCTAGCCAGTTTCCCTTCTGGCCAAGTCCCTTTTGGCCTGACTGACACGCTTGACAAATTCGCTAGCAATTATTTATAGAAGTGCGAGATGACTTGACTTGACTACTTGACTGTATGCAACTGCAACTGACGCCGTGTGGCATCTACATACATGCATACATACATATATTTATGAATGCATGAATGAGTATGAGTATGTATGAATGAATGGCTGTGTGAATGATGCGAGCAAAACTGACATCGTCTTAACTCATTTCAAACATTTGATGCTTTTTGCCCAGAGTGTCCTACTTTGTGGGCAATTTAATTATGAAATGTTTTTTTTTCGGTTGAGTTTTGTTTATTTTTACGCTTTGGCCTCGCCTCATAATTTGGCTGGCTGTGCATCTCTGTTTTTCAATTTATGTGCCAAGTGTCAGTTTGTCAGAGCAATGTGCAAATTGAGAATTGCAATCTATTTTTTGTCTGCTTTTCTTTCTCTCGCTGCTTTTTTTTTGGCCATAATAAATATCTATGGTAAATTTATTTGCATTTGCTTTTAGCTTTTCGACATTTTTAACTATTCTGTTGTACTGCAGTCAATTATTATTAGAGCTAGAGAGAGAAAGAGAGAGGGGGAATTTAACTAACCGGCGGTAATTAAAAAACTTTTTGCTATTTGAATAATTTTCATAATTTACATACACCATTCTACCAGAAGATTAAAAAAACATGATAAAAGCTGCGTATAAAAAAAAAACAGGAATAAAATGAAACCGGATTCAGTTAAGCGAGCATTTTTATATATTTTTTTTATGGATTTTGTTGTAGTTATAGTTTCTTTTCCAGTAGCCTGGCTAATTAAACGATGCAACAAGTTAATTAGCAGGCGACAAAGGACGCGCGCACACACAGGACACATAGAGGGGACATGCTTTTAGTAGCGAGTGGCATAATGTTAAAAAGTCAAAGCATACTTGCAGGCGCTCGCTCATTATATCACTAATACATACAAGAATAACAAACTGCTAGCTACTGATTGCGTTCCTTTTATCCTTTTTCATTCTCTTATGTTTATTATCCTGCCAGCTGAAGTTATGCAAGTTATTAGTTGCGGCTTTGTGGTCGCGCACTGAATAAAGACTCACAAAGTGCAGGCAGGCAACTACATCTAACAATATGCCAATGATTAGCAGTCCTAGTAACTGTTTGCTCTCGCTCTCTGTCTCTCTGTGTGTTTGTTGAATTAAGAAGGCAAAAGGGTAATCAGCAGACAGCAAAAGCCAAGCAAACCGAATGTGCATTGGCCCGATTCTTGCCTTCAAGCTGAAATGAGTTTTGGCTTTAAGGCGCAACCAGAACACACATATGCGACCGCTGTCATTCAACTGGCAATCTTCATTAGCCAAAAACAGAGATACAATCAACCAAATGCAACCATTACAAGCAAACCTCCTACCAACCATAACCACCTTCAAACAGAGCTAGTTTATTTTTGGCAACGTATTTTTTTGTATTCGTTTTGCACAGTTTTGCTTTTAATTTGCTTCGCGTAGACAACCCTTTTTGCACGGTTTTTTGTTCTTTCTTAATTAACTAAATGCCAAGCGTTGGTCAAATGGACGGGGGGTCGCATAAATACCAAATGCTCGACAGACAGACAGTCAAGGATTTCATTTAGCTGCCAGAGTCTCTCCATTAAGCGCAGTTTAGTTTACCTATTTCCATTCACTTTAGTTCCACTTCCACACCACTCCTCTGACTTTCTTTGGTTTTGTTCGTTTTATTCTAATTTAATTTAGTTTTAGTGACATGCACTATAGAGAACACACTGCTCTGCAGCTCTTTGCGCCAGTCCTCGAGTGTTCTAAAGTGCCGAAGCTAACTGTGTGTGAGTGTTGTGTAATTTATTTTAGTTGTACGAATCTCTGAGTGTTCTCGAGTTAATCAGTTTAACAGAAACATAACTGATAATAATCAGCTAATAGATTCGATTGTCAGATATGTTAAGAGCACTTAGTTAACTGACAACGACAACTGCCTGTTAAGATCAAACATCAAATTTGCAAAGATAGGTCCGACTGAAACACAAAACAGAATAAACTATAGAAAAAAAGATGTGAATAAAAGAAAAAACTGAAACTTATTGCAAAACATTACAAGTTTGGCGCTGTATTACGATTTTCAATTAGCGAAATTAAAATTGAGGGGAGCCAAATAGAAAAGTGGATACGAAAAAAAAATGCTAAGTGCACATGGTGGTTAAAGTTCTATTTTGTGGAGGAGTACAAGTCAGAGAAAAAAGGCAAAAGGCTAAAAAAAAATTTATAAAAGCGAAAATAACATTCGAAGTTCAATGTTAATGCAAGGTGAACAAATGTGAGTGCTGCAGAAAATTAATTAAATATATGAAAATGAAACTTTTTAGAAAATTTATTAAAAATCAAGTTTGTGGTTTAAATATTGGAAAACGAAGCTTACGATTTATTTAATTATTTTTAAGTATTTCCTTCAATAATTTCATTAAATTGTGTAAAACCCAAACAATTTTATTTTATTTTAACTTAATTCAGGAAGTTTTTCCTTTTTTTACTTTAATTTGCATTTTGTTTTGCTTCTTTAATGCAATTTGCTAAATTAAATTGAACAAAATATGTGCGAGAGGGTCAAAAGACCCTTTAAATTTGTAGGACTAGCAATAAATAACAACAACAACAAGAACAACATTGAGTTGAGTTTGAAACAGGAGCTAAAGGCAAATCGTTTGCCTTTGCTTTTTAATTTGTTTCAACGCAAGAACATAGTACACAGCCCTTTCATTTTGCACCCCAGAAAGGACTCGTCGTCCGCTGTGGTCAGATTGCACAAACAGAGCACAACGGCTGGCGGGAAGGGACAAACTCCCAGTCGGGAGTCCACAAAGTCCAAATGTCGAGTTCGAGTCGAGTTGAGTTGAGTCGAGTCGTCTGTCTGGTTAAACGTCGACCCCCCTTCTGACTGGTTCTGGCCAAAATAGCTAACCAACCAAATAACTCCCTTTCCCCCATCCGCAAACACAAACATTTTGCGTGTTTTTCGCATTTTTTGTCTATGTTTTTTTTTTTTTACCCTTTTTTCGGTGATTTTTTTGTTTTGTATTATTATTATTTCTGTGCACGGCGGCGGCGGTCGCTCAGTTTTCAAGTTTTGTGGCAGTTTTGCGTGTTTGCTTATAATTTTGTTTGAGTTGCATTGCCACGCCCCCATCAAAGCCAACTGCCGCCCACCAGTGCAAGAAAAAAAAACTCCGCCAGCCAGCCACAGAGCAAAATTTGTAATTACTTTTTCGTGCAGCAATTAAAAATGGCGCAAATAGCTGCATAGGAGAAAGTGTGTTAGGGGTGGCGGCGGAGGTGAGGAGAGTGAAAGGAAGAAGCTTAAGTTTTTGGCTAGTTGGAGAGATAAACACCGGACGACTTGCCCGCAAAAGTGGAATATTATTTTTTTTTTTTTGCCGCATCATTTTAAGTGGATTTTTCGCCTGTTTTATTTGACTCCTTTTTGGGGATTTTTGTTTTTATTAGTTTGTTGTTTTTGGTGCTGTTTTACAAGTTTAATTGAGTAAGCAGGCGTGGGCAAGGGCAAAATGATTGTTTGTTTAGACTCGAAATAGGAAATTAAATTACATAGCTTGCATAGTTGCATCGCATATTGATTTTGGCATTAGTTGCGATGTTATGGGAGCATTTGGTAAACAGGAAATTTAATCGCATCATGAAAAATCTATAATAATTCGTATTTAATGACATGCACATGTACGTATGTCCATAAGGGAAGGCTTGTTGTAGTTGTAGTTGTAGTTGTTGTAATTGGCACCGTCATTAGTGCAAATTACAAGCAATTAAATGCGCGCACGCACACACACACACATGCTTACAAAAGCAGCTTGTTATACAAAAGCTAGCTAGAAAGGGGCAGCAAAGGCAAAAGGCAGAGAGAGAGAGGTGGAGGGAGAGTCGCCATAAAAGAGCCATTGCAATGGGGCAAAATGCATTAAATTAATTGAAAGCATTAAACACAAACAATTTAGAAGGCGTGTGTGTGTGTGTAATTTGCAGCAAGTGCCTGCAACAACAACAACGAAAGGAAAAAGTATAACAGGAGTGAGCAAACAAGAAGCAGCAAGTCCTGCTTTCATTTTAGGGTCTTTCAATCAATTTGCAATTACTTAAAGTTCATTGAAATGCGCTAAACACGAAATCGTCATAAAAATAGAGAAGCATCAGCAAAAGCAACAAAAAAATAAATAAATAAAAACGTATTCGAAAATTGTGCTATAATAAAAACGTGCAAACGAAAATAGTAAATGTTGCATAAATAATTGAGTATACGTGTGGTGAAACAGTGACTCAAAGTAGTATACATATATACCACCATAGCACTATTATTTTCAGGCACATGTGTCGTATTCCCAATGGAAATCAGTATAATATGAAAATAGACCAGGCACATCACTTAGCCAATATGGCTTAAACTGCATTCCTTGGTGGTTGGCCCTTATGGCCAAGAAGTTGTAAGTGATGCAGTGGAAGGAAGGGCAACGAATGGGCAACCCTCATGCTTGCGTAGCTTGCTATTGACACGCAATGTTGTGTAATGCACACAACTTCATGTATTTTGGCTAATGCGTGTTTCGTGTAAATTCTGCAAAACTGATTGCGACATTGCGACAAGGCACACGACACAAGACTCAAGGCGCCAAATTTGTAGCTGGCTTTTTGGGGATGACTGCAAAGCAAGAACATGTCCCAAAGTGTTGGGTTAAGCGTTGAGTGCAAAAAAAACTAATGTTGAGAAGTAGAGAACGAATGTGTTCTTCGTTACAAGTTGAGAATTATTATAAAAATAAATTAGATACATTTTTGCTATTAAAAGTTCATGTATTTAAAGAAAAATATGCAGTAAAGAATCAAAGAAAAAAAACATTCACTCGTTTTTAAACACTAGTTTTGCTTTATTGTTGAACTACTTTAATGTAGCTGCTTATATTTCTGAGTTTAGTTAATATGCACGATTATATTTCATCTTTAGGACGAGTGGGATCAGCACAAAACCCACAACTCAACTCAGTATCAAAATCAGTAAGAGAAACAAGTAAGAAGGCTCTAGTCGAGAAATCCCGACTACACCATACCCTGAACCCAGTCAGTGCTTTCAAGTATGTGTGTGTGTGTGTACGCGTATCAGGGTATAAAAACACCGAAAAAATAGAAAGAAAAAAATTTGTAAGAAAAATTCATGCGAGCAATTTGCTTTGTTGCGGCGCCTTTTGACAGGCTTTGCATTTTTTGTGTGTGTTCAACTGGATTTGTTACCATTATTGTTGCTGTTGTTGTTACTTCTGTTTTGGTGTGGGCCTACAAGGATAAACATCTAGAAAGGTGCTTTGGCTGCATGTAAATGGAAAATGAGTTACAATCCCCAACCACCACTTCTTTTCCCTCCTCCCCACCACACCAGCACCAGTCCACCTTCTTTGTTCGCATAAAGCGCTACTTTGTTGCCAGTCCTGACTGTCTATCTGCAGGCCTGCCTGACTGTCTTTCCCCGTGTTTTCTACCCTCTTCTCGTTACCTTTTGCGCATTTTAGTTGGTTCGTGCGCTTTTTGTTCGCCTCTTTTGTCTCAGCTTTTGGTTTTGTCGTGTTTTGCTTTTATATTGTTGTGTTTTGGCCACCTTTCTATTGCCATGGCAACGCGTTAAATAATGCTAACGAACGGGCCCAAAACACACACACACACAAGAATGTTAAGTGGATTGGGTGGTTCCCCACCACCAAAATAAGCGGGCAGCATTTTCATCGCCGTGTGGTACACACACACACCCACACACACACACACAGTACAAGGTAATTATATAATTTTATTTATAGCCAGATAAGTGCGGCGAAAATGCAATTAACGCTAATGCGATGGAAGGGTATAATACAAATGGCTTTAAAAATAGATAAAAATAGCAAATGCTGTGCAGTTTTAGCTTTAAGTTTAGCTACCACACATAACTTCAACTAGAACCAAAAAAATAAAAGGCATAAAGCAAAAGAACAAGCGACAAAATGCAATTTATTCATTTGCTTATTTTGGCTGTCAGACAAAGGAAGAAAAAACAACGCGAGTCACAAACACAAAACAACTCAGAGTAAATATAGAAATTTATTAAACTATAATTCAGCTGGAAAAAGGCGGAAAAAAGCACTTTGCAGCTAACACCAAAAACAAAAAAGGAGCCGGCAAGAAGAGAAAGACGAAAATGAGCCCAAAAAAAAAAAAAAAGTGGCCAAGTCGCGTCGCAACAAATAACAATAATAAAAAAAGGACAATGCAAGAACAGGGGAGAAGGACGACAGGACGAGGAGGAGGAGGTGTGCATTATGTGTGTGTGTGGTGTGAGAGAGAAAAGTAATAATAAAACATTGCCAAACAAAATGTTATACGAAAGAGGAGTAGTAATGCCATGCGATGCGGCCTCGTGGCAGGCAAATAGTAAAAAATACTTAGAACAGAAACCAAACCGTTCACACCCAACAAGGCAAGTCCAAAGTAGCGCAAAAAGTTTTGTTTGCATGTCTGCGGTACATTTCCGCGACAGGCACGAGCCGGGCAACCAGGCACCTAGGCACCCAGGCATACCAAAACCCAACAAGCAAACTAAACCATATGCTATATAAACTGCATAGAAAACTATATATATACAAACATATATATATATATATATTGTATACATAGCTCACATCGTTCGTGTGCTTTTCCTCCCTGCAAGTGGTGCAAATAGTAATAAAAAAAAGAAGGAAAAACTGCTGCAAATTATAGGTTAGGTGGCTCAGACTACAATTATATATGGCCAACAAGCAACAAACAATAACGCTAACAACTTTAGCAGCTGGCCATAGTTGAAATTGTTTCAAGAAAGGGTTCTCAATTAAGCTTAATAGCTAAATGAAAGTTTATTTAAATCATTTGCATATTTTACTCCAATGTAAAAACATGCAAGCAATGCAAAATGCAAATAATAATGAAGGTTTGCGTCTTAGCTAAGGCCACTTTACCTAATGAAATGCTATCCATATTGAATAACTACTACAACGTAAGTTAAACTTGGTTATATTTAATACAACACATATTCAATAACTGCAAACCATTATCGCTTACTCACAATACCTTTCGAACTAAATCCAAGAACTCAACTTGCGAACTAAATGGCTTAAAACTTGAGCGATAGATCAAAGTAGTACAAACTGTTGTTGCAGTAATTTATCACTAATCTAATGATTGCATTAGTTGGCGTAAGTTTGCTAAACCTGAACGAGAGCTCAACGGGGGAGATCCTTTTTTTTTCTGTTAGTTATTTCTAACAGTGCGCAACAAAGTCAAACGACGCCATTGACCCGCTGCGACCACAAAGGCGAAAATACGTAAGTGTGTGTGTGTGTGTGTTTTTGCTGGCAAGAAAGGCCAAATGGTGTTTTTAGCAACACTCCAACGGAAAGAGAGAGAGACAGCTCCAAAAACTACAAACACACACACACAAGGCACACACACACTAAGTAAAGTGACTGACTGGCGCCATAATGTCGCCTCGCCCTTTTGCGTTTTGTGTTCGTGCTTGGATTGTTGGTGTTGTTCTTGTTGTTTGGAACAGAGCGTGTGTTGTTGTCTAGTGCCACACAATGTGGCGCTTGTATCCTTTTTTCAAGCAAGCACCACTTTCACCATATGTACATAGTTACAATCCCCTTTTATACCTAAGCCAACGCGCTTTTTATTGTGCTCAAGCTTTGTTTTGTGTTTTCTTTGAAATATATGTGAATTGTTTTATTGTTGTTCTTGTTTGGATTGTTTTGCTGTTGTTTTTGTTGCTGTTGCTGTTCTTTTCTATATGCAAAGTGTTGAGTTTCGCTGTGTTTATTTGCTGTTAATAGAGCTTGCCCAAAATAAATATATATTGTACAGAAAAGTTTTGGCAATAAATGGCAAAAACCACTTTAACAGCGCACAATCATCCTTTTTTTCTGCATATACTAGCTACAAATTGCTTTAGAACTTATATAAAACAAACTGCAGACGACAAAATTATCTAAACATTCAGTCTAGTTAAATTATTTATAGCTTAAAGCTATCCACACTGTCAATGTATCGGCAATGCAATTATCAAAGCAATGCAACAAGAAAAAGGTTTTCAAATATTTTCCACATTTATTTCTGTGAACATTTGGCCTTTTATCTTATTTTTAAGCACATAATTTCCAATCTCTTTACTGGACACAATTTAGATCCTTAATTTCAAATATTTCTATAAATACACATACATATGTATAGATATTTATTTTGTTGGCTACATGCTCGATAAACATCGCGTTGTCAAGTCAAGGAAGCCTTCTGACAATGACAAGATTTACAGCACCCCAAAGCAAAAGAAACATGAAAACAACACAAAACAAAAATAACATCCGAGTAAAATTGCAAAACGAGAGAGATAGATCTATCTAAAGGGGCAGAGCTCTAAAGAGGGAGAAGGGCGGGGTGTGTTGAGCATGTGAGAAGCGGCCCAAATCAAAGGCTTTGTGCCATAATAATCTGGGACCACATTTGAGATTTCAATGAAAGCTGCCACACGCACACACACACACATGCACATGCACACACCAAAAAATGATTTATTTTTCATGCCGATAAACGAAAGAAAGCGAAACTTGAAACGTTGCCACCCTTTCCATATTTTTTTCATCCACTTCCCCGCTTTCCCCCCCGATTCTCAAAAGACTCTGGCAAAAAAGTGTAGCGAATGGCGCATAACATTTTGCACAATAGATTGAGCATTTCCGGGAGCCCGAAATGCGAGTGTGTTGAAACTTTGTTGGACACGAATACCATGAAAATGTGCAAAGAAAACTGCGAACGTTCTCTCTCTCTCTTTTTAACTTATTCTCTTTCCCTCTCGACGCCGGCAGAAAACATGTGTAGAAGTTTAATTTAATAAGTTTTTTTTTTTTTTGTTGTAGGTTATAGGATATGTTAAACATGCTGATACGCCTGCAGGCCAAACAACAACAACAACAACGAAAAAGGACCTAAAAACATAAAAGCGAAACTGACAAAAATATATCTACAAGTTTTTTTTTCCTAGTCCTCTCGAACATTTGGCTAATTTTATTTGTTGGAAAGTTTTTTTTTTGTGAAATTTTTCAAAAGCACCCGTTTCAGTTTTTTTTTTTGTGTTTCGTTGTAATGGCTGAAGGTTACATAAATCATGCGTAAAGTTAACATAAACTTTGACTTTGAACCGGTGGGGTGGGGGGTTGGGATTGGCGGGGGGTTTAACATGCCACATGTGTTGCATAATTTGTAAAATTTGTTGTGAATGTTTAAAGGCGACCCAAGATATTGTTTCACATTGTTGCTTTCTTAGGCGATTTGTTAGTGAAAGTGAATTTCACTAATTAAATAGCTTTTGTGTGGGATTAACAAAGGAGAGCTGGAAGGACCGAGGGTGGTTTATAAAGCCATGTCTCATTAATAAGCTCAGAGACAGACAGACAGAGACACTGGTGTCTGGTTCGGGCTTGAAAGTTCGTTAGGCAAATACAATAGGCAACAGGGCCAAGAACAAGAAGACGGCGGCTTCCGTTTGTGTCTGCTAAAGCTAAGCTGACAATAGTCGCCGGAAAGGATAGCAGAAGGACATAATAGATAGACAGATAGAGAGAGAGAGATTTGCCGCAGTTTCCTGCGTGTGGCTGACAAGTGGCCCCACAATAAAGTGAATCAATTTTGAACCAATCAAATAATGGTGCGGGTTATTTTAGATCTGTCTCGCTAATTGCTGAAAATTGTGTGTACGTCTATTTCATCTTCTCCTTTGTTCATTGTCCCTTTTGGGCCAACAAAAGCGCCTGTCACGGAAACACATAAACGTTACGCATTCATCGACAGTCTTTATCCCTTTTTTTCGGCTCTTTGTTGTGCCTTAGGGCTCTTTTTCTTTTGCCATACTTCAGTTTACTTAGCCCGAAAGCGAAAGTGTTGATTTCTTGCAACTAGCTTCAGGCAAAAAACAGGTGTATCCGGCTCAAGCTACATTTTATAGACAGCGAACCTTTAGTTCTAACCTTGAAGCAAAATCATAGCAAAAAGAATGCAAAAAGCATTGAAAAAAAGTGCGTCATGGATACGACGACCTTGTTTCTTTACTTTATTTAAAGTGCGTAGGTTTTGAACAAAGAAGAGATGAAGACAACGTGGGAATAGTTTGCGTGAGCAGAAACTTAATGAGATACATATTATTTCTGAAGAAGTTTATTTTTAGAAGAAAACAAATACTCAAGAGAAAAAGTTGAAGCTTTGTAGCTTTCAAACATTAAGTGAAAAGCTTATGCTTGGAGATGATTTAATGAGAAAACAAGGCACACAAATAAACTAACTCGAAGTGTATTACATCTTGATGTGTGTAAAAGCTGTTAAAACGTTGTGAACTATGCCAGAATAAGGAATAATTAAACCAAGGACGAAAAACTTAGCTCAGATCTTTGCTGCCTGCTCTGTCACCAGCTCTCCTCGCATACACATACATATATCATCATAAAGCAATCAAAGTAACACTTTGTCTAATTTCCATATGCTCCATTACTGCCCCCCACACCCCCTCCCCCCTTACAACGTACACTTCAACTACAAAATTGCACACACCCACCGAAACGCCGTTGCCTTGTGGCTTTTGGCAGAGGGGAGAGTCCACAGATGCCGCCACAATTTCATGGACTATCCGTAACATCTACACAAACCTGCCTCCCTGACACTACTACCGCCCCTCCATCTACCACACCTCTCACACAACGACTGCGTAACCACATCTACGCACTCAGGCATATGAAACGCGAGCGCCGGCAACGAAATTACAACTTGTCAACTCAATCAAGCGCGCTTTATGCAGCAATTTCCGTCACTTGTATGAGTTCCCACACACAAACACCCACCCATACATACATACCTAACACCCTCTGGCTATAAAGCGCACATAATCAGCTAATATAAAATTTGAATGAGCCAACTAAGCGCGTTGCTAATAATCCTTTTTTGATTTGAAGGCTGGGGAAAAAATGTACAAAGCATCTGACATATTTTCCTTTGGTTGTGGTTGTTTCTGTAAGCTTCAGCTTACCTGCAGCCCAGGCGCCTAATATTATGCAACAAACAACACAGGTTGATAGTACTACACTGTAAGAAATTATCAAATTAGCTTAAAAGCTTTAAGAACATTTGCTAAAATTACTTCGTGCTAAGATATAAAGATAAATTATGAAGAACATTTCATTTTAATTGAAAGCAAATGTCTTACGCGCCCAATTTATAAGCCATAAGTAATAATTCATAGCAGTGTATACGTATATATATATGTATATATATATATATTGTTTTGCTTGCTGTTCAGCATTTTAATTTCATGCTGGGGCATATTTCCTGGCTGGCGACGATGCCATTCGGTTTAGCGAGGACATCCGCCGACGCTTCCGGCAACAGTTGCCAGCTGGCAGCTGCCTTTCACTCCTCCACTCTCCCCAGTAATCCATCGTCGGGCTTTGTGTGTCCTGGCCATGTTCCTTTCACGCCAGCTACTTCAATTTGCCCGCCAGCGAACCGAGGACAAGCGACAAGGATAAATACGTAAGAGGCGAAGACAGCAACATAGACGTTGTTCATAAGCTGCTGTCGCGATTTTAAGCAGAGCTTAAAGGTTACAATTATTCGACCCAAAAAAAAGAAAAGAAGAAGCTTAAAGTGCACAAACCGTCAATTAGCAATTAGCCAACATTTTGGGGTGGCTACTGATTAGATAAATGATTCTGTTCTTTCGTTTTTGCCATGACAGCAAATAAAGTGCACGCATCAATACTCTAATGAACTTGTCATTTAATCTCCTTCCTTTTGGCATTTTAATACTTAAGGGTTTATTAAAGGCTGTAGCAAGAGAATACAATGTATAAAATGGCAAAGCGAACAAATACTTAAAGTTGTCGATTTTGACCGATATATTTTATAGTAATCTGAACCGCCAAAACTTTAGAGAAATTCAGCTGCATTTCAAGCTTCACGTTACTACTTACTTACTTATATTTCTGGCAAAGTCGATAAAAATCGATAACACAAAGTTTTTGCTTAGGTGGTTGATCTGATTACAGGACATATTCGAAGTCTATCAGCTTACACAGAATTTGTCCATTTTTAATTGCAAAAATCAACAAATACCCGCAGCTTTGATTTATGCTGCACATGTGCGTGTACCACCCAACCGTGCCACGCCCATCTGCCACCTCTTTACTGTAGCTGTATTTAGTTAATTACTGGTAAGCAACCGCAGCAGTAGCAGCAGTTGTGATGCGGGTCGTTTCGTCCATTGGCGACTTTTGAAATTTTATGTCTTGCACTTCAGAGCAAAGATTCAAACGAAATTAACTCCCAGGCGTATCGTTTGGAACTGTGGGCGGTGCCAACAAATGTCCAACTTTCTTCTAAGTGCGATTTTTGTCTGTGTTTACGACTAAATTAAATGTGCATTAAATAACGGTTAACAACTGACAGTCGCGACGTGGAGAGTCAAACTTGGGGAATTGTGGCGGAGAAACGTTCAGAATGTAATGGGCAAAAGGGCATAAGTTTGTTGGGGGTTTTACTTTTTTGTTTTTGTGTGAGATTTGGTCAAAAACAATTTAATTTGGCATTTTATGCGACACGTGGCAGAAGTTAAAGGGAGTGCCAGCAACATAGGACATTTTATGGGCGGTTTGACAATGGGCAGAAAGTATCGATAAATTGTGTGCAATTTCGGAAAATGTAAAAGAACGTTTCTGAAATTACTTTTGTATCACTAAAGTATCGAAATGTCGATAGATATACCGTGTATCGATAGTTGCATTTATAGACACGTTTTAAATAACATTTAATTCTCTTTTTAACTTATCGATAATGTAATATTATTAAAATCAACTTAATTTGTGCAAAAACAAAACGAAAAGTAGGAAACTGAACATAAATCGATTTTTTCGATAGCTTTTACAAGGCAATTCTACAGGTCGTATTTTTTTTATACAACATCTTCCACAGTGTGGCCGAGACCTATACAAAACAATTGATTTTTAATTTAAATGCGTGAGTTTTATGGCCTGTTTTCTTGGTCTGGATTGGATGGGGTTTTCGGCAGGCAAAGTCCAGTTGAACTTGTAATCTCGTCACGTTGATTTGATTTTATTGCGCCCCTTTGGCCAAAACAGGAAGCGAAACTTGCCGCAAGCATCCTGGGAGAGCGCGACCTATCATTACCATTGAGCCTACTCTGATGAGGTGAACTTTAAGTGTTGGGTGGTTGATGCCTCGCCACCCGCTTTTATGTGACTCGAAATGACCCGCGTGGCATAATTTATGCATGTCTCAGTAAGCGAACCAGCGAAATAAAACGAATCCGGCGCATAAGTCAAATTTAGAGCCCACTTAGTAGACCAATAAATACCTTTCGTATTCTGAAATACCAACAGAAAAGCGTGTAGATGAGAATGGAAATGAGACACCTTCCACTCTTGCCCCTTGCTGCCATGTTGCTGCGGAAGCATTTGTAGCTTTTAGTTGTTTTATGGCCCTAGCCGCCGCATTTTGCGCTCTTATTAAATTTCGTGTGACGACGCATAAAAACGCAGCGACAGCAGAAGAGGAAGAAGAAGAGCTGGAGAAGGAAAAAAAATTGCTTGAATATGTTGCAAACATTTTTTGCAGCTTAGCTTCCATTTTGTGTGTGGCTCCTCTTCATAAAAATTTGTTTTATATGCTGTCACACACGAGATGGGAGTGAGAGCGAGAGAATAAAGGCGAGACGTTGCAGTTAGTTGAGTGGGCGTGGCACATGTTGGACACAGCTTACACACACAACACACACATACAACCGCAGAGGTTATGGCGCGTCCGTGGCGACAACGTGGACGACTGCCAACAATAACCCAAAATGCCAACAAGTATGATAACCGCAACAGCAACAACAAAACAAACACAAGCAGAGATACACACACTTACTCTTGAGTGTAGAATAGATACAATCTGTGTGTGTGTGTGTGTGTGTAGAAGAGAGGGAGGCAGAGGCAGCGAGAGAAGAGAACAGAAGACTGTGGCAGTAACTCTGGCGCCACAACATCCAGGAAGATGTTCTGCCACATTTTTGCACTAAGCGTATTATGAAATTTTCTATATATATATTTTACAACTTGTCTGCGCTGTTCTTAAGTTTGTATTTTCTTGTTTTCTACATTCTTTTGCTTCTGCTGGTTTATTTTTTTCTGTTCTTTCTTATTTTGTTGGTTGAAAGTCCTGGGAGCTATAGTTTTGGTTCTTCTTTGTAAGTTTGCACTAAAGAGTTCTTAAAGTGAGCCACATAGCTTTAAATCAAATGCAAGTTGCGATTGAAGTGGGTTATAAAAAATTGAATATATATTGCGATGTTCGATATAAAGTTGTTTTCACTGCTGTTTCTTATGTACGTTGATAAGGAAACGATTTTATTAAAGTTGAGAATAAAATCTTATTATGTTAAGTAAGTATTTTTCATTGCTCAGAACTTTCAAATTAAATTAAATATATTTTCGATATTAATTTAAGCTTTTGACCCTCTCAGATTGCATTCTGGCCATATCAATGTCAAGTTTAAGAGTTTGCTTGAATTTTCGTTGCTCTTGGTCATGTTTCTGGTTTTCGTTTTGCAAATAGCCAACAAAGGACAAACACTTCATATGTTAATTTTCCAATTAGACTGAGAAAAATGGCACTAATTACATGCGCACGTACCACACAAACAACAACAGCAACAACACGACAAACGAGAGTAGCAACAATAATAAAAGTAGCCACTTGAAGGGCGAGTCTTGCTTCTCGGCTTTGGTCCTGGGGGCTTGCCATGCACACATACACACACACAAACATCAGGCGAAAAAAAGCAAATAAAATTAATTTTATACACCAACAGAGCAGGGGCAGGAGAAGGGTGGCGGGGGATGTAACAGCCAAAGCTAAAGCCAAAGTCTTCGAGTCAGCATAAAAAGAATAAACACAGCAAGAAAAACATAAAAATAAAGCAGCTAAAGAAATGCTGCAAATGTCTGGACTCAAGTGGGTTGTGTGTATGTGTGTGTGTGTGGGTTGGGGCAGGTGTGTGTGTGTGTGTGAGGGGGCATTAAAACGAGCGCTTGACACGCGACGCGTTTGCATTTTACACGCAGCAGGCGCAACAAAAACAACAACAACAGTAAGTCACATTGTGGGCATTGTTTTATGAGCCGCACCGCACACCAAGAAACACACCTACACACACACACACAAACATACACAGGACACATACTTATTCAAGTAGGCGGAAATATTAGCCGCACTGTACAATTCTAATTACATTTTGCCAGCCTGGAAGCCCTGGCTCGTGGTTCAGTTCCTGCCTGCAACCCTCACCCCTGCTCGTCGTCCCATCTCCTGTGTTTTGCAGCAAGGAGTCGCGTGCGCCTTTAATTTTATTTATTGCGCAAAATTGCTGACTAGAGGTGTGTGTGTGTATGTGTGGTGTCGCTGTTGCCGCAGCATCGCGTGTCGCATTGCTATAAAGTGCAACAGCAACAAAAACAACAACCACCGCCCAACCACTTTACCTTGATTCGTGTTTGAATCTTGTTTTCCTGCAGGAAATTTATAAAAGCCAAAGGTATTTTATTAAATATTTAGTTTCTGAGTAATCAGATCTAAGATTTTTCAAAGCACAAAGCATTCCTCCCTACCGATACAGTTGGTCCAACAACTTTGTATGATAGAGTATGTTATGGATCAAACTCAGTTCTCAATTGTGACGAATATCCTTAAGCAAGTGAAGGTAATTTGATGCTGCTGATGTTTATAATTAAGGGTCTGTGTTGGCAACAGGGTCGCTGAAAGTTTCTTATCTTATCTGACTTACGCAAGAGTTAAAGATTGAAGGATTGAAACATACCTGGAATGAGAAAATAAAGAAAAGTTATTGATTAGTTAAGAATAACAAGTAAGAAGGCTCGAGTCGCCAAATCTCGAATAGAAGATACTCTGAAGTAATGACTTAACTTTAAAGTTCCATATCTCTAGTGTATCTCAACCGTTTTCAATTTCAGAGCATTTTATTATTTCAACCGTTATACCGTTGATGCTGATCAAGACTTTAAATACTTTATGGTATGCGAGATGACTTCTTCTGGTTGTAACATATTTTTTTCCCCTTTTTATCCTTTTTCAATGGTAGTATTTATTACATTCATTAAGTATTTGCCATTTATTTAGGCCAACAATAAGCTCCTTCACAAAAACGCAAACACTCAATTAATACACTTCCCGTTTTATCAACCCTAATTTGTGCATCATTTTGCCAACTTCCATTATTAAAAGTATGAAAACATTATGACAATAAACACCACAATGCAAATGCTCTCAACTAACTGCTAGCTGGCCATTAAAAAGGACTCCGAAACGACAAAATAACACAAACGAAAAGTAATGCAAAGATTGCCCAAAAGGATTGCAACAGAGTGTAGATGACAAATAACGACACATTTTACGCTTAATTAAACAAGTTCAATAAACCGAACAGTTTTGTGTCGTGTCCTGCCAACAAGCACGAATCGTGCGGATGGAAGGATGGCAAGCAGGCTTGAAAAAAACCAACCAGAAAGAACCCTTTTTTTTTCGTTCTGTCATTGTTGCCGCATAATTGCCAGCATAATTCATAAAATGAAAGAGAGAGAGAGAAACCGAGTCGAGAGCAAATCATTGACTTTATTTTGTGAACAGCATTTAGGCCTCAAAGGGCTCGAACACACACACACAAAAGAAACGAACGAATTCTTGCAGATATTTTTTGTTCTAGTACTTTTTCTTTTTGCTTCTTTGACGCACGCAGCGCAAACAAAGTGGCAACAAAGTGGAGCAAGAAGCTGCAGGACATCGGGTTGGTTGCTAACTGCTAAAGACGGAGTAGTCGGTCGGTTCATCAAATGCACCACTGGCAACCAAGCCAACACTGCCTGCTGCAAGCCACTTGCTTTTTAATTAAAATCCAAAGTCATTTGCATGCGCTCCGTCCGCTGCCCCTCAAAAGGAATTGCCTCGCAATGGGCGGCCAGAATTGCTGCTACTGCTGATGCTGTGCATTGTAATGTAAGTAGTTTCTTTTGAAGATGGGTGGAAGAGAAGAGTTTAGAGAGCGACAAGCGACGACCATTATAATCATTATCAATTGCCGAGCGCTGACAACGAGCTTAACAATGGCCACACAGAAGGAAGGGGGAAGAGGGAAGAGGGAGAGGGAGCGGGTTCTGCCACAACCACTTTTGAGACTCAACCACGAGCCACACGAAAACCACAAAGGCCGCGATGCATAGCAAGTAGGCTGCTAAAAGTGAAGTGGATGTGAAGAAGATGATGCTGATGTCGGCAGCAGGAAGGAAGCGGCCAGCAGCAGCGGCTAGCTAGTGAGAGGTAGAAGGAGGAGGAGGAGGAGGTCCGGAAACCGTACAACGCAAGCGGAAACGGAAAGCCTTATTAAACGGAAACATTTCGCCTTTTGGCTTCGTGCGAACTCCCCGGCATGAAAATATGCTCGACGGCACAGTTGCTGCTGCTTCTCATAGTTTATGCCAATATTTTTGCAACTATGCCACGCCCACCCCCAACCCCCACCGTTCGCTGGCATCAGTCAAATCAAAAGCAGCGCTGCTGATTTTATTGGCCAAGGAGTGAACATTGCTGGGGTTTTTTTTCTGCGTGTTTTCATCAGCTGCTTCGCTGTCCCTCTGGCATATCAATTGAAAAATTGCAATTGAAGAACGCAAAAGCGAGAGAACAGAGGAAGGAGGAAGGCGTAAACGGACGTAGCGTATGAAGAAGGCGGCAAAGTGTAAGAAATGCTCTCAAAGGATTCGCGGCGGCTTTTGAAGTGTAAATCACAGCGGCAAGTAATGACAATTTCTGCAGCGTAGTCAAGTGTAATTGGAAAAAACACACACACACACACACAGGCAGAAAGATAGAGAGAAAGAAAGAGAATGGAAACAGAAACCAGAAATTGATATTTACCGTTGGGGTTTTCATGCAACAACACACGCACAAAAAATGGCAAGCATTTAATGCTGTCCTCAAGACATTAAAAGCAATCAGCATGGAAAGCGTTTAACAAACTGAAGTAGATAAGCGAAAGAGCATTACAATTAGTGTTGGAAAGAACTATTAATATAATTATATCAAAATGGAAGCTTGGTTCGGGTTGGTCGAACAAAAATTTGAGCCCTTTCCTAAAGAGACTTTTTTTTTAGACATAAGCCTTTGATGAACCATTAAAAACATTAAAGGCTTTGTGCTGCAGGCAAAGTTAAAGTAATTTTTCAAGAGCAGATTTCGAACCCAACTGAATTTCATTCTGTGTGTGTGTGGAAGAGATATTTTATAGTGACCCACAAGCAGGAGCAACAACAATGAGAGCAACCTCAAGCATTAAATGTTGATGTGGATGATTTAAGCTGGGTTCACGTTCAGTTTTTGAGCAGCAGGCACGCAGCATTCTGCAAGTTATAATGTGCCATAAATCAAAGTCAAAGCCTAGCATATTACATTTTATAGCACAAATAGAGAACGAGTGAGCGGGAGTGAGAGAGAGCATAGAGTATAGAGCCCTTCTGTTGACCACATTAAAGCTCGAACACAAAACTTGGAGCTCGCAAACACATCAAAAATTTGTTTAGGACAGCACAAGGGTCGTGAGCTTAGGGGGTAGGCACCAACAAAAGCAAAGTTTGCTCATCATTAACAAAACAAAATATTGAACATGCCTCAGTGGCAGTGGCAGTGGCAGTGGCAGTGGCAGTGGCAGTAGCAGTGGCAGCGCCAGTCGCAGTCAACCCAAGAACTCATCGAGCGGGGCTTACATTTCAAGTTTTTGCAAACAGCAGCAACAGCAAGAAGAAGTTGCACTCAAGTGCCTATTTATCTTATTAAGACGATGCCAAGCAGCTTGTTTGGGTGCCCAAAAGCCGTGGCTGGCCTGCACGGCACTCGGTGGGCGTGGCATTATTGTCTGTTTGCCTTTGCTTAGTTTTTTTTTTGTGGTGGGGGGAGGAGAGGGGAGCTAAGGGAAACTACTCTCGCTCGGCAAGGACACCGTTAACAGAAAGAAGCTTCTTTCTTTTTTTGCTTGCCTTGCCTATTAGTTTATTTTGCTGCTTGAAGTAGTTTCTAAGTTTCTGCACAACAACTTGGTTTGCTGCTGCTTCTCTGGTGCTGAGTTTGTTTTGTTAATTTGATAGGGCATACTTTTGAGACCGAGAGGGAGATAGAGGGGAAGAGAGAGGGGGAGAGAGAGAAATAGTTATTGCGTTGACTTTTGTCCACTTACACTCGTCCATATAAACATTGTGAATGCTGCATAAATGTGACTGAATAAACAAAATGAAAATGTTCCATGGCTTGTTGACATGTCCAGAGTTGTCGCCCGCTCTCAATGTCTAACTACTGCTAACTAGTGACTCTCCGTTGGACTGCATGGATGTGAATGCTATGAATACACTTAAAGTGCTGTCAACATTTTTGGTCCTGTTTGATTTTTGTCAAGTATGCATATTTCCAGTATATATATGTATGTATGTGTGTGTGTGGACCAAAATGTATGCTAATTGGCTTTTGATATTGTGCCATTGTGGGTGTGTGGGGTCAGTATATCATCGTCATCTGACTGCGCGGAGTGTGGGCGGGGCGGTAATGGCTTTAAAACTAAAGTTCTGGGTGGATATCATCATTGTGTGGTTTCTGTGGCAACAGTGTGACTCTAGTGTTGAGAGGCGTGTTAGTGGTTAGCAATTTTGAGTGATATAGTGGTCAAATAGAGTAGACTTTTTGCTGCTTAGCAGACAGTGGATGCCAAGTGGAACGTAAATTTGTGCAAATTGTGACTCAGTAGAATAAATAGTACAGCTGGAGAAGCTTAAAAGAATAAAACAACTATTTAACGTGTGGATGGAATGTGGAATATATGTGGAACGTATGTGGACTCCATTTGAAAAATCTTTAATACACTTAAGAGATTTTATTACGTGTCAAAATAGCTAAAACATATTTTTCACCCAAGTCAATGGTGCTTGGAACTTATTTTAGAAGTATTCTCTATGCTCTGAGATTTAAACACTGATACAATCACCTGAGGCACACAAGCGAAACTCATTTCCCTGGCAATTTTCAACAATTGTGACAAGCTAATGATTTGTAGAATTCATTTGCATAGCCAACAACCAAACAACAACTTTTCCCCAATGTCTCGATTCAAACACAAGAGAATAAAAATAACAAGCAAAAAAAAAAAAAACAGAAAACAAGCCAAAAAGTGACCCCAAAGCAAAACTTTTTAATAGAAGCAAAAGTTTTGCGTTAGCTTAATTTATTAACCTCTCGAGATTCGATATGCGGAGATTTCCAAAAGAACCAACGAACGCACAATGCTAAGAACTGAGAACTGAGAAAAGAGAGAACGAAGTGAAAACTCATAAATATCGATTTCATTGGCATCGCGTACATTTCATGGTTATCGGTCGAGCCAAAAACCAAAGCTGATGAGCACTCAGCACTAGGGAAGGAACCAAAGGGAGGGAAGACGGGACAAACATACATTTATATGCATGTGGATGTATATCGTGTGCGAATCATCCACACGCCATGACTAAAAGTTACTAAATTTTCCGGCCGTTTGCGTCATTAATTTCCAAAAAAAAAAAAGGAATTCGAGGAAAAAAGGAAGTTGAGAGAAGCTCAAAATGGAAGTGGTAAAAGGCAACCAATTGAATGGCATACAGTGGGAGAGAGAAACCAAAACCGAAACCAAATATGAAACGCAACAAAAGTTTCGCGAACGAGCGCGCCGCCGATGCTTGTGCACTGATAAGGATAATGGATTTGGACTCCTGGCCTCCAACAACGATACTGAAACTGATGATGACGATGACGACAACAATGAGCAAGAGGATGAGAGCCACGGATGATGAGAATGTGAAAACAGAGAAGAAGTAAATTTATTCATTGACAATTGAGTTGCGGACTGCGGACTGGAAATTGAGTTTGGGTCAACGTTGCGCGTTATTTAGATGTTCGCCAACTCCTCCACATCACACCACTCCACTCCAGTTGATTTTGATTCCCATTTCGTCATCAGCATCGCCAACGTCATCGTCATCATCATCACCATCATCATCGGTACATCCCAAGTAATTTCAAGTGCTGAATATTTATTTGCAGAAACGCTCTTTGCTTTAATATTATGGCTGTTATTATTAAAAATAAAAAATATAAACCACCAAGGCACAAGTGGTTTGCGTTTCGGTGGGGCTTGGTCCGAGCCAGACACGTATTTCAAATATTTTTGCGCTCACAAAATGTCAAGTATAGTTCTTGGCTTACAAAAGCAGCAGCACAATTTTCAATTCGTTGCCTCTGAAAAGCATCAAGTCTTAAAATCGAAGACAAGTGGTGGAGTGTTTCATTTTATAGTGAAAGCTTTACACCGAGACGTGTGAGGTTATGCTAAAATATTTCCTCAATTTGTACAGCATTGAATTACTGAAACATAGTTTATAGTTTCAGTTCAACTTTGCAGCTATTCAAGCTTGTTTGGCATTTACTGAATTTTACATGATTTTTCAGGTTTTGTGTAATTTTAACATAATTGAAAGCTCAACTGCATTTCAAGTGTTCATAACTTTTAAATGGATTCCAATTTAAGTTTATTTGAGTGGTCAGAAACTTGAAATGTTTGCGCCGTAAATGCAATAAACTTAACTTTTTTGTGGAATTTAATTCTGCATTATTAAAAAACCATATTCATGAGCTAAGCTGCAACTCTCTCTCTCTCTGCCTGATTATCTATGTCTCTTTTTCGTTATTTGGATAGCTCTGCGGCAATACTTCACATGAACAATCGCCCCACTGATATTTGCGCAAAGGCCTTTTCATTTTCATGAGTCGTTTTTATACCCTGAACCCATTGAAAATGGGTAAAAAGGGTATAATGGTTTTGTGCAAAAGTATGTAACAGGCAGAAGGAAGCATCTCCGACCCCATAAAGTATATATATTCTTGATCAGCATCAACAGTCGAGTCGATATAGCCATGTCCGTCTGTCCGTCCGTATGTATGAACACGTCGATCTCAGAGACTATAAGAGCTAGAGACTCCAGATTTGGTACATAAGCTCGCCTAATCCCTAGGCTGTTTGTTCCAAAGTTTCGATAACTTATTCCGCGTCTGATATACACATGTGATCGATAACAAAAAAATTTTGAATTTGGAAAACTTTTTGATGCAGTTTGAAAGATTAGACTAAATAATGACAATCTGTGAATCTGTTTATTGAAATCGGTTGAGAAACACTGGAGATATGGAGTATTGAAGTTAAGAAAGTATGCACTACACGCGTATACACACTCACACATACTTGCAAGCACTGACTGTATGCGTAAAATATAGGGTTCAGGGTATAGTCTAGTCGGGATTTCTCGACTAGAGCCTTCTTACTTGTTTAGCTTTTCCCTACACAAGTATTTTGCTTCGTCTCTTTTTTTGTGTCTATCATTTTGTTGTCTATTATTCTGTCTTCTCTTCTTTTTTTGTTTGTTGTGTGCCGCATAAAATACTCGTAGATGTTGTCGTGGTATATAAAATCTAGTTTCAGGCAAATGGCCACAAAAGATTGATTTTTTCTACTGCTGCTGCACAACTATACTACTTGTTTATTTTGTTGGTATTATTTGTTGTTGCAGCTGCTGCTGCTGCTGTTTCGTTCTTTTTTTCTACGCTGCTGGCAGCTGGCCAAGCACAAATTTGTTTTGAGTGCCTCGGCGACGACATGTCCAACAAACCCAAACCCCCGCCTCCTACCGACCAAAAAAATACAAACCCTGCCAAAAAGATACTTTGCTATACTTTGGCAATGCTTTAAAAATTTGCTTAACAAATTTGTCAAATTTGTATATGTTCCTCGAAAGCAAAGCAACAAAAAGAGAGATAGACAACAACTTTGGCTAAAACAATGACACAAATTATAAACAACAACTGCAAAAAAACAAAATCTGCAAAAACCGCAGCGCAAAAAAAAAAAGAAAAAAAAATAGAATCAAAACGAAATAAACTTTTGCGGGCAAAACACGTAATAACATTTAAAAAGTGCTGATGATGGTTTGGAGCCACACACACACACACACAGAGATGCAAGCCAAATCCGTGGGGCAAGATGATGATGATGATGATGATCGTTTCAAGTTGTTGCTGCTTCGGGGCTACCACAGGCCACAACTTTTGCTGATTCAACACTCTCGATTTTTTGTTGTTGTTCGTTCTGTCGCCCTTTCATCCGTGTTGCTGTTGTTGTGCTGCATTTGTTGAGTAAGTATTTCATGTTGTGCTTCAAAACATTTTCGCATTTATTCTTAATTATCAAGAGCGCATTTTTACCCCAGCCCATACCTCCCGCCCCGCCACACTTGCCAGCCAGCCAGCAGCTATAAATCTAGTTGCCAGAGCTTTCATTACCAAGCAGTTGGATGCCCCTTCCCGCAACATCCGCGAACCGCTACTGACTTCATCCAACCCACACACACACACACACACATACACTCGACATACTTTATCATGACGCGCGGCGTATTTCAACATATCTTCCACACACTGACAGATGAGCCAACATCCAGACAGACTGCAGTCCCTCTCTCTCTCTCTATCTCTCTCTCTCTATCTCTCTGTCTCTGTGCGGCAGCAGTTGCAAGCATGTCTGGCTCCTGAATGTCCTGTGTGTGTGTCCAGTTGTCACATTTGGAACATATGACAGTTTAATTTACTTTTATTTTCGTGTTTGCGTTTGTGTGTGTGGAATGCATTCCAACAAATGATATGTGGGTTTTTGAGAGTGTTTTCTCTTTTTTGAGAGCTGTTTAAAGTTGATGTTGATGTTTATGTCATTTAATTTCAATTACGATTAAGTATTTTTGCCCCTATTCCAATTTTAAGCTCAATTATCACAGCGAAGAGTGAGAGAAAATGTTCGTTGATTATTTTAATTATGCGACTGGCTGGTAATTTATGTTTAAATGTGAGTTAGTGCAAAGAATTCTGTTCCTTTTTGGCTTAATTTAAAGTATTTTAAAGCAATGTGGATTGCATTGTTGTACTACTAATAATAATAATAACCACTACAACCACTTTATGCCGAATAAATACACGAAAAAGCAATCAACTCTGTGTTGCCTGAGCGGGGCATAATAGAAAACCAACGTTTACAATATTGTTCAAGCGAATCACAGAAAATAGAAATGCAAAAAACAAAAAACAAACACACAAAATGAACAGCAAAGATAAATAAAAAAATAAGCTGCAAATGCTTTTAAATCATAAACAAAACGACGATCAAATGCTCTTGCATAGCTAATGAACAGCTATTGTTATAGTACACATCTTCTTTTTTTTTATTGGGCAAAAAGAAATATTGAGAGATTTGTTTAAAGAAATAAATACGTGCAAAATAAATGAAAAAAATATTATTAATTTAGTTTAGGTAGAGTATCTTAGCTAAGAGTTGAAGTAAAATATATTTGTATACGCTGACAATATGGGCAAATGGTATGCCAAAACAATGACAGCAGGGAAATCAACACGCCAAAAAGGCTGACAAACGACAAATGAGTAAAAAGCCCATGCAAAGGACGAAAACTTCCTTTCACTGCGAGAGGGAAAGAGGTCCAGACAATGTGATGTGGCGGCTTGCGTGACTGGCGACAATGCGACGGGGATGTGGATGCTGACGATGACGCCATCGACCAGACCTGACTGCCACTGCCACACAGCCCCAGCCAATGTAGTGCTTTTTATTATACTTTTTTACTTTACCCCAAGACGAAGCCGATAAACAAACAACAAGTTTTTTGGTTAAATTTTCAATATATGCATAACTAAGCCAAATAAAATAGCAGCCAAATTTTCACACACACACACGCACAAACAGAAATAAACTTAAACATAAGTACATATACATATACGTAAGACTGTCATGGAATATGTTCTGTCTGCACCACAAAGAGTGGTTGAGTTTTCTTCTTCGGTTTTTTGTTGCCAGCAAATACTTCCACTTGAATACAATTCCTTTTGCTTAGAGATCTCAGGAGATTTGTATTGTTTTGCTGTTTTTGTGTGTGTGTTTTGCTGTTGTTGTTGTTGTTGGTGTTGCTGTTTTTGTGCACTTGTTTACTGTGTCTTTGTACAAAATAGAAAGTAGCAACAGCAGTTACAACAATGCAACTCACAAGAATCGCTCTTCCCTTCCTTGCGGAACCCTGCGGCTCTACACATGTCAGAAGACTAAAAGAGAGAGAGAAAAAAAGGAAGCTTTTGCCTGGCTCGAGGGATTTTTGCATCTTTTGCGCACCACACTCGGAGTAAAAATGTAAATTTACATTAGACGCAAGTAAATTTAAATAATGCGCGTAAAATTTACTACACAGCATTGTACTTTGCCGCTCGCCTTTCTTGTGTTCTTTTGTCTGTGGAGTAGCTGTGGCAAAGTGGCAGCCACAGTACTAGTTGCAACAACAACAAACAAAAGAGAAAAGCTTTAGATAACAGTTATGGTATCGCCTTAGCTGTTGTCGGTTACTATGGGCCACCAATATGTTTGCCAGTGGCAGCTTTTGGCTCTGCTGTGGCTTATAAAATGTGTTGACAAGCATAAAGCTGAATTGTTACGTTAGATTTGAGCAAACTGCTAAGCACATACCTACAAGTTATACATACAAGTTATGTTTTGTGGAACAGAGAAATTTGTGAATGGCCGAAGGGCGAACACTTGCAGTAAGAGTGTTGTTATGCACGTAGGTTATATAAGCTGTGGATCGTATGTGGAACATATGATTAATGTCTGTAAGTTAACTATAAGTGTTGTAGATTGACCCCAAAGCCATGTTCAACGGCAAACTGTGTGTGGAATATATGTGGATTGTATTATTAAGCTTGTTGCATTCAATTCATCACATTTATTTTCTTGCAATCGGCTTAACTATTTAGCCAGCTCAGCTCTCAAAAAGCTTGTTACACCCCGAAATAAAAAGTTAGCCACCCGCCCAAAAGCCGCATTTATGAGTCTGTGTCGGTTTTTTAAGACCACAGCCGCTGATCACACAAAATCCACATGCATTTTTCATGCTTTGTCAAATAAACAGCCAGGCATCCTAGATATACGATATAGAGAACACACTTTCTCCCCACCACAAAGGAAACATTTTTTCAACGGCTAGACGATGGCAAATCGTGCCCGGGTTTCAATTTTTTTTTTTCTCTTCGTTCGCTTTCTGGTTGTGAAAAAAGTTTTGCCCAGCGCATTTACTTGCCAATTTTCAAAGAAACCAGAAGCGCACAGCAGCAACAACAACAAACAACATGTCGTCGTACAATATGCAAGATGCGTTGCAGATGGGAGTGGGCGAGGAGGGGGTTTAAAAACACAGAGAAGCTTGTCTAATAAAAGTCTAGTCGACATTTTTTTTTTCGTTTGTTTCGCAACCCTCCGCGAATTATACACAGTTTGATCCGTTTTGCGACCCCACAACACACACACATACACACATGTGGCGTGGGGCAGTTTGCAAAGGGGGAAGGAGGAATAGAGAGGCAATGCAATTTTCGTGCATGACGCAAAAACGTGGCTTGAATAGCCAAGTAAGTCTCACATTATAAATAAATAAGCAGCTCGACACAGGACACAAAAACTACCCTCTTGATCGAGTTTCGGGTAGCAGGAACAAAAAAAAAATATATATAAATTATATTAAGCAAGCGAGGCAAACATTTTAACAAGTCAATAACATGTCAAGTGAAAAGTTTTTTAATATTTTGAAATTGTTGTCGCACCACCCAAAACGAGAACTGTAAACTTCAAGCGTCAACTCGTTTGAACCTTCCAAGTGTTTTTCGTTTTTTGGAAGCACGTTTGCCTAGATGTGGGCGTGGGCGTGTGCGCATGGATGGGGTATGATGGCTGGGGGCGTGGCAGACACGTGTCTGACAGCGCAATTAATCAAAATTTACAATAATTTTATGTTCTCTTGTCCTTTTTTGTTTTTTTTTTGTTTTGTGCGCCACTTAAAAATGAATCTGTTGGCATCTTGTGTGAATCGTTGTTGTGTTGTCATGCTTTTGAGATTTGCTGGCTTTTAGTGTTAGCCACAAGTGGAATTTTAAATGGCCCGACTGTCTATATTAAAGTGACAACTTTACCACAACAAGTGTGGATGTGTGTGTGTGTGTGTTTTGTGGAACGTGCAACATCATTGTTGGTTTGACTCTGAAGCAGATTTTGATTAAGTAGTAGAAAGTAGTTAAGGTTGAAACGTCAGTTTGAAAGTCCTGCAATTCAGAATTATTTATTTTCTTTACTTCAAGGAACTTTGCATTCGTCTTAAGCTCTTTTTCAGTTGCAGCCAAAAATGACTAACTAAACTATACACTTAACTTGATTACAACTCAAGCTTTTACCTGGTCCAAGTTTCATGCATTCACAACTCTCAACTTTCAATATTAATTTCAATAAATCAACAAGTGCATTTTTTGAATGAACAAACTTTTTGCAAATCGCAATGCAGGAGATAGAAAAAAGCCATTCAGTTGCAAGCATGACTCATACACAAAGTAATGGCAATACGGCGCCATGAAGTATGCAGCAAAATTCTTTTATATGGCTACGAAAAATTCCAATATGTGTGAGCCGTGTGTTCTCGGTGTGTAAAATCAAGCAGAAAATATTTCCAAAACTTTTCGCATTCAAATGCATTTACTTAATGTATTAAAATGTTGCTGCCATAAAAGAAATTGTTTCCTTGATTAAGTTAGGGTAGGTTACCCACCCACCTACAGACGTGCCCCATTCCACCTCTGACAAGATGAGTTATGTGCTTTTGGCAAGACATTATACAAATGTGGCCATACTTTGATTTTTCTTAAGAGCAAAAATAAAATGTGGAAATAAGTTCAACTGTCATTTATTTTTTTAAGACCCCGAACTTTTTTGCTTATGAACTTTCGCACTAATGCTTTGCCATGGCTCCTCCATGTGCAAACTTATTGTCTGCCACTTTTATTTCAGCGTGTTCTTTAAAGTTTTGCAATTTTTCCTTCATTTTTTTGCTTTCGCCAACCCACAACAAAAAATGTGATTTTTTACTTACCCCCCGCTTTTGTGACTTTTTGCACGCAACTGGAAGAACATGGAAAAAAGAGTAAAGTTTTTTTTGGGCGTCCCTCCATAAAGTCAGTAGTACATAACCGAAACCAATATAATGTGTGTGCAGTCAAAGTTTTCCTTGGGGGTGCATGTCCCTTTTCTTTCAGTGCGCTCACTCTTTACCCCACCTTCAATACCTACACTTTCTTTTCTTGTAGCACTTTTCTCTGTTTTTTTTTTTTGTGCTTGCCTTGTAGTATTTGTGTGGCTTGCATTGCGTTGCAAATGTCATTATTCTTGTCGTTTTGCTGCTTTAAGCGATTTTCGTGAAGTCGTTTCAACTTGACTGTTAGTTTTTTTTACAAAAAAAAAAAAAAAAATTGCTTGCCCCGTCGGCACGTGGCCGTTTGGCGAGAGTAAAAAGAAAGAAAAATGCGCTAAATAGTTTCGAAGAATATTAAAAAATTCCTTAGCACTTACGTGGCCAGTTGCCGTTAAGATGAGGGCTGAACTTACCTACAAAGAGAAAGAGAGAGGGAGTGAAAAATGTGAAAAGAAATTTTCGTAAGTTTGTAGGTAAAATGTTAAGATTTATGTTATGCAATTTAAGTGCATAATATACTTAACTTAGCTTATTTACTTAAAAGGGGAGGTTAAAAATTAGTAAACAGATTTTCAGTTCTTGTAAATTTGTAAATGATTTTAAGGATACTTAAGCCAATGTATCCAACACTGTGTTGAACATTCAAAACAGGTGCTATGTGTATGTGTGTGTGTTGCAAATTAAATTAGTCAAAGATCAACATCAGCAACAGCTGTACGTTTAATAACTTTAAGCCAAATATAATGTGTGTATGTGCCAACTTTATCAAGTTGCAGCAAGCAGAGACTGCTGCGAAAGCCAAGTTAATAACATGACTAAATAATTGCTAATTTACGTGTAACAAGAAAATTTTCCTATACGTATATGTACGTACGTATATGTACGTGCTTAATGTTGCACACGTTGCTTGTTGACCTTAAGGGATGGGCGTTGGTTGCTTTTGGGGTTGGGCAGGTCAACATTTGTAGAACAATATCAAATTTTGATAGCACAGTAAGAAACACATGCGGCTAATTAGTTGGTTTAAGAACCGGTTTAATACTTGAGATTCCAGGAAAATGGAAAATATAATGATGGATTTTAATTTAACGAAGGATTTTCCTTTAACAAAGTTTTAAAACGCTCAACTTTTTTTCTATTTCTTTTTCTAGTTTAGTTTTTCATAACGAATAAAGTTCGGGCTTATATTATTTATTTCTTTGAACTGGGCATTGCATTGAGCTTTTTTCAAATGTTTAAGTTGAGCTGTGAATACAAGAGGAAATGGAAAAAAAAAATAAATACATAATGTCATGTTCAGCAGTTGCACTCACTAACAAACTTGCAACTAGTTGTAGTACTCGATGTGTGTGTGTGTGTGTGTGTGGCAAAATGTGGTATTTGTTTAGCTAACAAACCAAGGCAAACCTGACAGAAAGGGGAGTGCTCAGTTGAAGCGCCAAAAGCTGTCCGGAGGCCAGCCAACTTTATATAGTATGATTGTGATATATATATATATACTCTTTTTTTTTTTGATTTAAGCCCGCTCTCGCTTGTGAATTGTTAGCCAAAGAGGCGAAGAGAACACGTCAGTCGTTTGCCAAAAATCAAATGCAATCAGCGAAAACAAATAATGGCATAACGTGCCGTATTTCCAAACATTGTGAGAGTGTGTGAATGCTACGTGTGTGTGTGTGTGTGTGTGGATGCTAAATGCAAATATAAACCATTCCCCTGCCTATCCCACCAACCGCTTTAAAACATCAACGGGAATATAGACAAGTGCATTTAATGCAGTCGATCTAATAAATATTCAAAGCTATTTTAACATATTGACGTATTTCATATGTAATAGCAGAATAATCATAACAAAACAGACAAAAAGATATTCATAAAATCGGCAAATGTACATTTCCTATAGTTCACACTATTCTGGCATGGCTTATGCAAAATGTTAAGCATATTTAAAATGTTTTGCAGTTTGAAGAGTAACAAAAAGTACTTTTTGATTAAATATACGAATGAACAGTTTTGGACTTAATATTGAATTGGTTTTAGAGATTTTATTTTTATCATGCTGAACTAGAGAAACTTTGAGAAACTGAAATATTCTATTTTGACAATTCTATGCGCAGCTTTGAGCTGTTTTTTTTTAGTTCGATATCTATTGCATTCAACGCGAAAAATATTCGGTACATCAACATACAGTGGGCACTATATGTATGTGTATTTATGTGTGTGTGTGGCTTATGCAGTATTTACAGGCACAACTTCAGCTAGCACCCTTCCTATCCACCTCTCTCTCCACGTGTGTGTGTGTGTGTATTTGTATTTTCATTTCGCTGCAACTGGGATTTACTTTTTTTCGCGTCCTCATCAGAGAGATGGCTGCTGTTGCGGCTGTCGCTTGAATGTATGTGCGAGTGTGTGTGTGTGTGTGAACGTGGACAGCCGATGCGCGTAAATTTAAATTAGCAAACACACACACGCACACGGTGTGCTTGTTGTTTGTGTGTATATATGAAATTACGCATACGCCATGTTGCACCACATTTTGACTACTTCATTACCATGTTTAATCAGATCATTGCGTGTGGCAAACGGACAGGACAGGACAGGACAGCAGCAGCATCATCTGCTGCAGAGGTCAGTTCATCAGTCTACCGTAATATCCCTCCAGCACCGCGCTCCGCCCTCTCTCACACACACCTTTATCCTCTGCTGCAATCATTTAAATGTTGTGCATTAATATTTCACACGCACACACACACACACATACACAACATGGCACGCAATATTTGGCTAACCAAACTATCGCTATCCTTATCTACATCTGTTTGCTGTCTCTTTCATTGACTACACTTTGACCATATCGTCGTCTGGGTTTTAGTTTTTAGTGTTTTAAATAACAATTTGCTTTTGCATAAATTTACGCATGTTTTCCACTGCAAAACTTTGTTGCCTTTTACACATAATTTGTATAGCTTTCATTGTTGTTGTTGTTGTTGTTCCTTGTTGCTTTTATTGCTATTGTTATTGTTTTGACGATGTTGCTATTGTTGTATATATATATATATATGTATATATATTGCTTGTAATGTGCAATAAAAGCCGGTTGCGTCAGAGATAATCGTAAACTGTTTTGTTGTTGCGTATTAAAGTTACTGCATTTAAGTCTTCAATGACACAAAATGCTATAAAAATGAGTCGGCTTTTATTCAGTTAACTGAAAAAACAAGTTACCAAATTGTATGCAAAATTGTTGTCAATACAAAATGCTGGCTAACTAAAGATTATGCGAACAATATATAAAAGATAAATAGCAACCGCAATTTGCTTATCGCAGGATACAAAATGAACTGGGTTTAAGGGTTTTGGTTTTATTGTATGGAAATTGATGACAGACATAAAGCAAACTTGTCGAGTTTTGTATATATGTTGTACTTCTATGACTTTAATATCATTATGATTTAATCGTTAAGTCAAACTGCATAGATTAAAGTTTGAAACGGCAAAGCTCAAAGTTTTTTTTAACCCAATTTAAGTCTTAGTTGTATTGCTATATACAAAAAGTCTGTAAATACTCTAGCCAAGAGATATGGGACACCTTTGAATATAGCAAAACTTAAACGATTTTGCAACACAAACTCTTATAAAAATGCATAAAAACTGAAGCTTGCAACACAAAAAACATATCGTAATCCATCTTATCACTTATTTTTGATTAACCTGAACAACCAACATTGGCAATATCGATATCAATTGTGCAATAATATATTTGCCATGTAATGACTTATACTAGCATCCAACTTGCGCCCCAACCCTCCTGCTGTCTTTAGTCCTTATTGACTTAAACTCATTACACAAATAACTCGAAGTCAAGCGATGTCTCTCTCTCACTCTTTCGCTCTCTATCTCTATGCATCTCGTTCTATGTCTGGTTGTGATTTATGTACATCAATAACACAACACAGCGAAGAAAACAACAAACACACACACACACACACCCACACATAAATTACACAGTGCGACACGTACACAAATGGCAAATACAAATATTTGTCGAATTTCAAGTACAAGACTAAACAATATAGATTACCTAATAGATATGGCAGATACACTTCGATAGGGAGTCAGATATCTGCAGTCTTCAAAGGCCCGAAAATGTTTTTGACATCAGGCAAAACCGCAAAACAAAAGCTATTGCATCAAGAGGAAGGGGGTTGACTTTAAGGGGTAGCAAGAACGATATATGCATGGAAACATAATTAGCATCGGGCGCTTTAATTGATAGTTAAAACAAACGCCAAACAATGCACACACACACACAACAAACAAGCGAACAGAAAGAGAGAGAGCTGAAAACTTTGCTCTTTGCTGTTGTTTATTAATGTCTGTTGTTGCAGTTGTTTTCTTGTTGTTGTTGTTGTTGTTGTTGTTGTTGTTGTTGTCTGACATGTCAGGCTGCTTATTTAGCTCATTTATTTTGAATGGCAGCTTTGGAAAGTGGATGCACTTGCGGCCAGAATCAGCCTGGCAAAAACAGCAGCAGCACCAGCAGCAGCCAGACACACAATAACAAGGATGAGTTTAAGTATGGGTTGGCAGCATTAATTTCCTTGCAATAAATGGCTTAAATTACGCTCCAACAAACGCACTCACACAACATCAAACACGCTTACATGCACAGCAAAAAAAAACAAGAAATAAAGTTTAAACTATCTTGCATTAAGTATACACAATGTGGATAAGAACTTGAGAGCTTAGCAAAAACTTTTAACCAGAAAAACAAATAACAAAAATAAAGCTCATTCACCGCAATTGAATTTCTGTATATTATTTTCTAGATTCAAGTTAACTCACAGACATTTTCTCTCACTGTACCTGTACTTTGCACACTTTTAGGCGTCTTGGTCCCCTGTCGTTTATCTTTCGCTCTAGCTGAGTGCATATCTTATCGCCATGGCTCGTGTGTATCTCTCATGGATGCCTCGGATGCTGCGGTTTGCCTGCTGCACAAATTTATTAGCTGCCATTTAAATTGGCCCTCAATTGACATAACACCCATCCACCCACCCCGCCTACATACACATTTGTGGCTGGCAATTGCTGCAGCACCTGCAGAACCATCATCATAATAGTACGTAATTCATGTGTATCTTATAGCTGCGGTTACGTGCCTGCGTGCAGCAGATTAATTGTTTTCATTTGCCACTTTATCTAAGCCTTCAAAAAAATAAAACCACAAACTTTGTACGGGGCCAGCGGGGAGGTGTGAGTGGGAAAGAAGGGTTAAAGCAACTGTCGAAAAAGATTTGCATAAACTTTTGTGCATTATGCAATTTAGAAACTAAAGTGGTTAAATGAAGAACGAAAATGCTGTCAATTAAGAGACACTGACATGTTGCCAGCGAGAAGGGGAGTTGGAAGATTTGGAAGCTTGCGGGGTTTGTTGGTTTAGTGCTATATGCATATTTGAACGCAACTAATTAGCTGTCAAAACAGAATAATATCAACTGGATTTAAACAGACACACACACACACACACAAAATTTGAATGGCAAATAAACCAGCAACTGTATTATGTACAATTTGTTTAATCACACGTGGACCAGGGGGCAGGAGCGGGGTAAGTGAGCAAAAGAGCCTGCCAAAAACCCAAACACACACACATAACCTGTACAATCCTTGCACACACACACACATGATAGGCTGGCTGGCTGGCTGGCTGGCAGGTTAGGCAGCTAGTAGCAAAGTCAACACAACAGACACAAGTTACACACACACGCATATATATCTGTGTGTGTGTGTGTGTGTATATGGCAATTGTATCTGTATCTGTATATCTACATCTTTCTATCTGCATATGTGTACATGAGCAGAGGCAAAGTCAAAAAGTTTTTTTTTTGGGTCTGCTACACATTTTTAGTTATACACAGACCTCTGCCTGTCTCTCTCTCCCTCTCTCTGCCACTCTCTCTCTCTCTCACACACACACTCTTCTATAACAAGCGCTCTGGCTTGCTGTCGGTGTGCATAATCGAGCGGATACAATCATTTTAATAGACACGCCGGTGTTATAATTTATATGCAAGCATATCCGTTCCAGGACATCGTCCAGCCAGGCCAAGCCACAATTTCTATGCCATTTGCATATCTGTGGCAATATTGTTGTTGAATTTTCGTTCGTACTTGTTCCTTTGTGTGTGTGTGTGTGTGTGTGTGTGTGTGTGACTTTTGCTAGCTATTATTGTGTTAATTTGCAGGTTGATGTTGCCAGTGCACAGACAGAAAAAGAGAGAGAGAGAAAGGACGAGAAGGGTACATATGTGTGTCTTTGTGTGTTTTGTTTGGGCCATATGACAACTGGCAAAAAGTTTTTATTGTTGCCATTTTGCGCGCTATAATTCATAAAAACAATGTGAAAAATATTTGTCGCTTGTTGGTTGGCTCATTGTGTGTGTGTGTGTGTGTTAGAGTGGAAGTTTGGTGTTAGGGTGGCAACAAATTGTTGAGACGATTTGTCAACGTAATGAAGACAACAAAAAGCCGAGATAAAACTTCATGAAACAAAAGAAAAGTATTTAAATTTAAGCTTAATGATCTAGAATAACATTCAAACAGCTAATTACTGCATACCAAAAGGTAACAACAATTGGTAGATATTTAAAAAAATGTCTGAATTTTAATCAACATTCGAAACGTTAGTCAAAAGTTTAACTTTTATTATTTAACTGTAGATGATTATTATTATTGTTATTATTATTCGTTGTTAAGCTGTCAACTAGCAATATTCCCTCGAAAAACCAACTCGAACAAATCATATTAATGACAATAATAATATGCAAGCGATTACCTTTCGCAATTATTATAAATGTCGGTGAAAATGAGTTCACACACAAATAATAATAAAAAATAAATAAATAAAAGGTTCACAACCTGCGGATATATAAATAAGCGGATATTTAAAATGATTAATTCATACATTAACAGCAACAATTAAAGTTACCCATTAAATAAATAACAAACCCAGCAGTACTGGATTGAACTACATACTCGACTGCTTCCTACAGAGTTAGTTCAATACATGGTGAGCGAACGGCGAGCCACACAAAAATGTTTGCTCATGAAAAGAAAAGATAGCTTAACTGTAGCCAAAAGTTGTTTGGAACTGGATCAAAAGCTTAAGCAATAACGAAAGACCTCTGTTTCAAATCCCGGCTAGGTAATTCCTAGCTGAATTATAAAGATGATTGGCAACATTTAACAATATTAAAGTCTTTTTAATTTCTTCTTCTCACTAGCCAAAACAGCACCCGCACTATTCGCCAGTTCGAGGTAAACGATTTGGTGTCGATTGAACAGATAGGTGGACATTTCATACAAAAAAGTAGTAGTAAAGTTGGTTGTGGTGGTCGCCTAGTGGGTAGTCATTTCACCACCCACGAACTAGTGCCCAGTACTGCAGGAATCACCCACACACACACCGAGTAGCAATACATATATATATAAATATAAATAAAACGCATGGCTATATTATTTAATTAACAATAAAAACAACAATGAAAAGAAAAACAGAAACAATGAACCAAAATATGGCTGTCCAAATGGCGTCAACATTATAATAAATGTGTGCAACATCAACAGCAACTCGAACAACAACAACAAAACAAACAACAACAACACGTGCTGAACAATAAAATATAAATTTAATTTAAGCAGCAAATAAATGGAATTGAGTTGAAGAAAAAATGGGTAAATTTAATAGCAAGCATAGGTGTAGCTGAAAGGGCTAAATGGAATGGGGGAGGGGGTGTTTTCTCGCTTGTGCTCTACCCAAAATAATTATTATGCACAATGCTGTTGCTGCTGCTGCTGCTGCTGCCTGCGTCGAGGCATCGCGACGTTTGCAATGAGAGATAAATATCAGCGATTAATTTGAAATTTATTGCGTGCATTTAATAATTTATTAGTGCGAGCAACACACAAACACACACACAGCTATTATATACTTGCTGTTGTGGCAGTAGCAGCAGCAACTGGCCTGCTTGCTTGTTGGCTGAACGTTACGTATACGCCGCATTGGCCAATTCAGCCCTTTGGCATGTCAGCGCAGCGTGAAATGCAACGTTTTGGCTCGCGCTTTGTATGTTCCTGTGTAGTGGTGTGTGTAATGTTTGTTGCTGCTGCTGCTGCTGCTGCTGTTCTTGTTGTTGTTGTGCATAAAACAATTGCATTTAAATTGCATGCCGTTGTTTAACTTTTGGGCTGTTTGTGCAAGTTTTACAGCCCATGGCCCATAAATAAAACGCAAACAACTCAATTTGCAATGCGTTCAATGCAAGCTAGACGAAGGCAGAATGAGGGGAATTCGCTGGCAAAGCTTTGCACAATTTAATGTTAAATAATCAGGCAAGCAAGTTACGGCAACAACTGAAAATGTGCAAGGCACCCAACAACACACGATTCAAATCAGGACATGAATACGGTTTGAATTTCAAATACTTTACGTGCCGGAAAATCATAAACCTACTGATTTCTTCTCTTTGTGCTTGTAAACTCAAACTCAAAATTGTGCTTTCAATATAATTTTCTGTGCTCTTGCAAACATTCGTCAGTTTTCATCATATTGACATTTTGTTTTGAACTTTTTTTTACTAGTGCCAAAACGAAATTAAATTTTCCATTCAACGTTCACATTTTCATTCAGCGCTTCATAAATCACATAAATTTCCTAATTATCTGTGCTAATTTTTTAAGCTAATCATTTAATTTGCAGCTGTCGCTTTTCCCATTGCCACAAAACCACTCACGAAGCGTTTTTTTGCTACTGTCGAGCAGCGAGCGGTTTTTTGTTTTTTGGGTAAAAATTCGCATCAACTTCAACCATTTCGCATCCATAGATAGATTTACGAAACAAAACTTTTTAATTAAAAACTTTTTTTTTCGTTTCGTTCAGCACATTGCATTCTCTTTTTTTCTTGCTTTGCTTACGCGCGGGTTTTTTTGTGATTTCCTTCTTTCGTTGGCACACAAATATTTCCTATTTTTTGTTGTTTTTTGTGTGTTTATTGTATGCGTCTTTTGGCTGGCGCCTGTCTGATGCCTGTGCTGCTATTGGGGGGGGGGGGGGGTGGTTTTGGGTTTCCCCCGTTTACAACACTGCCTCATTCGCTCTCGCCCTTAAGGCATGCGCTGCCTTTTGGGAGCGACCGCAAAGAGCAGCAACTTGTTGTTGCTATTGTTGTTGTTGCAGCTGCTGCTGCTGCTATCGTTGGTGGCAACAATTAAAAGTGCGCCACAGTCCGACACTTTTTTTTTCCTGTTGGTTGAGCGTTGGGAGCTATTGAGGGGGCGTGGTAACAGCAACATCAGCACTTAATGTCACATTTCATTAGCGCAAGAACAAAAAGTTGTTGCTGCTGCTGCTGCTGCGAGAGCAACAACAGCAATAACAACAACTTGCAAGTGTTATTGCGGCTAATAAACAAAATGTGTTGCATACCTTGCGGCGGCGAGAGTAAAATAAATTGAAAGAAAGTGTTTGGCAAATAAAAGTGATTAAAGTAAGAATTTTGATGATTGAGAAATGAACGTGGACAAATTGCTAACGGACAATGTTGCAAAGTGTTCATCACTATTTTTAGATATCTAATACTTGTGTTAACTGTTGAAAGTATTTGAGTATCGTTGAATTTCCCCACTCTGCTAACACTTAATTGTTATTTAATTCCCTTTGAATTTTCAATTAATATTTCATTTGTTAGATGAACAACAACTCGTTGCCATCAATCTTTCACAGACAGGCGAGCGACAATGGTCCACTTGTCATTTCAGCCGCAAGTCTCCGACAAACTTTACCAAAAGACGAACAAAATTGAATTACTCACTAATTACGCGCAAATCCATCAGAATTAACCACAATTAACTAAAGTTTGTACCAACAACAATTCTCTACCGGCTTTTGTGTGTCCTTGCGGCACACAATTGCTTGTGCCTCCTGCAGTGGCAGAGATAGGGAGATTCCTCTTCGCGTTGCTCGCTTCATTTCAATTATTCAATTTTACACCTTGTGGCATTTCGCACCGTGCAAAAGACACAAACACACACACAGTGTGAAACACAGGGCTTGCTTGGCAAGAAGAAATGCCAACAAATTTGGCAGCCCAGCTTTGAAAGTTGGAAGTTAAGAGACTCGTCTCCCTTTCCCACCGCCCGCTCCTTCCCAACCTCACCCTGCACAGGCTTGTCGCATTAATCGCACGCGGCAAAAGGACCAAGTTTTTGTTGCCATCTTCAGCACCACCTCCATCGCCGCCACTTCCCTTCACCAACAACAACGCTCTGGGCCGTGGAATAAGCAAAGAAAGCTGCACAAGAAAACTAGAGGAGACATACAGCTACTGAGCATCTGGAATTTACAGCAGCGCTAAATGAAAAATTGTAGAATGCTTCACGGCGCTTAAAGCAAACCAGGAGCCAGGGACAGCAGCCTGCAGAAGCTGCATTCTCTTCAGCTATGCAAGTAAAAAGAGTGCGGTCAGTCTGCCTCTGCAATAAGCAAACTGCCCTCTCCCCTATAACAGCTACTACTTCTGAACAGCAACGCTTAATGACAATTGGAATCTTGAAGCGTAATGCGCTTAATGCGATTCCTTATTCTACCGCATTTTGGAATGCATTTAAATGGTTGTATTTGAGATTGAATCAACTGATACAATCTCTATAAGAGATATCTTGAAGTGAAAAACTAAAGCTGTTGAAGCTTTTGGCAAAGGAAAACAGGACAAAGCATTAAGTGAAAGATATAAAAATATCTATATCATCAAAATTAAATATATATATTTTTTTTTTGCAAGATTAATTATAATACTACTAAAGGGTTAATTGCGGAAAACATCACAAAATAAAAATTCGTATTTTCTCTATAATTCTATTAGTTATTTGTTTAAATTTAACCAGAAAGCTTTAACTTTGTCAATTCTTATTTTAAGACTCTGACTTTATCATATTGCAATTAAATATCATGTATATAATATTTTCTTTATACTATCCAATTGTCAGATACGAAATGCATTTCGAATGCAAATTGTATTCAACACTTTTACCTGAGCAATATTTTATTTTTTTTTTGTTGCCCAAATAATTTATACGATTTGCGAAAAGCCATTAAAGAGAATATTCATTATATTAAAATCGAATTGCAAATAAATGTCTCTGTTTTCGGTTGCCAATTGAAATGCTGTGGACAGCTAAAATACGTATTTATAAACAAGAAATACAAAAAGAAGAATGAAATCAAATCAAATCGTAGAAAAACTCACAAATTGTCATTTTGTTTTCTCGATGGCAGTGTGCCAAGAAATTTGACTTTTGAGAACATTAATTTGACACGAATTTATTTTACAAATTGTATATATATTTTCCTTTGGCTGTGTGTGTGTGTGTGCGCTTGTTTTGGCCTCAAAATGAAATTAGGCAACAATTTAACTGAGCGTGGCAAATGTTTATAAACTAAACGGACGCACAGCCGTAAATATTTAAATGCAATGTAAGCATTTTATAATTAAATTTCATAGGCGGATGCGTATTTTATTTGGGTAGATTTTGGGTTTTGGGTTTTGGTTTGCGTTTTCCACATTTTGACTTATAATTTAGTACGCATAAAATCAGTGGCAAGCACAACAGCAACAACAATAACAACAACAACAATTAAATAAATGGGTTTTCCTCTCTGCGCACTCACAAAATTTAAATGATTGCGCGCTTTGCGAAATTAACTCATTATAAAATTAATTAAACAATTGATTGGAGAGCCACACACACATATAAAGCCAAATGTGACTGTAATTGCAATTTCTATACACCAGATGGCTATACTATATATATTTATATATGTATATTCCCTTTGCACTCGGCCAACTATCACACCCTTTGGCCATAACCAACGGAAATTGCACTCAACATTGGCCTGCAGCGTGCGGGGGCAGGCACATAGACAAACGGAAGTTTGCAGTGGTCGTGTGTGCTAGTGTGTGTGTGCGTGTGTGTTTGCAATCAGTTTTCAGTTTTTCCAAATTGCCAGCAGCAAAACCAAACAACAAACGAGGACAACAACAACAACTACAACAGCGTAATGCGCGTCAAAGCGTGGCAAATAAAAATACAAAAATATAAAAATAAATAAAAAAACACGCATACACAATAATAGAATCAATTTGTAGTAAACCACATGAGACACATGAAAAAACGCAATAAAAACGCACACAGCATTTGCCTCCATTTATGCCGGCTGCTGATGCTGCTGTTGCTGGTTACTGCTGCTTTGTGGCCGCTTTTGGGGCAGCCGCAAAAGAGAGCTTTAAATTATTGCATACTTTAGAGCGCGAAGTCAGAGTTTGGGGGACTTGGATTAATGTATGGGAGGGTTGTTTGTTGCCTGCGTGCTCGTGTTTGTGTGTGTGCGTGTGCGTGTGTGCAAGGACTCTTAATGAATGCTATTTAAAATTTAATAAATGTAATGAAAATGTAAATTCCGGAAATACTTTGCGGATGACCTAAAAGCAGCCCCGCGGGTAAACAAGTCAAGTGACAGAGGAAAAAAAAAAAGAAGGAATCTGAAAATACCAACTGCAGCAAGCGAGTTCGAACCCAATGGAATGTTTGTTTTGAAGCAACTGAGTTAAATTTAAAAGAGTGGATCCTAAAGTGCATTTCAATCAAACGGGTTGAAAATAAACGCGCAGCAAATATTATGTCATTTTGTTATTTGATTTAAATTCTGTCGGTGGTCAGGATTTACCATCTAAGCTGCAAACCCTCGCCATAATAAACTCTGGAAAGAAAGTTTTCCAACCTTAACCGCTTGGTAGCGTTTAGTAGTTTGTTAGCGAAAAGTACAAATAGTATTGTGGCCATGAAAATGTCATTCGCATTTATTTTAGCGTACACAATATGCAGAAAATGTTGCAACACATGTCGCTTAATTGCTGTAACTGTCTGTCAGTCAGCTGGAAGAATATTTAGGAGTCATTGTCGACATTGCCGCCGCTCAATGTTGCTCGAAAGTCAACTGAGAAAAAATATGCAAAAAATAAAAAAAATATTCGTTGCAACTTTTATTTTTTACTGATAGACAAAAATCTGCCTTATATAAAAAAAACTCGCAAAACCGCTGACATAGCCATAAAGCTTTATATAAGTAAATGTATGGGATATATACCTATGGGTGGGTGTGTGTGTGTGTATATGGTCTCTGTATGGGGAAATTTTACAAACTTTGCGCACAGAAACGTGACAGGCACAGCTGGAAACTGGCAACAGCGAAGGCAACCAGCTATCTTATTGTGATTGATGGACTAACAAATATCCTATAATGTATACCTTTGATATACAAAATGTTAAGGACATAATACTCATCAACTCTTGACTAGATTTACTCAATTTGTATATCAACATAAATCGATCCTTTCTTTTCAAAACAAACTTTTAACAACTGTGGAGGGAATGTTGTTCTTCTAGCTCACCAGAGACGATCCGAGTTAGGCACGAGTTGAACGCGCCGCGCAATTGTCTTCTGCTTTGCCACCTGTCGCAGCAACGTGTGGCAATGTGCTCAGCACAGCACAGGGGAACGCAACAAACGACGTAAAACTCATATTGCTGCTATGGTTTCGAGCCCACTTACGACACGCACACACGCTGACGCATGTGGTATGCGTGTGTGTGGTTGTCTGTGTGTGCGCAATCCCTTTGTCTATAATTAACATTTTGTCAGCGCATTTTGTAACTTAATTAGCATTTTTATATGAAATAAAATGTTTTTTCTTTTGCTGTTGCTACTTTTTGTGTCGCTTTGCCGCTGTCAAAAAGTGTCAGACACCATTTGTTGTTGTTGTTGTTGTTGTTGCTGGTTTTAATTAAGTGTAAATTAATATGAGCACAGCAAAGACAATAAGGGCGGCAGGCAAATTGTAAATCATAATGAACGAAGCCCTTAGGCATATGAACAGTTTAAGCCATTCAGACTGAATGTGAAGAAGTTAACAGAATTGTATATGAAATTTAAAACTAAAGCTTTAAAATGAAAACATTGTGAAAAGATTTTGAAATTCTTAAAACACAAACTTTAACAAAACCAAAACACTCAATTTTTGGTTGTAAAATATTAAATACTTTAAAAAAATGACTCCAATTTCCTTTCACAACAATACATGAGGTAATTGAATCATTTGTTATTTGGTTTGCCACTCACAATTAAGCCCACAATTTAAGCTGATATTCTGTGAAAATTTCATTAAAATTTCTTGTGCAATTTATTTAATACTTTTTTCAATTTTCATATTATTTTTTTATACATAAAATTTAAGCTGCTTTTTGTGCAATTTGAAGCTTGTTAACATGACTTGACAACACACAAGACAGACACACACACACACACCAACACACACACTCACACACACATACGACTTTGTTGTCTTGGGCAGAGAAGTATTCTTGGAGGGAAGCAGTTGCCTGACACTTGTCTGCTATGCTCTGCTCTGTTCTGCTCTGTCCTGTTTCTGTTTCTGGTTCGTCTGTCTTGTTTGTTCTATTTTATATGTTGTTGTTGGCTGCTGGCATTGCATAAATGCCTTTTAAGTCGCTTTAATCTCCTTACATTTCGAGTTGTTTGCTGTTACTGCATAATTAATTAGTGAAAATAGCAAAGCACAAACAAAAAACAACAAAAAATGAAAACATGTAGCAAAAGATGCGAGAAAAGCTAAAGAAACCAGAACTTGGCAGCTTTTGATGAGTGTTGCAGCAAAGTGTTGCACACACACACACACACATACGCAGAAGAGAGAGGAGGACACATTTAGACAGACAAGTTGCCACCATTATTTTGTTTTTGCCCTTTTTTGGCCTGAGCTGTTTGTCGTTGTTCACACTCATCGTTGTCGTCGAGACACTCGTTTCCAACTTCTTTTGGTAGCTGATTATTTTAATGAAGCCCCATTTTTGTCAGCTTGCTGTCAAGTGTTCGCTCTTTCCCTTCTGACCATGTCAAGGTGTGTCGTATACGTGATATATTGTCAAAGGTTGGCCGTAAGGCACTTGTGGCATGCTACTTACGCATTACACATGTTGCTTAAATAGTAGTTGAAGTTAGCTTTACATACCTGCAAGCAAATTAAGAAAGAGAGAAAGTCACATTAATGAAAATCATTTAAAAAAGCCTTTGCATTAAAATGTTCAAAATGTTGGTTTTACTTAATTTTATTGCAGCTGAGGCAGTTTAACTTAAATATATATTATTAGACAATAATTTTCAAATATTTCTACACGACTTTTAATCCAACAGTATGTAAAAAAAAGTTTTTTAACAAATGATGCTTAAGCACTTTTCTTCAAAATCATTTGAGCTGGTTTTAAGGATCTGAAGCTTCTGCTAACCCTTAAGACTCGCTACAACGTTGTCATATACATATACATGCATATTATACATCCCTAATGACCCACAGATTGTAAAGCTATCAACTTCTTGCTTCGCATTTGATAAACACCTTAACATTTCCCCTTTTGCTACAATCTCGACTTAATTTACAGCAGCAGCAGCAGCAACGCCATTTCAACCCGGTCGCTTTGGTAATGGCTAACCTCATCCTTGGCAGCCGCCCACTTTTTCGTTCAACCTTTTTGCTGATGCTGTCATCAGCATGAACTCTTCGTTGGTTGCCTTTTGCATTTGGGCTTAAGAGCCAGGCTCTGAGCTTCAAGCGCACTTAATGTGCACACACACATTCGCTCACTCTCTCTCTCTCTTTCGTCGCACTTTAAAATGTAACAAGAAAATTGGTAATTGCAGCAGGTCACACGCCGCTGATGTCAGCAACGACTTGCAGCACGCCCCACAAACGCCCCTAATGCCACACACACACACACACATACAGCTAAAGTACCACAGCAACCGCAACAACATCTTTGGGGCCATTAACGCCAGCAGCCACAGCAGCAACAGCAACATCTTTGGCTTAGCGAGTTACATTAATGCTATCTCAGGTAGACTTCAGTTGGAATTTGGAGTTTCAGCGCCATTGCATACTTGCGGGCGCACTTTAAAGTTACTCAACTTTTGCCCCAGCTCAGGTGTCAATCATCAAATTTGATATGCCCTCTAACTGGCACGCCCACGCCCCAATCCGCCCCACTTTCGAAATCACAACTGGCACTGGAGAAAAACTTTGGTAACTGTTATCAAAAAAACAAACAACAAACAACCCAAATAAAATCAAATGACTTTAAACCAACCGAACTTAGGCAAGAATATTTGATCGAATGGGTAAGTACCCTGTAAAATCATGGTCAAATTAAAATATACTGTAATAAGATGGTAAGAATTTAATACATTCAGTGTTAGCAAACAAGCATAAAAAAAAACTATGAGTTAAAAAAAACCTTGCAGAAATATTCAATTTAAACAATTTAATACAGTCAAGAATTAGCATATTTTCTTGCCTCAGATCCACCAACACATAACTAAATATGCCCACTTTAAGCAAAACGCACAATGAGTGCGAAAATATTCAACAACAACAACTAAAACAGAAGTGAAGAACTTTTTGGGCAACACTTTAAAACACATTTGAAAGGCCACAAAATGGGCAATGTGAAGAACATTGCGCGCATTGTCTTAATGTGCCCGCCAGCTACTCAAAACAAGCGGATGAAAGTAACCAACAACAAAAAATTACAGCATTGGGAAAAAAGTACTTGAAATTCATGCGAAACGACCAAGTTGTTGGACAGTCGGGGGCAAGTGGTTGGTAGTGGTAAATGGAATCTCAGCATATTTGGACGTGGCTGCATTTGGTTTTTATGCGCCCTGTTCGCATCGCTGGCTGACGGGTAATTTAGTTTGATGGGCGTGTCACAGACGCCGCCCCCATTTGGTAATAACACAAAACTTCGTCACATGTTGCATGCTGCTTGATTGCGTTCAACTTTCAACAAACTCCATCGACACCCACATTTATTGGCCAGCATAAAAGTTCGCAGCTACTAGTTGAGGATTATGTTTTGGGTGGTATTGCAATTCGAACGGAGCGAAATCATCTCTCTGCCCCGTTGAGTTTTATGTGTTTGTAATTAGTTTTTTAGCTCGGCGGGGGGTCAGGCAGGCAACGGAAATGAAATTGCTTGCAATCATTTTTCAAAAATAGTAAATGGAGTATTTTCCTAAATTCGAAATTAGCGCCAGAGATAATAATAAACAACAGCAGGCGAAGCGATGACGACGACGACGACGACGGCGGCGAATGACCTCCGCCGTTAAGAAGTTTCCAACTCAGGGGAGGTTGTGTTCCAAAGGAATTAGGCAAAGTGGGAAAGTGGGGGTGGTGATGTAATTGTGGGTGGGTGGTTGTGTCAGTTAGTTGCTTCTTCTTCTTCTTAGTGGGCGTTTGGCCATTTACAAAATGTGCGTGAAGAGCGCTTTTGCGCTGAGTTCGTTGGTTTTTCTGAGCTCTGGATAATTTTAATGAATTTCGACGTCTTAAAGCAAAATAATGTTGCCTACTTTTCAGGGCAAATGCAAAAGAGCAAATCTTATGCAATAAATTAAGTGTTTGAAAAGTGCCGAATGAAGTGTTTTTGTTTAATGAAAAATAAGATAAACAAATTTGCTTTTAAAACTCAAGAAAGTTCACAACTAATTGGTAAATTTACAAAGAAATTTAGGGAAACCAATTTCTTCATTTTTATTTTAAGTAAATAAAAATTAAAAGCGAAATAAATAAATATGTCGCAGATATATGGATGTAATTCATATGCTTAAATAAAAATCAAATTATTTAACTCATCGACTTAACAAATTAATATTCCTACGTTCTTCATTCAATACAATCAAAAATATTTCCACTAACAAATTTGTATATTAAATTATTTAATGCCAATTGTTTGAATGTACGTGTGTCTGTGCGCCATTTTTAAGGAGCTTTGCAGCTGCTAAACTCGACTTACAGTTAATAAACCGAAACAAGCACACACATACAAAGACAAAGATACTACGTGGCATATATAATCATCATCATTAAATGACATTATGTAAATAAAAACGAAATGGGAAACGCTGTCGCGCAGATTTAGCCAACTTTTCAATAGCATTACACGACAACAACAACAATAACGCCACACAAAAAGTAAAGTTAAAAGTAAAAGACAGTCACCAGGCAACGCGCTAACGGAGAACTGAACACGAAAGAGATTCGGCTAATAAACTTCGGCGTGCCCATAAAGATGTGCTGACAATTCCCGCAAGGCAGGCAGCAGCAGCAGCAGCAAGCGTGTGAGCCGCGTTCAAACATAAAAATCGACAACAAAGCTGTGAAAGCTGCTTTTGGGGAACTAAGCAACAGCGACTAGGCACGCAATGCGGCAAGATTACGCATACGCCGTGTATGTGCCGGTGATAGGGGACACAGCGAAGTAGAGAGATAGGAGAGACAACAGCTGAAGTTAAGGACTTACAAAGCACACCCAAAATTAGAAGCAGGTCGCAGCTGCCACAACAACAAGGGGTGCGGGGGGGGGGGGGGGGGGGAGTGTGCGTTAAGAGGGGACAGTTTCGTTTGTCGCATCTTCTCTTAAATGCCTCGCTGCGCGCAATGAATATTGTTATAAATTTATGTAGCATTAAAGCGGAGCTGAGAGGCGTGGGAAGAGTGATAGCGGCAGAAGGCAAATGAAAGTAATAAGTTCCATGTGGCTGCCTAGACATCAAGGTGTGGTGGGGGCGGGGATGGGGAATGTGGCAGACAAACGTGCGACAAAGCGGCAATGATTATGCGCCTCCAAAATAAGACAACAGACACGCCACATTCCGCATTCCACAGGAGCAGCAGGTTAACTCCAATTTGCCAAGGCACACAATGCCGACAATGCTGACAATGTCGTTTGTAGCAGAGAAAAAACAAACCCCCCACCCTTTAATCCGCCCTCTTCCGTGTGTTGCACTGGGCGCGAACAACATTTTCTATTTGGCATTGCTTTCGTTTTCAATTTAGCTGCCGCCGGTTTCTATTTTTTCCACTTGCTTCCGTGTCCTCCGCAGGAATCATCATCATTGTCAGAGCTTCAGCGTCTTTGTCTTTGCCAGCGGCACTCTCAGCGAAGAGAGGGGAGGGAAGGTGGGGCGGTAGCATAAAAGGAAGGAGGTGTGTACTCAGTTTGGACCCAAACAACAGCTACACTGCGGGGCAGAAGCGCTGTGCTTTTCTCGGCTTTCCGTGAAAAACAATAAATATTAAAATAAAATTTGTTATGCGAGACAAGGCAGGCAACCAGGCAGGGCTTGTTCGGTATGAGTGAGTGGGTGGGGGGGGGGGATAGGAAGAGGAGATTCCTCAAACAAATGTCGCGAGGTCGTTTCTCCTGCTGCTGCTGGGTTGAACGCTTGAAGCGGACTGACAGTAATTTTACGTGTAATGCGAATGCTGTCCGGAATTGCAGGTTTGCTTTTGGCTTTTTTTTTTTGGGTTGCTCTTTCAAATTGTTATAAGATTTTTATTTTTATTGGTTTAGTTACTTGGAACACTGTCATCGTCGAGTATTGACAGCGAACGAACATCTATAAAAATCAAGCTCAGCTGGAAAATGTTAGCAAATAAATTTACTTGAATATAAAACAAAGACGATTAACTGCAAATAAAAATAGGAAACGCTTACGATCGTTTGCACATAGTTTATTCAGGTGAGAAAACGGTTGGAGGTTCAAATTGACTTGACCATGGATATATCTTGCTTTTATAGTTTAACAAAATGTGCCACACTTAAGTAAAAACATTCCGAAACATTCAGCAACCAAATACTTCAACTATTTAAACCATAATTTTCAATAAAATATTTACAAAATAACACAAAATTTAAAGCATACTTTTGTGCATTTTCCCAAAGCAAAAATTCATAGGATACTAGAAGATCTGGTATGCAGCTCAATTGCAGACCAAAACAAACAAAACACCAAACACCCAGAACAAAAAATTATAAAAAAATAAAAAAAAAACTGTTTGCACAGCGTCGACACGCCACAACTGCGATACTGAATGGGAAGAGATGTACACAAACACATATACATAAATATACTTTATCAACGGATACGGAGAAGCAACAAGAAGAAGAAGAAGGAGTAGATTCGAATGGCAACTGGCTGTCTGGGCTTTTCTATGACGACGCTGTTTATAATTTTATCAACTTGTATAAATATGACAAATCGCTTTATGACTTCTCACGCAGAGAGCAGCAACAAGAGCGAAGTGCTGGCCACCAAAACGAAGAAGCAGAAGACGAAGGATGGCGCCACACTGATACGGAAACCCAGAGCAGCTGCCCAAGAAAGATGGCAGCCGGAGGCAGCTCCAGACAGACTGACTGAGAGACTGAGAGACACGCAATGCCTGTACATACAACTAAAATAATCAAGAAAAATGTTTTGCACTAAATCAGCACGGAGGATCGTGGGTGGCAGGTTGTCCAAAGGTTTTTCTGCTTTTTTTTTGTTGGTATCATGGCAGGCAAGGAAATGAAAACCGCAGGCGGCAGCTGACAACGCCGACGAAACTCTTCCAACTAGCTTTTACTAAATTCCCGCTAGCATCTTTTTAGTTAGCTGACACTCTCTAATATTTTTTTTTGTTTTTCACCAACGTTCTTCAGTGGATTTTTTCTGGTGGTGCTGGTGCTGCGGCATGCGGCGTATACGCAACGTCAACGCATAGCTTATGCGCTTTTCCGCTTTTTCGCTTATTTTCCGTTTACTGGCCGCACCGAATGAAAAAACACGCGAATTCCGACAGTTGCAGTCCCAGGAAAATCTCTCTCTTTCTGTGTGTGTGTGTGTGTGAGAAGCACTTTTCACTTGATGTTATCGGCAGAAAGAAGAGATGTTTTCTCTTTCTTTTTATGTAATTTTATTTTCTTCCACCTTTTTTTTCAGAGTAATTTGCATAATTATTGTTGTCTCTTCTTCTTTTTTTGTGCTGTAGTGTGCGTGTGTGTGCTTTGTTAAATTGAGCGTTAAATTTGATTGCTCAAATATTTGAGGCAAACTTAATTAGCGTAGGCGAACAAAAAATGTATGTGAGAAAGGATTTTTTGTAAGCTTTAAAAATTGTATACCTTGGAAATTTCAACTTTTTCCAACCTTTTCAATTTTCTTTGCCTCATCATATTTGCTTTAATATTTAATTTGTTGAAGACACTTTAGTTTTGAGTAGATGAAACTTCATTTAAATCTTTTAATTTTCCACCAACTTCGTTTTAAGCTTTTAATTTCGGAGCAACTTGAACGTAGTTGCCCAAACATAATCCAATTGGCTGTCTTTTCATGTGTTAATCTGAGCTTAACTTTGGCCCCATCTCACCTAGAGATTCTCATACATATAACCACATTTGATGTCAATCTTTCTTACTTTCTCTCTCGCTTTAACTTTGTCACTCGTGTTACCTGTCTCTCTCTCTCTCTCTCTCTCTCTCTCTCTATTCATGCGACGTTGAAAGCAACGTAGTAATTGCCATGTTTGTGTCATAGTCATGGCTACAGTTACACTTTGCACACGTTAACGTCTTGATCTCAGTTTCGAGGAGGCAACATCATACGTTGCGTCTGCCTACCCCTCGTCTGTCGCCCAGTGTTACATAATTTTGTCACTAATCCGGGCAATAAGATTGTTTAATTTTGCGCTAAACTTAACGCTTTCTTTGCATTCCACGTTGCTGCTGTCTACTTTTCGTATTTTTTCTCCTTTTTTTTTTGGGGCAGCTTTGTGTTTTCTTCTTTCTTAGCCCACAGAGCTTGGCTGTTATTTTGCTGCCTTGGCACGTTCTGTGAGTTGTGTAAGTGTGTGTGTGTGTGTGTGTTTGTTTATCAGCTTCATCCAGCAGCAGCAGTTTTTTGGGGGGTAGTATCTTTCTCGCCTTGCCCTTAGCTACAGGCGGCTGCTGCTGCCTGTTTCCTCTATGCGAGCTATGCAAATTGTGGCACACCTGCCGAGTAGCATCAACAGCAGCAGCCAGCAAGCAAGCATCGCATTTTGGAGTCTCATGTGCATTGGCATACATTACCTTTTGCCTTGTAAATGTTACAATCTAGTTGTAGAATGGGCTCTGCTCAAAAGCTCACCATGTAAAATGCTTTATTTGCACAAAAGCGTGCGCGCACACAGAAGGACGTCTGTCCTTACATGTATATCTATCTCTGTGTGCGTGTGTGTTTGCCTCATTTCGTTTGATTTTGTGCTCTGCTGCTGCTGCTGCTGCTACAGTGGGTTCCATTTGGCTGCCAGGCTGATACTTTTTATAGATTGCCGCCCGACAGAGTTTCGCTTGCTGCTGCGTCTTTTGCCTTTTGTGTGATAATAAATTTGCTTTGGTCTAAGGCAATACACACACACACACACACACTCAACTCTAGAGGGATTGCAGCTACAGTGTTACCCTCTTATACACCCCTTCGGCTTGCCCCCCGCTCCCATTGCTGCTGCTGCTGCCTTTCATTTTGTGAGCCTTTTTTTGTTGCTTTTTGTTCACGTTACGTTTTTTATTTTCTTCCTCTTTTTGGTATTTTTATGCAAACAATGCTCGAGTGTATGCAAATATTTGAGTTTTAAGTGTGTTTGCAACTCGCACACTCACACACACACACACACACAGATACAGTATCTGTGTGCAAAATTAAAAACCCGACACAAATGAAGCAAAAAACGATATGATGACTGGCAAAGAAAGTCTTCGTTGAGGTCTTTCAAGTATCCTTCCGGCTCAACTTGGGACCTTTTCTCATTTTGAGACCCTTGCCGCCCACCCACCTTGCCGTTCTTCCTTCCTCTTCTTCTTCACATATGCTCATTTTTGTTTCAATAAATGTGAAAATTATTAAATTAAGTAACTGCCTTTTTGCATTGGCCCGTTCTATCGCCTACTGCCACCCGTCTCAAGCATACGCTTCTTAGACACATTATCTTTTGTGTGTGTGTTTGTTTGTATGTGTGCGTTCATTGTTCAGCGAAAGTGGTTTTATGTTTATAAGCAAATAAATTACTGTGTAAATAGGTTAAATTCTCTCGCATGAGCATTGGAATGTGCGCCAGCCACCAAGCTGCCTTCATTCCGCGTTTGGGTACAAAATATTCTAAAACTGGAGCCAGATGCACACATTGAGAATTTACTCTATGTGTGCGAGTGTGTGTGTGTGTGTATGTGTGTGTTTGTGTCTTAAGGGACCTGTCTTTCACTTCCGAAACGTTTAATGTGACAATTAAATTTCATTTTGAGCAAGACTTAAATTATTTTTCATGCTTAGAGGCACAGGATGGCTGGCAGGACCCCAAGGAAATGTCAACGAAAACGATCCAAATCTCAGACAATTAAGTTGAAATCAAGATGAGAGGAGAGAAAAATACAGTTTACATATGGAGTGTTTAGAGCATAGTTTTTGAAAATGATGACAAACTAAAGAAAACGAAACTTTTTCTCGCTTTTCAACTATATATTTATAATGAGATTTAATAAACAACCCTTAGAAGCCTTTAAGTTTCAAAAGATTCACATATGTTGGAGTATAAAACTTAGTTTTTCCCCCCACTGCTGGACACTTGTGACATATATCGTTAGGCAAGTGGAAAATAATACAATGATACAATCTTGCAATATGAAATGTGTATTAAATAAAAGTGCAGAAATTATTACAGAAAAACAAAAGGAAAAAAAAATGTGACAAGACAAATAGTACAGCAGCAGGAGAGCAAAAGTTGCCGAAATTAAAGGAAAGTAATTAAAAAGTGCGATTAAAATCAGAGGGGAAGCCACCGCGAGAGCGCCCGAAAGACAGAGTGTGAAAAGGCAGATAGGGAGAAGAGTGCAAATGAAAACGAAACGAACTTGCGCAAATTGTTGCCGGTTGCCATTAAGCTTAAAGCTCAAAGCTGTGCGCTGTCATCAACGCTCTAGAGCGCTTCCCGGCGATAAAGTCGACGAAAGGATTTAAGCCAAAAATAATGATAATAATAATAATAATTATGAGTGAGAGACAGATTGTCACAAGTTGTCAAAGTGAATGTGCACCAAGCGTTATAAGCACGATGGAGACTGAGGAGAATGGCTGGGAAGACAACAGAGAATGGGTTTGTTGATGGATTGTTATTGTTATTGCTGTTGTTGTAAAGATATTTTTGCCCGAAGTTTGTTAAACAGTATGTGCGGGAAGGTTTCTTCTTTCTTGGAAAAAGAGTAATTATGTGAGTGTCGAAAAGGGAGTGGAAAAAAAAAACGGTTTTGAAATTATAAATGAGTAAATTCCATAATAAGAACAGTTCCTGTGAAAAATAGATTAAACAAATAGAGATAGAGATACAGATACAGGGTGGAAGGCAAGTTAAAATTTCAACTGATTGCAGATAGTAAGATGCCTTGTAATATCCACTTTAACCCTAAAAATCAGATGACACAACACATTATTTGAAGCATTTCAAAGTTTCCATATGCGACTGAATTAGTTTCACACACGCACACCCACACCCACATACACACACACACGAGGCACAGCTGTTGACATTTATGATGCGAGCTCAACGTTTCATCCTGTCTTCCTCTAGGCCCTTTGCACCCATAAGACAACAGCGCCCACTTGAGAGCTCAGCCGAGACTCACTCACACGCGCACATACTTCATATATTACTCATACGCAGCATAGGCCAAATTGTTTTCAATAAAGGTGCGCACTCAACACACTTGAGAGCCTGTCTCGGCCTGCCTTTTAAGCAGGTGTGCGCGTTCATGTGTGTGCGTGTGTGTGTGTGTGTGTGTGTGTGTATATATGTTTGTGTTCGTTGGCTGCAAGTGTTTTTATGCCACTCAAGTGTAAGATAAACAAAAACACAGACAGACACTATGCGAGCAGAGGCAAGTTCCAACACTGAACGTGAAAAGGATCCACATTTGCAACTGCGCAACTATTATAAATGTTGACAATAATGGCTTTTTAAGCCTAGTTCGTAAGTGTGTGTGTGTGTGTGTGTGTGTGTTTGGGCTTTCAGCAATAAATGTCACTTAAATGAATGGAAAGGTATTGAAGTAAAAACGAACGCGATTTTAAGCACTCTTAGATAATCTACAACGAAAGCAGGAAATCGCTTTTGTAACCCAACAGCAAATTATCATAACACAAACCAAAGATAAAAACATATTCATTTGGATAGTGTTGGAGTGTTGGAGATTTGTAATCATGTCATGTTCATAACAAATTGATCAGCCTGTTTTTAATTGCTGAGCAAAGCTAAATAACAAGCGGCTTACAAAGAGAGAGATAGAGAGACAAGCAGTGAAATCGAAATCACAAATCGTGAGTTGAACGTTTGGTAACTAATCCATAATCTCCAGCCAAAAGCAAAAGCCACAAGCAGCATATGCAAATCATGTTTGACAGCGCAAAATGGCAAGGAAAAAAAACACGCACACACAAGACTTGCAACTCTGTGTGTGTGTGTGTCTATCTATGATACATAACTCTTTGTGCAGAGATTTTAATGCCGCTGATTGTTTAATCGCTTGGAAAGTGATTGAAAAGTTGGCTATAAGTCGAAGTCACGAGCGTATAGCATCACAGATTGAACTTTAAATGTGTGTGCGGTGTGTGAAGGGCTGTGAAGTGAGTCAGTCAAGTGTGACCATACTTGTTAACATTTGCCATATGTTAACAGTTGATCAGAGCTCTGCAGCGCAAGTAAGAAAGATACATAGTTCAACAAGTGACTTTTGAAAGCTAAAAATAAACATTTGCATTTGATTTAAATAATATTTAGAGCGTTGAATATTATTATATTCATAAATAATATTGACAGTTGCTAGCTAAACGTGAAAACCCTTTCAAATGCTTATGTAAAACACGAAGCATGATGCAACTGAATTACATTCACTTCTACAACAAACCACACAATGCCAAATGCAACCCTGCTTGAACAGTTACCCGGCTGCTAAGCAACCAAAGGTGCCTGCTACAAAAGCGCACTTGAACAATCAACTCTGCAGCAAAGCAAGTGCAGCTCATGACGCACTTGTTGGATCACAAACAAACAAAAAACAAAAGAGAAATGGAGAAAAAAGTGTTTGTTGAGGACTAAAAATCAATAAGCCAACATTTTAGTAAGCCGCTGTCACAACAATGCGCACAGCTAATGCGACTACATTTATACATACGCGAGTCCACGGCACACACAAATACCACAATAATGCACAGTGAGTGATATAAAAATGCGCACATCTCCGCTTCGGCTTGGCGACAATGCGGCGCCAATTTGATGGCTGTGATATATATATATATATATATATATAAATGTGTGTATATAGTGTGTGTGTGTGTGTGTGGGTGGGTGGGGATTTTTGGAGGGGAGTCAGAGCATAGTTATAAACAGTAAAACTGTCTAAAAACTGCTGGCACAATTCAGAAAGGATAAAAATCTCTTTTGCCCAGCCCAACGTAGCCGACAGCCGTAAATCATGGCGCAAAAACGTCGAGACATCGCCCTCCCCTCGAGTTCCATTTCAATTTTTATTGTTGTCGTCACTCGCCCGTTGGACGCCCACACCACACGCTCCCTTCTCTCCTCTCTCCTCTTCACTTCTCACTTTTGCCTACTTTGCTGCGGCAGTAAACATACCGAAAATGCTTTTTGAATTGTCATTTTTTTTCTTCCGTTTTCCGTTTTTTTCTACTCAGCTGCTGTTGCTGACGTTTGTCGCTTTTGTAGCTCCCATTTCCATTCCCATTCCTAGCGCTTTGCCTCTGATAAGCGTGATTGAATTGAATTTTTTCTATTTCTGTATGTGTATTTGTGTATATTTTGTTTGTTGCTGCGCCACTTTGCTGATGGATATCAATTGAAATGCTTAAACACTCGCTTTGCGCATTTTCAATTTTAAGCAAAAACGATATCCATCTAAATATATATATATATACATATATATTTGTTGCTTTTAGCTAGGCAAACTTATATTGTGAACTAGCATATTGATTTCAAATACATACAAACACATACATATTATACATATTCAGTTCTATTGTTGTTGTTGTTATTGTTGCTATTTCGTGGCTGAGCCTCTAAACAACCATAGCGGAAGTAATCCATTGATTGCGCATCTTTTGCCAGAACCTTGTCCTATACACACACACGCATGTGTAAGAGTGTGTGTTGTTATCATATTGGTTTCGTGCGCTGTGGCACGTGTAGAAATTGTTTGTCATTGGCCAGATGAGTGTGCTTAAAATGTTATTGATATGGGATATCTATGTATGTATGAATGGGCAGCAAACGTTTTGTGGCACTTTCTGGGCTTTGTATTCAATGGTGGTAATTACCAGAAAAGGAAAAGTTTTAATATTTTAATATTTTTAAAAGAATTTCTTTGTTCAACTATTTTTCAATGATTTTTAAACGTTAAGTTAAGTTTTGAAGCTAACTAAAATGTACACATTAAAGAACAATATCCAATCAATTTCTGATTTAGTTAAACTAATCTTTTTCATCTCAACACAATTGGCTATCATAGCAACAAAGCACTTTCTATTGTCTATGAGCTCATCAAGAGTAACAACACCAACACCATATATATATAGTTTTCCTGCCAATGGGTTAACAGTTTTGTTAGTCACTTTTCTCATAATATGCAAATTGAATCAGAGGAAATGCTACGATTTCCCTCGCCTCCAGCTCAAACTAAACTGCTTCCCTCCTGGAATCTTCTCTAAACACTATTCAAATACACTTATTTCAACATTTTATCGATTTCTCGTTTGTTGATTAGCATTTTTGTGTGCGATGCGATTGCTCCTTTATTCATTCAGTCAGTAGTAAGAAATGAAGTCAACACAGACCAAAACAAACAACAATCAAACCAAGATGAGAACCATCTAACCCACCTGTCTAAGGTTTTCGTCTCCTCTTCAACTGCTTCTCAGTAATTTGATGCGCTTTGTCCCTTTACTATTAAGTAAATTGAATATCTCTACCGAGTATATTCTATTACTCCTTTTGGGCAATCAAGAAAAAACAAAAAACGATGACTCGAATCGGAGTCAAGTTGAGTTCTAAATTACACTAATGGACACCGAAAATGTAACCGAGCAAAAGTTGTACACATGAACTGCATTTTGGGGTATTATTGGTCTTGGCATTAGTGGTGGCAAGGCAACATCATGAACATCTGAATTTGCATTTGATGATGATTATCATCAAATAGAGAGAGAGACAGAGAGAGAGAGCGCTCACTAAATAGCTCTGCGCTCTCCAGTGTTGCCACAAAATGTGTGCACAAGCAAACTTTTGACCATAAATTATGGCATTTATTCAAAGGCAAACCCCGGTCAGGTTGGTCAGACAAAACTCTGACGGGTGAAGAGATGTGTATATGTATGTATGTATGCAGTATGTACGCATCATCATCATCAGCGTAGGAAGTCTGTGTTGAATATCCTGCATCTTCGCCCCCATTCGCACTCACTTATTAGCCGGCCCAGAACAAAAACTAAACTACTCCCAATCGACAGTCGGCTGCTTCTGCAATTGAAGTTTTGACCACTTTGCAATTGAGTTGTTCGTCAGTTACTGATGATGCTGATGCTGATGCTGCTGTTGATGATGATGTGGATAGAGAGAGCCTGGGGGTCTCTCATTTTACAATAGGCAAACCAGGGCCTCAACAACAACGACAACAAAGTGCATGACATAAAAAGCGCAAGTTGCGCCAATGGCGCGTGCAACTTGAAGTCGCCTGCCGCATGCCGCAGCTTCATTAAAATTGCAGCACACCCCCACCCCACCCAACCAGAAGAGGGATGCGGTTGCGGGCAAGGCAATAGGAGATGTTGAATGTAGAATGGCCTAACGATGTCAGCACACACACTCACATACACACAATGGAGAGTGTGTGTGTGTGTGTGTGTTTGTGTTGATTGTGTAGGTGAAGGAATGATGCAGAAAAATGGCAATAGAAAATTCCACAATATGCCCACAGCAAGGCGAACCAACGAACAAGTGCAGTAGGGAAGCGAGAGAAAGGCGAAGAGAAGAGAATAGAAAACTGCGGCAGAGAAGGCGACAGTCAAACTGACATTGCTGCGTTGAAAAAGAATAAAAATAGGAAAAGCGACATCCGAGCTAAGTCCAAGACGTAACTGCACAGTGGAGCAAGTGAAGAGAAAGATTTGGTTAACAAAAAATAATTGGTGAGATTTTTAAATCTTTCGTTAAGCCACAATGGCAAAAACAATTGAGATTTAATGCTTAATATATAACTTTTATAAACGAAAATAGTTTTTTATCATAAATGATTAAACAATATATTTAAGAATTGTATAAAACTGAATGTTGCGTTCATAATATTATAATTAATAGATAAATAGTCGAAATGACATTAAATTAGTTTTTATTTTAGAGTTGATTCTATAAATTCTCAAGCAAAAATTCAAATAAAATATCAATCATTTTGTATAATGAATAAGCAAAATATCACAAAACTTAGCAAACTTAGCCCACTGTGCGCAACAGGACCAAGATGCCTCGCGTGACCTGAATTATTGGTGGCATATTGCCACTCATTGACTTTGCCGCAATGCCAGCGGCATCAAGTAGAAAATGCTGCAGCCAAAGATACAGCGCGCACAGAAAGAGATAGACAAAAACCCAACCAGAAACAGAGGGAGAGCGAGAGAGAGAGAGAACATTTCTGAAAGAAACTACATAGTTGTAGCTGGTGGAACCTTAAAGCACGCTGCTCAAACAGTTTGTGTTGGGCTTTAATCAATTTTTGTTCAAAAATTTAACAGTCAAGACAATGCATGAAAAGGCTGAATAGCCCGCTCAGGCAGGCGGCTGCCAGGCAAGTTCCTTGTTCCCTTTTTGCAGCAATAAGGACGACAAGGCTGACAATTGTTTGTTGAGTTTGTCAAGTGTAAAAAGTCGCGGCAAATGCAACGAATGCAACAGGAGGAGTTGCAGGAGCAGCTCCTTTCGGTCCTTTTGGCTGCTGCCTCTATATATATATATATATCCTTACAAATGTGGCCCATTGCAGCTGCTTTGTTTGTTTGTCTCGCTTTATTCCAATGCTCGCAGTCGCCGCAGTTGTCGACATTGCGGTTTAATAATGTGTAAAGTCAAAGTTATTTGATATGCCCAAACACACACACACACACACACGCACACATACCTAGAAAGGGAGAGGGAGAGAGCATTTTCACACACATATGTTCTGGTTTTCTTCTCGTTGGCACTTTGTCATTGCTAACACACACAGATACAAAAGCAATTCTTACGCTTGCTTTTCTTCTTTAAATTTATTGGGTTTTCTGTCTGCCATTATATGTAAGGCACTCCTTCTGCTTCTTCTTGAACAACTTCTTCTTCTTCTTATGCTACGGCTTTTCTATACCACGTTTCGTTTCATTTCATTCCATTCCATTCCGTTCGCTTGCTCCGCAAAATTGAAAATAAATTGAATGACGTTTTTATTGATCCCGATTTTCCGTTCAGCGCTTCAAGCGGTTTTCTTTCTTTCACCCCTTTCTCCTTCCTGCTGCTTCTGTGCCGCAAGAGTTACGCCATTTTGACGCTTAGCTGTCGTTAGTAGAAGACACACCCAGAGCAGTGGGAGTTAAGGTACGTTATAGACTGTCTGACAAGTGATTTCTTTTAGGCTTATTGCAAGGCTTTAAGCTGTGAACTACAGAAACAATTCTTTAAAAACAAAACTTGTTTCGTAATACTATTTACTAAAGTCCTTTCCACATAATTGACACCATTATTTATTATGTATTTCCCTTTGTCAGTGTTCCTTGCATTTGCCATTATCTCTGATTCGTTTCTTTTTAATGCTAATCCAATTGCAATCAAGGACATTCGAAGAATTATTCATTAGACGACTGAGGCACAAAGCACAAACGAATAACAACTTTATGAGTAGCATAATCCAAGGTTCCACCACTCTTCATCCCTCACCACCTATGTAACTATGTAACGTTCCTCTGTTTGATTGACAATCATATGAATATATAATATGTCAAATGAGATGCATTTTTGAATTGGGCTGAGAGCCAAATTCCAAATGCATATCAAAACGGATGACAAGTGAAAAGCCTGGCAAAGTTATCCACTTATTTTCATATGCACTTTTTCACACTTTCCATCGGAGCTAACGTTACTGCTTACCAAAAAGAAGTTGCAAGAACTTGTTACATTGTGAAGCGCGAGAAGTTTTTTTAGTTGAAGCTTGCAACTGAAGTCGTCGACGCGCATTTATATTCATCGTGGCTGGGCATTAGTTTTTATTTGCTCGGCCAAGTTTTCTTTGCATCCCTTATACTATATGCATGAGAGTAGTATAAGTAATGTGCAAATGGGTGGAGAGAAAAGTGGGCGGAGAGCACAGCCAAATTTGTTTGTTTGGTCAGGAAACGACGAGAGTTGGGCGAAGTTGGGTGTCAAACAGAGACTCCAAACGACTGGAGTCTGTTGTCTGAAGTCAGACGGCAATTTGTCAGGCTCGTGACTGTGTTTAGCTACCCCCGTCCAAAAACCGGGCAACACCCCCTTCGAAGCCATGGCCGTCTCTGTTGCTTCATTTGTTGGCTTAAGTAACTTAACAACTTTACGCTTGCAGCTCGCGTACGCGACGTCCTCTCCTCTTGTTTATATTGATAATGTGCCATTTATTTTATTTAAGACATGCCATGCCCGCTCGATTTGCCGCACCGACATTCGGCGTTGCTGTGTTGCAACAGTCACGTTCCGGTCGCAGGACGCCGGAAGCAGCCAGGACGAATGAATTGTGTAGGTTTCAGCAACTGCGAAATGACTCTGTGCACCATGTGTGCAATACTCGATCCCCCTTTCTTGCAGTACTTACTTTTGCCAGATGCACAAGGACATGCCACAACTTGCTGCTGATGCTGCGACTGCTGCTGCATAATGCATTAAGTGCTGCACAGCTCCTGCGGGCAATCTCTCTCTCTTTCTTTCTCTCTCTATTTGTCTCCGTTTCTCTCTTTCGGCTGCCTGACAACCAGCTGCTGAGTTATTGACTTGAAGTTTGTTGCGGAATTTGAAAGTGCAACGTGTGTAAGGCATAACAAATTAGCGGGCGTTTCCTCTAGCTTCCGCCTGCCTCATACTCCCTCCACCTGTTAGTGTCAATGCCCACTTGAAGCTGGCGAACTTAAGCTGGCTAGCCATGTGTCCAATTTAGTCTGAGATTTTTAAATCTTTAATTTCGTATTAAAAATGCATTTGGAAAAGCGATGAAAGTTGCCAAAAGCTGATTGATCAACGTGAAGTTAAGCGGACAAAAGCTGGCGGATACAACACATGTAAAAATCTTCTTCATGCGCAGAGTTGTGTCATAAAACATATCGATAACTGTTTAAATGCTGCTTTCGGTCATTATTTCATGTAAAGCTTTTTGTGATTAATTTTTTTTTTAATTAAACAGTTTTATCTTGCGTAACATAAAGTGTAATGAAGCTTTTCATCGTCATTTGAATTCCAAAAAAAAAATGTTCTTTTGATTAGATGAGCTCAACCAATTTGTCATTTCCTTTCAAGTTTCGATAACCACAGAGCCATATCTTTGTTGCTTTCTTTCCTTTCAGCATTTCGTTTCGCTTATTCATTCATTCAGTCAGACCACACTTTAAGCAAACTATTGAACCAACTTGAGAGTCTTTCTCCGTTTTCATTTCACAGTTTCGGGAGATGCGAAAACAAAATTTATATATATATATAGAAACAAAAATTTATTCAAATTGGATATTCGCTGCGTCTTGCAATTTTTCTTGCAATTGTTTATTTTTACGATAAATATCATTTGTGTGTGCGTTTCGCAGTTTTTTTTTCGTTTCTGCTTATTATCGATTTCAATGCTATTCTGGTTATGAACCAAATTATAATGAATGAAAAACGAAATAAAAATAATTGGATGGCCATTGAGTCTTTGAGAGCAAGTCAATGCCAAAGTCAGTTACTTTTGTTGTTGTCGTTTCAATTTAATTAACAACGTGTTTCCGATATGACACGAGCCGCAGGGTTGGCTTGCCGGAAATTCGACCGTCAACTACACAAGAAAAAATGTGGAAATAGAAATAAACAACAACGAACGAGCGTAAAATAAAGAACAAAATAACTTCAAAGTGTCGCGAACATTGTTTGGCTTTACTTTATGATCCCCCACCACCCTTTTCTATTTATCTTACCCCTCTACGCCCTTTTACCTCTTTAGCGACGGAGAGTTACAATTTTCATTTTCTTTTTTTTTGCGGCGAGCCATATGCTGTTTTTTTTGTGCTCCTTGCTCATAATTTGCAAGGCATGAAACTTGACTTTTGTTGTCCACGGGGGCAGCATGCGAAAATATGTTGCACACTGCAGTGTTCAAATATAAGGTGCCCCACACAATATGGCCAGCAAGCCAGCGAAAGCTTTACAGTTGGTTAAGTAGCAACCGGCACAAAAAGGACCAGCCAGGATAAAGTGGCACCAACAAAAAAAAAATAGCAGAAAGAAACCCAACGCCAAGAGGCGCAACAAAACAAGACCAAGAAACAGGGGCAAGTATAGCTTGGCGCCCGAGCATGGCGTGAAAATTGTTGTGACAAGAAAATTATAAACCGGAAAATGTTTTATGTTGTGGCTCTGGCCCTGGCCCTGGTCCTGGCAATTTTGACTCCTTCTTTTGCGCATTTCTTTTTTAACCATTTTCAGCTGGCTTATTGTGGTCAAGGCACTAAATTGAGAGGAAATTAAAAGTGAAATGATGCCAATTCACAAAACACAAACAGGACGAAAAAAAAAGGGTTCAATTCTTTTGGGTGCTTAAGTTATTTACGGATTAAACACCAAATGGCTAACTGCTTTGGTCGATTAGTTAACAATTATTGGCAACAATCTGTTTCGGAAGCTGAAACTTGATGGAAACGAAAGAATTTTCAAAGCAAGTTCTTTGATTTAAATAAGTTAAATCATATGCTTTTATGCTTAGCTACAAGTTTAAGTGTTGCACAACGACACAATCTGCCATTGACCTAGTTTTATGACTGGCATTTAATATAATATTGTCCATCTCGAGCTCACTAACCTGGTCCGACTAGGCAAATACCATTAACAAGTCTACAATGCGACAACTTAACTAAAAATTAGTGTCGTAGCCACATGGAAATAGTTGTGGCACACACACACAGACACACTTAAACACACAGTAACACGAACACAGGTATGTGTGTATATGGTACCCGTAGGCCTCTTGTCCTTAAACTGGTTGGCATCCATTATATGCTGGTTACTTGTACGTTTAAGTTCGTTATACATTTAAAACCCAACTTGCCGCATGCCTTCCCATTTTGTGTGTCAAGCACACACACACACACACCACGTACACCCACTCTCAGGAGAAGCGGGAGAGAGAGAGAGAGGTGAAAAGAACGAAGGTGAAAATGAGTACAAACACACTCAGCTACAATTACAACACTCAAAGCCTGGAAACATTATAAAAAGAGAAGAAAAAAAAGTAAAATTACCAGAGAAAAGATGAAGAAGAAGCAGTGCGCCCGTCATGCGGCTAAGTGGGGTAAGGTGGGAGGGGTGTGAAAAACTCGCTGAGCGAACCAAATTGCTTGGCAACTTTACTGCATAGTTAATTAATAGGATAACACAATTAATTTGTGGGCAATGAATGTCTGAGCTTTATTTACTTGTAGGCAGGCCAGCTACAAGGCAAAAACTTTTACACCGTAGGGACTCCTTCACATACATACATACATACATATGTAGGTGTATCCTTTCGCTTTTCATTCGTTGCCAGCTGTTACTGCCTCATTTTGTGTGTGTGTTGGCCAGTATTTAATGTGGAATTCAGGGCATATCAGCGCAGAAGTAGCTTATCACCAGCCACAGCTGCGACTCTGTGTTGTGCCCCAGTAATTGCCAACGGACTTAAGAGATTTGAAAGGGTACCCAACGAACATGAGTTGAGCTTAAGCTAAGTTTTAAAAACATGTTCAAAATAATTATTATCGTATTAGGTAGCTTGGGTACTTAAGTGGAACTACTTATTTGACCATCAAAAAGAAGAATTTCATTGACATTAGACAGAATCGGCAGAATCGTTGCGAAATATCAGTTTAAGTACAGTGAGGGGAAGGTTCAAAACTATCTACAGCCACAAACGTTGCCAAACCTCAACCGATTTTAGAAAATTGAAACTTTTCGGGCATGGTTGAATAATGATAGATTCAACGTTAAACATAGAATTTTTATTCGAAATTATTTAGGTTTTATTTTCTCATCAAAGCAATACGATTTTGAAAAGAAAAAAAGTCTTTTGTCAAGACTCAACCAATTTCAAAATACCTCCGGTTTTTTAATGACGATTTCACCTTCAAAATAATACTAAATTTAATGTGATTTTTACTCGAAGTTTGCTTATAGAGACTTCGAGGACTGTCTAAAACTTGTTTACCGATAACTTCGCCAACACTTCAGCGATATTGACAAACCAGGGCAATAAAAATATGATTTGTCCTCTAGATTCAAAGTCCACATCATGATTTCCTCTCAAAATTCATGGAAAGATGCTAAACGCAGTTTTATTTATCAGCATTATACACATAATTATGATTTAAAATGATGCGGAAATGCTTCTATTAAGGCATTCATCAAAACAAACACTGAACATTAAAAAAAAAATAGAAAGAGGAAAATAAAGTTGAAGGGAAACTGGGAAAAGAACCGAATAGAGTAGAGCAGAGCAGAGCCGAGGAAAAAACAGGGACTACCACTAAAAGGACCTCAGCCTTAACAGTGTTGCTGGCAGTGGCTCAATTAAGGGCGCTCCTCGTACACGACAGGCGTGAAAAGTACAAAAACAAAAGCACACCCCAACAATATCAACTGCAACAACAACAGCAGCAACGAGAGCTACTTACAAACATCAGTTTTAACTATTGTTTGCACACTCGACTCGAGATGAAAACGACAGAGAGCGAAAGAGAGAGAGAGAGAGAGAGAGAGCGAGAGAGAGTATGGGCATGGTGGGATCTGGGCCAACTTTAAGGCTCGACACGACGCTTTTTGGAGGTTTTGTTAAAATAACAAAAGCAGACGCTGCCACCGCAGCCGCAGCCGAACCAAACCAAACAAGTGGCAAATGGCTGACGTCTAAAAACAACAAAAACAAAAAAAAATAAGCGTAATTTTTTATGTTGTCACAAATTTGACGATGATGATGACGTCGACGATAATGATGATGATAATAACAACGTTCGAGGCGGCATTTTGTCAGCATTAAGCAAGTATACTATATATATATACTATATAAAATACTTTACTTTATGTTGCCAATTTGCATAGTGGTTGTTTGTGTTGCGATAGATAGAGACAGAGAGAGAGAGACAGGGAGAGAGAGAGAGAGAGGAAGAGGCGAGTGTAAAACAAAAAGCTTAATAAAGCAAACAACAACAAGAGCAAAACGGGCAACTTAATTTTTCCTGCATAGTCCACGACATTGTCAAGGTATTTGTTACGTCCTTTGTTTTGTTGTCCTATTATGTACGTCAAGCTGGGCAGACAACAACCAAAAAAAAAAAAGAAGTGCTAAAGAACGCTTCAAAAACACACAAAACAAAAAAATATTAAACCAGTAAAAGAAGGCTCTAGTCGACTAGCCTATACGCTGAACCCTATACTTTACGCATGCAATCAATGCTTGCAAGTATGTGTGTGTGTGTGTACGCGTATACTAAACACTTGACTTCGATATTTCCTGTGTTTCTCAACCGATTTCAATACAAATTTATTTCATAAAATTATTTCGTCTGTTTCAAACTGCATCTCAAAGTTTTCAAAATGCAAGATTTTAGTGTTATCGATCACATGTGTATATCGGAAATGGGGAAAGTTATCGAAAATTTGAAAGAAACTTGAAGTGCCTAGGGATTATGTTCCAAATCTGAAGTCTCTAGCTCTTATAGTCTCTGAGGTCGACGTTTCGTAGCAGATGCTTCCTTCTGCCTGTTACATACTTTTGCACAAAACCATTATATCCTTTTTACCCATTTTCAATGGGTTCAGGGTATCAAAAAAAAAAAAATCCGCTCAGCAGCGCTTTTAAGCTTTGACGCTATTTGCTTTTATGCGTCGCTTTTCCACTCTATTGTTTTTTTTTGTTTTTTTTTTTTTCGTTTCTCCCGCCGATAGAGCTAATTTTTCTTGTTACCGAAGCGAAAATTCAATATGGTTTGCTAAAGGACAAAAGGATGACAGAAAATATGCTTTGATTTTGGGTGTATGTGTGTTGGAAAAGGTCAATAGGGTTTAGAGCGGAGTAGAGTGAGAGTCTGTTACATTGTTGGCTGAAAAGTATTTAAAGAGTTTAAAATGGTAACAGTTTTAAAACAGGGTGAGAAATTTAGTATTATTCAATATCTTATGCAACACTTAATGCTAAAAATATATATAGTAGATTTATATTAAGTTTACCTCGTAATTATCCATGTCTAAAAGTTGCGTCGCCTAAAACCACTCAATTTGTATTATTTATAGTAATTTTACTTTGTTAACACTTAACACTTGTTCCTTTATTAAGTGTACTCGATTTTCGTTTCGATCTCTTTGTATTTTTGGTTTGTTTATTACGATCTCTTATACTCTCTCTGGCATTAAGCAGCACACTCTCTATTGTAATCAGGCAAATGTGATTCGACAAAAGCACAGGCAAGACATTCACAGGCATTTAAAGCTGCTTTCGGTTCTTAAGGAGTATGTGGCAAGCTTTTAGAAAGGTCTCTCTCTTTGAAGTCTAGGCTTAAAAGCGCTGTAGGCAGTGGCAGAAAGAGAGAGAGAGAGACAGAGAGAAAGACATTCTCAGCCACTAAGCTTCAACTATATATATATATATATAAGCACAGAGTATTTACCAAAAAAAAAGATTAAAGCACAAAAGCACAAACAACAACAACAGCAAAAGCGCGTCAAGATCAGTATTGATTTCATTGGAAGGGGAGAGAGACGTAGAGAGAGAGGGGGGTTAACTGTTGTTGTTGTTTTTAGGGGTGGAGTTTCGGTTTTTTTTTGGGGGGGATTTGTAGAGTATACTTAAAGCCATGATGGATTAAAAAGTAAGAGTATAGTAAAAGCTTACAAGCTACATTCCATAAATATACATACATATACACACACACAATAATAGAAGCAGAATGGTAAATGGGGGGAGGAGGGATTTTCTTGTAGTTTTTCGCAATAATACTAACCTTGATACTGTCATAGCAAGCGGTTACCTTGCCGTTCTGCACCTCGACATTGGCCGGCGGATGGGCGAACTTGCATTCCGTGTCCTGGCGAGAGCATTTGTTGCGCTGAAACTCTCGGCACACCTCCAATTGGAGCCAGCGTGAATCCTTGCCATTGAGCAGGCTGTTCATATTAACAACGTTGGCCATCGCAACCGCCAATAGAATCTTCTTCTTCACAGTAATATAATATATATATATAGTAGGATGTATAGTTTGCAGGGATAGACCTCTATCTAGTTATCTAGATATAAAGTAGCTTAGCTTGGCGACTAGAAAATGTTGCGCGTTTTACTTTATGACGTTGGCTTTGAATACGATTTTTGTTTTTTAGCACAGAATATTATATATATATATATATATAGAGTATGCCCACATATATATATTGCTTTAGCATAGATTGTAGCGTTCTTTGTTTTGTTTTGTTTTTTTTTTTGTAGCGTTTACACTTGCTCTTGGATTACAAAGCTTGGGGAAATAGCTGGATAGCTTGTGGGATATATATATATATATATTTGAAAGCCTTGTTTTTTCTTGGGCTAAGAGTTTAATTTTGATTCGAACGAACGTTTATATAAGTATATATGTAGTATAGAAATACGCTTTAAACTTTAATTGTTATTTTTATTTTTAGCGGTTTTTTTTTTGTTGCTTGGTTTTCGTGTAAGCTTTTCTTTATTATTTTTTGAGCATACGCTGATTTTTACATTATCTGAAATGAGAATAAAAAAGAGAAATACACGTTTAGGTTTATACCAAACATTTAGAGAGGGGAAGATGGGCGATGGATTAAACGCTGCATTTTATGTTTTTACGTATACGTATTTTTTTTTTTGTGTTTGTGTTTGGGATAAGTAAATTGACCAGCACACGCGCAAGACAGATAAACATAGAGAGAGAGAGAGACAGAGAGAGACAGCGCAGTCGGTGAGTGTATTGTATATGTGTGTGAGAGTGTGAGTGTGTGTGTGTGAAGTATACTGATCGTTGGTTAAGGTTAGTAGCGCGCATGGAGCTTTTTTTTGGTTAGCTTTAAAATGTGTGCGGATGCTTAAATGTGCAAGTAAAATATGTTTAAGTTTATAAATTATAAGTAAAATGTCGATATGAGAATGAAATACAAAAAAAAACTTAATCACAATGTGTTTAAATCCCCTTTTTCCTTATGGAATAACTTTACTGCAGGCTCGTTGCACGCTTTTATGTGTTTTTTATTCGGTTTGCAGCAACAAGTTTAACCAAACCAAAAATATTATAGCACGGCCCATAACAGCAGCAATAACGCACATTGACAAAACTACAAATAAAGTGCGTTGGATTTTTTTTAATTTAATATTTGATTTTTCGCAGCGGCATTTGAATTTATGAGCGATGCGCGTTAAGATAAATATACAAAAAGGAATGATAAAATACCAACTAAAAATAATATATATTTCTTATGATAGCAAAAGCAAAATACATATATATAAAGAGAGAGAGAGAGAGAGAGAAAGAGAGAGGGAGAGAGAGAGACATTTGCCTACTTTTAAAGTAGAGCTAGTTTGAATAATAATAATTCTTTTATTGATTGTCTATATTTGTTTTTTATCGTGCTTTCTCTACGCAACTTTAGCAAAAGCGAATAATAAAGAAATTAAACGCACTTACCGCTCAAATTGTTTTAAGACCTTTTAACATAATTGTTCTATTACAAAATGTCTATAAATATATTACTGTAAAAAATAGTTAAACTAGGCAATAACGTGTAAATATACAACAATAATGAGCAATATATATTTATATAAAAGTTCATCTTTAAATGATTCAATCATCATCGATGACGTCACACAAAATTTCATTTCATTTCATTTTGCTGCCGACTCTTTGTTTTATTTATTGTTTGTGGGGAGCTTCGATTGTTTTACTCTCTTTTTGGTTTTTTTTAACATTCAACTTTTGTTGTTGTTGTTATTTTGTTGTTCACAATCTTATCTTATCGGCCGCTGTCGCCGCCGCTTAACAAAGGAATCAAAGTTTTCATTCAAACCCCAAAACGAAAGTAAACTTATTTTTATAATATATATATGAGGTGTAACATTTTCAAAGTCTGAGTAATAGTTTGTTCAAATAAAATAAAGTAAAAGTTATTCAAAAATAATGGAGAAAACATCAATTTTATTTGTATTTGAGCTTTTCTTTTGGTAAGGTTCCCGAAAAACATTTCAATAATCAATGTGGTTTAGGCATTAAATATTTTTTACATTGTACGAATTATAACTTAGTATTATATATCCAACATAAATGTTATTTTTTTCTGCTTCTATATTTTTATATATATTTTGCTACTTTCACTACTTTCTCAACATTTAAAATAATTGTTTTCACATTCAATAAAAGTCCATAAATATTTTCATGTTCAGCCTACACAAAAACCCTGAACAACATGTGCAATAACTAAATTAATTTGAAATTTTTTTCTTCTACATTTTTGTTAGCTACCAAATGCCAAATATATATATATCGCTATCTGGCCTTTCAGAGATATCAATTCTTGGTGAATAGTGGCAACAACACACACACACAAACGCACACATATTTTTCGATACATTATTATCTATGGTTATTTTAGACAACGATAAAAACAAAAAACTTAAACGCAAAAGCGCATTTATAATTTTAATATTTCTTAACTTGTTGTATATATATTTATATATATATGTGTATGTATAAAGCTTGCATGATGTCAGCTACAAATTGCTTTTCCGTATTTCACGTTGATATATACTAAAACAAAACAAGAAGCAGCTGAGTTGGAGTATAAATTCGAACTTAATTTACGAGTTGATTTGTAGACAAAAATTGAATCGTGTGTAGGATGTATTTAATGTTTATGGCGTCTATTTAAATAATTCCTGTACATCGTTTTATTTATTTTTTTTTCAGATAAAGTGAAAAACTTTTGCACTGACAAAGCAAAAAATACAAATCCGAAATCCGAAAAAGATAGAAACTTTTAAACAAGCGCCCACACAAAATAGTATAGAAAACCAAAGCGGACGTGTGATTCTGAGCATCACAAATGTGAATACTATAAATATATATATATATATATGTATATATGTGTGTGTGTGTGCATGGATACAAAGCTAATGCCATTGACGCAGTTTTTGGATACAGAGCAGAACATGTATGTGTGTTGGAAAATGTTAACGAAAATAAACTTGTGCTTAGTTGTTTTTCTCTCACCCACAAAATGTGGGCCAAGAATATAATCGAAGAAGAAGAACAAGAAACATACGGTTCGGTTCGAATTCGATTATTATCAATGATCCGTTGACATTAACATCCGATCCGATACGACCTACAAATAACCTTCACATATACACAGCACAATGCCCATTAATATGCGATAAATATGGTATATATATATATATATTTATGGTTTACACAAGGATATTAATGTATTGCTAATTGAGCCTCTGCTGCTCTGTCTGCGATTAAAAACAGATTAATACATTAACATTAAAAGACTTCAAATAAAAGTAAAAACGAAAACGAAAACGAGTAAAGATGCAAAACTGCTGAAGACAAGAAACAAACCAAACAAGTTCAACAAGTTTTTAAGTCTTGTATTAAATTTTTTTTGGGTAACACTTTTCTTTATTTTTAATTTTGAAGGTTAAGCGTCAAAAGAGAGCGACTTAAAGCAAGCACAGGGAGAGAGAGAGAGAGTTGAAACTAAAACTGTTAATTTTCGTAGCTGTTAACACAAACTCACTAAATATTTGTATTCACATATTCATACGAGTTGGGAGCATGAGTATTATTCGTATACTATATATAAATTTGTTTGTTTATTTGTATATATTAATTTGTATAATACTTGTATTTATGTAAGCTGTACCAATAGCAACAATAACCATATCGAAATCGAAGACACAGCAGCTGTGACTGCTTAAAATGATTCAAAAATAATGTGTGTGCGTGTGTGTGTGTGTGTGTTCCACATGCGCGAACAATTGCAGCGTAATAATTGCAAATGGATTCCACATTTACACAAAGCGAACACATACTATTTGAATAGCGTTCCCCAAAACATTTGCACAGTTGAACTTTGAAGCGAGGCCAAGCACAAAAATCTGTCTGGCGGATTGAGTTTTCGAACTTTTGATAAAGAAACGGGGTAAAAGAAAAAGTTAACAGTGCTTGTAAAAAATGATTTTCAGCAAGACTTTCCCTTTAGGTACCATTGATGAATGTGATATATAGAAAACTTTAGTCATCGAATGATCTTTTATATATAATAAAGTAATGGATTTGGGCTTTCTGCTTTTTAATCTAACTAATCAAATTAATACGTTGAAATCCAAAAAAATTCATAGATATAGCAAAAAAGATATTTACTTTGTAACTAATTTGATTAAGAAATATAGAAAGTTTTATATGAGCTTAACTAATCAATTATTATTTAAAATTATGTATATTTTTTACCTTTTGTAACATCTTTATCGTTTCTAAAAAGACTCTCAGCAAGAAAACATTGATTTTTGTTTTTCTTAACCCATTTGTCAAGGCATTTTCAAATTCAATTAGCGTTCTGAGCTGCCAGCCACATGCCCCACATATAACTATGACTGTATCGAGACCCATTCGAATTGAGAGCGCTACGCTTTGCTGATAAGGGCAAAACAAAATACAAAAGCCGAACTGATGACGCCGCCAAACGAGTTCACAACTTGCTGTTAAAAGTCATTTCATACACTAAATATAGTATATTATATAGTTTTGTTTACCCTGAACCCATGGAATGCGTCAAAGAGGGTATAATGGTTTTGTACAAAGGTTTGTTGGAGGCAGAGCCAAGCGTCTCCGAACCTAATAAGTATATATTTTCTTCATCGATATAGCTATATTCGTCTATCGATCTGAGCTAGAGACTTGAGATTTGAAATAAAAGCTTTTCTTTACCACAAAACAATTTGATTGCAAGTTATCGATAACACTTCCTGTTTTCCGTTCGTATACATGTTATCGATAACAAACATATATTGATTTCCGAAAACATGAAACTTGATCCAAAAACCGATAACAAACCAAACACTTCTCTTTACCACAGAACAACTTGATTGCAAGTTATCGAAAACACTTCCTGTTGTCCGTTCGTATACATGTTATCGATAACAAACATATATTGATTTCCGAAAACATGAATAAACCGATAACAAACTAAACACTTCTCTTTACCACAGAACAACTTGATTGCAAGTTATCGATAACACTTCCTGTTTTCCGTTCGTATACATGTTATCGATAACAAACATATACTGATTTCCGAAAACATGAAACTTGATCCAAAAACCGATAACAAACCAAACACTTCTCTTTACCACAGAACAACTTGATTGCAAGTTATCGAAAACACTTCCTGTTCGTTCGTATACATGTTATCGATAACAAACATGTATTGATTTTCGAAAACATGAAAATTGATCCAAAACACGATAATAACTAATCACTTCTCTTTACCACAGAACAACTTGATTGCAAGTTATCGAAAACACTTCCTGTTTTCCGTTCGTATACATGTTATCGATAGCAAACATATATTGATTATCGAAAACATGAAAATTGATCCAAAAACCGTTGACAAACTAAATACTACCACAGAACAACTTGATTGGAAGTTATCGATAACTCATCGATGACAAACATATATTGATTTCCGAAAACATGAAACTTGATCCAAAAACCGATAACAAACTAAACACTTCTCTTTACCACAGAACAACTTGATTGCAAGTTATCGATAACTCATCGATGACAAAAATATATTGATTTTGGAAAACATGAATCTGCATCGAAAAACTATAGACAAAATAATGAAAATCTGTAAAATATTCATCAAAGATATCGAAGATTGAATTTTAGCCAAACATACAAACAATGTTTAGGGTTGAGGGCATCTGCTAGTCGAGCCACCCCTTGCTTGCTTATTTCTCTTTTTTAGATATGCGACGCATTATTACATATGTTTTGTATATGTTTCTCGATTCTCGGACCACATTGGGGCAAGTGATTAGCAGCCGGCTTCAGGCAACTGGCATGCACTTTTGCAAAACCCATATGGGTGGGTAGCATGCTAAGGTGGACTCTATCAGCTCTTGGCTCTCAGCTCTTGGCTATTTTTAAGGCCCCTCACTAACGACATAATCAGCGACCGCTATATTGAGAAATGGGAAACCGGCGGGTAGCAAATATGCCACAGGCGCGAAGCCGTAGCAAGTGGTCGGTCAGTAACCGCTTTTGTTGCAACATTATACAACATAAGCTGACGTTGAGCCCACCCTAGTATGACACATATATATATATATATATGTAAGCAAAGAAAGAAAGAAAAAAAAGCACACGGCAAAAAGCGCAAACAAATGAAGCCCTAACTTCGCCTTCGACTGTGTGTTGCGCTATCAATAAATGCGATTAGATAAAAAGTTAAACACCCCGCAACAAAGAGAGAGAGAGAGAGAGGCGAGAGAAACTTATATGGTTGCACATACTAAACAGCGCCCCGTTCCTCCTCCTGAACACAACAAACGATAAGTAATTGCAACGGCAAAGTCAAACTAAACTTTCCCAAGCAACCATATATATTAACATAAATGTCAAAGAGTCATCATCATCATCATGATAACTTTTTGTAGTTGGTTCGTTTTTCGAGCTTATGTCATTTAGGTGAGATTTAGGTGGGCGTTGACTCTTAAGTTCTTCATTTCAACTTAAAACTCTTTTCATGATGCGACGTGCATAATTAATTTGGCATCGATCTTAAAAACTCAAGTAGGCGTAAGGTCTCAAACGTCTATTAGTAAAACTAAGAATAAGAGAGAGTTGTACAGCAATTAGATTGTTCATGGTGCTGGTTTTAAGTAAGCTCAGTATATATGGTATACATGTTTATATATATGGCTATATATGGTCGTAAGCAGACCACACATAAAACGTGCCAAAAGCGTAAACAATATTACAAATCAAGCGTACAAAACTCTTTCGAAATGCAAAATGTTGAATCAACAAAAACATACAAAGAGTTGCTATAGGAATCTAAAAGCTGTTGATATGAATTCTGCGGGTCGAACATATATATATATATATGTATAACAACAAAGAGAATATACACTAAGAACCACTTTTCGATACACTCAACTTTTAATAAAATATTTTTTTATCTATCAAAAAAGATGAAAAGCGAAATGTGAGCTAATCAGTATTTGATTTTCCAATAAGTGAGCGAATATTCCGACAGGAAACGTTATCTAATCTTAAAACGAAATACTTCTTAACAAATTAGATCAACGAAATGCAATTTTCTACCATTTTCTTATTTCTCGTTTGTATAGAAATTATAGCATACAACAAATTTCAATTTCTTAAGCGTCAGCTTATTACGTCAGAATCTAAAATCTGTATATTTTTGGAGGCACAGAAAAGAGAGAGGAGCACCAAAAACAAAATATTTGATATATACCAGAGAGTGCGAGCATACAAAGACTGCCTCTCTCTCTCTCCATCTCTCTCTCTCGCTGCGTCTCATTTGTAAATTTAAATTATTTTTGGCATATTCATAAAATGTTAATTTTTTCGTTTTCGTTTGCTTATCTTAAAATAATCATAGAGCAACAAAAAAAGAAGAAAGAGAGCAACAGAAAATTGAAATTGAGCAGAAAAGATTTCAAAAGATTTTGGCTTAATTATTTTTAATAAGTTTAAAAATAGACACGAGAGAGAAAGATAGAGAGAGATAATTTGCGTTTTGAATTATTAAATGTAATTAAACTTTGAACTAATTGGTTTACACAGTATGCAGAAGCAGTATGCCTGACACGCCCTCAGCCCGCCCACATTATGCTTGACCTCTTCAGCAAGCCCCCCGCCCCCACCGCACATGCTAACCTCCTGGCAGGCAGCCTGCTCGCACGCTCCAAGACAAAAAAGAGGTTAAACAATCAATTTCGCTTTCAATTGATCTCAATTTAGCATGAAGTGAAGGGTGTGGGGGCGGGGACGGGCGCATAAGGGTTAAAGGCAGCGATGCTTATGTAAATGTGGCAGCTGTCGATGGTTGTTGTTGCTGCTGTTGCTGTTGCTGCATTTTGGCTGCCAAAAATGTTCATGCACGAAAAACTTATTTTTGGTTTTGCCGACGTTTCCAAAATGCAGTCAAAAAATGGGGAAAGTGTAGAAAACCGAAAGGGAGATGGGGGATTAAATTTATGTTAGGAGGTGGACATAGGGGGGGTAGGGAAGGGGGAGAGGTATGGTGTGATGAACAGAACAGCTGCCGAAACATCGAAGAACAAAAAAGCGACAAGGAGAAATTATATCGATTTTATTTTTATTTATAAGTTATTTTTACTCTGTTTAAAGTTAAAAATCTGAAAGATATATATTCTTATTTTGTGTCCAGATTGATCAAGTCATATATATAGCATATGCTTTCAACTCGTTTGTCGTTGAGAGGCCAACAATTTTGTGATATTTTTAGAAGAAAGAATGAAAGAACAAACAACCAAAATAACGTCGAGCACATGTTTCAAAATATCAAAAACGCAAAAGCAACACTGAACGAATACAGTGAGATATATACATATCAAAAATCCAAAGAAAGAAGAAACAAGCAAAAAAAATTTGTTTTTTAAAATAAAGCTAGAAAAACACAAAACAGACCATTTTTGAGCAGAGGGAATTTTTGATAGTAAATGCAGGCAGTTTTAGAATTGAAAAACCAATTTCAAAAAAGTTTTGTTTCACTTTTCAGTGGAAAATATTACAAAAGTTTCGTTTACTTGGATTAAACTGCATTTTTTAATGCAATAATAGATTATATCACAAGTGCCGCTCTACTTGGTTTGAGGCACTAATTAAAAGTACAATTTCTGATTGTGAAAGACCAAAACAGAGAGAAAATTTGTAATTCGCCAAGCAAATGAGTTAATAAATTATCAAAAATATCATAAATGTTATATATAACATATAAAACTAATTTCGTTCGTTTTTACAACATAAAATAAAGAAAGAAAACATTGTTAAAAATATTTGCTGTAAGATAAACTGGCGTTTTTGTTGAATACATCAAAGCTGGTTATTCTTTTTTCCTTCTTAACATAGTTATTTATCTCAAGTTTGAAATACAATACTAGAATTTGTATTCTAAACTTTGTAATAATTATTTTGGTTCGCAACTCAAAGCTTCTTCTTTTTCTACTCGTCTTTGTGTGCATTTTATTTTAAATACAAATAAAATACTTTTAATGGATTTTTGAAAGATTTTGATTAATAAAAAAGCTTATCAGCTATTTTTTTTAATAATTTATTTTTTGTTTTTACGTATAACTAAGTTATAAGTGACAATCCTATATCTAATTTATAAAAATTGCTTTCTAACTTTAATACAAACCACATTTCTCCTTTCTTCATCTTCAATTGTTTTGTTAACTTTTTTAATGACTTTTCTTATGCCTTTTGTTTAAAAACAATCTCTTAGAACTTAACTTAAGGTAAATATATATGTTTTGTTTAAGTTTTCTCTTTATTTAATCATTTCTCTTCCGTATCTTTATACTTTATCTTCTACTTCTCCCTTTTTTTTTTAAGCACATCATTCAAATTCTTAAATTGCAATTTCAAATGTCTCCGTTTGACACTTGAAAAGCTCAACACACACACGCACACACACACACAGACAGAGAAACAGCAAATTTGTCCAGTGACTTTCAAGTTGTTGTTTTTTTCGAAGACAAAGCGATGGAAGTAAAAATTTGTTGTTGAAGAGTAAGCTTCATATTCCGTACGAAAAGCTATCGATATTTATTTATTTATGGTTTGGATGGCAAGAGACGAGAAAAGACCACAAATATACCATACATTCGGATACTTTGTATTTTTTTGGCATGACTTTTTTGTTTGTCGAAAAATCGAATCGATTAGTCATGCCAAGTCCTCAGACTTTACAAGTTTTCGTTTTGGTTTTGGTTTTTTCGTGTGGCGTCACCTCTCACATTTAAGTTGAGTTGAGGTTGGGTTTTTTTTTGGGTTTTGTCTTTTGGGGTTCATTTTGTATGTTGTTGTTTGAAGCGGAATGACTTGTCAGAAAGAAAGATGAATTTATTTGGCATTTTCCAAACGATTTCTCGTTTGCTTCATTTATTAAACATTTGGACGGAGTGCAACAAAAAGAAGTGTGAAAAATGCTTCGAAAAATATGTAAACAAATATCAATTACAACATTATTATAATAATATTTAAAAAATGAGTATGAACGCAAAATAAGGAAATTATTTTGAATATCGGGAGCTTAAATCTTGCTCAAAAAAAAGTAAAGCCCATCAGAAAAAAAAGAAGAGAATAAAATCAAAAATAGCTAAATTTGCATTAAATATCAAGCATGATTTCTTATGAGTGTGTGTGTGTCTATGTGTGTATGTGGTCGGCCAACATTAAAATTCAGCTCAGTTTATAGAGCGCTTCGCAAGTTACGAAGTTTCAAAGCGAACTTCAAATAGAAGCTCGAAAACACCAAAATGATTAATTAATCAAAAATAAATTTCATTATAATCTCTATGAAAAGATGACTTAATATAAAATTATATATTTACTTATTTTCTCTCTCTCTCTCTCTTTTACACGAACTTTGTCTATCAAAGACTTCTTTTTACACAACACAAAATATTTAATAATATTTTTTTTTTCCCTGATAAACTACATTTTAATGGCTCACGAACAGTTCATTAGCCTTCGGAGAGCAAAAAGACGACGTATATATATAAATATAGCCAAGATATTGACAGACAAACCTGACAGATGTCATATTTTGACATTCAAGTTTTAGTACCTCATTTTTTGTTGGTATTTATAATACTAAGCTAATGTTTCCCTGCTAATGTTTCCCTTGGTTGTCTTTTTGCCGTTTTCCAACACCTAATAGCTCAAATACAAATACAATTTGTTTATTTTTTACATTTAAATATACATAGAGATAAACACCTTTTGTTGTTGCTGTTGTTTTTGTTGTTCTCCGCAGCTGATTGTTGAAGATGCGTTTCTTGGTTTCTCTGGTTTGTTGTTGTGTATTTTATTTGTTATTGCACCACACACACGGACAGAGATCGACGCAAACACATACACACGCACGCACAGTTAAAATATTTTTTTTTTACGCGTTGGTTTTGTTGTTATTGCTGTTGTGTTTGCACACAGGTGAAGTGTTAAAGCGAGGGAGAGCAAGCAGACGAAGCGAACGCGAAGCAGAAGAAGAAGAAGAAGACGATGACGACGAAAAAAAGACGCGTTTGTTGTTGTTTGTTTTTTCTTTTTATTCTGCTGATTTTGCAGTAGTTGCTGTTTTACTGCGCTGTTGCGGCTGCTGTTTGCACTGACGTCATTAAAATGCCGGCAAAAACATTATTTGTAGCTTGGAAACACTTTTAATATTTTTCTTTTCTTTTTTTTTTTGGCGAGACACTTCTGAATTCGTTTTGGCTTGCTCTGACACTGATGACAAAATAAAATTCAAGACGCACACACACACACACGCACTGTGACAGCGACAGAGAGAGCGAGACGGAGAGACACGTGAGCAGCGGCAGACGTCAAACGGCAACAACGGTTAAGTCGCTACTGTTGTTGTTATTGATGTTTTAAAATAAGCACGGCTCTGCTGCTTTCTTGTTGTTTTTGTTTGCCGACAGATGTTTGGTGCTGTTGAAACGCGCGCGATTTTCATTCAAAATTGTTTTGTTAATAATGTTGCATAAGTAAATGCTTATGTATTTAACTGTTTTTTTTCTTATTTTTTAACATGCGGCTATTTATTTATTTAGTATTTTATTTTGACGTATTTTAGTCGCAACACTTTGACAACTCTGAACGATTTATGAATTTCTTCTTCTTATTATTTTGTTGTTCTTATTAATTTTTCGAATTAGTTGTCACAGCGTTTTGTTTTTATTACTGCTGCTATTGCTGGGCTTTAGGCTCTGCTCATACACAAGAAATTCTAAAAATTTTATCAACAAAATTGCGCACACACGTCCGCCTTGCTCGGTGTTGTTTTTGCTTCTGTTCGTCTACTGTTATGGCGCTGTTATGCACCAAAAAACAAATTCCAATCGGCAGACCAAAAGCAGTCAACAGCGCGGCAGCGAGGTCTCTCGCTCTCTTTTACGCTCTGTGGTTTTTTTTGCGCTCTCACGCTCTCTGCATGCTTGCGTAGCGGCTGTTGTAGTTGTTGTTCTTGCTGCTGCTTCGGCTGTTGCTCTTATTGGTTTATTTTGTGCTGGAGTTTTTTGAGTTTTCAGAGTGAGCAAAAGAGCGCAACTGTTAAGTTAGGAGCGCACAAAGATGTTGAGCATTAACATTGAGTGCTTTGAGTCATTTTGCGCTTGCAGCAGCAAACAATTTATGTTTGTGTGCGTGTGAGTGTGTGTGTTAGGTTAAAAGCAGCTGACTTGACAACTAACCAAGGGTTAAGTACCGAAAAGTTGCCAAAAGCAACAGCAACAATAAAATGAGTTCCAATAAGTTTGAGTTGAGCACAAAATAACTCATTTAATTAAAATGTCGTCGATTTACAGTTAATTGAAATGCTTAGCAATGGCGATTAAAATTGGAACGATTAAGTTTTTGGAGTTGGAATAAATAATCTAATGTCAAATAAAAGAGAAAAATTATAATTCGAACTATGTTTTAAGATCCTTAACCAATTATTTCGCTGCCTCGCTCTGTTGACATATTTTCAAAATGCTTAAAGTCACCTTCAAAAATGGTTCAATATTTATTTTCTTATTTTTGAAAAGTGCCCATTTGAATATTTCTGTTAATGTATGTATATGTATAATTATAGAAATGCAACGTTATAGTTTGACATTTTCTGATGGCCAAAACACACAAAAATAGCATCAAAAAAGTTGAAAAAAGCTGAAAAAGTTTTTTTTTCACATTTGTATGCCATAAATCTCATTACACACACACACACACACTCGCATGAACATCACCCACAAAGAAAAAGCCATTAAAAGATATTGTAAACATATTTGTGTGTTTCTACTATAAAAAGTGAATGTAAATTGATTAGAAATATCCAAAAACAACAACAAGAGCAACAGAACTACATATAAAGGAAGCTGGAACAAGAAACACCACACAAAACAACAACAACGATACAGCAACGTGAAAGCATTACAGAGAGAGAGCGAGAGAGTGAGAGATCGCAACGCCCCCGCAATGTCTGCTGTTGTTGTATTTGTTGCAGTTTCTTGTGTTCTTCTAGACAAGTTCACTATGTGTGTGTGTGTGTGTGTGTCCATGCTATTTATAAGTACGTTTGGAAATTGGAGTTTTTGTTGTAGTCACAAGTTATTGCGACCGACCACATGGAAGCTGAGCTGATCTAAGCGACGTTTTGCTTCGAGGGCAAGTGAAAGGTTTTGCTCTTTCTCTCTCGCTCTCTCTAATTGTTTTTGTTGCTAGCAAAACTTGCATGCAGTGGAATTGCACACACACATACAACTAAAACTCACCTCTGCACTCATTTATTATGCAGCCAAGAAAGAAGAAGAGAAGAAAAGAAAAGATATGAGAGCAAAGACGTTTTTTCTTACTTATCCCACATTTTGTATGTTGGTTGAGCACAAACCACATTAAGGCACGAAATAAAACTGAAGTATGGACAAAAAAGCAACTCGAGCAAAGTTTTCAATGCACAAACGCACACACACACACATCCGAACAGACACCACACACAGACACTTATGGGAAGCTGTTTGCGCAGGCAGCAAAAAGTTCAATATCAAAATCGAGATGAATTTTTTTTTGACAACAAATTAGTTGGGAGTTCAAGTTCAGGAATAACTGGCTATTAACGGGTTTGTTTGTGCAAATATTTAATGAGCTTCTTTTTTGTTTGTAGACTTGACATTTGCATTTAATATTAAAAGAAAAAGATGAAGAGACTGGATATTTTATAGCTTGTTAATTGTGGTTGATTTATTTATTTTATTTTTTTTGCTAAAGTCTTTAAATTTAACCTGATTTCTTTCAGTTTATAATTTTATTGATTACTTTAAAAACTTTTGATCCTAAATGCATATATTTAATATTAAAAGAAAAAGATGAAGAGACTGAACATTTTATAGCTTGTAAATTGTGGTTGATTAATGTTTTTTTTTTTTTTTTTTGCTAAAGTCTTTAAATTTAACCTGATTTCTTTCAGTTTATAATTTTATTGATTAATTTAAAAACTTTTTAAATGCATATATAAATACTTTAATTATAAGAAGCTTCTTAGAAATTTATCTTAATACGCACTTTAAAAGTCATTAATGATTATTATAAACTACTTTCTTTCAGTTTATAATTTTATTGATTAATTTAACAACTTTTTATCCTAAATGCATATATAAATACTTTAATTATAAGAAGAATTTATCGTAATACGCACTTTAAAATTAATTATTGAGGTTTTTGCTATCTGCAGTATCTGGTTGCATTATAATTACAAAACACATTTGTTAAATTCCGCCCACAAGCCACTTGACAAGATCATTATAACTGAAACATTTGTCGCCTGTGTCGTTTTTCATTATGCGTTGTGTTTGCTTTTGTTGTTTAAGACTATGTTGTGGGTTTGTTCAGGGGGTCAGTTGTAGTGAGAGACAGAGACGTAGAGAGAGAGAGAGATACTCACAGACTCCACATACAGTCGTAAAGTGTAGATCGAGGATTTGGAAGTGGAAGGTGGCAAAACCGGTTTCAGGCAAAATCAAAAGTTGCGCAGAGCCAAAGCGTCGACAGCGCAGTCAACGTCGCTGAAACTGAAGTTCGGTACAGCAACAAGGCAAACACAGACACACAGACAAAGTGCGAGAGGAGAAGCAGAAGTAAAAAAGTTTTGCCCGCTGCTTGGATGCTGGAACACGAAAAAAAAAACTAAATCACTTCGAATGTGTTGACCGGCAGGCAGGCAGGCAGGCAGGCAGCCATTGGAACTCGTTTTGACTGCACCTTTTGTTCGCCTGTTTCCAAGAACGTGTTCAAGGCTTTGCAGGCACAGGGTGTGCCTGCTCGTTCCCTCTCGCTCCCTCTCGCCATGCGTGGCCGTAGAAGGAAAAGGAGGTCGCAAAGGTAGCGCAAAAATGGAATAAAATCGTTCGCACAGGGATTGGCTCGTTAGCGAGTAGATCGAAAGAGCGCGAGAGGGAGAGAAAGCTAGTGAGAGCATCTAGGGTAACGCCTCAAGACGCATGCAAATTCTAATTGGCATCTAACGGGCACACTTTAATGTTAATTTTATTCCCACATGTCTGTGTGTGAATCTTCATTAGGTGACGGCATACACGCGATCACAACCAAAAAGAGACCGGCGAACTTAATTAAATGCATATCACATATTCATACATACATATGTATTTTGCGTAAGTAAAACAAGAGCTCAAAACCAGTTTGAAAGAAAGAGAGAGAAAGAGAGAGAGAGCATAAGAATCAATAAAAGAACCAGTCACAAGTTCTCGCTCGCACAGGCCAGACGCCGCCACAAAGCTGATGACGTCGTCCTCGCTCGATCATTATGCACTAGAGATGAGCGCGTGTCACGAGCAAATAGGAATATTGAAAGATTATTCACCAACTTAAAATGTTCGTATAACGTACTCATGTTGCCAAAACCAAGTTCACATTTTGTCATAATTTTCATTCGATATTAGATCGCCGCGACACGACGTCCGTCACGTGCTCAACACTAATTTGCATACGCACACATGCTAGTACATATATACATGTGGTTTGTATTGTGTGAGTCAGCCTCCAGACGCCGCCACACAAGATCAACAAAGTTAACAGCTAGACAGAAACATAACGCTCTTGCGCGCGCTCTTTAATTACTCTCACACTCAGCGACGCCTACGCACATGTGCTGCTGCTGGCAATTCATCGAACTCACAACTCTTATTGGAGATCACAGATCAGAGCACAAATGTCAAAAGTGTTGCGCTCAAATGTTGTTGTTGCGTCTCTGTTATGCTCTGCGCAGTAGCATTGAGTGACAGTTGAACGTTGCTCTTTCACTCGTTTGCTCTTAAAGTCAGAGCGAGTGACATATTACTGTTACTGAGCATAAACTGTTCCCAGTTTTGTGTGAGTGTGTGTTTGAGTTGTAATTCTTATTGGAACATGCGTTCTTTGAGTGCTTTAAGTTTGATGTATTATTGTAAATATTCAAAAACCAACTTGATTATTTTCTGTATTTCTTTGCTGTCGTTTTACAAACGCAATAAATAGTTGTTTTTCTTTTATATAAATTCTGATATTTTTTGCTGCATACTTTTGAGTGCTTTAGAATCGAATTGGAAAGTTTAATGTTGCTGTTTTTTCATCGCAATGGAAAATTCTAGTTAATGAATGCCAACTAGTAAGTGATTATAAGTAATCAGAGAGAAAAGTTTCCTATCGATACTTATCGATACTAAGATGTATCCTGTAGAAGCTCTTTTTAATATATAATCGAAGAGAAGGCTCTTATTCCGATAATTATCGATATTAAGCTGGAAGCTTGAATTAACATAATCAAAACTTTCTCATTTAAATAATAGCTTTAATCCACTTGAAACCTCACCTATCCCCACAACATCATTCACAACCTCTTTACTAGACCTTATGCCTTATGCCTTAATTACTTACTTTGATGGATAAACTATAGATATCTACTTCTCCTCCCTCTCCACAACACTCTAACTACCTTTATTCCTATCCTTCGCTTAACCTTTTACCCAAGTGCAATTGAGCCCAGTTAACAAAAACAAAGCCAGCTAAGAATTTAGGGGCGTCAAGTGCATGGACTGTTGCTGAAGGGGGTTGGGGATGGGAGGAGAAGAAATTACGCTGATTGAACACTAATTTATTTGTTTGTTTGCTTTAACATTTTGGCGCATTTTCAAATGCGAAAGGCAAAAAGTGGATAAAAACTTTTCCGAGCTGCAAAATGGCAGACCGATGGAGGGAGGGAGGTAGGGTTGAGGGGTAAGTTTGGTCATTGATTGTCTGCAGTTAGCAGGTAGCTTCTTTATTTCACTTCTTCGTCTTTTTGCTGCTGGCTTTCGTTAATGTTGCATCATAAAATTGCAGTTGTTCTTGTTGTTATTATTGCAGTTGTTGTTGGCCTTCTCTTTAAGTACTTTTTATCTGTTGATTGGCTATAATTGAAATCAGCCTGGCAGCGGAATGGCAAAATGGCAAGCAAACCGGATTGAAAAACTATTCAAAATTCGAAAGCAAATTGATTTCAATTATTCTATTGTTTTTATACCCCTGAAAAAAAGGGAATAATGGTTTTGGGCAAAAGTATGTAACAGGCAGAAGAAAGCATCCATAAAGTATATATATTCTTGATCAGCATCAACAGTTCGATATAGCCATGTCTGTCTGTCTGTCTGTCTGTCTGTATGACTCTAAGAGTTAGAGACTCCAGATTTGCAATATAAACTCACCTAATCCCTAGGCAGTAAAAGTTTGTTTTAAATTTTCGATAACTCTTCCCGTTTCCGATATACACATGTGATCGATAACAACAAAATCTTGAGTTTTGAAAACTTTGTGATGCAGTTCGAAACATTAGACGAAATAATGATAATCTGTGAAAATTGTATTGAAATCGGTGGAGAAAGACCAGACATATGGAGCATTGAAGTTAAGTCAAGTATATATATATAGAGCATTCTTACTTGTTGAGATTGTTACAATATTTAAATTGAATAAGAATGTAAGAAAATATAAATATATATATTAAAATTTATAATAAATATATTAAATGAAATGAATGCGAATATGAATATAAGAATATATTTAGAAAAATATATTAAATTCTCTAAATATATTTGCAAACATTTTTTAAATATTTTTGTAAATCAAAATCAATTATTTATAAACCTAAATCATCTTTTTTCTTACTTATTTTTTCCACATATTTTTATAATATTGATCAATCCAAGGCGATTAAATGTTGCAATGATGGTCATTGTGTAACAAACAAATATATAATAATAATAATAATAATAATAATAATATATAATTATAATTATTCGTATTATTTGAGCAAAACATTTTTGTTTCTAATTAATAATTTCAATATTAAAACTTTTATAAATAAAAAAAAAAATTGTTTAATCATATTTTTCATAATATTCTTTTCAAATTTCAGTTACTTGTTACATTATTTTTAACTTAAGCTTCGGAATTAATATAAATATTTTGTTTAAAGTTGAACTTCAATGCTAATCATCTCTATGGGATAAGAAAAACTTCGTTTTAAAACTGTATATATAAATAAATATATATTAAAAATATAAAAATATAATGTAAACAAAATATATTGTTAATAAAAAATATTATATATTTCAGACTTGGTATTTTTAACGGGGGGAAATATTTATCCATTATTATAATTTTTAATAATTATTATAATTATTTAGATGACTATTTTAGTTTGTCAAAAAACATCTTTTGAACTTGGAAAAGCAGTGGAAAACAAATATTTGTAGTTTTCAAAAAGCAGAAAGAAAATATCTCAAAATAAAACATAAATAAAAATCTAAAGCAAACTGGCCGAAAAGTTGACCTTCCTTCTAACATCTGGCCCAACTGGCACACCCGCTCGCAAACAAACAAACAAATAGTAGTTGGCTATGTCTGCGGCTAGATCTATGTATGTGTGTGGGTGTCTACTTGTGTGTGTGTGTGTTTGTCGCATTTAAGCTGCCAAATCCGACAATTAAATTATTGCAAAACACAACATGCGCCGCAAAAAATATTCAAAACGCGCCAAAAAACAGGATGTAAACAACAACAACAACATTGGACATAAGGACCGACACAAAGGACATAAAGGATGCAACACACACACACACACTAACAACTATGAAAACATCCCCAACAACAAAAACAACGACAAATTCATCTTTCACTACCATAAAAAAAATTGACTAACAAGCATATAGAATAACGTAAAGTAAGGTGAGCGCGACTAGCAGATACCCTGCATGTCTGTGTGTTGCATCCTTACCCTGCAGTTCCCCATGCTTGACCAAATTTTAACCATCGATATCTTCGATAACTTCACTGAATGTCAATATTTTGTGTAAAATTTCTAAAACATGCAACTTGTTTTTACACGTGCTTACAAAACTAAAGTCTTCTTTGTTATCGATAACATGTGTATATCGAAAGTGGAAAGAGTTATCGATAAATTATCGATAGTTTTCAGCAAACTTGATTCTTATGAATTTCCATGCATGTTTATAAAACTAAAGTCTTCTTTGTTATCGATAACATGTATACATCGAAAGTGGAAAGAGTTATCGATAGTTTCCAGCAAATTTGATCTAACTTTGGTGCTAAGCAATTTCCATGCAAAATCTAAAGTGTTTGGTTCTTAAAGTCCACAAGATCGATGCGAATAATGTTATATCAACTCGTCTATTGATGCTGTTACAGAATATATATATCGTTTATGAGGTCGAAAATAATTTCTTCTACCTGTTACATACTTTATCCCCAAACTATTATAACCTCTTTTACCCATTTCATGCGTTCAAAATACATAAAAAGAGCAAACTGTCCAAAAAGCTGAGAAGATCTAAAAAAAAAAATATATATACAAAAACATGCACACACACATGTACATGTACATGCATACATACAATCAGGCAGAAAAATGTCGCTTATAGTTAACGTTGGGACTAACGGAAAATGGCGCGTTGGAAAAAATAGCGAAGAAAGTGAAATAGTTGAAAAATCTAGTAGATTTAAAGAACTTTGAATACACTTTTCAAAAAATCTACAAAAATTTGCAACAAGAAACAGAAAATAAAGTTGAAATTTAATTAAGTGTGGTTTGATTGATGTTTGTCGATATTTGCAAAAGTTTATGTTATCGATAAATATCGATTAAAGTAATATATGCGTGTTGCAAGTATATTTCTTAAAGTTAAAAGAAAACTATGTTGAAATAATATTGCAAGAAGGAGAAACATTATTTAATTTATTAATCAAATATTGCAAATAATTATATTATTTTTACTTTTTTAAAATTTTAAAAAATATATTTCTCTTCATAAAAAATATTTCTTCATACACACAGAAAGACATAAGATACCCTACACCAAATAGGGTATAAACTATATATAGAGCAAAGAGAAAAAAAAAACAAGTAAGGCTCTAGTCGAGTATGGGTGTGTGTGTATGCGTAAACTGTATACTTGACTTAACTTCAATGCTCCATAACTCCGGTGTTTGTCAACCGATTTCAATAAAATTTTACAGATTGTCGTTCTGTCCTCTAATGTTTCAAACGTCATCTCAAAGTTTTCCAAATTCAAGATTTTGTTGTTATCGATCACATGTGTATATGGGAAACGGGGAAAGTTATCGAAAATTTGAAACAAACTTGTACTGCCTATGGACTAGGTTCCATATGTGGAGTCTCTTGCTCTCATAGTCTCTGAGATCGATGCGTTCATACATACGGACAGACGGACATGGCTATATCGACTCGGCTGTTGATGCTGATCAATAATATATATACTTGATAGGGTCCGATATGCTTCCCTCTGCGTGTAACATACTTTTGCACAAAACCAGTATACCCTTTTCCCCGTTTTCAATGGGTTCAGGGTATAAAAAAGAAGAAAAGAAGCGTCGCAATATCGCGTGTTGTGTATATCCTCACTGTGTTGTGTTGCGTTGTCCTGTGTTGTCAGACATGCATATAGCTGATGGCAATAATTTGAAATTCGATTACCATAACCAAGTACTCGGAAAACGCAAACAGCACACAGCGCGAGCGAGGGAGAAGGGGAAGGAGCACAGGACAACTGATACGGAAAGAGGCATCAAAAATAGGATCGAAGAGAGAAAGAGATACACGTGAAAAAGCCAAGAAAAACAACAAAAATACGGACGATGTGCCCGTTAGGCTAAAAACTGCAAATGGCGAAAAACGTTCTCGTTAACACACATACAGAGAGAGCGAGAGAGAGAGAGAGAGAGAGAGTGACAGAGTCGACTGTGGCCAAAAAGCCAAAATGTGAATATTTCACAATTTTGAAACGACAACAAAGAGTAGGCAAAGAAAAAATGAAAATGGTTTGTATGACAGCAAACACACACACCCACACATGGATACATGGACGAATGTGTGTGTGTGTGTGTGTGTGCTTAGAGCCAGTTGTGGACACTGCTACCAATACAAATACCAATAACCGAAATGCTTTTCACCGCAACTCTAAGTGCAAAAAAAACATCAGTTTTTCAAGTCAATGGGATTTTTTATTTTTTTTTTAAAGGAGTTTTGGTTGTAGGAAGGGTCGGGTGAGGGTGTCAAATATGATACGGTTGATTTAGAAATAAATAAAAATTTCATTAATTGTTTAGCTGACAAGTTGATTAAAAAGTTAACTCAACAAAACGAATGAAAAAGTTATTAAAAACAAATGGGATAAAACATTTAAATCGGAAATTGATCGATAAACATTTCGAAATTAATTCACAAATTATAATTTATACCGAAGATAAAAATTTAGATTCAGTCTGACTCGTATTGTTTGTCTGTGTTGTCAGTTGTCTTCGACTAAGGACTGAATAAAAACACAGAGCAATATCTTCAAAAATGATAGCCCATGTGTTATTCTGTTGTTTAAGCTATATTATTGTCAAGTTTCAGTTAAATCCATTCAGTAGTTTGTGCATGAAACAACCAAATGTATAATATGTAATTAAGATTTTGAAAAATATTTGTTAAGAATATTTGTTATTTAAGGCACTGTTGCTTAAGATTATTTACACCCTAATGTTGCAACTCGTCTCAATCATGTGGCAATGAATATTGAGTATACGCCGAGAGAAAGAACGAGAGAAAGCGTGGAGCTCATGATGAAGAAAATATTGCACCCTAATAAGCGTCATAATCAACTTTCACTAGATGTTCCCCTTATCAGCTGCAGCTGCTACCGTTGCAACTATATATACACAATATATATATATATATCTATATAATTAATAATCAACAGCAGCTTAAGGATTTTAATTAAAATCAACAACAGACGCACACGCAGTAGAAGAAGAAGTTGTGTCTTCGCTGTCGGTCTCACCTTTCCACGATGTCCTGTTTGTCCAGTCAGGCAATGAGGAAGGAGGGCTAGTCCTCTATCTTCTCCTCTATATACAGTTTATGTATGTACATATATATATATATATATATATATATATTGTCAACGCTCTGGAAACTGTTGCAAGGTTGTTTGCCACCCGCTCGATTTCTTTTAATTTAGCCGCAGTAACCTGCATCGAAATGCTATTCCTTATTTTTTTTTCTTCTGTTGTTCAGAAGGGGCAACTATGTGTAGAGGACATTGGGAGAGGACACTCTATATCTATATGTACATGCTTATGTCCTTACATGCATAGTGTATACACGGAAGTAGTTGCTGCTACTTAAATTTCAACTGTTATTGGTTTACATTTTTATATTTTTTGTGCTTATTTTCTCGTTAGTTGTTATCGATAAATGATTGGGATTCTATATCATTTAGCTTCTATGGGCAGAATTAAACTATTTTTTTTATGACTTTTAGAAATAGTTTTCCTTAACATTTCTTTAATTTCTTTCAATAATATCTGTTTATTTTAAATAAATATATATATATATTTTTTTTTTTTGTATTTAAAGCGTATATAGTATTCGTAGTTGCTTTGTTGCATTCGCTTCTTTTCTAACTATTTTTTTTTATTATTATTTCGCAACTTTGCCAAGTTTCAGTTTCAGTTGCAATTACTTGGCGCACCTGAAGTAGAAGTCGGACCAAAGGTTAGCGACTATTTGTTTGTTTGTTTGTTGTTGTTGTTGTGGTTCCTTCTCCATCTCTCTCTAACCCGCTTTTGGCGGGTGTTAGTGTGTGTGTGTGTGTTTGGCCACATCTCCACCGAATTGTAGTAAGCATTTTTCTCAATTTTTCTTATTTTTGCTTGGTTTTCTGTTGACTTTGCGCTTTCTATTTACGCTTTGCTGTTGTTTGTCGAACTCCAACTGCAATTATGTGAATTTTAACCGTGCACAGCATAAAACAATTTTACGAACACAGCATCCAGCTTAAGGATACACTAGCAAATCTATCTATATCTATCTATAACAAAAAAATATATATATGGATAAGTTAGCCTGCAGCTGCAGGGCAAGTAATTTTTTTTTTGCTTTTTGGTCAAGCTGAAAGTTAAACAGCGCAACGAAAGTAAACTCTGTCTGAAAGTCAACCAATGTACAGAGAAGGAGAACGAGTGCGAGAAAGAGAGCGAGAGAGAGGATGGGAGAGTGTGTGAGAGAGAGAAAGAGATGATACTTAAGTTAAGGTAAGATATAATTTTAACTGTTGCTTAAAAAAAAGTATAGAAAAAATAAAAAATATTGAAAATATTATCAATAAATATATTTTAACCCTAAACAACTAACATAATATAGTTTCTTAGTCAATTTGCATAGTAAAAAGTTCATTCAAATATTTAATAACCTTTCAGTAAGGTAGTTAATATTAAAACCAAGTAAGCCAAATAAAAACAAAAAAACGAAAGAGGCCTTAAAGACTAATATGTAAAATAAAATTCCAACAGAATCATTATAAATTTTTGTGCCCCACCTTACACAACTAAGTTTTTCTAATATTTTCAAGCGAATTTCTTATATTTATAATCGACTTTTTTTTTATTTGAGAAGACGAATAAAAAATGCCCAAAGTAAAAAGCAAACGAACCGTGAGTATACAAAAATATAAAAAAAAATATTTTTTAAAAAATCGAATAAAAAGGGGCGATGGAAAACAGAGAAAGAAACGTATTCTGATGCAGATTTGGATTTAGAGCAACAGGCGGATGCAACCGATGAGGAGCAGCTGGGAGTCGGGGAGCGATCTCCAGTTGCAACTCGCTCTAATCTTGCCAAGGTCAAAAAAAGCAAACGCAAAACCAGAAAAGTTTTGAGGCCAAGTATGATACGTTGCATATGCAAAACTCCCTCAATGAGGAGCGTTGCGGCAGCTGCCAGCAACATTGCTAAAGTGATGTACACCAATTCGGAGTTCGATCCGTCATACTATTCCGAGCATGGTGATTGGTCGTTAACATCCCTGCAGCCGGATAAGACGGTCGAGCTGTCAGAAGAGAGAGAGCCAAAATCCAAACGTCGAAGGACAACTGTCAAGAAGCCCAAAACAGTGAAAATGGAGAAACAGCTTATGGATAAAATCCAGCTCATGCAATCGCTGTTATCTGATGATAAAGAAGACTATGACTATGACGATGACTACGATGACGACGATGATGAAGATTGGGATGACGATGATAGCAACGCAACACGCAACAAAAGGGTGGCCAAGAAGAAGAAGCAGAAGAAGAAGACGGAATCGCGACATTGCCTCTGCACTGAGATTAATGGACATGTCTACAAGCTGTTGGACCTTCCACTTGGCCTAGACGATGATGAAACCTTGAATAAATATTTGCAAACTATGCCACGAATCGTACTTAAACGTCGGCCCAGGCACTAAGTTAAATCCAATTACATTTATTCAAATAATTTTAAAAATAATATAGCCTCAAAAGGCTTGCGTGAAACGCTCAAAACAGCTTTTGGAACATGTCATTCGCATTATCATAATCATTGAAAAATCCAAATCGATAATGGCAAATTATTCATCACCATTAAAAAAACGCCGTACAAATTTCTCTAATTTTTTGTTGTCATACATACTATATATATATATATATATATATATGTGGTGTATGTCCATTTCCGCCAAGTCACGTCGACTTTGAGTTTGCTTTGAGTTTTCAGTTACAAGATTTTTGGCCAGCGAAGCAATCACCAAATAAAAAGCGAATGCCGGACAGTTGCTGAGCTGAGTTTCAATTTTCACTTAAAACAAAGTTGGCACATGACGAAAACAATAGAAAATAAAGCAAAGAAAACAACTCACATGACCGGGAACGTAGTGGCAAAACAAGAAGGAAAAAAACATTACAAGAACTTTTGTTGTTTTTTGTTTTTGGGGTGGCGCTCAGGCGCGCATAACATTGTTGTTGTTATTGTAGTTTGTAATCAGAGCAAAGTAGCGGCAGACACATACCCCTCCTTCACCCCTTTTCTACGCCATTTTGGTAGGGCTTACGTGATTTTGGCCAAAGCGCGTTTGGCATTGCAGCAAATCACGATTTGAGTTCAAGTTAAAAAGACAACTGCAACATAAAAAAAACCAACGAATATAATGAAAAAAACGACCATAAACTTAAATACTAAGAACCGACATTGCTATGATTTATTACGATTGCATCAAACTATAAAAATCCCTAATGTAAACTAAATAGAAGGGTTTAAGCCTAATCTACTATATATATTTGAAAGAAAATCTCTAAATCAAAATATTTAACTTCAAATACAGGATAAAATATATAAATACTTGTGTGTATGTGCAAGCTTTCGGATGATGAACACAAGACGAGCAAATAAAAAGGCACAAAAACTAAAAATAAAAGAAGTTTGTTGCTCACGGACATTTGTTTTCCTTTTGTCATTCGCTCATTCTCTTCATGTTGACAATTCGACAAGAACGTACCTGAAATGCACAATTTGTAGAAAAAGGAATTGATTAAATGGTATAATTAATATTATGGAATGTATTGAATTTAATAACGAATCAAATCAGATGATCCAGAAAGATTTCGCATTATACAATGAGACTCAAACAAATCAATTATAGTTTCGATACAACAATAGGCAGTTAGAGATGGTAAGAAATAATCGGTGGAATTAACATATATATTTTTACATTCAATCGATTAAACGTTTTTGTGTTTTTTTTTCTTTAATATGCTAGTTCTTTATTAAATCACATGATCCAGAAAGAATTCGCATTATACAATGAGACTCCAACAAATCAATTATAGTTTCGATACAACAATAGGCAGTTAGAGATGGTAAGAAATAATCGGTGGAATTAACTTATAATTTTACATTCAATCGATTAAACGTTTTTGTGTTTTTTTTTCTTTAATATGCTCGTTCTTTATTTTTGTTTTGTAATGCATTAACATCTACCAATGAACATCATTTCGATCATAATTGTATCCATAGCCATACCATTCGCCAGTGTATTGGGTTGTCTTTCGTGTGACTGGCCGCGGTGCTGGTGCTGGGGCTCTTTGGGAAATCGCTTTGTCAAACATCTTGCGAAAATAGCCCTTCGACTGTGCAGCATTATACACAACTCTTCGGCATTCGTCTAAACGTATATTCTTCATGTAGCCATATTCACAGGGCGCACTGCGTAAGCTGATTTTTGGCTCACAAGTTTGACTCTCAGCATTCCAAAAATGACCAAGTGCACAGTCATCCGGTGTTATGTTATCCGGATTGTCCATGGAAAGTGGTTCGTTCATTGGAGGTGAACCTAAATCATGTTGCAATGTTAGGTTTTTGGTCCAGCTGCTATTATATTGCGAATGATCCCTTGGCACGTCGAGAGACATTGTTTCACGTATTCAATACTTGAAAGTATTCACTCTGTCTGGTTTCATACGACTTTGAGTTAAAAACTTGCATAAGCGTTGTAAACATAATTATCAAGCTACTTTTCTAAACTACAACCATTTCAAATTAATTACAATATTTTTACCTTAACTAAAGTGAGGTGTGGTAAGGAAATGTAGGGTAAGGTAGTGAAAGGTAAGGTAGTGAAAGGTAAGGTGGTGAAAGGTAAGGTAAGGTAAGGTAAGGTAAGGTAAGGTAAGGTAAGGTAAGGTAAGGTAAGGTAAGGCAATGATTAGATTGTCAAACGCTCTAAATTACCATTGGGTGAATCATCATCTCCAATCCTTTTCCCTACAGGACGCGTCGTTCGTCTTCTACTGAATCTTGGTGTCTGAATTCTACGTTCTGTTAATAGCTGAATTCCAGATTTTTTAAGGCTGAAATCTTGCCTTTCAGTTACTGACTGACTTACTTTATATAGAAGGTTCAGTGTACTAAAATTAAGTACACTTTACTCTAGTTAATGTTTTTTTCCGCATTAAAGCTCTTAGAAATTATTTAATCGAATTAGCGAGCAATACTTTACTCTCTTTAACTGTTAACTATTAACTGTAATATTAAATTTTAATGCTACATTCCCGTCTTCCTTTCGATCTATGTATCTCTTTTTTTTAATCCGACTTGAATGCTCCAAAGGTGTTTTAAAGTGCCTGATTTTGCTGGCAGCAATAAATTCAATTTTCCGGCTAAATAATCGCTGTAATTAAGAGATGCCCCAGCACAGATACACCCACATCAACACACACACACACATACACAGACGCGAGCAAATCAAACAAATGCTATTACAAGCACCAAACTCCTGTTTTTCTGCGGTTGCTTGCTGTATATATGGCCCATTATGGTGCTCAACGCTTTCGGCTAGGGGTCGACGCTTAAAATACCTGCAAAAATGTGTTCGCATGCCATTAAATTTTGGGCCAACAAATGCGTTAATGGCTCTGTCTGTGTATGGGTAGAGACAGAAAGAAAGAGTGAGCGACAGAGACAGAGACAGAGAGAGAGAGAGAGTTAACGAGAAGTGAAGCGAGGGGCTGGCATTTCATCATTTCCTTTGCCGCACTGAGTGCGCTTTTAATGAGTGAAATGAAGTAGACTACTTGTGGAAATTCAAACCGAATGAGGAACACAGCAAAAACGAGTTCGGAGCTTGGAGATGATATGCACTGAGGCAGCCCTCGCCGTAATCTACTTAGCTTAGCACATATTGAAAATGGATTGTGTTCGCGATTTATTGGCAACATGGCGTATGCCTAACTCGCTGTTACCAGAAACACATATAGCTGTTTTTAGCTTTAAATCAGTTGTTGGATACACCGAATGTGATGAATTTCAATGTCAGAATGTAAAAGTTTTGCACTCTCAGCTGCAACTAGTTGTTGTTATTGTGTTTCTCTTTTATTTGGGAAATGTCAAACGGTAAACAGCTGGGCAATCGAGGTGTGATAACGATTTATCTGAGCTGCTGCAGTTTGCAGTTTATGTCGTTGCCTTTTCAGCTAAGTTTTTGGATATATAAGATAACCGAAAAAGAATCCGTCAACACACAACTTGATAATGATGATGATAATGTTGCATGGCCCTTGATGGTCGAGTGGACAAGTTGATACATTTAATTATTTGAAAAATACGCAACGTCGTTTTAGATTACATTGCAGTGCTGCAGCATCCGATGGGAAATGAGCTCGATATTGAAACTCAAACAGTGAAAGCGCATTTAATATATATTTATGTAAGCTCTTTACTAGCTTAAAACTTGCCAGTGTGTTGTATATTGAAATAAATGGCAAAGTAAATATGTGTAAACGAATTTTAAGGAATTTTTTAAAGTGATTTTTTAATTTTATTTTGTTTTGGTGCAGTGAAACAATGGCAACATGTTGCAGGCAACAATAGCATATTGCTGCCACTTTCACAATTAGTCAGATATTGAGAAACACAGAGAGGGAGAGATAGCTAGAGAAGTGCCAGTTTGTACTAAAAGTGAAGGCAACAAAAATCTTTGTCGGCATTTGAAGGCATATGACATGATTTTTAAGCTCTGATTCGGCATCAAGTTGAACTCAAGCATTTGCCGCAGGACACTGAACACTGCAGCTATGATGCATGTACACTGCATGCAACAACAACAAAATGAAGGAAACTTTTGCTTATCTGCTGTCAGAATGCCGCAAAACCCAAAGCCGTTGCCCAGAAATTCAGCCACAGAAACAAACCCAAAAGCCCAAACAAACCCATCTGGTTGGCAACAACGTGGCAACATCTTGAGGCATTCTTCTGCTTTTCTTATGCGTACTGTTTTCCCCTTACCCCACTTGGACTTGCCGCTTCAGTTTGTCGGCGAGTGCAGGCGCATGTCCTTGTCTTAACAGCTGCCAGACTGCCAGGCTACTGTTGCTGCTGCTGCTTGCTTTCTTGCTGCGATTTCTACACATGCCTGTGATGCTCTGTGTGTGTGTGCTCTTTTGCTTTGGTCTCCCTTTAGCTTCTTGTTGCATTTTATTTGTTGCACAAAATTGGGTTTTAGTGGATTTTGTGGCAAATGATTTTTGCTGCTTGCCGTTACGCTTGCATAAACTTTAATTTAATTTCTCAAAGCACCGAACGGAACACAAAACTTGGCCAAGAACACTGAAAAAATTGAAGACAACATGTCTTATACTAACTCTGTGTGGACTCGAAGGCAGGCGGTACTTGCAGCAAAAGCATTTTTGGTTTTAGATGTGTCTCAAACGCTTTACGACCATCATTTCAGAAGCAAAAAAAAAATACAAAAAAAATTTAATTTTTAGTATTTAAGAACATGTAACGGAAAAAAAAAGATTTTAAAGTCTGCCAAATTAACGATTTTTTATAGTGCTTGGCTTTAAGTATCTTTCAACCCTATACTTAACGCGTACAGTCATTGCTTGCACGTATGTGTGTGTACGCGTATCCTGCATACTTGACTTAACTTCAATGCTCCATATCTCCAGTGTTTCTCAACCGATTTCAATAAAAATTTCACAGATTCTCATTATTTCGTCTGATGTTTGAAACTTTGTCTGAAAGTTTTCCAAATTCAAGAGTTTCTTGTTATCGATCACATGTGTATATCGGAAACGGGGAAAGTTATCGAAAATTTGAAATAAACTTGTACTGTCTAGCGATTAGGCGAGCTTATGTTCCAAATCTGGAGTCTCTGACATCAACGCGTTCATAATCACGGACGGACGTACAGACGGACATGGCTATATCGACTCAGCTGTTGATGCTGATCACGAATATATATTCTTTATGGGGTTGGAGATGCTTTCTTCTGCCTGTTACATACTTTTGCACAAAAGCATTATAGCCTTTTTACCAATTTATAATGGGTTGAGGGTATAAAAAAAAACCAAAAGAAGCAAGTAGAAAAGAACAAGCATAAGAAAAAATGGCACTCGCACATGCATCATACAGGTGAAAAATTATAGCGTAAAATTCATATTTGATGACTTTTTGATTGCCAGCCCGAAAGGCAGCGACTGCAGCAGGTCGCCTCAAACTTCTTTACCTCAACTCAACTCAACTCCTCAGGCTCAACGCAATGCGCTGTCACATAATGCAGCGAAAAGTGCTTTGAATGGCGTCATTGTCAACGTTCCTCCACCATCAACAACATCATCATCATCATCATCATCATCATCATCATCATCAGCAGAAGCAGCAGCAGCATTATGATTATCAACGTAAGTTGTGGTTGTCGCTGTTGATCCAAAGCAATGCCAAGCACCGGGTTTAAGTTGAAGTCGGATTTGGGGCATGCACTTCACATTGCAGGAGCCTCAACCACACAAACCTGACATAAACTCTCGGTTTTTGTGTGTGTGTGAGTGATTTGCATTTTTCAATTTTTTTTTGGTGCTCCCATGGCGTTTTCCCTTTGGCTGGTTTGTGTCCTGATGGCGTTGGATGTGCACCAGCAGATTTCAATTGTGACGCACGAGGCATAAAAATAACTACACGGCGTATACGTAATGCGCGCACTTTGACATTAAAATGATGGATGAAAGCAGTAAATGCTCACATCTACATTTATTGCAGTTGCATATTCTTCCAAGACACTTCATATATAATTGCCTACTTTTGAGTTAAAGTAAAATGCTAAGAAACTAAATTCTGTTTCCTTAAAGTTATAAATGTAAGTTCGAAAGCAGAACATATATATTTTTAGCTTTTTCATCAGCTTGTTTACTTTAGTGAAGAGTGAATGTAGTTTGTTTCTGTGTTTGGTAATTTTAGCTTGACTTTCAATTCGAAGCCTTTGGCAATTAATTCTGTTTTGTTGATGTTAAATCCACAACCTGAATTTCCCCGAATGATGTGTGTGTGTGTGTGTGTGTGTAGGCAAGAATGTGTTGATGACACTAATACTTACACACGTGTGCGTCAATGTGTTAATGACTTGACGGCATTGCATAAAACGCGATGCTAATTTCCATTGTGTTGTTGGCCTTTCAACAATGTGTGTGTGTGTGTGTGTGTGAATGCCGGCTGTCAACGCGCGCCGGCTCTTGTGTGTAATGATTTGTGCCAGTTTCATTATGCCCTCAACGCCTCCCTTCATCTCATTGCCTCAGCTTATGTCATACAATTTATAAAAACTTTGTTTTGTCAACATTTTACGCGCAATTATGAAACACCCGTTCTCTCGCTCTCTCTCTCTCTCTCTCTCTCTCTATCGCTCTCGCTGTTTAGAACAAGGAACAAATGAAACTGTTCTCACATATTTGTAACTCGCTGACCTTAATTACATGGAGCTTTGTGTCAAGAACGCCATTAATTTGATATGATTTTAATTTAATACTACAAACATTTTGAAGAGATTCTTATACATAAAATAAAAAGAAAAATCTATTTATTAGCGAAATTAGGAGACAAAACAAATTATATATGTGTAAAAAATGCTTTTGGGATTTTTTTCACATAATTTATCGATAGCTATTAATCGGCTTTAGCCTTTGCACTGACCGCAGAAGTGCTTATCAAAAGAAAGTTGCAAATAAATGTTGTCTTACCGCACTTCCGTTTTGGCTTTGACTTCGATACCAGAACATCTCCAACCCGCCCTGCCCTGCCCAAAGTGTATTGGCCTGACGACAACATTGCGAGAATTTTGCTTTACTTGCGTTCGTTTTTTTTATGTGCCATTTGCCGATTTTACAACTTTGCTGGCGCCTGCCTAATGCCAAACCCAAACCAACTGTGTCGGGCTCGTCATCGTTCTCTGCTGCTGCTGCGGCTGCTGCTGTCATTGCCACTGCCAACACCGCAGCCTTAGCTGTACTTGCCGGCGCCATCGTGAGCAAATGCCAGCATTCGGCAGTGCCGAAATTTTAGCTAGCTTATAGCTAAATGTCTCGGAACTATTAAAAAAAAGGCTTAAAAAGTATCTAAAACTGTAAGTGTAAAGGTATTAGCAAAAGATCTTATTAATTATAATTTGTTAACAAAAAATATAAATTGTTGCATAATATTCAAGCTTGAAGCTTCGAAGCCTGTCATATTTAAATATGACTAAGTATTATTATACTTAAGTTAAATTAACTATATCACGTTTTTTATACCCTTAACCCATTGAAAATGGGTAAAAAGGGTTATAATGGTTTTGTGCAAAAGTATGTAACAGGGAGAAGGAAGCATCTCCGACCCCATAAAGTATATATATTCTTGATCAGCATCAACAGCCGAGTCGATATAGCCTTGTCCGTCTGTCCGTCCGTCCGTCCGTCCGTCCGTCCGTCCGTCCGTGTGTCCGTCCGTCCGTCTGTCCGTCCGTATGTATGAACGCGTCGATCTCAGAGACTATAAGAGCTAGGGACTCCAGATTTGGTACATAAGCTCGCCTAATCCCTAGGCAGTACAAGTTTATTTTAAATTTTCGATAACTCTTTCCGTTTCCGATATACACATGTGAGCGATAACAAAAAAATCTTGAATTTGGAAAACTTTTTGATGCAGTTTAAAAGATTAGACTAAATAAAGACAATCTGTGAAAATTTTATAGAAATCGGTTGAGAAACACTGGAGATATGGAGTATTGAAATTAAGAAGGTATGCCCTATACGCGTATACATACAGACACTCACACATACTTGAAAGCACTGACTATATGCGTAAATTATAGGGTTAAGGGTATAGTCTAGTCGGGATTTCTCGACTAGAGCCTTCTTACTTGTTTATGATACAATCACACAATATCTTCAAAAATTATAGCCTCTGTATTATTTTGATATAAGCTATATTATAGCTATTCAAGTTTATCCAATTTTTTTGTGTTTTGTGTTTTGGTTTTCGTTTTTCTGCCAACACATGCGTAATAAAACACACTAACACAAACAAACACACACACTAACGAATGAATGAATATCTAAATGCTGAAAGTTGAGGTGATTGTGATTGTCTTTTGTTGGCCAATGAGGTAAATGTGTGTGTGTGTTTGGCTGAGTCATCATCAAACAATGACAGTGTGCATTTGGAAGGAAACCAATTCCTAAAGTGCAGAAATCATTCGTGCAATCAAAAATATAAATACATTTGTAATAACTGTCATCAGTACAGCTAATAGTTGACTACAAAAATTAGTTACATTTTCTTTTTCATCTTCGCTCTTTGTACATTATATATTGTAAAAAATCGAAAACAATGACTAGAAATCAGTTTGAAAAAATTAACTTAAGTATCTATGTCTTAATACTCTTTGGCTTGTGCTTATTTGCAACACATCAGGGTGTTTATCTGGTAGATGAAATTTCTAGCGTATTGTTTATACTTAATTTCATTGTGTTGTTTGACGAGGAGTACACAATATGCATTCCGCTGCCAATTTATCTAGGCCTCAAGATATTCGCACACCACATGAGAAAACCACGGTATGTATTGACTATCTGCATATATGTATAATTATACCCCGAACCCATTGAAAATGTATGAAAAGGATGCAATAGTATTTAACACATGGAAGGAAGTTTCCCCAACTCCATAAAGTATATATGTTCTTGACAAAGCCATGTCCGTCTGCAAGTCTGAGCGCGTCGATCTCGGAGACTATGATAGTCTCATGATTCGCGGAAGCTATTGGCAGCTCCTGTTTTTTTTAACTTATCGATGAACCATCCCCTTTCCGATATACACATAATACATGTAAGAAACACCCAATATATGGAAGATTGGTGATCTATTGGTGCAGTAGTGCAGGGCGTACGTTTAGGTCCAGGATTCAGGGTATCTCCTAGTCGAGCTTACTCGACTATAGCCTTCAAACTTGTGTTAATCTTTATTTTTACTTTCACTAGTCCATTTTATTGTGGTATGTACAATAATATTACGACCTGCTCCGAACATCTGCCAGAAATATAAAATGCGCTTGTGAAAATGGTTCAACGCTTGGCTGTTGAAAATGTTCTGAATTGTTTTATCGCTTGTTGGAATGTCGCCTATTTGGACAATCTATGAACTCAAAAAACTAATGGCTTATGCCATTCATATATTGACTGATGGTGTTGTATCGTTTTAATGATCTCAAGAAGTGCGATGTCTGCCTATCGATAGACATTAAAGTTGCACTCGATTTTAAATGTTAATAAAGATATATGTGTGTGTGTTAAGCCAAAAAAAAAGCTCTTTCTTAGGTTAACTACTTATTTATTTCGATTTGATAGCCAGTTGTACTCGATTCCAATCATTTTGTTCCTGCCATTAAGCAGAGTTGCATTTTAATCGAATGCACGAATCGATTCATAAAAGATTGCAACAACGAACATGCCAAAAATCCATCATCGCACATTTTTGGGCCATTCTTTGGAGATTGTCGGCTTTAAGGTAGACAGTTGGCAATTGTTGGCTGACTGCTAATTAAACTCGCAGCAGCAGCAGCAGCAGAAGCCGAGAGCAATGGCAAACGGCCACTCAATAAATTAAACGCACGTTGGTCAAAATGCATAAATTAAACGCATGGCGCCTGCAGCTGCCTTTTGGCTCATTGCAATTTCATGTTGTTGTAGTTGCTGTTGGTTCTTTTAGACGCCTTAGCCAGCAACAGCAACAAACAAAAACAATTATGAGCGCATAAAAAGAAGTGAAACAAACAAAACAATTGCATAAAACTGAACTCGAAACGATGAACAAGCAAAGGATACTCTGTAACGTAACCAAAATACTTACTAGTAATAAATACATATTTACAAACATTCTAGGTTTTTTTTTTGTAACCACTTTGAGACATCTTACAAAATATTATGGGGTATACAATACCACGAACAACATCTAAAAGTGTGGCATGCAACAAATAATTTACCACACAGAAAGTCGCCACGGATGCCTAGACTTACCAATTTACAACCCGTTTCAATCTAGCGTTTGCCTTCACTATCGTTGTATAATGGCTCCAATAAGTAGGCTATATTTAGCGCTAAGTTGCTTGTTGCTTTTTTTCTGCCTTAGTTGCTTGCAGTAAGCTGTGTGCGTATTGTTCGTTGTGCGGGCTAGGCACCAACATTTTATTGTAGCACAAATTGCAGAGAGAGAAGAGAGAGTAGAGAGAGAGATGGTGTGTCGCTAGCCACAACTACTATAACGCCCCGAGAACCCCGTCATTAAGAAATAGGATACGCCTATATCTTTCAAAGTTTTTAACCTAGACATACCAGTTTTAGTGTCAATATAGCTAGTGACATACCCCCAACAATCTGCATAAATGACAGTATCTTTCAGATATAGAAGCAACAACTGGTTCCAACAGGAAAACAAACAGCCACAGGGATTCCCAAAACGTCCGGACGCTACGCGTTTTGTGGTCATATGCAAATCCGTTGCACGACACAGCTCGAGGACAGCAGAAAGAACAGTGGCAGTTTCTTATATGCGTGGCGGCTTCGAGAAATAGAGCTGAAAGCTGATGGCGGTATACGGATTGCATATGTATGCGCATAAAATTAACACCAACCTAGGAATAAATCTGGAGCGGGAGAGAGAAAGAGCGAGAGAGAGAGAGAGAGATTGAAAGTGGGAGCTACGTTAGCTAATGTGGAAATGCAAATGCAAATTGCATTTGTTTGCTTTGTGTCATTTGTCGCCGGGTTGCTTCGAGAGAGAAAGAAGCGAGGATGCATGAGGATGTTACTTCGAGCGTGCATCCAAATGCAACAACTTGTTACAAAATTTATAAACTTGTGAATTATAAATCATCCCAAACACATTTCCATGGATAAGATGTTAAAGTGGGAGTGCAGCTAAGAAATTTATTTGCAGCTTAGGGCAATTCAATTATAATTGCAGCTCGAGATTTCTACCGCACAGTAGGGCACATTTATTAATTAATATTGAGCAAAATTTTGTTTTTAATTTTGTTTTGTTGATCATAGTGTTTACTATTTGTTCAGTTTACCCCATTGTACTTACACGAATTTGAGGTTTTATATTGAATTTAGTATTCGGATAATTTTAAGCTTCGAGTTCTTGGTATTCCGTACTAAGTATTCAGCTCGCACATAATAAACAAACGTTTTAAAAATACAAATTTAATAAGCCAATATTTATAGACTTAAATTAAACGTGAGCAAAATTTGTAAAAAAAAAATATTAAACAAATATATCTATATATATATATATATATCGACTCGGCTATTGTTGCTGATCAAGAATATAAATACTTAATGGGGTAGATGTGTCTGTTTGTAATATACATTTGCACAAATTCATTATACCCTTGTCTTAAATTTTCCAAATTCAAGATTTTATTGTTATCGATAACATTTGTATATCGGAAACGGGAAAGAGAAAGAGGGAAAGAGAAAAAAAAACTTGTACTGCCCAGGGATTAGGCGAGGTTATGTTCCAAATCTGTAGTCTCTAGCTCGTATAGTCTCTGAGATCGACGCGACAGACGGACGGACGGACTGACGGACATGGCTATATCGACTCGACTCTTGATGCTGATCAATAATATATATACTTTATGGGGTCCCAGATGCATCCTTCTGCCTGTTACATACTTTTGCACAGAACCATTATACCCTTTTTACTAATTTTTAATGGGTTCAGGGTATAAAAACCAGTGGAAGTCAGAGAGTATCCAAATACTCCACAAGTCGGACAAGCCGGAGGACGACCAAGAGTCATATCGGCTGATCAAGGTTAACCATGTTCTCAAGGAAAACTGCTTAGGTATTTTCAGCGATACGCAGGTAGTCTGCCTTGATGAAAACAAGCAAAGTACCCGGGAATCAAATTGGGATCGAGACTCGGCTTTCGTGTACACATCAATAGACTTCTCAAGCTTCGCTTCGAAATATGGTGGCTAGATCTAGTGCATTGCGTCTCTAACAAGTCGCAGACGGATCCAGACACATCAAAATGACCAGAGCGTCTAGTACGGCCGAAGCGAGACCTTGCACAATGACCTCAGACTGGACAGAAGAGGGACAAACTACAAATTGTGGAATACGCCATGTATAGAATCTGCAGAGCTCATTGCATTTCTGCGTCTGACAGGAGTGGACGTAGATGATTTTCTCTTTTACCAGACAGAACCACGATCGACCGAGAGGTCGCAGTGCACTAACTCAAAACTATAATGATAATAAAAAAGTTTGTACAACTATATTATACCTTTTTTGGGACATGGGGAATGGTGATGCGAATCTGAAACACTTGAAACATGTTCCAATAACCTAAATGTAAAATACGTCTACACATTAATCTTGGCGAACAGGACCCTCCGCACTTTCTTGACAGGATTTGGACACTCTTCTTCCGAAACTTCCCATGATAGGCTCAAAACAAAATACATGCTACATAAGCCAGATATAGATATAGATATAGATAAATAGTCTTAGACTTACTTATGGATTAGAGACTGTTATACTGTTTCACTTCTGAACATCAAACCCAACGTTTTTAATGTTTAAATACTTTGTTTTCGGAAGCTTTGAAAAAGCTATTGAGATCAGTAGGCGCATGTTAAAATTTTTGAAACTATAAATGGAGTTTTGTATTTTAATCATTCTATATCAGCGCACCGTTCTCAAAACAACATAGGAAAATTTCAAATTGTTTTAAACACAAAAACTTTTTGGAGCTATTTAATACAAACACATTCATACGATATTTTTTCTGGTTTAAGGCTAGGAAACGAAAATTCATATTTTGACTAATTCATAAAAATAAGTTAGAAATTGAAAAAGCAAAAAATTCGTGTCATTCTTTTAATCGCGTTTCATTTCAGTTCTTAAGAATGTCAGAACCAGAACCAGGTGGAGAACCAGCACCAGCACCACCAGCAGCCCCACCAGCCCCTATGTCGACCACTGGTGCTGCAGATATGCTCGGGAACAACGCTTGGATTACTGCAAGCGTTGTGTTCGCCTACTCGAGCTATGCTTTGTGGGTCAAGTTGCGCAAAATGGCCAAGAACTCAAATGGAAAGGTTGCTGATGATGGGCCCAAGGAGCCAAATATGAAAGATGTCGAAGATATCCACGACATTACACATTCCACGGAATATAAACTAGATGAGTCTGGATCACTTGACAACCAGGTCGCAGGCTTAAAGTAGCAAGAACTATAGGACGGGGACACAATCACACACATACACAATCAAGGAAGCCCAGAATTGTTGCGTTGAAGTGCTTGCGATTTTAGGGGGGTCGCAAGTTCATTTAACGCTCAAATCTCTTAGGCACAAACATTTACACATATATAAACTGTTACAATTTATTTGTCGCTTGTGGTACCTGACAAGTAAGGTGTTGCAATGAGTACATTAATCTTATGTTTTTTTTTGTTTAAAACTAAATAAATATATCTAGCAAACATTTTGGGATGCCCGGTAGTGAATTTAAGTATTTTTAGATACCTGGGAGTCAGTTGTCGTACCTTTGGATACCCGACTTTCTTTTGGTAAAAGAATTTTCAAAATCGGTTTAAATCCAGAGATTATAGGCTCAACCTCTCCAACTTTACCTGTATACCAAACTACTAATATTTGTAATTAGTATAATATACTAGTGATGTTAAATTTATATGGGACCTTATAAAAAGCATCTGCTTTTATTATATTATACCGCAAAGGTAAAGGAGTAGACTAATCTTGGACAATGCTCATCTGTCTGTCTGTATGGTCCCCTTAAAGCTATAGACGTATATAGGTACATGTGAGTGCGCCAGAAGAAGTACCGTTATGTTTGTTTGTATAATAATACATTTACCTAGCAAAAATACGTTTACAGCGCAAATGCCACTTTATCGAAAACCAATGAAAGAAGTAAGAATGCTCTAGTCGAGAAATCCCGACTAGACTGTACCCTGAACCCTATACTTTACGCGTACAGTCACTGCTTGCAAGTATGTGTGTGTACATTCGTATAGTGCATACTTTGTTAACTGAGGTTATTTGCACAATATCTCCGGTGTTTTTCAACCGATTTTAATCAAAATTTCACACATTGGCAATATTTCGTCTAATGTTTCATATATATATACATATATATATGAATATATGTATATCGGAAACGGGAAGACTTATCGAAAATTTGAAATAACCTTGAACTGCCTAGGGATTAGGCGAACTTATGTCTCAAATCTGAAGTCTCCAGCTCTCTGAGATAGACCCGTTCATACATACGGACGGACGTACAGGCGGACATGGCAATATCGACTCGGCTGTTGATGCTGATCAAGAATATATATGCTATATGGGGTCGGAGATGCTTCCTTCTGCCTGTTACATAATATGGCACAAAACCATTATACCCCTTTTACCCATTTTCCAGGGTATAAAAACCATGGAATTCAGAGAGTATCCAAATACTCCACAAGTCGGGCAAGCCGGAGGATGACCAAGAGTAATATCGGCTGATCAACTTCCTGCCTTCTTTATCAAAGGTATGCTAACGATAGTTGGATTCAGGAGAGGGCACGACGCTATTGAAAAGTCCACGGGGTGGTTAACCATGTTCTCAAGGACAACTGCTTAGGTATTTTCGACTTCAGGCTCTCAACTTCCCACTAAGACTTGAGATGCGTCTGGCTTCATTTAAATAATGGTCCCTCCGCACTTTCTTGATAGAATTTAGGTCCAGTGAACGAATTGGACACTCTTCTTCCGAAATTCCCATGATAGGCTCAAAACAAAATACATGTTACATAAGCCAGATATAGATATAGATAAATAGTCTTAGACTTACTTATGTATTAGTGACTTTTATACTGTTACACTGCTGAACATCAAACTCAACGTTTTTAATGTTTAATACTTTGTTTTCTGAAGCTTTGAAAAATCTATTGAGATCAGCAGGCGCATGTTAAAATTTTTGAATCTGTAAATGGAGTTTCGTAGTTTATTCATTCTAAATCAGCACCGCTCTCAAAACAACATAAGAAAACTTTGAATTCTTTTAAGCACACTCATTTTCGGATAAGTTAGAAATTTAAAAAGCAAAAAGTACTTATCATTCTTTTAATCGCGTTTCATTTCAGTTCTTAAGAATGTCAGAACCAGAACCAGGTGGAGAACCAGCACCAGCACCACCAGCACGCCCACCAGCCCCTGCTTCGACCACTGGTGCTGCAGATATGCTCGGGAACAACGCTTGGATTACTGCAGGTGTTGTGTTCGCATACTCGAGCTATGCTTTGTGGGTCAAGTTGCGCAAAATGGCCAAGAACTCAAATGGAAAGGTTGCTGATGATGGGCCCAAGGAGCCAAATATGAAAGATGTCGAAGACATCCACGACATTACGCATTCTACGGAATATAAACTAGATGAGTCTGGATCACTTGACAACCAGGTCGCAGGCTTAAAGTAGCAAGAACAATACGACGGGACACTCAATCACACACTTACACAATCAAGGAAGCCCAGAATTGTTGCGTTGAAGTGCTTTGCGATTTTAGGGGGGTAGCAAGTTCATTTAACGCTCAAATCTCTTAGGCACAAACATTTACACATATATAAACTGTTACAATTTATTTGTCGGTTGTGGTACCTGACAATTGAGGTGTTGCAATAAGAAATGTCGTTGAAATGAGTACATTCTAATCTAATGTTTTTTTTTTAATTAAAACTAAATAAATATATCTAGCAAATATTTTGGGATGCCCGGTAGTGAATTGAAGTATTTTTTAGATACCTGGGAGTTAGTTGGCGTACCTTTGGATATGCTCGATGCTCCGATTTTAATAAAAATTTCACACATTGGCAATTTTTTGTTGTTATCGATCTCATGTGTACATCGGAAACGGGTAGAGTTATCGAAAATTTGAAACAAACTTGAACTGCCTAGGGATTAGGCGAGCTTATTTCTCAAATCTGAAGTCTCCAGGTCTCTGAGATAGACCCGTTCATACATACGGACGGACGTACAGGCGGACATGGCTATATCGACTCGGCTGTTGATGCTGATCAAGAATATATATACTTTATGGGGTCGGAGATGCTTTCTTCTGCATGTTACGTACTTTTGCACAAAACCATTATACCCATTATACCCATTTTCATTGGTTCAGGGTATAAAAACCAGTGGAAGTCAGAGAGTATCCAAATACTCCACAAGTCGGGCAAGCCGGAGGATGACCAAGAGTAATATCGGCTGATCAACTTCCTGCCTTCTTTATCAAAGGTATAAGAACGACTGATAGTTGGATTCCGGAGAGGGCACGATTCTATCGAGCAGGTCCACAGTGTGGTTAATCATGTTCTCAACTGCTTAGGTATTTTCATCGACTTCAGGCTGTGAACTTCCCACTAAGACTTGGATATGTTCCGGCAGTCTGACTTCAATTAAACAAGCAAAGTACCCGGGACTCAAATTGGTAACGAGACTTGGCTTTCATTACCACATCAATAGACTTGTCACGCTTCGCTTCGAAATATAGTATCGAAATGACCGGAGCGTCTAGTACGGCCGAAGCGAGACCTTGCACAATGACCTCAGACTGGACAGAAGAGGGACAAACTACAAATTGTGGAATACGCCATGTATAGAATCTGCAGAGCTCATTGCATTTCTGCGTCTGACAGGAGTGGACGTAGATGATTTTCTCTTTTACCAGACAGAACCACGATCGACCGAGAGGTCGCAGTGCACTAACTCAAAACTATAATGATAATAAAAAAGTTTGTACAACTATATTATACCTTTTTTGGGACATGGGGAATGGTGATGCGAATCTGAAACACTTGAAACATGTTCCAATAACCTAAATGTCGAGAAAATACGTCTACACATTAATCTTGGCGAACAGGACCCTCCGCACTTTCTTGACAGGATTTGGACACTCTTCTTCCGAAACTTCCCATGATAGGCTCAAAACAAAATACATGCTACATAAGCCAGATATAGATATAGATATAGATAAATAGTCTTAGACTTACTTATGTATTAGAGACTGTTATACTGTTTCACTTCTGAACATCAAACCCAACGTTTTTAATGTTTAAATACTTTGTTTTATGAAGCTTTGAAAAAGCTATTGAGATCAGTAGGCGCATGTTAAAATTTTTGAAACTATAAATGGAGTTTTGTATTTTAATCATTCTATATCAGCGCACCGTTCTCAAAACAACATAGGAAAATTTTAAATTGTTTTAAACACAAAAACTTTTTGGAGCTATTTAATACAAACACATTCATACGATATTTTTTCTGGTTTAAGGCTAGGAAACGAAAATTCATATTTTGACTAATTCATAAAAATAAGTTAGAAATTGAAAAAGCAAAAAATTCGTGTCATTCTTTTAATCGCCTTTCATTTCAGTTCTTAAGAATGTCAGAACCAGAACCAGGTGGAGAACCAGCACCAGCACCACCAGCACGCCCACCAGCCCCTGCTTCGACCACTGGTGCTGCAGATATGCTCGGGAACAACGCTTGGATTACTGCAAGCGTTGTGTTCGCATACTCGAGCTATGCTTTGTGGGTCAAGTTGCGCAAAATGGCCAAGAACTCAAATGGAAAGGTTGCTGATGATGGGCCCAAGGAGCCAAATATGAAAGATGTCGAAGACATCCACGACATTACGCATTCTACGGAATATAAACTAGATGAGTCTGGATCACTTGACAACCAGGTCGCAGGCTTAAAGTAGCAAGAACAATACGACGGGACACTCAATCACACACTTACACAATCAAGGAAGCCCAGAATTGTTGCGTTGAAGTGCTTTGCGATTTTAGGGGGGTAGCAAGTTCATTTAACGCTCAAATCTCTTAGGCACAAACATTTACACATATATAAACTGTTACAATTTATTTGTCGGTTGTGGTACCTGACAATTGAGGTGTTGCAATAAGAAATGTCGTTGAAATGAGTACATTCTAATCTAATGTTTTTTTTTAAATTAAAACTAAATAAATATATCTAGCAAATATTTTGGGATGCCCGGTAGTGAATTGAAGTATTTTTTAGATACCTCGGAGTTAGTTGGCGTACCTTTGGATATGCTCGATGCTCCGATTTTAATAAAAATTTCACACATTGGCAATTTTTTGTTGTTATCGATCTCATGTGTACATCGGAAACGGGTAGAGTTATCGAAAATTTGAAACAAACTTGAACTGCCTAGGGATTAGGCGAGCTTATTTCTCAAATCTGAAGTCTCCAGCTCTCTGAGATAGACCCGTTCATACATACGGACGGACGTACAGGCTGACATGGCTATATCGACTCGGCTGTTGATGCTGATCAAAAATATATATACTTTATGGGGTCGGAGATGCTTTCTTCTGCATGTTACGTACTTTTGCACAAAACCATTATACCCATTATACCCATTTTCATAGGTTCAGGGTATAAAAACCAGTGGAAGTCAGAGAGTATCCAAATACTCCACAAGTCGGGCAAGCCGGAGGATGACCAAGAGTAATATCGGCTGATCAACTTCCTGCCTTCTTTATCAAAGATATAAGAACGACTGATAGTTGAATTCCGGAGAGGGCACGATTCTATCGAGCAGGTCCACAGTGTGGTTAATCATGTTCTCAACTGCTTAGGTATTTTCATCGACTTCAGGCTGTGAACTTCCCACTAAGACTTGGATATGTTCCGGCAGTCTGACTTCAATTAAACAAGCAAAGTACCCGGGACTCAAATTGGTAACGAGACTTGGCTTTCATTACCACATCAATAGACTTGTCACGCTTCGCTTCGAAATATGGTATCGAAATGACCGGAGCGTCTAGTACGGCCGAAGCGAGACCTTGCACAATGACCTCAGACTGGACAGAAGAGGGACAAACTACAAATTGTGGAATACGCCATGTATAGAATCTGCAGAGCTCATTGCATTTCTGCGTCCGACAGGAGTGGACGTAGATGATTTTCTCTTTTACCAGACAGAACCACGATCGACCGAGAGGTCGCAGTGCACTAACTCAAAACTATAATGATAATAAAAAAGTTTGTACAACTATATTATACCTTTTTTGGGACGTGGGGAATGGTGATGCGAATCTGAAACACTTGAAACATGTTCCAATAACCTAAATGTCGAGAAAATACGTCTACACATTAATCTTGGCGAACAGGACCCTCCGCACTTTCTTGACAGGATTTGGACACTCTTCTTCCGAAACTTCCCATGATAGGCTCAAAACAAAATACATGCTACATAAGCCAGATATAGATATAGATATAGATAAATAGTCTTAGACTTACTTATGGATTAGAGACTGTTATACTGTTTCACTTCTGAACATCAAACCCAACGTTTTTAATGTTTAAATACTTTGTTTTCGGAAGCTTTGAAAAAGCTATTGAGATCAGTAGGCGCATGTTAAAATTTTTGAAACTATAAATGGAGTTTTGTATTTTAATCATTCTATATCAGCGCACCGTTCTCAAAACAACATAGGAAAATTTCAAATTGTTTTAAACACAAAAACTTTTTGGAGCTATTTAATACAAACACATTCATACGATATTTTTTCTGGTTTAAGGCTAGGAAACGAAAATTCATATTTTGACTAATTCATAAAAATAAGTTAGAAATTGAAAAAGCAAAAAATTCGTGTCATTCTTTTAATCGCCTTTCATTTCAGTTCTTAAGAATGTCAGAACCAGAACCAGGTGGAGAACCAGCACCAGCACCACCAGCACGCCCACCAGCCCCTGCTTCGACCACTGGTGCTGCAGATATGCTCGGGAACAACGCTTGGATTACTGCAAGCGTTGTGTTCGCCTACTCGAGCTATGCTTTGTGGGTCAAGTTGCGCAAAATGGCCAAGAACTCAAATGGAAAGGTTGCTGATGATGGGCCCAAGGAGCCAAATATGAAAGATGTCGAAGATATCCACGACATTACACATTCCACGGAATATAAACTAGATGAGTCTGGATCACTTGACAACCAGGTCGCAGGCTTAAAGTAGCAAGAACTATAGGACGGGGACACAATCACACACATACACAATCAAGGAAGCCCAGAATTGTTGCGTTGAAGTGCTTGCGATTTTAGGGGGTCGCAAGTTCATTTAACGCTCAAATCTCTTAGGCACAAACATTTACACATATATAAACTGTTACAATTTATTTGTCGCTTGTGGTACCTGACAAGTAAGGTGTTGCAATAAGAAATATCGTTGAAATGAGTACATTAATCTAAGGTTTTTTTTTGTTTAAAACTAAATAAATATATCTAGCAAATATTTTGGGATGCCCGGTAGTGAATTGAAGTATTTTTAGATACCTGGGAGTCAGTTGTCGTACATTTGGATACCCGACTTTCTTTTGGTAAAAGAATTTTCAAAATCGGTTTAAATCCAGAGATTATAGGCTCAACCTCTCCAACTTTACCTGTACACCAAACTACTAATATTTGTAATTAGTATAATATACTAGTGATGTTAAATTTATATGGGACCTTATAAAAAGCATCTGCTTTTATTATATTATACCGCAAAGGTAAAGGAGTAGACTAATCTTGGACAATGCTCATCTGTCTGTCTGTATGGTCCCCTTAAAGCTATAGACGTATATAGGTACATGTGAGTGCGCCAGAAAAAGTACCGTTATATTTGTTTGTATAATAATACATTTACCTAGCAAAAATACGTTTACAGCGCAAATGCCACTTTATCGAAAACCAATGAAAGAAGTGAGAAGGCTCTAGTCGAGAAATCCCGACTAGACTGTACCCTGAACCCTATACTTTACGCTTATAGTCACTGCTTGCAAGTATGTGTGTGTACATTCGTATAGTGCATACTTTGTTAACTGAAGTTATTTGCACAATATCTCCGGTGTTTTTCAACCGATTTTAATCAAAATTTCACACATTGGCAATATTTCGTCTAATGTTTCATATATATATACATATATATATGTATATCGGAAACGGGAAGACTTATCGAAAATTTGAAATAACCTTGAACTGCCTAGGGATTAGGCGAACTTATGTCTCAAATCTGAAGTCTCCAGCTCTCTGAGATAGACCCGTTCATACATACGGACGGACGTACAGGCGGACATGGCAATATCGACTCGGCTGTTGATGCTGATCAAGAATATATATGCTATATGGGGTCGGAGATGCTTCCTTCTGCCTGTTACATAATATGGCACAAAACCATTATACCCCTTTTACCCATTTTCCAGGGTATAAAAACCATGGAATTCAGAGAGTATCCAAATACTCCACAAGTCGGGCAAGCCGGAGGATGACCAAGAGTAATATCGGCTGATCAACTTCCTGCCTTCTTTATCAAAGGTATGCTAACGATAGTTGGATTCAGGAGAGGGCACGACGCTATTGAAAAGTCCACGGGGTGGTTAACCATGTTCTCAAGGACAACTGTTTAGGTATTTTCGACTTCAGGCTCTCAACTTCCCACTAAGACTTGAGATGCGTCTGGTTTCATTTAAATAATGGTCCCTCCGCACTTTCTTGATAGAATTTAGGTCCAGTGAACGAATTGGACACTCTTCTTCCGAAACCACCCATGATAGGCTCAAAACAAAATACATGTTACATAAGCCAGATATAGATATAGATAAATAGTCTTAGACTTACTTATGTATTAGTGACTTTTATACTGTTACACTGCTGAACATCAAACTCAACGTTTTTAATGTTTAATACTTTGTTTTCTGAAGCTTTGAAAAATCTATTGAGATCAGCAGGCGCATGTTAAAATTTTTGAATCTGTAAATGGAGTTTCGTAGTTTATTCATTCTAAATCAGCACCGCTCTCAAAACAACATAAGAAAAGTTTGAATTCTTTTAAACACACTCATTTTCGGATAAGTTAGAAATTTAAAAAGCAAAAAGTACTTATCATTCTTTTAATCGCGTTTCATTTCAGTTCTTAAGAATGTCAGAACCAGAACCAGGTGGAGAACCAGCACCAGCACCACCAGCACGCCCACCAGCCCCTGCTTCGACCACTGGTGCTGCAGATATGCTCGGGAACAACGCTTGGATTACTGCAGGTGTTGTGTTCGCATACTCGAGCTATGCTTTGTGGGCGAAGTTGCGCAAAATGGTCAAGAATTCAAAGGGAAGTGATGGTGTCAAAGAGCCCAAGAAGCTAAATATGAAAGAGGACGCGAGACACTGCAGTTCGACGCTGAAAGGGGGAACGGAGCTTGACCAGAATTATTCCTCAATAAACAGCGACGATATGCCGGAACCACTTGGGGAACAGCTTGATAGCCTTTAATTAATTAATTTCATTAATTAATTAATAGAAAACGGACAGGGACAAGGACAGGAATATATACAAATACACACATCCCCACACTGGTTTATGAGGACATGGAAAAAACGCATATTGGATACGACAAAATGCTTGCAATTTTAGGGGGATTGCAAATCAATTTTTGCGATTTACTTACGCACACAAACATACATATTGTAACACAAAGAAACAAACATTTTGCTGTTGCCCATGATGAGTGTGGTTATCACCGAGAAATTATCATATACGATTGTTGAAAAAGAAGCAAATGTTGATGAGAATTTAGTACTGCGTATCGTAGATTTGCGACAAAGGTTAGCCCATATTGAACTGCAGATTTGCAAAACAGGGGAAGTTAGATCAGTACTTAGCCAGATTTTACACCACGGCAGGGGCAGTGTGTCACAGTTTAGCGGTTCTGATTTAGCCGGTATAACTAATTGGGTGGAAGAGTTGGAAGAATGTGCAGCAACCATGCAGTGGAACTGGCTACAACTAAAACAGTTTCGGTTGCAAGAAGTTAACTTGACAGTCGAATGTTGGAGACGTTGAAGGCCGCACTGCTCTTCGTCAGAGATACATCGAATTTGAATGAAATGCTTGCAAAACGAGAGGGCATTCTTTTAAATTTTACAGAGGAACGTTGACGCGACAGTAAAAATAAAATAATAGTAATGGATGAAATTTCAGTTTATCAGCATCCAAGGCACCTAGTCTTTTTGGATTGCCGATAAGCAAATAGAAGAGAGGTTAATAGAAGGAATAATTCGTCTTGTTCTTCAGAATATGCAGCATCGTTAGTGTTGTAGAAAGTTGAATGACAAAATGCCAGATAATTTTCCAATGGCTCTCAACTGGAAACACTTATAAAAAAACTTCTTCCATGTTGCTTAAAAATAAACGTCTTTTGAAAGGCCAAAGTGAGTTTTTGCTTGGAATATCGAATTCGCCAGCAGTATTTACCTGACTTACGATGGCCATACCCAGCGATATGATTTAAAAATAATGCTGCTGTTGAATAAATGATTACATTATTCCAAGCAGTGATATTTTAGAAGGTGTAGCAATCTTGGTAGTGTTATGTACTTATTGGGAGTGTTTAATTCAGTAGGTTTTTGGGATACAGAATTGAAAGCAGCACTATTAGACATGGAGATGAGAATATTATAGCTGCAGCTAATTTTCCAGTGCCAAAGGATGCAATGGATTTTAGGAATTAAAACCATTATCTCATATGTTACGAAAAGACACTAAATTTGAAATCAAAGAATTACAAGAGATCTCTTTCAAACAACTGTTGACTAGTACGTTAAGAGGCAATAAAGCTATATTGGTACAAAAAGGTTTAGAACTTAATCTTTTTTCAATGGGTTCAGGGTATAGTAAAAAACACCCATTAAGTGCTTCGCTTACTTTTAGTTGGTTGAACGCATGGACAAGATTTTGGTACCCCTGCTTTTGATGTTGAATCAAGGGGATAAACTTGTTACTTGGTATACGTAATGTTCAACAGATTCTCCGGGTTGCACCGCGAACTTAAGTCTCACCCTTTAAAATATTAGCTGGTCTAGAAGTGCTCTTACCAAATGACCCCAAACTAAATAAATTACTCCAGGACTGGTAAATGGAGTTACACGATGAACTTGATAAGATACGAGACGAAGCTTGTGAAAACATAAACAGAATACAAAAAAGAAATTATCTTGTACAAAATAAACTACCATAGATTAATCCACATTAAAGGTATGCAGTGGTGAAAATAAGCCAAGCGGAAGGACATTGTAAGACATTGACAGTCGCAGAATTCGAAAAACTATGGGTAGACTAATTTGGAGCAAAGGGTCCATAAGGACAGCCGAATATGGTAATTAATTATTCAGCAGGTGATCGATATTAATGCTGATTAAGAATGTTAGTTCAGAGCCGCTGCTGGAGGTTGTAAGACAGTCGTCATTCGTGTCAGCTCGGTACCGGACGCACTTTAAGAATGTTTTGAAAAAAATATAAGTTGCTTTGGAGCTTTATCTTTATGTTAAAAAAATGTAATCCCAACCCCAAAAACTTATATATATATATATATATATATATATATTGCTCATGTTTAAATACTTTGTTTTCTGAAACTTTCAAAAAGCTATTGAGATCAGTAGGCGCATGTTAAAATTGTTGAAACTATAAATGGAGTTTTGTATTTTAATCATTCTATATCAGCGCACCGTTCTCAAAACAACATAGGAAAATTTCAAATTGTTTTAAACACAAAAACTTTTTGGAGCTATTTAATACAAACACATTCATACGATATTTTTTCTGGTTTAAGGCTAGGAAACGAAAATTCATATTTTGACTAATTCATAAAAATAAGTTAGAAATTGAAAAAGCAAAAAATTCGTGTCATTCTTTTAATCGCCTTTCATTTCAGTTCTTAAGAATGTCAGAACCAGAACCAGGTGGAGAACCAGCACCAGCACCACCAGCACGCCCACCAGCCCCTATGTCGACCACTGGTGCTGCAGATATGCTCGGGAACAACGCTTGGATTACTGCAAGCGTTGTGTTCGCCTACTCGAGTTATGCTTTGTGGGTCAAGTTGCGCAAAATGGCCAAGAACTCAAATGGAAAGGTTGCTGATGATGGGACCAAGGAGCCAAATATGAAAGATGTCGAAGACATCCACGACATTACGCATTCTACGGAATATAAACTAGATGAGTCTGGATCACTTGACAACCAGGTCGCAGGCTTAAAGTAGCAAGAACAATAAGACGGGACACTCAATCACACACTTACACAATCAAGGAAGCCCAGAATTGTTGCGTTGAAGTGCTTTGCGATTTTAGGGGGGTCGCAAGTTCATTTAACGCTCAAATCTCTTAGGCACAAACATTTACACATATATAAACTGTTACAATTTATTTGTCGGTTGTGGTACCTGACAAGTGAGGTGTTGTAATAAGAAATGTCGTTGAAATGAGTACATTAATCTAATGTTTTTTTAAAATTAAAACTAAATAAATATATCTAGCAAATATTTTGGGATGCCTGGTAGTGAATTAAGGTATTTTTAGATACCTAGGAGTCAGTTGGCGTACCTTTGGATACCCGGCTTTCTTTTGGTAAAAGAATTTTCATCCAGAGATTATAGGCTCAACCTCACCAACTTTACCTGTATACCAAACTACTAATATTTGTAATTACTAGTGATGTAAAATTTATATGGGACCTTAAAAAAAGCATATGGTTTTCTTATATTATACCGCGAAGGTAAATGAGTACACTGGTTTTGTGCAATGTCCCTGTGAATGCAAATATCTTGGTACTTGTGTGTGCGGCAGAAAAAGTGTCGATCCACATCGACATGGGCGCTACGCTCACTGGGTACTGTGTAATCGATAACAAATCGATACACGTCACGTTCCTTTTTAAAACTGTAAAATATTTACCGCATATTTTAATACAGGTATCAGACGACGGCAACGTTTTAACTAGTTTAACATAATTAACGTGTTATTTATTTATCTGGCAAAAATATGTTTACACCGCAGGTATTAAGTGAACTGAAGCTGAAGAGGACCGAAAGACAGCCAACAAAAAAGAAAAGAAAAACCTTTGAAGAGCACACTAGTTGATAGTTGTTGGTAACAAGATGACGACGATGACAAGGCAAATAGGAAAAGCTAGCGACCTGCTTTGGTTGCAAACATTGTACCGTAAACAAGTAAGAAGGCTCTAGTCGAGAAATCCCGACTAAACGATACCCTGAACCCTATACTTAACGCTTGAATAAACTTCAATGTTCTATATCTTCGGTGTTTCTTAATCGATTTCAATAAAATTTCACAGATTGTCATTATTTAGTCTTATCTTTCAAACTGCATCAAAAAGTTTTCCAAATTCAAGATTTTGTTGTTATCGATCACATGTGTATATCGGAAACGGGAAGAGTTATCGAAAATTTAAAACAAACTTGTACTGCCTAGGGATTAGGCGAGCTACTGTACAAAATCTGGAGTCTCTAGCTCTTATAGTCTCTGAGATCGACGCGTTCAAACATACGGACAGACGGACAGGGCTATATCGACTCGGCTGCTAATGCTGATCAAGAATATATATACTTTATGGGGTCGGAGATGCTTCCTTCTGCCTGTTACATACTTTTGCACAAAACCATTATACCCTTTTTACCCATTTTCAATGGGTTCAGGGTATAAAAATCGAAATAGATACATAGTGTGTTTATAAATTGGCATTTCAGTTTTATTGATTTGTAACTCATTTGACACACAATCAATTTTTGCTCTCCTCTTAACTCAAATCCAAACCAGTCCAGCTACAGTCAAATGCACTATCAATCAAATTCTCTTGAACGCACAACATTGTGTCATTATGTCAGAGCGCTGTGGCAAAATCACCGAAAGCCCGCATATACTATGTAATGGCAACTGTAGCATATGCAATTATGCCAGGTAAACTTCCGCTTCGATTTTCCTCCCCTCTTTACACTACTCTCCTTTGCGTGTTGCTAACCATCATGAAAGAAAAGAGTAGAGTCTAATGAGTGCCAACTGTCAATTAACAATGTGCAATGGTCTTTCATCTTGTTTCATTGATTTGTAGCTTATAGTAGATGGAATGCAAAAGTTGAAAGTGTCAAAGATAAATGAATTGGATGACATATTGCATATATTAGATATATTAACACAATCATTCAGCAGATTGTAATAGTAAAAAGTAATAAAAAATAAATCAAATAAAATATATATATATATATATATACATACTTCGTTTAGCAGATGGGATTATTATTAACACAAATTACGGCTTTTCCAGTTTATAATATAATTTTCACTCGAAATTCATGAACAAATTCTTCCCAAAAAATTCAACTTGAGTATGGGTCAGAACTTGCCGAAGTCATAGCTCCCTCAAAACTCAACCGATTATCTTTCGTTTTCCTATATTAACTGTTTTTTATTTGTTATCGCACTCAGCATGAGTTGTAATTATTTTTGTTGCTGTTGTAAGTATGCTTGCTACCACGTAGCATTTCATAATATGCCGCAAACATGTCTAAGCGAAACGCTCTAAATAAGCAAAAATACAACAAAAGCAAAAAACCGCAATAATTTTTAAGCTATTTTCTATAATATTGCTTAAATGGTTTTTTTTTATGCTTCAATTTTAATTTAGTGATAACTTAAAAAATATTTTAACACAATATTAATTTTTATTTTACCATTTTTGTGACACTTGAAAATTTTTTGTTTAACTACAATCAATAGTAGGGTATTCATTAGGTCGATTCATTAATATCATCTGTGCTCTGATCGATTTTCCAGCCGTGTTTTCCTCAACTTGTACGTTTTCAATCAATATTGCTGTTCAGCTTTTCTTTCACACAGCAAACATATTTGCTCACATAATAAACGCGCTTTTGGCATAATTACTATAACCAACGGCATACAATCGATAATTATGATGTCAGCTCTGCCCGTTGTTGTTGTTGTTGGTTTTGCTATCGTCATCGACAGTCTCAATAATATGCAGGTAGTCGAGTCGAGCCCCCCAAATGACGCTTTCAGCCAAACGTAGCAACTTCAACGCTCTCATGTAATATTTGCTCGCAATTATTGCGAGACGCGAGACAACTAATTCATGTTTTCGTTGTTGTTGTTGTTGTTAACGTTGTTGCGGTTGCATGTTGCAACAAGTAATAATTTCGCTTTCGCTTTTGGTGGCAACCAGAGCCAGAGCCAGAGCCGGAGCCGGAGCTAGTGCCAGTTAGGCTTTACTTGTGTTGCTTTTGCTTTTAACATTTGCTGTTTTTGTTTTTATTTTACTTTTTCTATTTTTTCTTCATGCGGATCGCATTTAATTGTGAGTCATTTGGAGCGACATCGACCGCAGCGGATGCAATTCACATGAACTGACGATGGATATGGGCATTAGTTTTTCGCTGAAAGTTGGCCGGGGTGTAGGGGAAGGGAGAGATATAAGCACTTGCTGTGGATCTGCTTGTGAAGGCTTGAAACAAAATAGTGAAATGGCATTTTCCGCAAGTGTTTGAGATCCTCTTAAACACAATTCTATGGCTTCATTTGTTAAAGGCATGTTGTGATTTGAAATTAAGTGAATGCCTTACACAACAACATATAAGCGTGCACCTGACTATGGGATACTCTACAAGTATTTGGATCCTTAGTGATACTTAGTGAAAAGAATTAATTCGGTGAAGTCAAACAATTTTTGCCTTTAGTCAATCATTTCTAAACAACATTACAACTACAGCCAAACTTCATTTGGCTAAAAATTAAGTTCATTTTGCGTGTACGTAAAGAACTTAACTGTTCAACATATTTTGTATTATTAAAATCCCACTATGTACAAAAAAACTTTTTCGTTTAAAGTTTTAATAATACGGAAATGCGCACCGCACAGAAAGGGTTTTTACGGCAAGTGACATTCTGCTTCCCACCCTCACCCTTAGTTAGCAGACTTTCCGCACAGCAGCAACCTTTCTTGCCTCATGTACCGAACCAAAGAACAAATGAGCAAAGGATTAAAAAAGTTTGTCGCTCTGTCGTTCTATTTTTTTTTTGCATACCCTCGATAATGATACGCACACAAGGAGTATTGGGTTGAACTTTGAAAAACTATAGACATAAACTTTTAATGTTTTTATAGATGGTATAGCCGATATGGATGGAATCGATCTAAACTTTTCGTGATTGCTTTTTATATCTTAATTCAAGTAAGTTTATGAATTTGTTAAACAATCATTCAAAGCTTTCTGTAGAGAATCTCTAAGTCTTTATAGATTTCTTTACTATCCAATTCTATTTAAATTTAATTACTGCAAATGCCAAGTTTTTACACACACACATATACATTTTCGTATGGAAAGGGTGAGACTAATAAGCTAAAGTCTGTTGGCTGTCAATAAGTTTTCTTTGTTTTTGGAAGCCACCCATTTCTTGTCTGTCAGTTGGCCATTCAGTTATTTACTCAGTGACTTACCCTGAACCAATTGAAAATGGGTAAAAAGGGTATAATGGTTTTGTGCAAAAGTATGTAACAGGCATCATCAGCATCAACAGCCGAGACGATATAGCCATGTCCGTCTGTCCGTCAGTCCGTCCGTATGTATGAACGCGTCGATCTCAGAGACTATAAGCGCTAGAGACTCCAGATACAACAGTATAAGTACAAGTTTGTTTTAAATTTTCGATAACTCTTCCCGTTTCCGATATACACATGTAGTCGATAACAATAAAATCTAGAATTAGAAAAACTTCCTAATGCAGTTTGAAAGATTAGACTAAATAAAGACAATCTGTGAAAATTTTATTGAAATCGGTTGAAAAACACTGGAGATATGGAGCATTGAAATTAAGAAAGTATGCACTATACGCGTACACACACACACACACTCACACATACTTGCAAGCACTGACTGTATGCGTAAATTATAGGGTTAAGGGTATAGTGTAGTGGGGATTTCTCGACTAGAGCCTTCTTACTTGTTTATAATCATGTTTCTCTAGTTGTTACTCAGCATCAGGAGTTAATGCCTAGTCTACTTGACGCACCCACACACGCACAACAACTTAAGGACTTATGGATCATTGTCGCTGCCTTCAATCAGATCACAAATATATAAACATCAACAAAAAGAACAACGACAACAGTTACAGCGTTAGGAATAGCAAATACCCTTTTCCCACACACACACACAGATAAATCATAAGGCACGTGTATCACAAAACCACCCACCCAACCACCTATTTTCACATTTCCCCTTTACACTGACGGCAAATGCCTTTAAGCTGCTGTTTTCCACAGTCACATTGATGTCATTTTGTTGAGTTGTTGTTGTTGATATTAATCGTATTGCTATTGCCATAAGTCTCTCTTTCAGTGTGTCTATGTGTGCGTTGGTGTGTGTGAGTGTGAACTGTTTGTCAACTGTTTAGAATCATTAGCCGTTATTATGTCTGTTGACGTTTTGTATCCTTACTAACATATACACATACATACACACACATATATATATATATAACAACCAATTATCCATTGAGGCAACCTTATAAGTTTATTTGCTAATTATTTTTGATATGTGCAGCTTAAGACTTATAATAAGTTGATATTAAATCCGTTTTTGTTATTAAGTGTTTTCATATTTGTTTACACCCACTGTATCCAAGTGGAAATATCTTAAAGCCTCTGAACGCTAACAGTATCTTTAAAGAATACAAAACATCTAATTGTGTGTGTGTGTGTTTGTAGAAAAATGCGCACAGCTCATGACTGATTAAATTAAACATGGCCGGGCATCAACTTTAAGCGCTACTCGTTCATCTATACAAAGCGAATTACACGGCAAGCCCGGCGAAGTTAACCCCAAGTCCCAAAAATGCCAACACAGGCGACAGGCAGACGGTAGCCAGGATCCAGGACACAGGACCAAGGACCGAAAAGACGAAGGCAATATGGAGCCAAAGTGTGAAAATGGTAAAAGTGTCGGGCGCGACCGGAAGGAATCAAAGACGCAGCCAAGTTGCGATTTGAGATGTGGGGCTGAGTAACATGTTGGCATCGTCTAGAAACTTACAAACATGACATTAAATGTTGCCCGACGTCTCAGGCTCAAGCTCAAGCTCAAGTTAGTGCAGATTGCAACAACAACAACAACAACAGGCAACGAAATCAAGACAATAACAGGTGAACCGTCGCACTGCAGCTAAGTAAAACTTTTTACTTGAAGACGACAGACACGACGGTTTGCTTTCTTTCCTTGTTTTCTAAGGAATGCGGCAAAAGTTGCGCATACGCCACATGGGCCCCATGGAATCGTGGACTCGTACTCAACCTATGGGTATTACATTTGTTGTTCATTTTTAAGCAGCTCGCGATTTGAATTTTCTTTTGCATTTATATGCAGCTTTATGAGAGAGCACGCACACACACATGCACACACACACTAAAGAGCACACAAAACTCTTTGGCAGGGAGTGAATCTCATGAGCAGGCAGCAACTGCCGCAGTAAATTTACACAATGAAATCTTAAGCGCTCCCCCGGGGCACCAAGCAACTTACCTCAACAGCAGCAGCACAAGTAGCAGGCAAAAGTTTTCGCACACACACATCTAGAGAAGTATACACCTTGAATTGAGCGCTATATACTTGACGCCGGCACTTGAACAATGCCACATTTATATGCAGCCATACACAAACATATGTTATATGAGTTTAGGCACGGGGCTGGAGGCAGGAGAAGGATTTGAACGTTGCTCGCCATTTGACCGGAAGTTCGACAAAGTTCAAATTATATGCGAACACACACAAATAAGTTGACTACGTGTTTGTGTGTGTGTGTGTGTGGCATGTTATTCATTCGTTTTTGCAAATAAATGAACCGTATACTAAAACAAACAAATTCAATTGAATCACTCTCCTGGGCATTAGAATTGAATGTGCACAGCGAAACCAGATTTTCTACTGGCGTCGCGTCGTCTGCAATAGAATTCTCTTGCTCATTGTTTTTTCTTGTGCGTGCCTTGTCCGCCCACCAACAGAAAATCTAATGAAAATGTTCAATTTGTTACAAACAAACACAAAAAGGAAACCATGTTCACAGGCACAAAATCTTTCAAAAAATCCACACACATACACACACACAAGACATTGTTGTTGTGGCTGCACTTGGCTGATTGGAACTTTTTAGCCGTTTTGTTGGTTCAAGGGCAACAAATTTTTGCCAGTTTCACAGCCAACAAAAAACAAACAAAGACAAAAGCGAAGAAAAAGTTTTTTTTTTGCTAATTTTTTGTGTTATTGTTGCTGTGACCAGTTGTCTATGCTCTATTCACTGCCATCGATGTGTGCAACGTATCTTGGAATTTGCATCCAACTGAGCACTGAGCTAACAAAGTGTCAGTGATTTAATTGAGGCTATCGACTGTGCACAAATTAGCCAGTTAAATGCAAGCTTTCGACCATAATAGTGCCAGGGGCGAAAATAACTTTCGGAACGAAGTAAGCAAAAGTTTACTTAACAAAGAGCATTGCTATCTTTTCAAGTATTTCATAATTGATACTAAAGTAATTTTGCAAAACGTTTTGATCTTTTTTTATTGAAATTTTGTAGAGTTTTTGCAAATGAATGTCGAAGGTTTTGACATATTCAAAAGTCAAAAAAAAAAAAAATGTTCTCCAAACTTAGATGCCGCAATATTCTAAGCACCAAAACGTTTTTAAAAAGTCTTTGATTTTTTTTATAATTTTTGTCAAAGTTTTGCGTTTAAAATTGTGTATGTAGTTCTTACAACTAATAGCAAAAAGTTCTGTTTTTTTTGTTCAGTCGTTTTTTAACAACCTTTTAAAGTGTTTGTTAATTGTGTACAGCCAATAATAAAGTGTAGGCAGACATGCTATTAAACATGCAGTTTCTATGAATATATCTGAAATCTTGACAAATTGGTCTTCGCTTTTGCCTTTCAGCACAAAATGCACACAAACAATTTCCGGGCTATTGTGAAAGTATTTGGCTTTAGCATTTTATTATTTGCAACGCTTTGATTAGGAACACGCCCACTCATCTACTGCCCATTTTGAAAAGTGGTGTTTAGTTGGTTATTTTTGTGTAAAACTCATTTGCCAGCCATTTTATTTTATTATTACAACATTCTTCACCGAAAACAATCAAAGTTAAAACTATGCCGTTGAGTGGGCCATCAACAGAGGTGGGATCCGAAGACAAAAGCCGCTCCCTTAACCGACAGCTGCCAGTTATGTGTGGCAAGCATCATCCGTGTCTAGCGACTAGTCCCCTCTTGGCTCGAGACGTCTTGTTCAGACCAGGAAGCAAACAGCCTCGGGACGGACGGGATTGTGGACCTGCTGCTGTGGTCAGCTCTGGTCGGTCTTTATTATGCATTTATCAAATGAAAATCATAAAAAATTTGACTGAAAATTATATGACGAAAAGCCGCCCACTTTGCGCTCGCTTGTGCAAAGAGTTAAAAGCAAATTGCTAAGAAAAGCTAGAGTGATAGGCTAAAAGATACCCTAAAGTTAAGAAATGTTAAGCTATTTAGGATATTAAAAAAATCAATTTCAAATTTTATTACATTTATTTATTAATTTCAGTATTATTTAAAGTTTAAAACTCGAAACTTTCGAAAACTGCATGCAAGCACTTGCGGCATTTATTTTCCTATTTCATTTATCGGTGCTTGGTGTAAGGGGGCGTATGCGCAATGCTACAAATTAGCCACAATGGGTAAGACAAATGGGCAGCGCATTCAAACGAACTGAAGTTTTTTGGCGATAATTATGGGCAATTTACTTAATGATGATTTGCTTGCATTACAATAACAAAAACAAGCAAACAGAGAGGCAAAAATAACTAGTGCCATTTTATTAGCTAACTGCTTTTGGTCAATTTGCTGGTGCAAGACAGCTATCATTTTTAGGGCTCTTCCTTATTTGCCTGCCAAATAAACACTTTTTAATGTCATTTTAATATCAATCTGCAGTCAAAACGATAAATGCCAAAAAACCAGCATTAAAACGTGTAACACTTAACGACCTCAAACATAAAGGTGAGTGGAAGGGGGGAGGGCCTCACTGGCATTGCTTAATTTACGGCACTTTATACAAAACATAAACAAAATACACAAAAAACCACTTTGCCAATTTTGTGGCAATTAAAAATGCTATAAATATGTTATGAGTAAAGCTGTGAAGGTACTTAAGAGAAATCCAATAAACATGTCTATATAAACGCATTACAACATTTTCGACTGCACCACTGATCACATCAACTCAATCAGCCAAAAGATGATTTGGTCAATCGCATTATGATTCGCTTGCACCTCTACCAAGTAACAGTCTCATCTTCACGCACGCAATCAGAATGTTGCCAACAGATCTGCACTTCGCCAAAATGCCTGATGCAGCTGCTGCAGTCCAAATTCGAATCCAAACAGTGGCAAGACGAGCTGCAAAAATGTTTTCACTTGACTGACTTTTCTGGCTACATGCAATTTTCACACTCAAGTGGAGTAATTTGCGGTCGCCGTTGGGCAACGCTACTCTGCCCCTTTCGGCATTGACGTGCCTCGGCCAATCGAAAGTTGAACAAGTCCATTTCGAGGCTGTATCAGACATCGATTGTGCGGTTAAGTCTCAGTCTGAAACTGCGACTGCGACTGCAACTACGACTGAGTGATTGTTAATCGTGACTAAGGAGAGTGAGAGATGCACATGACATAATGATTGTTGTACATGAGCCAAAACATTTGTTATAACACTTTTCCACCAATAGCTTTAAGTCAAACGCATTGCAATATCATTTTTGAACAACACTGTAATATAATCGACTATGTGGGGCAACTTTATGAAAATTTATTTATGGCTTTAAAAACCAGCTTATGATTTTATTCAAACTCAATTGCATATTTATTGAAACAAATTGCAGTTCAAAATGTCATAATATCAATTTAAACGAAAAGAAATTATATAAATTATAAAATATAAGAAAATAAATGCTAGAAAAATTACACCTTGATTATAAAAGGGTGTTAAATTATACAACTTTAAAGTACAATATATTAAATAATGTAAAACTTGATCTTTATAATGTTATCTCAATTTCAACTGACTTAAATTATAACTAATTGTGTTTTGGCCAACAAATTATAGTTTTGTAATTTGAAAATTACTTAATTTCAGTACGCATAGTGCAATTACACGGATTTCACTTTGTTAAGCCGTTGGTTCAGGCTCAATTTGGCTGGCTATGAAAAAAAACCTTTCTTCAACAACAAGACTCGACAATTATGCTAGTTTGCTTGTGTTGACAAGTGTCAGACCCGACTGGTGGCTGATTGGTGTTGATGGCTGAACAATTAAATTTTTTTTTGTTGCGATTGGGAAAACAGCGGGACGTGACGTAACTTACATAATGCCCGTAGAAATGATTTACACAAATTATTTTGTAATGTGCGTTTTGGCAAGCTTTGCGCTAGAGCTGCTTTTGGTCAGCCAGACTTGAAGCCTGCTTCCACTCACTAGTTGAGCAAAGCAAACCCAAACTCAACTGAACCAAGCAGCCATCCATCCATCCATCTAGCTATCTATCTATCTATCTATCTCTCTATCTATATGTATGTATGTATATTCGACGTGCTGTCTGTCTCACTCTCTTACTCACCCTCTCTGTCTTGCTGGCTGTCGCCGTGAGCCGTAAGTCAAACAAATCAGTCGTGCCAGAAGATTAATGGCAGCATTATTGTGTCGCCTGCATGAGCATCAGCTTCAGCTTCAGCTTTACCCATAGCCATAGCCATAGTCTAGTGATAGTCATAGTCATATTGCCGTGGCCCATCATCATCATTGGCAACTTCATCATGCGACTGCAACTGCCGACTGTCGACTGCTTGCTCTCACTCTCACTCTCACTCTCTTCTCTTCCCACTGTCCATTGTGTTTTTGGGTAGACATAACCCGCTCACTGGTCTGTGCCTGCCTGCCTGACTGCCTTTAGGGCCTGCCTCTGTTCAGTGCAAAAATGTTGCATGCGATTTTTCTTACAGTAAATAATTTTTCATGCCATCTGTCCGGTTATGTCTGCTTGGACCCAAGTGCTCAAAAAGCATCGCCCACCTTCTACCAATCTCATCTGTCTGTCTGTGTTTCTGTCCACTCTGTCGCATTATAGCCCATTGATCAGTTTGTTTTACTAGCTTTGGGTCTGAGTCTGGTTTTGTGTGTACATTTTGGATTATGAACTCTTTAAAGCATTTTGCATTTTTGATGTCATTCTTGATGTATTGAATGGCAGGCATTTTGTGATCACTTTCTGTCGGCATCATAATTGATTATGATGGAATTTAAGAGTGGAGTCTGTGGCATTAATTAAGCAAAGGCTGCTTTATCGATTATTACGAATAAAACCTTCGAAAAGTTTTCAAACACAAAATTTCAACTATAATCAGATTATGCTATTGGGTAAAAAGAAGTTCGAAAACCAATACAGCAAACTTAAGTGATTTTTCCTCAACATGTTTCTACCTGCCTCAAACCACCTTCCTCCACTGTACAATGTGCATTGTCAACTTTCAAATGGCAGCTTCTTAGTTTGGCAGGCAAAGCGACTTTCATGTCTTGTTAGTGCCCACAATTGGCCAACGCGGTGAGAGTTTAGTAAGGGGAAAGGGCAGCCACGAGGGTCAGGGCAATGCAAATTTGTCAAGTTTATTGAGCTGCGCTTCTGAACGATGGCTAAGCCGATCCAAAAAGCACAAGCTAAACATTGTTGTTGTTGTTGATGTTGCTGCTGTTGCTGTTGTTGTTGTCGCTGCTGCTGCTGGTTGCAAAAGTTTCGCAATGGCAGTGAGAAGAACATTTAATTAAATTCCTTTGCACCTTTAGTGCTGCGCTAAAAATTCCAGTGCCGACAGGACTTCCTGGGCAAAGAGACCTACAACTACAACTACAAATAAAACTACAACAACAACGACATGCAGCAATATCAAATTAATCTTTGCGGTTTGCGCAACCGGAACCGGTAACACTGCTAACGCTAACGTTGCCGCTGCCGCCGCCACCCAAACTTCAGTTGGCCCTCTTCGTAAGCGTAAGCCTTACAAATGAGGCATTTGATTTTAAAACTGGTGCAGCAAAAGTTGGCAAAGCAAGCAAAAACGGATAACGAGCCATCGAGCGTCGAGCGTTTTATGCAGCCGACTATTATACTTACACACATACACACACACACACACACACAGACATGGTCTATTCAATCAACTGCTGAATTATGTTGACAAGGCACGCACACGGCCAAAATCAACTGCCAAACAATGTGGCAACAACAACAATAGGCGATGCCAAACGACACAGGGCAAAGTTTTCAATTTACGTTTTTTAAGGCTTGTCCTCTTAGCCCGCCCCCAACCGCTTTTCTTTAGGCCTCCCACGGCGGCGGCCCCACAATTTGCTTGGCACTTGCACTTCTTCTTCAATTTTGCAAATGCGCCTTAAGTCAGGCCACGTAATCGGAAGGAAATGCATAACAAAGCGTTTCTTATTAGCATGACAGGCGCCAGCGAAAAAGCGACAAAAAATTGCCAGTAGGTAAGTGAGAGAGAGAGTAATAGAGACAGAGAGAGAGAGAGAGAGAGAGAGAGAAAGAGAGCGTAGGACCGAAAAGTTGTAGTGTGGATTTTTATTTTTGTTCGATTGTTTAATCGATAAGTTTTGAATTTTACCTTAAATTATGTATGTCAATTTATGTCTATAAACAATTATTTAAAAAATTGCTATAAATTTATATTACATGTAAAAAATTGTGAGAACTAATTAAAAAAATACAACATTTGTAATTAATTGATAAATAAATTAATTTTCAAAAAAACGATAATAATCTTTTCAGGGCCCATTTGAAGGGGTTAATTGATATATTGATTTAATTAAGGTAACTATTGCGTAATAAAATACTTCTAAAAGTTTCATACCATAAATCAATATTAAATAACTTACACAAACATATAAACGTTTTGAAAATGAATGCATTAAAGTATAAGTTAGAAAGTACTTGCAAAGGCAGATTAAACGCAATGCTTGAGGGTAAAATTAATCACATCCGGTTTTTTTTGTTTAGAATAATTACGACTAAGAATGTAAATAAGATTAAATTCAATAAACAATTGACAATATATACAAAAAAAAACAAGTAAGCAGGCTCTAGTCGAGAAATCCCGACTAGACTATACCCTTAACCCTATAATTTACGCATACAGTCAGTGCTTGCAAGTATGTGTGAGTGTCTGTATGTATACGCGTATAGGGCATACCTTCTTAATTTCAATACTCCATATCTCATGCGTTTCTCAACCGATTTCAATAAAATTTTCACAGATTGTCTTTATTTACTCTAATCTTTCAAACTGCTTCAAAAAGTTTTCTAAATTGAAGATTTTGTTGTTATCGATCACATGTGTATATCGGAAACGGGAAGAGTTATCGAAAATCTAAAACAAACTTGTACTGCCTAGGGATTAGGCGAGCTTATATACCAAATCTGGAGTCTCTAGCTCTTATAGTCTCTGAGATCGACGCGTTCATACATACGGACGGACAGACGGACAGACGGACAGACGGACGGACGGACGGACGGACGGACGGACGGACGGACGGACGGACATGGCTATATCGACTTGGCTGTTGATGCTGATCAAGAATATATATACTTTATGGGGTCGGAGATGCTTCCTTCTGCCTGTTACATACTTTTGCACAAATCCATTATACCCTTTTTACCCATTTTCAATGGGTTAAGGGTATAAAAAGGCTTAGATTAAATCATACATATAAACATTCATTTACCGTGCACAAATACAAAATAAGATTTATAAAAACATTTCTCACCTTAAGTCAATAAATTCAATTTGATATTAATCAGTATTTAATGTTGATTTATATAAGCCGTTAAGCTCTGCCAACAATAAACATTGACTACTAAATATATATGTGTGTTTTCACATTATGCAAACTGAGCTAAAATCAATCTTCAGAGAAAAACAATATCAACACTTGTAAAAGGCAAAGGCAAATGAAGGCAGTGCGTAAAATGGAGAAGGAAACTTTTCAACTTTTGCTCTTAATTTCTTTTGCACACTCATGCTTTATGTCCTCAATCTATACATATGGTGGAATTATCTCGAAGGGTAAGGAGGAACAACGGAACGCCGAACTTCGAATGTCCTGGCTCCAAAGCAGCGATGGCGTTTGTCCTTTAAACCACTCGGCGTCTTTTGTCCTTGGGGGCAATCAATCCATGTTAATGGCTCGGCATCTAAATCAAAAAGATTGTCACACAGCACAAAAACAGCAAATAAAAAAAAAAAACAACAACGATAGAAAAAAGAAACGATGAAAATCTAGTGAAAAATTGAAAAGTTTTGCACAAATATTTTGCCACTTAAGTTACAAAATCGCGTTGAGTTAGTTAAATTGTTGTAATGTTGTTTGTCCTCGCTTGCCACATGCCACCAATGCCATGTTTAAGCTATTTAATTATGTACTATCTGTGCAACTTGGCCAAATTCGAACAACAACAGCATTTCGGACGAAAAACTTGGCTGCCCTGCAGCAGCCCAAAACTAACCAAGGACCAAGAAAGTTGTAAGCAAACATACACACAAACGTACATACACGCAATTGACTTGGCCTTAACAAAACGCCCAGCGACGAACTCAGAATGAGGTCCAGGCTCCTGCCACAGGGTGGGTTTTGTGGGTGGGGGGGTGGTTGGTGTGCAGGAATGCAATTTGTAAGCCCGTCAAATGCGGCTCGTTATTGCGAAATTTAGAACTGCTCGAAATAATTCCAACAAATTTTCGTGCAAACGAGGCAGACATAGTTACAACAACAATGCTACGTAATGCTACCAAAACCAAAATATCACACACACACCAACAGACATACATACACACACATAAGCACAAAACGATGCTATAAGAACTAATGACACCCAACATAAATGTCACAATCAAATTGATAAGTATGTTGAATAAAATAACAGTTAACTCTTACTTTATTCAATGTTATGAAAAAGTGACAAAAACAATTACAATATAGAAAATTTTTCTCTTAAAATGTATTATATAAATTATTTTATACAATTTCATTTTGTTTCTTAGATATTGTGTATTAGGTTTTTAGCAAAATAATGAAAAAGGAAACTAGTTATGGAGTTGACATTTAAAAAAGGTATAATGCAACAGCATTAACAAATATATGAAATATATTCTTAGATAACTTGAAGAATTGGTTTTGCCAAATAAAAACACTTTAACAAATAAAAAGTCTAAGTATTGTGCGAGACCATTAAAATTATTGTTGATTAAATATTTAAAAAGTTAATATCAACTATTTTGAGCAAAACGTTTTCGACTAACTCGTCGCCTGTCTTATTGGGCATGTCAAGCAATTGCAGCAAAGCCAACGTGATGCCATCCAAAAAGCTGCTACCACAATCCGTTGGCCCAAAAGTCAGCCGTTCTCCCTCTTACTTTCTGTGCGTGGCCGAGAGAACGTGCATTAAAAGTTTAGCGCCAAAGTTTTTGTTGTTGTTGTTGGGTTGCTCGTGTTGCCCGGACGCAACCGGCACAAACCGGAAGTGGTGGCGCCACGAACACACGCACACCCAAATGCCAAACAGTAGAACGAGCCAAAGTAGTAGAGCAACATGCAACATGCAACAGCACACGGCACAGTGGCGCTTCGCTGTAGTAGTAGTTTAATTATGTAGAAATCGAGACACGCACTTTGCCCAGACAACGTCAACGTTGGGATATTTGAATGCGCCCAGCCTGCAGACTCTCTTTGAGGTGGGGAGGGGCGGTGTGGGCGTTATGAAATCGACACGCCCACTTGGCGACAAGACAAGGTCCGCCCTCATAACTAGCGCATACGCAAAATTTGTGGCTTTTTATCTTTATGGTTAAAGTGGCAAGCACAGGTGCTTTAAGTATGTGTGCGTGTGTGTTTGCGTGTGGCGATTATAAATTCTGTGGCATGTCGGTAGCTAGACCGAAAACCGGTTTCTGCAGGTGCAAATAAAAGTTCTAAATTGCATTAGGCTGCTGCTGCACAACAGGACTTTCACTTTGCAAGAAAACTTCACAGCTAAATGGATTCCAACGCAAAGAAAATAAATAAAATTAAAATTAAAATAACAACAACAAACAAAAAAAAACAGTGCAACTTTCATTGAGCATAAATTTTAATAAACGACAAAGTCTGCGAAAGCTGCGCAGCGTTTTCTTTTTTTTCTGTTCTCTGTTTGCTGCCTTTCTGATACTTTTAGCTGGCATTACGAACCCGTAGGAGACAGTCGTTTATATCAATTAGTTGACGCCGCGTCTGCCACAAACCAAAACAGGACAACAGCTTATGCTTTACTATTGGGTTCAGGTTCAGTTTGTGTTTGTGTTTCAGTATCTGGGTTCCGCTTTCGCGATCCTTGCTCAGGTGGACTCAGGCTCCAAGAGCTAAGCTAATTGATTTATTTCTTTGTTCGTTTTACTCCAAATGTGTAAATAAATCGTAAAATGTATAAGTCAACGCTTTAGGTAAGAGAAGGGGTGTGATGTGTTTAAAAGATATTTTTTATACATGACTTTAAATGTATTAGCCAATGGATTTGTTCAGCAGCTTTTTAGCACAATTCCTTTTAAGTTTAATTTTAAAATGATTGCTAAAATATTAATTGAAAACTTTCATTAATTGATTTCACATTACTTTCGCATTACTCATTTTTAAATTAGCCTTTCAAAAGTTAGTAGACTTCGTACTCTATATTATTAAGTCTCATCATCAATTACTTTTAAGCTTTTCTCTACTTGAAGGTAATTCCCATCCATACATATATTTGTTGCCTTAAGAAGCATAACTACAGGCGGATTAACAATCCAATCCAAACACCCCAACCCCACAACACAATCTTCCTAACGACAGTTCATCTGTTTGGGTTGGGGGGTTAAATAAAGGACCTCAGACAGTTGACTAAAAACAATAAAACAAGACGGGGGAAGAAAAAAGTAAAACAATTCGCGTTGCCAACGCAATTTCACACTTTACCAGCTACAAATTGCCACATCATAGTCCAGCGGTTACACCCACTCATAGAAGAACCAATGCTGAACCAATTCTGCTAAAAGTGGCTACTACTGAGTGAGAGGCGAGGTAAGTGGTGGTTGGGTGGGTGATTGGGTGTGTGCCTTGCCAGATTATAAAGATGACGATGGCGCCATTGCTGCCGGGGCTGCATGGAATTTTATGATTTATGAGTACGTTCTGGCAACCAACAGCTGAATGAGAACACAGAAAGTGAGACAGAGAGAGAGAGAGAGAATGAGAGAGAGAGACGGAAGACGGGAGGAGGCAGAGTTTGGGAAACGGCATTTTTCTTGGCTCTCTACTTTTTCCTTTTTTTTTTTTTTGTGCAAAAGTGGCGCCACAGAAATTGTTGCACTTTTTGTGGCATTGCCATTGGGTGCAGCTGCAGGTCAGCAGCGTGCTGACCATTTGATAAATGAGTTTTGCACTTTTTGAACAATCCCCCTCCCCCTCCCCACCCACTTCACACCCTCTACAAGCCAAGGATATTGGCATTGAAAGCGTTGCGCCCTGAATTATGAGCCGATCCAAGAGAATGCGACGAGTATGCGACAGCGATGACATTTTCCAGCTCGTGCCTCAATCTGTCAGGGCATAGCAAATTGATCAGCTCTCAATGTGTGTGTGTGCCTGTGTGTGGTCAGTGCAAATCACGTCAGTTAACAGAGCCCCCACCCCCTCTACACCTCTCTCCATCCACCTTTAACTTAGCTAGCAACAAATGCAATTAAGAGCCGCCCGCATTTGTTGAAGGTGTGCGGAAATTCCCTTGTCTCTCTGATTTGCAACAAAAAAGGCTGTAATTAATTTATGCATGCGAGATTTGGTTTTTGTGTCCAGCTCAAAATCAAACATGCACCCTCATTTCAACCGGCTGAAATCAACCCTCGAGCGAAATCTAATCTTTAAATGGTTCGCAACTTTAAGTTAAAAAAGAATTAATGCTTTCTTGTATCTATACTGAGTCATAATATCCATTTTATAATTTTTATTAAAAAAAAAACTTTTGTGCTATTAAAAAACCATAAAGATAATATTTCAAAACGCGTGTCGTGTATATTTTCAACATTTGGTTGCAGCCGCCAAAACAATTCCGTTTATTATCTCCCTTCTTTTTTTTCGTTTTTGAGAGATGAGCTTGCAACAAAGTGTCAAGTGGTTGAGTGGCATGCATGGCTAAAGCTATCGCTATGCCTGCTTTTATTTGCTCATATTTCAAATGCTGATACCCTACCAAAATACAGAAGAAAGCCTCTTTATTTCCATTATTTTTTCATATACTTTATATTCGCTTAAAGTTCGTTGATAAGGATTTCTTAAATCGATTATAAAATAATAAAAAAAAAACTGAATAAATACATATATTATATACGTTAGTTAAACAAAAACATACAAATCCTTGCAGTCTGCTAGAGTATTTAATATTCGTCACAACCAAGAAAGCTATTTTATATTTTGTTACTTATTTTTCTTTTTATACCTGCACCCATTAAAATTGGGTAAAAAGGGTATTATGGTTTGTGCAAAAGTATGTAACAGGCAGAAGGAAGCATCTCCGACCCCATAAAGTATATATATTCGTGATCAGCATCAACAGTCGAGTCGATATAGCCATGTCCGTCTGTCTGTATGTATGAACGCGTCGATCTCAGAGACTATAAGAGCTAGAGACTCCAGATTTGGAACCTAAGCTCGCATAATCCCTAGGCAGTACAAGTTTGTTTCAAATTTTCGATAACTCTTCCCGTTTCTGATATACACATGTGATCGATAACAACAAAATCTTTAATTTGGTAAATTTAGTGATTCAGTTTCAAACTTTAGAAGAAATAATGACAATCTGTGAAATTTTAATTGAAATGGTTGAGAAAGAACATTGAATTTAAGTCAAGTATGCAGGATACTCGTACACACACATATACATACTTGGGCACTGACTCTATAGAGTTCAGGGTATAGTCTAGTCGGGATTTCTCGTCTAGAGACTTCCTACTTCTTTGTAAATGTTTTTCAGTTTTCAGTTGCCCCAGCGACCAGGAAGCCAAGCAGCCGACAATTCTACGTGCCCAGACAGTGCCAAGGAGCAGTGACATCCCGGCAGACAATCAAATGGTGCACACACACACTCGCACACAAACACACACGATGTGCACATTTCCAGCTCAATTGCGCGCTCAATGAATAATTTAGTTGAAAATTTCGGCGCAATTTTTGTGTGAAAATGTGGTCTATACAGTTATTTGAGTGCAACAGCCTCCACCCCTCCCCCTTCTTCCAACCGTTTCACACAACTCTCACCGCTCGTTTGCTCAGTCAGTCATAAAATTTATGCGTTTTTCCTTACAGCTTTTCCCATTTTGGGCCACATATATATATATATATATATAAATATACGTGGAGTTTTATTCTCGGTTGCCTCATAAAATGCCTTGCGCAACAGTTGAAAAATTCTAAACGCCCAACATAAATGCTAGAATGCCATGCTTCCCTCCTCTGCCCCCTCAGCCAACTCCACGACTGCATTTGGCTGGCGTTGCCATATCAGCGCCATAAATAAATTTTCCGTGTTTGACTTTTGGCAAAATGGCAAAAAAAAACAAAAAAAAAAAAAGGAAATAATAATAAAAATATAAAAAAATATATGTATAAACGAAACTGCATGATATGGGAAAACTGTGGGCAACTGCTTTAGGATATGACACTGTATGCGTGTGTGTGAGTGTAGGTGTGTGTACATTATTTTTATGACTGCAACAACAATAAGCTGAAAAACCACTTTCAAACCGTATAAAAAAGGACAAAACTCCTGTTTTGTGTGTGTGTGCGTATAAAACTACAAATTAGAAAGCAATTTTCAAATTTGTTTCGTGCTAAATTTGAGCGATTGTTAAATGAATGAAATAAATGTGGTGAATGCTTTCAATCAGTGAAGTTGTTTTATGTTCAAAATATTTCATATGCAAGTCTGTGAATTATTTATTTAACAATAAAATTTAATTAAGATCTCTTAAAGCTAATTCTAACCAATATTGTTAATACATATATCTAAATATACATAGAGATAACTTTTGATCTCCACAAGCATCAAAATCTGTTGCTAGAAAATTTTATTGATGGATGCACTGAAAATTATTTGAATTAACTTCAATTGTAGCTTAACGACATCATCATCATCAACCCCACGTCCGTCAGACAAGGCGAGAATCCTTAAAGCAAACTCCTGACTTGCTCAAAAATACATTTATACTATATGTTTGCATGCATATTTAAATATGAATATGTAGGTGTATGTGTGTGTGTGTGCGTGTGTGTGTGTGCGTGTGTGTGTGTGTGTGTGCTTAGCTCGGAGTTTGTCTTCTTAATTAGTGGACAAGTTGAAGAAGCCCAGACACGCTTTATGTGTATGTGGATTTGCATGTCTGTGCCACAGCTTGTGTGTCTGTGTGTGTGTGGAATGAATCTTGTCTGTCTAGCAGGACGTGGGGTGGGGAAACGCCACGTGTTTGCTTTGTGCGGACTATGATTATTATATGGCAATTATGCGTTTGTCTTTTGTAATAAGTGAGGATTGCCTTAAGTAAATGCTGAGCCACAATTTGTCTCAATATTGCAAATGATGCTTCACATTCCAAATTAAAACATAGTTCGTATTTGCTTTTAACTATTGTCTGTGTGTGTGTGTATATGTGACAAGAAGCAAGCTGTTTGCTGTTTGCAAAAAAAAAAGAAAATCAATAGTTATTTGAGAGTTACGGCCACTAAACCATTTAATTGGGTTAGAAATGTGAGGTTCAATGGAATTTATTTTTTTGTAATAGAAAATTCTTCGATTTTCTCACGAAAGTTGAGCGTATTGCATATCGAAATACAAGAAAATTTGATGTAGTTGATAAATCTATATCGGATTGATATAGCCAATGATTCTGAAACAATTTCGATTTAGTTTTTACGTACGTATGTGAGCATTATTTTGAATTTTACTACTGTTGTGTGCCTATCGGAAACGGCAAGAGTTATCGTTATCGTTTATTAAGCACTGTAATCTTTTTTAGATAAACCCTGATGTTTTAATTTATTGTACTAAAATTAAATTTTATTTACCATTTAAAAAAGGAAAAGAAGAATTTAAATAACTTTTAACCGAATTAAAAAAACCTGATATTTAAAAATGTTTTAATGCACCCAGAGAACAATGGCTTTTAAGTAACACATGTTTACAGTGTAGAGAAAGAGAGAGAGAGAACAGAGAAAGAGTCCAAAGAGCGCTGGGGCATCTTCAATAGACAAATTAACATTTCGACAAAGGCAACCTAATCAAATGTCACAATCACGTATGCGGCTGTACTAACCAGGTCCAGGTCCACGTTCAGGTCCACATTCCCTTCCCCTACTCCAACGAACTCTTGGGGGTCATGCTGGCCGAAAGTGACATTTTGTTATAGGTTGCAGGAAGGCAGGCAGGCAGGCAGGCAGGCAGGATGGTCGAGCTGCTGGTTGCTGTGGTACTTGCCACTTTTTGCAGCCCCTTCGCATAACTTTCACTCTTGTCAGTTGCAAATTACGCCGCACGTTCAGACTCTCAGGGTGTGCGGTAAGGGAGCTAAAACTCCAGCCTCGGGCGTCGTAATTTAAAGCTTATTTTGACACTCACTGCCGCTGGCAACTGCCCTAAACAACAACAACACAAACAACAAGAGCAGCAGCAACAACATACAAGAGGAGCAGCATCAAATTTGCATCTTTCAAAATCGTGTTTTGTTACATTTTGTGGATGCGCAAAAATTTGCATACGACAATTAACACTCGAAAAGGCGCGGGGGCGTCAAGGGGGCTGACACATGTGTCTCGACGGGGAGAGAGTATGCAACAGACGGAGTTGCAGCCTATGATGCATGCTGCATGCTGCTGAAGAAGCAAATGCAACAAACGTTTTACAGGCGTTGCCCATACAACGCTGCGTATGCGTAATGTTGTCTGCCCCCATTGACAAGAGTAGCAGCCACGAAGAGAGAGGAGAAACACAACATAGTCATAAGACAGCTGAGAGATATGTAAATGCTAATGTGTAGAGGGGGATAGGGGGGGCCTGAAACACCCCGTCCAGCATCAAAATGTCAGAAAACTCGATTATTCAATTCGAAGTAAAGCCAAACAATGCAATGAGAATAACAAAATATTTGTCTAAATGCAGTTTTATTTTGTTGCACGCATTGGAATTTCTTATGTATATATCTATGGAAAGCTAAATCGAGTTTTTTCCCAGTGCATAATAGCACTTATCATATGAAAACGAGAACGAAACACAAAACCAAAGGACAATATCTTAAAGCAAATTAAGAACCGCAATCAGCCGCAAACATTTTGCACACACACACACACACATCATACCATTCATTCATTCAGCAATCGAATGACAGAAATTGCCGCGCTACCCGCAACACCCCCCACAAATGCCCCGCCACCATCAGCACACAAAAAGGGGTTGAAAGAGGGAGAGGCAGTTGAATGGGAAGACCAATTCTGTTCTGAATTGAGGTGTATTGGTGAAGGGTGGCGGGAGGGGTGAACGTCATGATAAGCACCCCCACCGAAGCACACACATACATATGCATACATACTGATACGCACACAAACACTGTTGCACTTAATACGCTTAATTGACTTTCATGTATGCACGAGTGAGTGCAGCGAGGCGAGAGAGCACCAAAGTGGGGGTAGGAGCGAGTGGGTTGATGATGCGACAGAGGCAACCGGAACATGCTGACGTCTGTTGTGTCTACATGTTGCCCAAGCTGCTGCTTGATGCGGATTGATACCAGGCCAAAGCAATGCTTGGCCAGCAACTGGTGACATTAACGATGGCGATAACGGAATTAGCTCCACCAAACAACAACCACGAACAAAAGTCAGTGGAATGGAAGCGAGGAATGGAAACATTAGTTTTGTTTGATTCGCTTAATTTGGAAACTGAAAACTTAAAGGAGAGAACAGTAAGGACGGCGGCAGGTAAGATAAGAAGTTTTCGTCCTTTTGTTTTATCATAATACTTCATTAAAAACAGATGAAGCGAATATTGCAAAGTAATAAAAAATGAAATTTGAAGCACATATTGGAAAAAATCCAGTAGATTTGAATGAAACTTTAAAGTAACATTACTTATACGTCATAATATCACATGAGCTATAAGTTTGAAATATAATTTGAAGACGCTTAAGGACAACACAGACAAACAGCAGGCTTTGAAGATATTGTCATACGACAGAGACTCAGGATAGATGGGAAAACTAATATCCAAACCAAATAACTTTTAGTCATCAGTACAGTTATTTAAATTATAAATAGCTTCAAGCTTTTTTCCACATTGTTACCTTCAATTAAATGCCACAAATGACATATGGCACAAACTTTATTTGATATACGAATTTATGGAAACCGGGGCAAAGACTTATGCCAAATTGTACGCAAAATGCAACGTTTCAATACTGTTGATAACTTGTGTCAATAGCGACATGGAATTGTGGCATGAAATTGCCAAAAGGCATTCATAATCGAAACACACTTACGAGCTTGCAGAGCGAGACAGAGAAATGAGTGTGACAGAGAGAGAGAGAGAGAGGATTGAAAGAGAAATACGTTCTGCATACATTCGCATTTAATCACTATTCACTTCATTGATTCACTTATTCAGTTTCAGTATTCGGTTATTCCAAACGAGGGATCCAAAAATGCCAAATGTAAAATGTGGCAGGGACAGAGAGAGAGAGAGAGAGAGAGAGAGAGAGATAGCGAAAGAAATGCATTGTCTCACTCGTGTGTGTGTGTGTATGTGTGTGATATATGGGTGGTGTTTGTAATGTGTCAATTTTGTGGCTCTTTTCCCAGCAATCATGTGTGTGTGTGTTCATTGCATGTGTGTGCGTGCGTGTGTGTGTGTGTGAATGTGTGTGTGTGTGCGTGTGTTTTTTGGGCTTGTCAATCGCATTTGACAGTAGCTACTGTTCAATTCACATAACTTGACAATTATGCAAGCATTTTTTTTTTTTTTTTTGCTTTTGTGTGCTGTTTGGTCTTAATCCTGTCATATTAGTGGCCATACACTGTTGGCATTTCCCCAGAATCCTACAACAACTACTGCAAACTGTGTCAATTACAAGGGTTTTGCGTGCACTTTCCAAGCATTGAAATCATGTCATTTGTATTGTGCATGCGAATGATTAATGGCAGAACAAGAAACCCATACAGAACAGTCGAAAATTGATAATTGACTTTAAATATGTTGAAAAAAATATATATGAAACTGATTAAAGCATAAATATACGATTGTATATATATATACGATTTCTTAGAGACGAAAAATTATTTTAAAGTTTTATAAATAAAGGAAAGCTTCTTCTTTTAGGTGCAAGCAATTTTATCAAGCAACTGTGGATTCAGATTTAGCGCGTCGTAATATATACACGTAGGTAATTAAATGTTTTATTTTTTTTGAGTACATATATATTATATAAAAATATTAATAGATTATGTTAGCAAAGGACAATGCTCAATGTTAGAAACTGATTAGAAATTAGAAAACATCTTCTCATGTTCCTTTTTTTAGAGTTTTGATAAAATGTAATACATATATCATTGTTCCTATAACATAGTTTTTTTCATGTTTTTATAATCAACTGTACTCCAAGTCCACCTATGTACTTTTCACTCAGCTCTTTGACTGAAGTATTTAGTTGGAGGCTGAGCTCACAATACACACACAGTCATACTATAGGCTTGTGTCCTTGTTGACAATATCGTTTCTTTCTTCTTTTTTTCGTCCAGTCATTTTCTAAGTGCATTAAACCCTTTCTATACCCTGAACGCATTGAAAATGGGTAAAAAGGGTATAATTGTTTTCTTCTATGTAACAGGCAGAAGGAAGTATCTCCGATCCTATAAAGTATATATAATCTTGATCAGCATCAACAGTAGATTCGATATAGCCATGTCCGTCCGTCAGTCTGTATGACTTGAGGCTCTAGGTTTGGAACATAAACTCGCATAATCCATAGGCAGTACAAGTTTGTTTCAAATTTTCGATAACTTTTCCCGTTTCCGATATACACATGTGATCGATAACAACAAAATCTTGAATTTGAAAAACTTTTAGACGACGTTAGAAACGTAAGACGAAATAATGACAATCTGTGAAATTTGGATTGAAATCGGTTGAGAAACACCGGAGATATGGAGCATTGAAGTTAAGTCAAGTGTGCAGGATACGTGTACACACACATATACGTGCAAGTAGTGCCTGTAAGCGTTAAGTAAGGGTTCAGGGTATCGTCTAGTTGGGATTTCTCGACTAGAGCCTTCTAACTTGTTGACTTCTGCTTTTCTTGCACTTCAACAAATAAAATGTGAGGCCTTTCTCAGGCTCAGGCATTCACTTTGGCCCCTTTTGTTGATCCTTCCTCTCTGTTTTATTGTCACCTCGACTCTCTCACTCTGCCTGTCTATCTGTTTGTCTGTTTTGCGCCTATTTGTCTTTCCGCCAGCGTCAGCGTACCGAATAAAGTCAATGTCAGACGGGCTCCAAGTGAAACTCAATTACACACACACGCACACACGTATGTAGATGACTATTTGCATGTATGCACCTGCTAGCACAACAAACAAACACACAGAGATTAACACACTCATACTTTGACATTCACTTTGCTGCAGACGCATACATCACTTTTATTTATTTACATACCAAAAGAAGAATATACAACTTGCATATTTCTAGACATTACTTGAATACTCTATCTAAATATGTACTCAGCTGGCTTTTTGGGTGTTGACTCAATGACAATTTAAGCATAAATAGCATATTTTTTATTTTTCTGCCAGTGATTTTTTTAGATAAGTTTTACTACTTTATAATATATTTCTTTAAAGTTTTAGGTGTTACGGTGTATATATTTTTATGGTAGCGTATTCCGCTGCTTACGTTACGTTACGTTTCTTGAACTTTATGTTCATCCAAAAGGCGCAGCAGAGCACACACACACACACACACATGAATGTGTTGCTGCAGCTGGCGCATAATGAGCGCAAAAACATCCTCTGTTTGTGTCTGATTCTCTCACTACGCTTGGACCCGCTTCATATTTGCAACGTTTGCCAAGAATTGTGCGCTTTTAGCCAAGGCGACATTCAAGTTTTTAACCTGCCCCCCTCCCACGCATCACACACGCCTTATATATATATATATATATATATTATTTCTTCTTCATTTTTATTTTTGTATTTTTGTGACTTTTGAACGCAGGACATGAATGCGAATGTCTCTTAGCATGCAGGCATGTGTGTTTGTTTGTTTGCCAGTGTGTGTGTGTGTGTGTGTGTTAGTCGGCATGTCGCCAGTTTTTGACTTTCGCTTCGTCTCCATCACCATCTCCCACTCCCTCTCCGCGTCCCGCTGCGTTTTGCGACATGTGTCGCATTCGCATTCTTCGCATCCTGCCAAAGTTAAATGGATCTCGTAATTGTTGTCATGGCCTCGACGCCGTCGCCGTCGTCGTCGTCGTCATTCTCGTCCCGGCAGCTGACTGGTTGACTTCTTGCTCGTAACTCGTTGTTCGTTGCCTTACACGCCTTAATTGTTTTCTTTCGCATTTGAGGCGTAATTTTTTGCTTATAGAAATTGCGGTTTAATTGCTGCATTTTAAACGCAATTGAAAGGCATTGAGCGCACTTTTGCACTCTGACTCCGTGGCATGTCCTTTCAAAGAGGATAACGTGACATTTGCGCTTTGTCTCCCGTTGTGTATCTGTGTCTGTGTGTGTTTGTGTGCGGATTGAAAACCTTCTTTCATTATTTAGTTGTTGTTTTTTTTTCGCAAGGGTTGCATTTGGCTTTAAACTCTTCTTCTTCTTCGGTTCCTCCCTCACACATCACAGGTTACACAGGAACTTTTAACACTTGACACGAACTCACACGGCACAAATCCTTGAATGGACCGAAATCAAACTGTGTTGATGGTAATGTGTGCTGGTATTTTTTGGTTTTGGAACTTTTTTTAGATGATAAATCGGTTTTTGTAACTTATTTTTCTGCACATTTTTTAAGTAAATCTTTCACAAAAATGTTTTGTTCAGCTTTGCTTATCACTATTATCATATTTCTAATTTTTAATAAATCTGTATTACTAAAAATATTTTTTTCTACATTTTTTAAAACCTTTTTCTTTTAGAAATATTCTGTTTAATCCTTTAATAAGTTGCTTAAAAATGTAATCGGTTTTTTTAAATCATTTTACAAACTCTAAAAATAGAATAGAGTTTCGAAAAAAAATTGTCAAACTTTGTTTTCAAACGAGAAGTTCCCAGAAAAAATTAAGCATTGTATAATTTAACAACAAAGTGAAAATTCTCATTAAAAAATGTGTGAACTTAACATTTCAGTCAAAAATTCGAAATTAAATTGAGTATTTTCTTAAATCTAATAACTGTTACATAGTTAATCCAACACCCAACAAATGAATACGCAATCAATTCGTTTAATTACATTATTTATATTTAAATGCTAAATTGTTGCATTTCACTCTTTACAAAAGTACTTCAAAGTACGCGCATTTGAATTCGAAATTGCAATCGTCGTTTAATCTGCAACACAAACTGAACGAAAGCCGAACCGAATGGAATCAAACTGAAGCAGAGCTGAACGTTTTAACTGTAATCAATGCCAATTCAATGGGCAACATTGTCATTGCAGTGCAATGCATTACAAAATCCACTGAACGCGCACTAAAAACGCATGCAAATATCAAACAGCCTTCCCCGTCACTCTCACCCTCACCCCTAACCCATTTCCACTTGCTCGCTGTGCTTGTTGCTAAAATTTTCAATGGATTTTCAATCCAGAAGTTACAGTTTTTTTACATCTACATCTTTTTTTTTATGATGCGCCGGCACTGGGGAAAATTGTTGGATGGTAATGAAACTTCTATAAAACTCAAACGAATGCACACACAAATCGCAATTCATTTCGGATAAAAGCGCATAGTGCATAGTGGATTTCCTTTATCCCTACTTCTTATAGTATTCCCGTTCCTTTGTGCTCAATCAGAGTTGAATGTGCACCAGTGTTGGTTAAAGACTTATTGCCAAGCTAATCAGAACTTACCTGAGCAACGTACAGCGGCCAAGGAAGCTGCAAAAAGACAGAGTGGGAGAGCGATAAGAGCATGATAAGAGAGAGAGAGAGAGAGAGAGAGTAATACAGATTGAATTTGAGATATAAGCATTAAACGTTGGCCCCTATCAAATCATACACAACTCATTGAGAAATTGCTGCACGTTAGATTTTAATTATTTCCCTATTTAGGAGTCAAACTCGTTGACAGCTTGCCAGTTGCAGGAAGGAGGTTTTTCCACTACTATTACTCTCTTGCGTATGTTGTTTGATTTGTGTGACAGTTTGTGGGCTGGGTTGTCCCATTTGAACGTGTCCAACAATTAAAGTGTTGAAACTGTTAAATGGCATTTTTAACTAATGTTTGGCACTCGAAAAACTAAAATTTATTGCACTTAAAGAGCCAAATAAATCTATGTAATCAAATGTTTGTATTCAAAACCAGATAAGAAAAAACATATAGGAAGGCTCTGGACGAGATATACCGACTAGACGATACCCGTTTGCAAGTATGTGTGTGTACGCGTTTACTGAATACTTGACTTAACTTTAAAGTTCCATATCTCCGGTGTTTTTCAACCGATTTGAATACAAATTTTATAGATTGTCTTTATTTCGTCCAATGTTTCAAACTCTGTCTAAAAGTTTTCCAAATTGTAGATTTTGTTGTTATCGATCACATGTGTATATCGGAAACGGAAAGAGTTATCGTAATTCTGAAACAAACTTGTACTGCCTAGGGATTAGGTGAGCTTATGTTCCAAATCTGGAGTCTCTAGCTCATATAGTCTCTGAGACCGACGCGTTCATACATACAGACAGAAGGACGGACGGACAGATGGACATGGCTATATCGACTCGGCTCTTGTTGCTGATCAAGAATATATATACTTTCTGCCTGTTACATACTTATGCACAAAACCATTATACCCTTTTTACCCATTTTAAATGGGTTCAGGGTATAAAAAGAAAGAAAGAAATCCAATTCATAAAGTCGACCGACTAACAAGATTGAGCTATAACTATTTTCAACTAACAGCTAAACATTTTACAACTTCAACTCTTATAGTGTTGATCATTAAATACAAAACAATCTAGTTTTGTTGTTACATTTTGCTTTAAGCTCAATGACAATTGCAATTGATATGATTGCCATTAAATCGTATGAGTTTTTGGCATTAAAAATCGGTGTCGCTTTGAGAAAACTTGTCGAAACTTGTCCAAACTGTAAAGTTTCAATGTGGCATCAGGATTGCCGAATAAGTGCTATAAATAAAAAGAGTGTAAATATTTAACGACAAACAGAAGTCGCTGAACTGCCACAAATGACTGACAAAACTGTTAAATTGGGTTTGTCTGTTAATTACCAACTCTGTCAGGCACAAACCGTCAGCGTTATTTATGAGGCAACGGCTGAGCTCAAGCAGCGTTAAACTATCTGACAGTTTATATAAGAGCAGTACGTTTATTTTTAAGTATTTAACAGCACTTGCTCCAGCTTCAACCTGGAAAAAAGACCTGCAGGAGCTGGCTCAAAGAAGAAAACATATTAACTGCCAATGTCTAGTAATTAATGGCTTGTAATTCGAAAGAAAACAAAGACAAAAGCGAACTGGCTTCAAGCAGCGGCAGAAAAATCATAAAATCATAAATATTGCATATTGGATTTATTTTTTTTTAATCCGGATTCGTTTTGATTGCAGTTTTCAATTTGTATTTTATTGTTTATTGGTTATTTTCTTGTTATTGGTTTTATGTTTCCGCTGACCAAGCACAATAAAAAAAAGGGAAAGTAATATCGAATTTTCGTCGTTTAACATTAAAAATGATTACATTATTTTGTAATCAACTTTTTTCATATTTTCTAAGCACCACATAATGATTAAATTGGTTTAAATATTAAAAAACTAGCTTAAACTTGTAAATATTTTGACTTTAGTTAACAAAAAGCGGTCAAAATTCTTGCTTGCATTTTGCCAACAAGCCAAATTAGTTAAGCAACAAAAACAAAGCAAACTTTGGAGACAAAATTGATGCTTAAATCGATTTGAATCAACTTCAAATTTAAGTCATTGAAGCAAAAATCGAAGTGAATGACAAGTTTTATGGGTTTTTGTGCAATCTTTAGTTGGCCGAGAAAGAAAGCGGGCCGGAAGCCGGGCGAACAGCAGGCGAACGTTGCCTGTGTCAAAGGCAACAAATTCAAGTGGCAACATGTTTCGACAACAACTGCAACAGCAACAATGTGATTGCTAGCCAGGCCAGCAGGAAGTTGAGGATGTCCTGGCACCAACCAACTCCCCCTCCTCCATTGAATGCTGGCTTAGAACTCTGGCAGACAAAGCTATTGAAATGTGCTTCTGCTGATTGACGTCGAATGTTGTGGTTTCGGTTACTTGGTTATTTGGCAGTAGCAGTACCAAAATACCAAGCCAAACAACAGTGACAGAAGCAGCAGCAGCAGCAGGAGCAGCAGCAAAGGCAGCAGGATGCACTAATGCTGGCCAAGTTAGTTTGGTTGTGGATTGTGGCAGGAGTAAGCGCATGTTGCAATGAATTAAAGGTGAAAATAAATTGCAAATACGCTGCACTTATGGGGATTTTGTGAAGCACTCTCTACATAAGCCTGTATAAGCTCCTTAGATTTCACATTTCACATGGAAAGCAGAAAAAGTTGAGGAATAAACATTTATGTTAATGCTACTTGAAAGGATCAGAAATACTTATTATAAATAGGAATTTGAAGAAAACTTTTGATTAATCAATTAGTTTTTGCTTATATATAAAAAAAATAATAATTAAAATAATAGTCAATAATGTTTTTTATTCAAAAAGAAATTTATTAAAAATATAAAATTAAATAAAATAAATTAAAACAATATTAAGAACAGAATGTATGAAAAAATTCTTAGAAATAAAAACCAAAAAAAACAATATTATTAAAAATATAAAATTAACTAAAATAACTTAAAACAATATTAAGAACAGAATGTTTGAAAATATTTCTTAAAAATAAAAAACAAAGAAAAAACAATACTATTTTAATTTATTAAACTATAACTTTAAGTAATTATAATATTTAAGTTAAAATAATATACTTTTTTTTTCAAATAATGCACTTAATAAATAATAACACATTAAACTATGTTTAGAATATTTTTTTTAACACAAATTTAAAATTGAAGAGTTGTTGGAAATTATGACAAATATTTTTTTTTATTTTTCAAACATATTTTTCTTTGGAATTTTCACGATCTTTGACAAGTATTTAATGATGAATGTATAAAAATTGCTTAATACCTTTTATCAGCTTAGAATAATTATTTATTACTTTTAAATTTATAGTTTAAAGTTCTTTTAACTACGTATTTTTGCACACTTTGTTCCGTTCGTTTTGTTTGCTTTGCTGCAGAAAGTTCTTGTTCACACTACAAAAAGTCCACCAACAAATATTACAATAGTACGTTGTTTGCTGTTGTTTTTGAACGATCCTTCGTTAAGCGGAGCAGTCAACAAGAGAAAGATCGCGCGAAAGAAACGCGCACGCGCACCAAAAGAAACGCTAGCGGTTTTTTGTCTGCGCCAGCGGCTTAAGCAGAAGCTAAACAGTTAAAACGGTAAACGCGAAAATTAGAAGTTAACTTTTTGCTAATTTGCTGAGCGCGCTACGCGACAAAGTTGTTTTACAAGCGCTACGCGATAAAATACAAACAAACTAACGGCAAATGACAACGTCGACAATAACGGCAATGGCAACAGCGACGACAAACAGCGACGCAGCAGCGAGCGAGAACGAGAACGAGAACCGCACGTGGAGAATGTCAAATGGAAACTGAAGCCAGGCGCTAGCAGCAGGTGCAGCAGCAGCAGCAGCATTTGCAATGAAACTGCGCTTCTTATGCGAACATTTGCCAACTGCAAAACTGTTTGGAACCAAAACCACCAACCCCTTCCCCCCCAACGTTCCTTTGAAATAACCTTTTCGTATGCTAAGAACAACGATGGCAGTCAGCGCCAATAGTTGCACTCGAAGTCAGCGTCAACGTCGGCGTCACAGCATTTTGCAGTCAGCGTCATTTGCTGCAGCGTCGTTGCACTCGAACGAATGAGTTCGGCTGAGCAAGCACTTTGTTCTTGTTCTACTCGGGCAGCCGAAGTGTCTGAAGTAGCCGAATCAGCTTTAGACAAACTACTAATGAAGCTCAGGAAGAGGAAGCATGTGAGTAGCAGCAGAGAAACACGAAGACGCCGAAGCCTAAGGCGCTTTTAAGACCACTGTTAAACCTAACAGTTTGAGACAATTGCGTGTTAGCGAAAGAAGGAAGTTTAGTAGCAGGAAGCTTCGGAAGTGTAACAACTCTTAGCGCCTACTCAAGAGCATTAGCTAAGAGCGTCCAGAGCAGTGAAAGTGAAATGTTAAGTGCTTAACAACAATTTCATTTGTTTATGTTGACTTTTCATTTTGCTTAGTTAGCATTCATTTATTTCTTGTTTAGCAGTTGTATACATCTGCTCTCCAAGCTAAGCTAAGCTGTTGCACAAATATTGCCTAATTCAATAAACTCCAGTTGCCATATGTTTTGTTTACCTCCAACAAACAAGCAACAAAGTTGCTCACTTTGCACTCAAGAGCGCACGCGATGCGAACAGCTCTTTGACATTCACATGCTCTTAAGTTGACTTTTGTGTACACTCAAAAGCGCTCTCTCATTTATTAACTCAAGTTACTTTTATGAGTTGTAAGCTAGGTGGTGAACAACTCAATTTATTAGTGAGTTGTGCTTTAGAACTGTTCCCAGTATGAACAAAACAGTGCTGGTAAGAATATTGTTCAGCGTTGATTGGGCAAGTTTCGCTAAAGAGCTGCTTTTGTTATTTAAATATGTCGATATTGAACTTGTGGCCACAATATTAATATATTTATTTTAAAAAATCCACTTACATATAATTTTATTTTTTTTGATAATAAGCTTTCTCTTTCTATCTCTCTCTTTCTCTCACGTTTTCTTTGCCTTTGTCCAACTGAAAACCAAAAAACAAATTAATGATTTTGCAGCTTTTTGCGGTTTCTTGACGCTTCTGATAAGCTACAAAAAGAACTTCCTTCTCGCTCTTACCCACACTTACACTCTACCCATCTCCCTCCCTCTCTCTCTCTCTCTCTGTCGCATACGGAATATTAATAATGAAAGTCTCGCGCGAGACTCGAAACAATTAAATATGTACCGAGTACAAGTTGCAAGCTCAACATCATCTTCTTCCTCTTCCTCTTCGTCTCCTCCTTCAATGTTAGATGCAACGTGAATGCAATCGAAACTCACCTTTCTTTCATTTTCTTTTGCGTTTTCCTGTCTTTTCCCCCATAGCTTGCGTTTGGCATTATAAATTTTAGTCATGTTTCTAATAACTTTGAATTAATCATCTTTTCCGGGCTTTTCCACTTTTCCCCATTTTGCGGCCAACACGCACACACACACAGACACAGCAAAACTTCCGCTAGATGGCAACACTTCGGGGTGTCAAACTCTGTTGAAGGGAAGGGTGGGGTGAGGGTGAGGGTGAGAGTGAGGGGTGGAGGCAAATGAAATGTAATCCACATGAAAATTGTCTTGGCTTATGCAAAAATATTTGCGACAAAGTTGAACAGAAGCCACGCACGATAGCGTTTGCAAGTGTGTGTGTGTGTGTGTGTGTGTGTACGCGTATACTGAATACTTGACTTAACTTTAAAGTTCCATATCTCTGGTGTTTTTCAACCGATTTCAATCCAATTTTCACAGATTGTCATTATTTCGTCTAATGTTTCAAATACCGTTTAAAAGTTTTCCAAATTCAATATTTTGTTGTTATCGATCACATATGTATATCATAAACGGGAAGAGTTATCGAAATTTTTAAGCAAACTTGTACAGCCTAGGGATTAGGCGAGCTTATGTTCCAAATCTGGAGTTTCTAGCTCGTATAGTCTCTGAGATCGGAGCGTTCATACATACGGACCGTCGGACTATATGGCTATATCGAGTCGGCTGTTGATGCTGATCACGAATATATATACTTTATGGAGTCGGAGATGCTTCCCTCTGCCTGTTACATACTTTTGCCCAAAACCATTAAATAAGACTGTTGAATTTTCTTGTCAGCATTATAAAGCTGGCTTCGATCGGAAGAAAATATAGTGCAGTTTCGATGGTTTGACAGGTTTGTCAGAGTTCGCATTGCGAACGATAATGATCAGCTAATGTTGAGTTATTTTATTCCAAAGAAAGGTTCTAGAGTACCTCTAAGGAGCTCTGAGATCTAAGGAGCCCAAAATGGTGTATCAGGTGTTGCTTTAGCTGACGAATTCGTAAAATATTAATCTGATTGTTCTGATTGTGGTTAAGGTTTGGAATTTTCCATATTCTTGTAACTTAAGAGCTTGGGTGTGCTGAAATTGTTATTTAAGAAATGATTTTTGAAACTTAAACACGAAAATCAAATTTTTTGCATACAATTTTTTATATGCTATAAACATAATTTAAGAGTTTTATTTTAAGTTTTTTTTTTCTTGCCCCATTGTTAGAATCCCTAAAAAATACTACTAAACATACTATATAGAACTTCGCTTCATAATATTCCTTAATATGTATTTATATATTTTTCTATATTTTTTCAATATTTTTTCCATATTTTTTCCATTTATTTGAAAATGATATCTCAACATAAATAAATAATATACATTTATATTTAGCTACACAGCAAATCTCCACTACTCTTTGTCCTTCTGTTCTCTCCCCACCGTAACCGTCCCCGCCTTCCCCTCTCCCAACTCACCGCAGACTTAGTAGTCTTTAGCTTGGGTGTAAATTACAGCAAACATTGCGCATACGCCGCGTTTGACAGCCAACATGAGAGAAGACGCGACTTGAGTTTCGTTTGTTTAGCTGGTTTTTATGATGATTATGATTATTATTATTATTAAGCAAGCAGCTAGTCTAGACGTTGACTCGACCCACAATCCCCACCCCCACCCACTCACATCCCTGTTCTTGCATTCGCTATGTTAGCTTATATAAAACTTTAATAAATTCTGTTTGAATTTTTGATAATCTTGAAACTTTCTCTGTCTGTCAGGTGAAAAAAAATACTTGCAGCTCTTCCTTGCCACACTTTGTCATCATTAGCGGGCGCATCAACCACCCCTCCACCCCGCCACCCCTCTTGTTGGCATCTTCCTGTTGTGGCATAAATAATATTCACATTTTGCCAAACACGCAAATTTGCGCCACATTTAATTGCATAATTTGTCTTCTTACTTTTGCAGCTAACTTATTTCAGCTATCTTTTTGGCTAGCTCAAATTATGGTTTTAGCCAAGTTGAATAAGCTGTAATATCAAAAAATTAGCTCAAGTCCAACACCTGAATTTATGGTGGCAGCCACCAAAAGGTGCACATAAAAAATACTTAAATTACACCATTGAAGAAAAACATTATTTTATTTATTTACAAATTAAGGTAATGGAATTTAAAAAGATATTATGCTTTATGCAAAATATATTTAAATTTCACACACAAATTTAAAACGGATTTTCGAAAGATTTTAAAACACAGTTTTTGAAAAAAATCAATCAAAATAACAAATACAAATGATGAATAAATAAATCGCAGCTAAATCAAGTTTTAAATATTTATTTTCGAACGTTTGCTCTTGTTATTAATTAAATAAATATATATTCTTTAAGACTTAATAAACTTAATTTTGAGCTATTTGCAAAATTACTCAAAAGTCAAATAAAAATTCCGCTTACTGAACTAATTCAATTGCCAAATTTTCGAATTGCTTGCCAATCAAAATCTTTTGTTTGTCTTGCAAGTTTGACAAATTAAACAACAACAACAACTTAAGGTATACAATGGGGAAATGCAATTTTCCACTTGTGCGCATTATTGTCGAGCAACGAGCAACGATTTGCGTTGTCGCATTTTATTTCTTATACTTTTCCTGCAATTTTAAGGCTATTAAATGTATTTTTCGCTGATTTGGCAATACGATTATTTTTTTTTGGCTTTCAGCTTTTTTACAAACAGCTGAAATATCGCCCAGAAGACCGTATTCGATTAGTTGATACAATATTCTTAAATATAGATACATATATATATATATATATATTTGAAGCACTCAAGTGTTTCGCGAGACTCGACTTTTTAAGTATCATTAAGAATTCGTGACAATTTTTAAGCGAGAAAAAAGGAAAGCAAAAAGAAGGCAAAACACGTCAAGAGCACAACAATATTCCTAAGGGTTGCGCAGTTGTCAATAGCCATTAAGGGGTGGCGGTGAAAGAAAGGGGTGTTCACTGAGAATGTTGCTTCTGGTCACGCTTTTGCTTTGGGCAACAACCAAAAATCATTTTCGAAGCGTAAGTAAACTTTATTTGATGGGCGCGTGCCGTGGGCCGCATTTAAGCCTTAATTCTTGGCCCCTTAACACCTTGTTGCCTCACACAGCTCATCATTTATTTAACCGGAATAGCATTGCCCCCACTAAATAGCATTTGTGTCTAGCATTTTCAATGTCTTTCCCCTTTTTATCGCAAACCAAATGCCAACTTCTTAACAATTGACAATTCCTGCGGCGTGCCAACGCCAACATGTTAATGGCATTTTTTTTTTCTTGCTATCTTTAAGATAAAAATTTATAAACAACAGTCACCAACTGGCAATTTGTTAATTTCCCAAAAAGTTTAACCCAAAGCCACATACAAATTTATGTAAGGTGCTAGGCTTTGGTTTGTTTTCGTCCTTTTTTGTTAAGGTTGAGTTGGCTTAAAAGTTTTTCAGCTAAACATTATTTTTCGTTTATTATGTCATGAAAATTTTACGCAGAGAAGCAATCATATCCCAGGGAGTATATATGTTCTTGATCAGCATCGCGAGCTGAGTCGATATAGCCATGTCTGCCTGTACGTCTGTTTCAATGCAAACTAGTCCCTCAGTTTTTAAGCTATCGAGCCTTTAATACCCTGAACCTGGGTAAAAAGGTCGATCTCAGAGACTATAAGAGCTAGAGACTCCAGATTTGGAACATAATCTCGCCCAACCCCTATGAAGTATAACTGTGTTTAAAATTTTCGATAACTCTTCCCGTTTTCGATATACACATGTGATCGATGACAACAAAATCAAGAATTCGGAAAACTTTGAGAAGCGGTTTCAAACATTAGACGAAATAATGACAATCTGTGAAATTTTTATTGAAATCGGTTAAGAAACACCGGAGATAAGGAGCATTGAAGTTAAGTCAAGTATGCAGGATACGCGTACACACAAGTTTTACAAAAAACTTAGTCTAAAAATATTATTAATTTTCTATAAATGAATGGGAAAACGAACAATAAATCCCGGATCGATTAGCAATCCACTCATATTTAATTTTACATTTTACAAGTTGTTAAAATACACTTCTTGCTCGGGAACGTGCTTAGCTTTCCAACAAAATATGCCGAAAACACACAAAAAAATGCGTTAGTTGCTTGTTAATTGACTGACTGTGGATAAAATATATGTGCATTCATGCATGTGTGCGTGCAACAAACGAAATGTGGCGCCAGCTGTTTGTGCATGCAAATGTCGCCCATATAAGTATGCTATATAAACTTGCACAAGCACGAGGTTGGAGTGGGTGAGCGTGCGAGTGTGTGTGCGTGTGCGCGTGTGTTCGTGTGTGTGTTATTTTGCCTGCAGCTGTACATTCATGCGGCAGCATTCTGTAAATGCAAATTACACATGCTCAGCGCGCTTATAATTTCTAATTAATTATGCCACAAGCGAACCGCTTCTTGCGGTCATTTCCAAAATGCCTTCCAACAACAAACTCAATAACTCCACACACTAAACTGTGTGTGCGTGTCTATTTTGTATATACACTTTCCTTTCTCTTAAACATAAAACATTAAAGCGTTGAGCGGCAGGTGTATTTTATATTTATTGTCGCTTTCGGGTCTCAACTCAACTCTTTTGGGTGTGTGTTCTTTTCTTTTCTTTTCGCATAAGTTGCAGCTGCTTGGACTGGCAGGCAGCATACCTAAAGGCGCCAACTGGCACAGTGTGGCAAATTTTATTAGACAGTGTCCAATCGTGTTAAGATTGTTTTATGAAGATTTGTATAAAATCAATTATATGTATGTAAAAAAGTTAAAATTGAAACATTAGTTTTTTGTGTTTATTGAATTAAAATATGTATATATATACTAAAAACTCTTTTATTCGAATTCACTGATTGACTTCTATCCACGCACAGCACTAAGGACACCACAAAGTGTTAATACTTTCGCGAATTAATATAATATGGATCGTAGTTGAAAACTGAAATTGGATTGTTCCATTTCAGAGGTCACATAAGAGGTATAAAATTATAATTATACCTAGTTTCAATTACTTTTAACGCACTGTGCAATGGCATCGTTGCATTTGCAATGTAAAACTCCAGCCTGTGCTGGATGCTTTCAATTTCTGCTTTATGCTTTTGTCTCAACGTTTTTCTTATGCATTTTTTGTATATCGTTATTTGGCTTTTTGTAATATTTCAACTAATGAGCTGCAATTTGTTGCAAATGGCAGCAGCCGTTGCGAAATGTGGCATGTGTCGCTTCAGTCGCTGCATGCATCGTTGGTGCATTAAAGTTGCGCATACGACATGTGTCAAAAGGAAGGAAACGAAGTAACCATTAAAGCAGCAGCAATAGCTGTGGACATGAGTCAAAAGGCGACGGAGCGTAAGAAAGTCATCAAATAGTTTAAGAAACAGCGCAGCAGGATATGCGATACAGCAACAACAACAACGGAGACACAGACAGAGACAGATACAGAAAGAGAGAGAGAGAGTTGAAGGACACATGGTGACCCAGGACAGACGGCCACAGTGACTAACGCTGATTGAGGCCATGATGCTAAAAGTTCAAACAAACAAACGCTACTAAAACTTTGCTGTCAAATGAAGCAGGCGAGCATTCTGTCCAGCTGTCCAGCCACATCCTTGTGCATGTCCTGGTCGTGCAGGCTCGTCCATTGATCGATGCCAGTTTACGTAGCAGCGTTTTTTGGGCCGTCGCCATTATTAGCCAACAACGATTTTACTCTGACTTCTTTTTGCTGTTCTTGTTGTTTTTGTTTTTTATTATTTTGGTCTTTTCATTTTTTGGCGCACAAACTTGGTCCTGGCCAGCTAAAACCCGTTAACAGTTAAGTGGATAAGCCAATTTATGAGTTTCGAATTTAACTTTGTCACTTTTTTCAAACCCAACCTCCATTTTATATTAAGCCCTTTGGCCTTTTTGGCTCTCTCTTTCACTTTTTCTCTCTTACACTCCATCCCCTTCCCTCTCTCTCTCTGGTTGTCGTCGCTTGGCACATTTAAGTGGATTTGTTTTGCTTTATTGGTTGCCTCGGCAGTTGCTCAGTGCGGTTGCCCCTCACGTCCAACTCTTCGCCCTGCCATTTTCTGTTCTGTTGTCTGGCAACGCCGGCTGACATTTTTGGGGCTAAAAGTTTTTAATTTTTATACATTTCTACAAGCTAGTTTTTTCCTTGGCTGTTTTGTGCATTTTGCTTTTCATTAATGTTCATGTTCATTTTTTTTTTGCATTATGAAAAAGCATGTAAACTTACACTGATCAACACGGTTGAGCTAAAGATTTTTTATACCATGAATGCGTATTCAAGTTTAAAGTTTTAAGGAGATTTCGAGGTGAAATCAACTTTTCGTCTGCAAATGTTGCATTAGTCTTCTTAAGCCATGATTGAAAACATCTTGGTTTTAAAGTTAAAAAGTTATTCTTTTTTGATTATATAGGATAACACTTTCAATGAATTATCACAGATATTCCTTTTTGTTTTCTAAATAACAAGACTTGTTTAAAACTCTTTGTGCTTCTAACATGGAATGTTTCGACCTTATTAAACGTTTTAAACCTTATCTGTTTATAGGTGTGAACCAGTTTACCCTTTTTTAACTTACTTAAGCAACATATTATTTGAACCTTGTTGCTTTGTTGACCTTTTTAGCAAACATTTTCGGTCATTTCTGGAACTTGAATGTCATCGAATTTTGTACTCATTGAAACTTAACTCATTCAGTTGACTTACGGCTCCAATTACGATTAAAATAAGCCGTTTGAAACACCGATTAGCGAGCGATGAAGCTCAGACACAAGTGCTCTTTGGTTCAGTTGTTATTAGTTAAGTCTTGCAGCACGAACTGCACTTAAGGAAGATTTTTCTCCTTGTTGTTTTGGGTGCGGATCACGCGCCACCGAAAATTGCCCACAAATCTGGACCAGGCGATGAGCTAGCTGGTGTAAATGAGGAAAACGAAATGCTCGTCTGGGGGTTAGCCAGACGGACCACAAATGAATGTTGGACTGTTGCATGCTGTGTCCTTGTTCCTTGTTGATCGAGCTGCAAGCGCGTCAACTAATTTACATATTTGCCAATTTACAACAAAAGAACTGCAACGTGTGTAGCCTTCAAAGGGATGTCGCCCCTGCCTCGAGCAGCTGTTTATGTATGCGACACGAGCGTTGAGCGAGCGACGACCTCTGGAACCGTTGCGGTCAACACTGCGTATTCATAATAATCAAGCCAACACGAATTTGATCGGAGATGGGGTAGCAGGGAGTTTGAGTTTTTGGCAAAGTTGCCAAAAAGCAGGCAATGTGCTTGTCGGCCATGGCTTCAATTCCTTTTTTCCCTATTACTTTTGCTGACGGATTCTCCCTTTGACTATCTCTCTCTCTCTCTCTCTCCCTCTATGTCTCTCTGTCTCTCTCTACTTCACTCACTCTCTGTGTGCAATTTCTGGTTACGCTTTATTACTTCTTTTGGCAGAGCCAAGCCAAGAATGCATTAGATATGCAGTGCGCGTCCCATTGCGCCGGCCGCTATCTCTGCATTACTCTGCATACCCTATTTGTGAGTTGGCTATAACACAAAGCTTGTTAAACATATATATATATATAAACTTATATGCATCCTTTTATTCATTAAACCTATTTGTTTGGCACATGGGTCAAACTCAAGCTTTTTTAGTTTTTCAACTGTAAATATAACATGTTTATGATTAATACTTTTCGTAACTTTCCGTACCATAGATAGATCATTATAATCATTATACACCGTCAATAAACATATGTGATAATCGGAGGATTAAATGATTTTTTGTAAGTGTATTTTGGAAACCCTTTAGAATACCCGTAAAAAAAGACATTCATGCGAGATTTTACTGATTATTACAATTTCATTACATGCTCTTGAAGAGTATTAAGATTTCGTGGCTTCTTTCAGTTATTTCTTGGCTTTGAAGTTGCAGTACTTTCTTCTTCTTCTTTCGCCTGATTTAATGCATTTGCCTCTATTGCGGTCGTTGCTTGACTAGAAATGTCCTGGCCGTCTAAGCTGTCTGCTGTCTGCTGTTTGCTTTCGTTCGTTGGCTCGTTCGTCTTGGGCCGAAAAACAAACTTTAATAAGAAATGTCGTGAGAATGGTGCTGAACACCTGCAGCTGTAGAAACCTGAATGCAGTTCACATGCAAAGCCAGCAAAGAGCTTGGGTGATAAAAATTAACGACACCCAAATGTTGCAGTCAGCGAAAGTCGCTTCTTAAATTTTTTAGCATTTAATTTTCGAGCTGAGTGTTTTTTTTTTTTGTGTTTTTCTTTCTTTTTGGGTTTTATATTTGATTTAAATATGCAATTCTTAATAGTCGTAAAATTTGCAGCTCGCCTCTGCTTTTGCGAATTGAATTCTCATTCGCATTTGCGAACTATTGCAGTAACAAATTCAAACTTGCTTTCGCCCGGGCGAAAGACAAAAATAACTGCATTATTTATTTATGCAATATCTGAGTATACAACTTACACACATACATATATACCCTGTACGAATATAGGAGGCGTTGTCTTGACTCTTCTTCTCTCCATTTTTTGTGTGTGTTTTTTTTGTTGCAGCTCTAAATGTTGCAACAATTTTGTTTACGGCCGAGCAAGGAGCAAGTCTCATTCCTCCATTGCAGCTTACGGCTGCTGCTACGGCTTGTTGGTCCTTTGGTTCTATGGTCCTTGTCTGCCTGGGTGCGGCGACTTGTTCCTTCTCGCAACGCCAGCAAATGCTAATTTGTTACACATACCTACCTTTCGCTGTTTTTTTTTTTTTTTGTATGCCCTGAATTATTTCTAGCATTTAAAATTGCAAACCAATTGCAAAATGCATAGTCTTCGAATTTATGACCAATTTAGTAATCGTCTCGAAGGCAACGACTTTCTTATATTATCTTGGTTAAAACAAAATCGCGACCAACTAATACGCCAAAAATAACCTTCTAGACTTGGAAACAAATATTTACTTATTTTTGTTTAATATTTGCTTTTTGCACTTTAAGCCAACGAACACTGGCCATGGTCACGTTTGGCATATTTGAAATTGCAAGTGCTAAAAAAAAATATCTGTTCAATTTGACAGCAACATATGCCATTCAAAAACATAAAATGAAATGGAAAACGTTTCATAAAAGGTTATTTTCATATGACTTACCCTTGCAATCACATGTATAGTTATGTTTATTGTAAATAACAGCATTTAGCAACTTCAGCAACTTATTCTTAAATTGTCAATAAACACAGCACTTTTATTTGTTTTTACAATATACATATATATATATATACTATATTACGACGGATAATTTTCTTTCTAAATTGACGTTGTTCGAGTCTACAAGGTCAACAGGACGACGTTCAAAATATGCAGCGAATGGCGCGCAAAACTGCAAGAGCAAAAAGGAAACGCAGAAAAAAAAGCTTTAAAAGCTTTGCTTGCACGCAAACATGAAAGAAAAGCTAACCAGCTAACTGCAGCTTTATGCGCCTTTAAATACAAGATAAATTCAATAAATGCATTTTGTATATGCAAAAACCTTTCTTAAAATCATGTAAATAATTCAAAAATAACTCTGAACATTTTTGGCAATTAAAACTTTACACAGGCCGCAAACAGCTGCATGCCACGTGAGCTACACGCACACACACTCACACTTTAACAAGTGACTTTCGTTGAAACGTTGCCCTTCACTTCACTTTCTGTAGATTGTCGTTTAAAAGCGATTTGATTTTTATATTTTGTCTTAAAAAAGGAAGCTCTTGTTTTTTATTTTTACACGGTGCCTAAAAGTAGGCAATTAAAAGTTGTTATGAATTATCACGGAAAATGGTTGTAAAAATGCGGCGCACTTGAAAGTGTTTGGCCACAATAAAAATTAAACACTGAGCAGCTGTGCCAATATATATATAACAACAATAACAAATGAAATGCGGAAATGCGCCACAACCAAAGCAGCTGTTAGCAAGAGAGAGTGAGAGAGTGCGGAAGACTGAGAGAGTGTAGGTGTGAGAGAGAATGAGGCTGGAAATGAGAGAGCTTTTTAGCGAATGTTGTGCAATTTGCTTGAAAATAGTCGAACCCAACAGCTGCATAAATAAGTATTTGATTTTATTTTTTTTTGTTTCAAATTATTAGGAATTTATAGTTTGAAATTTGATGTTTTGATATGGAAATGCATAAATTAATCTAACAAATATTAAAGTATTCCAGAAGAAGAATCAAATCAACATTCTATGACTTGATAACTTTAGCTGTCATTAAGGATAATAAAGTCAGCTTTCACTTGGTTATTAGTTATATTTAACTTGCGTTCAACATCACAAATATTCTCAAACGGGTTTCCTTTCACATCCTTTTTCATATGCTTGCATTTTTTGGTTTTAAGTTTTTTGTTTTGAACATTTTTAATTTAAATGTTAATCGGCCTGTGCATGTGCCAACAAAATGCAGAAAGAAACCAAACAACACACCAAAACATCCCTCCCCCCCCACACACACCACCCCTCCGCTTACATTGAAGTGTGAACTGGAATATTTTTCATAATTTCTCGCGTCATTTGCATATAACGTGCCACATGTCAGACGAGTGGCGCCAGTTGAAAAATATAAATGCCACAAATAGTTAAAGTGACAAAAACAACAAAAAAACTCCCTCTCTTTCATTGTTATACCCTAGCACACAGCGTTGACCCGTACATGGATCACTTAAGTTTTTATGCACACACACACACACACACACACAGAGACAGACACACACGTCTTTTTATTGTGTATTTGTCTTGGCTGCCGCAAATAAAGACGAAGACGGCATTAAGACAACCCCAGCTCCAAGTTCCCAGCTCCGGACTGGCCAAAGAGCCAGCGAATTCATTAAAAATTAATCCAATGCCGGAGCTCCAGTTCGTTACAGGGGGAGTGAGGGGGTGGTGGGGAGGTGAGAAGAAGTTGGGCTGCTGCTGCTGCTGCTGTTGTCTGGTATTCAATTACGTATGCCACGGCAGCCATGAAAATGACCTGCAGTTCCCTGCAACATCCCCCCTCTAGACCACCCCTCCAAAAACACAACTCGAAGCCCAAACCCTTAAGCAAATCCTGGCCGACGGTCTGTGTATAGTAAATTCTAACAGCACTTGGGTCGGCAAACCCTCAATGACCCCCCTCACAACCCATCCTAGCACACTCCATCGCTTGGCAGTTTTATGTGTTTTGTCTTCGCAGTCGTATGCCGCATAAACGGAATTATTTACAATTTATTTTTACCTGAGACACAAACAGCGTGCGAGCAGGAAGAACAGACTCTGGCGATAGAGATGGAGATATCCTTTGGCTTGTTTATTTTGTTTTGTTTCTTTGCTTTTGGGTATGCTATTCAAAATGTCTTCATTACCGGCTGCTGCTGCTGCTGCTTGAACAAGACGCCAGCTGGCTTCATTGGCTTTAATTTCTCTCTGTGTTTGTGTGTGACTGAAGTGTTGCCTGTTTATTTGAGACATTTGCAGCTAACTAATATCCTGAGTGCTACGGCTGCTGCCAAGTAATTGGCTGATGGACGTCAGCTCACTTGGCCACAACGATATAGTCAGACAGACAGCAAAATAGCTGCGTATTTAATTTGCGCCAACAATTTCGCATTCGGTATTCTTAACTTGATTAAATGACAAACACTGTTGACTCTTGCCACAACTTTGTGTTTTACAATATTAAATTGACTTCAATCAAAATCTAAATTTTATGTTTATAGCTCAACTTGATTATAGCTCAGTCTTTAAGCTCAGTGCCAGCGGTGAAGCAACTCTAGTCAAGGGTTATGAGCAAGTGTTGCCAGCTAATTGAACGGCACACGAACTTGAGCAAACTGCATCTAAGCCTAATCAAAGGCCGTCTATCTGTGTGTGTGTATGTGTGTGTAAACATTCTGCATAAATTAGTAAAAACGCTTATATGCAACGCTTAAGTACCAGCCAAGCGCATCTAAATAGACATTAGCACCTGTCTCCCACTCTTGCTCTCCACCAAACAGCAACAAGGATGCTGCATCCTTCAGACAGACAGACAAGCACTTGGCTCGAGGCAGCTGTTTATCAACATCATCAACAACAACAACAACAAGAGCAGCAGCAGCAAGAGTAGCATCATTATCATCATCATTATGATGCACTCATGAGCGATGATAAATCATTAAATGAGGCAACGTGTTGCGGACTTGACTTGACAGCATCAGCAGCAAACGTTGCATCATTTTGTGGCGAGACTGCAGGTTTGCTATTGTTCATTATGCCACCACACACACACACTCACAAACCTTTTCTTTCTTTGTCGTGAGCTGGCGGCCTTGCCGCATAATTATTAATTGCCAAATAATGATAAAGTATGAAGTAAGCAGTCAAAGTTCTACACTAAAACAAATTAAAGAAAGTAATAGTCTTTACTTTTGAGGTACTTAACTCAACTGAGAATTTTTGTCACATAAATTTGTTATCCAACATCTTACTTTTTCCTATCCGTTAAGCTATTTTGTGCCACTGACACACAATGTTTTTGTGGCCTAACCTTTTCGCTGCTCATTAAAAGGCAATTTTCTTGCTAAAAATCGGGCAACTGCATTGCGACACTCATGCAAATGAGTATGAAAGTAGAAAATCGCACAATTTGCATACAATCGCAGCAACTATTTGTTTTCGCTTGTCAGCAATTGCAGTTGGTTCACTAAATTGCGTTACGTATACGCAATGTTGGGTCCTTTTTGCGAAATAACAAGGAAACTTGGACACACTTGATGTGACCCACTTTGGCCTGTCTTGACAGTTAACGTGGATAGATATGTTAGCGAAACAAGTTTAACAACTATTCAGATAGCTTAAGCTTTGTAGGCGACATTGTTGTGTGCCCGTTTTTCGAGTGATTGATATGAGTGTGTTGCATTTGAAGGTAACGGTAATGTGTTAGTTGTTTCTTGTGTACACTTCTCATTGAGATGGTTTGGAGACCTTGGCAGATATGATTAAAATACCTTTAAGGCATTTCAAACTTCCAATATAAGAACTTAAGAGAAGCTACATATATAAAAAGCTCAAATCCCTTTAGAGCAAACATTTAACAACAAAAGGCTAGGGAAAATGTTTCTCATACATATCCTGAACATTGTGAGCTTTCTAGCTAATAATTTTTAATATTTCTCTTGACTTAAATACTCTGTAAAATAAAACTGTGACTCATTTTGCTGACAAATCTCTAGATTAACACTTAGTTATGAACAACTACGAGTAATTAACTAACAGTTAAAGGCATTGAGATCGTAAGTATTCAAGTGAACTTTCTGTGTATCAATTAATCAGGGTACGAATGCAAATTACTTGCGGCATTTGACGTTTTCTGCTGTTGGTTGCTATTTTTATGTGTGTGTGTGTTTTTTTTTGTTGGTCGTGCTGCGTTAACCGGAAACGGAAATGTTGCTTGCATAACAAATATATTTCGCTCAAGGGTGGCGCATGTCAAGCCAAAGACGAAGTCAATGTGACTGCGAATGCTTATGTGTGTTTGTTTTTTGCCTTCTGTCAAGTCACAAGGCCCTGTGGCATTGTTCGGGCGACTCCTTTAACTCTGTGAGGCAAAAATAAATTGTGTTTTACATATTACCAAGGCAGAAAGGGTGCACAAAGGGGCATGCGGGGTCAAAGTAAGTATGAAAGTAGGAACGCCCTGCTGATTGGTATCGCGCCTGCCGTTGACAGCATTCATTCCAGGCGATGTAGCTGCCTCAAGTGGCGCCTACTGTTAGCTACCAGCATCAAATTAGAAATTCCAATGAAAGTGTCTTCCCCGCTCTCTCTCAGCCTCTCTCTCTGTCTCTCTCTATCACAATTGCTTACTAGCAAATGGGGTCAAAATTTACTCACACATAGTAGCTGGTCTTGCAATTGCAGCTGTTCTGAATTTTATTAATGCTGTGGCCATGCGTCAAATAAATGTCAAAAAATGAACTCAAAGTGCTGCAATTGCCGTTTTGTAGCCCCCCCACCCCACAGAAAAAGATATTCGTCACCCAGAACCCACCCCGCCCCAAACCCTCTGAAGATATGGAATGCGCACGTTACGTGCCGCAATAAAAATTGCACGAAAATTTTTTGGCATGTTAAACACAATTTTTTAATGAATTTTCGCGCCACTCGAGTGTGAAATGCGAGCCATGGCGCCTGTCCATGCAGCAAAAGGGGCGAGGAATGAGAGGCCTACTTTTAAAATGCCATAAAAACTAAAAAAATAAAATAAAAAAATACAGTAAAGAAATTAATAAAAAATAAAAATATTTCAGGCCACACAAAGTGAAAAATTCTTTTTCGAAAATTTTGTGGTTGTTGCTGTTGTGACCATCATTTCCGACTGACTGTCTGATGTTTGAAATGATACCAAGACAAGGCAGCAGCAGCAGCAGCAACAGCGACGATCCTGTGGTTCTTTTGCCACACAAATCTGAGGTCTTTTAGTTTTGCTTGTGCGAATGAGGACTATTAATTAAGTGCATAGATAATTCATTAATATTATTTGATATTTTATACTATATTTTCCATCTTTTTTAAGACTTTTGACAAGCAAAGAAACTTAAATCACTTAAGGATATTTTTTTATTATATAATTTTAGATACTTAATTAATATTAATTGATATTATTTACAATATTTTCCATTATATTTAAAACTTTTGACAAGCAAAGAAACTTAAATCACTTAAGTTTATTTTTTTTAAAATATTATTTGCAGTTGAAATAAATGTACGATTTTTATGTTTTATTTTTATTATGTTCGTAATAAAATGTCCTTTTCATTATTTTGCAGCGAACTTAAGGCTTAAAGCAGCTAACATTTCTGGAGCTTAAAATAGAATTTGGCCCATCATGTTGCAGGGCATTCAACGTGCCACACAAGCTGTTCAAATGAATTCATTTTTGCCAGCTCAGTTGCTATTTTATTTGCCAGCGAGTGTTTTTTTTTGTATTTGATTGTATATTTTTTTTTTTGGTTTTTGTTATTGTTTTGTTGTTGGGCAACACTTCAACGCGAGACAGATGATAATAAAAAATTTTATTACACACAGGCTCATCCATTTGACTTAATGGCGGTTGAATGTGCAGCCTTTTAATGTGAGTCCTTTGGGCAGGGGCGAGAGATGGCGCCCATATGATCTGTGGCAAGAGTAAATGCGTAACTGTCTACCTTCCTTTTTTTCTGTTTGTTTGTTTCCTGGGTTTATTGTGCGGTCTGGTTCAAAGGGGGTGCGAGGGAGACAGAGGGAGAGAGAGAGAGGGAGAGAGCTGTTGATTATTTAATAATATTTTGCAGAAACTGACGCTGCTTTCTCAAGTGGAAGTGCATGCATTTTTTGTGTTTTATTTGTATTGCATTTAACAATTTTTATTTTGATTTTTTTTTTTAAATTTGTATTTTTTCGGGTTGTAATTTAATTTGCTTGGCATTTGGTGCTGTTGATGTTGGTTTGGTTTTGTACTGATTGCTGGTGCAGCTGCTCTGAATAATTTGTTGGTTGCCTGCAATGAGGCCACAATAAATCAGCGAAATGTGCGAACAAAATAATAATTAATGGTTTGGGGCCGGGGAGGGCAAGGGCAGGTGTATGATGGAATGACGCATGAAAATTGGTGAAAAATTGCACACGTCGGGGTGAAATGAAAAAAGAAAAAAACATATAATTGCCATTGCAAATGCTTTTGGCATTGCCTCAAATGAGCAATGTGTGCAGGGGGAAGGGGAAAGAAAAAGGAAAAGAAAATGGGCAGTAGAAAAAAAACAAAGCATACATTTAGAGGCACCGCTTAATATGCAGCACATGTAGAAAATGAGTTAAACGCTGGCCGGAAACACAGACAACACTTGGCTTAATTTCTATGATGGCTGTCAGTTGTCTTCCTTACCCAAAGTACACCCCTACACGCTCCACCTTGCCACCGTTGCATGCCTCATCATTGGCCAGGGCGTCATCATCATTTGGCACAGCCGCATGTTCAATATGATTCGTGACATGTTAGGGAATTAGTGCTGCTAGCGCTCGAGTGTGGAGGAGGAGTAGGAGGAGTTGCTTCTTCCTTTCGTTTTGTGCTTGTGTGTGCTTGCCACGTGCGCCACATGTTTGTCATGCCAAGTGGCGCCAAAGCGAGCCTCATTAATTTGAGTTGCTTTAAGTTTTATTTATTAATTATTGGAACTTTGCTTAGTTGTTGTTTTTGTTTCCTGTCTTTGCTTTTCTTTTGTTATTTTTGGCTGGATTTGGCCATGGCTAATTGCTTTTTTGTGTATTATGTTCAAACGCTGCTTGTCTCGCATGTTCAACGCAAACTACTTTACTGCTCAGTTGAACAAACTATTATTAGATCTCAGAGGGTTAAAGTAATTGGCCACCTAATGTTCAAGAGCAATGTATTATGAATGCCTGAAAAGAGCTATTGATTCTCTAAAAGTTGAAGGAAAATGGCGAAACAGCTAATACTACCAATAATATATATATGTGTTGCATACATTTTTGATACCTCACATGCTATATGATATATCAATATGTATATCGTCCCTCGTTGCCAGACTTCGAAAACTTTTGTTTGCTGAAATTTGCATACCAAAAACAAACTAATAAGAAAGTACGTGCGAATAATTTCATAAATTAGACGAAGACGAGTACGCAATGGAGATGAAAGAAAATGCTAAGATGGGTCTCCCGATGACACCCACATGTTGGCGCATACTTCTCGTAACTGTAGATACTTTTGCACTGCACATCGTTGTTGTTGTTGTTTAGTAACATGAGAATCGAGCGCTGCTTACATGATAAGAGGCCAGTTGTGGGTCCATGGAGAAGAAGAAGATGAAAGCAAAGCGTAAACTTAACCACATAAAAAGAAAACAAACTGTAAAATGTAAACAAGCAGCAGCAACATCGGTGCTGAAATTTGTTGTTGCTGTTTGTTGTTCCTGTTGTTGTTGTTTTTTCTGTTGTTATGTAACCGAATGCGCTTGCTTGGGTTGCCGTCAGCTTTGGTGCCAGCAGCACAACACGACGGCTACTTGATATTAAGCAGTTGCTGCCAGCAAATTGCAGCAATTACGCAAAACTTTGCATATCACGAAAGACTGGCCCAAAACATTCTTCCAGCCAATACGTATGTGTGTGAGGTATTTTGTTTATGTCTAAGTTTTGGAGCGAATATTTTTTCTTTCTAGTTCAGGCTGTTTGGAAACTTGGAAGCCATTAACTTTGTAAAGCTCTTAAAAACACTTATTTCCCGGTCCATTAGAAACATATTTCGTTGTAAGGGACAACTGTTTGAGGCCATGTCCAATCAAGCGGACATAAACTGCAAACATATAAAAAACAGATGTGTAGAAAGTGAGGAGAAATCCATATTTAAAAAACAAAAATCAACAAAGCCGCAACAACGAAAATTGCCATTTATCAAGCGGTATGGCAGCGACATTTAATCAAGATATTAGCAAAATGTTCAATTTATTTAGAAAAAACCTTCACTGGCCAACAGGGACAACAAAACCGCAACAACAATAACAATTGCAACATGAACTAAATTGTGGCAATGCAAAAACTGGCAGCAAAGTGCAACGTGATAGAAAGTGGCCACAAAAAAACCAAAAAACCAAAAAAAGAAACCAAAAACAAAAAACCGAAATGCAAATCGAGCACTGGGAATTAGTGACAGCCAAGCGGAAAGACCAGCTCTAGTTTCAGTTCCAGTTGCAACAGCTTCCCCTTTCTCACCTCCAGCTCACCGCCTGGTCCCAGCCCGTCTTTCTGTGAGTTTTTCGTGTGACATTTGCAATTGACAGTCGAGTCGTCGAGTTGAGTCGCATTGAGTTCAAGTTAGAAGAACTTTAGGAAACCGTCGAGAGCGAGCGCGAGACTTCTTTTCAACTGAGTTTTTCTTTCATTCGTTTCCTATTTTTTTTTTCTCTTCATACATAGCACACTGCGACAATTTAAGCTGCAAAGTTTAAATGTTTTTTTCAAGTTTCTTTTCTTCTTTTTTTTAGTTGCGATGGTTCTTTTGGTGTTTTGCGGCAAAATGTCAAACGGTGGCCAAAGTTCGCTTAACGTCAAACAGGTTCATGTGCAAATGGCGGCCCCAAGTGTTGCAATTGGGGTTTTACTTTTTGAGCACCCACACACCTCGTACCCCATCCCCCACAAGTTCGAGGCACGTGTGCACTTCGCCTGTATGTTTCTTACAATTTTTTTTTGGCATTTCTGCAATTAATTTTGCCAACGTTGGTAATTTTTTAAGCTCAGGCAAAACTGTTTGCAGTTTACAGTTGACAAGAACTTGAAAAAATGTACGAAAATATTTTGATTATATAACAGCTAAAGTTAGCTAACAACTTCAATAAAAAAGAAAGATTTTCCCAAAATTAAAATATTTTCTTGACAAGCATAATTTAACGTAAGATGTAAGAAAAATGTCCTTCCGTACGAAAATTGATAACTTCACAGCGCCTTCTATTAACAGTTTTTCCAAGCGTTTACTGTGAATTTCAATTTATTTCTGTAACAGAAGCGAGTTCCGTTAATCATATTGCGCTTCCGCTCGTGTACCAGTGCCGCCTTTGAAGAAAGGGATGTACTACTCCAGCCTCACTCCCCCCACCCTGTTGAAAAGTCTAGTGGCGCCCGGTAATCGTTGGGCCCGTCACTTTTTACAGCACTTAGTTTTAATTAGCAAACAAAACGGAACGCAACGCAGCGAAATGAAATGAAATGCAGCCCCGCCGCCTGAAAGTATGCAAAACTTTTGTTATTGTCGCCAAATAAATTTGCCAAAGCGACTGATGATAGCGTGGGTGAGGGGAGCGGTAAAGGCTGGCAGGTAGCAGGTAAACAAGTGCGATCCATACAATTGTGGGCGTGGTCAAAACAACAACAACAACTCACAAAAAACTTTTCACGAAAAATTATGTGGCGTCAAATGCGGCGAGTCGATGGATGCCTAAGTGGGGCGGGAGGGAAGAGGACTAAGGCAAACCTACAGGGTTAAGGGCAGGGGTGTGGCAGCTGGTTTACCCCATGCGGTTGCCGTCGGCCAAAATTTATGTTACAGTGTGAAATTTTACGCGACAGGTGGAAAAAGAGAGAGAACTGTGCAAAAAAACAACCAAAATAGAAAAAATAGAAGGAGAACCGCAACTGCAAAAAGTTGCATGCAAATTTCTACAAGCAAGTGCAAAACAGTCCAAAGCGCTTTGAATGTGAAAAGTTGTAGGTGGAATGGGTCCAAATCGGTTGGTCTGTCTGGGCACGAAGAAAAACTTTCGAAGCGTTGCGCGATTAGCTGAAAGCATCGCTTTAATTTTCAAAAAAGCTCCCAATAGGCGTAACCGAAATAACAATATTTTGCATAATATTCTCGGTTCCGGGTTGCGTCAGTTTTTTTTTTGGTGTCACGCCCCCTTAACACTTCATTAGCAACGGCTGTTCGCTGTGCATGTTAACACTTTGTCCAAAAAAAAAAACCCCTCGCTCTGCTCGTTTTTGCCTCATTAGAAAAGGGTTGTAGTCGTGACGCGAGCGTAAATCATCAATTAAATGAAATTCTTCTTCGGGGGCCAGAGCTAAAAATTAATTTTTAAAATGAAATGCTTTTGTAAATTATGAGGGTTGCTTGCCCCACTGCATAAAGCAAGCATAACTGTAAGGCAAACACTTATTTTTAAACATTTGTTAGGAAAAAAATCTGTTTTCCAAAGAAAAAATAGTAAAGTTAAACTGTTGAATTAAAATCTAAGGTTGAACCTATGCGGCTATTAACTTAAAGTTAAATGTTAACACTTAAACTTTGACAAAAAAAAATATGTATACGTAATATTGAAAAATAAAGCCTTAAATAAAAGCAATATATGTTTGATAAACTGGTCTTTTTAATATATAAAAGTGATCTAGAAATTGAGTTAACATTTAATTTCATGAATATCCTGTCAAGTTGAGTTAAGTTTTCAATTCCTATTCAGTTTACCTTGACCAAACAGTTAATCTTGTTATGGAGCTATCGCACCATCTTGTAATTGCTCTCTAATGCCAAGTTGATTTCGAATTCCGAAACCTTGCGTCATGTTTTCAAATAATTGCAGTTCTGCGGCACTTAACATCTTCCCCTCTTTAGCTGCTAGTTGCTCGCTAGTATTTAATGTTACATTTTCGGTTCACCTTTTAAGTTTTTTTTTGGTGATTTCCAGGAAATACATTTACCCAAACCTGCCCCAATAAATGTGTATATAGCATATAAATTACAGGAATAAAACTGAAATTGCTGCAAGAAGAGAAATACACTTAAAATATATACACACACACACACAAAGCACAGCAAAAGCAAAAGCGAAGAAAAAAAAACAAAGCCGGAATATTTATGAACGCACGCCAGGACGAAAAAAGCGAAAATGCGCCAAACAAAACCACGCCGAAGGAATGATAAAATGGGTGGACAGGGGGGGTGTGGGTACTGTGCCACATACAACATACAACAGTCAAATGTCGAACGGGGTTCGGGTGTCAAGAATCCAAAGAACCAACGAACCGAGTCCGAACCTTGTCCGGTGTGTGTGCGAGTCCGGGTGCGGTTAACGGTACAAGGCTCCCAACTCCGGCTCCGGCTGCGGCTCCGGGCCATGTTTGTTGGCAGATAAAGCAAATGGCAAAAGTGTTTTCCATGCGCGATCGATAAACACGGCGCCAACAAGACGGGACAAATTTTCATAGTTCAAGTGGCGCCTAAGCAGTCAGTCGACAAACGGAACAAGCGATACAGAAAGCGAGAGAAAGAGAGAGAGAGAGAGAGAGAGCGAGAAGCCAACTGAAATGTGGCCAAAAGAAGGCACTAAAAATTCACACGCACACAACTGAAACGAATGCGATAAAATTATTGAGGAAGTGCGCTAGCAAAAAGAAAAACACACAAAGCTAAATAGACATGCTAAGTGCGAGAATGCACGACTGAAAGAGATACCCTGCAATGCGGTTAAGATGTTCGTTTATTATTATAAACAACTGCAAATCATTGTTATCTATTCCTGCGATTTTTGTACTTTAAACAGCTGGAACTGTAATAAAATAGATTCCAAATATTTATTTAACAATATTAACTTGATATATTTATTTTTAAATCAAAGTTTCAATTCAAATTTTCACTTGCACTTCCACTTTTAAGCTTCCTCTTCGTCATATCCTTGGTTACAGGGCATTCAAAAAGCAACAGGAATGAGCAAGAGCATAAAAATCAGTTTCATAATATGCATAAAGTATAAAGCCGAACTATATATATTTTATGTTCTGCTAACCTCCAGCTGTTAAGCTATTATTATTGTTGCTGTTCTTCGGTGAATCATCAGCAAATGCCATCAAAATTGATAAGTATCACGTGTCATTGCTGTCAAACAAAACAAACAACCAACATCTGATAGTCGCTTAGACCTGTTAAATTAGCACTGACTTCCTCGATATGCTTTTTACGATTGAGGCGCGTGTGTTTTTGGCCTGGAACCCAGCGAATTAATATCTAAGAAAACGAATAAAAACAAAATTAACTTGTCTATTTGGGTGGATTTCAGTTTTATGGCATTCGCAAAGATTGTGACAACTTGTACGTACACACACATGTGTGTGTGAGTGTGTGTGAGGCTTTCACTTTGGCTTGACGAGCGCGTCATCCATTTGTGATTTGTGGCAGTGTGAGCGAGTGAATAAACTGATGAGTCATGTTGAAGCATAGCGTATCCAAGGACATCAATTTGTGTATATATATATGTATATTTATGGCAAGTGTGGCAGAACTTTCACCACCCAGTTGGTAATACATAGGCAATGTGGTATGCATATTTTTGATCAGATTCATCCATTAAAAGCAGCGAATAACTTCCTACAACTTATACAACTTAAAGTTGTAAGAAAGCTTTTAAAGCTCTAACCAGTTCGTATTCTAATCCATTTTTAATGGTTGTATTGACTTAGCGTGCTATTTAAGAGAGCTCTGTTCAAGCAAAAATCGTCTTTTCTATCGACCTAAATAGTAAAATTAGTAAGAAGTTCATTTGCCAAGCTGTCTTTCGTTTCCACCCTTAACTTTTCAGAACTTCGCTTGACCAAAAATCCACGCCCTCGCAAAACATACAATTCAAAGAATTGCAAGGCGAGGCATTGTTTAAATTTTGGCAAAGGCATAATAATTTTCCTACGCATTGTTCTAGACCCACTCGAAACTCTCGATGTTCTTGTTTGCTGAGACAACGACGAGCTGGACAAATAGAGGCTTGGCCAAAAGGATTGGTTTGGACTGACAGACAGAATGCGACCCTTGAGATTATGGGTAAGAGAAATAAGTTTATATTTTGTTTTGTTTTAAGCGAAGCGTATGCGCAAAATGTCAACACATAAATAATGTTGATAAAATGCATTAGGGGGGCGTGGCATGCAGCCCACCAATAATTACTGCATTAATATGAGCAAAGGAGTGCAGGACTTCGCTATTGAGGAGACGCATACACAATAGTTATATTTATGAGCTTAGAGATGATGTTCACCAAAAACCAATAAAATAGTCGAATCCAGCTAACGGTTGCCAGCTATTGTTGTTGTTGTTGTTGTTGGTGTCGCAAACAACGCCATAACAATAATGTAATGAAATTTATGATGCGCATTTAATGTACTCAACATAGCGCGACAATAAACGACAGCAGCGACTGCAAAGCAAAGGCGAAAGGACACGAAGGACGCCTTTGCCATGTCCATTGAACCGCCCAACACTTAACTGATTTCAAAATTATATTGTGTTGCGCATGTGTGTGTGTGTGTGAGTGCATTTCTGTATGCACAGTATGGCATATAATTTTATTGCTTATTGTCCGCCAAGCCAGCCGTCAAATTTGTGCGTTTGTGCGTGAAGGACATAACCAAGAGAGCGGGGAGAGAGAGAGAGTGGGAAGGCAGCTAGACAGTGTCAATATTTAAGCTGAATAAACGTGGCGGCAATCTGAACAAGTAGTATCTAGATATTTATATACTCAAGAGGATGTCTGCCTCGCTTATGTTTATCTAGTTTTTCATAGTTTTTATTGTTTTTATAAGTGTGGATTGCATTTTATTACGAACACGTTTCAAGCAGTTTCGATTGCATTCTCAAGGCTATATTGGATTATGAAATTATGAGCGACTCTCTGTACACAGAACTAGAGTTATTAACGTTAATATGTGTGTGCTTAGTGAGACAAGTAATGGGAAAATAAAAGTATAGAGAGTATAGAGAGTATTTTGAAAATTGTGATTTTTGGAAATATTTAAAGTATTGTAGAACTTTAAAACAGCAAGAAGTACTTTAAGAAAAACTATACAAAACGAATTTAAAACTCATAAAATATATTAAAATTAATATTGAACTATTAAATGTAAGATTCCCAGCAAATATTCCAAAAAAATAATGAAAATGTTCAATTAAGATCAACAAGAAGACGAAGCCAAGGCTTGTAAATAAAGTTGACCCAGCAAGACTTTCACTGTTATACACGAACCAAAAAATAACAACAACCATAATAACAACAGCAAAAACGTTAACCGACAATGTGTTACAAACTGGAGCATAAAACTTAATTTCCGACCAAAACATTGCGACATTGCTGCAGTAGCGATAGAAGCTGACAAGCAACCGCAGAGGATAAAAAAAAATTTTAGCCAGAAATCCAATCAAGCTTACAGGCCGCACCTATGCCAAGAAACGAAATGGAAGGGATTCCCAGCAGTAAGCGTACAGAGATAGAGAGAGATAGAGAGAGAGAGAGTGGACATGAAAACAAGTCCTGTGTGTGTGTTACACAACTAGGCGAAGGCGAAAGTAATTTGCAAGCAACTTTACATTGTCATAAACGGGGTGAAGCAGTAGCAGGCAGCAGGCAGGCAGGGCAGAACAAGGCACTTAAATTGTTTGCTCAGTGTGCGATGGAAATAATTGAAAAATGTGTATAGGGCTTAGAAAATCGAGTTATTATTGGGAGCGAGAAAGTGACAAGAAGGGCTAGTCGGGTTGATGCTGTTGCTGATGATGACGTAGGAAATATCAATTAACAACAAACAAGCGCAAAAAGCTATTAAAAGGTTATTTAGTCGATACCAAAATGAAAAAATGTACGAAATATGCAAAAAAAAAAAAAAAAGAACAACGCGCCGCTTTAAGCAAATATGTAGTATCGAAAAAGTTTACACAACAACAAGTTGCCAACCCTGACGAGGCAGCGAGAACGAACGAGAACGAAACGTGAACTACAAGAACAGGGGCAGTAGAATTAATTGCTTTATATGGCGTGATAATTTATTGAAGCCCACGATGACCAACATGGGAGCACAGCCAAAGAGTCCACGGGCGAAAAGTACGTAGAAGCCAGGACATGAACATGGTAGGCTGGCAGGCAGCCTTGTTCTGCCCAGGATAACACGAGTATTATGCCGGCAACGAGGCGTAAGGGTCAATCACATTAGAGACATGCGAGCCACTGCCATCTGCGAAGGGTGTCTCCTGCAACCCCTTTCTGCCCCCGCTCGCTTTGGTTAAGGGGTTTTGCGTCAGTCGCTGCTCGCATTTTGCAATCTGATTATGAGCCCAGGGCGCGGATAATAAGTTTTTGCTTTATTGTATATAGTATACCCTTGAACGGGGTATGCCAGACTTGTTTGTGAGTTTTTTTTGAGTGAAACTGTGTAAAGATTGAAAACTTTTCTGTAAGAAACAATTTAGAAAAATCTGATTTTTTTTTGGCTTAAAATGTTAAAGATTGAAAAAGTTAGATGAAATAATAAGAACCTCTCAAAATAAATTCAAGGGAAATTAAAAAAGCTTTTTTTCTGCATTTTGCTTATAAATAAATATTATATATTTATATTATTGGAATAATGTTTTTTAAATGAATAAAAATACATTTTTATGAAATTGTTTGTGTTTTTAATCTGATAATATTTCTGAGAGTATTGCAATTTCGTTCTCTTCGCAGTTCGTTTACGTTTTCCTCAAAAAAATATACGCACTTCCATGGAAATGGTTGGAGGCTTTTTGTATGGGTGTGAGGACAGTCCGCAAAAGTATGCTATGAATATAATCAGCGCATTCAATCGAGTTAATTTCATTATGAATATGATGGCAGGCAGCTAAACGTTTTTCTTTCAGTTCGTTTTTTTTTGTTTTTGCTTTATATCCCTTTCGGTTTTTTTTGTTCGTTTCTATATATTTTTTTTTTAATCAGACGCCACGCGATGCTTTGGAAACTTGGAGCATATAAATAATCTTGCCAAGTTGCCAGTGCCAGGAAGGAAGGACACTAAGGACTTACACACACACACACACACACAAGCATCCAACAGCTGCTCGTGTTGCACTTTGCTAGTCCGGGTCTGCTGCTGCTGTTGACAAACAAATATGAAACTAATCCTTGGTAATTAGTGCGCCAACTTTTGCTGCATTTTGAGCCAGGACAAAAAGTCAGTCCAGTCTGTCCCCCGGCTGTGGTCAGAAGTTGGCACATGCTTTTGCTTTTTGCGGTTACCAGCGAGTGTTAATATCTATGTGTGTGTCTGTTGCTGTTTTTTTTTTTCTGTGGTGTCGTCGTTGCCATCGTGGAGCAGCGTTATTTTTATTGGAAAAGTTAAGCTCGTGTTTTGATAGGTTTCAGTCGTAAAGGGATTAATTAGTGCGGACTTCTCGCCAACATGCTGCCAGACACACACACACACACACACACACACAGAGAAAGACTCTCTCTGACACTGAACACTGCTTAAGACTTGGTCGTATCCAGCTCTGGCCAACAACATGCAGGACGAAGTCACATTTGTTTTCGGCTTTTGCATAATTAAAGTTAAGCTGAGTTGCATAGTTTTTCCTTCCACTTCCACCTCACGCATTCAACGTGCGCGAAACACTCAAATTAACAATGGACATGATACTTGTTGGAATATGGGCAATTCTTATGCATGAACAACTTCTGGTAAGGTTAGTTGAGCTTAATGTTATGACTAGTAATGGTTAGTTAGTAAATGAGTATTTCTTATATCAGTTGACAATGAGCATTGAAGAGTTAAGGTAAGTTAAGTTAAATGTATTTATTATTCAAATGATTTATTGCTACCCATTTTGAAACTTTATTTACATTTGTTTTGTTACAACAAGGTAAGGCAAACCTGTCGCCATCAACTAGAAATGTTGTTAGTTAGAATTTAGTCTAGGAAATTCATAGAATTCTGTGCTGTAGTGGCTTTTCAGCGAGGTTTATTAATTTCAGTTGCTGCAACCGCATTGAGAGACATTTCGCAGCGAGAATTCCAATGCTGAACCATTTCGGGTTGTTTTTTCTCTTATCTTTTATTATGAACTGCAGCTACAATTTCTCTAGCGATGTCAGCGCATGATTTACGGGGCCGTGGCTTACAAATGAAAATTGTAGGAAAAACCCAGCAGTAGCAGCAGTAGCATAGGGTGAGGTGTTGGTTTAAAATGGGGCGGGGGGAAGACAACGTAAGACAGTGGGACAGACAACACTTTTTTGCGACGCTAAAGTTTTCAGCCACAAAACAGGAAACGGAAATGAGTGCGCAGGACGATGGCGACATGTGAAATGTGTTTGGCCCCAACTCGCTCGTACTCTCTCCCCCTGTAACTGTAGGAAAAAGAAGAAGTAGAAAAGAACATAGCAAACGAGCACACATGCAAAATAAACGGGTTCAAGTGGCGGTCGTAAAAAACAGGAGCAGAACCCAGCCATGCCAAAGGATAACTGTTGAATTGCCCGGTCATAATAACAAAGCACGCCACATCTACACATACATGCAAGTCTATGTGTGCACGAGTGTGTGTTTGTGTGTGTGTGTGTTTGTGGTAGAGCTTGTCGCGTAGCAACTTGTGGCTAACTTAATAGCAGCTAAAAACATGCTGACAAACAGAGAAATGTGGGCACATGTTAAGGTTCATGTGACCAGAATGAATGCAAATGAAGTTGGAGCAACTTCGTTAAACCCCCAACAGCAATCAGAGCAAAAAGGCTAAAGAGCATATGAAAGAACAAGCTAGTTCAATTGTAGCCAAAATACTTATATTATTTAGATATATTTATTAAAAAAATATTTATTGAGTGATAGAAAAATAAACTTTCCAAGGAAATTTGTTGAATAAAATTTTGTTAGTATATTCGAAAACAATTTTAAATGGAAAACATTAACATTAACATTTTAACTGTTCTTTGAGTTCAACAACTTGCTAAATGCTGTAGAGTGAAACAGCCAACCATTATTCTATCGCATTAGCTGAAACTTGTATTTTTGTTATTTGAACGCATTCAATTATTTTGTTTATTGTGTTTTAATAAATGTGTAATTAAGTTTTACAGCCCTAAGGAAAGCGAGCAGTCAAATTATATGTATCATAAAAACTATGTACAAGAAAATGCGATTAAATGAATGACACGAAAAACATTAACTCCAGCCAATGCACTTTGCCACAAAATACAAGTAAAATGAATATATGTTGAAGAAAGCATTAAAAGCCAACCAGAAAAATTGCAGCCATAGAGCATGCTGTGAGAGCAATCCAATCAATTTATTAATTAAGCAAAACCACTCTCGGTTGCTAAGGCGAAAGCAAAGAAATTAAATGAAATACGCGGCGTATGCGTAACGCAACGCAACGCAACGCTAAGGATGGGAATTGTCTGCTCCCACCGATTACCCGCCCCACTCATGGCCATGCACTGGCGTCTATTTGTCTAGCTTTGTGCAATGGATTTTTAATGTTTTCCATGGGGCGTCGTCCATTTGGTCTTGGACTTATTTCTTTCTTTCTTGCCTTCTGTCCGGCTCCTGTTCCTGCTGGACACGCCGAAAGCGAATGCCAATGCCAAAGTGAATGTAACGCATTGTTAAACCTCGCCGCCCCGCTCGCCACTTTTCGCACGCCAGCTGCGAATGAATATCAAGGATAGTAAACAAGGTGCAGGATGCGACGTGGAGTGGAGGGTGGCTGGCAGGCACCGAGAAAACTTGGACTTTAATGAGCCAACAGCAATTACGCGAAACATTTGGCGCATTGCAAGTGTCTAAATGCGTCGCCAACATCTCGCGTCGGGTCTGCAAACATTTTAATTGCATTTTGCTTTCTTATTCCATTGCCTGCATTGTCTTAATGATTTCATTGCAAAAATTCTGCAAACACATATATACAATTTTCTATCTCGAACAAGTTCAAATAGGCAAAATGAAAGATATCGTTGAGTACGTATTTATGCGATTGCCTTAACCAGCTAACTAAATCAAATGTAAAACAAGATTAGTTTATCTCACAAGCCATGGATTATAGCACCTGTTTGTTTTAAAAATGTTATTATTACTAAAAAATAAAATCATTATCATTCCCAGTTGCCAGATCATTACAATATCGTCTAAGCCTCTAAGTTAAGTCACAACGCATGTTAGATATTTTCCCTTAAAAAGTCTTTGTTGTTAGTTGATAGTTTGGACAATGAATATGAAAAGCGTAAAACGAAACGTTCCCAAAACGAAACATATAAAAGGGATCGCCGTTAACTCCTTTAAAAAGCAAAATGAAGCTACTAGCTCTTGCTGTGCTAACTTTCCTGGCCGTATTACACCAACCACAGCTCAACGTTCCCAACGTACCAAAACAAAAATAATTTTTACCAATATTCATGGCAATAATAATCATGCGATAATGTATAAAGTAAACCATTGTTTCTAAATAAAATAAGTTCATCTAATGCTGTAAAACAAACAAAAAATAAAAATAAAGACAATAAAGACTCATTATTATAATGAGGAATAGTAAATGGTAGCTGGAAAAGGAAATAAGATAATACTGTGTAAGTTGACAAATAAATGAAGGCAAATATGGATAAGAGAAAAGCTTCGCTTTAATATTAGTTTTATAACAGACTAACGCAGAATTGGATGAGTAATCTACACTAGATTATTTGGCATTTTCATGTGCCTGTTAAGTTCTTTAAATTTAAAAATCAAATTATTGCTTGTTATTATATAAAATACAATAGCATAAACTATATTAACTAACATTTGACAACACTTTAATGACTTTTACCAGTCATTCCAGTATGTTGACAAATGCTCTTAGCAATTGCACTCAAACCCAGCGCAAGTTTGAACGCTCTTGAGCACTTCTCCTTGCAACAGAACAGACCCCAAATTGCAACATTGAGACAGTTCCGACGCATGCGCCGGCACACGATGCCAACCCGCAGTTGGCAACAAACAACTCACTCAATGAGTTTTGGAGCGTTTTTGTTTTGGTTGCTTTAGTTTTGCGTATGTTGTTAACCCTTGGCTAGGATTTGGAGTCAGTTATTGGCGCCAGCTAGCAAAAATTAAATAAGCAAAAATTCAAAAACAATTGCAGCTAATTGGCAATAATCAAGCATTGGTCATAAATTGGCATAAACAAAGCGACGCCAACAAGGCCAACAAATCAGCGGAGTTGGCACTTTTAATTGTGATTGAGCTGCCTGCATAAATCAACAAATTAAATTACAAACAATGGCAATAAAATCTAACGAATGACATTTTTCTCTTTTTGCAATTTGAAAATTTTGCGTACTGTTTTTTTGCTCCTTCTTACTTTGTTGTTGTCCCGTTTTGTTTATGTTGGCACGCAGCTTTTTTTTTTTTGGCTGGCGACAATTTAATTACGATTGCATTCAATGTATGCGTGTGTGTGTGTGGAAGTTGCAGCCGCCACGCTGACGCCACAAAATATGCTAATTTATATTTATATGAATATGGCGAGCTGCAAACGCCGCCAACAGAGGATCATTCCCAAAAGGGTGGGGAAAAGAGAGCTCTCAAGGGGCAGAGCAGTTCTATCCTTCAACTGCCATATAAATACATATACTATTTGGTGGCTGCCGACGCTAGCGACTGCGGTCATTAAATTTATCGTTGCCAAATGCATATTTGTCACATTTTGCAATGTATTTGGCGGCGGCATCGAGCAGTCATAGAACAATTTATAAGCAACTGGGGACATTGTCTCCATTTGACAAAGGGACCATCCACAAAACCCCAAAACCCGAACGGCCCCAAAAGTGCTGCTAACCGAAAAGCATTTAATTGTTATCCCAGCGCCAATGCTAGATACTAGTGTGTGAATTGTGTCTGTGCTTGGGGTAAAACTCTTTCGCGTATTGCTCAAATATATGCGAAAGTTGATTAGTTGCAGCCAACTGAAACTCATCTTGTTTGTACGTAAAATATTGCACTCTATTAACAATTATGACTAATTAATACGAAAGCTCAATTCAGAGTGTTATATATATATATATGTGTGTATTAAATTTAGGGCATGCATGAAATGACAAATATTTTTGATATGAGAAAGGACGAAGAGTTCCAGAGCCACAAATAGTTGGTAGAGTAAGCAAAAGGTAAAACGTAGTATTGACTTTTGATTTATATATTTGAAGTTTAGTTTTCTTAAGTAATAATTAAGTTTTAAGTTTTAATTTAATGTCCTCTTTATTATTTGATTTATTTTTGAACCAACAAAAATAATATGAAAAATATTTCAAACAGAAAAACTTTTTATAAAAACTCAATCAAACTTATAAATTAATTAATTTTGATCAAGTTTAAAGAAGCGTCAGACACCTGCAACTATACGTACGTATACCAACACATTCAAACATAGCAAACGCATTTTTGGAGTAGTTGACTAACTATTACAGTGCTGCTTCACACCTCAGAGACTCCCTCAATGGCTGTGCACAAAAGAAATGAAGTCATTTGTAATTAATGAGGTTTGTCACCCCAATTTGCCGCAACTTCAAGCCACACCAACAACAACAACAGCGTAAAAGAATACCAACAACATGCGCTCTGTATATTTAACCTGCTTGGCATATTGAAAATCACAGTACAGACTCAAAGCGAGGGTGACGCACACAACGCAACCAACAAAAAAAATGAACAACAAATAAATGCCATCTAAAAGAAATGGCAACCGAAATACCCATCCACAAAAGCAATCTAATTATCTCGTTAAGCACGCCGAAATGCACAGCTCTCTCACAAACAAAGAGGAAGTGATACAGCACCCCTCAACTGTACTGTGGTGTTTTCGGCTGGAGGGTTGGGGGGCGTGGGTGTTTGTGTGTGTGTTACAGGCGCAGGTGCTGTTCAGCTCGGCTCAGCTCAGCTCTGACACCTTGACAGACACATCCTTGACCCTGACAGACAGGCTGGCTGACTTTTTGGCTGAATTTTGATTCTTTCTTTTGACAGTTCATGTCGACTCATTCTTAATTTTTGGTTTGTTGTTGGCCAAACACCCTGTAGCCATTAAAAAGGCATAAGGAGATTATTCTAAACGGAAGCTTATGTGTTCTTGTTTATATAGTGTACAAATATATATGGTATATAAATATATATATGTATGTATTGTATATTATTAAATTATCAACAATTTCTTGTTTCATTTTCAATACTTTATTTAGTTTTTTAAAGATATAAAATATACATATCTTATATATAATTCTAGCTTATTTGGTGTTTGTATTGAATGCTACCAAATAATTATAATAAATAATATATTTGATGTATCTCAACGTTTATTTTTTTATTTTTTGTGGGGTATTTCCTAGTCAGTCACTCCTAACCAAAGCAAACACTCTTACTGCGCTTCTTTAGACTCTTTTGTGTTTAATTAAAATTATGCTAATAAATGTATTTAGTTGACATTGAGGCGTAATTAAGTGTATGCTGAAGCAAGCGAACGCGTGGAATATGCGTCAAGCATTTGCATCTGTCGCCAACGCCAGTTACAACAATAACAAAAAGCTGACAACAGTTCACTTCACCTTGGGGTCGTCAAGTCAAGTCAAGTCTATGGCCCTCTGGTTGAAACTTGGTATGTCCGCCCGCGCCTCCTCTATGTGGTTTGATGCTGACAAATTAGCCTTGAAATGAGCAATTTGCTTTGGCTATGGACGTAAGCGTGAACGTGTCGAGGACACATGTATGGAACAGGGGGGCGCAACGTTGTCTAGTTGCTGTGCATACCAAAAACCAAGCTGACAGCTGCTGTCAGTGGCGGCCTGTCAATGGTCGAGTATTAAATATGCTTTGTGGCGTGAAAATAGCAATTAAGAGACGAGTGTTTAGTTCTCTACACTCAAGAAGTTGTTCGAAAACAAGAGCACAAAATTAAAAGGCTCAGTCAGCTGCTTGTCTGGAACTCTCTCTTTATTCTTGTCGATTTTAAAATGTTTGTAAAGCTTCCTTCATATCTCTACTAATTTTTATAATCTCTGCAAATTATCACAAAAAGGACTTACGGCAAGGCAAATGAGTTGGTTTAAAAAATGTAAAAGTCAAAGATAAAACTTAAAAGGTTGCCATGAGAGCAAACCAGGATTATTTAAATAGCATTCGAAGCGAGCCAACTGAATTAAAAAATGTCAACAGCTTGCTTCATAATCCACACGTCAACTAATGAAATGGCAAACAGCACAAACAGAAAAAGCACATTCATATGGACCAATAACAACAATAACAACAACAAGGACATATGCCAAGGTCTCGCACCAGGCCCGAACATCATCATCATCGTCACCAATGGTCGTATGGTGTCCTGTGCGTCAGCAAAGTTCGAAGCCATGTTGACATCGACATGGGAGAAATTGTTTTGATGAATGCATCGATTTAATTGATGCATGAGTTTTTAAGCTGAAAAATCGCAAAGAGCGAGGGCCGCTCCCTTCTCCCTTCGCACCCTCTTTATGAGATGACAAGTGCACGTTGCAACTGTCAAACATGCAAAAATGAAATATGCCCAATACAACACATTGAAATATTTTTTTTATTTTTTTTTTGTGGCCCGATTGTTTATGAGGTAGAGCCTGTAAATAAATGTTTAAGTATGCGTCTTGGACAGGTGAGACTTAATTGAGGGGCTGCAGGGCTCGGGAAACTCATAAATAAGTCAAGCAAGCAGACAGACAGACCAACAAACAAAGGCCCCAATTGTAGCATAAAACTTAACAATGCCAAAAAGTATGCAATACAAATTTGAAAATCGCAGTACAACCGCACAAAACAACAACACAAACAACAACAAAAAAACCGCTCGAGACTCAAGCGCAACAATTGCCAACCACAAATATCAATAAAAAAGAAAGGAAAGTAAAAAACAAATATAGCTTGTTGTACCAAAAAAACCCTTTCCCCAACCAAAGTTTGGCCCTGGTATGCAATAATATAAATTCCAACAGCAGCAGCGGCAGCAGGCAACAAAACCCAGAAAAAACTCAGAACGTGGCCTTTTTTCCCCCCACTTTAATCGAAATCCATGTTAAGGTAAAACAAAAAATACTAAAAAACAACAAACAGTAAATATATATATATTTTAGAGAGTAGTTTGGACTACGAAATGGTTCTCAAACAAGAAGGTAACTATTAAACAAAAATGTGCTTTAAATTTTTAAAAGTTTACCACTTGTCTAATAACCAATATGTTTATAATAAAACTTGCAGCATACAGTTTTAGTTTAGGTATTATGATCTAAGAGTATAGGGTATGTTTAAAGCACAAAATGAACTCATAACCATTTGAGTCTGTGTTTGTACGCTGATCTGTTATTGGAGCAAATGTTTCGCAAAAGTCTTGTGGCTTTCTCTACAACAGCCAGCGGCTTGTTCGAGGTGCTGCCAACAACTTGGCCACGTTGTGAGAAGCGTGCTTATAACATGGCTAGAAAAGGTAAGGAGAATAATGTTTGAAAAAATAAGTTTGAACGTAAATTAACAATGGTTCACTCCAACATACAAAAATAACAAATTCTACTAGCATATTAAGTCAAAAAAAAATGTTTTCAACCTCTTCCAAGAATTTTCGAATATTTTGTGCACTGCATGTTTAATATGTCTCATCTGCCCACAAATATCATGTGTCCTTAAATCTTTAATCGCACTTCAACGATAATCAGTTTTAGTTAATTATATCGCTTAAACGTTTTAAGGGCGCTTACTCAATGGGCCACGCCCACATATAAACACAAATGCGACACAACATATAAAAGTTGATGTGCTGCATAAAACAAAATTTCAACTGCAATTAGTCCTCATTCCCTCTTCCTCTCTCTCTCTCTCTCACTCTCTCCCTGCTGCGATAAAACCATAAAAATTTTTACGCCAACATGGCAAATAATTTGGCTAACGACATTTTGTAACTAATGCTGAGCAACCGCAACTACAACACCAACAACAAGAGCGATAACCATTAACACGCCCCCTCACCCGTTCTTCCGCACCAACATACCCAACTCTCTCTCTCTCTCTCTCTCCCTCAGTTGCAGCGCCAACTGGTCATTAAACGCGCCACATAACGGTTTATTGTAATGCCGTCGCATAGGCCAAGGCTCGAGAAGTGAGTGAACGAGTGACCATCCTCCAGTCCAGTTTTAGTTCTTCGTTGCCGGCGTTGCCACTTAATTAGAAAAGTTTGCGTTGCGTCACGAGACAAAAGCCATTGACAGCGACTAAAAGTTGTCCAAACTGCATTTCAAACTGGCTGCAGCCAGCAAAATATGTGCGGAAAATAGGAATTTCCTTTCATTTTGTAGTTTGGGGTATGACAAGTTGGTATTGTGCGTACTATATAGATATATATATAGATCGAAATGTAAAAATAAAAATCTTTATTAAGAATAATAAGAACAAAAATTGTATTTAATTTTATTGACCTTTCCTCATTCATACCGTTAAGTATACGACTATTAGTGTCGATTAACATTTTGAGTATGAGACTCGACGCTACGGTTGGGAAACTGTGAAAGTTGTCGGGCATTATGCAATGGAGGTTAAGTCAACAGACGCCACCTGCACGACTTTATTTGCACATTTTTCCAATTAATTGCTTTTACGTGGGCGACACAAACACACACACACACACACTAGCGAATGTGTCAACAAAAGCCGCGGCACGAGCCTCTGCCACACCCCTGCCACCGCCCACGTCCTTCATATCTACAGAGTCGTCCTTGTGGCATGCTCCCCCATTGTCAAGCCGCCCGCTGGCAGCAATGCCACAAACATGCGCGCAAAGAAAAAAATCAGGCAAAGATATAGACTCATCAATGCTTTCAATTGAAATTTTTGCACGGCCGTTGCCGGCTCACGTGGCACTCTTTTTTGTGTGGGTGGGTTTCCATTTACACTATTTGTATGCTGCGCAGGCAGTGTTGAGTGCATGGGTGGGGGGGAAATACCGAAATTGCTGGAAATTGGAACTGCGAATGCAGCAAACAATAAGCATTTACAATGGCAACCAAAAAATCTAGGCCTCTTCTCTGCCACAAGCCGTTGAACGACAGATGTTTGCCACAGTTTGCAGCAGCTGCTGCAACACTCTAACCCTCCCTCGCACCACCCACCTTTGAAAGCCCTCCTACAAATAGCTATGCAAAAATTTGTTGGGCAATATTTGTTTGGCTATATGAATTGTATGTGCTATATACATGTGGTATTTGGAGTACAGCTGGATATTTCATTGAATATTCATTTATTGATTGCTGTTTGTTTTAGACAATCATCTAAGTAAGCTTTGATTTTAAAGTAGAACGGGCATTTGGTTAGAACAAATGTAGGTATATTCATGTATTCATTTCGTTAAGTTTGCTTAATATTATCTATCTTTATGTGTTAATAGTTTCTTGGCTTATAAATGTTGACAAAAGTAGGCGTAAGTATTTTACGCTTGCAATGCCTTTTTCTCAAGAATTCCCGTGCCGAAAATAAACGCCTCAAACACGAGACTCGAAACCGACAAAGCAAGCAAGCCAACTAGTTGAAAATTCTGGGCGTGTGTAGACGACAATTGGAACATGGGCCTTAAAGCCAAGTTGTTTGACTGCGAAAAACAAAGCGATTTCGGGCAACCGCAAACGAGCCGAATTAGCTGGCGTTTCGTTGGAGAAAGAACGTCTGTAGCGTGGGTGGTGGGGGGTCATGCAACAATCGGCGGCTGGCAGTGACAAGTCAATGGAGGAAACGACTGTCAAAAGCAATATACAAAAAGCAAAGTGAAACGAATCCAATTGGCGGCTTAGAAAAATGCAGTTGGGGCACAACAAATCTTCAAAACATGCAACTTGGCGGCAATTGAAAACTCATTGACAGTTGACAATTGGCAAGGAGAACAAAAACAACAACAACAACAACAGCAACGGCTCCGTAGAATGGTGGAGGCAGAAGAAGCTATGCCTGCAGGGAAAACCAAACTCAATTGCAGTTACATTTCCATTTTCATCGTTTTTTTTTCTTTTTTTGTTCCTTTGGAACTTTGTTCTACAGCTTGTCATTGACAGCAGCGCTTGTTGTTGTTGTTCATTTGTTTTCCCCATTTGATTGTTTGTGTTTTTTTTTTTGTTGCTTCATTTTTGTTTACATTGCTGAGACATTTTCCATTTGAAATTGTCAGCAGCAATTGATATGCATTTCTTTCCATTTTTCTTTCTTTTCGCTCTTTTGGTGTTTTTGTTGTCCACTGATTGCGTTTGAGTTTGCAGGAAATTGAATCCCATGTAAATTGACTAACAAAATAATGGCAATACGCAGTGCTAATGAAGCGAAAAAACAATTAAAATATGCGCTGATCAAGTACAAATAATAACTGACAAATTGCTTAACGATTTTCACAAAATAAATTGCTGCACAGTCGAACGCGTTTTGCAGCAAAACACAAAAAAAAAATGCATTTTAAATATTTTTGTTATAGTTTTTAGTTTTTAGTTGAATGTGCAGACATGTTTTTTTTTTTGGATTTGAAATTTAATGCACGTACTCAATGAAGAAATTCCAACAGCAGCGCATTAGCAGACATGCCCCTCCGCAGGGTCAGCAGCTGGCTGGCTGGCTGGCTGTCGGGCGGACGGACTGACTGACTGACTGATAGACAGACCGGATAGATGGACTGGGGCAAAGGGGCAACGGGCCTTGCTGCCAATTGCTTTTCAACATATTTGATGCGGCAATGGCGACGAAGACTTTCGACATTTTGCAACTTGGCCACGTACAAAAACGTTGGCAGCAAAGTGTAAAGCCAACAGTCACAACAACTACAACAACAATAACAGCAACAACAACAACAAGCACTGCTTAAGCATACAAAATGTTATACACACACACTCGAATATATACATAACGTATACGCCATGTTGACCGAACAACAAACATCAAATGTAATCGCAGCTAATAAGAAAACTAAGCAGATCCTTGCAGGTCACGATTTACGCTCGTTTCGCATTCGATTTGGATTTGTGCGCCATTGGCAAATGCCACTGCATTCGTATATCGGAAAGCGCACAGTGACACAAGCTAGCTGTAAACAAAAAAGCAACTATTCATTATATTCATTTGAGTAAATTTTATTAAATTTTATTTTCAAAAGTCTTGAAAATAATTCCTCATACAAAAAAGAATTTGATTGCGTTACTTAAACGCTTTTATTACGTTTCTCTGGATGCACATCTTAACGTTTAATAGTTTAATAACTTGCAAAAGGTCAACTTACATTTACAAATAACACTCAGCCCACTGTGCGCACCGAAATTCTTCATCGCTTTGGCATGTCAATGGACATTTAATGGCGTGCGCCATTATGCAGCGCATCAAATGCACCAAATACGCTTCGTTGGCAATAAATGCTGCATGGCGAGAGTTTCATCTTCGTTCTTTTTTTTTGTTCTTGCTTGGGCCAAGAAAACTCTAGAACCATTCCTTGTCTAGTGTGGCCGGCATCTGAAGTCTCGACCCTGGACACGATTTGCAATTTTGTGCAGAACCAGCTTTCACTGTCTGCTTGCCCGCATCACTCGTAATTTTTCGTAAATTTCTACACGTACTTGCATTCAATCTTCGTCGCCGTCGCCGTCGCCATCGTCGACGTCGCCGTCGCTGGATAACCTTTGAATAAAATTAGCATTATCAGCGCACATAGTGTGTCTTCTTTCGCCGACATACCGCATCGGGTGGCAGGTGTTGTGCACTGGGGATCAATAAAAATGCTCAATGTGCTTCTGAGCGCCAAATGATGCGCTGGCCATTAAGCTGCATATTACGACTTATGTTCGGATACTTCGAAAGCTGCAGATTAGTGTTTCCACTAGCTATAAGATATGAACTTATAAAGATGATCACTAGCAATTCATGTCAGTTAGTTACTTGAAGAGCAAAGTAGATTTTGAATAAAGAAGAAGTATTTGCGTATCTAAGATAGAAATGAAGAAAACTTATTTTGCTGAGATTAAAAAACTTTCTGAATGAATGTTGAAAACTATGTTACAATATTTTCATTCGAAAAGCTTTATGTTGACTAACTAATTTTCTCATACCAATTCATCGAATAAACTTACTCAGCACTCAAATGATTATATAACACTTTTCTGAATCCATCACTAATACCTATTAAGGTCTAGTTGCTCTCTTGGGTGCCCAATGAAATTTGCCCATAAACCTTTTTTTTTTGTGGAGCACACATCAATTACGAATTTTCAGCTGCTTTACTCCCCGCTTCAATCGGGACAGCTTCTCCAAAAAACTAATTGGTGGAAAATTAAGTTTTGCACACAAAAATGTTGCGCAAATTGAAATGCAATCGAGGCAAAGCGGATTATTGAAAAACTTTTATGATTGAATTTTGTGTGTGTGTGTTTGTTGGGAGCATCCCAAAAGCCAACCCAAAATGTGCAATGAGAACTTAATGCAAGGACTATTCTCATACTCTGTGCGTGTGTGTGTGTGTGTGTGCTTGGGCACATGTGCAACTGGCAGAGCTTATGTTTGAGTACTTTTATCGAATGTTTGCCAAAAAGGCCAAGAATAGTTGTGCCCCTGTCTTGGGATCTGCCACGACGCCAGCCTTCAACAGCGCTATAACGATTTACTCGTATATTTTGCTACTTTTGCTATAAAATATAAATATGCAATAAAACAAAACGACGACAGGCCAAACATATGCATTACTGTCTGCCACCCCAAAAAGCGAACGAACCACTGTAAAAATATTTGCTAGAAAACGAAGACATAAACTCAGAAATATGGCGCATTTGGCAAGGCAAAAAATACAAACAGCAGGAACTCAGCCAAGACAAAGGCATTTCTAAATGGCAGTAGCAGTCAGAAAAGGAGAACACACACACACAGACACACACGCACGAAGACATACATGACAACATATGACTTAGTAACAAAGAGATAGAAAGGGGAGAATTGGGTTGTGGGCTGGAGTCTGCCATGTACAACGGGGCGTATACGTATCGCATTGTTGTGCTAAATTGCGCGCTCAGCTGGCGCACGAGTTGACTGCATTTTGCTACTTGCAACGTATGGAAGAGGAGCGAGGTGGGGATAGCCAAAGAGTATCGCCCACTTTATGAAGCGCACATATGTTGCATAAGGCGCAGAGAGGGTGGGAAGGGCTGTTTTGGCGGTGTATTGTACGCTGCGGGGCAATAAAAAATGAAAGGCTTGACAGGCGCACATTCCCTAGGCAAATCACTGCAGTTGCACATAAAGCAAATCGTTTGGCATTTGTTTTGATTTGCAATGATTGTTAAAAATATCAGCGACGACAGTCGAGGATTGTAATAAGAGAGCAAGACGCTACTGCCACGATAATGTTGCATGTGATGGCTCGTGAAAGTCTTATAAATGACACAGACACACAATTGTAGCATTGGGTTACACTATCTGTCCGTACGTAGAGAGAAAAGAATAAATCAAGTATGAAATTGCAGTTGGCAATGCTTTTAATGAGATTCATGTTATTACTATAAGAAGGGAAGAAAGTCAAATTGATCTAAAACAACATTTTTACAACACTTTTCGGCCAGAGGGAAGTAAGTAAGGATATTGCTGCAAGCAAATAAATATGAATTATGAATATTAAAGTAAGTTGGATAGAGAATAACTCTATGCACTTTGAGGCCTTAATCAATAACTTTACCTATATATACACTGTGTCGTATAGTACAAAAGTAACTCTTTCTGTACATTTCTTATTCACGATCAGTGACAGTATTTATAATCCCATTACTCAACCTCCTTTAAAAAATGCCACACAAGTACTGTGAACAGTGCACTTTTTGTCCCTATCATATGCAGGTAACCTAACTGACCCTTTTAAACAGCTTCCTTTCACTCTCCCCTCTCTCTCTCTCTCTCTCCCCACTGTATGTGTGGAGAGTGAAAGTTTCTTATCATAATTTACAAGACAATTAGCCAGACATTGGCCTCCCACACACTTCAAATGTGGCTGCGGCTGCTTCTCTCGACCATATCGATGCGGAAAAACTTTGTCGTTGCTTTTTGGTTGTGAGAGCTACTTAAAGTTTACAGTGGATGGCGGGGGGCGGGAGGGGCCAGTTGCCAGACAATAATTAGCCAAATTTATTGTAATTAGGCGCACACGCACGGACCACATAGCACTAAATGCATACATACATATTACATAGCATATAGTACGTGAACATGTGCTGACTCTGGATGGCTGTATGTATGTAATTATTATTATCATTAGCTTCTGGAGCGGACCATCTTTGAGTAGGGTTCGTGTTGTTGTCGCATGTGTGCGTACGAGCTGGGAGCGCATTTAATTGCAGAAAGCACAACATTTGCAGTTGCTTCGCTCTTAGCGACTTTTTAAATAATTCAGTTGGCTTCAATAAGTGCCCAGGCTGCTGCAGCACATCCTTAAGCTGTCCATGCGTTCGAGCGAGCCTGTCAACCAGGCATATGGCAATGGCTAACAGCAACCCAACACGACTTAAAACAACAAAGCAAGGGGTGGAGGGAACATGTGTATGTGTGTGTGTGTGTGTGTGTTAAGATACGGTGTATAGAGAAAGGTACATAACTGCGTGTAGCTCTTGCAGTCGAGTCACGTCACAGCATGTCGCTAATTTTTCTACTTTCTACCTTGCGTTCTTCTTTCTGTGACGAAAGTCGAAAGTTTAAGCCTTGCCGTTGCGGGAACGTATGTTATTAAATACTCTTACCAATCAAATTTAATATTATTATATTTATTTTATTATATATTATATAAAAAACATTATGAAACAAAAATACGAACAAACAAGAACTGTTTTTCAGAGGTTTCGTATTAGTTTTTCTTATATTATTGCTTTCAAAATACCACAAGTTGCATTAAATAGATCAAATCTCCTGTCTTGAAAGTGTATGAAAAGTTTCTGAAGCTTCAACAAAAATTGACAGCTCTCAAGAGTTTGTTTAAATATGCGCTTTGAGCGCTTAAATTGTGACAGCAAATGAGCAGAAAGAAAAGGAATGCCTTTGAGAGTGGAACGAGTTAGTACAGTTAGCGACACACAAACGATGCAAAGGAAGGGACAAAAAGAGAAAGGGGGGATATAGAAAAAAGTGCAGCATACCGCACGGCGCACGTTTTCTTTTGTAAACTTTATTATTTCGTGTTAAAAGTAAATAAACTTATGCAGGTCTTGCTACCCACTCGCTATCTATGTGGAGTATCCACACTTAAGTGATATACTACAGAAGGGGGGGGGGGACGGACACACATTCATGTATTTGAGTTTCAGGGGGCGGAGGGGTTGGGTTGGTGTTGACTTGCATTGTTTGCTATTTGCGGTAGCTTTGCGTTTGCCTTTGCTTCTCCTGGTGCTGTAGCTGTCAGCCAGCCAGTCCAAATTGAAATTGGACATTAGACGTACACACAACGACCGAACAAAATGGCAGCTGCCGCGACTCTGCTGACAACTACAACAACAACAACAACTACAACTACTACTACAGCTCCTAGTCATGCCTTGTGCCGCACACTCATTGTGAATGACAACGCCCCTGGTACGTGATTTCATTTCCGTTTCGCCTTTGTGCACCATGCACCGTGCACCTCGCAAAACTCAACACAACTTCGTCTCTGAAGTTCTCGACACCACTACCCCCCTACCCGTTTGCTTTATTTGCCTTTGTCGAGTGAGTCTTTCGCTTTGAATGCCAAAAAAGACCAAAATTCCAAAAGTAGCTACACACACATCTATATACACAACTGTATACTCTCTTATAGTTGGATAGCATTCGCAAGTGCTTGCAACTTACTACTGTGCATGCGTGTCGTTTCATTAAGCCAAGAACTTTGCGCTTATCTGGTTGGCTGTCCTTACAGGTGGCTCCACCTACCACACACGAAACGCACTACGAAATTTTATGCGTCTCTTAAGCTGATTTACGAGTGTGGCTTTTTCTAGTTTGAGTGTGTGTGCGTGTTTAAGTGTGTGCGGCAATTAGTTTGTATTCTATTTGCCATTGGCAGTAGGAACTTGTTAGGTAGCATTTCTGTGTGCTGCTTACAAACGATCTTCATTACTTATTTATATCAAGTAAGTAAGCAATATTTAACGTTGATTATTATCTTACAGCTAAGATCGTATAGTAAAAATCTAGAAATATTTCTTCAGAGCTTACATCAACAATAGGAATATTTATTCTTTAGAAAACTATGATCAAAGTTATAGATCTAATCATCTTTTGATTTATGTCAATAAATATAACTTTAATGCTCCCCTTCTGTATACATCTATCACTTCTACAGGGTATAATGTTAATATGGCATCATACACTAATGAAGCTTAAATATTTTGTCATTTGTGTTGTGCAAACTGAATTATAATATGTCACCTATATGTATAAGCATAATTATAGCTATATAAATCATAGCACATTGACATGCACACGATTGAAGCGAACTAAGCAAAGCAAAGCAGAGTACAATAAAAACCAAATCGAGCAACAGCAAAACTTATTAAATATGATAAGTATAAGTTAATCAAAAGTATAACAATAACTTTATCAACGAGTTGAGGGGGGTCACTCGAAAGTCAATTAATGGATTATCATCAAGTTAAATTAGCATTTACATAAGTTCATTAACGAGTCTTAATTACAACAGATGAACGAACGAACGAAGCCAAGAAAGCGAACCAGAAGCCCAAAACGGAGATGGCAAAACAAACTTCAACAAACGGATGGTTAAATTTAAATACTCAAAGTCAAGGCCAATCTAACAGAGGTATAATTAGCCCACAGCTGTTGTGGCGCTAACCAAAACGAGCAATAAAAATATGCATGAAATTAAAGAAGAACCCCAGAAAAAAATAAATAAAAATAATAATAGCAAAACGAGTTAGTTTTGGGTACGACTAAAACATAAGAGCAATAAATTGTGGTTTAATTGTAGTAAGAAGAAAGTGAGCCAAGTTGAAGAATTTACTTGAGAGCAAAAAACGGAAGTTTAACCAAAACGTGGTTAATAAATTGACCGTCAACATTCGGCCGACATTTACATACGATCGTAAATATATATATATATATATATGTGTGTAAGAGAATAATGAAAAAAAGAGGGAAGCAAACAAAACGCTGAAAATTTGAAATTTGGTGGCTGCACATAAAATTAACAACAAGTTTTTTTTTAATTCGCTTGGGCCATGAATCTGTTTGACTTGCGAGATCTTGTTTGCACTTCGGTTTGCGAATGATGACGATGTTGATGATCCAACAATCCCAAACCCAACCCAAGCAAAACCATTCAGATTTGAATCTACAATACTAATACTATTTGTACAGCGGCAGCAGCCGTATAAACTGAATTTGTAGTTGCAATTTAATCTTCAAGACAAACTTATCTCGCAATCAGAAAAGACAACAACTCACACCAATTTAGCAGCAAATTAAAATATGACCATAAATAATGGGCAATTTGCGTGCGTTTCGCGCACGTGTATATCATGAGGAAATAATTTTAAAAGACAATCAGCAAGCAAGGCGCAGAACTTAATTATTTTATATTAATATTTTAAAAATAATTAAATAATAAATTAATTTATTGTATTTATAAATAATGTTACTTTGTTGGATGTTTTAAAAACACAATCAAAGGAAAATAAATAGTTTAAAATAATTTATGTACATTAAAATATACTTGTTCATATATTTGATAGGAACTTAGAGTTGATAGAGTGCAAATAGAACAGTTAACACCTAGTTAAGCGACTCAATGCTTTATAGTGTATACAAAAGTCTTTCAAACAGCATAATTATTTCCTTCCTGATGGCGATCTTCATCAATAAATTCTTATATTGTATAGAAACTACGAAGGCGTTTATGACAATGGGCTAACGGTGTGCAACCTTCAAGTAGCTGTCAGATGACGGCACCCATATCAATTTTCAGATGTCTATTCAATAGCCAGGCCCAAATCTTTAAAACAATCCACACACACATAGCATAAATAAATGGAACTGGTTTTATGGTCATCAAATTAAGCATAAACAAAACATTTTTATGTCCAAGGGCCTTAGCCAACATATTTAATGGTTTACGTATAAGAATCTTATGCTTTTGCAAACTGGGAATTCCAAAAGGCCTCTAGGATAAGCCATAGGCTTTAATAATTAATTAGTAAAACTAGTTCTATCCAAAACTACAAACAAAACTATTATCAGCACAACGAACTATCAACGGGCCATAAAAATCAGCAAAAGAAAAAAACCAAACCTCTTAAAATAAACAATATAATATGTAATTTTTCCGGTTGTTAAAAATTTTAAACTTGCGAAAAAAAAAATGAAAAAAATACACAGTTTTAAAGCCAATTTCCCGTTAACACAGATTCTTTATGACGTTTGACAAACACATTCAAAATCAATTTGATGGCATAAATTCTATGGCCAACAAGATACGATTATGATTTTTGCAGCTCATCAAAAAAACCAACAACAAACGTTATTGGCCGCCAAAGTCTGATCGCTTACCAATGAATACCAATCTTCTCCAATGCTCAAAATCTTTGACTAGCAAATATCTCTCTTGAGGGCAGGTTTTTAGGCACTCACTCATGCTGTTTCTCTCCGCTTTGTGATTGTATAAATAGTTACGGACCAGCCCTCAAACAGACATAAGCTATTCAAGCGCTTGTGGAGTAAGAGTCAAATCTAATCACCAAAATGGTAAGCTACAAAATATACAATCTGAACATTAAAGAATTTGATTTTAAAATTGGGTTTTTTGTTGTGCAGAAATTCATGATTGTTGCTGTTGCATTCCTGGCCTGCGCCAGTGCCGATGTCTCCCATCTGGGATCCGGCTACAACTATCAGGCACCCGCTCCAGCACCGGTTTACCATCAGCCAGCTCCAGCACCGGTTTACCATCAGCCAGCTCCAGCACCGGTTCACCATCAGCCAGCTCCAGCTCCGGTCCATTATGAGGCACCCGCACCGGTCTACCAGCCTGCTCCAGCACCCGTTCACTACGAGGCACCCGCACCAGCTCCAGTGTTCCATCAGCCAGCCCCAGCTCCCGTCCACTATGAAGCTCCTGCTCCAGTGAACACCTACATTCCCCCAGCACCCGTCTCAATCCCAGCTCCAGTGCACTATGAGCAGCCCGCTCCCGCACCCGTGCACTACTCCGCACCTGCTCCAGCTCCGGTTTACCACCAGCCAGCACCAGCACCAGCTCCAGTCTACCAGCCCGCACCTGCCCCCGTCCACTATGAAGCTCCTGCTCCAGTGAACACCTACATTCCCCCAGCACCCGTCTCAATCCCAGCTCCGGTCCACTATGAGCAGCCCGCTCCCGCACCCGTGCACTACTCCGCACCAGCACCTGCTCCCGTCTTCCACTCTGCTCCCGCACCCGCTCCTGTCTTCCACTCTGCTCCCGCACCCGCTCCCGTCTTCCAGTCGGCTCCCGTTCAGTCCTACGAGTCGCATCAGGCTCTCGAGCAGATCGAACAGCCCCATGCTGATGGTTACCATTATAAGACCGTGCGTCGCGTCATCCGTCGCAACCGTCTGTAAATCACTCCCTAGCTCTAGAAAAATAGAATGAAAATACCTAACGAATTTCCCATAGAATAACAATAAAATAAAAAAGAAAATACTCCAAGTCAAACTAGAAAACTGAAACTGAAACTTTACCAAATTGTTTTCCAATCAAAATGGAAAAGACCGGCCGCACTCAATCAGCAACAGTCCCAATCAGCGGCTGCAGCCGGCAGCTTCAACTTTATGAACCACTTCAAGGCATGCCTCCATTTAAGTTGGAAATTTATGAATGCGAAATCCACTCGAAGAAACTAGTTAACAAAAGTGCACAAGTTTACCAGACAGACAACACTTTTGCAATCGTATGCACTTCTTTTCTTCCGGTGTATGCTTGAAAGAAAAGTAGAAATCAACTTGGTATCCGAATCGCCATTGCTATCGACCAGACAGATAGCAAGAGGCTGACGTCAAGGAGTTGCAAGCAAGCAGCAAGGAATAGTTAGAAGCAGGAGTTACAACACCGCCAAGCAACCCATCCTTGTTTCCCCAAGGAGTCAGAGTCGCCGCCACAGAGCATTCGGCATGCACTCACATTTATCACGAAATTTATGGGCTGGAATGAGCTTTGATGATGTGGAAATTTTTCTCGTTAGATTCAAAAGTTTCGCCCACACTGCCACGCCCATCCATTCGATTCGATTCTATTCAATTCGATTCGTTTCGTTTGTTCGCATTCGCATTCACATTGGCCTCATCAGGCTCCGCCGCTGACCACTTGTGGCTGCCGCCTGCCGCAATTGCGCTAACAAGTGCCAGGACATGCGACACAGGACACGGGACACACAAGCACCAGGGTCGCCGACCAAAAGACAAAATTAACAAGAAAATGCGATGACATCGACGACGTCTTTACGATTTGATTAGGGAAATGTCTGGCTCGCGTTTTCTCCAATGTCTTTTAATAGCTTTCAGTTAATGCCAAGGGCTTCAGATGCAGGACACGTTCTATAGCTATAAACAAAGTAAACCGTATACTTATTCAAGACGTATTTTGTTTATGTTTATAAAAATATATATTCAAATTAATTACACAGTCAAAACAAATCGTTTATTTTATTTACTGCAACCACATTGATCAGTTCCAGGGAAAAGGCAAAGGGCCGCCAGACCTGATTTTGTTAATTGCATTTTGGTCAAATATTGGCAGCTTAATTAAATGAATTAAAATGCGTTTACGCTTTGATGCGCACAAAAAATGCCATATTGAACAGCAACTGATAAAGCTTCCATATTGGATATAGTATGAGTGCGTGGATATTGTGTACATTTTGACAGGTAATTAAAATTGAGAGACCATTGCCATTGACCACACTAATCAGTTGGTATTCGTTGCTGGAATGTACACTGTGGTTGTTTGTGCTAACAAATTTTTGCCAAATTAGAAGTAGTTGAGCGCAATCAAAGTTATATTTTATTTTTTGTACATTTTGAATGTGGATTATGGGATTATGGGTTGGCGAAAGCAAGCCACAAAAGCTTTTTCTAACGACAAACTAATTTGTAAGCTTTTCAGATTAACTTGTTATAGTATTAAAGCAGTTTAAAATATTTTAAGTTCAGTTTGGAGATGTTTATCTTATACAAAACACAATTTATTTACTGATTGTATCTCTCTAAGCACATCCTAAATAAGAACCCGCCTAAGCACACACACAACGGCAACGATTAGTTAAGCTTTAAGTCCGAATAACAATCTGTTCAGGTATGAAGCAATGTGCAATTTTCAGCCTCATTGCACTTTGCAGCTTAGCTTCAGCCAGTCTCACGTTTGGACTGGACAATAATAAAAAGGCAGAGACAGACAGGAGATATGAATGGGTGGTGGGGATGCTGCAGCGATTGTTGGTTTGGAAACAATTGACAGTTGGCTGCATTTTGCAACCGCACTTAATTAGCAGTTAATGATGCTGATTAACACGCATTATGGGCAGCCAGCACAAACGGCCAGCCGAACGCAATGAGCTGTCCAGGTGTGCAAATGTGTAATCAATGCTTTAGGCGCCATGGATTACAAAATAATCACACGCCAGACAACCAACACTGCCGCCCAAAAGTATGCAAAGAAAAAAGAGAAATGAAACCAAGGTGGAAAAAAAGCACAAAAAAGTGAAAACATATAAAAACTGATGAGGCCTATAGATGAAGAGGGAGATGGTGGTGGATTACAGCGAACGATGCTTACGGCATGTATCGAATACACACAGACGCACGCACGCACACACATACACACACACACACTTGTAATATTGACAGTATCTGCGTAATTATATCAGCAGCGTGGCTGCCACACACGGCCAACAACTGAAATATGCAACGTTGACTGCCTTCATTTATTTTTATTGTTACTGCAAATTGGGGCGGCATCGGCGGCTTTCCCATTTCGAAATGTGCTGTTTCACACCTGTGTGCACCACCTTCCCCCCTTAATACACACTTGAATCGGCCGGGGCAGTTGCACTTCATTTGCAGCATTAATTTGTCGCGCGTTGATTTATCTCACGAAATATACAGAAATACGACATATAGCAGTGAAAACAACAGGAGGTCCTTTGGCGTGGTCCCTCTGAATTTATGATCTGGCAGCTCGTTGGGCTTTACAAAAATCACAATACAAAAAAAAAATTGAATATTGTTAAAATCGATTGTTAAATGTTGAAGAGTTTGGCATTTCGATTGGTCTTTAGCACTGCCGGGTCAGTTAACATTATCCCAGTTGAATTGTGCTTTAAAAGCGTATTTATTTGGAACTACAGCAGGTTGTGCTATGACCTTGAGGGTTGAAAGGCTAACAAACACCTAGGCCTGAAATTCAATGGAATTCACACCAGGAAACGGCGCACAGATAAGAAGCTTTAAGATATGTATTGCTGAAAAACCGCTTGGCATGTGAAGCAAAGCAAATAATTAATCGACAAACGGCGACATTTATCAACCGAATATATGTTAATGAAGGCACTTCGGTTAAGCGCTCAGTTTGAATACACATAAATATTTGTTCAACCAACGCAGAAGAAGTAGAGAAGGGAGCAATTAAGGCAAACCAACGATTGTTTTTGTTTGTTAGAATAGAACAATTAACTTTCACTTTACAGCTAAAAACAACTATTTCCACTAGCTTTTAGCCGAAACTAAGCTAAGCCGATTAAAATCGAGAGCAACTAAATAAGTCGTGTCTTAATTCCGTTCACGTTTATATATAAAAAAAAATATCACACAATTTGTAATATAAACAAAATTGCATTGTTATTTTTTTTGTATTTGAATAGTTTTTTCCCCTAAAATACATTGCACCCTTCACTTTTAACAGGCAAGCAACTAAATTACGTATACGCAGCGGTGCATGACATGTTCAGAGCACATTTGTGTGTGTGTGTGAGTGTGTGTGTGGGTTCGAAAAACAGTTTTGCAGTTTCAGTTTATTGGCGCTGCAAAAAATAATGGAATTGTCAAAATAAAAGCGGGTTAAGTGCTTGTTTGCATAGCTATTGTATTTCTTTTCGTTCATCATGAACTGAATATATATATTTTTATTTTTATTTGTATATACGAATCACAATGGCGGCAAACAACAATTGAGAGACGCCCAAGTGTCTCAAATGTGTTGCTTTTTTTTTGTTGCTTTTTGGCAAAAACTGAACTTGTTTTACTGGCAATTTGTGTAATTAAAATGAGCGAGAAAATCGCGTCCTTCACTGGCTCTTTCGCCCACAGGCTAATTTGTTTTCCATGCTGACACATCAGGGCGAGAAACTGGCGTCAGTCACACTGGCGACACTCTAAACTTTCGATCTCATACACTCATATGTTGATATAAGCGACTCATTTGCAACATTTGATAACAATTGATTGTATATGCATGGTTGAAAAAAGCAGTAACAGTGCCTGGCGAATATGACAATTGAATGGGCTGTGAATGTTGTGTCAAATTTTCTTTATTATGTCTAACATTTAATTCGAAATTTAATACGATACATTGTTAAAAAACAAGAAAATTATCAGTATGAATCCTGTTTTCTACAGCGCCGATGCAGTACGCCGTCTGCTCAACTGGCCGATGGTCAACGAGGCTGTTGAGGCAGCACTGAAAGCAGTCGCCGCTCCCGCAACGTGTCAGGGTGAGGAACAAATGAATAAGAGCGAGGCAGCTTCCAAGCCATATGTAAATCAACCCACGCGCAGTATTACCGTTGCCAACAAAGATCGCAAACAGCTGTTTCTGGCGATGCCCGCCTTCGTGGGTAACTATCGCCTGACGGGGGGCAGTGCGGACGGCGATGGCGATGGCGATGGCGCGGTCCGTTCGACGCTTGCCTGCAAGGTGGTATCCTCATTCAGTGGCAACCGGCTGCTTAAGCCGCCGATACCGAGCATCAATGCGAACATTTTGCTGTTTGACCCGAAGACGGGCGTACTGAATGCCATTATGCCCGGCACAGACATCACCACATGGCGGACTGTATCCGCTTCGCTGGTGGCCACCAAATATTTGTACTTCCGTCGCTTTGGATTGGGTGCGGAAGAGGAGCGGCCCATCAATTTGGGTATCGTCGGCTGCGGCACCCAGGGACAGATGCATGCCACAGCCATGTGCGCCCACTTTAAGGTCAACCAGGTGAACCTATACAATCGAACTCAGTCGAAGGCCGTACACTTAGCCAAGATGCTGGACAAGCAGCTCCTTGACGACAAAAACAACTGTAATGCCCCAAAGAAGGCTCATATCAAGGTATGCAGCTCAGCACACGAGGCCATTAAACAGGCGGATGTCATCTGCATTGCGACCTACTCTCCTGAGGCGTTGATTCATGCCTGTGATCTGCGCCCGAAGCGATCCGTCCACATAAACGCTGTAGGCGCTGGTGAGGTGCACTTCGGTGAGGTTTCCGATGACATCTATGAGGAGTCCTTGGTCTATGTCGACTCTATGGCAACTGCTGAGCACGAGCTACGCGGATTTCCCGCTCCAATAGTCGCTGAACTGGGCACCGTTATAAGCTCGGAAGATTATCCGGATAAAGAGGCAGTGTCCGTATTCCAATCGATGGGCATGGCCTCAGAGGATGCTTGTGTGGCCGAAGCTGTGCAGATGGCTCTCCTATCCGTTGAAAAGTAATACTCATGCGAATCTGTTTCACCTGTCTATAAAAAAAAGATGAAAAATATCAAATGCACGCTAACTTATCTATCTCTACATCTATGTATAAAATGACAATAATACTACTATGACGAGTAGCGAAACATATTTGGCAAGATGCATATTTTTTGTGCGTGCTTTTTGTCTTAAAGTCTTTGTCCGCCTTATCAAAGCTAATTAAGCAAACTAATCACAACAACAGCAGACACATTTTGACTTTGCCCATCAACTCGGCTTAACTTAGCTCAACTTGGCTCAGTGGATAGTAGTAGTTGACTTTGATAGTAAATAAAGCATTTGTGTTTTATGCAAATTACAATTTAAATTCAAACAATAGCAAACAAATGAGAAATAAAAATTGGACAAATCCGACTGTTAAAAGACACTAAATGGAAAAGAAGAAGAATTTTATTTACATATACGTGAGATTTTTTGACCCTAAAAAATGGATTTAAATAGGTTTCCGTAATATGTAAAACACACATCAAATATGTCAATCGTCACGAACTTTAAATGTTAATCCTAAGCATTAGCTTTATAGAATACCGTTTTGACCCCGCCAGCCCTATTTTATACCCTAACCTGCTACCAACTCCATTACTCATTGTTTTACCAACTAGTAGCTGTTGACAAAAAAAATCTGGTTTGTATAGCATATTAAGAGCCGAGATTGGTATAAATACTCCACGATTCGACCTTTAGAGACATACTATCATCCCAAGCGTTTCAAGTAACATACTCAATATGGTAGGTTGGAGCAGTTGTAGTAACCTAATCAGGACTAAAATTCTCTTCTCCTCTCCACTTGCAGAAACTTCTCGTTGTCGCCTTCGCCCTTTTGGCCGTTGCCCACGCCGATGTCTCCCATCTGGGTTACGATTATGCTCCAGTAGCAGCTCCAGCTCCCGCTCCCGCACCGCTTCCCATCAAGGTTGCCCCGGCACCACTGCCCGTGAACACTTACATTCCACCCGCACCCGTTCATGTGCCCGCTCCCATCCACCATGAGGCTCCAGCTCCCGCACCCATCCGTGTTGCTCCTGCTCCAGTGAACCAATACATCCCACCTGCAGCTCCCGTTCACCATGTCCATGAGGAGGTTCACGCACCGGCACCAGCTCCCATCCGTGTGGCTCCTGCTCCAGTGAACCAATACATCCCACCTGCAGCTCCCGTTCACCATGTCCATGAAGAGGTTCACGCTCCCGCACCAGCTCCCATCCGTGTGGCTCCAGCACCCGCTCCAGTGAACCAGTACATCCCACCTGTAGCACCCGCTCCCGCACCAATCCAGCATCCTCTTGAGGAAATCGAGCCCATCGCCCAGGATGGTTACCGTTACAAGACCGTGCGTCGCGTGATCCGTCGCCGTCTTTAAGCTGCTATCGATTCCCTATAGTTCTGGGCGATGACAACAAGTCTATTCAATGAATAAAGAAAAATATTAAGTTTGTGAAAAAAAAACATTCTTTCATTTCAATTTGTGATCTTGAGGGAATAGATTTTTCCCTTTTAGTCGGGATTATAAGAAGTATGGAATTTATTGATTTATTTATATTTCTCTATACATTTTTAACTTAAGTTAGTAGCTTAAATATAACTTCTCTTCTGGGATTTCCTTTTAATTTAAAAAAAAAGCATATTAATATTCGTCGTATCTTTTCTATGGAAAAAGTAAAAAAAGTAAAAAAGTAAGACACGTTAAAGATTATGCTGATGATTTAGAAGAGTTTCAACAAAGCTACTTAAGAACTTACAAAACGACCGCGTCTTTCTACAAAGTCATCGTCAATGATTCGAGCTTGAAACCTTTGTATATATTTTATTTCCTTGCTGAAAAGACTTACGATTTGGTTTGGATGTCAAATACTACTTGCTGGCATAAGTATATATTAAGACACTTTCATTATGTAAGACACAAATCCTAATTGATATTCAGTTTATGCAAACAACTGGTTACCAAAACCAAAAACAAATCCTACTTAATATGCCGAACATTTGCTGGGAATATAAATAAAGCAAATGTTATTCTAGGCAATTAACTAACTGACCAGCAGATGCTGCTAAGAATAGAGGAATACGTTGAAAAACAAATTGTTATTAATTTTATCATAGACTTAAAATGATGCTATAGGCTGAAAGCCCATTTGTTGAACATAAATCAGCATGAAGAAATAAATATAAGATAAACACAAAATTAAGCAAAGTTTTTAAAAAACAAAAAACATTGAGCACATAATGACATCATAGAAAAAAAACAATATGCCTAATAAATATTCCCAAGACGGAAATAATTTTCTGTTTATTAGTGAAGTTACGATACTCTTTTGGAAGTTTCAAATACTTTACCATATTTTTATTAACTGTAATTTTGTATACTTTGCCTTTCGAAATTTGACTAAAAGCTGAAGCAAGGAAGACAGATATACGATGCACATATTTCCATATTAGCAGCTGGTCAATTTGTTTCGACTTTATGCAGATAATTTGTCCAATCATAATAACAAAAGCAGTTTGCCAAAAACATGACAAGTTCCATTAAAATACAGCAGCAAAAAAAAGCAAATTAATAGTGTGAGTGACCCACGAACATACATCAAACACAAGAGCCAATTGTGTAGATCCATAGAAATATGATAATAACAGCCAGACTCTATTAGCGAAGACAACGCATAAAGAAACACAAATAACTAACAATATTCATATGTTAATAGTCAAAAAGTGTGGCTTTTTGATCTAATTAAAGAAGCTTTGTCTCAAACAAAAAACTGACCACAGTCAAGAGACGCCAATGCATATGCCTTAAGGTGTTCAGCGCAAAACCCGTCCAACCACTTGGCATTGGACGGACGCCCCTCTTCCAAATCATCGTGCAAGCTTAAGCTTGTGTGTGGCACTTGAGGGCACTCGCATATTCGAAACATAGATAGCGTGGCATCAAACAATTATTTTTTTTTGTTTGCCGCTGCAGCTGACCCCCAAAGTTCAACTGGTATAAAAACCACAACAAGTTTAGAGTTCAGCAGTACACAGCGACCTGTGCACCACGAAGCAACAACAGCTCCATTCAGCATGGTAAGCCACAATCATTTAAGGATTGAACAAGAAAAAAAACGTATCTTTTCCGTTTTATAGAAATTCCTGATCATTGCCGTTGCCTTTTTGGCTTGTGCCTTAGCCGATGTTTCGGAGCTCTCCCAGCAAGGCTATGATTATCCGCAGCCGGCGCCGCCTGCACCAGCTCCAGCCTACATTCCCCCAGCACCACCGGCACCAAAGAACACCTATATTCCTCCACCTCCTAGCCCAGCTCCGGCCTATATTCCCCCACCACCACCTCCACCACCACCGGCACCAAAAAACACCTATATTCCTCCACCTCCTGCCCCAGTCAAAGCATACATTCCCCCACCACCACCTCCACCACCACCGGCACCAAAGAACACCTATATTCCTCCACCTCCTGCCCCAGTCAAGGCATACATTCCCCCACCACCACCACCACCACCACCAGCACCAGTCAACACCTATATTCCTCCCCAGCCCGAGCATCATGACGAGATCGAGCAGCCCGCTGAGGATGGATACCGTTACAAGACCGTCCGTCGTGTTGTCCTCCGTCACCGTAACTAAGTAACTAAGATCTCTACGATTTTAAATGTTGTTGACTAATGTGTTAGAGAGAGAAATGTTCAAGTCATTGTATTTTTGTTAAAGAATTAAAGTCATGTAATAAAACATTTGCAAATAGTTTAATCAAAAATTTAAATGTGTTTAATACGCGAAATGGATATGTTTCCATTTAAAAAATATATAATGATGATGCAGGTTTACAAACTGCATATCAGATTGCAAACATATGACATAAAAAACTTAGTTTGAGAAATTCATTCTTGAAGTCAAAGCTCAAAAATCGATTTGAAGTACTTTAGAGTCAACAGGTCCAACAATAAGTGACTTTTTTAGTTTTTGTCATTCAACTCAACTTTACTTTGCTTTATTCTACATCCGCATTCGAATCCACTTAACATGCCGCACGCAGTCCATTGATAAAGTGCCCATATACATATATATATATCCAATATGTTTACCGCAAAAACCCTAAACAAACCGCTCAAGGCCAAACACATGTCACCGACATTTTTGGGACGTACACTCTTTCCACAACCTCCCGCTTCCCCCACCAATGAAAAGGTCAATTGAACGACGAGACCAATTTGAGCCCAACAACAGCGACAGACAACAAAAAGTGGCCAAAACATTCAATGCCGCAAAACAAAGAAGAAGAACCAAAAACAGAAAGAAAAAAAAATCCTCGATTACAAAATCAAACAGCAAAAAATAAAAATAAACAAAGGAGCCAACTTGTTAGCCATAATGCAAAATGGGAAAATATGCGAATTCAATAAACTGTTCGCCCAGCCAGCCGGAAAGGATGTGAGTGAGGCAAGTACATCCTTTCTCTGTCTCTCTCTCTCTCTCGCTCTGTCTCTTACTCCATCGGCGGTGACATGGCAGAAAACCCTTACAAGTCATTTGGCCAATTGCTGTTGACTTTGCTCTAAAACGAGTTTCCTTTGGTCGTCTTCGTCCATGTCGTCGTCATCGTCCTTATCCTCGTCCTTTGCCTTGCCGCCAATGGATGCCACATATTTTGCACTCAGTTTATGCTGATGACATGCAAGTGGAGAAATTATTTTGCTCTCGTGCATTTTGCTGCTGCCAAAGCGAATAATGAGCAGCAAACAAGCTGTGAAAATCAGCCAGACAGGACAATGGAGATCTGCAAAACAGCAAAAAAGAACAAGAACAAACTCTAAACAAATGTTAAAGAAAATATCATCAAATACTGTCTTGAGTACTTGAAATAACGGTACACACGCCCAAGTTCCATAGCATACTCGAATTTACTATAGTAGTTATTGATGGTCCCACAAATTTGTCTTCTTCGATGTACAACATATGAACAAAATTATAACTAGATAAAAATTTTATTTGCTTTAACACTGAAGGTTAACTCAACTTGGAAAATACCTCGCAGCTTAAGAAAAATGGGTTTTAATAATGGGTTTTCTTTTCTTCTAGAAATTTTTGCAACTTTATATTTAAAAATATAACTTGGGAATTATATTTCGTATATATTTTTGTCCATTTATATTTTCATTTATTAAATGATCACAAAAATCTTTTTAAAATCAAACTATTTTTTCTTATTGCATACGATTTTTACCATATCTTCCTATACTTTTGCAATAATAAAAAAAAAACAGAAAGTTCTTAGTTCTTCTTTTCAACTTCTTGGGCATGACCATCATGAGAATTTCCTGTACACAAAAACAAAACAGCATCAGACAACACCCGCAATTCCCCTATACCTCCTGCTACTCTTCTCCCTAGCCACTGAGCAAAGCCGCAGCAGCCGCCTTTGTCGCTAGCGTGTGACATACGAAAATTCCCCACGGAGTCTATCAACAGTTGATAAAGCAAATGTGTGTATGTGTGTGTGTGTGTTTGAGGAAGATATTCCGTTCTCGAACTCCTAGCTTTTGCTTCTGGTATGTACATAAGTTTATTATTTTGAAGGTAATTGGATTTGTGTTTTGCAGCAGCAGCAGCCAAGAAGCTAAAAGAGCACGAGAGAGAGATAGAGAGAGAGAGAGACTCCTTCAGTCCAGAAAAAATCGCATATTCTGCGGCAAAATAATAAGAAAATATATATTTTTGTGTTTGCTCTTACGCGCCGACAAGGACAATGAACCTAGACGAAGATGGAAGATGGAGAGTGGAGCTAGAGCTGAAGCTGGGGAGAGACGCAGTCGCCAATCGCAACATATGCTCGGGCCAGGGAGTCGCTGCCATCCGAATCGGACATTGGCCAAGCTGATGCTGAAGGAGCCGCCGCCATTGTTTGCAATCGTAATTGTTTTCCTAATGGATAAAGTCTATAAATTCGCTGTGCACGACACTGAGAACATCGAGTACAGCCAAATGCGAAATATGTCACGAATGTTAAGCGTTTTATAAACGACGACGACCAGGACGACAAAAAAAACAAACCCCCAAACGAGATGTGCAAGCTTTGGCAACTTATCGAGCGGATAAGGAAAGTGGCCTTCTACATTATTTTCTATTTCGACTTGCCAATGAATGGAAAATTAAGTTGTTTATGGAGCTGACATCAACATCTAAACGTAATGTGCGCCAACTTAGAAATTTAGCTGTTAACATGTCGTATACGCAACTTGATTTGTGTCTCGCATAAAGTACAAAATAAGATATAAAAAGTTCCTTTCTAAGCGCCAAGTAAAACTTGTTTGCTTCCATCTATAATAATTTTATATATTTTGATTGTACTCGCTAACTATATTTATAAATTTTGCGTTTAGCAAGTAATAAAAAAAATTTAAAAAAAATAAAACCAAATAACAATTCTCAAAAAACTACAATCACAACAAAAGCAATAAAAATCTACCAAAAATTTTAAATTAAATGCAAACTAATTAATTTGCTAATAAGTTTAGCATTTACTTTGCTTTAGTCTTGGTTTTTGGGGAAAAATATTAACCAACATTTCAAAATACGATTAAAAATATTTTTTTCTATATTTTCAATGCATCTATTTGACTTTTATTTTTGACTATATATTCTATATTTTCAATACATCTATTTGACTTTTCTTTTTGACTATCCTGTTACGGATCCTTTGATGTATATCAAAGGAAATACAAGACAAATAATATTCAATAACAATTTCAACTTCTTCATCATTTCTCTATATTTGCTTTCGAGTCTACGAGATAACAAAAAACAAACAAGACTCTCATCTCAAACAATATCAATAAATCTAGTTGCGGTGACGGAAGACGCGACGACGCACAGTTTTATAACGGTAGCCATCCTGAGCTGGCTGCTCGATCTCCTCAATCGGGGCATATTCGGCCTGGGGTGGAATATAGGCATCGGCGGGTGCAGCAACTGGTGCTGGTGGAATATATTCGGGAACTGGTGCTGGTGGAATATATTCGGGAACTGGTGCAGGAGGAATGTATTCCGGTTCGGGTGCAGGGGGTGGAATATAACTCTGAACGGGTGCAGGTGCTGCAGGCTGTTGATAATCATAACCTGCTTGACCCAGCTCCGAAACATCGGCCAAGGCACAGGCCAAGAAGGCAACAGCAATGATGACGAATTTCTGCCAACAAGAAAAAAAAATTAAGTTCAGATTCATTTTCTGCTTGTGATTTGTTATTACCATGTTGATAGTTTTTTGGTTTGATTGTTTCTGTTGCTTTTTTGCTTGAGTGCAACATCTTTATATACAGTTAATGTTAAGTTCGGTGGATCGGATTCAAAGCCAACGGCCACGGAAGCTGCCTAAAAGACTTTGAACTTGATCGCAACTATCTCACTCGCACTCAGGCAAACAAAACATCCAAACAAATTTGTGTTTGACCGGTTTTTGTTTCGATGCTTGAAAGATTGATGAAGTTATGATCACGTTTTGTGTTGGCGTGCTTAATGCATTATTTTGCGTATTGAGCATTGATTTCAAATGTTTCTTAAAGGTCATAGCCAAAATGCGCATTGTATTTGAAAATGTGGCCCTTTAATTGATTTGCCTTTGCCCCGATCCGGTCCGGGGCCAAACGCCGTCTGACTCAAACAAACTCTGACCCTGAGCAGCGACAAACCCCGCTGGAAAACATTTTTCTGTTCATTTTGTGTCTTGTTATTATTTGCGTCTTACCTTTTGCCTCAGCTTTGTGTGACTTGGCAGCGTTTGCTTGATTAAAACCAAATTTAATTTGCATCTTGTTTGAGCCGCGTACCTAACTTCAATTATGGTCCAAACAGAAACTGGACTACTCAGTTTGAATACAGAAGATGTAGCATTGAAATCATAGGCACAGTGGGTTTAATCAGCCGAAGCTATGCATAAGATATGAAGTGTTTGCACACGGTGTGTTTCAATTTTACTAAGGCAATTGCTTGTGAATAAATTGTAGAATCGTAAATTGTAGAAATGTAAATCGGCTGAAGAAATAACATACAAAATGTACAGCATAGTTTTAAGCTGATACTTTAAATATTTAAAATATAAATGATTTACCTTATATGATCATTATTGTTATTATTTGCAGTATTATTATTCTCTCATATATTTTCTTTACATTTTTCTCATCTCATTGTATTCGCTTGCCTTTCTTCTGAATGCCACTGTGCGCATTGCTTTGCACAGTTCCTGATAATATTGCAAATTATTTTCTTTTTTATGTTGATTATTTTTTGGACTCCCACTTGCCACACCGCATCCCACACAGACCTTGGGCCAGTTGGCTTCATGTTTCCTTTACAACATTTTTATGAACTTTGCTTTTCATTTGTTTGCCCGCTTTTCCGTTATGTACCTGGTGAGCTCATCATATTTTAATGTGCAGGATTCCGTGGCGGCATCTTTGGCTTTTTCTATGTTCTCCAAAAATTATTCTCAAGAGATTTGCAGTTCGTGATTTTAGCGCTCGGCAATTTTATTGCTTTGCCTTGAGTTGGGTTGGATGGGTGGTTTTTTAGTTGTGTTCGTTGGTGCTTGCAATTGCAGCTGATGTTCGACTTTAATAAGGATGGAAGTTTGGGAGTGGGTGCCTGGCGGCGGTGGCAGTGGCAGTGGCAGAGGCGGTTGACCATATCAACTGGCTTTTAATTAACGCGCTTAAGTCGGCATTAACTTGGTCTAAGCCGTTTTTAATTTCTCTCTAGCAGCAACCCGACGGCGGCTCACATAATTGAATTAGCCAAAAGCCAACAGACGGTCCGGTACCACTCCCTCTCTCACTCGTCTTCTCTCTGTTATACTTGATAATTAATTTAGACGCAATTGCCGCCCAGTAGTAGCCAGTGTCCAGACACTATGCAGTGTCCGAACAAAAAGTCCTTTTTGCCATTTCACGTCACGTGCCACAATTTTTTTCATAAATCGCCAACATGCGACAGCTTTGTCCACACAAACGAAAAGTAGAAGAAGAACAACCACAAAAAAATGAAACGTCAGTTTTGGCCAGTTATAGGTAGGTCGTTTGGGGTATTCGAACAGTAACAGAAAGATGCACACGTATCTCGCATTGGATGCGTCAACTTACCTGACGCAGTGTGTAATCGTTTGTGTGTGTGTGTGTGTGTGGCAATATTCGAGCATCTTTTTTTACAGACATGCCATGAATTCGAGTTTAGAGCTTACTCTATGGGAATGTGAATACTCGTACGAGTATTCCTACTCATACTTACAGTCGCCAGCTACTCGAACTGTACTTGGTGTGCACTGTTCAGTCAGCAGGCGACCATAATTAAATGTCAAAAATGATGATACGTGCGAAGCAAACAAAGTGGCTCCAATAGCTAGCTAGCAGCGTCTCAGAAATGCTGCCATAGCAGGCCAAAGTTCAGCAACAAAAAATAAATCGAACAAGTAAGAAGGCTCTAGTCGAGAAATCCCGACTAGACTATACCCTGAACCCTATACTTTACGCTACAGTCAGTGCTTGCAAGTATGTGAGAGTGTGTGGGTGTGTACAGTGCATACTTTCCTTACTTCAATACTCCATATCCCCAGTATTTCTCAACCGATTTCAATAAGATTGTCATTATTACGTCTAATCTTTCAAACTGCATCAAAGAGATTTCCAAATTCAAGATTTTGTTGCTATCGATCACATGTGTATATCGGAAACGGGAAGAGTTATCGGAAATTAAAAACAAACTTTTACTGCGCGGGGATTAGGCGAGCTTATGTACCAAATCTGGAGTCTCTAGCTCTTATAGTTTCTGAGATCGACGCGTTCATACATACGGACGGACAGACGGACGGACGGACAGACGGACATGGCTATATCGACGTGGCTGTTGATGCTGATCAAGAATATATATATACTTTATGGGGTCGGAGATGCTTCCTTCTGCCTGTTACATACTTTTGCACAAAACATTATACCCTTTTTACCCATTTTCAATGGGTTCAGGGTATAAAAACGAAAATTCGTTACACTTGTACTTGGTTTGAAGTACGGGCTCAACTTTCTTCGAATCTAATAAATACATGTACATAAAAATGTTAAAAATTATTTAAGGCTACATTTGTGAGTCTGTTGAGGAATATATTTATACTTATAAATATTTAAAAATTATTATTAAAAAAAATATATATATTAAATTTAGCATTATTTTATAAATGCATACTTTCAGGCTGTGTTGTAAAGGCAATGTTAAGTCAACATAAGCAGCATACTTTTTAGCATGTTCATTAAGTAAATTTTAAGAATGACATCAGATGCTAATAAAATTTACAGCATTGTTTTAAGCTGGTACTTTAAATATTTAAAATATAAATGACATCATTCACCAAATTAGATAAAACACATATGAAATACTACATTTGCCAAAGAATAATTATATTTATTTTATAAAAGCAAAATAAAGACAGCTAACACAAAACTACTATTTCTACGCATTACAGGTCAACAACAATGTTCTGTATATAAATTTAATTTTCTTCAGTGAGTAAAAATAAGAAAAAAATGTCGCAAAATGTAAATTGTGCAAGTTTGTCAACTGTGCTTGAAATATCAATTTATAATTTCTATTATCAACAATACCTATTTTGTAATCGCTTAATTTAGTGCGCAAAACTTTTGGCACAAAAAAATACGTAAGACTTTTAAAAAATAAATAAAAAATGAAACGCACAAAAAGTAAGTTAACATAGAGCTTTTTCCAGCTTCCCTTCTCCCCTCTCACATCTTTCTTTCGCTCCACACTATTATCGCATACGCCCATTTGCAAACTCTCAAAAAGTAACAAGGAACTATTTAAAGTTTTCTTTCTATTCATTTTTTTATTTTTATTTTTTTTTGTTGCTTGCCCTCAAATATGTATAGCACTTTTATTGCCATTTCTGTATTATTTGTTGCATGTGCATTTTATTCCCCGAAAGGCATAAGAATATGGGCAGGGATTCCTTCCCGCCCAGACAACAACAACAACAACATGCGAGATGGTTATGAAAAAGTACTTAACGTGCACAAAACTTATGTGCTAAGAGAGTTCTCCTCCTTCAGTACTCTCCAATTTCTGAACTGAAAAGTTACAACGACATACAAATGGATGGAGAAATGGGTAGAATGTATAAAGCAGAGGCGGTGTTGGGGGTGGGTTTACTGCATCTTATAAAATATTGCCAATAACACATTGAGAACGGAACGAGAAAACATGGCAGAAAATAAAACAGGAACAGCTTCAAACCAGCCCCGTCCTACAAGCGACCTGACGTAACAAAAACTTTCCATCGTCATACGCTGCCGCTGCTGTTGCTAAGCGCATTTTTCAATGGAAAACTTTATAACGCACCTTTCCCTTTTTCCCAAACTACATCAACTGACAAAATCAGCTAGTATAGGCTGGTTTTCACTATCTTACTTAAATTTAACTTTCAAATTGATTCATATAAAAATGGAACACCACTCAGAATTCGTTCTATTCGTGTTACCGAGCGATCATCGAAGCGCAACGCCCACGAGTCGGATGAACAAGTCATACCGAAAAGGGCATCACGCAAAACCTCACGCTGCCGAATAGAACGATTCACCTCATCAACGCGGGTGTAATGTGCTTTCATTTAGTGTGAAAGTAAGTGAAGACTGACTACAGAAATGATCCTGTGAAGTATAGTCTTAATTTCTCACTGCCCACCAATCAGCTCTAGGCGCAATAAAAGCTAGAACCAGTTGCGAATTATAACCAAACACAAAAAAACATAAGCACTCGCGGTGGTTGCTATGGCTGTCGCTGCTTGCGATCACATGATCAATAGTGCTGTTGGATATAAAGTGTGAGACGAACTTTGCTTGTCATAATCAAAAAATATAAAAAATAAAAAATAAAAAAAAATAAATTCACTTGGCAGCGGTGGGATTCGAACCCACGCCTCCGAGGAGACTGGTGCCTTAAACCAGCGCCTTAGACCGCTCGGCCACGCTACCATTTGATGGCATCGTGTCAAATGCGCATTAAGAGCCAAAGAGAGCAGACGAACAGTGTGGTTTGCGTTGACTCAATGTTCTTTACCAACAAGAAGACGACAAAAACGATGACGTAACAAGCGACCGCAGTAATATTTTGAATTTCAACTATTTGTATGAGCCCATGGGGCAACACCTGGAGTTTATTTGGCCTGCCACAGTGTGGCGCATATAAATGCGCTCATTGAAGGGTAAAATGTAACAGAAATCAATTTCAGTTTGCTGGCATTCTCTGTGTTTAAAATGTTTATTATTATTATTGTTATTTTATTTGTGTTCTCTTCTTGGGCTTTGCAAAACTGTCAGCGATTTTTGCTTAGAAGACACAGCTTGGAAGTGCGTTTAAAATTCAAATGGAAATGCGAATTTATGCGTGAGGCAAGAAAGAAAGGGGCAAACATATATGTATGTGTATGTGTATGCAACCGCAGCAACAATTTGCCCGTCTCTCGCATTTGTTATTGTTCTTGTCTACTGTCTACTGCTTGTTGTTGTTGCTGTTGACGCTGCAGCCATAAACTGAAGCCGGCGACAGGCAACGTAACGTAAACCTAACGGTATTCCATACTAGTCGACTCGGGGAAACAAACATCCGCAATGAAATTAGAAAATTGCAATAAAAATCTTTGCACGCCAAGCGACAAGCAAAACAAAAACAAAGTCTGCGGTTTTTTCTGGGCGGCTCTCCTGCTCTCTCTCTCTCTCTCTCTTGGTTTGTTGTGGGTACCTGCAGGGGGAAGGGTTGCTGCGGGGCGGTTAGAAAGGGGAAACATTTGCGGTTTCATTAAAATGCCAGCGATAAAAAGGGCTGCAAAAAGGCAGCCGCTGCCTGCGTCAGCATACAAAATATTTTGCTATGTAAAATTGTACACACACACACATACACGAACACACATACATGCATACATATTTAAGTCGCTTTGGCATGCAAATAATTGCATAGTTGTAAATTTTTTAATGCCAGACGCGTGTAAACCGGAAAAAATCACGTACAACAGCTTTCCAATTGGGCAGCAAGCGGACCAAAACGCTAATGGAGTTAATTGTGGGCATTACCTGGAATTTGCCAATGAATTTTGCTGCTGGTACATGTCCTCGCCTCTAGATAGACAGAAAGATGGAGGAGACTTAAATTAAATTGCAAACAATTGACAAAAGAAATCGAACAAAAGGAGCATTATTGAAGCGGCCACATTCCAGGCACATTCCAGGCACGCGCGTTCCAGGCACTCAGCCAAACGGACGACGGACAAAACAGCCGCAATTGAAATGCAAGGCGCACAAACTGGGATATATAGTAGAGTGAGAGCGAAATGAATGAGTTGACAAAATAGTTTAGCTGACTACAAAATAGAACATTTTGTATGCATTGTTCGCCAAATTAAATTTCTAGACAAGTTAACTGAATTTCATTTGTTTCGTGCTTCAATCGATATGCAAAAATATTAACAATACAAAATGTGCAATAAATTCTATTCTGCTGTTAAGGAACTAAAACGCATTTAAAACTTTTATGTTATTGGGCGCCGCATCAGAACATGGTAGCGTGGCCGAGCGGTCTAAGGCGCTGGTTTAAGGCACCAGTCTCCTCGGAGGCGTGGGTTCGAATCCCACCGCTGCCAAGTGGACTTCTTTTTTTTTAACGTTTTTTTATTTTTATTTATTATTACGAGCAAAGATCATCTCACACTTTATTTCCAACAGCACTTTGATCTTCGTTTGATCGCAAGCAACGACATGCATAGCAACTACACGAGTATTTATTTTTGTATGTTTAGTGTGTTCCATTTGCCAACTGGGAATTCCCCGCCTCAAAACATGGTAGCGTGGCCGAGCGGTCTAAGGCGCTGGTTTAAGGCACCAGTCTCCTCGGAGGCGTGGGTTCGAATCCCACCGCTGCCAAGTGAATTTCTTTTTTTTTCCGTTGTTTTGTTTACAGTATTTTCTAATTATTACAATCAAAGTTTTTTCTTTTTTTTCCGTTGTTTTGTTTACAGTATTTTCTCATTATTACAAGCAAAGTTCGTCTCAAACTTTATTTCCAACAGCACTATTGATCATGTGATCGCAAGCAGCGACAGCCATAGCAACCCACCCCAAGTGTTTATGTTTTTTTGTGTTTGGTGTGTTATAATTCGCAACTGGTTCTAGCGTGTATTGCGCCTAGAGCTGATTGGTGGGCAGTGAGAAATTAAGACTATACTTCACAGGATCATTTCTGTAGTCAGTCTTCACTTACTTTCACACTAAATGAAAGCACATTACACCCGCGTTGATGAGGTGAATCGTTCTATTCGGCAGCGTGAGGTTTTGCGTGATGCCCTTTTCGGTATGACTTGTTCATCCGACTCGTGGGCGTTGCGCTTCGATGATCGCTCGGTAACACGAATAGAACGAATTCTGAGTGGTGTACCATTTTTATATGAATCAATTTGAAATTAGAACAGTTGTATTGTATAGGGCGGCGTCAAGCAATTAAACGTGCCGTTGCTTGAGTACTTTTCTCGCTTCTGTTATGCTGCCAGTTTGAAGGGTTTTTACAGTTCCTCTTGCTCAACGAGCAGAGCACAGGCGCCGTGTTGCTACTAAAAGTTAACGAAGGGTGGCGTTTAGTGAAGTGCAGATTTAACATTTTTGCTTCAAGTGTGCTTCGTGCTCAAGGTGGGCTTTTCCCCTATATTACTGTGCTGTTTGCTTACTTACTGCTGGACAGATACATAAAAAACGGGGCGAATTGGTGACAACTTTTTTGCTAATTGGAAAAGCGGGCGGCACTTTTCTAATTACTTAACTTTTACTGCCCCTCTCCCTTTGGAATATGTATGAATAACCCTTAAGTGTTTGGGAACGTGATTTTGGCTTAATTTAGGACCATGAGAATGTTGTTGACAACTTGAACCTAACTATTATTATTTGTGAATGCTTCCTACGGCCGTTTTTTTTATACCCTAACCCATTCAAAATGGGTAAAAAGGGTATAATGGTTTTGTGCAAAAGTATGTAACAGGGAGAAGGAAGCATCTCCGACCCCATAAAGTATATATATTCTTGATCAGTCGATATAGCCATGTCCGTCTGTCCGTCCGTCCGTCCGTATGTATGAACGCGTCGATCTCAGAGACTATAAGAGCTACAGACTCCAGATTTGGCACATAAGCTCGCCTAATCCCTAGGCAGTACAAGTTTGTTTTAAATTTTCGATAACTCTTCCCGTTTCCGATATACACATGTGATCGATAACAACAAAATCTTGAATTCAGAAATCTTTATGATGCAGTTTGAAACACTAGACGAAATAATAAGAATCTGTGAAAATTTTATTGAAATCAGTTGAGAAACACTAGAGATATGGAGTATTGAAGTTAAGAATGTATGCAGTATACGCGTATACACACATATTTGCAAGCACTGACTGTATGCGTAAAGTATATGGTTCAGGGTATATTCTAGTCGGGATTTTTCGACTAAAGCCTTCTTACTTGTTTTTGTTAACCCTTTGAAGAACGTTTGACTTTTAATGTAGAAAATCTATTGACTAAGAAGTATCCTTGTTAATTGAATTTATTTATCACGCAACAACAATTAAATCGAGTCTACAGCTTTTGGGCATAAACATTGTCTCTTTTTGCATATGTGCCCACATAGACAACTTTTTGTGTGCGGCACGTAACCAGAAATGTATTTAAGTAATGTCAAAAGGGAGCCAGAAAGTAAGAAAATTAGTCTACTGAGGGAGTTTACACACATAAAAATACATTTGAAATGTACGTACATATGTATAAACCGCAGCATTGTCAGCAAACATTCATTGAAACATCATCATTATCAACATAATGAGCAAACAGCAGCAGCAGCTACAGTTCATGTAACTAGAGGAAATGTAATGGGAATGGGAATCGATGATGTAATTGATGTCTTTGCGACATGTTTTCAAAGTGTTTACGTTGAGAATTACCCAAGTGGCGCAGTATATAAGTAAATACGGGTGTGTGTGTGTGTGTGGGGGGGGGGTGTGTTGTTGTTGTTGTTGTTGTTGTCACGCCCAACACAGCTAGTTGACAGGCTGGCGCGTTTACTTACACTTAATGAAATGTGCCCCAAAATGGAAGCACGTTTCGGGCATCTATTTAATGAGCCCTGTGTAGGCGATGCCAAAGCGTTTTTGGTCCCTTCCGCCCACCATCCCCCCCATACACATTCTTCGCGAAATACGGTTGAGTTTTCTTTACAATTTTCCTGTTTTAAATGTCGCAAGGTAAATTCAATTTTCATTTCGGGCCAAAAAAGTAAGTAGTACTAGTAACTGTAACAGCTGCAACTGCACTCGCTGCATTATTCACAACTACTCCCATCGAGTGCTCCACCCTCCTTGAATACCACCCTTACGTGCTCATGGAGCATTACAAACCGCATTTTAAAATGCATGTGTGCTCTCAACAATTCTGCACACACAAAACAAAATGCGATTAAATGTGTGGAAAATGCCGCAGGATAAAACCACAATGGGCTTAGGGCAGGAAAGCTGAAGCAATCCAACCACCCCCACCGTCTATGAGCTCACCTAAAGTCAGACACACACACATGTTGAAGGTGCAAAAATGCGTTAAACATAACATGCTAATTCCAGCTTTGCCTGCAGCTTGAATCATTCAGCTTCTGTTTCATCTCACTACAAACCACTCTCCCGGCTTTTGTTGCCCCCTAGGGAACTGCCTGGATAGCTACTATACAGACAGACAGACCGACATGGCGTATAGGTAATACGAGCGTTTTGTGTGCCATTTGATGCCAGTTTTGGCTTTGTGTCTCTGTGTGTGTGTGTGTGTGTTCTGCTTGCCATGGCAAAAGTTTTGCGGCTTAGAGACAAAGCACCAAACTGGTCAGTGGATAACACTTCCAGTTGTTAAAGATACCCCAAAAATAAAGTATTTTCTTACTCGGAGTTGAATACAGGAATATTTTTGATATTTGTTGTAGATAAATACGTTTTGAGCACGAAAAACGTTTTCAACTGACAATATTAATCTATTAAAAAATTCATAGTTTTTCCATTTGTCTGTTTTTTTTTAAACTTTTTTAATATAATAATAATACCCTGTTTAGAAAACTTTTCAAAAGCTTTTACCGGCTCTCTCTCTCTCTCGATCATATCGCGCTCGTTTGTCATATGTTCAGAGCAAAAGCTGAGTCGAAACAAGAAAGAAATGAGAGAAGAAGTTTGCACAATTTGTTATCTTCCTCTGTCTTGCGGAATGCAGTGTAAGCTCTCTCTATTGAGCCACTCATTTCGCTGAGAAAAAGCTTTAACGATGGCTTGGTCCATACTTTATGAATGTTTTCACAAGCTAAGCTCCATTCAGTTTCACTGCTAACTTTGGACGTCTGTGAAGTCCAAACCAAAGTCTAAATCAAAATGCTAACTGAACGTCATTTTGTCGCACTGTGCTTGGGACTATTTTTGTGTTGTTTGGTGAGCTCACAGAGCGAAGGATTACCTCCGGATGACAACAACAACAACAGCATTCCGGCAACAACACTCATGAACGGGGAAGGAGCTGATAACTCAACGCATACCGTAGGTCAAGTCTTCGAGGTGCCACCACAGTGTCCAATGGGTTTTAAGCTAACCACAAACAATCGTTGCCGAAAAATTAACAGTTAATTAATTTTTAATTAACCAATTTAAGAGTTATGTGAATTAAATAAATGTCATGCGAAAGTTTTCTTAGTTAGCCAACGTGCATACGTGCTCTTAATAGAATTTTGCAAGTATTAAGAGCACTCACACATTGATATGGCCACAAAATATTCATAATTTTTCAATTTGTCTGTTTTATTTAAACTTTTTTAATAATAATACACTATTTAAAAAGCTGTTTAAGAGCTTTTACCTGCTCCCCCGCACAGTCTCTCGCTCTTTCTCTCGATCATATTACGCTCGTTTGTCTTATGTTTTAATCAGTTCAGAGCGAAAACTGAGTTGAAACAAGGGAGAGAATGAGAAATGATCGAAAACTTGCCGGCTGTGAATTTTATTAAGCTAAACTGAGGGAAACATTCTGACTGATTTCAAAGAAAAAGAAAAGGTTCATCATAGTTGATCAGTGTCAAAAAGCAATTTTAAATTCTTTAAATAAATAATGAATTAATCTTTGTAATTTTATTTCTAGTCCTTTCAAGTTTGCACAATTTGTTATCTTCCTCTGTCTAGCGAAAGTCAGTGTAAGCTCTCTATGTTGAGACACACATTTGGTTGAGAAAAAGCTCTAACGATCGCTTGGTCCATACTTTATGAATGGTTTCACAAGCTAAGCTCCATTTAGTTCCACTGCTAACTGTGGACGGCTGTGAAGTCTAAGGTTGAGAGATAATCCATTCAAAATGCTAACTGAACGTCATTTTGTCGCACTGTGCTTGGGACTATTTTTGTGTTGTTTGGTGAGCTCACAGAGCGAAGGATTACCTCCGGATGACAACAACAACAACACCATTCTGGCAACAACAATAAAGAACGGGGACGGAGCTGATAACTCAACGGATCTCGTAGGCAGCGGTATCTTAAGTGTGTTACCATCGTGTAAAAACGGTACAAAGGTAACCACAGGAAATCATTGCCGAACAGTTGATGGTGGTAAAAAAAATGTTTAATAACCAATTTAAGAGTTATGTGAACCAAATAAATGTCATGCGAAAGTTTACAAAAGTCGTTGTTTTCTTAGCTAAGCCAATAAAAACATTCCAGCGAAGACATTAAAGTGCAAACAAGATTTTATTATAAAGCTCATGAATAACATTATAACATAAAAGCATTCGTGCTCTTAATTGAATTTTGCAAGTATTACAAGCACTGTCATATCACATAAATAAACAATGTCTATTTTATATACTATATTCAAGTTCGAGGTGATGTTCAGGCGGGCAGACGACAACGTCCCAAAAACACTTTGAAGCGAGGCGGACAAGGAGTGGCTCCCCTCTGTCTAGCTGGCGATGCTGCTGTCAATACGCTCAGATAGATCAGCAGTACAAGCAGCTGATAGAGAATTTTACTAGAGATGAGCTTCATGTTGTTGTTGTTGTCGTTGTTGGCTCGTTGGATATCGACTCTTAAGCAGCGCGTCTCGATTGCAACTAAACTTGTTAGGAAAATGCGTAAGCGCCTTTTATACTTACAATTAACTAAACGATTGCACTGCGCTCAGTGGGAGGGAACAGTTGACATTACAGTTTATGATACCATTGGGATTACTTTTAACAGAAATTACGAAACGAACGAAGTTAGTACTAGTTGTGTTTCCCCTACTACTAACATCTATATTGTTGTTGTTATTTTCTCTCAGCTTGTGACGTCACAACTGCAAGTTATCACTAAAATGACGCATTTCACATTTTTGTAATGTAAACTCAACGAGCGAATCCTCTGGAGGTTAATAACGTTTATTTTTCTGCGAATCTATATTTGATAACATAAGTGAAACGAAAACAATATTTATAAACGATCAACTTTCAATTTCATATATATATATAATTTACTGAGAAATCGGCAGACACAAATGTTTTCTGAGCTGTCATAATCTCCGCTTGCAGACAGGGCTATCAGTAAGAAATTGATCTTTATATTTAAAAAAGGTCGAATTCTCATCATTTATAATCAGATTTCTCCAAAATGTTTGATGTCTTACGCTTAGTTCTTGAACTTAATTTCAATTTGTTTCGTCTTCTGAGTTACTGTTGAACGTTGAATCTCTGTTATGTTTTCCGTTGAATGGGAATGCCGTTGTTATTAGTAACACAATTATTTGGATCATTGTTATGTTCGCCTCCATTATTATGAAATCCATGATAATGATTATTATGATATAAACCTCCTTGATGTAAACCTCCTAGATGATGGCTGTGATACAAAATAATCAGATATTTAATTTGAGTTAATAATTTTATTTGTTTTTATCTACTGACTGTGGATTGAATGCCCAATGTTGTGCGTTTGTGGCGTTCTGCAGAGCAATTAGCAACACAAACAATACCCGCGACAAGCACCTCAGCTTGGGAAACAACATCTTCACGTCTCAGTTGCTGTTTAGTATCTGCTCTCGAGTTTCTTTGCAGTTCTCAGTCAGACCAAATGGCGATAAGCGCGATTGACACTTGAAAAAATAAATGGCTATCAGAAATATTCACAGAGCAATATACGATTTTTCATAATTTGGATGGATTTAAATTAAATAATAATAAATATTTTAAGTAAAAAAGAATAGCTAAATTCATATTTCATTGATTTACATATCATATAATGGAGATATTTCATTATGTTTAATTTTGCCTTATAGAATTCTCATTACTTATAATTTAATTATAATAAGGAAGGAAGGAAAACAAAATGATTAAAAGCTGATATTTGCACCTGGTGACTACTACTATGATCGGACACCTTTAAAGTTATGGACATAACTTAATAATAACAAAAAAAATTGAAATATTAATGTTTTTAATTTTTTTTTAATTAACAAATGAAAGTGTATAACAGTGTCATAATTTCTTAAGATTACTATTCGATTATTTTTTCGTTTAGCCAATCGACTTATGTCACATGCTCTTAGGCATTCTTGCGACAACGTCCTTCGTGCACCGAAGATCCTGCGGGACATTGAGGCAATGTTGAAAATAGAGTGCGTCCATCAATCGACTCCGGTTGAACTTGCGCTTTGGGGTCCCTAGATCCGTGGTCGTTAAGGTTGGGTGACATGAAGTCGTTTGTGTTGAATAAGGATGCAATATTATCCTCAACAGCGCTGTGTAGATCGGGATCGACAGCAGGACGAGGTTGGAACGTGCTGCCAGCGTGTTGATCTACTCCATCTAATGTTTGCTGTTGTCCCGGCCGTGGTTGAATGGTTTTAACATTTCCTGCATTATCAGCGTTCGCTGTTTGGAAGCCAGTTGGACGTGGTTGAATAGTAGGGATGGCTTGCCCATCGTGAGATCGTTGAAATTCACCTGAATCTTTTGACCCTACAACGGGGCGTGGTTGCCAGACATGGCCCATGTTGCCAGACTGTTGGTGAATAAGGTCCGTTGTGTCTTGACCGGAAGTTTGAGGACGTGGTTGAAAAGTTTTGACACTTTGTCCATCGTGGGGTTGACGGAAGTTATGTTCATCATTTATGTCGCCTCCTGGTCGTGCCTGCCATGAACTGCCAGTGTTTCCAGACTGTTGGTGGTTAAACTCGGTTGGGTTTTGACCGGAAGTTTGGGGGCGTGGTTGAAAAGTGCTGCCATTAGGTTCTTGGAAGTTATGCTGATCATTTGTATCAACTCCTGGACGTGATTGCCATGAAATGCCAGAATATTGAGGACGTGGCTGAAACGTACCAAAACTACCAACACCTGTGCCTGGCTGACTAGCAAGTTCTCCTTGACCTCCAATGCCAGATCCCGACTGCTGACCAGCGTACCCTGTTTCAGGTTGCTGACGTCCGTTGTTGGGGCCGTAAGCTACTCCTATTCTTGGGTTGCCATAGCCAGGGCCGCCTCTGACATGCCCTCCTCCATAAGACCCACCTCTGAAGTTTGGCCCTGGACCCTGATCTGGATATCGATCATTGAACTCATTGTAGCCATGGCCGTGTGCTCGATGTCCTCCATGACCGTGATGCATATTAGGTCTAATCAGACAAGCAATTAGCTTTGAAAGGTTTAAGGAAGTAACTTCTCAACGTACCTCATTGGCTGTGAATAACCCCATCCTTCACCAGCATACTGACGATCTCCATGTGAATGATACTGTGGATGGGCCTGAATTAGATGCGCATTTAGCAAGGTTATCAGCAACATACAGAGACCCAGCGATAAGAGACCGAGCTTAGCAATCATGTTGTAGTCGTGCTTGTGGCAATGCCGTTTGCTAAATTGAGACTGAAAGCATCTCCACATTGAGTTTGATTATGTACCTAACAAATATTGTACAATAATTTCCTAAAGAGAATTCCATTTAAACGACAAGCGGATTTAATATGCCAGCTCTTATACACTAATATATAAGAGCTGATTGTTCGTAATAATGTAAATTGATGAGTTAGCAAATCAAATATTTGTGCAAAATCATGAAATCGTATATATTTTTCAAGTATATATATATTGACAAATCACTTGATAACCTTTTTATAAGATACTTTTCTTTTTGTAATAATTACTTTTTAAAGTTAACGCCACAATTATAGAAACCTCTTGCGGAGGTTTTTTCATTTATTGCACATATTATAAAACAATGTTAGGTTATCATCCAATAGGAAGACAAAGTTATCAAATATAATTTATTGCACATATTATAAAACATTGCTTATATATTATTACATTACATTATATGTAAGCAGTAATACTCATGGTATGCCAGCACCCTTTTTAATCTAAGAGATAATAAAAACATTTCACATGTACTCAGGCTGGGAAACTTCCACATACAATTTAGTTCACTACATTCTCTTGACATTAAATAACTTTATGAGTCGTTTCGTGTGAAAATTACAAATACAATTTCACAATCTCAATAGAATATCTGTTGCCTTTGTAACAATGGAATGGCATCATAGTTAATTTAAAATCTCCGTACAGATAGATAGATTATTAAATTTTCACACATGTACATTTCACATGATAACAAAAATTATATTTAAGCTGACTTTCGACATCGACCAGCTCTCAGCTTATAGCCAGGCTGACATATGGGTAAAGTATCAATCAGGATGCGATTATCAACAATGGGAACTTCAGTTGTTGCTGATGCCGTTGTGTTGACCTTTTCGGTGCTGTTAACCGGGTTCATCTCATCCAAGGCCAATGTGGTGTTGTCTAAAGGTTGAGGTGATTCTGTGCTTGTGGTGCTGTTGGTGCTGTTGGTGCTGTTTATCCGATTGTAATAATCATAAAACGTTGATGGTTCACCGTTGTCAACGGGAAACACAATGCGATCATCTTTTGTAATGCTGGGTGAGCAAATATGCAGCTCAACGCCGTACATGTCCGTACAAGTCACAATAAACAAGAGCAGCACTATGTTTGTAGCTTTTCGTTGCATTGTTTATTTGTTTCCCCAACTGGACGAGAGAGCGGACAAGCGAACAACAGCAAAAAACTATAGAAACGCGTTTGTCTGCTTCCGCGGAGCTTTCGAGACTAAGCGTTGAGTAGAAATGAAGATCTCCAGCAAAACTTGTGGTAGACTTTTACGATAAGAATCGAATGTTGTTAAACGAAGAAACAAGAGAAAAAAAACACACAATGAAGCTGTGCCATCTCCACTCTAGCATAACTGGAACGTTGGAAGTAAAAGCTCGATACACGTTACTCATTGAAATGTAAACAAAAGGTCTGGTTGCTAAAGCTCTACAGTGCTTCAGAGTCGTATATGCACAGGCCCAATTAAAAGTCGCAATGTTTGAGTGATTTTTGTTTTTATTTTCTAAGCCACTTTGCGACAGTGATTTCCTTGTATTTTAAAGCCCTCGCCACAAATGGGCAGTGTCTCCAGTGTGATGCGTGGTCCAATTTGTGTAGGGACTTTCGGCGGAACTACTTTTATTTCATCAATGAAAAGATTGGTTTTATTTTTCATCGTCTCATTTTGTGGTTGTTTTGTTGCGTTCTCTATCATTTCATTCCTAGACTGTTCGGCTGTCTCAAGCTTGCTTTTCTCATCTAGTGGCAACTGTTTCGTTTCACTTTTTGGCGCTTCAGAAGTCGTTTCTCTTAAATTTCTTTGCTCCGGATATAAAATGCGATCGTTATGCATTTTATGAGCATTGCACAGTGAGCAACAGAACTGCAACAACAGCAGTAATATGTACAAGCCCAAAGGTAATTTTAAGTTTAGTTTATTTGCCATCACTTAAGAGCAAAACACGTTTGCTCTACACAAAATCAGTTTCAAGACTAAGCAACTGAAATAGCTTCAAGTCATGACGTTCAGAGCTGGCCATTTACTCAGTGAGACAAGCACAAGTTGTTGTCAGTTAGTAAGTAAGTACTTGTCTCAGTCGATAAGAAAAAAGCATGAAATATAAACTTGTATAATTGCATGCATAATGAAATTGCTTGAGAATCTGTAAGCTGCACTACTTAGTATAAATAAATGTTAATTTATTTCAACTAGTGAGCTTAACAAGGCTTCAATATACTAACGACCCTCATTCTTCGACTAAATGTGAGAATGTTATTGGGAATAACGGATGTAATTACATCAAAATATTATATATAGAAAGTTATAATATAAAGTTATAACATAAGTAAGACAGACTCAATCGTGCACAAGAAATTGAATGCTATATTTTATTGATTTTATTTATAGAAAGAAAAGTTGAAATGCAAACACAGCATAAGTGATAAGATGATTGCATTTTCCAAAGAAATTTCTCGCTGTTTTGGACACGTGGAACAAGGTACGGCCATCATAACCGATCGGAAGAGTCTGTGCTATGGAAAGCTGTTATCCAAAGAATCCTCTGGGAATGTTGTCAGGACCAGGTTGCATTATTGTGGCCTCCTTTGGTGAACCAGGTCTTGGTCTGGGATTTTTTGGCGCACTTCCTGTTGGTGGTCCGCTTTCTCCTGGTGGTGGTCCTGCTGCGACTAGAGCCACTCCAAGAACGATCAGGAGAATGAATAAGAGGTTCATATTAAACTTTTTAGTTTCAATATCTTCTTTGTTATCTTCTCATTTTCTTATATGGGATTGATGTGTCTGACTAAATTGTGTTCGCTTACATAATGTATATGGTTTAACGGTTTCTAAACGGGTGAAGTTAATTACAATTTACAGCAATACTGTTTTGATTTTACACTTAATCTTAATCGTTTAGAGATAGAAACGTCTAACTTGACGCGTCCCTGATTGCTGATCACGAACTGATATTCTTTATGGGTCGGAAAAGCTATCTTCTGTCTGTTACATACATTAAAAAACTTGTATACCATTATTGTATGCTTTTTCAATATATTATTTAAATGTATTAAATATTTAATTGTTAAATAATAATGAAATATACTAAATAATTTGAACAAAAGTTTTAAACCAGTATGAAAAACGTTTCTCAAATACATTTTAATTGGCATACATATTTTTATTTCGACAATATATTATTGTTTTTCCATAATATATATATATATAGAAAATAAGCGATATTTGCATTTACTTTTACTTGTCTTTATCGGCATTAACAGCTTAATAAATTAGAGCGTGTCCAAGTTAATTAGATGCGACTTCACAATATGTTTACCTTTATCTTTTTAGTTGTGAATGGTTGAAGTACACGGAAGTGATGCCAAATTCATAATTAAATAATTTTTTAATATATCGTAATGAAGACGTATAAATGTAAAAATTCTTCTGGCAGAGTCCAACCGTAAGAGTGAGCCAACCACGTTTTGGGTCTCTTCAGAAAAGTGCGACCTTTTTTTTTGTAAGTGATAAGAAGGAACACAAAAATAATGAGAAAATGCTCTACATAAAAATGTCATTCAAATTGGCAAACTTTTAGGAAACGCTGGCAACCCTGGGTTAAATGCTGAAAAACCTTTTTGCGACCTGCCCATTGTATGTAGTAGTACATATAAAAATACATTAAAATAATGCGTGCTTGGCACTCCGGCAGCTGATGCAAAACACCAACTGAAGGAGGCCTTTCCGTCCTGCCGTATTACCATTTGTTTATGACAACCTTCAATAAACAATGCCATACATATGCAAAATAAGCCGTAGTGCGTGTATGTTTCTGTGCGAAATAAAATACGCAAGTCAATAGAAAACATTTTTTATGAGCAAATGAATAACGCTTTACCTGGTAATTGTGGTTGTCTTCTGTTCTGCTTTTCTTGCAAGGGGTGGCTTTGGGTTCTGCTAAGTGCGCCATGTATCTTTTGTCTCTGAATGCGGACAATGAAGATGCGTCTGTTAATCAGCGGCGTTTTTGTCTTTGCCAAAGTAATCAGTAAATATTTGAAATTTTCTTGGCTTTCCTTGGCAGTATTTGTTGCGGGCTTTCTTTTATTCATTTTCATAAAAGCAATTTGTAGTTTGGCTGCATTTTTGCTTGCCGTTGATTGAAGTACACGTTTTAAGTTGTTTCTTATAGTTTGCATTGTTAAATATTCCCAAATAAATGTTTCTCACAAGCTTCAAAGTAAATAATGAGTTTTTTTTCAACAGTTTTCGTCTTCCGCTAAAAAAAATGTTCATTTATTTCAACTAGTGAGCTTAACAAGGCTTCAATATACTTACATATCTTGGAATTAACATGCAAATCTATGGAAGGATTTAGATCAAAATATGTATATATATAGTTATAATATAAAGAAGGCTCTAGTCGAGAAATCTCGACTAGACGATACCCTGAAACTTATACTTTACGCGTACAGTTATTGATGTTTCAATGTTTCAAACGGCTTCTCCAAGTTTTTCAAACTGAAGATTTTGCTATTATCGATCAAATATGTATATCAGAAACGGGGAGAGTATCGAAAATTTGAAACAAAATTGTACTGGCTTAGGCGAGCTTATGTTAAGATTGTGGAGACGGAAGGACAGACAAACAGACATGACAATATGAACACGGCTTTCGATCCTGATCAATACATGTATATATATATAATATCAACTGAGCGATGTTGCTTTATTTACTTTCATCTACTTTAAAGCAAAAGTAACCTCGAACAGCGCCTCTTATTCATCAACCAAAGAGCTCTTATCAATGTGCCTTATATGGCAGCAACTGCTTTCGAATTATTAAATAACATTTTCAAGCTCAAAACAGTTCATAAGTAAACTAAATTCAACTGGCATTGCGTCAGTTATATTTGCAGACTTGCCCGCCAAACACTTTAAGCTAAACCTTAAAGCAAAAATGCTGCAAGGACTTTTGCGTGGTGTCCTTTACGTGCTCGTATTGTTGGCATTTTACCAAGGTATCGTTGTTGCAGCCTCGTTGGACAGTGAAATCGTTGAAGCTGAAACCACAAACCCCAGTTTGAGTGCAACCAGCCATAACAGTAATATCTCTGTACCGGAATTACCAAAGTGGCCTACAAGTAATGACACAATCCGGGTGAGGCCCTACAACATATTGGAAACCAGCTGTCCACACGGTTATGTATTAGCCAATAAACATTGTCATAAGCGTGTTAGAGATACAACAACTATGCATTAAATGTTCAAGTGTGCTTGAAGAAATATTACAAATATATATGTTTGAATTTTCGTTTGAGTTAAGGTAATGCCAGCAAATATGGGAAGGGAGTTAAAATTGTAATACTGAAAGTAAGAGAACGTTCCTGTCACACGCCATATTTGATGCTCTTTGTTTATGTTCGATCTGGCCGACGGATATGCAGAGTGCACAGTGCTTGTCATTAGTTAAAAGTCCATTAGGCAAAAATTCAACCGGCTGACGTTCTAACGGTCCAAAGGCAATATGCAACGTGTCCACGTTTCTGTCATTAACAGGTAGCAGCTGCATTGATGTCCAGCACAGCACGGAGTCCAAGCATCACTTGCCCCAAAGCGCCGTGCGGCGTATTAATTCATGCCATAAAATATGGCTACACTTTAGGCCAACGAGGCGAGCAGCGAAATTGACAAAGACCCAGTCTGGGTGAGAGGTGGGCTTGGACAAGAGACATTGGTGAAAGGGAGCTTGAATGAGTTAATTAAGCGCCTCACGGCCGCCAGCATAATTTCAAGTCATTTATCAGTGACGTTTCGGTTTGGAGGACACGGCCGAAAATGCAAATTGGCTTAGATCATTGGAGTAAATGTGTTGTAGTATACGGGAAATGGCCAAATGGCCCAAGTTGCCAGACATACAAAAACATGTTGGCATCATTATAACTGCATGTGTGTGAGTTTATTGTTTATTGGGTGTGCGGACAAACATTTACATATTCTGACCCAATGGATTTTCCAGCCAGGGATAGACAATTGGACACTTGTCGCAGACACTCATGTAGCGCGTCTCGCCGGTGGATATCTTTTGGACATTGCAGTTAACGCGTTGACAGCTGGTATTTGGATTCTTCTCGCATCCCTTGAATGGTTTACCCAACACCGGCTTTTTCACATACTCCAGCATGCGGCTAACCCCAGTCATATAGACATCCGGATAGGTGGACAAATGATGAATGAATCTGGGGAAGGAGAAAAAGTTTAGATTAGGACAGATAAAAGAACGTTGCCGTTTCCCGAAACGTACTTTTTGAAGGCAGCGAAGTAGTTGCGACCCCTAGCGAACCAAGCGGCATGTAGATACATTCCAAATGGGGCCCTATTGCTGTGGTAGTGCCGATTAAAGTTCTCAAGCATCCACTCAAAGAGTGCATCCACATCATCAGCTGGTGGGTAGACGCAGGCATCAATCATCGAGCAAAAGTAACCCTCTGTATCCGTCCATGTGACCATTGGATTAACCCAAACACCTGGTAGTGCTGCATCCGCACAGGGTCCAATCTGGCAATCCTGTGTGGACAAATAGTCCAAAGTGTAGGGCCACATCGGCGGTTGCCTGAACTTCTGTGTTGGCCAAGAGCTGTCATAGCTCAGACCCAGATTCTTCACCGCCTCAAAGGTGTTATTGCCGGAGATTTGAAGGAAGGGCAAACGCATACCCTGCACTTTCTTCGGATCGACCTTGGCAAACGTTTCCAACATCAGCAACTGTGCACCGAACTCACGTTCAATGGTCTCCACGTTCGCCTTGCGCCAGTAGTCGGTGCCATCGCCATGGGTCACCGAGTGTAGGGCAATCTCGTGACCAGCATTGTACAAGGCATTCACATTCACATAATCCGTGTACTCATGCGATAGGAAGAAGGTGGCCGTTGCGGGACAACCATCGGGATTGGTAAGACCACCAAAGAGCATATCGTATTGGGCAGAGTTCACAGCATTCACAGCATCATCGAAGGTGATGGTAACAAACTGTAGGAAAGAATGCATTTTCGATGGATCCCGAACAGGATAACTTATGAAACTTACCTGCGGTATCTCCTGTTCCTTACCCTTGAATTTGGGACGTGGTAAAATCAAATCAGAACAACGACAATCGGGCAATTTGCATTTGGCTGGCGAGCAGGGTTCAGCTTTTTGAAGCACCTGCCTCTCCAGTTGTGGTTCCACAGTGGCCTTTAACTTCTTCTTGGTATTCTTCGACCTTTGCGCATCACTGAGCAGAACTATGGACAACACCAGTCCAAGTACAAAAAAAAGTGCGTATTTCATTTTTGGACCAACGTCTTTTCACGTCGTCAGCCAATATATACAGAGATTTTGTGCTCTGTGCTAAGGTTTTTATAACATACGAGATGGGAAAGATAATATCTTATCGAGAAATTGAAGTGAAAATATGATTTGCTTGTTGAACATGATTCTGCATATTATTGTTAGGTGTGCCTATGTACTTAAGTACATACATATGTTTCAATAAATTCGGAAATGTTTTTATATTGCCGCATGTTTTTATCGGTGTGGTGAACATTTTGAGGTGACTTTAGTACCTCAAAAACCATAATAGTATAAATAACTTTATTTTGATATTAAACCGACTCGTACTATACTTTATACAAATTATGATGCTGACTGATAATTTTTTAGAATCAATTCGAATTATTTATTGGGCAACAAACTTGCTTCATTAGCATAACCAAAGTGAAGAACTTAACAGCTGAGCCTTGAGTGGAAAACTTTAGCAACTGCAGCAACGATTCCAAATTACTATTATGACAGACCCCAACAACCAAAACAACAACAACAAAAGGCCCTTGAAATCTGTAAACAAGTGCTTCAAAAAACTTTTGCGGCACGACGGCAAGTTCTCTCTCTCTCCCTCTATCTCTCTCTCCCTCTCTGTCGCTCTCTGCCAACGAAATGGTGTAAAGTGCTCCCCAACCCCTAGCTGTAGACACCCCCAGCCCTTTTCAAGGTGTCCCTCAGCAATGACAGCCAATCAGAATATGCCAAATCTCTGCAATGGACAAAGAGTCAATAGTCTAACGATTGAAATTGGCAAAGTTCAAACTTAAAGACATCAGCTTTATAATCATTTTTCTAATATTTTGTCTGTTAGCAGCCGTTGCCAATTTTTTTGGCACGCTTTTGCCAACTGACTAACTGACTTTTTTTTATTTTTGTTTGGTACACGCCTACAAATCATTTTGGTCACGTTCCGAGGGCGTTGCCGGGCAGAGGGGTAGGTGCCCCTTGCACACACACACACACACACACATAGACTAGCCAGCCAACCAATAGGCAGCAAAAGTACGAGAACAGCAACCAAAAGAGTCTCTCTCGGTGCGTAGCAGTTGCAGTTGTAGGGGCAGGCATGCAACATGTTTGAGTGAGTTTGAAGCCAGCTTGCCAGCCTGCTCCCAAGTGACGTATGCGCAATGTGTCAAATGTGATACGTGAAATGTGAAATGTCAAGAAACCTTCTGCACTCAACATTGTAATACTTGCATAATAAAGATTGAGGGCAGCTTGAGTGCCCCAAAAGAGTTGATTGAAATTTGATTGACAACTACAGCATGAAGAATGAAGATGAATCTGCAAAAAAAACACATACACACATGCACGCACAATTCGCACTCATTAGTTTATAGCCGAGGCGTCGGTGCGTGAAATCAAAGTGAAAATTGAGAAGCCAACCGCAACACACACACACACACACACACTTGTCTCACGTGGCACAAACTGCTTTAAAATGCAAATCCAATACAAATGTAACTCATATCTAACGCATAGCTGCCTCACGCACGTATGAATCTGGCAAAAAATATATCCTATGCACATAACTAGGAAGGGATGGATGGAAAGGTGTTGGTTTGGGTGGTGAAATTGTGGTTGCTTCTTTCTTCTTCTTAAGCAAGCTTCGCAATAATCACAAACTAATTTGCATAGTGAAATGACAGCAGAAAAACATATCAAAGCTGCTCGGGGCAGGGGAAATGTTAAGTAAATAATAGGGATAGGAATATAATTGAATTGGCATAACCTTCTCAATGTGTGTAACATAACGGTCCCACTCGGGTTTCTCTTATAACTATAGTTTTATTTCCTAGGAATTAACTATCAAAAAAAAATTTAATAAAAAACAACAAAATTTTTGGAAGTTACTTAAAAATGTCAGAGAATGAAAAGGAGGAATCTAAGTGCAGAAAAAGACTAGACAGCGTGGCTAAATACAATAGACATCTGCAGAGCAATGAGGTTCTAACATTGCACTACCTGGGACTACCCTATGTGGTGCTGTGTCGTGAACCGCAGCTGCGCCTCAAGCTGCCGCTTAGTACGTGGAACTATCACAACGAGGGCACGGCGAAGGCGCGTGGCATTGCGTTGCAACTGATCTTCACGTGCCCCACCAACTATCCGTTGCAGGTGCCACGCATCGATCTGGTCGAGCAGCGAAATGTAAGCGTTCCACTTGAGATGAGACTGCGCGCTCAGATCACTCAGACGTTGCAGCAACATTTGGGCCTGTACATGATTGTGCCTGTTGTGACACGGGTGCAAATGCTGCTCAACAACGAAATGCGGAGACAGGAGCAACATTAAAAGCAGCTTCCCGATTTGTCTTCTTCTCGTATACTTTATTTTTTCCTTCTTTTTCGTAGAGGTGTAACGGGGCGGGGCAGTGCAGAGCGGTTGCTCGTAAAGGTTGAGTGTCTTTTGCTGTCCTAACTGAGTATAACTGTTACTGTTTCACCAGCCATGCACAGAGAGAAAACAGTGTTGCGATTACAGTATCGACTCTATGACTCGAACTAAGTAGATTGAATATATAAAAGATCTTTTGTGTACTAACTTTCTCACTCTTTGATGTTTTCATTATAGTTAAGAACGTACTCAAAGAGTTCTTGGATTTTTTTTCCGTATTGCAGGTACGAATATAGTTGTGATGTAAGTTTTCTCTCTGTGTTCTATGTTCTGTTCGTTGTCTGGCCATCAGAATCGCAAGTGTGCTACGTGCACAAACATGTTTGCTGTGGAAAGCTTTGTTGCGTGGCTCGTAACTCACGCAGGATACGTGACTTTTGGCATTGGGCAGCGCTATCCTGACGTAGTGTGTTGTATGCAACACTTGGCCAAATGTTAACACGTGCCACAGGACGAATGCTCATTAATTGGCGACCCTGTCCAGTTTGAGTTCAGACCCATTGCATTTACTTATCTTTATATGCGCATGCCAAAGCACTTGCCACAGATAAAACTAGAGAGAGAGAGAGAGAGAGAGAGACAGAGAGATTGAGAGAGCGCTTAGTCCTTAGCACATGCACACATCCTTGTTACATTTCCTTCCGTTGTCGGCGCGCAAATGAAATTGCCAGTCAAAAAATGGTCGAAGACATTCACAGAGATGCAGCAACAGCATGAACAGAAGCATCAAGCAGCAGCAAGCTCCTTGGTCGCATCCTGTTTATCCTTAAGCGTGTGCAGCACCATTGGCGGCGGCGTCAAAGTCCTTTTTGCTCCTTTACTTGCAATGCCGGATGTCTCTGGGTAATTTAGATAGCTGCAGTTCTTGCCGCACAACTTGCATAATGTCACTTTCAAAGAGTTTTCGGGTACCAAATTGGCAAAAAAAAAAAAAAGAACGCCATAAAATAAAAACCTAGAGAATCCATTCAGACAGGACATGCATATGCACAAGTTTGGGGGAACGAGCATGCTTAGCTTTAAGTCAAGGGATGTGTTGATAAGTAAATCGTTAAGCATAAATAAGAAATGTTTGCTGCAAGGCAACTTAACAGGACTTTGAACTTGGTTACCTCTCTAATTTTACAAGACAACTCAAAAAACAACACTTAATAAAAGGTTGAGAGTTTAAATCCTTAACGAAAACAGCTTCCTAGTATTCACACATTTCAAGTAGGTAGTTCAACTCAAACTTCTTTTTGTTGGCGCAATTTTTGAGAAATGATTCTTTCTTTTTGGCAAGCTTGTAAGTCAACCGCAAACAGATATTTCTTAGGCATTCAATCTTTAATGCCGGCTGTGACGACATTGGCGACTGTATGCCCGAAGGATTTGTGCGTAATGAAAAACTGTCACGACATACCACGGAACGATGGATGGAGTCGAGGCTTAGCCATCGCAGGTATTGCAAAATTGAAAAGCGCTTCGTCGTCGTTGTCGTTGTCGTCGTTTGGGTTTGTCGTGGCATTAAAATGGCAAATTTGTGTGCGTCGCCAATGCGGCAGGACATTTCACGGACATTTATGGCCGGTAACTAAACGACGCCAGGCAGACAACGCCGGAGACAGGCCATAAAAAGAACGGCGACGCTTGCGTGATAAGCGCATAAATCAGCTAAGACCGAAAGTCTACTTAGTCCTTAGACATGTCCCAACTGCACTCGCTTCAGCCTTAACCCTTAACATCTGCCCGACTGACTTTTTAATTATTTGTAATGACATCTGCCTCATCCTGCAATTGGTGTTCCATTCGAGAAAGTAACCCTATTGGACTTATCATACTTTTCTTTAAGCTTTAAGTGAAATGAACTTGTTTATTTTTTATAGTTATTTAGACATTTTTATAGTTTCGTTTGTGAACATTTTTGTGACATATTTTTACATGTATAAAATTTGTTTCTTATTGTAAACAACTTTAAATGTTTTATGCATTTATTTCAACAACAAATTTTACGATTTTTTTTACGTTTATTCATTCATTACACGTACTTACAAAAAGCCTATATCCATTATCCCAGCTATAATTTGCTTTTGTTCTTTTTGTTCCATCTATGAACTAAGTAAGGAAATCCTTACAAAAGTCTTACCTTAAGATTACATTTGATAATGCATAAAAGTCCAAGCCAAAGTGCAAAATCACAACGCGAATTGAATTTTTGATAACCAGCAAACTGACCATAAATACGCCATCTGTTGGCGGCCCATATGACTATGTGTCTGTTTGTCTGTCTGTCTGTGTGTTGGTGTTTTCAGGCTCATTGCTTATGCTCGAACACGAAACAAATTCAAATTACAAATTATGTTGTCATTTCGGTTGGCGCTTTACGAGACAGCTACCCCCAACAACAACACACACAAACAGACGCAACGCAACCATCAACATCTCAACCCTCACCCCTCAACCCTCACCCCCCCACCTGTCAGAGTTGGCAACGTGATGTTGTCTCTGTCGTCTGGGGGGGGCAGGCAGAGCCACTAAGTAGTAAATGTTAATCCTCTGGCAGCGCTTCATTTTGCGCGGTGTCAACTATTTAGTTTCCGGTTTTAACTTCCACTATAAACTTGGCATTATGTGTCCGCTTTTATTGCATACTTGCAGTCATCTCTCTCGCTTTCTCGCTTCCTTGTTTCTTCGTGAACCCCAGTTGGGTGGAGAGTGCACACGTCTTCTTCACATTAAGCATGTTTATGGTCTTCCACCCAATGGACAAGGTTTCGGGCTAAAGTCCAGCGTCTTGTTGCATGCCACACCACACACGCACACACACTCACACACACACACACACACACACAGTTGTGTATATATTTTTCTCGCGTTGCAGTCATAAATGCGCTTAATTGGCAATTTTTGTGTAAGCGTGTGGAAATTCTTATACACCGCTTGTAAAAGTTGCAGTCAGTTTGGCTTGAATCATAAATGCTATATATCCTATATATACTTTGGTAACTTACTTCTGTAATAGCTTATACTCATATTTTTATTACGCTCATAGCTTCATTTTTTTTGGTGTGGTACGTGTCTTCAACTGGGATTTCCACAATCTTCGAGCTACCTTTTGTAATCAAATTAAATATGTATATGTTTTTTTTGAGAGTCTTAAAATGTTATAGCTGCAATTTGGAATACTTAATTGGAATTCCAATTAGTTTAAGGCAGTTGTCTCGCTCTCATCAACCACAAAAATCAAATGAAATTGAATGACAATTGAAAAGTTAAACGCATACATAGCATGAACATCTAGGAGATGTCATAGGCCAAAAGCATTAATATCATTTTAGCCCGCTTACATACATGACTGTTAGCCCTGTTACCCTTGCCACGCATGCTGCTCTCTCTATCTCTCTTTCTAGAGATTCTATTAAAAACGCCTGTCATTGCTGCCTGGCATCGTTATTGTCCAAGGGCAGCAAACAGAGCAAAGCTGAGGCCTGAGTTTTCCTTTGCCAGACATGCTTAGTCCTTACCAGACATTGCCAGCAACGTTGTTGTTGTTGTTGTCTTCTGGCAGAAACCATTATTCTTCAACAACGTGCATTATATTATCCTTTGGCTCGACTTTGGTGCACGGCATTTGTATGCACGCCGAGCTAGCGCGAATTGCATTTGGGGTTTGGGGGTTTTGGGGCCTTTGCTGCAGATCCAACATTGTGTGTGTGTGAGAGAGAGAGAGAGAGAGCTTTTGAGCTGTCGTCACTGCAATTTGTATTTGCCGCCTTCTTGCTTGTCGTCTTCGTCTTCGTAGTCCTCGTCCTCGTTCTCGTCGTCTGTAACTTGTTTTTTATTGGTTTTCCCGTTTTAAATTTCAATTTGGCGCTGGCCTGTAAGCAAGATGTATGTACATGCATACATCCGTTTTATACAACTCGGTTGTTGCCCATCGGTGTGCCATATGTTCCTGGTGCATGCATGCCAGGTGTGGCGCCTTCCACCCAAACTAGGCGATTTATACGCGTCACATCGTTCGAAATGACAGTTGCCGTCTTGGCAGCTAACTGAAATGTCACTCAGCACATACAGCCTGTGTGTGTGTGCGTGTGTGTGGGAGTATCTTGTTACACTGTTAGAAATGTTTTCGAGGAAATTTGATTCAAATATCATAATACTCAATTTTTTTCTTGGAAGTTGTTCTTGAGTTTACTGTAAATGTTCCCGATTCCAGGAGAACTAAAAAATATTCCAATTTTTTCAATTCTAATTTGCGTTTCAATAATTTGCTTTTCAATAATGCCACTAAATTAAATTGAAACATTTTTTTAACCGTGTATGCTCTGCCTCTCTTTCCCTCTCCTTCTATGTGTTGAACGCTTCCGTTGTTATTATGCTATTACATAAGGTATGAGGCTTAACACACACCTTTTACACAGCATTTAACCCAAAACATGCCACTTAGCTGAACGCATTTATCAATGCGTGTGTACGTATACGTGATTTAAGCCTCCGAGCCACCTTTTCTACCCATTCTCTGAGCTCCGCCTTTAACATCACATTATCAGCCATCAGCCATCAGGCATCAGGCATCAGCAGCATCATCATTATCATCGTTTGCCACACTCAATACGTGTGCCTCGCACACACATACACACAAATACATACATGTAGCCTCCGTTGACGCTGCATTTTCGCTTACTGCGATTATCAAACGTTTCCGGTTCCGAATCCGTTTGCCCTCTCTCGCAGCTCGTTTTGTGGCTTAAGGCTGTGCTACAAAAATTACATGCCTTTTGTTTTTTATCTAATGCTGTGCCACATTTTCGGGTCTTAAGGGTCGTGAACTCGATATGTGTTCGTGTGTTAGAGTGTGTGTGTGTGTTAGTGTGTGTGTGTAAAACGTGCGAGTGCCTGCTTGCCTGCTAGACATTTTTCACATTTGCAGCCAACACAATTGGGACCTCTATGCACGCCCTTCACTCAACACCCTCCTCCCCTTCGAACTAGTATTCGTTTTGCTGTGTAATTCGATCTATTATCAGTTGTCATCGTCCCGAAATTCACACATTCGCATAGGCATTGTCGTTTTGCTTGATTTGTGCCAACAGCAAAACAGCTACAAAAGAAATCGTCGCACAGTGTGTTGTAAGTACGAGTTATAATATATTCGAACTTCCACATAATGAATCTTTAGGAAATTCTTAATAAAGAATGAAAATTAATTCGATATCTAGAAAACTATGAAAATTCGACTATACATAACTTATTTACGTATTTTCCACACATGGAAACACAGAATTATGTTTTATGTTCGAATGATCTCACCAGAAATGTTTGAGATTCTTCAATTCCATTGCAAATTGCTTTCAATAAGTATAAAGAACTTCAATCAAGCGCTTTTTTAATATATATATAAAAAAAAAGATTTGAAACGCTCTTTTTAACATTTTTTATTTAATTTTAATTCTATTTTAACTCTAGTTCGATTGGGATTTATGAGAAAACAAATATCAAAAGTTTACAAAGTATGCATATTTATATTGTAATATTTGATGCAATTACCTTTCCATTACGTTTCTTCTGTTATTTTTATCCCACACAATTTGAAAAATATTTTTAAATTCCACTGTGCTTCGGTTTACCTAAGCATCCCATCCCAACCCCATACCTAGCACTCTACCAATTTGTTCCTAACGCATTGTTTTACGTGCCATTTCACAGCTGAAATTGGAACTTTTTCAAGCCCAAAATACCGAAAGACAAACGGGAGCGTATACACTCGAAAATACAAGTGCCGTACGAGCGAGTTGAAGATGGAAATGCGGCAACAAAGCCTGAAATAGGAAACTTATGGCTGGCTGATGGTAGCCGAGAGCCGGAAGAGGGTGGAGTTTAAGTGTAGAGTCTGAGTGTTGCGTGCCTAAGTGTTGCATTTACATGCGAGAGGTAATACAATTTGTGTCCTTATGTGTACTGTCTTCCCTTCTTCCCACTGCCCCTTTTCAACAAATGGGCAACAACTGCGTTGAGGCGTGAATTGGATAATATATACAATACGCACATATGAGCATATCTTGGCATGTGCTGCACAAAACCAATGAACTAGATGGACATCCGCACGAAACAAAATGTTGCATTAAGGTTTCGGGTGGTTGGAGCCGGAGTAGTGGGAGGATGAGCTTGTGCGGCATATTAAGTAAAAATTAGCAACAGTTGCGTGCCAGCGCGATTTGCCAACCGAATATGTCAAGTTAATTTAATGTGCCGTGAACTCTGATGTGTGTGAGTGAGTGTGGGTGTGGGTGTGTGTGTGATCGAGTGCCAGCTGCGGCGCGTAGACAACAGCACAGACACATGTTACGGCCCAGGCGGATGCCACTACGTGCAATAATTTGCGCAATTACTTGGCAAATTTGTTGTATGCATGGATGTGTGTATGTGTATGTGTGTGTGTGTGTGGGGGCAATGGAGCCAACAAAAAAGTGTATATTTGGGCATACTTTCACACCACCCGCACACACACTGCCCCCTCCTGTGGCCTTGGAGTACGTGAGCGCACATGTTAAATTCAAATAAATTATGCCTCAAGACATTTTACAATTCTATTGCCAGCTTTCAGGCGCAATATTATGAATTGTGTGAACCAATGCGACCCTGTACCACACATAAAATAAACAAGATGAGGGCGGGGTATGATAGTGTTGTAAACGTTTGCAGTTGGAAGGAAGAATGAATATACACATAAAGCTAAGATATATAAGAGATTTTTAAGCTTAGTAAAGAGAAGATCTTATTTTTCACATTTTATAACATTTTTATCGAACATACATTTTTATCGAACATATCCAGCGCAAAAGTCTAATTCAAACTGTTTATCTGTTATATATCTCGAACAAATCTGAGAAAAGTCAAAAAAGCTGAGTACAAAGAATCTTCTGGTCTATATACTTATTTGGAATTTTTTAGTAAAGTTGAAACTGGGTTTGTTCCCATGCAACTCTCCTCATATTGATTCACAGGTTACCCAAAAGCCCAGAGAATCTTCTTGGTCTGGAACATTAATTTTAAGTTGACGCCTTGGAATGTTCTTTCTATGCCAGTTCAACAAATTATGCATTTAGTTGAACCAAAAATTTTGGATGCAGAAGAAAACGTACATGTGCCATGTGGGCAGCTACGTGAGAGGCGTGCAAAAAAAAATAAAATGAATTGAAATGTAAGAAAATGCTTTGCCAATGGCCTAAAGAGATATTGAAATATATTTACTCGCATGTTTCGATGCAGATGCCAAACTGCAGCAAAAACCTCAACGCTTGCCACAATTGCTACTTTTTGGTGTTTTTTACTAGCTTTACGTTTTTTTTTATAGCTTTTTTTTGGCAATATTTTTTAAGCTAGCTCATAAAAATGTCAAATGATTTGCATACACGTCAGCTTTGCGACAACTACTTGACAGACATTAATACACTTAAGGCGCCTGGTAAGGGACACGGCATTATCCCAACATCCTTCAAGCAAACAACGGCGACAACTTAACTGACATAATACAATAAGGCAACAATGTTGCCAGCTTGCTTGCTCGCTGCATGCATAAAAATCAGCTGGCAGCACCAAAAAAAAAATGCCGTTAGACACCACCCCAGCCCACATCTACTTATGAGCAACTCACATGTCAAGTAAGTCGCGTTGCGTTCTTCGTTCTCTTCTTTTTTCGGTGTGTGTGCACGTTGTTAACAAATTGCTTTTGTGCAAATTTTGTCACTATGTAAAGCACAACATATCCAAGCAGGACAGCACACAGAGCGTCTCCTATGAAGACAGCTTTGAAAATTTGCATTGCATACTTCTCGGCGCGCTTGTTTAACTTCATTAGCGTTTATTTTCGTTCTCTATATATGTTTAGAATTAGATTGGCCCGAGGCCAGTCTTCATTGTTGGCCTTTTGGGAGCGCTCTTTGGCATGCAATTTTGTCTATGCTCAAGATGGATGATTATATTTTGTTCAACTGCTTGACCGGATAATCAGAGCAAATGTGCTTTGATTTCGATTTGCATAGACTTGACATGCAGGCGCACGCACAGTGGCTAACAGTACAAATACTTAGATTTTATTTGTTTTTAAGGGAGTTATTATTAGTCTGTTTAACCTTGCAAGACAGGTTTGGTTTCTTTGTGACGCTTCTTCTGATGCAGTCTGTCATAAATTTTAAACAAATAGATTTGTCATACACTATATATATTTTTTTGGTAGCCACTGTACACAAGTAAGGACCGAAAAAAGATGAAAAGCTATTTACATTTTGCATTTGCGTGGTACAACAAGGAGACGTTGTGGAAGCGTAGGCAAGGACAAAGGAGCAGCACTGCAAGGCAATTTATCATAAATATTTGTCAACTGCAGCAAACTTATTTTACGCTCGGACAAGCAGCCAAGGAATGTGACCAACAAACAAAAAAAAAGTAAGAAAAAAGGAACGCTAACGGCAAACTAGTACATGTACAAATAACTTAGCTTTATTCCTATAGCTTAGCACAACTAAATCGTATATAGTAAAGTTATAGTTAGCACTACAAGTACTGCCATATTAGCCAAATGGCCAAGATGACGCCCAGCACCAGATCCATGGGCAAACTGAATGTATCCCTCTGGGATTGTTCGTGTCGCGCAATCTCAATGATCTTGTGTGTGGCCAGCAGCCATTGTTTCACCACCGAAGCCTCGGCGGCAATGAAGGAGTATTCATCACGCTTCGGCTTATCCTTATCCTGCTGCTTGACGAGCAGATTGATAGTCTTATTGGCATTGGATGTGGCCAACTCCAATGGACGTTGCAGCTCCACATGCTCCCAATTATAGTGCTGCCTGAAGGCCAAACGTCGCTTACGCACCTCGGTGCAAACCAGACAGCGATCAAATAGAAAGATCTTGGCACGATATTTCTTTTTCGTGGGAAAATGTTGTGCATCGAATTCCGTGGCGCGACGAAAGTTGCCCTGTTGTTGTAGATCGAACTGCAGAGAACGAAAATATATATATATTAGTTTTGTTTGAATATATATATAGGTTTATTGTTATTGTTCGCACCTCATTCAGTTCATCTATGTTGGGTATCTCCTCGGCCTGATTGACCACATCCAGCTGGCGTCGCATTCGCGTTTCCAGCTTGCAAACCGCACTCAGCACGGGCTTACAGCTAATGCCGCTCTTATAAAACTCCTAATGCCATAAAAACTGGGTTATTAACTATCTGAGCTTGATATATATATGTATACTTACCGATATAAATTGCTGTAAGAGCAATGGATATCTGGTCAGTCTTTGTATGGGCTGCACTAGGAAACTATCAATGCCCAGTTTGTCTTGTATTTTCGTTTGATAGCTCTGAAAATAATACAGCTGATAGGTATACATTTTTAATTGTTTCTTAACTTATGCTTACCTGCAGCCATTCACGATTTTCTTGACGCAGCTGCATTGATTGCTTTTTTGCCATTGTGAAGCGCACATAGCCATAAAAATTGTTTTTCTGTAAATAATAAATTCAAATAATTCGATTAAGTTACAAGGTAAAAACTTTTGCAAAAAAGATTCCTTTTATACATTAAATTAGTTGACAGTCAAATTATAAAACTATTCTAAACCTGTCCCAAAAATAACTTGAGATATATGCAGAGAAAAAATATATTTTGACATAAATTTATTTAGTAAATTTGCAAACATTTTGTCAAACAAATAACAGAACAAAAGGCGAGCAGTTGTTATTTAAGGAGCTTACTCGACTGCAAGATACTCTGCACCACAAAATAAGTAAATACCCTGTCAAAAAAATAGTTGAGATTTATTCACACAACTTTGTGGAATAATTTAAGTTGAAACATCTCTATATTATAGTAAAATCATTAAAACAAGCCAAGACCTGCATCGAGCAGCACCTACGACCTCTTTATCTTCTTATCAGCAGGGTATTTTTTGTGCTTTTGATATTTAAAATGAACAATTTTCATAAAATTTTAGTCACAATGCAAATGACTCAGTGGCAGAAAATGTCCAAACAAAAATTCATAGTGAAAATGAACTCAGTTTAATTTTATTATAGTTTATTATAGAAAATGCTTTGTGTGTGTGTGTGTGTGTGTGTGTGTATGTTGGGTTTGTCTAACACGTACGACAATTGTTTAATGCAATAATTGAAGACATTTGACATGCAAATGCAGCCAGCAGCAGTCAACATTTTGTGGCATGCCACATGAGAGAGAAAGAGAGAGATTACAGTATCAAGAATCAAGAAGCCGGAGGCAAATGCAAATATTGTCACAACACCAACGAATTAAGCCAGCTAATCTATTGCCTGTCAGCATATCTTATAATTATTATTCCATTTGATTATGGGTTTTGATTTGATTCACAAGTCAAAAGGAGTGGCGTTTGTGGGGGGGGGGGGGGGGGTTGACTTAACGTTTACCTCAATCGGATAATCAAATTAAATGCATCACAAAAACTAAGCCAAGCCAACAGACACAGACATTCGACTATTTTACATTTTGAGTCAGTTTGGAAAACTTTGCATTGCACCTACAAAAGGTGAGGGCGAAGAGGAGGAGCGCAGGGGGCCTTGAGGGTCGGGTCCGGGGTGCACAGTGGAATATCAATTTTTCAGTGGCTTTGCCAAGGTTCACAGTTGGTTTGCAGTTGTGGTTCCGATTTTGCATGTGTTTGCTTGTGTGTGTGCGGTGTGGAATTACGTGACTTAAATACTCAAAAATTATGATTTCGCCAACAGACAAGTTTTGTATATATATATATATATATATATGTGTGTGTAAGACTGAGAAGCTAAGATGTCGAGCAAAAATTGAAATGGGTATTGCCCCAGACTTGAAAATAGAGCCATGTGAACTGTACTGTTTGCTGTCAAAACAACAAAGCGAACAGCTTTATTTTTATGACAACTCTTAAGTATTGGTTGGCTTAGGTAAGGTTAACACAGGCGAGGGGATAAGCATGCTTTTTAATGTTGTCTAAGCCAAATTGAAAAGGGCGCAGCAATGAATATGAAATTTTTTTTTGGGTTTTTACCGAGACCCAAGAAACAAACAGCTGAAACTTTGTAAATCAAACAATTTTTAAAAAATAACCATAAATTTTCACATACCAAAAAAAAAAAACACTCATAAATATTTGTAAGCGATTTAAATATTTGAAACTTTACTTTGGTCCAAGAAAATTCTTTGAAATAAATACAAATTTAAGAAAAACTAGCCCGAAAACTAACTAACTAAGAAATTTTTTTTAAATCATAAAAATTTCAGAAAAACTAACCCGAAAACTGTTTTTCCCCACAACAGACTTGTTGAGTAAATAATTTTTTTCATTAAAAGTAAGGCCACAAATGAACGTAGCCTTCGAAACAACATAACGTTTCAATCATAATAAAACTTGGTCGAGCTATGTCAATTTGTATCCGAATAATGCTTTGACAGCCAGTCATTAGGAAGAACGAATACAGCTGCTTGAGACATGTGTGAAGAAAGATACAAAAGTAAAGTTGCGTCGCATTTCCTTCTAGAATTCAGAATCTACAGAATGTTAATAAAATGCAATGGGTTCAGGGTATAAAAATCATGTTGACGATTGGTCAGAACTTTCCAAAGTTATAACTTCCTCAAAACTTAACCGGTTATCAAATGCAATACCTTAAAAGTCATGACTTGACATATAGATTAATACTACATTTCCAGTTTATAATATAATTTTCACTCGAAATTCATGAAAAAATTCTTCCCAAAAAAATCAACACTCCGAAGTCATAACTCTCTCATAAAACTCTACAAAAAAACAGAGATATTGATAACTGTGGTAAAAATCGAACACTTTTTTCCCAATTTACGAACAATTAATATACGAATCAAAAAATAAAAAAGCAACTGATTGTGTAAGTTCTATAAAAAAATCTACGAAGCTTGTCACGAGTTGAAGGCAATTTATAAATTAGACAGACAAGCTTTTTATGGCTGCCTTTTCGATGTGTATTTTGTGAGATTTATGACCAAAAATTGAGAGGACAAGTTTTGCGAGCATGAAGACCAACTAGCTTGGTTAGATAGCCAAAAAAAGAAAACATTACAAATAATAATTAATTTAAAATTGTGAAAAGAAATCATAAATTAAAAGAAGGCGAAGTCTGGTCGAAAATGGGAAAACTAATCGGTCTATTATATTGTGTATAGCCTCATTAAACGATTAGACAAGATGCTGCAAGGAAATTCATATCAGCGATATATTTAAATATAAATTTGTTTATAGCACGCGTTGCCAAAAATATGGCTAAACAATATGTATAAACAAATTTAAGCAAATTTTGATGATACATATTTTTTACAATCACTTTTCGCTGTTTCTTTTACGTTCTGTGATTCAGTTTGAGTGAGAAAAAAGGAAGGAAAAAAAAATAACATAAATTAGTTTGCATGTTTCTTAAGCATTAACCCAAGGCTTAGACTCTGAGATTTTAAGGACCCAAAAAAAGAAAAAAAAATAATTATAATTCACGTTCTTTTGAAATGGAGTCTCCAAAAATGTTACCTGCTAAGCGCAGTATGCCACAAATGCTTGAGGCAACTGCGAACAATTCGTGGAAAACGTCATGACATAAGATAACATATTTGTACTTATACGTTCTTATGATTTTTTATTTATACAACGCTGTCTGGTGGCTTCAATTTAAATTGATTATTTGGCTGTCAACACTTTGACTGTGCCTGTGCCTGCCACAATAGCATAAAAAACACTTGCTACACTAACAGATTCCACAATAAACAACGAAAAAGAATTCTGCACATGCTATTACGTACTTATCATTTGTTCTAAAAGCAAAAAACATTGTGCTATTTCGATTATGCCAGCAAATGTATATATATAAACATGTATATGTAGACACACTGATCAAAGCTCTCTGTGTGTGTGCTTGTTAAGCGCTCAAAATCTGATGACGTCAACTTCGGCTATGAAAATGTTTTCGTTTGTGATATATTCAAAACACAATTGGGGTTGGGTACAAAGATCTCTTAATGTCTGGAGAGTACTATATAGTTCTATTAAAATCTATATAATATTTGTAAGCACGTTAGAAGCACATATTTATATGACTTATATTATTTTTTGCCATCTCACTTCAAACTACAAACAACCACATAGAGCCACTCCAATCACACAATATCTTAAAGAACTATAGCCTATGTTTTATTTCGATGATTAAGCTTTCCTATTGAAAAATTTCCTTCAAATCCATTTATTAGTTTTTGCGTAAAAGATTAACAAACATTCAACACAACTTTTACATTTATTATATTATTACGATTCTTCTGTTCCGTTTGGTTCCGAAAACTTGGAATAAATATATACAATGGTTTTCTTAATGCTTCTTGTAGATAGATTATATTTAATCTTATCAGCGGGGACTTTACTGTACTTTTAGAGGCTTCGTCATGATTTGTTGGATTTTTTTTGCTGCCACGCTAATTGGTTGAGTCGAAAGTTACTGTTTATCAATTTGTACTTAACATTGTGAATGCTCTTTAGATTAGTTTAGATTAAGTGTTAATTGTGCGAGGCAAAAATTTTAGTAGCAGTTTTAAATTTTTGCTTTTAACTTTTAAGAACTTTACTTGCGACGAAAGAAGTAAAACGTTTTGAATGGGTATTTTTAGGCTTATCATTCATCAAGTTTTGTTTATTTTAGCTCAAGTCATGTAGGCATTTATTAAGGCTTGTTATCGAGCTTTGTCTAGACAATGATTGAATAACTGCATGAATTCAAATATCTAACATCTTGTATCTTTTTCAAACACTTAAGAAAACTTTAAAACCTCTTGCCTTGATAATTCAGTATGTGTTGAACATAAGAAGTATTAGAAACAAGGCAACTCTTCAGCATATTAATGAAGGTTTTGGTTAAAACAAAATAAAATTTTTAAGAATCGTGACACACTTGTCAACAGGTGTGAACAACTGTGCTTGAATCAATAAACAAATCATTACTCAAACTGTATAAAAACAAATGTTTTGCATACAATTTAAATTGGTTGATAATTAATATGCTGAGTATTTCATTTTCAATCCCACTTACAGATGCCGTCGCTCAACTAATTTGCATTTATTACTGAACCGCAAAAATGACTTAAAGCTTACGCTAAAAATAACAAGCCACAAATAAGAAAGATAAAAAACGCACATGTTCATCTACTAAAATCTTTGTTTAAATACAAACAATTTTAAAGCACGAAATATTCAATCGCGACAACGTCAATCATAAAATAAAAAGCTTTGCCGGTGTCGCACTCAAGTAAGCAAATAACTAAACGATGAAAAAACAAGTAAGAAGGCTCTAGTCGAGAAATCGCGACTTGACTATACCCTGTGTGTGTACGCTTGTGCTGCATACTTGACTTAACTTCAATGCTCCATATCTCCGGTGTTTCTCAACCGATTTCAATAAATTTCTTATTATTTCGTGTAATGTTTCAAATGCTGTTTAAAAGTTTTCTTAATTCAAGATTTTGTAGTTATCGAAAGATTTATATCAAGTTTGAAACAAACTTGTACTGCCTAGGGATTAGACAAGCTTATGTTCCAAATCTGGAGTCTCTATATCGCCTTAAGTCTCTGAGTCTCTCTATATCGACTAGGTTGATGTTGATCAAGAATATATATATACTTTATGTGATCGTGTTATGTGTGCTTCCTTCTGCCTGTTACATAGTTTTGCACAAAACCATTATACCCTTTTTACCCGTTTTCAATGGATTAATGGGTATAAAAAATACTAACAGAGAATTAAAATGAAAAAAAGGTAATTACATAGTATTAAATATGCAAATACTCTAATATTCAGGCAATTTATTGGTGGCTTGATTTAATTGTAGTATTTAACAGTCAAGCAAATAAAAACTAACCATCCCTATTTTGTTAATGCCTCAAGATTATATTATCATTTTTAAATTGCAAACAACATTCTTGGTTTGATTTAATAATAAACATATCAGTTGTGTTTAAGTAACCCCAAAAGAAAACCCTTTGTCAAGGTATATCAACACTGTTAAGACAATACAAATAGAAACTCACAGTAAATATTTATAAATCTATTTTGCGATTAGGTAGTAAACTGTTCGATTGGCCAAGCATTGGCTTCAGAACCGGCCGAACAGCTACTGCGAGCCATGCTTAGACGGCTTTTGGGCATGACAACACGTAGTAGTAAACCCACGCCGCACTTCTCTACTCACCTCAAAGTGCGTTGCAAACTCATCGAAGAGGCCTTTCAGGTCGCGCTGATTGCGCAACATCAGTGGCAGTATTTCCTTTTCATGCAGCTGAAGAATTTCAGCAATGTTGGTCAAGAGCAGCTGCTGTCGTTGTTCACCACGTAATCCTTCCGGCAGATCCTCGAACTGCTGCAGATTGCCATAGTTGGCGAGTCCTTTGCGCAAGTTGTTCACATAGTTGACTTCCGTTTGGATGAGTTCATCGATTATGAAGCTGATCTTTTTGGTGGCATAGATTTCTGTTTGATCGCACGGAAAGAGATTCTCTAGCGACAGTGTGTCCTCATCCTCGTGACTAAATGAGAGTTAGACATTTCAACAAATTAGCAGGTTTAAAAATCGCTTGTGATCAGCTTCGGGTGGTTGGAGGGAGGGTGAAGAAAGGTTGTATGTTACTTACTACTCATCGCCCAGGGTTTCAAAGCTGAGGGTATGTGTGAGAAAACCATTGTGTGTACTATATGTTGGTGATGAGCTTGCTGTTGAGGGTGTTGCTGGTGTACCACCATTTGTTGGTGTTGTTTTTGTTGCTGCTGCATTGGTGGTGGTTGTTGTTGTAAGATTCAATGAGATGCCACTGTGAACATATAACAAAAAAAAGAACCAAGCACAAAATGTATGAGAAACACAATGGGATACAAAAAGTGAAGGGTAAACAAACACATAAAGCAGTTGATAAGGAATGTTGAATCTCAAACTGACCTAACCTAAGACAATACCAAAATAAATAGCTTAGAACAGTACTAGAAATTCTAAAAAAAATTACAGATTGAATGTGTGAAAAAAAAACTATTCTAAAAATTAAAGCAAAGCAAATTTTTGATAAGCAAAAATTAAATTTTAAAGAGACGTTTTTTTTTATTTCTAATTTTTTTGCATATTTTCATTTCTAAAAATAATCATTTTTGTTATTGAATTTGTAAATTTAACAACACTTTAATAACAGGAAATGTCAAATAATGACATTAAATAAGCAGTGAAATCGGACCACAAAAATTCCCAAAACAATATTTTCAACATTCATAATTATCTAAAAGTCTTTAATGTGGTGCAATAATAATTAAAAAATTATACCCGTCATCACATCCGCTTTTGCTTAGCAAGCAATGGGTCACTGTATAAACAAATGTGTTTTTCATTCTTATCATTGAGTATTATATTACCTAAGTTGACAACTAGTACCAATAATAATAAACCAATATTCAAAAACAATATAAGTCCATTGTGGAAGGCACGTATTCCGAATGCATTCCCTGGCAATCAAATGTAAAAATAATAACTTCACTTAGCAGTAAGTTGCCTTATCTTATCACGTATACGCGCTGTTAAACGCTATTCATTACGCTATTATTATAGCTGCGCTCTTTTTTGGGAATTGATGAAACAGCCTGTTTGGATAAGTGTTTGGCTTAATGAGCGGAAAAAACGCGTACAACAAACACATTTTAAGTTGACAGCTTATTCAACTTACCTATCGCCATCCAAAACGCTCGCTTGCTTTTCAAACTTGCCATTCGTTATGGTTGGCGAAATGGATCCATTTGTGGAATGCGACAGCGAACAGTCTGTAGCGTCAGTTACGTTCTCCACAATATCAGCCTCATTCTTGGGCGACTTGTTATCGCTGAGAATGTGCAAATAGATGTTTAGCACCTGCACAAAGACTATGGCCAGAAATGTGAAAGCGACGGGAATCACATCGAACCAGTTAATGGCAAACATTATGCACTTGTTTCACTTATGCCACAATATTTATTTGACAGGCCATTTATAGTATTAGTTGTATATTTTTCCGACTAATTGACACTTAGAACCGCAGCAAGATCGGCATATTGTTAACCGCACACGAAACCGCTGCGTAGCAAATACGAAACTCAACTGACCAAAAGTTTGCCATAAATATTAAGCTGTTGCTCGCTGGGCAGTGAGCTTTTTTTTCGCTTCGATCAGCACGAAATTTTATAGCAAAACCTCTCTCAGCAACATCGTTTTCTCTCTCTCTCGTTCTCTGTACGTGTCTGGCTATTTTTCCTGTAGCACGCGTCAGGTATTTGTTTATAAACAATAAAAAAAATATATGAAACTGTAAAAATATCTAAATATCTGCTGATATTCATAATTCTTCAGTTTTGATTTTGCACTGAAGCATTTGTTTGATTTTGAGCGTGTTTATAGCACATTCTTTGCTTGATAGAAGTCAAATTTGTAGTTGGCTTTCGATTAATTTTTATAACTATCTATTTTTGAAGCTCTTAAACATTGTTTTAGATTGCCTTCTGAGAGAAAACAAAAAAAAACAAAATTGAAATAATATGTAAATAATAATTTATAGCGATGATCTCACAAAGATCATTCTGTATAATGTCTAAATACATACATATATATTATAATCAAACAAGTACTTTATTATTGTTGTTGACTTCGTCAACGTTTTGCAAATTTCACAAATGAACACAATTGATTTTTTATATTGTTGCTACGCATACTAACAATTCTTGTGCAGAGTCGTCCGAATACTACGAATTGAGCAATTATTATTCTCTGGCTGCGATTGATGAGCTGCACACCCCGCGGCGAATAGCAGCAAGCAATGTTTATATTTGATTTTTGTTTATTTTTAAACATTTCCAAAGTGATGTCACAAGTTGTTCAAGTGCCAAGCAATTTATTTTTTTATTGTCGTGCTGTTCAGGCATATCATTAACAATGGGGAACTATTTTGCAGGCGGGATACAGCGGGGGGCCAATAGATTCTTCAAAGATTTTCAGTAGCGTGCGATCTTTTTCGTGATAAATTTGATTGTTTTGACTTTTTTCCAATCGTACAACTTATTGAGGAAGGCATTGAGCTTCGTGTTTCACATGACACTTGGGGTTAATAATGACATTCATATTTCTCAGTCAAGGTTTTTGGTAATCATTTTTTAGTATTTACTCTCTGAACATTCAATAGAATGTAAAATATATGTCACTATTAACTAAAGGCCCTTAAAGCAAAAATAGAGCACATTCATATTTCCCATAAGTAAATCGCATCATTTATTGATTTACATATAATTTATTATATTGTTGGTACAATTCAATCATACTTGTAATGGATTTATGATAATGATAATTTATCATAACATATGATCTTAGGCTAAGGATTGTTTCAGGACCTAAGAACACATCAAGCATCAAAATTTCATAGCTATACAGCAACTCCAGCAAGTTAATCTTATACAAATCGGCTTAAACAAGTACACTTTATGGTAACAACAATTTACTTAGCTTGTGACAACAGAAATACACCTATAATGGTTTGGTTTTTTTTTAAATATTACATTACAACTTATTTAACAATATTTGGTAGTTTAGCTTTAGGCATTTTTTTGATTTTGAACTAACTATAACAAATTAAGTTGATAATAACAAAAAGGTGCCAACTATTAACTTTACAACACTCAATGTTAAGTTGGCTTATTGCACAGGCTTTTCAGGTCCAAACGTGCAGCGATTCCAGAACTCAGCTAGCACTTGGAAATATTTGTCTTTTTGGTCCAGGCTGGGAAGCGGAGAGCTAATAACTCCCCGTATTATCTGCCTATGTGGCCGCATACCACGTTGTGCGATTGCCACCCGTGTCTTCATCCGGTTTGGGCATTATCCAAATATTGCCAATTCCACTGTCCGAACTGAAACGATTCGAGTCGCGATATAGCGAAAAGCTGGGCGCCTTGCGATGCATATGATCCGTTTCACGGCAATACCGCTCCTGCAGCTTCTGTCGCTCCTCATTGGCAAAGTTATTGATCATATCGCGTATGAGATCCAGCCAAAGCTGTATCTGTGCCGGATCCGCTGTGAATTCGCATTCCTGTTGCTTCCGTCGCTCATAGTAGAGTGTAAAGCATTTGGTTTTGGCCGAGATGCCAATATGCTCACAGGGATAGCGACCGTGGAATACCAATGTTTTACCCTTGATCTCCGTGTAAATGATGCACTTGTCAAATATGAACACTTTGGCACGATAGCTTCGTTTCAGCTTGTGATCCAGCACCTGAAATTCGCTAACCTTACGAAACTTGCCCTGATAAAACACATTGAACTGGAAAGAAGAAAAGTTTTTGTTACTGGATTTATTTGATGGATCTATAAGACAGTAAACTCACCTCGTTGCAGTCCGAAATATCGTTAATGATCTCTGATTCGTTGGTGGTGGTAAGCAGAGTTCGTAAACGTTTCTCCAGACGACAGCAGGACTCAATCAGAGGCTTCATAACAATGTCACGATTCTTGAAGAATGTCTGTATATATGCATATAGAAAATTCAATTAGTTCCTTTAGTCATTGAAAGTCATTCATCTGTTTACTTACATTGATGAACTGGGTGAGAAGCAGTGGATAACGTGCAATGCGTTGAATGGGTTGCACCAGGAAACTATTGATGCCCAGCTTATCATCACGCTCCAAACGTATGCTCTATAGAAAAAACGAAAGACTTTGCTGAGTTTAAGCCTCTAAACTAGTTGCTTTTGTTACTTACTGTAAAATAATTTTTATAGAGATCGCACAGCTTTAATGATTTCTGTTTGTTCATCGTAAATATCACATAGCCATAGAAACAGTCTTGCTGTAAAAAAAATCAATTTAAAATCGAAGTACATAAGAAATCATTCATTACTCACATCCAAAAACTGTAGAAACTCATCAAATAAACGCTTTAGATCGCGACGATTACGCTGAAGCATGGGCAGAAACTCATCGCGATGAAACTCAGCGATGTGCTCAATATTCCCAAAGAGATCGTACTTCTTGCCACGCAAGCCGATTGGAAGATCCTTGCGTTGAAATATATTGCCATAGTTCTCCAAGCCAGTGAACAGCTTATTCACATACGTCTCCTCGGTGTGTATGAGCTCCTCGAGTATGGGATGGACACACTTATCGCTTTTATCTCTAAGCTCAATCTCAGTCTCATCCTCACTAAAAAATGTGGAATGCAATTATAATTAGAAAAAGTTCACGTATTAAATGTTATATACTTACTCCTCTTTGGGCTGATAGACTGAATGGAATTTGCCAACCAGTTCATGGTTTGTGGTACCAATGATTTCAGTCTTCCTCCTCGGGGTCGTACGATAATTTCTGCGTAAGATAAAAGCAAAGAAAAAATGTATAAAAATAACAAAAAAGCAGGAGTTAAACACGTTGAGCCAATTACTATTACTAGGCTAGCGAGAACAGCAACTATGCATTAGATAAGAAGTACCCCAGGAAGGCTGTTTACACTGCATGAATCATATGGCTTCTTCAAACTGCCTGCTGATAAGCTGATAAGTAACGCCTACGACAAGGCAACAACTACAAAAAGATTTTGTCTACATGGTATATGATTCATGTTTGGGGATTATAGGAAAGAAAAGGAACGTTTTTTACATCAATTTGCAGATCTTACCCTTTTGAGGTGCTTGACAGAATCATTTTGGCCTTGAAACATATTTAACTGTCCAATCAAACGATGCATTCCAACGAATGCTTGCGTTATTAGATTTACGAAAAATTCCAGCTGGGTGGTGAGAAGCCAGGCGAGCATAATTAATAGCACCATGGAAAGCAAGGTGACAAAGAAACCAGTCAACTAAAAAACGCTAGCAAGCAATCAGATTGATTCGATATTAAGGATGATGATGTTTGATTACCCACCCCCTCGACACAACCTTCTTTTTCATGCAGGACAAGTAAGACACTTGATGTGCGGTAGGTTTTTACTGATTCCCTTTTTTGATCATCTGAGTGGTCGCTTTCCTCTTCCTCTTCGTCTTCTGAACCATGATCCTCGAAGGTGGCTGACTTTGGGTCGATGCTCAGGGTTCTCAATTGATCGTTCCATGCACTTACACGGGTCATTGATTCTGATTCCTCTTGTTTTTCTATGTCGTAGGGCTGCTTTCGCAAAACATTGACGGATTGAATTTGCACTGACTGGGGTTTTTCGATCGTTATAGCGACTTGCTCTTGCTCTTGCTCGGGCTTCGGCTTCGGCTTCGGCTTCGGCTTTTTTCTCTTCTCTGTCCTTGAAATATTTGCTTGAGTTTCTTGTGTCTTCGTTTCTTTTGTGGACTTGCTGCCGCTTGGCCCATCGTTGGGATCTGATTCTTCCATACTTTAGCTGTAGTTTTTTTGCAACTAATTCTGAGTTCCACAAATACATATTTTTCTTATAAATTTTGTTACATTTCCTAAACGAGTTTTGTTTTGTGTTTGTTGATTCGATATTGACAGTTGTCTCCAAACTGGCAAACCGGTTACAAATACCGAACCCAAACCTAATTAACACTCCCAGGCACAGCTTTTTGTCAAGCACTTGCCAATCAAGTTCAGTTTCAGCACTCTCAGCGATATCAATTTGTGTATGGTCAAGTTGCTTAATTAAAATTACGACTTTGCAAAGTACTAAAATGGAAAGCACACAACTCCAAAACAGCGAACAGTGTGCGAAGGTCAAACAAACTGTGTTGAAAAACGTTAGTGAAACAGATTAGAACTCAGATTCAACTACCTAATAACAATAGAAAGTTGTGGTTGTCTACAGCCTTGACTGTAGGCAATATCCTTAACCGTCCGAAGTCTTAAGCCTTATTTTGTTTTAGAAAACTGTGCCGAACATTTTTTTATTAACTTAAAATTTATAAGACTTTAAAGACAGAGGAAACGATACCTATGTTAAAAACTGGAAACAGTGCTGAGAAACTTCAAAACAGTGTTGTAAAGTACGAAACTTATCACAGTTTCTGCACTCACCTTGGGAAATCCTTGTCATTGCGTAGTTTCAGTGGCAGGGAAATATCACTCGTTGGATCCGCGCTTATTGAACGCTGCATCGTCTGTGATTTTAGTTCATCGGATTCAAGGGCAGAGCTACTGCCCACTACCTGGGATACGCTCTCGCTAAGCACATAGTCGACAGCTTCCTCGGCATCCTCGGTTTCAAAGTCCGAGATCTGATCGACTTCATCCTCGGAGCGCACCTCATCGATACTAAGGTGTGCACTCGATACGGAATTGCGGCAAGAACCCAGTCCCGGCAGAGCTATGCGTCGTGGCGCGGGTGGTGTACAGAGTCGAAATGGTGCATCATGCTGTGAGAAGCTCGGACGATGACGGTTCTCAAGCAGCTTGAGACTCAGACGCTCCTGTTTCAAATAACTAATGGTCGTCTTGAGCGTCTCGAAACGTTGCACCTTCTGCCGTACATCGAGTAGTGCCGGATCTGCCGTTGGTGTCGTTGGCTCTGTTTGCTGTATTTGCACCGGCGCCGTCTCATCGCTAGCAGCGCGCATTTTGAACATAGAGCGACGATTGAAGGCACTCTCTGTATCCGAATTGACCGAGTAGGAGAGCTGAAAGGAACTGGAACTGCTGCTCGTCACACTGTCGCGTCTCTGTCCACCGCATTCCACGTCTACGGCACTACTGTGTCGCTCCACATCCGTTGACGATTGAGTGCTGCGACGGCGCGAATTACGTTTGTTAAAGTTACGATTGCTCAAGTTGCGCTCCCGTCGGAATGGCAACGGACTGAGATCTTCATCGGCCATGTTGTGTGTGTGCTTTTTGATAACACGCTTATCAAGCTTACGCTCTCTCTCTCTCTCGCTTGATCGGGAGCTCCCTTTGTTGGCTTTGTGCTATTGTTTTACAATTTCTGTTTCACACTTAACTCAATTGGTTATATCCACTAAAAATGTGTATATATATATCACGTCTTCGTATCGCGAGTAAATTTTTTGTCAACAGCTGCGCAGTGTTATTGTTATTGTTTCTTTTTTGGGCGCTGCAATATGCAAAAAATAAAAGCAAAATATTCCGATTATATATATATGTATTGCATTCATTTTAAGCAAAAAATATATATACATATAAGAAATAAGAATACACTCACACCCACTTGAGTTAATTATACACATACTACAAGCAATAAAGCGTAGGCAAAGCACCGAAGAATTTAACAATTTGGGTGAAGCACATAAGAAATTTGATTTCAGATCTTAAATGTTCTTGAATTGAAGACCATGATTTGAGCTGTTCAATAATTGCATGAAAAAAAAATCGATTTTAATACCAGTGTAATGATTTTTATCGATTTTGTTATTATATGTTGGCTTTGAATTGAAGTTTATCCATATTCAATATCGCATTGGGAATTTATTCATAGAAGTTGCGTAGAAACTAAGTACACAATTAAATTATTAAACAATCGATAAAGTCAATATTTTCCTTTAGTTTAACTCTACCAATTCTAAAGCTCACATTCTAAACTAATAAATAAATATATATGGTCAATCATTAAATAGCCCTGTTCGATAAAAATCGATTATTATCGTTTTAGTAGTAGCAAATTTGTCATATTTAATAGCCGTGTTATTTTTTAAGTGATCAACACGTTTATTTGCTTAAAACTGGTTTTATTCAGCACTAAAAGATTTATCATACTAGGCACAAAGTTACACACGCACGATCAGCTGTAGTTAATTATGTGTGACGTTTGGATTGGGACAACAAAGCAAATAACATTTAAGAATCCTTTCGAGAAACATAATAATTAAACTTGTTAATTGATAGTTTTTGAAATTAAAAATAATATATATTTCTTTTGTACAAAGTAAGCATTGAGAATCTTCAAATTTTCAACATAAATCCAAAAACAAAATGATAAAAAAAATCATTTATACATAGAACTTGAACAGCGTTCACAAAATACGTGTTTTGTTTTTTTCGTGTTGAATTTACTGGAAAAATAAAAAATTGGCCGTAATAGTTTTGAGTTCAAACAAACAAATTACAGTAATGAAACGATTGAACATTTATGAAGCACTGACGACTCTGCAGGGACCCAGCACCAAGGAGGATATCATCATTCAGGTTGCCAAGCAGCAAAATATACGCTTCAATGAGTTACCCCAGCTGCAGAAGGATGTGGATCGTGGATTGAAGGAGAGTTTGCGCCTGGGATTTGTGGATCGTGAGGGACCCATTTACAAGCTCAACTTTGACACAATGACAGTGCCTGGTCAGCAGCAGCGCAAACAGCCATCAGGCATCAATGATACCAAAGTCAACAAATTGTTGGGACAAGGAGATTTTAAACGCAGTCGCTCCCTGATCCGAAACTTTAGCAGGTCAACGTTTCGCAATTCTTCTGGTTCGGTCTATAGCAGCTTGGATAAGAGTGCTGAACTGCAGCAACCGGAGAACGGTGACATTTGCTCCTGTTGCGACGCTGGCGGTGACAACGAAATGGACATAGAAAATGCCTTAGCACAATTTAATGATTGCCTGAAAGACCCAGAGTAGACATTGAAGTGCATATATGAGGTATGCACCAAGAATGATCATACAATATCTCTAAATATTGTAGCTCAGGTTTCAATCTTTATCACTTTCTTTTCCGTTGCAGCTTTTTGGATTCCGGTTCGTATTTGAGCAACTACGTCCTGCGAATGCATTTTGCACTTGAATGAACCTCTGCTGACCAATAAACTAATCGTGCGTTTGATTTATGCAAATAAATAGTAGCTAACAACAGCTGACATTCGATTATGATTACACAGTGTATTTGTTGACCCACTTAGATAACTGGCCATTAAAGTAGAAGGGGAAAATTCACAGACATAACCGCGAACTGCACTTGACTCGTTTTGTTGCAACAACAAAAGGTCGCAGCTAAAAGAATCTTATATCAGAAGCGCGGTTTCAAGGTTTGTTTCCCCTGCCGCTATCTTATCATCCGATATTTATGTTCGCGATAAGGAACTTGTGTCTTAAGTACTTGAGGCCATTTTTGATATTATTTTTTTTATATGTGTGTGGAAATTATTTGAATTTTGCAATTGCGTTTGGGGCTCGCGTGCAAACTGTAAACGCTCCCAATGATTATTTGTAATCGGGAAATTCTTTGAAATGCTTTTGCCTGAAACAATTTTAGCCCAACCTAATGAGTAGGGTAAACAGTATTGTTATCAGAACTGAATCACAATTTAAGCTTTGGCTTTAATTAATGATATATGGGCTTTCCCACGAAAAAAGTGCAACTAAACTAGCCCAAAAAAATCCCCAAAAATATATACATTTAGCATTAATTGATTATATGCGCTGTTGCCTTTTTCACCAAGCAGTTGCAAGTTTTCACATGAACACAAAACTGACAATTGGATAAGGTGCAACAAACGGAATAGATTCTGATTCAACCTTAGCAGTAAATTCAACATTTGTTAATCTATTTGGTTACCTGATTCGCTATTTTTAGCTTGGTAGAGTCAATTACGATTTGACTCTTGACTTCACTTCGCAAACTGGTTGCGACGAACATTAATTTTATTATTATTTTTTTTTAGCACAGGCAATACAAGTTCTAATACAAAGTTATTGTGTAGAGTGGAATTTTATATCCGTTTCTTATCTTTCGATAGGTTCTTTAAACCGTTTCTAGGAATTTCCGGAGCACATAAATAAGCAGCAATAATCGTAAAACCAAATGACAGATATGGTTGTTAACTATAATAATGCTGATAAAAAATGGAGTTTCTTTTCAATGACTTGACAACATTCGATTTTTATTTAATTATATATTTTGATTTGCTTGGTAAAAAAGTGAAAATGTTTTTTCCTGCTGTTGTAAAAAGCAATGAACAAATACTTCAAGTGAATACTACTTTGTAATTTTCATTATTAGTTTAAACATAAATGTGATATGTTGTTCATAAGGGCATTTGATGTTGTGCATCGAAAAACTAATAACCCATAATTATAAAATTCCAATGAAACATGCTTTGTACAGTTGATTCCCATCATTCATATGTACAAACGACAGCTCAGTGTATTTTTGTTCACCTTTTTGTTAATATATATTTGTTCGTTTGTTATTGTCTGTTGTGGGTGTGTGTGTGTGTGTGTGTAGCGCTTTTTTAGCCGATAAGTCAAGTAAATAATGAGCGAAAAAGGTAAAAAAAAGTTAGTAAAACAAATACAGACAAAATATCACAAGCCACAACTGATACGATTTAGTATGGTTAGATCTATATAAATGCTTTAAGTGAGGTACTAAAATTTGAATAAATAATGGTAGCAAAAAAAAAACCTATTAAAAACTCACACACACGCATACAAAAACAAACACAGACATCACAAACAGCTGTCAAAAAAAAGCGCTATGTAAAAGCATTTGTTTGTGTTTTATTATTATTATTATTTTTCATAATTAGTTTCTCTCTTATGCACGTGTTAATTAAACAATTAGCTGGATTTTTTGTATGCGCTTTTTGCTGCTTCTTATTTTTTTTTGCTTTTTTTTATGTTATTTGACACTTACATTGTTTAGCGGACACAAAAAGTTGTTTGTTTTCAAATAAACAGCACACAAGTTTAAGGTCACACTGTCAACAACGACAACTAAATCAGTTTAGAGTTCTCAGTACACAAGTTCATGAGCCGCTAGCGCACGCGGCGTATACGCAATTTTCAAACATACACATACACAAGTGACGTTGTTGTTAACTATTCTGCGTAGACACGACAGAGATAGCGATAGATGACGAATGAACGAACGAAATATATTTAACGAAGCGAGCTAACGGCAATGAAAACGTTCAGTTCACCTGCGCATTTGAATTGGCACTGATCCGAAATTCGCGCATTGCATCAAGTGCGCACTCGTCAACTCTCACGTAACAGTGGGACAAAGTGCGGAAGAAAATGCTATATACAATTAAAGAGTTTGACATTTTTTTGATGCATTGTGTTTAATTAACTTTAGCTAACAAAACTGCCAACGAAAATATATATGCAAAATCGCTTTAAAATTTTTATATATTAAATAATATTGTTATCTATTACGTATATAAAAATAATGAATACAATTTTATTTACTACTATACGATACAATACATACATTTAAAACTGAATTTATTGCCTTTTCGGTAGTCACAATTTTTTTCATGCAGACATCATTTATATTTAACCACTGTGCACACTCAACAGTTTCTCGCTCTCCTGCTTTGTCACACGTTCGCAACATTGTTGTTGTTGCTGACTGCTAACTGTTAGCGTCAGTTGTTGTTATTGTTGGCATTTGTTGCGCCGACTCCGCTGCTTAAGTTATAATTTCTTTTGTTGTTGTTCTAGCTCTTATTATTTAGATTGCACACTCTCACACAATTTAGCAGCCGTCGCTGTGTTTGTGTGTGTGTGTGTGAGATGAATTTGTGTATGTGTGTGTGTTTGTGAGTTTGCCGCATTTTCTTTAGCAAATTATTGTCATAGTTCTTTTTGTTTGCTGCGCTTTATTATTTTGCTTTTTATTTACATGGAGGCGGCATAAATTCTTAATTAGTCTAGGCCGACAAATACAATGGCTGCAAAGTGGCTTTGGTATTTGATATCAACCACATAAAAGTTGTCGTTGTGAAAATTCTCAGAGCTAAGCAATTATTGCATCTAATGTCAAAGTGAAAACATTATTGTTTCAAAACAAAAATATTTTTTATTCGCTCAAGAGCTGTGGTGAAAAGAGTATCTAACGAAAAATAGTAGAAAAAGATTTCGAAAAATCTTATAAACTTTGCCGAGTAAGTAAATTTAACTATTTTTATTACTAACTTGTAAATTGTTCAAATAGTGTATTATCTTATCGGGCTTATCAAGCCAGTTTTTGCAATGTGTTTGTTCCCAACATTCAGAACATTGAGGCCAATTGGCTAATTTAGTCAGACTGCTCAAGTACTTTACTCATTTTCTGCTTATCTAAGCGCATTTTCGAACGTTTTTAACGTTGATCACCAGTCCAAGTAAGGGGGAGTCACCGGCTAACTGGTGAAATTCACAGACTTAATCTATTTTTTACTCTTTTGTTTCAAGTATCAGCCTTACAGTTTTATTTGTTTTGTTTTGCAACCTTCAAAAGTTTGTTTAATTTCCCGCCTACAATTTCAAATGGTGCTGCAGTGATAAAGCATTGAGCTTTTATGCAAGCACACGCGCAAGAAAATTTGCTATCAGTGAGCTTTCAGCGCGATACAAAAGCTGAGCAAGCAGGTTTGTGCTGGCTGCAAGCAGTGCAAGCTGTGCAATTTGAATTTACGAAAAACGATATTATTTATGAGCTATTTACTATTAGGGATTCTTGAATGGAGTTTTTTCACTTACACTCAATCAGACAAGGCAGCTGTCCAGAAGCAGCTCACATTCCCTTGGACTTTGGCTGCTTGCACTGTAGTATAAACAAGCTTGGCTTGCGTTCGAATTTCATTGTCTGGCGCCGATAGGCTTAAACATTTGACAAATAAACAACGTCGGGAATCATGTTGGCGTAACAACAAAAGCCCAGCTCCCAATTGTTGTTTTTTGTATTGAATCGAGCCCTAGACAAAGAAATATTGCAAACGGAAATGAAAAAAATCCTGCAGGCAGCTTAAAATTGGCACAAATCTTGATGCTATTAAGATAAAATGCATTTAGGCAAAAAAAAAAGAAAAGATTCGTGGGTGTAAACCTAACTTGTTAGTATTTTTAGATACTAACCTTAAGCAACATTATTCAATATTGACCTTCTTTGTTGTTGTTTAAACTATCATTAATATGCCAAACAAACTTTAAGAGCCATAACAAATATTAGTTCAGTTTGCCATAATTGGTTCATAATTGAAAGCTCGACAAACATTGAGTTGAGACAAAAACAAAAACAAAAACCCAAACACATCAATTTGCTCTCAGTGCAAAAGAAAATGGCTCGATGCGAATGCAAATGAATGAAAATTGTAAAAGCTGATATGAATTAATTAACTAAGAACTAAATGCTAATGCCTAGTTAGGTAAAGCTGCACACAATAAGCAAGTAGAACGAAATATTCAAATATCTATCTATTTAATTGAATATAACTAGCAAAAACTAAAATTCCTTTGTAAGGCATTAAAGAGAGGCACATGTCCAAACGCCCACACGGGCATATAAATCAAATGCAATTACTCTCACTCACACACATACATATAGCTACAGTAAACCGGCCGGCTTACTTGCTCTCTCTCTCTCCACTAAGCGGAATTTTTTTTTGTTTTTTTCTCAGAGAGGAAATTGCATAAAGAAATTAAAGTGTGAATGCTCCCTGAAGCAATGGGTGGGGCACTGCAAGATGAAATGTTGAATTAGTTATGATAGACTAGCCAGCTGCATTTAAATAATTAGATATAAACTAATTTATTCATATTTTATTTAAATGCGTGGTTAAATTCAAGTGCAAACACGCAAGGGAGAGAGAGCAAGAGCCCAGAGTTGCAAAAAATAATCCCAAAACGATCCACTCACACACACACACTTACACACTGCGAAAAAAGCTCTCATTGCGCACGCCGCTTTCGCCACACTCACGAGCGATTCCATGTGGGAGTGGCGCCGCCTCTTTCGGCAATTGGAACGTATAAAAGCCGGCGCTCAACTTCTCCAACAATAGTCGGTGCTCATTGCCGTTGCAGTTGCTTCCGTTTGCTCTGATCGGTTCAGGTTCAACTGTTTCTCCCTGTGTTTGACCAGTCCAAAGAGAGAGCCCAAAGCCAATCTCCAAAAAGCATAATTGTCAATTAAGAAGAAGCGCAGCTGGAGCTGAGTATACAATTCGAAAAGTTTCTTTGAGGTAAGGCACAATACGAAAAGGACAGCAGTGCAAAGAAAATGTGAAATTGAAAGCATATGCTTGGATAAAAGACAAATTACTAAAGTGAATGAATACTCAACGTGATGTAATTAAGTAAATGGCTAAAAGGTTTCCTTTGCCAAATAAAAAATTAAATTCTTTCGTCTTCGTCGATCGATCGATCGATCGGTTCGTTCGGTTTGATTTAGGCAAACTTCGTGTGTTCGTGCCTAAATTTGGAACTGTCTTTTTTGAATTGATTTGTGGGTCAATCGATTCGAAATCGAAAAGTTTTGAACTCGTTTCGAGCATTCGCAGTTCTTGCTTACGACTCAAATCATTCGCACGCAAATATGTGAAGGACAACGACGTTCGACGAATCGCATTAGACTAGAATAGTAAATTCGAAATCCAAATTCATTTTCAATCGTGGAGTGCGCGTACGTATTTCGAACCGTGAGGTACATACTTTCACCGTACGGAACAATTTCAACAAAAAAGTGCAACACAAAAAATACAAATATATTGCAAATTCACTTCAAGCCCCTTGATTTAGCTTATATAATCGACAGACAATAGCTAAATAAAAAAAACGATTTAATTTGATAATGAACAGAATAAAAAAAAAATTTTAAAAAATTTTAAATTGATAAGAATGTCGTTTGGAGAACTGAATTTGAATCTGTAATCAGTGCGATTCGATTTGTTTTTCACTCTACATTTTTCTTCGCCTTGTTGAAACATCTGGGATTTCTGAATTCCTTAATTCGGCACGTGCTTACATTCTGGGGTTCTTTAGGGTCCCTGACCTGATTCAAATACGAGTTAATAATAACTTCAAAAGGCAGAGTGCTTGGGAATGTGATAAATTATGGATCGACTGTTTTTTCGTTAATGGGTTTTACATTGAACATTTATGGGGAATAATGAGATAATTGAAAATTGCAATAATAATTAGAATTATAATGTTGAAAAATCCAAAGAAATAAATATTCATAAGTTAGTTAAATGGAAAAAAAAATAAGGAAAAAAAAATTTAATCCAACTTGAAAACATTTTTTTGTATTCACATTATTAGTTAGTATCATTATTTCCACTCCTGACATTTCGCACGATATGAAAATAAATCGAACATCGATTTCACACAATTAACTTGGTCGGCGGAGGGAGGGATTGAGGGGCATGACAAAACATCAAAGCACTAAAATAGCAATCGAAATTTAATTAAATCATGACACTTAAAATACATCCATGGCCCTTGCGCCAACTCGTGCCACCTTCTACTTGGCCTGCCCCTTCGCAAGCCAAATTCAATTCAATTGAAGCACACACAGCAACAAGTTTGTGCAACAGAGTTAGCTACAGAGTGAGGGAGAGAGATAGTAGACAAATCGATTGTTGCAATTTGAGACACAAAAATTACAGCGGAAGAGGCAACCAATGGGGCATTACCTGACTGACTGAATGAATGAATGGGCAAACTGCCAAAAAGACATTTCGAAAAAAAAATAAATCTCTCCTCCCTCCTTACCAAAGACGCACACAAAAAGGGCTTCGGCGTCACTTCCTGTCACTACCAAGTAATGCATTATCATATATACGAAAACAATGGAACAAGGGGCGTATAGCAAAAACATCACCAACGCCCCAGCAACAAACAAGAGTTCTTGACTTCCAACTGATCAATGCGAAATTTTTGTATGTGGGTGTGGAGCCGAGTCTCAGTTTCAGATTCAGTCTGTGTCTGCTGCCTCCTCCACTTTCAGTCTGTGGCATAATCAATGCATTTCCGCTTTTTTTGCAGTCCATAAGAAATCGATTTCGTACCTTATATATAATATGTGCGTATATATATATATAGATATATATATTTGCAATTATATGGTAATGAGTTTTGTTGTCAGCCTTCTTTTGATTTATTTCTCAAGTATTTGAAGGTAACGAAAGCGACAAATATGGACAGCTTGAGAAAGAAATTGGTTTATATGGCTTAATTATAGATCAGGCGAAGGTTAAATTGTAATATAAGCAAACAAGAAAACTAAATGAAATGATGTGAATGAAAAACATAAAGATCTTATATCGCAGATTGAAGAGATCAAAATATAAGTTGTAGTATACGATTTTTAAGCAAGCAAATCAAATCAAAATCTTGTTCAGATCCCATTAGATGCTACAATAAAATCCCCAAAATAAATAGTATTGGTTTAGGAAACTTAGTTTACATTTTTGAAGATCGGAAAGTTCTAGCAATCATTGTATTGTGCTTATCCATTATGTTTCACAATAGATAACCCACAAAAAACTAACATTGTCATCACAACATGAACATATAAGGTTCTTATTTTTACATAATAGAAACTTCTTGAATTTCTTCATCAACAATCTTATCTGACTTATTGTAAACTATTTGAAAACTAGAACATTTCATACAACCATAGCCATAATATCAATCACAATCTCTTCAACCATAATCATATTTTCTGTTTTGTTATCTGAGAGATCCTCAATGCTTAAACAAACAAACAAATAATTCAACTACTGATTATTTATGTCAGTTGTTTATGCAACGAACGTTAAGAAAAATTGAAGAGATTACAAATATTGTAATTGATATTCACAACTCGAGTGTTGATGTTCATATTTTGTTTTGTATTTTCAGGGAATTTTGCATTGATTAAACGCAGAAATGGCCGACGAAGCACAAGCACCAGCCGCTGAGGGCGCACCACCAACTGAGGGCGAGGCAGCACCACCCGCCGATGGTGAGGCACCACCACCCGCTGATGGCGAGGCACCACCCGCCGAACCCGCCGAGCCCATCAAGCACAGCTATACCCTATTCTATTTCAATGTCAAGGCCCTGGCTGAACCATTGCGTTATCTGTTCGCCTATGGTGCCATCGAGTACGAGGATGTGCGTGTCACCCGCGATGAGTGGCCAGCCTTGAAGCCAAGTAAGTTGCGAGAGCGAGAGAGAGAGATAGTGTTGTTGAGTGTGAAACTAACAGAGAGAGAGAAACTTTTGATTAGCCATGCCAATGGGCCAGATGCCTGTGCTGGAAGTGGACGGCAAGCGTGTGCATCAGAGCATTTCGATGGCTCGCTTCTTGGCCAAGACAGTCGGCTTGTGCGGTGCAACGCCGTGGGAGGATTTGCAGATTGATATTGTTGTTGATACCATCAATGACTTCCGTCTAAGTAGCGAACAATGTGTGCTTCAGTTTTTATGTTCAGTGTCCTTGATTAACTCGGGAATTTTTAATGTATAGAAATTGCAGTCGTCTCGTATGAGCCCGAGGATGAGATCAAGGAGAAGAAGTTGGTCACCCTCAATGCCGAGGTCATTCCATTCTATCTGGAGAAACTGGAGCAGACCGCCAAGGACAACGATGGTCATTTGGCATTGGCCAAGGTACGCACAACTTCCTTCCCCTTTTTTCCTTAACGATTCCGATGTATATATGATATATATACACTTTAGCTGACCTGGGCCGATGTCTACTTTGCCGGCATCGTCGACTACATGAACTATATGGTTAAGCGTGATCTGCTTGAACCATATCCGGCTCTCCGTGGCGTCGTTGAGGCCATCAATGCTTTGGAGCCCGTCAAGGCCTGGATTGAGAAGCGTCCAGTGACTGAGGTCTAAACGCTCTCCCTCAAGCACAAAATGTGGAAGGAAAAAATCATTGCACAACAACAACAACAGCACTCAAAACAACAACATTATTACTTTATATTATTATTATTTTTTTTTTCTTTTTGAATTTTTTTTTCACATAAACACACACGCACATTTTATATAAACCCTTTTTCGATTGGGATTCTAATTTTTTTAGGGAAAGAAAGTAATTTGTTTGGTAGCCACGCACGGGATTACGTTTGGAAACATATTTATGGATAGTTTTTTATTTATTTTTTTTGTAGCTCATGTCATTTAATAATTCTTTTTGGCATAATTCTCTTTGCATTGCCTCGAAAATTGAACTATTTTTTCTAGTACTAAAAACAAAAAAAAAAAAAACGGTTTAAACAAATACTATTGCACAGTTATAATATTGCTCTACTTTTAGTAAATACTCCTTAGTACATATGTATATGCTTAACACTTGCTATATATATATATATATATATAAACTATAAATATATATATGTATATGTATTTTCCACATCCTATAAGTTTAATATTCTACTTTGCGAAGAGTTTTAAATATTTAAACAACAACACAAACAACAAAGCAAATATTTTCTTATATTTATTATTTTTTTGATTATTATTTTGATTTTTGGCACACATACTTCCATCCAGCCTCAAGAGTTTTCGACGTCCAACCATTTGAAACAGAACATCAAAAACTAAAACAACAAAAACTAACTAAACTAAAGACTCACTCAAAAAAACAACCTTGAAAAATCCAAAAAGTATTGGTTATTTAACTAAACTGATAAGTAATAAATTCCAAAAACCTCCAAACTGCCAAACATATTAACTTTATCATTTCTTATAATTATTATTTTTTCTTTCTTATTTTTTATTATTCACTTAAAGCATTGTAATTGTATTTTTAAATATTTGCACCAATATTATAAAAAAAAAGAATACCAACACATGTTTTCAATAAACTAAACACAAAATAAGAATTGAGCATACTTTTCGAAAGCACGAAAATTGGTTTTATTTGGATCTTTGAGGGACATATGTTTAGAATTTATGACTTCGAAATTCGAAAGACAAAAAATATTTTATAAAATATTAGAACTTACCTTCGTATAATGAGGATGATATTCACGATGAATGCAGTTGAAGTAAAAATCCTTCACATTTAAAATGCACAATTGTTTAGACTATATTTATCCGTAAGTAAATGCAAAATGTTTCTCCATATAACAGTATAAAAATTCTTTTGAATTTAATTGGTATGCTTCCAGTGTGGTGGACGTTTCTCAATGAAGCTCTTCATGCCCTCGGCGCAATCCGGCAATTGTAGATTTTCATTCATTTTTGCCTTGGCCTTCACGTAGGCCTCCTCGAGCGGCAGATTCAGTTGCTCATAGTAGAATTCTTTGCCTAGACAAAGTACAGCACGACTCTTGGATCGAATGGCGCAAACGATTTCCTCAATCGTTTTATCCAGCTCTGTTTCGGGCACTACTTTGGTGACGAGACCGGCTATGTAGGCCTCCTGGCTGGACAAGGGCAGGCCTGTCATCAGCATATATGCAGATTTGGGACGAGCCATGACGCGACCAATGGCAACACCAGGCGTATTACAAAAGACTCCAACTCCAGCGCTACAAAAAACAGGGCATACATTATATTATGAATTAAGGAAAGATTTATGCTTCAATTGGCTACCCTGGCGTGGAGAACATGCTCTTGTCCGATGCCACAATAATGTCACAGGAAGCAGCCAGCTGACAACCAGCGGCAGCCGCATATCCATTTACTTTGGCAATCACCGGCACCGGCAATTTCTTGATATCCAGCACAATGTCAGTTAGTTTTTGGAAAACTGCATCACGAAACTTTAAGTCATTGGGCTGTAGTTCCTTGAGATTATGGCCAGCAGACCAGACTTTGCCCTCAGCCGTCAGAACTATGCAGCGCAGCTCAACATTATCGCAGTCCTTGAGGAGAGCCTCGTGCAGGACGGTCATCATGTCCATCGATAGCGAATTTCGTGTGCTCGGATGACATAATGATATTTCACGTACTCCGTGATCACATTTTACCTGATTAAATTGCATTTAGTTACGCATTTCAAACAGAGTGTATTTATTTACGCTCACCTTAAGAAAATCTTGAGCATTCACATTGCTGGCAAAGCGTATAGGCACTAAACGGCTGCACTAAATAGAGTTTAACATAATGAGCCGAATGTATTTATGGGTGTATGTGCAAAAACCATTACCAACTTCAGTGTATTTGGCAGCTTGAGCAGCATTTTTTATAATATAACTTAAAAGTTTTATTTTTGTATGTTAAACCCAAACACAATGTGTTACGATCGATAATTTAACTAACTATCATTATCGATATTTTGTTAGCAATATATTTTTTGTGTGAATGGTATTAATAAAAAAATGCGATCTATCAATCAATGAGCGCCCTCACATATTTGCTTGTAACAGCGTACTAGCCATCACCCGTTTGCTATCGATATGTTTTGTTTGCTTGCTATCGCTGCCAGCGCAACAGCTGAGCCTAAGCGCTTATTTGTATTGCAACATTTCACACGGCAAAACAAACAGGTGGAACAAGCTCATGAAATTAACACTTTTTCATAATATTTAATTATTAGTCACAACAAATAACAGGTGAGTGAACTGCAGCAAACGCCAACATGCAATTTTTTTATTGCAACACACAAATTACTTCAACACATGTGCACAGCTGACGACTGTATAACTAAATACAAAATATGAGAACACGTACGATAACGTTATCAGTTTGTGTAGCATTTTGTATGCGATTATCAGCTAACTATTTAGTTCGCGCTATTCAATTTCAGTTAACGTCTTAGATCGCACGAGTGCAGCAGTGTTTTAAAACACTCCTCAAATAAAATCTACTTTCGTTTTTTTGGTTTTTTTAGTTGGCGACCACAATGCGTCCATTTTGTGGCAGTGATTGCGTGAAGCCTGTCGGTGACTGCATTAATCGCGCTTTTGGCAGCCGGGAACCCTGGCAGGTGGCGGCAATAACTGCAACAACAGTATTGGGCACCGTTTGGATCTGGACGGAGCTAACCAAAGATGAAAGTAAGCCTTTCGTGTCAATTATTTAATACATGAAAATAATCTTATCACAAAAACAAGTGCATATGTACTTGAAGTATTTGCTTTTAATATGTACCCCCCATGTACTTTAAACTTTTCGTGATCTTTAAATTGCACTCAATCAAAAAGATTAGCGACAGATTAAACATGTCCAAGGGTTGTAAAAGTAGTTTAGATTTGGAAAACGTAAAGTTCAGGAGCTGTTTATTAAAAGCAAGTCATCAGTTACAGTTTTTCAACTAACATTTCATAATTGTCACGCCTAGCAACATTCAGATATTAAAAGTCTAGAGGTCAGTTCTAAATTGGTGGCACCATTTTTGTGGTAATAAAAAAAAAAACCCAGCCCATTATGAGTCATTCTATGCTTTTATCATTGAATTCATATCGCAGTGAGACCCGATATAACAGCTATCATAGTTATACAAGTAACTGTTATAATTACTGTACGAAATTATTTAATGATTCCGTTAAGTGCTTGGTAATCGATTGTTCCTAAGAAATGTTTTGATAAGCGCTCCGTTTATCTAAAAGTCAGCTGATAATCATGTCAATATAGTATATATTGTATTGTATATATATTTTAATCATACTTTTCTCTCTCTCTGTTCAGGTCTTTATGTGCGAGGAAAGCGTCAGTTTTTCAAGTTGGCCCAAATGTTTCCAATGGTGCGCCGTGATATCGAGGAGGCATTGAGCAAGGCCAAAAATGATTTCGAGTCCGAGATTAAGAAGAACAATGAGCATTTGGTGTACAATACTCGACTGCCCGCGAAGGGTATGACCAAGGAGCAGATTCTCGGCCTGGTCGATGATCATTTGAAGTCAGGACACTATGATTGGCGCAATGGACGCGTCTCTGGTGCTATCTACGGCTACAACCCGGAATTGATCGAACTGGTCACAGAGGTCTATGGCAAGGCATCCTACACCAATCCCCTCCATTCCGATCTCTTCCCAGGTGTATGCAAAATGGAGGCAGAAGTTGTACGCATGGCATGCAACCTGTTCCATGGCTGCAGCTCCAGTTGCGGCACAATGACAACCGGCGGCACCGAATCCATTTGTATGGCCATGAAAGCATATCGGGATTATGCCCGAGAGCACAAGGGCATAACCCAGCCGAATATTGTGGTGCCACGCACGGTGCATGCTGCCTTCGATAAGGGCGGACAATATTTCAATATACATGTGCGTTACGTGGACGTCGATCCGGAGACCTACGAGGTGGACATCAAAAAGTTTAAGCGTGCCATCAACAAGAATACCATACTGGCAAGTCAACAATATGCCTTTCCATTGACGAACTTTACTAATCTCAATTTACTCCTTTAGCTAGTTGGTTCGGCTCCCAATTTCCCATATGGCACCATGGATGACATTGAAGCGATTGCTGCATTGGGTGTTAAATATGACATACCCGTGCATGTGGATGCTTGTCTGGGCAGCTTTGTGGTTGCACTCGCCCGTCATGCTGGCTATCAAGTGCGAAAGTTTGATTTTGCAGTCAAGGGTGTTACGAGCATTTCGGCCGATACGCATAAATATGGTTTTGCGCCAAAGGGTTCGTCGGTCATTATGTATTCGGAGCTGAAGTTCAAGGATCATCAGTTTACGGTCACAACGGATTGGCCCGGTGGCGTTTATGGTTCACCCACGGTGAATGGTTCGCGTGCCGGTGGCATTATTGCCGCCTGCTGGGCCACAATGATGAACTTTGGCTACGAAGGCTATTTGGAGGCAACTAAACGTATTGTCGACACGGCTCGCTATGTTGAGAGGGGGTAGGTACGACATGTATTCCCTGGAATCTATACTAACTTTTGCTCATTTTTGTTTGCAGTGTGCGCCAAATTGATGGCATTTTTGTCTTTGGCAAGCCAGCTACATCGGTTATTGCTATTGGGTCCAATGTCTTTGATATTTTCCGACTATCCGATGCTCTGTGCAAACTGGGTTGGAATCTAAATCCATTGCAATTCCCCTCAGGGTAAGAGAAATGGTTTTTAGACTGTAGAAATCGTTGACTAAACTATTCACTTCCTTAGTATTCACATTTGTATTACGGATATGCACACCCAGCCTGGCGTGGCGGATAAATTTTTGGCCGATGTGCGCACTAGCACCGCTGAGATTATGAAGGATCCCGGCAAGCCCGTGGTTGGCAAATTTGCTCTCTATGGCATGGCACAAAGTATACCTGATCGTTCAGTTATGGGCGAAGTCACACGACTTTTCCTACACTCCATGTACTATACGCCCGAAGAGTGAAATATTGCTCCGCCATATCCAGTTCCATAAGATCCACACAATCACACTATTAGTGCAATACAATTTCATACCACCTACAAAAAAAAATACACACACACGATACTTGTTAATGTTTATTGTTACAACACTAAAATTATCTTTTATATGGCATTTATAGTATCTTATTGTAATGCAGAGTACAAAATAATGGGTGTGTTTGTGAGTGTGTTAGCGTAATCTAATTGAGATCATGTGCATTTTGTCGAAAGAAGTGTATTTATGCATATTGTAAACTGTTGTGAAGTGATTATTTTGTATACCTATTAAAAGTTTTTCTATATAATTGTCTTTAAACAAAATGGTTTTGTATTCAAAAGGAATAATTCATTGCATTAGTTTCATGTGGGTAATTAAATTATTTGGAAAAAATTGTTTAATTTTTATACTTTCATCCATTTGCTAAAGTTAAATTACACTATGCTACAAAATGGTTACAAAAATATTTTTGTCTGACATTCTACTAATTTTTCTAATGGATACATTTTTCAAGACTAAGATTTTGAGATATTTTCAACATAAAATTTCATAAGCCCGGTTAAATATGTAAAAAAAAAGCGATTTTGAATTTTTTCTAAGAAAGTCATTCAAAAACCAAATATTGTTATAGAAAAATAATTTTCCAAGTAAAAAAAAAAGTTGTTTGTAAGCACGTTTCAAAAATTAAACGTTTAAAAATATTAATTGATAACTTTTAAAAGATTTTCTCACTAAAAACTGTTTGTTTATATATTTTTTTTTCAACAATTAACCATAATTAATGATGGATGTGTGGGTGGATACGAATCGATTTAGTCTGATCTTGGTCTAGATTTTTTTTCTCTCTCTCTCTCCCTCTCTTTGCCACGCGTCGGCGTATTAAGTTGTTGTTGTTGGCTGCTGCATTGAAGACACGCCCATTTCCTGTCTCCTATATTATTTATGTAAGATAATTGAAATAAATTTCAGTAACAAGAAGCATTTATTTGAACAGTGGCGACAGATTCGTCTCATTTGTATTTTGGGAATAGCAGGTGTCAAAACTTGAAGCTAAAACAAGTAAGAAAGCTCTAGTCGAGAAATCCCGACTAGACGATACCCTGAACCCCAAACTTTACGCGTACAGTGCTGGCAAGTATGTGTGTGTGTTCCCATACTTGACTTAATTTCAATGTTCCATATCTCCGGTGTTTTTCAACCGATTTCAATCAAAATTTCACAGATTCTCATTATTTCGTCTAATGTTTCAAACGGCGTCTCCAAGTTTTCCTAATTCAAGATTTTCTTGTTATCGATCACATGTGTATATCGGAAACGGGAAAAGTTATCGAAAATTTGAAACAAACTTGTATTGCCTAGAAATTAGGCGAGCTTATGTTGCAAATCTGGAGTCTTTAGCTCTTATAGTCTCTGACAAACCGACATGACTATATCGACTCGGCTGTTGATGCTAATCAAGAATATATATACTTTATGCGATCGGAGATGCTTCCTTGTGCCAGTTACATACTTTTGCCAAACACCCATTATACCCTTTTTACCCATTTTCTATGGGCTCCGATAGTGTTGGTGTTTGAACAGCCAGCAACAAGTGCCTCAAAAGGCCAAAGCGTGCAAACAGCCAGACCAACTGGAGTCAACAACAGAAGCTATCGATTTTCACACAGCTGTGCAACAAATGAAACCTGTCACACATTAACATGCGTCAGTCAAACGAAGAAGAAAAAAACATACAAAGCATTCACACCCACACACAAGTCGCTTCGATTCTCCAAAAGATTCACAATATGAGTTGACCAAAAAAAACAATATATATATATTTATAGTATATGTATACTGGAGCCAGCCAAAATAAACCGGTGTTGCCAAAAAGCATTACAAATAAAAACATTGTCATAAGCACACGAAAAGCGCAACGGCAGTATTTTGCACAGTGGGCTAAAATGGTTATGACTGGGTAATAAATTTCGTGCTTTATACAAAGGTGTGTTCATACACCTATATATTGCTTTTATGCGAAACAGAAAAAAACAAAAAAAAAAAAGTTACTATGGGTCACAAAACTTTGAAATTTCGTAACTCTGTTTGACGTCGACAGCGCCAGCGCGCTCAGCTAGCGTCGACGCCGACGCACAGGTTGCGCTCGCATTCGCCCGATTGCGGGGCTTCGTCTCTTCGTGACTGTCGGTCTCTTCGCATTCGATACGCGTCCGTCGCGAGCGCCAGTCGCAAAACGTCGCGAGTGCTCAAATAGCTCCCAACAACAACAAAGAAAACCTGATTAAAACATAAAATAAAATAACAAAATTTATGAAATAATAATTAAATGCAAATTAATTAAGGGCTTGGCTCGACCATATCAAATTGAACATAAAATTCAATCAGCCGCTTTTTTTTCGTTTCGTTAAGTGGCTCCTTCTACAACACCTGAAGTTCTGTCGGAAAACAACGAAAGTGGTTTCATTTCATACATATATGTATGTTTGTATGTATATATATGTGTGTGTGTGTTTGTGTTATTAAGTGCAATACTCAAGAAACAAGAATTCTGCTGATTACAACGCATGGGAATTGTTTTTGTTTTAAAGTGATGCACTCGAGTTTCTTGACTATCATCAAAACTTGTCAATTGAATGCACTTCAAACGAATACTTTAAGTAGCTAAAAGGTAAGTCAAAACCTAGATATGATTTAAGGTTAATAATAGCCACTTTGTCAATGCAATACTAAAGTTTCAGTTCAAATATATTGTTGCTTTCGAACAAGACCTTGTTAAACGCGATAACTGGTCGAACCAATTAAATAGTGATCATTGGCGTTAAATTGAATTCATGTCGATAAGGAAAAAGCACATATAGCAAATACTAGGCAAACACGGAACAAAAATACCTAAAAATACATATAACATACATAATAAGTAATATTTGCCAACTGGCTTTAAAGTTGAGCTCATTTGCAAACAAATTTAACGAGGTTGAAAACAATTTAAATAATAGCTTTGAGTAGACTAACAAAGATATGAGGCTTAATATTTGAACTGAGTCAGAATATGTTCAGAAATGAAGAGAGATTCGAAAAATATGAATATTGTACTATATCCCACAAATATTATAAATTTAAAAGTTTGTTTCACACACAAACTGCAAAACGGATTCTAATGAAACTTGACAATAATATAGCTTAAACATCAGAATAACATATAGGCTATAGCTTTCAAAGATATCCAAAAATTGTTTCACGCAAAAATTGCAGAACGGATTCTAATGAAACTTGACAATAATATAGCTTAAACATCAGAATAACATATAGGCTATAGTTTTAAAAGATATCTAAAAATTGATCTCACTCCGCTGCAATCTATTTATACTTTTAACGTTGACCATATCAAATTTCACTTTTTATTATCTTGAGTTTTTTTGTTGTTATTTCCACAGTAAATACTCCAACTGTTAGAAGAATTCAGTATAAATATTTACAAAATATTCGATAGCAAGACGATTGAAATTTGTAGACCTAAGAAGCCTGAGAATGTTTATGTTTAAGGGTCCCTGAACAGATAAAGAGGAGCCCCCAAGTGTATTCTTCTATTTGTAACTTCGTTTCTTCTACAATTTTATCTTATACTGCGCAAATTAGATAAGATATGAATGCATATAGTGTTTATGTACATATAGATAGATAGATATGCCCTGGCTTCAATTTTCATTCGGGAACTGCTCCAAACGACAAAAGCGATAAAAAGATTTTTGTTTTTTGATTTTTGTTTTTGGCGTCGAATAGTTTCGATTTGTGTTTGCATGCAAAGCCGCAATCAGCGAACTTAAAATTTACTTCGGCTCATTCATTATCTCAATGTATGTAAGTGTACACTGTGAGAAAATTTGGAGTTTTAAGACCAACTATGTTGGGTAAGACTTTCAATGACATTTCTTTCGTGAAACGATCTTAAATACTTTTGATTTTTTATATATACATATTTATATCCATTTTAAACTCACTCAAAAATAGTATTAAAATTCTTTACTGTGTGGTCAGATAAGTGTACTGTAACATATATAAAGTATGGCGCCCGCCAATCCATTAGGTACATATGTTTTGCCTTTTACCATGACAACCATGCAAGCCGGGCTAAAACAAGTCCAGAACGAAGTTGTTTGCCATTTGACAACAACAACAACAACTCCCCAAAGGACGTCCAGCACAGTGTTGGGTGGTTGCGTTTCTGTTGTTACCAGGGTGCGGCATTTAATGCCTGGCGTCATGTTACTATTAAAAAAAGCTAGTTGCCACTAATTCCATTTCCAAGAACTTTCGCTTCGCTCCTTGTGTGAGTGTTTAATCGATAACTTGAAAATGTATGTTGTGTTTTTTTGGATTTCTGTTGCAAATTGCAGATCGTGGATACAGTTAAGTAAGCAAATTGAGTCATTGAACATTCAGTTAACTATTTAGTATGCCTTGTTAACTCTTGTTAACTGGATGCGGGTGGACCTATGTGTGTGTGTGATTTCAATCTGCTGTTTGCTTAACTTGACTGTGAGTTGAGTTAATGTTAATTAGCTTTACGTATAAGTAAGAACTGCGACGCAATCAAAAACAAGTAAGAAGGTTATAGTTGAGAAATCCCGACTAGAAGATACCCTTTACGCGTACAGGCATTGCTTGCAAGTGTGTGTGTGTGTACGCTTAACTTCAATGCTCCATATCTCCGGTGTTTCTCAACCGATTTCAATAAAAATGTAAAACATTTTCTTTATTTCCTCTATAGTTTCAAACGTCATCTAAAAGTTTTCAAAATTCAAGATTTTGTTGTAATCGATCACATTTTTATATCGGAAACGGGGAAAGTTATCGAAAATTTGAAACAAACTTGTACTGCGCGGGGATTAGGCGAGCTTATGTTACAAATCTGGAGTTTCTAGCACTTATAGTCTCAGATCGACGGACAGACGGACTTGACAATATCGACTCGGCTGTTGATGCTGATCAAGAATATATATACTTTATGCTTCCTTCTGCCTGTTACAAGCTTTCTACCAAACCATTATACCCTTTTTACACGTTTTCAATGGATTCAGGGTATACAAAAAAAAAATGTAACAGGCATTTGTGAGCGTATAAATGACATGTATTTGGGTTTTAAGCTTGTAAATGTTTGTAATTTATAGCAGTTGCTATCAGGCATGGGATGTAATAAACTAGAAACATTAGGTATTCTATTCAAGCACTGAATATATTAGTTTTCGAATATATGTAAATGTTGCTTTAGATGTGAAATCATTGAGAAAACATTCTTGTTTTCGATTGGAGAACTGTGAAAAAGTTATGAAATAATGTAAATCTGAAATGACAAAGGGATTTTTTTTTAAAGAATGTTGAGATTAATTTTACCTGATTTGACGACGATATGGTTGAGTACATTTATTGGGATAGAATTTTCACACTTTTTAAGCTCTGTTTTACTAAAAATCGGGTTCTTAACTTCACAATATATATTGTCCAAGCGAGTCTTTCCCCTTGAATTCATTCGTTTCAGATTTAACAAAATGTTTGCTATGAAAGTCTACTAACATTTAATGCTTTATATTAGGTTAAGTTAATAAAAACGTAAATTTAATAAAAAAATCAGTTAAAACTTGCCATAAAAGCTATTGAAATTTAACAAATATTTGATTGAACAATATCACACTCGAAAACGTTTCTCAAGCTTGATGATTGCAGAAAGTGCCTTTCCAAAACTCAAAAAAAAAAAACATTCAAAAAATGCAAAGCATATTCCATTTGCCAACGCAAATATTCGTATCGTAAAGTAACTGAGCGTACAAGTATATTCCATGCATATTTGCAACGCTCCAAAAAATCCAATAAATGGCAATCACAAGAGGCAGCCTAAAAAGCTACAAAGGAAAAAGAAATACTTTGCATGCCCACGATACCATGTAGAGTACAGATATATTTGCATGTAGTAACTGACAAAAGGGGCAAGGCATATTCAAGTGCAATTAATATCAAATCTGATGTATTGACAATGTCTCTGACAGTGGAGATCTCTACAAGTAATGAGTATCTTAACAACTTAAAACACGCGACTTTCAGACAAGCTTCTCGTTTGTGTGTAACCTTCACGAATGACTCTTAAAACTGCGACTCAAAAAGATTCTCAGCAGCAGCAAACAACAATACAAACATCTCAACAGAGCTCAAGTGTGATTGCCAAATGACATCAGCATTTGGATGACTGAGAACAAAAGCACGCTTCAAAAATCTACTCGCGGGTATAACAAAAAAAAAATATATATATATATATAGAAATGTATCTTTCGACAGACAGGTGCTACAGACAGAAATCTTTCTAGTTCGTCAGTGAAAGCCACAAAAAAAAACTTAATAATAATTTTAACTATAATAATTAGAAGTGAAAAACCACACTTTTTTTCGATCTTTGCGGTTTTGAGATCGGAGAACCGCATGTGCTGCTAATTGATCGGTGACTTAACGTGTGGTTGAGTTCAAAATGCCTCAGGTTACCTGCTATATTGATATATATATATTTATTGGGTATATCCTATGCTTAATCTAGTATTATATTCTATACCCACAATTAACCAAGCAATTAAGTTGAGTGCGATGACAAATTGTTTTGTTGTTCCCGCTGATTGGTTGCAAGACACTTTTAATTGACTTTAGCTTTATAGATAGTTAGTTTGGATTAGTAATTTAGTTGTCTGCTTTATTGCACAAAGTATTTAATTATTTTATTGGCTCTAATTATGTAAATTGTTGATGAGGAAAAACTTTTAAAGCTACGAGATTGGAAAACTTTTTTTTAGTTTATTTATTGATCTATAAAGTTGATTTTGGATCAAAAATATTTCTTTTTTATCTACTTTATAATGTTCTTGAGCATATATGATATGAAATTTTATTTTAGGTTGTTGTTCTGTTAGTGAAATGAATTTGTTATTTATTTTCTGCATTAAATTATTAGTCATAAGATTTTTCCAAGTTAAAGGAGAACTCTCTTCACACATTCTTCAAGCAAGTAAAATTGATTTGAACTATTTTTAACAAAATTCTACACACCTGAAAATTAATTTTCTACACTTCTTTATTATTTATTTTTCCCCCAAAAAAATCTACAAAAGTGATAGCTTATCTTCCCAACCGAAGTCAGATAGAAACGTAAAATATATTTCATTCCTAGGTTGTTAGCTTATCGTAGAGAACTCAGTGAACTGAGTGCAACATGTGGCAGCGAAGTCGTCATTAACTTGTAAGCGGACACCAAAGATTATCGTAACCTTCAGACGGCGACAAACTGTGTTCTGCTTCTTATTCTCTCTCTATAAGTGTGCCAAGCTGAAAGTGACAATCCGCTCGAAGGTGAAACTTGTCCAGTTGGAACGATGAAGCAGCTGCTGCTGACTGCACTTGTTGCACAGCCAGAAAACCAAGACTTATGCGAGTTGAGCGAAGTCGAAGCTCGTTAGTTTCTTGAACAGTTTCTGTTTATAGTGTTGTGCTTCTAAGCTTCTGGTCATTGATCTCGCCCCAAAAAACTGGTTCACGGTTTGCTCCAGTTGTCCAATGACATTGAAAGATCGCTTTTGAGACAAAGTGCAGGCCACTTAATTATTTGTCATATTTGATACAAAATTACCAGTATTATCTTTTGTTGTGTGCATTTCACATTCACATTCAAAAAGTCACACTCAAGGCGCGTGCTGCGTGGGTGTCGGATATCCCCCTTTTTAAATAACATTTTTTATAATATAATTAAAAAGAGTTTATCGTCAACGTCTTGGAATTTATTGAGTGGGTGGACAAAGCAGATATAACAATAACAAAATTGCAATGAATCACCAGATAAAAATGTTTACAATATTAAAAGAAATTAAACACTTTAACTTCAACTTATATGGCATTAAGCTAAAAGCTATCGTATCTAACACAAATAATTGATTATTTACTGCATTTACTCATTAATTTATAGGAAATAATACTTTCTGAAATGCACTTAGACACCATTAGCTAGGCAAACAACTTTTTTATGCATTTCGCATTCCAATCGTTACAACTTAATTTGAACTCGGCGTCTTTAGTGTATGTTTCGAGTGTATATGTGCATTATGCACACACAGGAACCCAATCTTAACTATTTGTCATATAGTACTATCGCATTCGAGGCACGTACAGCTCGTACCCCGCCCTTCCTAACCCTCCCTTCATGCCATGTAAGTAAAGTGTCCCATTAAATATGCATAATAAAATCAAAGAGACTTTACTTCAAACGAGAAACCGTAAAACAAAAACCTTTCCACTCGACTTATGCACAAAATAAGTATATAAATATTGGGATTTAAATGCTATTGGCATAAATTAAGATAAACACATGTTAAGAAGTTCTGGTTGTCGATGAAAAACACGTTAAGAGCAAACTGAAAGAAAATATCTTTAAGATTTTGAGAGTTTGCAAGCAATTTAAGATGAATTAATAATGTTTTTTTTTTTGGTTTTTCTAAGTGTAAGCATGCAAATGAACACGTTCTATTTGTTTCATTTTTCCTGAGAGCTGACAAATGGCGGCATTTAGCTTTATAATCGGTTGTTCATTATAGATATTGATTGATTTTGTTCTCTCAAATGTGTAGGTTGCATGCGATTTTGAAGATAAGTTAACTCAACGCAACTTGTTTGCCATGAACTCACAATTATGCTAAGAACCAAACTTTGGTAACCATTAGAAATAACCAAACATGGCATAATTGGAAGAAAAACGCTAATTGGTATTTTTGAACAGCAAACAAAAATGACCAAAAGCACAGATAAACTTCAACAGCAACAGACCAAAGTTTATTTATTTTTCTTTATATTTGTTACACGGTCTCTGACAATGTTGAAAGCTTGTCGAACGTTAAGCGACACAACACAACAATAATAATGGTTTCGCGGGAGGGGGGCTTTAAGAAACACTTTTTCAATTGCTCGGAGCTCAGTGCTGGAGCATTAATGTGTTCACTTTCATTTGCAATTAAGTTTTGCCGGCGAGACTGCAAATTCTCACAGCAAGACTCAGTCGCTTCTCGATCTTCAAGCGTTTCGGTGCCAAACAGATACAATTTTGATCTAGTTACACATAACGAAGCTTTTTTTTTTTTGCGACGCAAATCAAGCGAACATTAACGGTAATTAATTGCCCAATGAATCTTTTTGCACATTTTTCTATTCTCTAACCATTTGTGTGTTGCGTTGCGTGAGCCGAGCCCAAAAGAGAAAAGCTCGTAAAATCGATGTCTAACTTTAGATGATTTCATCATTTTGTGTACTGTTGTTTTTTGTGTTTGTTTTTGCAAATTAGCTAATAAGCATATGCGCTTAGCCCCAATGGGTGAATGTTTATTTTTGAAGCTCGTACTACGTCATCATCATAACGTAACTTTTGCATTCAGTTTTGTTTTAGTATAATCTACGCTTGGATCTTGACAACATGCAATCAGTCAAGTATCTTGTACTCAGCAAAAAAACACACCCTAAATCGAATAAAAGTGCAAGTTTATTTTTTTTTCAAACTTTTCACTAAAATTTAATTCAAATCTCACGCTCTGACCTTTTGCAGATATACGACATACGACACAACGAATAAAGTGGGAGGAGTTGTCCGGAGAGAAACACAGAGAGAGGTATAAACACACCCACAGTAAATCGCGGGCGCAGACTTTAAATTATTTCCATATAATTTTGGAGATAATGTGAAAAGCTTGCAACAAAAATCAAATTAAATTCAACACAAAAGCCACTCAACATTTAAGTTTCGCGTGCCTTTAAAAAAAGAAAAAGAATTGTGAAAAAATACAAAAAAAAAACATTAGGCAAAATTATTACTAAAGTAGTTTTCATATTGTTTTTTGAAAGTGCAGCGAAAACGAAATATGATTAATTAGTAAATGAGGCAAAATTCATTAAAAATATAACATATACAAAATACTGAAGCAAAGCAAAGCAAAGCTTGCATGTGAGCGAAAGATATTCGCGGCGCGTTTTTAATCGCTCGCGACACAAAACGCGCGCGATTTTTGAGCAAGAAAACAAAAAAAAAACCTTTAAGCAGCAGAGTTCATTGCATAAATTGAGTGGCTGCCAAAAATCTCTCCTCAACTGTTATTGTGAAAAGAAAAAACAATCTAAAATATGGATATGGCAGCTTCATCGGAGTCGCGCCAACTGGAGGCGATATTTATCGCGACGCCACCGCGAACTCCGCTCTTTGCCGCGGCAGCTTCACTAACGCGCACGACAACGCCGCGCGAACTGCCTAGCATGTATCATTTTGATTTCGGTAAGCAACTCACTAACTAACAAAGCCCAAAACTAACAAGCAGTTAATCAGCTGACAACAGTTAGCACAAGTACATATGTATCTTCAAGATACAATACTTCAGTTGAGTGCCACTCAAGTGCATTGCCTTTTTATTATTATTAATTTATGCACACAGACAAACAAAACAAAAAGCCGGCTATAAAATTGGCTATTAACTCAGGCGATACGAAAAAAAACTTCCGCGGAGGCGCATACAAACAAAAAATTATCACGCAGACAAGAAGGAAGTGCATAAGAAAAATATTTTAAAAAAATATACATATATTTTTGGTATATTCAAAATAGCCTCAAAAAATTCTTGAAAATGTAGAAAATCAAAACACATTAAGTGGCACTTAAAAAGAAATTAAAATCCATATTTAAATCGAAAAAGGAAAAGGAAATGGTAAAGCAAATTTATTCAAGTGCATCAAAGAATCCAACAAATGATAAAACGTGATTAGAATGATATAGGTAGGAAATAGGAAAGAAAAAAGTAATGAAGAATTGTGGAAAAATTATATTTTATTTAAACAATACATATTTGTTTTAGAAATACAAAAAAAAAAACAAGTATATATATAGTATTTATTTTTTTACAATTGGAATAAAAAAAACAAACAAATGAAAGAAATGCTACAATTTCTATAATCAATGTTTCCAAACCATTGTTTGATTGTTTAAAACTTAATAGCATTTGTTGCGACGCAAAAACTTTCTTTCGAATGACATCAGAAGCAATTGCAAATTAATATTATTTGTTTAGCTGAAAAGCAACACCAAAAAAACGTGCAACAAAACAAACAAACCAAACAAAAAATACTAGAAAAAAAGAAGCCAAGCAAACGACAAAAATAAGAACGGTGACATTTGGAACTATGTCAATTTCGATTTAAAGCCACCCAAAATTGAACTGAATTCGTTTTAATTAAATTAAATATATAAATGTCAGCCAAATAAAGCAAGTCGAATGCTTTAGGGAATTGAATGAAAAGTGCTTTTAAGTTTTTGTGGATAATATTTTATGGCTAACATTTTTTTCAAACCCAATTTGATCTCATATATTTCAAAGGAAAGTCATAAATAAAACATGCATCGGCTAATTTATGTCTATATGTTTCTAGATATTCAAGTTGCGCCCTGACAGAAATCGCTCGTAAAGCGAATTTTAAAACCAACTCACGTTTAAAAAAAAAAAAATGTTGCGTGCCAGTTTTAACTAATGACCGACAAATGCGTCAATATCATTAGTTTTTTTTATGTTTGCAAAATATATATGTTCAGTGTCACCTACATATCTGGCTTTGAAAGGTGTCTTGTAATGAGCGTTTCCTCATATTTGGCTTATATCCAGCTAAACTGGGCCCTTACCCTATGGAGGCGTGACCTACTTTTCGCCATCGGCCCCACTCGAACTCAAAGTTGAAGTGAGTTTCCTTGACATTGAACTGCATTTAAGTTTGCTTTGAATACCCACATCTCTATACAACTTTGTTAGAGACAAATTCCAGTTTTTATTTTGCACATACTAGAATGAATTCCAAAGTCAAATACATTTAACTACAACCAGTTTCTGAAGATATGTGCATATTTTTTGCAACGTAATTCACTCGACAGCTGACACAATAACAACAAATACAAATTTATTGCTTTTTTTTCATAAAACAGTTTCTGTTATTGGCAAATTCTGTTTGTTAAAAACCAGTTTTTGCATTTAACGCTTTATGACGGACAAGGCATCATCAGAAACTTTCCCAGACATTGTGTTGAGACGGATCGTTGGTGTAGAATTTTGAAAACATTGAAAAGTTTACAGTTTTCGTTTGATTTATTTCGCATATTTCAAAGTTTCTTTTAACATTGTAAAGCACTGTTACTGTTAAGCTGCGCAACGGCCAAAAGCTTGCGTAAAGCTTTTCTGTTAAGTATTGTGCAGTGTTGCCGTGCTGCTTGAAATCAGTACGTTTTTGCAGCTACTGCGCTTTTAACTTTATGTTTGCTTGCAGTTAAGATCTTTCTATATAAAAGAGTTTTTCAGCGACTCAAATGTATAAGGTTATTAAATAAAATAGCTTTCCCTAGTTTAACTGAACTTAAAAACTCAAACCACATTCATCATCACAGCTGTTAATTGTTTGATGATCTTAGACCTATTCCCAAGACCAAATCTAAAGCAAATCCATAATTGCCTACCTCAATTAACGGTTAACATAAGTGTTCCAAACAAAAGGTTATCCAATGCAAAACTTAAACCATCTACATATGTGAAATATACAAAAGTCTTCCTTTCACACTTTCTAGAAAGCAACAACAATTATAGGCAACAAATACATCAACATCAATTTGTATTTACAACAAACAATGACAGCAACATCAACAACAACAAATTACTGAACTGAAAACGGAACACTAAATTGTGCAATCTGCAATAAGCGAAAAAAAACTGAACCTAAACGAAAACAGAACGCACATATCGGTAAAGCAAAAAAAAAAAAGAAAAAAACATATATGGGGAACGCCAATGAACTGAAATGGTTTCATTACAACAAATGTTAGGAGTATGGGGAAAGAGAGAGAGAGTGAGAGAGTTGTTGGCAGTGTGGAAGAAAGAGTAGCGACAGACGCATGAAAGAAGTAGAACTTAATTAGTAGCAAAAACGCACAGCCAAGCGAATGGGAGAGAGCAGGAAAGAGTTAGTAACATCCTGCACTGTTAAAAATAATGAAATGATATGAACTGTGAGCTCATACGATTCTTTAAGTGTATATATGTTTGTTTATGTATATGTTTGTGAAACATTTGGCTTCAACACAATTGAGTTCATATCGTGCGCCTTGCTCCCAAAATGCTATCCAACCAAATCCAAACCAAGTGCACTATTTTTAAAAGCATGTCGCCCTTTTTCTTTCGTTCGCCGTGAAAATCTTTGTAGACTCGTTGCGAGATTTGAATACAGCATTTATTTTTGTCATGCCCAAGGCGTGACAATTAGAAGAGATTATGGAGTGTCTTCTAAGGCAAGTTGCAACGGGGCGCGTGGGCGACCACAAATGACGCCGACGACCCGCAGACAACTATACAGAGAAAGAGAGAGAGCGAGAGAGAGAGAGTAACAACATCTGGTTTGTTGGTTCGATAATGTATATATACATTTAACAAGATGTATTAGCTTTGGCACGTGCAATAATCGATGACATGTTTCCCAAGACACAACTTACATAAGAGTTGTATCTTCTTCTTCTCGCTCGCTGACGTCATTTGGGAGAGCAACTGTCAAAGAGATTGAACTCCCAACTGCGGATACATTGTGATTTATAGCGGTTTGACTTCATCACGGAGCAAATGGGATCGTTCGGTTCAGATACAGAAAGAGGCACTCAAAAGTGCATTCGCATTTCAATTAAAAACAGAAGCGACTAAACGAGAAATTGAAAGGAAACTGTAAAAGAAACCAGACAGCTTAGCTTTAGACAGCTGAAATACCCTAGAAACAAATAAGTTGATTGTAAAAAAATATATCAGATTTTTAAAACAGTTGACAATACATTGGAAAGTATTTCTTATGATAAGAACAAATATATAATATTTTTTTGAAATTTTTAAAGTTTTGTTTAATACAACTTGATTGATGTTAAGTGTAAGAACTTTTAGCTCGCCTATCTACCCACTATGAAAAGCTCTAAAATTACAGTTAAATGTGTCTCCAACTCCATTGCCCGGCCAGCTGTTTATTTATGTGAACCGCCTGCAACACACGAAATGTTGCTGAGATCGACAAAATGTTGATGCGACGGCAACAGTAGCTGCCATTTTTGGATGAACTTATGCAACTGGCCAAAACAGGGCATAATTATACTTACATACTATATATGTGGTGGCCTACACCCAAAAGTTGTAGTCTTTTCTTAATGGACGATTGGACAGGAAGTTGTCGCCTTTGAAGTTGAAACTGATTCGACTGATTGACTTAGGGAAGACACAAAAGTGCAAGATTTCAATTTGTAAGACATCTAAAAGCAACTTAGATGTTAGCTCAAGTGAAAGATTTGTGCCGCCAAAGTTCAGCAACATTTGTGCGGCGCCTTTAAATAAATCAGGCGTAAAGCTAACAAAGAGGGGAGAGCTAGAAACAGAATGGGCAGTAAACTTACAAAGAATAGCCGCCTTTGTTGGATATTATATACTTTGTTGTTGTTGTTGCAACACCCACACAACACAACAAACAAGCGCTGGCAGCTGGAGTGCAGCTATTTTTAATTAAATGCAAAATATGCGCCCGCAACATACGATGTTGCTCAACAGAGTTGTTTTGCCAGCAACATGCTTTAAGCTTAAATGTTGCTAGGCGTTTGTCGATGTTGCTGTCGCTCGCTCAGTTGGGCACAAAACGCCGGCGCGTAAAGTTCGCCTGAAGCGGTAGAAACACAAGAGAGTAGCGTGCGAAGCAGATCATAATGTTGCATTTAAAAATAACAAAACAAAAATAACGACAAATCGAATCAAATAGAAGATATATAACGCACAAACATGAGCAAGAAAATGTGGCACAAAATATTCAAATCGAAGTCGCAAAAGCAGCAACAGCAATTGAATAAAATCAATAAGCGTCACAGTCGCGGCATCTACTATGAGGAGTATCAGCAATTAAATGATTTACTCAATGGTGAAAAATCGCAAGCGTCGCGTTTTTGCACTGAAAATGAAAATGAAAACGGCAACGGCAACGGCAATGGTGGCAACATCAATGTATTTGAGCAGCAGCCGCAGCAAAGTTCTTTCAACTCGTCGGCGCTTAGTGAGGCGCAACAGCAACTGTTGCCGGTGGAACAACAGCAGCAGGAACAATCGCAACAGCTGTCAACATTTTCACGTGTACGCAACACATTCTCATTGCGTCGCAACAACAACAACAACAACAAAAAAAAGCAAACACCCAATGCCAAGTCAAGTGAGTCGGTCTCGCCCACATCTGTGGGAGCTGCTCAATTGCAGCATGTCTTGATTATAGTCAATCAGATCGATGTCGCAGCAGCAGCAACAGCAACAGTTGCAACAACAAAAGCTACAACAACAACACCTAATACAACTACTAACTTCGCTAATCATTTGCATGCCAATCCAGCAATTACATTGCAATCAAGTAAATCTATTTAACCATCTATTAACAAACTAATGAAATCTGTTTATTGATTTAATTGTTTTGATTTCTATTTAAGTGAGTTTTATTTAAGATTAGGTGAGTGAAAGCATGGAAGAGTTTAATCAAATAAGGCGAATTCTTTAAGAACACTTTCTTTAACTATTATCAGGATAATTGAAAGATGAGAAAATATATTTCGGTCAACTTTCTAAACCCAATCTTGGTTCTTCTTTATTATCAGATCAGAATACCATGAGGCTAACTTTTCTATATACAAACAAGCTTAAACATATTGCATCAGTAAATTATTACTTATTTATTTTGATTTGTTTAATCTCTTTCAACTTGAATCTGTTCCACATCTGGCCGTGGACCTTTTCTTGACTTTTCTTCAATATAGTTGCTTATCAGCGAGAATAAAATAAAATGATGTCACTTTTAACATATGTTTTGTTAAATATGTAAGGCAAACAAATATAAGAAAGATTCAATTTGTTAAAGCAGCAAACTTTAGCGCGTTTAACTTTTAGCTAAATTTCCTGTCTAGTTTTGCTTTTCTCACACTCACATTTCAGCACGTTAAGCTGTCAAAAGTTGAAAGTTCAGAACGTTAGCACCCAACACGTCTCTCGCATAATACTATAACTATCCACATGTTACTATAATACACATCCACATGAAGGTGCTTCACACACCATAAGTACAGAAGAAAACACCAACAGCAAGAACACCAAGAAGACTTGGAGGGTTGCTCAATGCACAAAGCAATAAGAATTGCAACAAATTGATGTTGCTAAGATCTCAGACAGAATGAATCAATACCTAACAACTTCTTGTACGCAATAGCCATATTGCCAATGTTCTGTTCCAGTAAACTTACGAACTCTTGAACTTTTGGCACTTAACAGTAATAATTATTGCTATCTCTACAAATCTCTTTCTCGAAATCTGCTTAGACTCCAAAAGGCGCCCTGCTGTTTAGCCAGCGTGCTTGTGATTTGTTTTTTTTTTTTGGCTGGCCATTTGTATTTATAAAACTCAAGTGGATATAGTTGAAAGATATGCACACAGACATAAGTAATCTTATAATGGACAAAGTAGTAGCACTGACTGCATTTCGCAATATGAGTTCGCAAAGCATCATTAACATTTATGTATACTATATGTGGCGGGGATTGTGGTGCTACTGCTGTTGTTGGTGGTACTGCAACGAACGCCCCATCCAATTCAATCCACTCACCCACTTCTCATCGGATTACACATTAAATGACTGCACTGCGTACTCAGTTGCATTGATTCGAATTGAAATGAGTCTCAAGACGAGCTTGAACATCTTGCCTCAAATTCTCTCAAGATGTTGCAGACAATTTATGCGTGCCGTTCGTTGATTTATGTAATCTTACTTTGTGGTAGCTGCCGCACTTTGCAATTATTATTATATTGGCAGCAAGTGCAGTTATTTTTTGCTATGTCATCATTCCTACGAAGAAGCATAACAAAGTTATTCCTGAGATTCCCACTCAAAACCTAGCAAGAAACATATTATTAGTTTATATGACCTACTCTTAGTAAGAAAAAAACAGGGTTAAGTTCCAGCTAAAATTCGAACCTATGATTTGTCTAAGAACAATATAACTATAATAGATTGTATATAGAGGAAAAAGTAAGTAACAAATTTCTTCTCATAAAAAATCTTTAATTGATTTCAACAGTCAAGAAGATTCTGTTGATATTTTTGGGTCAATATCATCAACATCAAATGTTAAAAGTTTTCTGGCCCAAGCACCTGTCATGTGCATCAGTTTGCTCATATATCGTAAAAGTACAGATATAGAAATATAAAATAATTGACGCCCACAGAAGCGATCAAAATCGCCGAGATTTCAACTGTTTGGCTAAGACCAGCTACCAAATTTGGATATTACAACATTCCATGAAGCAATCGTAGCTCACAGATAAATAACAATTTATAGGCTGATCACACACGCAATGGCAGCCAAAAAGAGACACTATCCAAATAATAATAATAAATTATTTAGTGGATTTTTTGGGTATTTATTTTCTTTTTTTTGTCTATTGTCTTGCCAGCCTGAGAATTTATAGGGCTGCTGTTTTGAGTGTGTTTGTTTTGTGTTGACGTGACAAATTGCGCCGGATAAACAATTTGTCCGCAATAGCAACAGCAACAATAAACAACTGCAACACTTTCCATGTGTTGCATTTCGCTGGAAAACAAATGTTTGGTTTGTGGCTTAAACTCTTGGCAGTCGTTGGATTTTGGCCTTTTACTTGGCACTTCCTTGGGCCAACGCTTTGTTTTCGCCAGCTGGCAAAGTTCCAGTGTCACTTTCTTTATTCTGGTTAATTTGACTTAAACTTTCTTGTTTTAGAAACTCAAAAGATGGTTAGCTCAATCGTCCTATCATAGAAGGCTGTATCATATTGAGTTTTGATATTGTTGATTTTTATTTGAGAATTGTTAAATTTAGTTATAGGGCTAAAAACAATACATACATTTGCCAAGACTTTTCAGCCAGCTGAAGCACCACACAATACCAAATAAAATACGATCAGAGTTATCATAATCTGCTTTTCATTTTCTACAACAAAAGCAACAATGGAGTGCGATGGCCTTGAGGAGGATCACAATGATGTGCTTGAACCGGCACCAGGACCGATTACCACATGCACGGACCTACCGGCGGAGTACAGCGATACTCAACTAGATCTTGCGGAGTGTCCCAACTGCAGTCGCTCCTTCAATATAAAGTCACTGGCCAGACATATTAACACTTGCAATAAGATAACGAAAAAGCGTAAACCTTTTGACTCGTCCCGTCAACGCCGCGAGGGCACTAGCCTCTCCACCTATGTTCTGCCCAAGAACTTTGGACTGCCCAATGCGGAGAAGGCTGCGGGTGTACATTCACCGCCAGCAGCAAGTCGCGAAGCTTCCAGTGTCTCCAGCGGCTCTCAGCCACAAGAAGTGAGTACACACAGATATTGAAAGGTTTTTCATGCTTATATTTAACCCTTTCCTTGGATAGGCTTCTCCGCTGCCGGACCGTCGCAAAACTCAAGCCAGTTCGGATAAGTTACGCTCCACGGCAAAGACCTCGGTGCGAAAAGCATCCACAGCAGCTGCTGCTGCTCCAGACAACTCCCAATCAGCACCGCAGCCAACGCAATCCGCGGCATCTGCTCCTGCTGCTTCGGCACCCTTAGTTCGGGAACGTTTACGCGCCTCGCGCAAGGAACCCGCTTCGGAACGTTGTCCGCATTGCGAACGCAGCTTCAATCTAAAGGCCTTCGATCGCCATGTCGAGTGGTGCAAAGAGAAGGCAATACAAGCGAACATAAAGTCGACCAACACACAGGAGACGAACAAAGCCAAGGAGCGCATGGAGGCACGCAAACAATATAGACCACCAAATCTTAAGTAAGTCAGGTTAAAAAGCATATAATGGGAGTGGTTAAAATCTTCGGAACTGAAACGATGGTTTGACCCCTGTATTAATATCTTAACCAACACAGAACCAAAACCAAAATCATTTGAAATTAGAAATTAGTTCTAAGGAAACAGACAAACTTAGAACGTGTTTCTATTTTCAAGTCAAACTTTTTCAATCGAAGTTCATTCGCCCAAGCTCAAAGATTAACAAGCACACTCTAAAAACATAGTATACGAAAGCAATGCTTCGAAATGTCTGAAAATACGAGCTGTCAAACAACAAAACAATTGTTAGTTCAAACACATCAGTTTCTCTACACACATTTGTATTTGTTTGTTTGTTTTAATTTGATTTCGCTTGTTTCAGAACCAAACGATCGATCAATCGGGACAAATACTCTGGAACACAGGAAGAACAGTGCGAAACAGAAATGGTATCACAAAAGCAAAACCTATTGTCGCTCTCCACAATGACCTCGTCCGTGCACAGTGATAAGTGAGTAGAAACCTCTTCTCTTAGTAGTAGTAGTAGTAGTTCTAGACTAACACTACTTGATTGGCCCATCTGGCGTTGCTGTTATGGTTGTCGTTGACTAATCTTTCGAGTAATACGTTGACCAGTAGACACCGTCGCGTAGAGTATCGCTCACACATTGTATTCGTAGCCAAATGAATGGAGTAACTTACCACAACCACCATAACCTATCCCAACAAAACAAAGCAGCTCGCACCGTCACGCACCCGTGAAGATACCGCGTCCTGGAACACCCTTATCCAAGTCAAATCCTAGCACTACGACGACGATTACCCAGAATACGGTTAGTGTACGCATAACGGCAGAGGACTCATTTGTCGGCAATCCGGAGCGTACACAAAATGTGAATTCACGTCGCAAAGAGCGAGAAACTTGCAAGGAAATTGATACCGCTGTAGAGCGTTTGCGTCGCACCGCTACTTCCGAGTCTCTGCAGTTGGCGAAACTGGACTGCGCAACAGCAGCGCCACTAAAACCAGCAAAATCTCGCATCGCCATCTCAAATCGGGCAAAGGTTCAAGCTGCGGATTGCTTGGCCGGACAACCCCAAGTCACGATGACATTCGAGGATCTCAATGGGTTGATCAAACGCAAAGGTAGTAAAAACATTAAATCCGTTCAGTGTTAGGCTTCGAAATACAGTTAGATATAGAGAAGAAATCTTCAACTCAAGTCCAGAAAATATCATTAGTTTTGCAATGCTCTACTTGCCATTTACTTCCCCACTGGGCTTAGGTAAGAAGGTTCGGCATCTCCATTGCGTGCCTTAAGTTAATTAAATTCAAATGATTTTTAATTAGGTTTTAAAGTTGCGGAACAATGATGATGATTTTTAATTAATGTACAGCACACAAAAGCATTAAAAAGATCAGCCAGGCATAAAACTCCATTATTTGCAGCCCATAAGGTAGTCAATTTCTTGGGGGGAGAGAACGAAAGGAAGATACGTTCTTGTCCGTTTCTTTTTGACTTTGTTAAGTCTGCAGCCTATTATTTGCTTTAGGAAGTCTTAATGGGAATTAAATTTGAGTAAAATTCAATCTTTGACTAGTTAGAGTTTAGCAGTTTTTATCGCTAAATACATTAGTCTAATCCAACGCAACCCAACTTTCTTACGCTCGCTGAACTGCGCCCGCAGGTGGTGCCAATATTTGCAATATTAAAATGGATATCGCTGAGCAGGCGATCAAGATGCTTCCCAAGATGGAAGCAGGTACGTCATTAGTGCGTAAAGCACGTCGTCGCATTTGCACACGCGAGAATCCTAACATTGAGGTACGCTCACTGACCGATTATGAGGCCAATAAGGAGAGCTGTCGTGCTTTGCCAGCACCAGAGACATTGCCTTCCATCCCTAATGATACAATGTACTGTGGCTCGGATGATGAAGATCGCTCGCCGTGTGGCGAAATCCAAATCAAGCTGGAGACGAACACAGTTAAAACCGTTTGCCGTCCGCAGAAAAAAACTCAGCTGCCTATCGTAAACAGTAGCTCGGATGCAGTTCCCGCGCCAGAGATGAAGATGAGCTTCTTACCACGCATTGATCAAGACAAAGGACCGAAGCAACACTACAAAGACGAAAAGGAAGGAGATTTGGATTGCGGTGCAGAGCTAGACGAGGAGCACGAAATATACGATGAGGCTGACATCGAAGTCGGAAAACTTTTGAGGAAACCAAAACTACTGGAATGTGACTACAATCATTATATGCATAACGATGTCATGTATAGTGAGGATGAACATGAAGAGCAGCAAAGACAGTCACCCTCGCGTAAGAGTTCTCCGAATGTTAGTCGTCGTCTGGTGCTTCTCGAGCAGGATGAGGAGGGTACCCTGTACATTAAAGCACCCCAATCGCCCACGAAGAGACGTACCCCAACCACTTCAGAATGTCAGCTCATTGAGAGGTTTGTTAAGCTAATCCCATCTCTTTGCGCCGACAGACAGCCAAGTGACGCACAGACAGGGCGGGTTAAGACTAATATATATCGTACCGTACTTAATATATGTTTTGTTTTTTCTATTTTGCATATGCAGCGGCTTTAGTCCATTGGCTAGCGACAAGTACGATCCGTTTCTGTCCGCTAAGCGTCAACTGGAGGAGCTCTGCTCACCAAATACGCCACCCGACAACGAACCGGTAGTCCAACCCACAACCACATCACTTATGTCCACCTCGTTGACCGGCACACTGGGAAAATTACACAACACCGCGACAACTCCAACCACAATGACAACAACGCCTAAGACAATGACCTCGTCAAACTTCCGACGCACTTCATCATTGCGTGGTCCACGTCGCACCCCATTGCTACCCAGTCGTCCGCTCTTTGCCAGCAACTATCGGCCCACCATACAGCGCGGCCTCTCCGACGAGGGCCCCATCTCCAACAACTTCCTCAAACCCGAGGAGTACGACGAGATGCCTGTCCGTGCCGCTTGTGTCAATGATTTCCACAGTCCTCGCGTTGTCCGTCGCGACACGAGCGCCTCCAATCGCAAGCAACTAATGAAACTACCACTTGGCAATGCCACTGAGCAACCTACCCGCAATGTGGCCAAGACCGACTCCCTGGCCGTATTCCTCAAATACGAACACGAGCTGGAGCAGCTTAATACCAAGGCTGCTGAGCTAGCAGCTGCCAATAGCAAAGAGCTAAGCAGCAAGGAGCTCAAGGAGAAAAGCAACAATTTAAGCAAACAAAACTCCGCAAAGAATCTAACGGCAAACATCGGTCAGCTGCCACCACTGATGACGACGCCCGTCTGCCTACCAACACAAGTTGCGGCTGCCAAAGAGAACAACGAGAATCTGGCGCATAATTTTGCAACGCCGCTGCGTCTGGAACCGATTACAAGCAGCAAGCCCATGACGCCACTGGCGCCAATTGGAGCTACAATGCCCATTAAGCTGGAGAGCATCTTCAATACTTACATTGATCCGAAACTGATCAATGCCTGCGATAATCTGCATGTGCAGCAGCAGCAGCAGTCGTCAACGGGCTCCTCAGATGCCAGCTCCACACCGCAACAGATGCCACAGAGTCGAAGCAGCTCCCAGTCAACAATAACAATGGGCTCAGAGCAGCGTCGTCATTCGGGTGACGCACGCAATCTGCTGAAGCGTAAGATGCGCCTGGGGCGCAATCAGTTTCTGTATGATGCCTCACCCGAGGAGGCGTATATTTCCTCAGGCAGTTGTGCGGATGATGAGGGCAATCGATCCTCCCTTGAGTTCGATGAGCAGTGCTGGCAACAGCAGCAGAAGCAACTGTTTAATAATCCACTTTCGGGCATGCCCAAAATGCCAGTGCTGCCCACATTCGATGATTTTGATTTTGAGGAATTTCTCTCATCATTCGAGAATGAGAATGATGAGGAGCATTTTCCGCTGTTTCGGGATTGTCGCGAATTTCTGTTGAATCGCACGACGAGCCGGCAGCGTTCGTCCCAGAAAGCGACTTCAACACCACAACAATCCCAATCCCATACCAAGACAGAGACAGCCACACAAAGACCCGCCACAACCGGCTCCAACTTTATAACGCCACCTAAAACCACACACTTTTTAACTAAACATTCGCCAACCACCCACAGATCGGACTCAAATGCTTCGAGTAGCGGTGGCTCTTTTAAAACACCAGCTAATAGCAGTGGCTCCTATAAGACAGCACTAAATACCACACCATTGAACAGTAGCGATGATAACAAGAGTACTCATTCGCAATCGGAGAAGATGCAAAAACCTGAGGATGACTCACAAAAGCGTGAAATCTTCATAAGCATTGAAACGGAAGCCAATGCACAGGGACGTTCACCCATCTCGCCGGATTCGTTGCGCCATATGGTTGGCAATGCCCAGACACCAATCGATGTCGTTCACATTGATAATGGGAATGAGCCGGAGCATGCCAAGTTTAGCAAGATTAGCGATAATGAGGATCAGCTCGATGTTGAGCACGATGATGAGCTCAGTCGTGGTCGTTACACTACGAAACGGCTGAGCTCAATGCCGGGCACACTACCGACAACTACATCGCAATCGCCCAACGTGGAGGCGAACAATGCCAAGAATGTGATAGAGAAATTTCGCAATGATTTTCAGCAACTGGGCGAACAGACTGGTGCCTCAGTGCGACGCGAAATAATGATGCGTCAGGACCAGGTACAGCAAAAGCAACAAAACAAGCAAGCACAACAGGAGTTGAAGGTTAACTCACCATTGACGCCATCGCCATCGGGCGATTCGGATGAGCTGAGCAGCCTAGATGGTTACCCCATGTCCTCGTCGCAGTCGTCGCGACGCGGAGCCAGTTCCAAACTAAGTTCCGACTCGGCTTACGGCAGGTAAGACTTTTCCACAGCTGCAAATTGCAATTCGCAAATAAAATATTAAAGTTAAACGATTGCGAGGGCTGCAAAAAAAATCAATTGCTACAACGATGCATGCAAACATCGGTGTTATCGATATTCATATCGATGTTTTTTTAGCTCCCGTTCGAAATTTAAAATTTGAAAATAGAATACCTTTTGTAATGTACCTGTTTATTCTGAATTTTGCAACAGCAACTCTCCATACAGTCTGTCCCGTCAGCGCTCCAGCGAACTGCAATCTGATAATTCACCGCGCACCCAAAGCCAATTGCGGCCCCACACAGCCAGCGGAGCCCTGGCCATGAGCGGCAAGCAACCGGTCAGCGGCAAGATGGATGTCTCAACGCAAGCGCAAACCAACCATGGCACACTAAAAGCGCGTCAGCGCATGTTTGCTGGCAATGGTCTGGGTGCTAACACCACCAACGATGTTCATGCGGAATACTCTAGCAGCAGTTCAGAGCACATCGGACAGCAACTTCAGCAAAACACAAATTACAATTACCAACAACAACAACAACAGCAGCAGCAGCAGCAATCTAAAGTACAGGTAGCATACAATAATAACAATAACAACTACGATGCTAATGCCGAATAACTTGAACAACAACAATGATAATAGCGTGCGATGTAGTTTAACGCCCACAACATCGCAACAATCGCTGGTGAGCAACAATTCGAGTGGCTCCACAAGCGGCATGAGCGCCAGTATGAAATTGTCCAAGTTCTGTCACGAATGTGGCGGCAAGTTTGTCATAGAGCACGCCAAGTTTTGCATGGAGTGTGGCGTCAGACGCGTCGTGCTCTAAGCTACAAGTAATGAGTACTAATAGTTGTAATTGCTGTTCACATACACACACACACACATACACAAAGAGAGTGAAGTGCAAGCTGTTAAAAACTAACCTGTTGGCCTGGCAGATAATGGGAGTCCTATACCAAATGTAGTTATTACATGCAAGCAGTTTAACGAAAGAGATCGTTTATCTATATATGTATATCCTATATATGCACTTTAATTATATTTTAATAAAAGAAAAACAAATAAGTTTGATAACGAAAAGAAAAACACATACGCAATATTAATGATAAACAACTTCAAAGTTTATTTCTTAATTACAAATGTAGTTTTCTTGAAAAAATTAAAAAAAAACTTAACCAAGACTGAACGAATTTAAAACGAAAAGCGTTGAAAGCACAAAAAAAAATTAAAAACATAATATAAAAAAAAAACATTTGTCAAAATCTAATCTGCAATGTATTTGTATTTTGTAAACTGTTTACTAACTTTCTAGACGCTTGTTTAAATATAATAATGATATATACTTATATGAAAACAATATTCAATTTGAAAATTAAATGGATTTGCTTCACACATGTATTTAAATTGTTTGTAATTTATTTTAAAATTGTGATAAAAAAACAAAAAACATCATGGAAGACTAAACATTCATTAAAGTCATTTTGATTTACTTATAGTTATAACATATGTAATTTCAATAAACATATTCATTTTCTTTTCTTCACAGCTGGGTTATGTGCATACATTTTGAAAACAAATACATATAGTATATTATACGATAAGCAAAAAGAAGCCAGCAGCCTGACTTAACATAATGTATGGTAAAAAAAAAAAAAACAAAACAAAAATGTATTATGCAAAATGAATATTCAACTAAATCCATTTACATATTTATATTGAAAAATGTTGAAATTAACAAGCTCTTTGAATATTTTAGTTCAAGCTTCATATGAAGCCTCCGAACGCCCTAAAAAAAAATGCATTTGAATGGATTCAGTAAATGAAAGCACAGAATTCTTACTTTTCAAATTGTGTCAAAAGTAGATCCGTTGGCATCAATTGATGGTAGGATTTGATTTGCATTTTTTTGGGACTGAATTTGATGGTGCGACAGTCATAACTATTGGAGGAACTGCTGCTATCGTCAGCCGAACCAGTTCCCTCCGTAATAATATCACTGGTGCTGCTTTTATCTGTAATCGTTAAAGTATACATATGCTTTAGAAGCCCATGTTTATATGTTAAGATATAAGGACTCACCTGGTGTACTGATGGGCAATGGTATGGGTATGTCCTTTGGCATCTTGTCATACCAGACCAGTGGTTCATCATCAGTTGTGTAATCAACTGCCTGCTCCTCCTCGTCCTCGTCCTCGTCATCATCGTTGAGGAACACAGGACGATGTTGTCTAGTCGCTCGCTTGAACACATAGTTGCCATGCAACTTACATTCGTTGATGATGAATCTGATGTCGCAATGATGGCGCAACGTCACCGGATTACCAACGAGTATCAAAAGTGATTTGGGGCGCGATAACAAGACATTAAGCCGACGTGGATTACGTATGAAGCCCATGCTGGCAAAGGAGCGCACTAGTGTGGCAATGATAATGGGCTTCTCGCGTCCCTGATAATTCTCCACGGTTCCCACCTCCACATTGGGATAGCCTCGACGACGCAACAAGTCTTGGATGAGCTTACACTGGGCAGCATATGGTGCCACGATTCCAATATCCTTTTGATACACTGCAACATCACTACTGAGGCCCTGAGCAATTATACGGTTCACATACCAACAGACCACACCTGCCTCCAGGGTATTGTACGAGCTGGTAGAGTCAGATTCACGCATTGTAACGCCATGCGTGGCTTGGAATAAGATCGGAAATTGTGCGTTGGGTAACAACGACCATCCAGCTGCCAAATTCACCTCCTCGGACGGTGCTTGTGAAATGAGTTCGTTATTATAATACAACTTGTTGAAGATACTAACGATTGCCGGATGAGATCTATAGTTGCGGCGCAAACGCATCTGCAATGTGCGATCATAATTCCCATTGTCATCCAAAGCGTATAGTTCGCTATTTAGAAGTCGTTCCATTAGCGAGTGTCTCAAGCCAAGAAACGCGGCACGATTGCTTTTAATAACCGCACCCAATTGCTTGTGATCACCGGAAAGGATTACATGACAATCATCTTGCTGCTTAATGCCCATAATACCAATCAACGATTCCGGCTCTGTTGATGCGCCCGCCTCATCAATGAAGACGTGAGTAAAGAACTTAAATTTACCCAAATTACCGGTGACGAGGCGACCCACTGTGCACAGTGTGGCCACAATGATGCCATATTGGCGTAGTTTTTCCACGGCCACATGGTCGTAGTCTTTTCCGGCACAATTGGAATGCTTACGCAGCAGCGGATCCACGGAATTTAATCCTTTAGCGAAAATTGAACGCGAAAAGAATCGAAACAACTGATGATCCAGCTTTACATCCTCTGTCACTAGTCTCGATTTAGTGGCCTGTTCGGCCAAATGCTGCTGCATACGTTTATTGCTAGCAAAATATTCGCATATTCTAATGGCAATTGTGTCACAGGCCGAATTCGAACCGGCTGTAACAAGAATACGACTTCGCGGCTGGAGAAGTCGCAATTGTAGAATGGCCTCGACAATGGTTGTTGTCTTGCCGGTGCCTGCAATGAGAAGTGAATATGTTGTTATCAATATTTGTATAATTATGGGCTTACCTGGTGGTCCGAACACTATGTAGGGTGCCTGGCGATTGGGACCATTGACAATATGCTGTACTGCCAGAAGTTGCTCCATGTTATCGACAATGCTCGGATTAAACAGCGTCAAACTGCGCTGTTTAGCCTTAGGCGAGACGGGCGGTGCCGGCGACTTATTGGGAAACAAATAGCGACGCAATTGTGGACTTTCACGCAGCAGGTCCATCGCACGATACATAAAGCGATAAGGTATGCGACGAGAGCGCAAGATGGCAAAGAAATTCTTGCCGAGTAGTTCGGTACCTGGAAAGCCGCGGCGTTTAAAGCGCAGCTGAATGCTAGTGCGCGACACCGTCTCCACGCTTGCAGTTAAACGACGCATGCGATCGCGTAACGGTAAGGATTCGTGGCTGTGCGGCAGAAGTGCTAGTATGAGCTGCTTGGGTAGCGGTGATGCCAGCAAACTAGCCGTCGGTATGAGAACTACCTCATCCAAAAATGGTGCAATAATCTCCTCAGCATTCAGTGGTGATTTGGCCAACATGAAGCTATAGGTAAGTGGTTTTTTTTTCACTCTATTGAGCAACACATTGGGCTGCATTAGCTGAGCATATAGCTGCATTTTGGAGACATCTTCAATGCTAAGCAGGGTGCCCAGCACTGTGCAAACGTTATCATAATTCAATACCTGGTTCTTTACAAAATTACTGAAAGTGCCGCCCTCTGTGGACAGACTTTCGTCGGAGAAATTTGCGTCTAGCGCCTGCAACAGCATTTGGCTGGGCTCATAATGCCGCAAAGTGCGCATTATTTTAATCAATCTGCGCGATAAACAGTTATTAAATAATGTATTTGGTTGAATATTATATACGCACTTCATTTCATGCTGCTGTTCTTCATCCTCCGAACTGGAAGCATCTTCCTCATCGTCGCTGAACTTTTTGCGCACACGCACATTGCTGTAGAGCTCATTCATCTGGATCTCGAAACCGGCAAGATCCAATAAATGCTTCTGCAATTCAACAAGCTAAGAAATAATAATAAAAAAAAATGATTTTAATATGCATAAGAAATAACATTTATAGTTACCGAATATAATTGTGGTTTATTTTCGTCCGCGTTCATTTTGCACAATGTAAAGTTCACATGTAGAAACACACTGAAGACGAATCACACAGAGAATAACGTTCAAATTCACGGGAAATATACGAGTATACAAATTCAAGCGAAGACAAGATAGGTACCGTTAATGGCGCCATCTAAACATTCACTAGGAACTAATATTTTTGGACGCAATCGCAGACAACTTCAAGTGATTGCTGCAGTTAGTATTTTTTCTTTGTCATTCTCATTCAACCCTCTTTTTAGAGGAAACGATTTTATTTAATAAAGTTTATAGATTTAAAAAAAATTAATAATAATAATAATAATAATTTTGATTAGCTGTTTAAAAAAAAATTAAAAAATACCAATTTTATTGGCGCGCTTAAAGTTGAGGGTTTACATAGTTTTTCAACACTGTTAACGCTGTGCTGATTTTCGATAACAATCGGTTATATTATTTACATTTTTTCTTGCAATATAATTAAATATGTTTGCAAAAAAGCGTGCTTTTGATCAGCGTATGCACTCGCATAATATAGTGCATATGCTAGAAAACAGAGAGTCTGGCTACAAACGCACAAAATACAGTCAGTGCCCCAATTTGGCACACGAGCGACAATTTTACAAAGCAGTCACCCCATGGTTGACTATTGGAATTATCATACCACCTGTATTCTTGCGCAAATTTACGCCGGATGGCAGCACTTTGTTGGCGTTCTCCCATGATCAGCGTTCGCTTATTGGTAAATCCGTAGCTATAGTGTCAAATGAATATTGATTTATTTTCCAAATGATTTCAGTTTACGACTACAAGGGTATTGGCCCAGCCGCTTTGGGCGAGATCGACATTAAGGCTAATAATGTATTTGAACGTCTCTTCACAATGAAGTATTTGAAAATTCTGTGCAAAGGCGATTTTTCGCGGTTTTATCTCCACAGAGAGTTTAGCATTTTTCTTGAGGATTCCCGCTATGTTCTGCTTGCGGGCATGTGCGTCCGACAGTCGATCAATATGGATCCCACTGAGTTTGAGAGGTATCCGGACATATTCGATAAAGTCGAACCCTTCTCCTATACCTTCTTTGTTGTGGATCTTAAAAGGGGCAAAGTTACGGACGTAGTACATCTGGTTCAAGATGCCATTAGCTTGTCGCACAATCAAGGCATATCTGTATATGGACGCGTCATTGCAATCTTGTCACGACTGCATCAAGCCATCTACATCTATGAGCTAGTCAATGGTCGACTGATAAAACAGGAGCACGAAATTGGTCCGTGGCCAGCCAGTTGGGCACACGAGCATCTCGCGTCCCTGGATGATATCACATTCGATGTCAACACTCTTTTGCCCATCACTCATATTAAGCAGCGTGTTCTAAGTTTCCTATATCGCCAGATACAGCCAGATAGCCCACGAGCAAGTGAAAGCTTTAAGGAGTTTTACAAAAATTTTGAATTTGTAAGTAAACAAAGCATAAAGGACAATATATCGATGTACATTTTATTATTGCTTACAGATAGAAAACATGATCATTGAGAAAATGCAGCTAGTAGATAACGATCTATTGTTATTGCGCTACGAGCAAAGGCCAAAGGATAGCGATGTTTCACAAATTCTAACAACGGCCGAGCGACGACGGCTCTTTGTCTTCTATGCCATAAACAGTGAGGAAGTGCTTGGTGTGTATCATGAGAATTCGGTCGATCTACTCAGGATCATCGTTCAGTTCTTCGATAAGTTCTGCAATGTGCGTTCCTTGATAACGGGCGATGCTCCATCGCCGCCCTCAGCACATCATGTCATGCATAGCTATTTCACAAATCCTAGCAAGACAGATCCGCCTATGGAACAGGCGGCACTGCGTCAAAATCTCGCTGTGCCAATTAGCACACAGAGCTTTTCGACAACCCCATATCTTAACGATAAATTATTCAGATATGATGACCACCTTGTATCACCGATGGAAAGGCCAAAAGCATGCCCCTCAGAACCAATTGCATTTCGTGATCCTGAAACCAATTTGGTGAGGTTTCGTTTTGATATACAGTCACGACGTACACAAAGGATATTAACCCCCCGTGAGCTATGTGCTTTTATCTGCCATCCATTTGAACCGCTGGTGATTAGCATACAAAGATGTATGCATGTCTATGGCTATAACTTACATTTCTACCATCATGGGAAACCTAAAGAAAAATACTAATCTATCTAGACAGTCGTATTACATAACTTAACTACTTAAATTATGAACTAGATGTATTTATATTTAAAGAAAAATATCAAAATATGTAGCTTCATTTTCTTCAAGTTAAGTTTTTGTATCAAATCACTTTTTTATTTCCGATAGTAACATTTTTTTTTGTTATCGATAGGTTGCTAATCCATATCGTAAGATGACAACATATGTTTTTTGTTTATACGAAGTGCGAAAATGAGCGAAAAGCGAGAAAGAACAGCTAAAAATTGTAATAGCGATGCGAATGAAGTGCTAATTGAGGAAATTGACAGCAACGATGTGCCCGAAAACGAGCTAGCCCAGTTCGAAGTGACGGAACCACTGCGAGTAGTGGAAATCATTGATGTAGAAGATGCGGAAACCAACGAGGAAGCCGCTCAGGCGGCCGATGAGGAGGGAGCATTGATTCGGCGTTATGTGCAGGGTGTGCAGTGTCTGGAGTTTCCCGATTTTTGCACCAAACTGGAGCCAGGAGACGAAGAGGATGACGATGAGCTAGCCCATCTGGCAGCTAAGAAACAGGAAGCTGACGAGGAACAGCCGGTGGCCTCCACCAGCGCTGCCGCAGCAGCAAAGCTTACAAGGACGGCTAAGCCGTCGACTAAGCCAGCGTTTAGTGGTAGTCGTGGAAGCAGCAGCGGCGGCGGTGGTGGTGGTGGTGGTGGTGGTGGAAACTTGGGTCGGCGCAGTCAATTAAATGCTGCACTGGTGGGTCTCATGGGCGAAGCTAATCTCTCGTTCGCTTACGGACGCTATGATACCGCTGAACGCATCTGCATGGAGATCATCAGACAGAACCCGTTGGCCAGCGAACCTTTCTACACCCTAGCCGAGATTTATGAGAATCGTGATGAGGTGAAGTTTTTGCACTTTTCAACAATAGCAGCGCATCTAAATCCACAAGATCGCGACATGTGGATTCGCATCTCAGATTTGTTGGTGCAACAGGGTCATCTGGCTCGCGCCCGCGTCTGCTACACCAAAGCCATCAAGGTGCTGCACAAGGATTACCTACTCCGTCTGCGCAAAGCCCAGCTCCTGGAACGAATGGGTGAAACAAATGCCGCAATGTTTACGTATCTGAAAATGCTGCCACTAATGCCGCCATCCGAGTGGAGCTTGTGCCTTAGCACAGGAAAAAATGTGGCACGCTACTTCCATGTGCTGGAGAAGCATCACATTGCCCTGGAGGCCATGGAGGGCTCATATAGTGTCTGTGGTGCCCGTTTCAATGTTGAGGATCTCAATATCTATCTGGAGCTGCTCATCTTGAACAAACAGTACACCAAGGTGCTTCGCTGTCTGCGTGAACGCACCAAACTGGAACTGGAAACGGAACAGGAGGAGACACTGGAGCTTATCTATTTCTGTCAAATACCCGAAGATTATGTACCCGAGCTGCGCGCCAAGCTCTGTGTTAGCTTAATACATTTGCATGCCCATCATCTCCTTGGCTATCTCGTCCAGAATGTCCAAGAAAATATCACACCAACGGTGGAGCGTGTGGAACTCTATATGGACATTACGGAGGCTCTGATGCAGGAGCACAAGTATGCTGAGGCCATTGCCCTTATGCGACCCATCACAGATGCCGATTCCTTTGATTGTCCAGCTTTTGTTTGGTTGCGTCAGGCCGAATGCCTGCGTCAATTGAATCGCACCAATGAGGCTATACTAAGCTATGGGCGTGTTGTTCAGCTAGCTCCCTATTGCTATGAGGCCAAGTTTACTCTGTCGGCGCTACTGAAGCAGCAGGGCAGGCACGAGGAGGCTGTCAAAGCACTGGAACAATCCGGCGAACAGGAGGGTCAGCCCTTGCATGCCAGATTACTGTATGAGCGTTGCATAATGCTGCAGCAGATCGGACGCATCGATGAGTTTCTCGATGTGGGCTATGTTCTACTCGGTCGTCACTCCATCAAGCTAAAGAATCGCGAAGAGATGATGGCTGCGGCGAATGGCGGTGGCGCCTACAATACCGAGGGACTTAAGTCCATCATGCAGATGCGTAGTCTGGCGGCAGGTGTTACGGGCAACGCTGAACCGGAGCAACAGGTGAGTAAACAATATCCAACCAATATTAGTGTCCCATTCACTTAGTTTACTAATGTTTCTTACAGGATACATCCAAGGCAACTTCAACAGCTGCAAATGCAGAGGGCTCTGATCTGACCATTAAGAACGAGTACGATCTGTTCCTGGAGCTGGTACTCACTGCCTATAAGCATGGCATGCACAGTGCCATTGAGCGGATATGCTTTGCCATGGTGACCACAAAACGTTTCACCTACTATCACTATGAGATCGAAAGGATTATGATATTGGCCTGCTATTTCAATCACGATTGCGCTATTGGATTCTCATATTTGCGCGAGGTAATTGCCAAGCAGCCGGAGCATGTGAATCTGTGGAATCTACTGTCGCTGCTGGTGCAGCAGGGTGATGAGGTTCGGTACTTTCGCTATGCGCGACGTCTGCTGCAACGCCACCCAAAAGTTACCCAACCCATGCGCCTATTCCTGGGCCATTATCATCTCAATTGTAGCTCGTATAAGTACGCATTGAATGTATATGTGCCCATATTGCGGGAACAGCCACATCCTCTGGTCGCTCTCTCCATAGCCGTTGTCTTCAATCAATTGGCGCTGCAGAAGAAGGTGCTACGCAAATCGGGTGCAGTTGCTCAATCGGTGGCCTTTGCCCAACGCTATGCGGAACTGCGTTCCGGCAGCGATTGTAAAACTAACCAAGTTCCCGAATCATGTGCCGCAAGACAAGAAATCTACTATAACATTGGACGCATCTATCATCAGGCGAACATTTTGCATTTGGCTACCGACTATTATGAGCGTGCCCTGGCCGTGCAACATCCATTGATAGAGCAGCATTCATCTGTTCTGGGACTGCAACACGAAGCTGCCTTCAATCTCCATCTCATCTATCGTTCCAGTGGCAACAAGTGGAAAGCGCGCCAATGTTTAATGCGTTATTGCGTTGTTTGATCAGTTTATTCAAATAATTTATTTTTTTTATAAATTGTTTTATTAATTATACACTTAAATATAAAAACTAAGATTTAACGTAAACATTTTGAAAATTAATGTTAATTTTAAATAAATGTTAATTTACATTTTATTTAGTTTCCTTTTTGAGACATCAAAGAGCTCTCCTTTTTTAGAATCTAAAAAAAATCAACTCAATAGAAACTAAAAAAACATTTCATATTAAAACGTAGACTGTATACAATACAACTTAAAATTGTGCTGAAAACAAAATAACACATAAATATGGAATCCCCAAATGAAGTTGAAGTTTACATGACGCTAAGAAATCGAGTGGTGCCACTCCGTAAAGTAAAGCGTCCCACAAAAACTGTTGTCAAAGTTGAACCAACGGAATTTGATACGAATTTTGAAAGTGATGATAGTGACGTCGAATTAGTGGCTGAGTCAACGGAACCAGTCGATATTATAGACTTACGTAGAGATTGGTTTTGTATTGGTAAGACTTATATCGCATCAGATATACAAGTGATATATATATATATATCTATATAAATAATTAACTTTTCAGTTTCTTGATCAATGGCCCATTATTTTGATACAATTTTTGTTTCTTAAAAAGATAATTATTATTGTTTTCCCTGTTTACAAATTTTGAAGAATGTTTTTTAAATTTCACTCAAAAAAAAAACATTATTTTGCTGATGGCAAACATTGTTTTGGTGCTGCATACTTACCTTAAACTGTCGTGAAAATATAACAAGTATCGATAGTAATAGTAGCTGCTCGATGCTATTGATATCGATGCAGCCATTGTTTGGAAGTGGGAGAGAGGTGAAGTTTGTTTCGCGTAATTTTTCGTGGTTTTCATGGCTGCAAATTGCAGACCTCCAAGGCCAAAATGGACGAATTTAAGATGAGGTTCATAAACCTGCTGCATAAACAGGTACGTGCAACAATCGGTGGCCAGATAAACTATAGGGATTTAACTATTATGTGTTTCACAGACAAATCGCCAAATGAAAATTCCAGCCATGGGATTTTCCGATTATTTCATACAAACGGTCACAACCGATGCCTTGCCTTCCTCCTCCACTACAACAGTAACAACAACAACAACAGCGACGTCAAGTGCCGAGTCGGATGCCACAGATGCAGCAGCCAGCCAAAAATCGGATCAGGAAATACTTGAGAGTATTGAGCAATGCTACTACAGTGCCGATAGCAATCCAGAGCTCTACGAACTGAAGGTTAGTCACTTAGTCACTAACTGCATTCCAATCTGATTGTCCAACAATTGTTTACAGAAAGTACTTGGCGCTGGCATTGATAGCCAGCTGATTGAGTCGACTATCGCCCAGTTGCGCACACAGCAGAAGGTGCTCACCAAACAGGTTCTGCAAAACATATTGGAGCAGCGGAATGCATGCGGCAGCGAATTTCAATCGATTAACGAGACCCAAAAGAAGCTGGAGGAATCGCTGTGGACGTGCCAGAAGGCGCGCTCCTATTTGAATTATGCTCGCACAAATCTAACTACGACCAGCTTGGAAATATTAGCTAGCTATCGCAAGCGTGAGGTGCTCAAAGAAGTTCTCGACACCCTAATAGCTATTAAAAAGTTGGTATGTAATGAAATACAAGCGTGACGCAGCAATAACATGACTCAATAATTTAATTTGTATTTATTTCTTCTATCGCACAGCGCACCACAGACGATGAGCTACAAAAATTGCTTGCGGAGCACAATTATTCCGCAGCCATTGCGCTTTTGTTGCAATGTCAAAGGTCAGCCACGCACTTTATGCAATACACTTGCGTTCAATCGCTGCAAAAGAAGCTGCAAGAAACCATGCTACTGATGGAATATCAGCTAGATACAGTGCTCAATGAGATGGTACTGAATTTCGATATACGCAAGTATGCCAAGCTGCAGGAGGCCTATATGCTGGCAAACAAATCACTTATTGCCATGGATCAACTGCACATTAATTACATTTCGTCTGTGCATTCCACGGTAAATGCTGTGGTTCGTGGCTATAGTGAACCGATAGCTGAGGACCAGCCAAAGCTCCTCTATGAACAACTATGCGATCAACTCAGTGCGGATAAGCTAATACCGTGTCTGATCAGTTTGTGCAAAACTTTCTGGACGATACTGGCCTCCTACTATCAGGTTGTCATGTGGCATAACAACTACAAACTATATGCGCAGCAGGAGGAGGAGGATGGCGAGTCACCCGATATTTATATACAGCAAAAACTGAAAAAGGGTCAATCACGCATCTGGAACGATATACTTAACAAAGTCTGTCTGTTTCTGCAAAGTGCTAAGTTGACAACACTTAAATACGATCAGTTCATACAGGTGCTGTCTATTGTGCAGCGCCTTAAAAAAGTAGGAGTAGAGTTTTGCGGCGAGCAATCGGAGAAACTTATATCAACTATGCAGCAGCAAAGCGAGGAGTTCTTTAAGCGCTATCACATTTGCTGCATTGAGGAGATCTGCCTGTTTTTGGACAATGAATCATGGACGCCCTTAGACTCCTTTTCGCACATTCTACAACTGCCGGTAAATTGAATATTATATGTAATTGTTAACAATTAATAATGTTGATTTATTTTTTAAGGAATTTCGTTCGGTGCGCCACACGCTCCGTCGCCACAAATCACCAACGACAGCGCTGCTTGCTTCCAACAACAACTCGCCCATTAGCAACAACAATTGCGATGAGCTGGTCTCTGTGCACTCCCAGGATGGCGGTGGCAGCTCCATATATGGTTCCTACGGCTACTTTTTGCGCTTCTCGGAGAAGAGTTCACCCTTCGATGGAGGCCTCGATGTGGCCATGCTCGAAGAGGACATACTCTCGGGCATTGTAGACGAGGCTTCCTGTTATTTCAGCGAGGAAAGTGATGATGAACAAAAGAGCCTGCAGAGCAAAGAGTTTGCCGACGATGCCAACAAGTAATTATTATTTTCTATCTAATACCAGAATACCATTTTAACTCGATTTCTCTGCTTGATAGTCAGTTGCTTGTGAACAATACAGCGTTAAATGTGCTGCGCTGCATCGGTCGATATTTGCAAATGTGCAAACTGCTTCACTGCATTTCACCCAAGATTGTATCCTGCATGTTGGAGCTGCTTGACTTTTATGCGTATGCAGTGCATGAAATCTTCGGCAGAGATGCGGTAACTACAGTACACCCAAACTTGATTATTATATTATAAATATGTACATTGTTTTAGTTGGTGGCAACGGATAATCTTTATACGCCGCGTCTGGAGCAACGTTTGCGTGTCGTTGAAACCAATGTGCTTACTCAGATAAAAGTCTGGCCACTTAACTTTTCATCGCTGGTAAGCGAATTAAACAACTTAAAACGTTCCCATTTAACCATTAAATTTCTTGCAGACCAACAATGAGCTAGCCAATCCGGATACATTGTACGGTCTGCCGCAGCGTATTGTGGCCGTTGAGGCGGGACGCAGCATGCTTCAGCAATTTCAAATACTGCAACATTATTTAAATCATCTACTGCCTGCAGCTGAGCGGCCAATATTAGTTCACTATCTCGAGTATGGCGAATTCATGACTGATCTGGCTAAACCTGTTTACACCTGCGTCACATCGCGTATCATCGATCTGACGTCCATACTCGCGCAAATGGCAAAGGTCAAATGGGATGTGAACCATGTGACTCACCAGCATAGCAACTATAGTGATGTCTTAAATCGCGTATGTACAAAATAGAATTTATATTTTTAATCTTAGATCTACGTTTACTTTTATAGAACATACAGAGCTTTGCCATGTGTCTGGAGGAAATAGCCAAGGAGGTGACCATACCTAGCAAAAATGTGTGGAACGCAATGGCGCATGTGGCTACGCACTTGCTGGTCGAGGGGTAAGTTTCGTTATTATTCTCCGTATTGAATTCTAAGTTGATTGTTTTCTTTATCGTTATTAGCTTCTCAAATGTCAAGAAATGTTCAGCAGGTGGTCGCGCACTTATGCAATTAGACTTTGCGAATTTTATGTCGTTCCTTGAACTAATATCAAATCACAAGTATCCACAACATCGCACCTATGTGGATGTCTTTATCAAATCATATTACTTTTCGCCCGAACAATTTGAACAATTTATTGAACAACACAGGAAAGGCGAGGAATATTCGGCAAAACAGTTGACAAACCTGATACAGTGTATTTGTGTCAGTGATAAACGCACAAGACAGAGGCTGCTGCAATTGTTGGAAGGCGTGACAGTTAGTGTTACGCCCACCACAACGCCGCACAAGAATAACTATAACTCTGGCTCGAATCTAAGCAATGTTATTTAGAATTGTATACTTTCTTTCTCATACTTGCGTTTTCGCATATACTATGTGTAGTTATTTTGTTATAGTCGTATTTAATTATTACCCATTTGGTCAAACCTTTGTTAGTAGCAAAATTTTTGTGCTCGTTTCTTTATCGAATTGAATAATGTACATTCCGTTTAGTGCAAATTGTGTAATATTTATAATTATATGTAGTCAGTTTTGATTGATTTTCTTAGTAACCTAAGCGATCTCCATGATGTACTTCGTTTCAAATTCAGAATCTGTGAATAACTTTAAATCTCTGTCGAAAATCTCTAACACGACGCTCTCTACTTATAATCAAGGCACAAATTTATTGTTCTATATAATTTTTTTGCAATTTGGTTTACCATATACATGACATAAGTACCTAGTGAAAGCATATACACACACATTTATATATATATATATAGTAGAGATAAGCCATATACAAAAATACTAATTAATATATTTATTTTAATACCCAATATTATTTATTTGCGAAACCGACAAATAATTATAATAAATCGCGATTATACAACAATATACATATGTATGTAAACCTCAACTAACACACACACAAACACTTTATACCTAGTAGTATGTGGTTATGTAACTAACAAATATAACAATAAAAGAGTTCATATTTTGAGATATGCATATTAAATATTTGGTTTCTTAAAGCAAGGGTATCTTACTGTCGACTTGATAAAGGTATCATAATTTACCTACTTTATCACAAAGAGGAGTTTTTCCATAGGTTTCCTCTCTTTTTAATAGCAGTCTAACATTTCAATAAAGTTTCTGATTTTATCGTGCTCTGGCTTCAGGAGCCTACCTCCTTCTACTCGGCAGTGACTTAACAGTTTGTTACTATAAAAATGACCAGAGAACATAAATATTTCTTACAGTTAATTCGAACATGCTTGTCGGATATATAATCTTACTTTTGTGCGCCTGGCATAGCTGTGATTTGATTGAGGATGTGGCGCAGGAAACCCAGTCATCGTTAATGGTGATACGCCATGATTATTGCGAGGACCAATGGCTTAACAGAATGCTTGTTGAATCTCAACTGCCAGTGGTACTCCAATCCTTGAAAAGTCATACAGTTACAAGCAAACATTTCTCCCGAGTGCTACAAATAATCTGTCTACCATATGTTGATAACCAGTCGAAGTTGGCAAAGTGGTTAGAAAATGTGCGCGGTCCAAAAAACATATTCTATATAGTCGAAAGAGAGTCCAACTCATCCAGGCAGTTATTGCACTTGCTTCTGTGGCAATGCTATAAATTGAGAATGCTAAATGTATTAGCTTTACTTTCTAAGGATTCCAATACTAACTACTATCGCTATCAACCATATCCTCAGTTTGAAGTGGAGCAACGTTCACTTTTGCAACGACCCTTCTTTGTGACGCACCTGAATATGAATATGCAGGGACAGCCGTTGATTGTATTACCAGATCAGAAGCATCCGCGGACAATCGTCTATAGAGATTGGCGGACAGGAAAACAAATATTAGCTGGTTCCGTGGGAAAATTTCTGCGCACCTTGGCCTGGAAATTAAATGCCAGCATTGAGCTTCCCAATCATCTTCTTCAACCAGACTTACATTTTACTGAGATACTGGCGCTCATGGAAAATCATCATGTTGATGTGCCAGCTGCTATGGTACCTCTTTTCCGGCCCGAGCAACTGCCTTTCGTTAGTTATCCCTTTGAATTGAGTAACATCTGCTTGATGATCCCGATAGCACAACAGATGCCTATCAAGGAAATATATCTGATCCTGTGCAGCGTTCAGCATATACTTATAGCAATGACTATAGTCTATAGTTTTGGAATTCTAATCAGCTTGCACACATATCTGGCTGGAGGAGTCACAAGTTGGGTAGATTTTTTGCTCAACGATATCGCGCTACGTGGACTCCTGGGTCAATCCTTCAGTCGCTCTTTGGGAACGAGTCTTTATTTTAGCTGGATTTACTTGATGCTGGCTTGTTTGGGTCTTAACATAAGCTCTATTCATGAAGCGGCACTTGGAACACTTTTGACACATCCGCCCAAGTATTTTCAACCTCGCAGCTTTGCAGATGTGAAACGAGTTCAACTTCCTTTACTCCTCCATGTGGCAGATTCGGCGAGTAATTTTGGTGTTGAAGAACCGAATCTGGATCAGTTGTTCGTTAATGCCAGTGTCCTTAATAGTCAAAGGGACAGAATGAACACAAGTTATGTCTATTTTGCCTCTCGCCTCAAATGGTCGCTGCTCAGTGAACAGCAAAAGTATTTTCCAAGCGAGGTTTTCCTTTACTCCATGGACGCCTGTATTTTGCCACTTAGCCATATGGTCTTTCAGCTGCCCCAGAATACGTGGTTCCTGGACACGATTACTAAACTGATAATGGATACTCGTGACTTTGGTTTGTTTCAACATTGGGTCGGTATGCATTTCTATGATATGGCCGCAGCCGGTTTGTTGTCCTTCAGTGATCCCATCAAGCGGTTGCCTCAACGGATGAAGTCTGCACTTCGGCTGGAGGATCTACAATGGCTTTGGATTGCGTATGGAGCTCTTGTCTTGCTCGCCACGATAGTGTTAGTTCTGGAAATTCTTGTCAAGCGAGCAACTACCAAAAGGTAGCTTAATTTCCTAAAACCCTATAGGGAAAACAAAATAATATTGTAGCTTAATAATCGTTTATTGTTTATTGATAGCAAGTAAAGTTAAGAGCTCTACAACTTCGGCATTGAACACGATTTATGGGGGTATTTAAGTGAGTGACTACTATGTATGCTAGCTGTGAAGAAAGTGAAGTGGCAAGCTCTAAGCATGGAATAATAAGATTTTAATCAGAGTCTGAGTTCGTTAGAGCTTAAGCCACATTGGTGTGCTCATCACGGTGGAAGATCTTGACGTCAAAGAACTTAAAGTTCTCCACATCGAAGTAATAGTCGTGCTTAACCGGACGATTGAAGGGGAAACCGAAGGGCAGAGCATCCACATAGCGAGAGCCATGGCCCATGCCGCAGCTGACAATGGGATCGTAGCCAGTGAACTGTGCGACAGTTGGCTCATGGAATGGATAAACCATGTAGAAGAACTGATAGAACTGACCACCCTTCTTGCCCTTGGGCAACATCATGCGATTGGGCACACCACAGTGGGTCTCTGACTGATCCAGTTTGAATTTGAAATCGCTGTTGGTGGCATCCATCAGCTTCTGATACAGCTCGAAGTAGGTGGTGCGATCGCTGACCCAGAAGCTGAAATCTCCGCTGGCGCGCTTGATGTGGTTGACGCCGGCCTCCAAATGAACCTTGAAATGCTCCAGCTCGAAGAAGTTCTGGTAGTTCTTCTCTATTGGGATCTCATGTCCGAACTCATCATATTTGGGTCCAATGAATACCTTGACAATAGCGCTCTGTGCCTTGTGGCTGGTCACATCCAGGGTGAACTCGAAGGGTTTGTGATTGAGACGATGTTGACGGGCCTTGATCACAAAGCTGCTGCCATTGTAGTGAGAGTTACGTCCAAAGCTATAATGAACATCACTGGGATGCTGGTAGGTTGGCTCAACATTGACGGCATTGCTGATATCGGCATCGAAGTACTCGAAATAGGTGGTAAGGCTTTCGGGCATGTGAACGGCATCGATTTTGACACCCTCGAAGCCATAGTCGACCTTAGTGTAATCGGGGAAGGTCTCCATCAGATGCCAGTAGTGGCTAATCAGATTCTTGTAGACCTCAAAGAACAAAGGATCACGTATGGAGGTATCGTAGTGCATGAAGGTACCGGGATAGGTCTCGTGGTACTTTCCAAACGGACGTCCCTCATTCACAATGTAGCGATACCATTTGTCCAGACTGCCAAAGAACTGACCATCTTGGCTATCAGCATTACCCTGGATCATGTTACCAAGCTTATTGATGACATCGACATCATATTTTTTGTTCTGATGGATCCAGTCCATGATGCGTTGAGTGTACAGCTCCACGTAGTTCACATACTCGACATTCTCGGATGTATAGAAGTTATAGTCGTTAGAACGGCTAGGATAGGGTACACCATTGTAGCTACGGAGACCGCTGTAGAAGCCAGCGTGAACCGGTTCGTACATGTTGAAGCTGGGAACCTCACCCATATCGTTAGACAGACGCTCCATATAGTAGCGAGCTAGGAGTTGCCAGTGGACATACAAATAGAGCTCACCGCGACGATCATTGTTCAGGACATGGGTTTCATCACCCTTGGTCCAGTAGGGATAGTCCAGATTGAAGTAATAGTAGAAGCTGTTGAAGCCAACATCCTCCAGGAAATAGGCCAATCCATGTTCGTAGTTCATATCACCATAGACATTAGTGTAGTTTGACTTCAGCACCACATTGTAGACATTGTTCAACTGCTTCACATGATGGAAACCATGCATCTTGTAATGCTCAGCCATTTCCAAAGTCTGAGCGTCGAAGAAGCTCCATGGATGGATCTCATATTGAGCGGGCATCACAACACCCTGCATATCATCACGGTACAGATTGGCAATGGTGAAGGCATAGACAAAGAGCTGTTTGTTCACATGCTGGCGAGCCCAGAAGACTACATGCTGGAAGGTCTCCCAGTTCTTAGCAAAGTAGAACAGACGCACAAGTCCCACAGCATACTCCTCATGGCGATCATAGAACACTGTCCACACCTGATCATCATGGAAGGGATGATGCTGCCACAGCTCAAAGAAATGCTCCAATTTCTCAGCATGATGATAATCGCTGACATGCTCCCAAGGCTTGTATTCATAGAAGCTTGCATCGTATTTGGTCACAAACACATCGTCCTGGTAGATGTGCTGCAGCATTTCAAAAACGAACTTCTGCTTCACTAAGAAATCCTTGTCGGCCACCTTAAACTCAACGTGTTTGGCATGGCTACTGCCAATTGCTAGCACCGCTAGCGCCAGTACTACAACCGCCGTGATCGACTTCATCGTAATCATATAGCAATTGCACTCGCATCAACCTGCATTTATACCTCTCGATTTCTATTCAGTCGACAGAGGCGCTTATGAGATATGTATGGATGGGTCATTGTACGATTGCTGTTATTGCCTTGACATTGTCATAGATCCGTTCCACCTTGATGTATGTACATACATGTATTTGTGTTTCAAGTGATGATGCTTCATTAAGTTATATTGATAAGTGCTGTACACCTGGCACGAAGAAATCAATTCAAGCCCTCTGATTACATCAATATTATAAAAATGATTTATTTATTCTTATTTTTATATATATTTGCTAGACATTTGCTTAGATTTCTCGCTGTATCTTTTGATATATTTCGTATTTTAAATAAGGATTTTAAAAAAGTTATAATGAATAAGTGAAAAAATCCAAATAAATAGTTGATAAGATCATAAGTCCAGAATCTGAAGTGTTGGTCATTATTTGACAGTGCAGAACTTTGATTGCAGTGTCGGGAACCGTTGTTTTTTTGTTGAAATTCGCCTGAGGGTCGAACAGCGGTCAGTCTAAATAATATAAAATTATGATGATGATCAGACCGAGCTTATCAAGCAATGTTGCCAGCGGCTTCGAATTAGTCTAAAAATATTCACCGACCTATGCGTTTATGATTCCGACAAAGCAATAATATCATATCAAGCACAATTTCGGAACACAGCTAGAAACAAACAACTAGACAAAAAGAAAGAACAATGGAACATTCGAAGAGGCCAATCATAATTATAAAAAGTTGAAAACATGTTTATACGTGGGTGCTGTAGTGTGATATTTTATTTGATTTAATTAACTTTATGTTAAACAAAGTTCATTTAAGCTAAGCAAAATATTTTCAGTATTGTTATGCCGCCAACAACTTTCGTTCAATCGTCCTTCTCTAACGTCCCATAGAATGAACCACAATTTCGAGGATAAAAACCAAGAAAGCAAATCCCAGCAGGCCCAAAAACGAAGTAGCAATATAGAAAATTTCCTTAGGAGACACATGATTACTGTACGACAAACTCTCATAAGGTAGTTCCTCAAATTTACCAATATCAAGCAGTTTATAAAAAATACGATAACGCCAAAAATGATATAACCCACTGGCTTGAGTATCCAAAATAAATCGATTAAGAGCGTTCTCATACAAGGAGTTGAAGTCGAGGGGGATGGCAAAGGGAACGAGTGAAACGAATGTGAAATCCTCTGATAAACGAAATGATACTCGCTTCTGTTTGGCCAACTTGCGTTCAATGAGTGGCCATAAAGTTTGTGTGATTGGATAGGCATAGGACATATTTGGTTGACTACGCATCATTTGATAGAAGGAGCCATTCACTATCTGATGAACATCCATGTTTTCGGAAAATGTACGATTGCCAATTGCCCATTCCATTGTACGTAATTCCGTATCTGTAAGCATTATCTTCAGACCAGTCCTACGCAGATCCTCATAGCTGCATATGGGTCGTTCTCTGGGGGGATGTACCAGAAGCATTTCCAGTTGTGCCAAATAAATATTGTAGGAAAGTAGATAGCAGTAAAGTAGCAAAGTATAGATCCAGGTTTGCCTCAAGCTCAGTACTCTCCGCAACACAAATGTCTGACAAAGCATTGCCCTTAAAACCGAATCGCCGAGTATTCCAATGCATCTGAAACCGGGTGCCAAACCCAACTCCAAACGTTGACAATTGTGTAGCAGCAAAGCAAATAATATCGCAGCAATTGTGGCCAAAAGCAGATGCACTGGACTGCCGGCAGTCACAATGATTAAAGCGCGATTTAGTTTCGGTTCGATGGGTATCATCAATTGCCATTTGGACATTTCGGTAACATAACTAAATTTGAAATATGAGTTAGTTTCTAGTTTCACAAAGCCCATTGGTATATCCACTATACCCGTGAGCAGCAAATTTCCAATTATTTGCCAATCAAGTATTTCGGAATCCTTAAAATTCTCATACCAAACCATAGCTAAAGTTGCATTCAATCGTTTCGCAAAGTTTTGCATAAATGGAAACAAGTATCCAGCCATTTTGATACTTCCATTTGCATTCCTATAGACGACACTGCGGGGCAGTACATTATCCGCTACGATGGTCAAGCTATAACCACCCATATCCTTTAGTTGTGGTTCGAAGTAACGGTGAACTTCACTGATCCTTCGCTGGATTAGCTTAAATTTTGGAAATGCTTGATAACTGTAGATATGCTCCAGACTCCCGTTATTAATTGCCAACACATTTAACATTCTATATTCATAGCAATCCAAAAATAAATCATGAATATCAACTTCCTCATTGATCAGAAACAATATTGGCGTTTCTCGGATATCATCCAGATTTCTTTGTAGCGCTCTCAATACCCTTCCTGCTTGATTATTTAAACAAACAAGTGCCAAAAAGTTTGATCCAAAGGTTTCTTTGAGCTTAAAATATTGATATTCGTTTAAGTTGATTATTGGAGTGGAGTCATCGTTGTTTAGATCCATCCAGCAATCCTCTTGGATTCTTCTTAAAAGAAGAAGTGTCTCGAATGCCACTTCGCCTTTCAGTTTTCTTAACAGATTGCTGGTTAGCTGCACTTGTGCATTAACTAAGCAGAATAATATTATTAAAGAGAGTAACACTTTGCAATGCATTTTATTATGTTTTCAAAATACCAACTAACAATACGACAACACTGTGGAACTGAATAAAATCACAAGCCATTGGCTCCTTTTATTGAACTTCTAAGTAATTAGTATGTTTACAGTAAGTAGACAATTTTAAATTTAATGACAGTTTAATATCGATTCAATCAATCAATGTGGTGGAATCATTTAACCAATTAATCACCACCCTATTTTTTGTGAAGGTGTGAAGTGTGAAAAAACGTTAACGTTTAAATGCCTTTTAAATATTAAACTCACCATGAGAATAAGAAAATGGCTTCGATAAGTTGCCTTTAACGATGTATCGCATCGTTCTAATTTGCACGACTGTTGTGTATTTTCGAGCTTTTGTCATACGGTCACACTTGTCGATTCTCACACAAACCTAAAATAAAGAAGCGTGCAAGTAAGAGCGACCATTCCGCTAGCGAGCTACATTAACATATTTCAACAATTTTGGGTGACGACATAGCACCATAAAAAATAAAAGCATATAGAATTCAGTCCACAAAAACGTGAATAAAAATATATGGTAAATAACGCACTCAGCAACCTGAGCAAACAGGGTGTCGACAGTGTGAAACTTGAAATTCGTTGTTGTAGTTGTGTAATATTTAACAAAAAAAAGTGCAAATAAAAACAAACAACAACAAACACAATGAAACAGCGCCTGATATATCCGGATTTTTGCGTATGTGTGCGTGTGCTTGGCTGTGTGTGTGGGTGTAAGCGCGAGTGATATTACGTTGTTATGATTGTATAAAGAGTTGACAGATATATTTATTTATTTAATTTGTGACATACCTGTGTAATGTTTTGAATTTTCGGCATGAATATCACATCTTTTTTTACTCTTTTCCATTTAGTTTTAGGGGTAGAGTAAGAAAAACCAATCGAATTTCTCATGCGCAACGAAAAACGACACAAAACAAAGATACAGATATACAGTAGACAGTGATACGGAAATTCAAAATTTTGTAAACATTGGAAAGTTTTGGAATTGGATTGCCAGCTGTACCCCAACAGCAACCCCCTCTCAAACAAAAAAACTATAATAACAACAGCAGAAACAACAACAACATTGAGCAAACATGAATTTACTGCTGCATCACAAAGGATCGATGCACCTGAAATCGCATTACATGTTCCAGAACTTCTACAAGCACTGTAAGTAACTCTCTTTTTGGTTGTGAATACACAACGAAGCGTAAAATTAAGAACGCAACGCTAAAAAAACTTTCCATTGATTTTGACGGCTATTATAGTGGTGTACTCATGTGTGTGTGTGTGTGTGTGCGCGCTCTTTTATGTGCTTGTGTGTTGGTAGGCCGTCGATTGTTTTTGTGAGAGTTTATTTTATCGCAGATTTTGTTGTGACGGCATGTTCGTGCACAGCTGATTCAATGTTTGATTGCACCTTGAATTAAAATTTCCCTGTTGTGCTTGTTTGGTACTTTTTGCGAAGAGAGAAAAATTTGCCTTGCTTCGTGGTTCTTTGGAGTGGTGAATATTTTTAATATGACTTTCGGCATTATAGTAAAACAAAATAACCTTTTTTGAATAATCTGTCCCGGTTATTTTGTTTCGTTATCGCTTTCTTATCCGATTGCTTCTGGTTTGCCACGTCACTTTAACCAGCTAAAACCATCAGTTTATCATTACTTTATTAGCTCACCATAACACGTGATTATTAATTTATTTTATAATAGTTCACTTTTGGCTATTTGCAAAATAAATTTTTACCTCCATTTTGTGTTCACAGCTCAATTTGAACGCAACACACGCAAGTAAACAAGTTTGTGTGTGTTTACCTCGAAAAATGGGAGAAGTGCCAAGCACACAGTTGCAAAGTCAGACAAATTGACGCCAGCAAAAGATGCCTACGCACACAGAGAGACACCCTGTACGCGAGTACAGTTAACCACACGGGTCAGGGAATTCGCTCTTTTCTTTCACTCACTCTCTCGGGCAATGTCCGAACTTTTCAAATGCGTTTCGCTTTCGCATTGACTATTGCACTTATCTTTTTCTCTATACTTCTTACCTATTCTCGACGACGACGCAATGCTTTTTACCTTGAAAATGATGGATTGTTGCCAAAGAAAGAACAATCTTAAAGGGAAACAATTGAAAGTGCATTTAAATAATTTTCTTTGTGTCTTCAATAATTATTTGCATTTCATTAATTTTTCCGCTTATATATCTGTTATCTGTTAATAATAACAACAACAACAAACGCAACAGATGTTTATTTTCATAAATGTATATATTTTTTTTATTCCCTGAACCCATTGAAAATGGTTACTTGTTTTATTTTATTCTCCCCCACAGCAGAAAAATTTATTTTCCTCGTTGGCCATTTTGGGGCATTTTAACTTGCAGTCACCAATTGAAATACCAGGCGAACAGAAGTCAGCAGCAGGCACCTGTTTAAAGTTAGAACAACCAATCAGGACTCACGTAAAGAGCTCAAGGCCAAACTGACCTTTTAGCTCATATATTTAAGCCGCTGTTACTCTCCACAGCTCAGCTGCTGTTAGTTAACATCTGAAATTACAGATCAGCCTGTTGCGGAATTCTTTTCGCCTGGTATGCCAAACAGAACTGTATCGAGAAAATGTACTTTGACCATCTGAAAAATACCAAAAATACTAGATATTACGAAAAACTCGTAAAATCATGATGAAATATAACAAATAATAAAAGAAATAAAAACACTTTGAAGTTGAATAAATTTTAAAAATATAATTTGTATTTATTTGTATTTGTGTAGCTCACACACTGGTGTACATAATTACATTGAATGTACATTGATGTACAGTATTCATTGTTGTATAAGAAAATGAGTGTTTTGTCTGCATCAATTTGTAGGTTTATCCAATATGTGATGTATAATATGCTAATTACAACATATATATATATATATATTTAATAATTGATAACCATATATATATGGTTAGATATTCAATATTGTATGCTTGTATGTATGCCTTGGACTGATAAAGTGATTTATGTATGAGAGTAAAAAGGTATGTTGTATGCCGTGTATAGGGTTCTTAAGTTAACTGCGTCAGTATATAGAGAGAAATATGTTTATTAAACATATATTTATACCCTGAACCCTTTCAAAATGGTTAAAAAGGGTATAATGGTTTTGTGCAAAAGTAGGTAACAGGCAGAAGGAAGCATCTCAGTCGAATAGATACAGATAATACACACATACTTGCAAGCACTGACGCGTAAAGTCTGGGGTTCAGGGTATAGTCTTACTTGTTTTTTTTTTTTCTATTTTCTAGTGATCGACTAGTTAGCTTATCTGTACCTTATAGTTTAATCAAGTGGAACGAAACTTTTCTGTTTATCAGTTTGTAAAACTGTCGCGTCTACGATTAAAACGTGTATTTTATTATTATTTTGATTGTTGCTTATACAATTAGCCGGCTATTCTAGATTACTGAGTCGTTTTTCTCGAATTTTTGTTAGTGCAACCTTGAAAAAGATGACTAACTAATTTTTTTATTTGCAGATTTAAGAACAGACCTGTATGCATCAACATACAGTGCAACGAGACAGAGGCAACAAGGCGTGGAAGATTCAGACCGTACACAGTCATATAACCTGAGACAAAGGAGAATATTCGGTGTTCAATCATTGAGGAGCAGCCCGCGTCATGAATACCGTCAATATCATTTATCCGGCCATGGTTATCGGAATTTTCATGCCAGTCGCACTCTCTTTGAGACACCCTCAAAGATTGATGCGACAGTCAAGAAGCTGAAGAACCAGCAAAAGGAAAAAGTCGAGGAGATCATGAAAGAGGTAGCCAATGGACAAGCCGGAGATAAGGCAACCACATCTGTAGCTCCAGTGACCAGCGCCTCAGCAGCAGATACAGCCTTGAAGGTGAAAGCCACGCCCCCAAGTGAATTAACGGAGGCCAAGCCAAAGAAGTCCTTACGGCAACGCATTTGGGATGAAATCGTGCATTATTATCATGGCTTTCGCCTGCTTTTCATCGACACGGCAATCAGCTCAAAACTTTTGTGGGCGGTCCTCAATGGAAAGACGCTAACGCGTCGTGAGAACAAACAGTTACAGCGCACAACATCGGATCTGTTTCGTTTGATACCCTTCTCGGTGTTCATTATCGTACCGTTTATGGAGCTGCTGTTGCCCGTATTTATCAAATTCTTTCCGGGCATGTTACCCTCCACATTTCAGACGGCCAAGGATCGTCAGGAGCGTCTAAGGCAATCGCTTTCGATACGCCTCGAAGTTGCCAAGTTTCTGCAGCAGACTCTCGGCCAGATGCCCGTTCAGCATGTGGAGCACTCCAGCGAGGAGGCCAAACAGTTTGAGACATTTTTCCGCAAGATTCGCGATTCCAACGAAAGTGTGAGCAACGATGACATCATCAAGTTCGCCAAACGTTTCGACGATGAGATCACCCTGGATTCCCTAAGTCGCGAGCAATTGGCGGCACTATGTCGTGTCTTGGAACTGAACACCATTGGTACCACAACGCTATTGCGCTTTCAGCTGCGACTGAAGTTGCGCTCTCTGGCCACCGATGATCGTGTGATCTCACGCGAAGGCGTCGATTCACTCGATCTCTTTGAGCTGCAGCAGGCGTGCAAAGCACGTGGCATGCGTGCCTATGGTCTAACAGCCGAGCGTTTACGCTTCCAGCTCAAAGAATGGATTGACTTGTCGTTAAATGAACAGGTATGACAAAGAAACATCAATAATCAAAAGATTAACAGCCTATTAATGTTGTATCTTTCATTTCTTAAGGTCCCACCGACGCTGCTGCTGCTTTCACGTGCAATGCTCATCTCAACGGACAGCATTACGACGGATAAGCTCAAGGAGACGATGCGTGTGCTGCCGGATGCGGTGGCTGCACATACGCGACATGCAATTGGTGAGCGAGAAGGCAAGGTCGATAATAAGACAAAGATTGAGATCATCAAAGAGGAGGAGCGTAAGATTAGTGAAGAACGCGAAGAGGAACGCGAGGAGAAAATTGCTAGTCGAACGGCCAACAAGCAGGAGCTGGATGCATCATCCACCGAAGAGATTGTCAAGGAGCCACATCTCATGGCTAAGGAGCCGGAGACAGCAAGTGATGAGAAGACCATATCTCCGACAGATGTACAGTTGCTTTCTGATGCGCTAAAGACGCTGTCATCCGATAAACAGCTTGTTGTCGAGAAGGAGACAATTAAGGAGCTGAAGGAGGAGTTGCGCGACTACCAGGAGGATGTGGAGGAGCTGCGTGAGGTGCGACAGGTTGTTAAGGAACCAGTGCGCGAAAGTCGAGCCGCTAAGCTTCTCTATAATCGTGTCAACAAGATGATATCTCAGCTGGATAAAGTGATGGGCGATCTGGAGCAACGTCAGCAACATATTAAGAAGGTGAACACCACTGATCAAGCCGCAGCAGGTGCAAGCGTTACTCCTTCTCAGTTGGTGCATATTGATGAACTGGTGTCCACCATCCGACGCATGAAGGAAGCCTCCGATGAGGAACGTTTCAAAGTCGTCGAAGATCTGCTGATCAAACTGGATGCCGACAAGGATGGCGCCGTTTCTGTGGCTGAGATAACCAAAGTGGTGCAGAGCATCGACAGCACTGCCGCGAATATAGACAAAAAACAGCTTGAGGAGTTCACCGAGCTGCTCACCAAGCAGGCAACGAAGCGAAGGAACGAGGAGATGGTCCACATCGATGATCTCATGCTGAACATCAAGAAACTGAAGGAGACGAGCGACGAGGCGAGACTTAAGCACATCGAAAGTGTACTAGCTAAGTTTGATGTGGATAATGATGGTGTTGTGACTGTCAACGAAATACGTAAGGTAAATATTCCAAAAAGTGTATTCCACCAAAGTGAACAGTTACTAATGCTCAAATATTCGCCAGGTGCTGGAATCTATTGGTCGAGATAATATTAAGCTTGGCGAAAAGGCGGTAGAGGAACTCATTGCACTGCTGGACAAGGAGCAGATCCTAGAGGCAGAGCAAAAGATTGAAAAGGCGATTGCGAAGAGCATGAAGGAGGCGGAAAAACTTAAAACCGAAGTGGAGAAAACGGATAAGGATATGGCTAAGCTCGTTGATGGCATACATGACTCAGCTAAAGAGATACGTGACATTGCCACCGAGTTGGGCGCTGTGGATAAGGAAAAGGCCGCACAGCAAAAGTGTGAAGTGAGTAATACATATTCTTTAATCTAAATAGTGTAGTAAACTTTTGTTGATGTTGTCAACAGCCTGATTTGAAAGACTGCGCTAAAACCCTGAAAGACAATGCCAAGGAACTGCCTGATTTGCTGGCCAAAGGCACAAAAAATAAAAAAGGGCCTGATTCCCCGAAATCCCCGCCTAAAAACTCCACTGGTGGTGGCAACAGCAGCAGCAGCAGCAGCTTAAACAGCAGCAAAAGTGCCACCGATGTTGATTTCAATAATATAACAAAGGCGGCTCTGCTTGAGGCAACCGAACGGCATGTCGAAAAGCTGCTGCCCCAGAAGGACATTGATTTGCCACCAACGATACCTGCACCAACATCAACAGCTCCCCAGTCAAAGGCAACTGCGACAGCGAATGGTGTGTCCGGTGCGTCAACCGCACCCAAGAAACTAATCTGACCGGCGGAGCCAAAGGGCAGGGACGCTGACTAAAAAACAAAAACATATGATGTCCACCCAATGTCCAAAATGTTATGATTGCAATTCTTTAAATAATTATAATCACTGATCCGATAAAACTAGAATTAGCAATGTGTCGATACGATGGCAAGTCTGTATTTAAATTGAGCATATGCAGATTGAGCTCCATTTTAAAGCGAGGCTTAAGTATGTGTAGCAAAAATAATCCTGCACAAATCAACTATTACTTAATATAATACAACTCAAACGAAACATAACATCTCGGTTACACTCGTACAAACTTAAACAACCTTAATGAATTATGCAATTTGTTTTCTACCGCCCTAATTTAATCCTGTATGTGTGTAGAATCTGTGCTGGTCAATTCAACTACTTGGCTCTACAATATTAGCGATTGTGATCATTAAGCGATATCTTAAATTAAATTACATTTTTGTTTCTAATATAAAAAAATATTGAATTCAATTTAAATTCTTGAAATCTAAATCACAAAACGAAATTTATTTGAAATATAATCAAACAACAAAACAAACGTGATACATTTTTAACAATAATACTATGTATGCTTTACTGAATTAGTTAAAAGCAATTTATAGAAGTGTTTTGCAATAAGAAATAAAGTAAAAAAAATTATTGTTAGTATACACTCTTTTTTATTTATATTTAACAATGGGATGGGATTTTATTCCCTTGGTGGCACTTACTCCTGAATTAAGTAAAATTCGTATTGATATCGACGCTCAGAATAACAGAGCGTTAACAGTTTGGTGACTTACAGTTTTGTGAGCATTATTGCCTGGCATTATTATACATGTGGTTGTGTGCTATTAAAATAAACTCCAAAGATATTAAAGTATTCTTGGAATCTATGATTCCATTCAAGCATAAATTCAATGGTAACGAAAAAGCAACGTCAACTTTCCGTTTAATTTATGCAGCCAACTAAAGGTGAAAACGGCTGAGAAACATGCGGAAAGAAAATAAACAACAGCAAAAACCACCAAATAGCGTTAGACTAAACGACTAAATAAGCCGAAGGATTTCTGAACCTGAGCATTGGTATAGGGAATCAATCCTATCAAGCGGAAAACAGAGAAGGGGAAAAAGCGATAGCCTTGAGTATTAAGTGGGCAAACTCTTAAGGGTATTAGCCGACATGCCAATGCCACAAAAAAGTGGCCCAGATTGGACTTGGATTTTCGGTTAAATGTCGATAAGGCGCCGACGCTGAGTATTACATTTATGCAGTTACCATTCATTTTTTTTCCCGTATTTCTTTTGAAGCACTGCAAATGCAACTATTCGGCGCAGGACGGCGCTGGACGACACACGACCCACATGCATGTAAACCTTTCATAGTTGGCGACATATCTGCGATATTTTTATGGCCAATGTGTGGTGCTTGGTCCTGGTGCGCTTCCTGTATGAACTAGAGTTGTGCACATACAAACAAAGGGCTGGAAAATGTGTGTAGCCAGTAAAAACAAAACGGTTGAAGAAATATGTATAGTGGTCATGTTGCCTGGCAGCTATCTCTGTGTATAATCCACTTTATATTTTCACACAAGCGTAAAAATTGAATATATACATAAATCCCCTTTACCTCTTACGGATTATCGTAGCGCATAAAAATTGACACTTTGTTAAAATAAATGATCTGAAATTTTATCGGCAAAAAGGCAATATCAATTAATAATATTGGATTTTATCCTCTCTTTTGTTTTCATCAAAATAAGCTTTTAAGACTGATAGTTTTAAAACGTAATGTTTTTGCCGCCTTTAAATATCATTTGATCTCGATATGTTATCGATGTTTTGCATAACAGCACATTAACAGTTCGCTTGAGTGAGTGATCTTGTCTGTAAACAATAACATAATTTGTCAGTCTTATCTGATTCTTTGCGCTGAGAGTAGTTGTGCTTTGCTTCCAAACTTCCAAATAAATTTCGAACCCTAACGGTAAACTCCAAGAAATCAGGTATAAACATTGCAAACAATTCCGAAACTAAACGTATAAATTTCCAGTGCAAATTGATTTTCTTTATTGGTTTGCATCAACAACGCATTCAGAAGTTGTTTCTCTTATTTTAGACATACAGCCTAGCAGCCACATATGTATATATATATATATATATGCACAAATCAAAAATACATATGGAAAGCCATTTGAAATACGAATTTATTTTCTAATTTCTGAACACGTATTTACACTTCTGAAAGTGGTAATGATAATAAATAATACGGAAATCGATGTGATTATATACATATGTAAATATAGAATGTGATTTTGTGTATAAACCGCTGTGGGTCAGAGAGTAATAGATTTTTTTTTTCGCACTTATTTGGTATATATTTGGCATATATACATACAAAAAAACATCTATTGACCTGTTTATGTTTGTGTGGGTGTGTGTGTGTGTGTAATATTATTCAAATGTAGCCGCTTCGTTGATAATTATTTCCATTTTTGTAAAGTATATATAAATATATACGTATAAACTTTTTTGGTCTATTGTGTGCCACTTTTCGAGAGCTTGGAAACAGATAATCAGATGCTAAAAACTGTGTGTATTCAAAACTGTTCAAAAGTACTTTTTGTCTCAGTGTATGTCCACGTAATTGCGGCATATAAAAACTAGCGCAGTGCATATAAATATACACAAAATAGTATCAGCTGTTTGGTGTATTTTTAAATGAAATAGACCCAAATAGTTGAATATTAGCCTATGTCATTCAAAAGTACCTTACTTAATGCATTTTAACTTTTGATTGTAGTTCGAATAAATTACAAACATGGCGAGCGATCCAACGCCCGTTAAGAAGGTGCCCATACACCTGCAAAGTGCCCAGAATCGGGTCTATATCAAGAATGGACAAATAGTCAATCATGATAAGTCCTTCAAAGCAGATGTTTACATAGAGGATGGCATCATTAAGTAAGTGCTACTCAGTACTGTAATAAATAACGTTAACAACTCACCCCATTGCGTATTCACCTCAGGTTCGTGGGTCCAGCCGCAGATATAACGGTACCGGGGGGTGTGCGCACTATCGATGCGAGTGGTAAACTAATTATACCTGGTGGCATTGATCCGCATACGCATATGCAGCTTCCCTTTGGCGCTGCAGTGGCCGTGGATGAGTAAGTATCTGAAATTTGTTTAAAATATATTTTAATGATGTTCTAACCAATTCATTTATTTTAATCAGTTTCTATCATGGAACCAAAGCAGCTGTTGCTGGTGGCACCACAATGATAAGTAAGTTATGGGTTGAACTCTATTTCAATATACTTACAAATTTGTTTCTCCCACGCATTAGTTGACTTTGTGTTGCCCAACAAGAACCAATCAATGCTTGAGGCTTATGACACATGGCGGAGCTGGGCTGATCCTAAAGTCTGCTGTGATTATGCCTTGCATGTGGGCATCACTTGGTGGTCCAAATCGGTCTCTGATGAGATTGGCATACTTTGCAAGGAGTTGGGCATCAACTCGTTTAAAACATTCATGGCCTATAAGGGCCTTTATCAACTAAACGATTCGGATCTGTTGGATGTATTTGAGCGTATTAGAGGCTTGAATGCAGTAGCTATGGTGAGTTATTATACTTAATTTATCAATATTATTTGTGGCACATTGTCAGGTTGCTCTTCGCAGGTACATGCTGAAAATGGCGATATTATTGCCAAAAATGCAAAACGTTTGCTAGCTGCGGGTGTTACTGGTCCCGAAGGACATGAATTGTCGCGACAGGAAGAGGTAGAGGCTGAGGCCGTAAACCGTGCGTGCATTTTGGCTCATCAGGTGAGTGAAAATATGAAAATATTAATATGAAAATTATGGTAAATAAATCCTTTACTTACCCAGGTTGATTGTCCTCTTTATGTGGTCCATTGTATGAGCAAATCAGCTGGCATTGAGATTGCTCGAGCTCGTCAACGTTATAATGGAAAGTATATATTTGGTGAGACCCTTGCAGCGGCCTTGGGCACAGATGGCACTCACTATCGTTGCCAGCACTTCGATCATGCGGCTGCACATGTGCTCAGTCCTCCACTGAGACCCGACACGACAACGCCCGAATTTATGATGAAATTGCTTGCTAGGTGAGTTTCACTCAGCCTTTGGTATCTGTTTAACACATACTAACTATAGTTTAGTTTGTTTTTGTTTAACTAAACCTGCTTCACACAAACAAAACCATGATTCTGTGCAGTACATACTCTTTACTAAGCTCAAACGTCAAGAACGCTTAAAAGAACTCATTGGCATCGTGAGTATATGTTCTTATTTAGTTATCCAAAAAAGAGCTAATTTAAACTAAACTCATCCAACATCCTCTATAGTATACAAGTTTATTTGTTATTTCCTTAGCGATGATCTTCAGACGACCGGCAGTGATAATTGCACATTTAACAAGAAACAAAAGGAGCTAGGCTTGGGTGATTTTACAAAAATACCCAATGGTGTCAATGGAGTTGAAGATCGTATGTCTCTGGTCTGGGAGAGAGGTGTGCATTCCGGCTTACTAGATCCCTGCAGATTCGTTGCCATAACAAGCGCAAATGCAGCCAAGATCTTTAACATTTATCCGCAAAAGGGACATATTGGTAAGGATTCCATACAATACTGTGATATATGATAGATGTTATAACAATAATATATTTAATTGTTAGCTGCTGGCTCGGATGCTGATATTGTTATCTGGGATCCTCAGGCAACTCGCACCATTTCCAAGGATACCCATCATCATGCATGCGATTTTAATATATTTGAGGTAATTTCAAGAATATATCATCTGTGGTATCTATGTGACCTGTGTTTTACCTAGGGTATGACTGTTCATGGTGTGCCCGATTATGTTTTGGTGCGTGGTCGCATTTGTGTTGAGGACGGATCTGTTCGTGTTGCCGAAGGGTTTGGACGCTTTATACCCACTCCTTTAAGGCCACCCTTTGTCTATGATACTATTGAGAACAAAGCAGAGCCAGAAGGGGAACTGCATGTTGAACAACAGAATGGCAATGTGGCCAAAAAGTTAGTGGAATTGGACTCCCACATAGCTTGTCAGGTGTCTCCTACTGCTATGTTGTCAAGTGACAACAGCAACAACAACAATAAGAACGTTTCTTGTGCTCGTGGACGCGTTGATGGTAAACGGGATCAGCAGGAATCTTCCTTTTCAATAAGCGGTAAGTTCGGAATGCCTTACGTAACATTATTTACTTTTTAAAACACTTTTTGATCTTGCAGAGGAGTTGGACAACTCAAACGTGCGTTCATCTATTAAAGTTCACAATCCACCCGGTGGAAAATCTTCTGGTTTTTGGTAAACCTGCTAGAGAAATACGTTAAGTTTTTTGTCAACGAATATTTAACGCAGTTCATGTACTCTAAATATATGTATATGTAATGAAAAGGAACCTTTGAGATTTGCTTCGTCAAAATAACCTGAAATCTATCGACTTCCCGATATTACTGAGAAATTTTATTCTGCACATATTTATACAGTGCACAGTTACTTTTTTCTAGACTTATATAACAATTTCAAAATGTATCGCGTGCAGAAAAATCCAGTGAGCCTTATTTACTCAAATGGTCGCCAACGATTCGCCAACAATTCGTCTCCAACAACATCCACACAACAAAGTTCGCCGCAACAAACTTCGATCAGCAATACAGCTCCCCTGCGAAAGACATCGACACGTTTTAACTGTATCACAAAAAGAACCTATGGGTTATCCAACTCTCGATATTTTGATTATCATCTGTCGAAAGAGGAAACCCATGCCTTTCAAGATTCCCGCATACCAATGAAGGAAGTGCCGTCCGAGGAGCTGAAACTGATTAGAGAAGGGCAACGTGTAGCATATCTGGAGACAAGATACGAACGATCACCGGACACTAAGTATTATTACCCGGAATCCACACACTGGCGTATCGGCTGGTTCCATCGCTGAGACATATCCACCTAAATTTTAGCGCAACAACATTACCAAATCCTAAAACACACCTACACGATAACATGTAACAAACACATAACACAATCTACAAATTTAATGTTAGTATTGAAAACGTTTGAAAATTCAATTAAAATTGTGTCCAAATTCAAAAATTTCTTTCATTCTTCCGCTCTTAACCAAATGCCGAAAGGCAAAAGGTCAGTTCTGCACAGTTGAAACAGCTGTCTCCGCTTTCTGTCAACACAAATTTCATATGCATGCTTTGTGTATACTCCCACAGTTACCATTGTCCTTCATTCATATTCATACAATTATTCAATTTGCACATTCTCTGTGACCAAAAGGAATATATTAAAATGTTATTAAATAAATATTTTAATACATTGCTTAGTTAAGCTAGTAAAAGATTTATTGACATCTGAAAAGTTTTAGCTTTAACTCATAAAGTTTTACAATTTGTAAACATTTTCTTCTTCTGATTGACGTAAGGCTTGAAGTTTATAAGTGTAAGAATATTGTTGATCCAGCTTTTATAAACTAACCGCATTAAAATAAATATTCAACCCGCTTCTCCAGCTGTTAGAAACACTTTCTCAAATATAACCCCAACTTTTAAAACCGTTCTGCTTAATAATAGCGAAATAAACCTTAAGAATTCTTAGCGATTTTTCATGATTTGTTCGCCAGCCTCGGCGTTTGTTTGATTACCAAAGCAACAACTACAAAATGGGCTTGAGCCACAAGGACACTTGAATCCTTTTTCCTTAATCTGCTGTCTGCCTTGAACTTACTTATTGTATAGTTTTTTTTTTGCGTTTTGTTTATTGCATTTTTTGCTTGGTGGTGCGTCTGGCATTTAAAGTGATCCACCGTCCAAGTTTTGTATGCAACTTATTGCGGATGGTCTCTGCAGCATTCTGATTGACTTATGAAAGTCTGCTCCAAGTTTCCTTTTTTGTTTTCTTTAATTGTTCTAAAACATTTTCGCAGTCAGTTTTGTTGCATTCTTTGTTAACTTTTAAAGGAATATGTCCTTATTTAATGGTGAGACACTTCAGTTTAAACGTCTCCATATGGCAGCGATTCCTGCCTGTCTATCCACTTTATTAACTTTATTAGAGAATGAGTAGAACTACTTTGAATTTGTTCCTTTTTATCGTTGTCCTTCAAGTTGATTGTCTGCAATCCAAGGCATCTTCAGTTTTCGAATTTTATTGTTGCATTCCCAGCACTTTTAGCTGGACAAACTTTGCCCGTCCCTGCTTCTCCCACCCATACTTACGACAGACACTTGGTGCTGCAACTACTTTGGAGTCATCCTTTCAAGCGCACATTCTACTTCTCGTCTTGACTTCTTCTGTTGTTGTGTTCTTCTTACCGAGTTTCGCTTGATTGCAAACAACAATTCTCACTTGGCCCGCAGCTCCCAAATGGTAGGGGTGTTGCGGCCAGAACTTTATTATTATTATTATTATTTGGCTTGTTTCACAATTTTTCCATGCTTTTATTTACCTTTGAACGCATTTTACTCAAGTCTCAGATTGTGTTGCATCGTTTCGAGTTTTATTTGTATTTGTTATCATCGATGGCCAAAAAATCTCGACTCGTTTCAGTCTTTACACAGTTCCGTAGCTAAATTTAAAGCCCCAAGGGCATAGAAACCACAACTTACACGAAATATTAAAGCATTATTTGGAGTCCAAAAGCAGCTTACCAAATTGAACTTACAAAATTATTCACTGACCAATAATACTACCGGATTCCACATTATTTTACTTGATTAAAATTGTTTTTGCTGATTGTTTATTGGTTAAGCTACATAAAAATTCCAAATGCATATCATAATTTGGTTTTTTGCACAATTTTGCATGATTGCCGAGCATTTCCATTTGCTCCCTTAACCAAATTCCAATGCCAATTTTCGGAGCGCAATGCATTTCTGGAGTAAAATTTCTCGAGAATTTATGGGTCAGTGGTTAAGCAACAAAGCTATGGAGTTTTTGCACACTTTGAGGTTACATTTATTTGTTTTTATGCCCAGTTATTTTAGACAGATATGAAGCTGCAATTGTTTTGTTTTCGTCCGAACTTCCGTTTTCTCCTTATTTTTTTTTGGTTTGCTGGCAATTGCTCAAAACTTATTCGGTTGAATCGGCCCTCATCATCCTGTTTGCCAGTTGTAAAATGTGGTTATGTGGTTGCCAGGAAAGATAAAACCAGAGAAAGTTGCCGAAAGGATTGAGTTTGGTTGGATTGAGAGATTTTAGTATGCTTATGCCGCATACAAAGTAATGTTAATTGAGAATTTTAATAATTTTTGGCACTTTTGAAGAGTCAAAATACGTCAAGTGTGGTCAAGAGATTTTCGTTAAGGCAAATCAAAACTTAAAGTTCTTTTCTCTCACCCATAATTTTTCATATTTTCTTAGAACACTTTCGTTTAATATGCTATTTATTTTCATTTCTCATCTCTATTGCTAGTAATGCGAAATATGAGAGATGCAATTTTGCGAGATGGAACTCAAGCGACAGCTGCTTCATTCACAATCTCTAGTTGACGAGTCTTGACTATTAGTGGAGCTACTTTCTTACTGCTTTATTGATTCAGCTTGTTGGCACTTCCATTCTCATTTTCATTTCGCATTCTCTTCTTACATTTTTCGCATTTTATCGATTGCCATTAATTTGTGCGTCATTTGTCGCCATTTGGCTTTTAGCTTTGCAATCTCAATATCGCGAATAACGGAACTTGTCTGCCTGACTGATTACAGCCCGCGTTGCACTTTACGACAGTTGGTTGCACTTTACAGTTTAAGTGGTTTGGAGTTTCAACTCAAATTCAAAAACAGCTAAGTGCAGTTTTCCTTAGCTTAGATCTAACTAAGTCACAAATTTCTGCTTTTAATTCAAAATGACGTATTTTCAAAAATCTATACATATAAAATATTAGTATTTTCATATTAATAAATATTGAACAGCGATATGTTTATAAAAAAAAAACAGGAAACAAAAAGTTTGTAAACTATTTTACACATCGCCCAACTTTGTACCTGAACTTTAAATAAAGTCTGTCTATAGCTAAAATCTAAAACTGAATGGCCACAATCGACTGAAAGTTTGCTATAGTAACCAGCACTAATTAGATTGGAACATTATGTATGGGATGAAATCGAATTTAAGTACATGTAAACTGTGAGAGTCAACTTTGATAGTTTGGTTCATACGGCCTGGGGGCCAGTTAAGGCATCAACGATACATGACTGGACACAGAGGATGGGTTTTTCGTGTGGTTCAGTTGGCAAAGCACAGCGGCTCCATTTTGGGAAGGACTTCACGTTTGCTTGTGGCAGAAGTTTAGCTAACGTCGGCGGTTCTTTCATGATGAACCGAACGACTTAATAACTGGAAAGTGGCCGAAGTTCGTTGACACTAAATGGCACTTTAGGCTCCAGCCAACAGACAGGTGGGGTGCGCAGGGCGGATCAGAGATCTGAATACAGAGTAGTGTCAACAATGTTGCGTGTTGCTAGCTTTATTAAATGGACGCAGGTGAAAAGTCTGGGCGCTATATTCCGCAGCACAGCGTGTTGAATCAGAATCCGTGGGTGCGCCTTGCCTTGTTTACTTAAGCGGTACATACAACCATCAAGATTGCCAGGCTGTTTGTCTGTTGCAGCGGGTAGTTGACGCGACGTTGCTTGAGTCCTGTCCGTGTGTCTCCTCCTGTTCATGACCATGTCCATGTCTATGTGTGTGGTGGCTTTTGAAGTTGGTTGCTCAAAGGTCATTTGCATTTTGACCTCGTCAGCTTTTCTCTGATATGATTTTCTTTTTTTTTGGTTTCAGTTTTCCCAAACAGCCTTAAAGATGTGATATATATATAAGAAATAAAATTATTAATTTGAGAAAATAATTCGTTAAACAGAAGCTTGATTATATCTTATAGGATTATTCAATAACTAAACTCAAAGTAGAGGAACTCCAATAAAATACTTAATTAAGATCAAATAAATAATCAAGCTAAGATTTATTCTGAAAAAATTATATATAAACGTCTTCAATTTAAGTGATTTTTGATAGAAGATAAAATAAACATAATTAAAATACTTTTTGATAAAAAATAAAACTTAAGAACTCTCTCGTTTGTTAACATCTTGTTTTGAATAAAATGCCAGCTGATTATTTTCCCGTGACGAACTACAAAATTACAAAATGCTTTTAATTAATAACCAAATATATGTATTTATACATATGTTGTTCGTTGCGCGACTTTTGCTGCAGGCAACAAGAAAATGCGTGGTTAAATAAATGGCAAATGCTTAACAGCCACTTACCAAAACAACACAAAGAACATACACTAAAGCTTCGAGTTGTTGGAGCTGGAGCCTGGAGATGGCATCTAAAAAGTGCTCGAAACAATACTCGAAATCGTGTTTATTCACTGTAGCGCTCTTAACTTTTATTGGTCTTTACAGCCACGTTTAGTGTGTTGGCAACGGCGAACATTGGTTTTTTTGTTTTGGATGTGGGGTTTGGCTGCAAGAAGAAAAACAACAATAAACACAATTTGCCGCGCTACAAATTAAGCTTCGAGCAAACAAATCGCGTTGAGTTTAGCCAAAGACTATTCTCCCCACAAACACACGCACAAACACACATTTCCCTGCTGTTTGTTCATGTTGTTGCCTTTTTTATGTCTTGTCTGCTTCCAAAAACACCTCCCCCCTGCAAACTTGTTGCCCTCTGGCAATTTATTGTACTGTGCAAGTAAATGAATATTTTCGACAGCATTCGATGTATTTATAGAGCTTAATCAGATGCTATTGGCATGGCAACGTTGCGTATGCTTAATTTCAATTCATTTTTGCGTTCTTTCTTACTTGAGGGGGTTTGAGCTTAGCTAATTAAGCAATGACTGTGAAATGTTTATTTATTGGGCTATATTAAGTGATTAACATTTGGAGTCCTGATCAGAATTTTTGTGTGTTTATTTTGCAGCTAGAAAAATGAGTTACTTCAATGTATTCAAAGTGCTTAAAAGCTTGTTTGTTTATAAGCACTTCAATCTCGCCCATAGATGTGGCGTGCAGAAACTTTCACAAAATTGCCAAATGAACTTGGAGAACTCTTAAAAAGTTCGTTTATTTTGAGCAAAAGTAGCTCAAAGTTGCCCTACGTGAATTTGGCCATAGATGATTCCAATGCAAACACTTTGTGTAAATGAATATTTTAATATGCAATAGAATCAAAGTAATGGTATTTTTCAATCTTGATAAAAGAAAGATTAGTGTGTGAAAATAGTTTTCCAGTTAACAAATCAGCTATCCATAATAAACACATAATTAATTATAAAAAAACCGCATTATGATATATATGTAAGTTATTTTAAGGATTATTCAATTTAAAAAAACAAAAACTTTGTTTAACAATGGAAATTACAATTACATTATTGTTTTTACAATAAAATTGGTGGCGTATGTTTAATGCCTTTAGCAAGAAGCTCTCACGCACAAATCAGAATTCCAATAGTGAAAATTTAATTTAATTTGGGCATTTAACAAAATTTTATTAAATTGACAGCTGATGGCAATCGCTGATATTGTTTAAAATAATTATATTATCATGGAATTCTATTTATGTATATTCCCTTTTAGATACAAATGGCACGTGTTTGCCACAAGACAGGCAGGCGGGGGAGGCGGCAGGGCCAGACAACAATGCGACAACAATGTAGGCACGTGTTTAATCCAACTAAGTATGCCGCCAAAAAGTTCAGATACTGCTTCGCCAGGACCTCAGCACACGTTTGTCATAAAATGTTAAATGTTTATATTTATGGTGGACAACGTGCTTGCAGCATACTAAACATTGAACCCACTCGAAAGGGCAAAGTGGAATGGGGGATGGTGTTGGGTTTCAAAGCACATTAGCAAAATTAAGCTGTTTCGATTACAAACGCTTGAGATTTGCTCTATTTTTATCACTTTTGTTGATGAAACTAAATGTGGCATGATGACGAAGATTAGGTTAGCAGCTGTTTTCAGCCTCGAAATGGCTCGCAAAGTTTTCTTTCTTATTTTTTATGGATAGGTGCTCAAATTTGATTGTATATTTTGGTCCTCCAGTAAGTGTTTGATTGAAATATTAAAAGCTATTATAATAAAACTCTGACAAAATGCAAAAAAAAAAAAAAAATCAAAAACCGGCGCTGAAATAAATTTCATAAAAACATTACTATAATATATATTTTTGTTTGACAAATTACATTTAAAATTATAAAGCCTGTGCATATTATTATTTATATAATGCCGGGTCGTTATGATGGAGCTGTGACAATATTTTCGCCATCGGGGTTTTTGCAGCAGGTGGAATACGCCCAAGAGGCCGTGCGCAGAGGTTCCACTGTGGTAAACTAATATGATAGCCATTATTCTTTTGCACGTTTGATTTGAACCCGTTTTTCACTGTACAGGTGGCACTACGTATCAAAGATGCCATCGTGCTGGGCGTGGAAAAGAGAGCTGTTGATCCCCTGCAAATCGACCGTACAGTGCGTAAAATAATCAAACTTGATGATCATCTGGTTATAACCTTTGCTGGTCTAACAGCCGATGCACGCATCCTGATGAAACGCGCCCAGGAAGAGGCGCAGAATCACCGAAGGAACTTTGAACGACCTGCTACCGTGGAGTACATAACACGGTAAGTTTTGAGTTCAGTAAAGTTATTCATAAAACTACTTTTTGTTTTCTCGCCTTGCAGCTTTGTGGCCAAACTTAAACAGCACTATACCCAGAGCAATGGCAGGCGACCATTTGGCGTCTCCTGTCTGATTGGTGGCTTCGACATGGATGGCCATCCACGGCTGTTTCAGACTGAACCCTCTGGCATCTACTATGAATGGGCGGCCAATACGACGGGTCGTCTCGGCAAGACAGTGCGTGAGCATCTGGAGAAGAATTCCACTGATTTGATCAATGTACCAGATGAATCCACGGCCATTAAGCAGGTGGTGCGTGCTTTGCTTATGTCCACCTCGTTGGATGCCAGCTTCTATGACCTGGCCGTCCTCCGGTATCTGCAGCCATTGCAAATGGTCAGCCCCGCGACTGTGGTTCATTTGGTGCAGGTCATCAAGCGTGAGAATGCGGATAAGGAGGCGAAAATGAAGCTCCAGCTTAGACCAAAATGAAAATGCAAAAATTCACTAGTGTATATTAATATGTATATAGTATATTTTCTTGTACAAATTTCACGTTAGCCAGCGGCATGTTTCGGCTCAATCAAGACTTAATAACATTCTCTTTTTTTTCGTTCTTCTCTCTTTATTGCCAATTTAATTTTGAACCTCTGCCTCTTCGACAAAAGTAATCAGCACGAAAAATTTGAGAAAAAGTGAGCAAATCACTAAATTTGCCTCAAGGGCATCTTTATGTACTTCCAGCGTTTTTCAAACTCGCCCCACTCATCCACTCACTCAATCCTGACCCGGCCACTACACAGACATCTCAGCTTGGCCTTTGTGCTGGCCAAACAAGAAAAAAAAATATGCGAGTTAAGAACTTTTAAGTGAAAATGGAAATTGAATTTGCACCAAAAGTTGCATACTTGCACACACCCATAAACACACACACACATGCGTAGCTTGTGGCATGTCGTATTTTATGCTGCCAAGTGCTATTTGTGCAAAGGTGTTTCAGATGTCTGCCCAGTTTTTGGGGGCAAGCGTTCCAATCAAATGTGCGCCTTGGGTAATGACCCTCTCTTGATGAAAGCTATCCGGTAACACACAAGAGCAAAGCACACATACACACACGCACATTGCGTCGTACATATGTGTATTTTCTTGGCTTGCAAAAACTGGGATTTTTCGATTTGTAAATATTGGTACGATATTGAAAAAATTCCTTGATCTTCTTCTAGCTCGTTACTTGAGCCCCTCAACATTGTTAATATTGTTTTTTCCACACTTTTTATCTACATGAAAGCTAAACAGATCCTTGAAGCTAATCAAATGAAAACCAATAAGAGAGGGTAATCACAAGAGCAAGAGTTGAGTATTATTGTCATCACACAATAGATATCAGAGCATGCCACAGGCTTGTTTCAGCCGCTTCATATAGCGGGAATGCCTCCGGTGTGAGTATATCAATGCTCTTTTGATTGATCCACGTCGATTGATATCGCAAAGTTGCGCTTTCAGTTCAATGACACGCATTGGCTAGTATGTGACACTGCCTGGACTATATTCTTGTCAATATCCAGAGGCGTGCAGACTGAGTAACGAATTTTATTATGCGTTCGTTATGCTTGTAAAAAATTTGGACATTGTTCTCAGTATAATAATAATATATAAAAATCATAAACAGTTTAAAAAAAAAAGATTATTTCAGGAATGAAGTAAATAATCACTGCTACGCAGTCAATAAAAGATTTCCAATTGTTTGTTCCATAAATTTCTAATTTCTATATCAATGCTCTTTTGATTGATCCACGTCGATTGATATCGCAAAGTTGCGCTTTCAGTTCAATGACACGCATTGGCTAGTATGTGACACTGCCTGGACTATATTCTTGTCAATATCCAGAGGCGTGCAGACTGAGTAACGAATTTTATTATGCGTTCGTTATGCTTGTAAAAAATTTGGACATTGTTCTCAGTATAATAATAATATTTAAAAATCATAAACAGTTTAAAAAAAAAAGATTATTTCAGGAATGAAGTAAATAATCACTGCTACGCAGTCAATAAAAGATTTCCAATTGTTTGTTCCATAAATTTCTAATTTCTATATCAATGCTCTTTTGATTGATCCACGTCGATTGATATCGCAAAGTTGCGCTTTCAGTTTAATGACACGTATGTGACACTGCCTGGACTATATTCTTGTCAATATCCAGAGGCGTGCAGACTGAGTAACGAATTTTATTATGCGTTCGTTATGCTTGTAAAAAATTTAGACATTTTTCTCAGTATAATAATAATATTTAAAAAGTATAAACATATAAAAAAAAAGATTGTTTTAGGAATGAAGTAAATAATCACTGCTATGCAGTCAATAAAAGTTTTCCAATTGTTTATTCCATAAATTTCTAATGTGCATTTTTATTGACCAACAAATTTTTGCACACCTTTGTAATGTGTATTGTGTGGAGTGTGTAATTCGAATCCACTTGCGGCGAAGCAAGCTGCTAAAGCCCTTAATACGAATTACTGTTATAAGAAGTTGGAAGTCCTGTGTAGAGAGTTTCTGTGGTTGCGGCATCCTTTGCCAAGCCGATAGTTCATGCCTTTATTATTTTTTACACCTGCATTCGTCGTCGCACGCTTTTAAGTTCATGCTGTGCGTGCCTCTCAACTGTGTTGTTACATATCCATTCAGTCTTTTGTTGCCTTATTGGCTTTTTGCAGGTTTTCCTGCTGTTCCTGCCACAGCACTTGCACACTTTTCACGCTTAATTTCATTAAGTAATTTTTCATACTGCAGCTTTTATTGAGTTTTAAACTGGCAGAGCGCATAATGTGAAAGCCAAAGCATGAGATGTAAAACAACCCAAGAAAAAGAGACAGAGAGAGAGAGAGAGAGAGAGAGAGAGGGAGAGAGAGAGGGAGAGAAAGAGAGTAAGTGAGTGGGATTGAAAGTGTCTGCATTTTGTTTAATAATACAATAGAGCTGCGCTTGTTGCTGGCATTTTATAACGTATTCTTTTACTTTCGGCATTGTACATTGCTGTTGATTATACGGTTTTGTTTCTCCTGCTTTTGTCCCCGCAGCAGTTTCCCTTTTGCATTTGCACTCATTTCACATCCTTTTGTTTGTGGGCACTTGTTGCATTCCCTTTTTTTTGTGTTTTGTTTGTTGTTGCATTTACTTTTTGCCGTCTCGGTATCATTTAGCGTGCTTTACTTTTATTCATTATTTAATGCACTTTTTTTAATAAAACAATTCGCATTGTTCTTTCAAATCGTTTCAGGACTACTTCAAAGCAATCCAATAAATTAAAAACTTTATTTCTTAGTCAAACTGTTTGCGCTTTTGAGTAATTGCTCACCTTTTGTTTTAGCATTTGTTTAGTTTGCTCTGCATAAGTATAGTTATGGTAAATATATATATATTTTTTATTTAAAAATAATACATTCAAGACAAAAGAGGCACAAAATGGCTGTCGACGAAGGACTGTCTTTTAACAAAAATATAAGCTAGAATTTTCATTGAAAAGTTATGAAAAATGTTTTGTTTTTTTCACATATTGCTGTTCGACCATTCGAAAACAAATTTTCTGTATCCCGTAGCAATAAAGTGGCTGGAAAGGGTATCATAAAGTTGCTAAAATTATTGACTCTGTACATATTGTAGAATTGAAACACAAAGTCGTTTTGGGGTTTAAAAAAGCGTCACATTCAATAAATAACATAAGAAATATATATAAATATATATATATATATAAATATAAATATTTGCAGAGTATACCACCACAGTCAAAAATGCTACACCCGAAGCATTCTAACTTGTTTGTTATGATTGTGAATTGAAATGGAATTTGAAAGGTTCACAAACACATAGGAGAAAGTATTTTTTCGTATTGTTGTGCTCTTTTTAGTCGAATGAAGAAAAAACGTATTTGAGAATTGTATTTTGAGGCGAATACTAAAAAAAACGCATTCGTTGCATGCCCCATGCTTTGATTTCACTCCTTTAGGCATGGTTACCTCTACATGCCACACTTCGATGTTTCGAAAAACTATTATGAAAGAGAGAAAACCAGAAAAAATACTGCCTGTGATGCTGTTCACAAATATTTGTTTAGTAATTGGAATTTTTATACTGCAACTGAATGTTTTCTTCAGAGTCAAAGTCACACATGTTTTAGATTTTTTTAAATCGTTTTTGTCTCACAAAGTGAGAGCATTTTTTTTATGTATTACAGTACAATTAACTTAAAGCTCTGCTTTTAGTGTATAATTAACTTACTCATTATTTAAATAGCTGGATTTCCTTTCTAAACCCTTTTTGACGCGTAGGCCGTTAGGGTCATCATTTTGACAACTTTTGAATTGGATTGTGGAAGGGACCCCTTTCGATATGATTGGCGGCTGACCAATCAGCGGTTTATAGCTAGCAACGGCTGCAAATGAGTTAAGTTAAGTTTGGTGGCGGCCTGGGCAAAAACTTTTCATAACTTTACCCAGTAGATGGTTGCGGACCGTTGCGTTAATTGGAGCTGTGGGCTTCACTAAGCGCGAAAGCGCCACAGAATACAAAGTTTAACAGCGGCTGATTAACCCGTCGGGGCAGAAAAACAAAAAGAATGTAAAGAAAAGCGCAGCCGTAATTATCCTGATGAGATTCGGCTAGGCAGCAGCCTTTATGTCGAAGGTGACCCATAATGCTTCTCTTCTAGCTAAAGGTTCATCAACCGTTGCGGGTTAAATTAAGTTATGTGCACTAGAATGGAACGCTTGACATGTCAATCTACTCCACACATACAAACACACAGAGCTAAATGAAAACAAAAATGTACGTCAATCAAGTCAGTCGCAAATTGACGACAAAGTAACCTAATAACTTTGCCCACACAATAATTGAAATTTATGACTCATTTTCGTTCTCGCACACGACAAAAGACAAACAGCACTGGTCTTGTGTTAAACAAAGCGCGTAAGTTATGCCAATGCAAGGGTTATGGACTACAGGACTCAGCCATCAACAAACCTCTAGTGGTCCGTTTTCAGAAAAAAAGGGAAAAGTTAGAGCCAAGTTTAAGTGCTTTTAAAAGACCATTAACGTCATTTCCTGTGCTGTCTGTGCGTAGTCTTCAAAGACTGCTAAATAAAAAAACAAGTCATTTCAGCTTGTAGGTCGATTTCTATTTACTTGGCACTCACAATATGGCAAAAACATGGCAATACAAGTTAGAATTTGGAAATTAATATAATATGATTCAAAAGACTCCTTTGTATGCCTTCAAACTTCGCTTTGAGTTGAGCTTGGACATATGTGTTTTTGGAGTGTCTATTAAACTGATGATGGGATAATTTTGTTGAACTTGCATAGCCTTGGATTTCAACTGAGGTTTTGCGGTCCAATATTGGTTTAGATTTTCCGCAGTATTTGAAATGCTCCTACTTTTTTTAATTGAGGATTGTTTTCCTCCCAAAGCTCTTTTCGAACTAGTCTTGACCACATACTTTTCATCTCCTTGGCGCATAGATTCTTGTTTTGGAGGAATGCTTGACTTGCTTGAAGGATATTCCTCGCCTGGCTGCATAACTTCCATAATGCTGGGACAGAGACAAACACCAGTATTATTGTCACATTTCTTACACACTGGCTTTGTCTGTTTAACAACTGGACATGGCTCACTTGGCGGCACCAACAGATCGCAGATAAAGCCAGGTGGCTCGAAGGAATAAATACTTTTAACGGCTGGCAATCCATGGTGTTGCTTGCACTGAATGGGACACTCAATGGTACATTTCTTATAGGGTCGTTCCTCGGCAGCCATTTTGGTGATCTTAATACAATTTTCGAAGATTTTGTTGCGCTCAATCTCCTGCTCTTGACGGCATTTCTCCCGATGCTCGTACTTCCTGTAGGCCAAAGCGGCCTTCGAAAAAAAGCCGGGCCAGCATTTGTCTCGCCGTTTGCTCCTTTTCAACATTAGACCCTCGGGCACCATATCCACCTGATTATCGCGCTTGTAAGTCTCCACAGCTTTGGCAATCGGTATTAAGGGGCGATTGAGCTCCCTCGACTCCAACATTATTTGTAGAGCCCCATCAAAAAAGGCAACATCCTCAGTCAAATTCGGATCCTCGACACAGGCCGACATGCGCATAAGCTCCTCTTGACGCTGATCAAGGAACTGTTTCCGTTGGCCTACTAGGACCTCTCGCAACTCGCCAGCTTCTTTATCCTGTTTCTGCTTGGCTAGTGCATAGAAGTGCTTGTTGGCCTCATCGTTCCTAAACCGCTGGGCCATCTCAAAGCGACGAATCTCTGACGCTTTTTGACTTTGCTCCGCCAACCGTATATGTTGCTCTAGCTCGTAGACACGACGTTCCTTCGACAGCTTCGCGATTTGACATTTGCGGTGTTCCTCATCCAATTGTGCTTCTGCATTTCTGCGTTCCTCAAGACAATCCTGTTGTTTCCGTAGTTGGAGCTCTTTCTCCTGCTTCTTCTGACAGTGCCGCACTGCGTAAGCTTCCAGTGCTTGAATACGATGTGCACGCATCTCTTTCGCTTCCTTGCTCCTACGCGCATCCAAATTCCGAACCATTGTCCGATCGACGCAAATAACTCGATCATCGATCGCGTCACACATGCGTTCATCTGATGTGTGGGAAAAAATCCATCAAATTAATCATATCTCTGAGAACACTGCCCAACTTACATTTGGCTTTTTCCGCCCTCTCCTTTAGCCCTTCCGCGTAGGAACGACGATAAAACTGGCGCCTTTTCTCTATTAGCTCCTTGGCTGCCTTCACTTCCATCGCCTGCAAGCACTTGTACTGTTCTCGCTCCACAATGCAGTCAACTATCTCTTGCTCCTTTTCGGCCTCCCTGCGCTGACGTCTCGCTTCGAGATCCTGCCGGTAATATTCACGCATGTCCTTCGACTTGGCCAATTGTTGTGCCTTTTCGTCCTCTACTGTGACATGCCCAAAGGGTATCAACTGCTCTGGACACTGCTCCTCATCGAAACGCTGCTGACGTCTTGCATTCTCGTCAAATTCACATTTGAGCGCTTGATAGTAGGCACGTTGATGAACCATTTCGGTGGCGAGCAGCGCCTTGTGCAGGGCACGTGGTCCTGGCTTAAGGGAATTAAGGATTCGATTCGCACGCATAATGCGCTCTTTGCGCATTGCTACCAGTATTTTGGCGCTTTGTTGTTCTCTGGCCGCTCTTAATAATGACTTATCTCGTATCTCCTGCAGCTCATCATCATCGCGACCCTTCGTGTCTGGCATGTTTGTGAACTTCTGGACGAGTTCCTCGCACCCATCTTTGAGAGCTTGATTATATCGTTGCAGTTCTTCTACTTCGGCCAGCTGTTTTCGCTTCTCCTCCTGCCGCGAACGAGACAGAATGGCGTTGAAACGATCAGCTGATAGGACCGCAGGACGCAAACCAGTGTGAAATCTTTTGTACTCCTTGTGGCCTGATTTTGCAGAGCAAGCGCTGCTTGGTTCCATTGTAACGGATAAAAAGGTATGTGTGTGTGTGTGTTTTTTTTTTGTATATTTTATACTATTTGTCTGTTTATTTGGTTTTAGTACATATGTGTTTTTTTTTCTTCTTTTAGTTACTATAATATATATTCCATTTTTGTCATGGCTTACGTTATACACATTTAAACATACGCTTTCAGTTTCTCCTTAGCTTAAGTTCAAAATTGTTTTGGTAAAAAGTAAAGCAAATAGATAAATATACTTTAAAAAAATCTGGTATGAAATGAGGAATTTCAAGTAAGAAATACTAAATTTACTTAAAATTTACCCCTCTTAGATGCACATCGACAAAGTTATACTTTAAATCTGCAGAGTTTGTAAAAAGACTTGTACCGATTCCATGAGCATTACTCATTCATTGTGCTTTCTTAAATTTTGAACCCAGAACAACTACGTTCAGTGAGTAACAACCGTAATTACAATTGAACCATGAAGCACTTAAATTTTAGCTAAGCACAAATTATATTATTAATATTTATGTATATTTGACAAAATTAATTGCTTTAAAAAAAAAATTTATTATTTTAATGTCTATAAAAAGTTACTTAAAGTCAAACGTTTCCGAAAGGGGACGGAATAAAAGTTGTACCTTTGGATTTGAGGATAAGTTGTCCATGTGCTTGGTTGGCCTCACAATTGGATAAACCTCAATTAGTGCTTAATCAAACTGGGCAGAGCCTTGGCGGCATGACCGATTCGTCGCGCGAGCAGAGGAGATGAAGAGCAGCAACGACGAAGTCAACGACCGAATGCTTCGATGAAATCCAATTCCCCAGCTGGCGAAGAAATTATACAGAAACCCAAATGAGAATTGTTCGAGCCAAAGGCGAAAGAAAAACATTGCTGGCCAGAGTAAAGTTGACTTTCATGCGAAAACTTTTTTTTTGGCAAAATCACTGGGCGTGAACTTTCAGCACGCAAAATGTGGCGTGGAGTGCAAATGGAAAAGATGAGGGCAGGCGATGCGTGTTGGGTTAGGGGGTGTGTGATCCTATGCCAAACACCGGCGATTATTGTAACAAAACGCAACGGGCCGTGTAATTTTTATTTTTTGGCAAAGAGAACACACGCATTGGGACTCCAAAAATGGAAATTCAAACTCGAATTTACATTCGGATTCAGATTGAGATTCAAATTGCCCAAAAGAAAAAACCGACGCCGACGCCGCTATCATCGTGGTGAACTTTTCACTGGCCGCAGGGAAGGGATGGGCGAGGGAAGGGGAGGCGTGGCAAGTGGGCGCCATTGTCTGCCTTCTGGCTTTCTGAAAATTGTTTTGTGCAAAATTAGTTTTGCAACTTTTCTCATACTTTTTCTTTTTTAATTTTTCGTGTACTTTTGGGTTGCCATTTCGTATAGGGAAATGGAAACCTAAACGCAGAATGCGAAATTAATTAATGTATTTCGGTTTGTTTTACTTTGCCATTTTATTCCCTTCGTTTGACTTTCATTTCTGTGTCGCCAATAAAAATCAAATTTAAATAATTGTTACGTTTTATTTGTTCTTCGTTTTATTTTTGGGCTGTTTGTAAACGATGTAATTACTTTAAAATTGTTGTCACTACTCTTTCTGGACTATCAAGAAAGGACGTTGGCATCATTGGATGCACTTCATTCCTCTGCCATTAATTCCTTGAAGAAGCACATTATTTAACAAATATGATGATGTTTTAAATCAAGTTCCAACCGTAGCGCTGTCTCTCGGTGCAATCCATAGCAGTGTCTCCTACAGGCTCGGTTTCAAATAATTCATCAACCCAACAGCAGCTGGTGGCATTATTCAAGTTCGTTTGTATTGTATGAATAACAAGGAAATCACTACTCTTCTCTTTCAACTTCAACTCTTCCTCTCATTGCTCCCCGAAGAATCATACCTACCAATTAATGAACTGAAGTTATTGTCAATGACCCAACCGTAGCACATACTCGGTTACCAATGAATTCATGAAAAATGTTATATATAATATTGTATTAATAATATATTCATATTTACTTTCTAGAACCACAGCAGCCAAAAACTTTTTCGTTTTTATATCCTTATATATATTTCGTTGATTTATCAAAACAACCTGTGTTAAATAAATATATAAATAACTATTTAAAATCATTTTTTTTAAGATAATCTTTATTTTGTTTCTTTTTGATTCACTTCACAATTCGTTATTATTATTTAATGTTAATTACACATTTATTTGACCTTTAATATTTGTTGTCTAAACTAAAGTTTTCATAAGTTTGTAAAAATGTTGTTGTTTCGCAATTAAATTTGTTTATTTTTAAGCTACAAATGATGTCTCATTTCAACATACATATACATAAACTTACTTAAATTCATGACAATCACAAAAGTTAGGATTTGATTTGCTTTCTTATAGACAATGTGCAATTATGTGTGTCATCTGATTGGCTCAAAGGGAACTTTTTTTTGTTTTTTTTTTTGGTTTTATGTTAAGTACTAACCACAACGCTTTTAGAACCATCAATACTAATAGTTATGAATTTCAATACTAGTTATATAATTTGTTATTTTATACATATATGCATGTCCTGGGAGCAACTGACATGGAAAAGATTGCTTATTGTTGAAGATGTTCACACGTATACGGATTTTGGATAAAAGAAGTCTAGCATCTCTATTAATTAATTAAAATTCTATAGATAACACCCATCTGAACAGTATTTTACATATAATTACCTACATAGTATTACAGCTGTGTTAGCTTAACCATCAAATTGAATTATGAATGTATTTATGGCATATTTGATTTGCGCATTGCGATACATTATTATACACTAGCTGTTTATTTAATATTTATTTCGAGAATACACACACACAAACAATCATATATGACATTGTTTTGTTTAATTTATGTTTTGAAGTTTGCTTTTAGTTAAAATTTTATCACAAACATACAGAAAATGAACACTTGATTTGTTGTTTTAATATTGGTTCTCACTTAATGCCATTTGAACATGAATTAAGTTATAATATGCTTAAATTGTGCACTATATAAGCTAATAGTTGTTGTAGGAAAATCCTTAACAGGAAGAATTACAAATAAAAGTAAGGAATTTTTGTAAACATCAAAGTTGACTTTCATTTTTTGAAACCATATTTTATTTAACTTTGTTGTTTTAGAAAGAAAAAACTATATTTTAAAAAAGCTGATTCGGGTGAAACTTGCGGTTTAAATAATGCATAAATGAAATCATTGCTCCAATGTTCTTTTAAAAGTTACTTAATAATAACTGCAACTTTTCAAGTTTTTACCTAACTCTATGAGACATGTTGCAGTTATTTAGACACACACACACACACACACATAGCAATATAGACTTAAATGCGTACACATTCAGGGTTAGACCTCCAGGCGATCTATCTAATTAGTAAGAGTTAGCCTAACTAGCATTCTATTTACGATACTCGGCGGCCATGGACTCGCCAGCCACCGCCGCCATCGACGGCGGTGGACTGTGACAGGCAACACGAATGCGGCGGCCCAAACGTAGACTGCTCGTATGATGATGTGGAGCCGAAGCAGAGTGGATCAGCTGACGGGATTGGGCGGCTTGCTGATGGAGCGAATGGTGGGCGCATTTGGCCTGGCGGGCCATTAGTTGACTGTTGGCGAGTATGACGTCCTCTGCGTACTAAATGTCCGGTATGCTACGGCCAGCGGCCAGCTTGGAGGCGACCGTCGATATTGAGGATGAAGCTGCAGTAGCTGCTTCGGAAGCTGGACCACCCAGCATCAGTTTGCTCTTGGCACAATTGGCATCATGGAAGAGATGCTCACAGAGCTTTGGCTCTGACGTTGAGAATTTACCCAGTTCGGCAGCTGTGGTTATGATGCTGTTGGTATCCTGTGACGATCCGTTGGACAACATATTTAAATGCAAATCACTGTGCTTGCTAAACGAGGTGGTTTGATGCTGCTGCTGATGTTGATTGTGATGCTGTTGGGGCTGATGCAACTGATGGACATGGGCGTGCTGATGATACGGAAAATGGGGGAAATTCTTTTGCATTGCATGCAGATTACCAGAGCTGACCGTGCGCTCCAAGATCTCGCCCCAATACTTCTCCGAGAGTCCCTCGATGTCGGGACGCACTGTAGCATAGCCTTCGCTAGCTGCCTGATGGGCATGACTATGAGCTCCTCCACCGACGCCAGCCAGTTGTCCTCTTATGTACTGTGAGGCACTGCGGCTCAGACTATTGGCCCGTGAACGCGCACAAATGCCAAGCACAGAGCCGCCAATGCCACCGCCACCACCACCACCTCCACCCGCACCACCCGAATTGCCACCATTGTTGGCTGGTGGCCGCGAGGCAGGCGGCTCGGGCGGCATCGGAAGCGTTGTGACTTCAAAATCGTTCGCATTGATGTGACAACAGGCTGATTTGTGTTCGGGTGTGTCCTCATTGGGGAAGCACTGTAACGAGCACCAAAATGGCAACATAAATCTGACGTTTAGTTTTGAATTTAATAAGCATTTCCAAAATCACATTTATTATTGTTTTGGTTTTTGTTATGGTTTTTTTTTTTGGAAACAGCTTTGGAAACTCCCAAAGTAAAGCCGAGAATAAGCTTCATAAATGTATTTCTATAATAAAAACTCTCTATACTAAGAATCAGGAAAAAGTACACCCAATAACGAGAGTTAGCAGGACTCGGATTCAGAGTCTTTAACTCTAAAACCTTAGTGAAAAAGCAATATTTTAAAAATCAAAGTATACGACGCTCGTCAGGGGAGATAACAGCTAACCCTAAAATAATCATTAGATTTTAGTGTTATTTTAGAAAATATATTTAATAACTTTTAAATTTCCCTAGTATATCACATCTATGAAAGAAAATCCATAATGAAAATATTATAAAAAAAAATATTAAAAAAAAAAATATGTAAAATAATTTTATTGACTTCAAAAATATAGATATATAATTTTGACACGGTCTCATATCTATGAGCGCAATGGACATAAATTCGTTCAAAATGACCACAGTGCTATTTGGAGTTTTTCGGAAGTAAATCATGCATCTTGACTGCGCTTTCCAAAAATGGATTGGCTTTTCCCCCAGGCCCCCATCCTTTTCCCGTTTGCGCACCCACAATCACAAAGGACCGAGTGAGTTTTCGTGTTTGCTGCGAGTGCCAATTGAACCCCAAAGGGTATGACCGGTTGAAGGGAGGAGGGAGCGGCCAGTAAACGCCGCTTTGGATTTTCTCTTTCATAATTCAAAATCACTCACTAACTCTGTGTTTACTATTGTTGTTGATTTTGTTGTTTGCTTGTTTGGACGCCGGCACGAATATCCGGTGTTGAATGCTGCTTTCACCTTTTCGGATTTATGACCCTTACTTTGGCCCGATTTTAAAGTCCTTTCTTAACATTGGTATAGTTTTGGGGTGTGCTTAAACATAAAATCCCTGCATAAATGTAAGCTCCTTTCAACACAACATCAAAACGAGTTCAACCCCACCAGGATAAAAATAATAACCAGCTCTGTCTTAGTGCAAAACAAAAGCATTATTTGAAGAGAAAACTTATTTTAATGGAAAGATGTTTCACAATCATGGCTAGTCCACATCCAATAGAAATAAAAAAAAATATTTGTTAAATCACTTTTTAGGAACAAACTTGGCAAAGTTTTTATATGATCACAATTTTCTGTCTCTATATATATAAAATAATTATTAAATACAAAATTGAAATGAAAAATACATGAAAAAATGAACAAAATATGCAATAATGTAAGAAACTTTAAAACGCATTAGGGGAGCTAAACACAAACTAACTTTGTTTGGCATCATTTGGCGGCTGAGGCGACGAAAGTCTGAATTTAGTAGCCAGTACATGAATGGATTCCACAGGCTGTTGCTCAACGATGTCCAGGTGACCAAGAAATCAAGAAACGGTGGCAGCTGCACAATATATGGAAATACAATAGAGAGAGTGAGAACACACACATAAGTATAATTAAAGCTTATGTAGCTAACGTGGCGTATGCGCAACATAATCACGTCAACCAACACAAACTGATTACGTATGCGTAGAGTGTGCTTGGCGTATTGACCATAAGTACTAGTTAGTAAGTAAGTACATGCTGCTACGCAACTAACTCGAACTACTTGCCTTGGAGCCCGTGCAGGCGGTAACAATCTCCTGAATGGTCCACGGTGTGACCATAACAATGAAACCCAACGAAATAGCCGCCATCGAACGTGACGTATTGCCGCTGGAGTTCTTCTCCTGTATGGGCACAATCTGGAACGAGAATGTGGTGTCAAAACCATTTCATATTAAGTACCCCCCACAAAAATCTGCAAAACGTTTATAATTGGCGTATATATATTGAGTTTAAAAAAAAATATAAACATATTTTGAAGCAAATTATTATTTTATTGTGTGGCTTAAAAATCCATTATATTAAAACTCAGTTTCACGGAGTTGAACTAACCTTTTTGGTTATTTTATTTGTCATGCTGGGCATGCCGACAAGGCCCATGCTCATGGCCATACTCAAATGGTTCATAACCGGCGCCCGATGATGATGAGAGTGACCATGTCCGACGCCGCCGCCGCCGCCGCCATGTCCAAATATATGCGACGAATGTTGCTGCTGCTGATGATGTTGCAACTGATGTTGGTGTTGTTGCTGCTGCTGCTGTTGATGATGTTGCAGCTGCTGTTGTGGCGGATGATGCGGATGTGGATGATGGGCGGCCGCTGTGAGCGGCATTGTTGGATCGTTCAAGCGAAAGCGGCTCATATGAAAGCTGGAACCGTAGCAGTACATCAGCACCATTGTGGTGGGAAAGTACAATGCACATGTGGACAAAATGCGATACGAGGGCTTACTATAAAACGGCTCGCATGCCATCAGGCCCGTGCTATTGAAGTAGTAGCCTATGCATACAAATCCAAATTCATACGTAGTTAGTTGTTTGCAGGTGTGTGCCAGGTGTCAGGTGTTTTAGTGGGTTGTGGTTGTCAGTGGTTTTGTAACTCACCTTTTGGCAAAACGAGAAACCCAAAAACCGTCAGGCTGATAATCCATGTTAAGCTCAAAATTGCAACACATCCCTGCCAATACATATACACGAACAAACACACATTAAAATTCAGTTTTCAGAAATGTTTTCCTTAGCAAAATTGCAAATATTAAATAATAGCTATTAAAAAGTTAACACAGCCCGATCTATGAGATTCATTGAGGCGGGAATTTGCATAATATCATAATATCAAATAAAAAAAATAAAGTTGTTAATACCTCACACACAGCTTGTTTTATTCCAATTCAACATATACCCGCCCTTATTGAAAAACCCTATTTAAAAAAAAAAATTATATATAAATAATCTTGAGCAGATTTGCTTTAATCTTTCAAACAGAATCATTGGCAATAATCAAGGAAACTACATGGCCAATATGAGCCACTGGCACATACTCAAAGAGATGCTGCTGCTGGCTTGCTGCTCACTCCCAAACTGTTTTATGCTTTCGCAGATTTGTAATGACTGCAGCTGAATCGTGTTGTGTGATTTATAGCTTAGCTGGTGTGTGGCAGTATCGAGAGCACGTTTCTGACTTTAAGTCATTTTAATGCGATTGATTGCTGTTGTGCTTTGAATGGATATTTTCATTGCTATTCGAAGTTCTAACTCAGCCATCAAATGTCTCTTATTCAGGGTAAAGGAAATAAAGCATTGCAAGCGTTGTAATATTGTTACCGTAGTATATGTTCAAAAATTATAGAAAAAGAAACAAATTAATATGAAATTAATTTTATATAGTTGAGTGCATTACGTTGTTGATGTCCTCTTTTTTAGGGTAAGGGAAAGAAGTATGAACGGGTGTTGTTGTTACCGTAGCATATATGTTTATAAATTATAGAAATTTTGCATTAGTAAAAAAAATATAAATAATTTGAAATTCATTTTATATAGTTGAGTGCATTACGTTGTTGATGTGCTCTTTTTTAGGGTAAGGGAAAGAAGTATAACCTGGTTCTGTTGTTACCGTAGCATATAGGTTTATAAATTATAGAAATTTTGCATTAGTAAAAAAAATATAAATAATTTGAAATTCATTTTATATAGTTGAGTGCATTACGTTGTTGATGTTTCTGAAGCACCCTCAATGGGATTAGAAACTTTTGATTGTGTTGAAAAGCGTGAGAAGAGGAAGAGCAAGAGGAACAAGGCAACCACAAAACAAAAACATTTGCATAATAAAAAAAAAACTGACTTGTTAGCTAACACTCTGTCTGTCTCTGTCCGTCTAACTGTCTAAACACAACTGAAAACATTAAAATATGCATTCCGACAATTGTTTAGATCTAAACGTCAACATACCAATCAAACTGCTTCTTTGTTTAACAACGAAAAGAAACACTCAAAACTAAACATATTTTACTTAATTTAAAATTAGACCAACGTTCACACTAGGGAAACGTCAGCGAATCAAACAACATCCATTTACTAACAATGATGCATCCAAGAAAAATGTTCGAAATCACTAAAAAATATTAATATAAAACACATATTTTACGTATTTAAAATTAGACCAACGTTCAAACTAGCGAAATGTCAGCGAATCAAACAACATCCATTTACTAACAATGATGCATCCAAGAAAAATTTTCGAAATCATTAAAAAATAAAAAATATTAATACAAAACACATATTTTACGTAATTTAAAATTAGACCAACGTTCACAGTAGCGAAATGTCAGCGAATCAAACAACATCCATTTACTAACAATGATGCATCCAAGAAAAATTTTCGAAATCATTAAAAAATAAAAAATATTAATATAAAACACATATTTTACTTAATTTAAAATTAGACCAACGTTCACACTAGCGAAATGGCAGCGAATCAAACAACATCCATTTACTAACAATGATGCATCCAGGAAACATTTTCGAAATCACTATAAAAAATATTAATATAAAACACACAATTTTACTTTAAATTAGACCAACGTTCACACTAGCGAAATGTCAGCGAATCAAACAACATCCATTTACTAACAATGATGCATCCAAGACAAATTTTCGAAATCATTAAAAAATAAAAAATATTAATACAAAACACATATTTTACGTAATTTAAAATTAGACCAACGTTCACAGTAGCGAAATGTCAGCGAATCAAACAACATCCATTTACTAACAATGATGCATCCAAGAAAAATTTTCGAAATCATTAAAAAATAAAAAATATTAATATAAAACACATATTTTACTTAATTTAAAATTAGACCAACGTTCACACTAGCGAAATGGCAGCGAATCAAACAACATCCATTTACTAACAATGATGCATCCAGGAAACATTTTCGAAATCACTATAAAAAATATTAATATAAAACACACAATTTTACTTTAAATTAGACCAACGTTCACACTAGCGAAATGTCAGCGAATCAAACAACATCCATTTACTAACAATGATGCATCCAAGAAAAATTTTCGAAATCATTAAAAAATAAAAAATATTAATACAAAACACATATTTTACGTAATTTAAAATTAGACCAACGTTCACAGTAGCGAAATGTCAGCGAATCAAACAACATCCATTTACTAACAATGATGCATCCAAGAAAAATTTTCGAAATCATTAAAAAATAAAAAATATTAATATAAAACACATATTTTACTTAATTTAAAATTAGACCAACGTTCACACTAGCGAAATGGCAGCGAATCAAACAACATCCATTTACTAACAATGATGCATCCAGGAAACATTTTCGAAATCACTATAAAAAATATTAATATAAAACACACAATTTTACTTTAAATTAGACCAACGTTCACACTAGCGAAATGTCAGCGAATCAAACAACATCCATTTACTAACAATGATGCATCCAAGAAAAATTTTCGAAATCATTAAAAAATAAAAAATATTAATACAAAACACATATTTTACGTAATTTAAAATTAGACCAACGTTCACAGTAGCGAAATGTCAGCGAATCAAACAACATCCATTTACTAACAATGATGCATCCAAGAAAAATTTTCGAAATCATTAAAAAATAAAAAATATTAATATAAAACACATATTTTACTTAATTTAAAATTAGACCAACGTTCACACTAGCGAAATGGCAGCGAATCAAACAACATCCATTTACTAACAATGATGCATCCAGGAAACATTTTCGAAATCACTATAAAAAATATTAATATAAAACACACAATTTTACTTTAAATTAGACCAACGTTCACACTAGCGAAATGTCAGCGAATCAAACAACATCCATTTACTAACAATGATGCATCCAAGACAAATTTTCGAAATCATTAAAAAATAAAAAATATTAATACAAAACACATATTTTACGTAATTTAAAATTAGACCAACGTTCACAGTAGCGAAATGTCAGCGAATCAAACAACATCCATTTACTAACAATGATGCATCCAAGAAAAATTTTCGAAATCATAAAAAAATAAAAAATATTAATATAAAACACATATTTTACTTAATTTAAAATTAGACCAACGTTCACACTAGCGAAATGGCAGCGAATCAAACAACATCCATTTACTAACAATGATGCATCCAGGAAACATTTTCGAAATCACTATAAAAAATATTAATATAAAAAACACAATTTTACTTACTCCCTTCGCGAAGTTAGTTGCAATTTATAGGGAGTTTCTATTAGGGTTTATAAAAAAGAAAAACGCCCTTTCAATGAGCCATTAACAAGGCGAAAAGTTTAATTTATTAATTTTCGACAGTGCACACATTATTACAAATTGGGCGTGGCTGGCTAAGCTGTCTGATGTTTTGTGCATATTATGAAAGCATCTATCTATGCTCATACATTATTGAAACTTTTCGAGCACAATAAAAAAACAAACAGAATATACCCTTTAAAGAAATGCATTTGCAGCTTTAAGTCATTAGTCCTCAGAGTCGTTTACTGATTGCTCTTGACTGACACACTATTAAGAATATAAATAATTGTAAAAACAAAAATGTATGAAAAAAAATTAATAACAGCAGACGGTGTCTACTACTATTGACAGGGTGGTGCCATGGTGTTGGAACTAAGAGTACCAAAAAAAAAAAGAAAAAAAGGCGTTTCTGTTTAAAACTTCTAACGAACATAACACATAAGATCTGACACCAAGACGAATATGAATAATTGTGAAAAATAAGTATAAAAAAAAGTAAAAAAAATAAGTATAAAAAAAAGTCAAAAAAAAAATAACCATAAATAAAGTCAAAAAAAATAAGTATAAAAAAAAGTCAAAAAAAAATAAGTATAAAAAAAAAAAAAAAATAAGCATAAAAAAGTCAAAAAAAAAATAAGTATAAAAAAAAAGTCAAAAAAAAAATAATCATAAAAAAAAGTCAAAAAAATAAGTATAAAAAAAAAGTCAAAAAAAATAAGTATAAAAAAAAAGTAAAAAAAAAATAAGTATAAAAAAAAAGTAAAAAAAAATAAATATAAAAAAAGTCAAAAAAAATAAGTATAAAAAAAATTTTAAAAACAAAAAAAATCAGCAGACTTACATTTGGCATTCACTGCTGGTTGGTCCTGGTTGACAGGGACATACCATGCTGCAGAAGCTAAACCCAGTTGTGAATTTTAAGAGTAGGAAAAGAAAAAAATCGTGCTCAGCATGCCGTACTGTTGAAGCTAAAACCAGTTGCGAATTTTAATCAAAATTGTGAAAAATCAATTGTTTATGCAATTAACTATAATCGGATTATGAGCATACTACTAAAATTTATTAAATCTTCAAAAAAAGGAAAATACTCTTATAAAAATGCATTTGCAGCTTTAAGTAAAAGAGTTGTTTACTGATTGCTCTTGACTGACACACTATCATCAATATAAAAAATATAATTCTAAAAACAAAAATATATTTAAAAAAAGAAATGAAAAAAACAATAACAGCAGACGGTGTCTACTATTGAGTTCGGGTTGGCGTGCAGATTGAACTGAAACCCATTGAGAATTTCTGTGTAAAGTACTAACGAACACAACAGAATTCTGACACCAACAAGAATATAATATAAATAATTGTAAAAAAAAATAACGATAAAAAAAATAAAATAAAAACAAACAAAAAATCAGCAGACTTATATTCGGCGTTTGCTGCTGAGTATTGGTTGACAGGGGCATCCCATGCTGTAGAAGCTAAAACTAGTTGGGAATTTTAAGAGCATTTATGGAAAAAAGTCGTGCTCGGCTCACAGTCGTATTAGTTTTAAGCAAAATTGTGAAAAAAAACAATTATTAATTCAATTAACTATAATCAGATTATGAGCATACTACAAAAATTTACTAATTATAATTTATATTTCATTGAAACACTGGATAAAATAAGTAAATAAATATAAGATAAAGTGAAATCCGTCCATCCATTGAGATGAAAATGTTAAGCTAGTCTAAATGTGATTTTAATCTGCATACTATATTATATAATGCACGTGCTATATTTTCTTTGATTGATTTGGCAAATTGGAGTGCATTGGCTGCCTTACATTAAGTACGCCATAATACTCATAATGTTAAAATCCATTTGCATACTTAAACACACAAACATAAAAGAAACCGTTGTCCGACGGGGCGGTTTTTATACCCTTAACCCATTGAAAATGGGTAAAAAGGGTATAATGGTTTTGTGCAAAAGTATGTAACAGGCAGAAGGAAGCATCTCCGACCCCATAAAGTATATATATTCTTGATCAGCATCAACAGCCGAGTCGATATAGCCATGTCCGTCTGTCCGTCCGTCCGTCTGTCCGTCCGTCCGTCTGTCCGTCCGTCCGTCTGTCCGTCCGTATGTATGAACGCGTCGATCTCAGAGACTATAAGAGCTAGAGACTCCAGATTTGGTACATAAGCTCGCCTAATCCCTAGGCAGTACAAGTTTGTTTTAAATTTTCGATAACTCTTCTCGTTTCCGATATACACATGTGATCGATAACAACAAAATCTTCAATTTGAAAAACTTTTTGATGCAGTTTCAAAGATTAGACTAAATAATGACAATCTGTTTAATTTTATTGAAATCGGTTGAGAAACACATGAGATATGGAGTATTGAAATTAAGAATGCCCTATACGCGTATACATAAAGACACTTACACATACTTGCAAGCACTGACTGTATGCGTAAATTATAGGGTTAAGGGTATAGTCTAGTCGGGATTTCTCGACTAGAGCCTTCTTACTTGTTTCTTTTGTAAATGATACGCGACGTTGCGCTGTGCGAACCCAAAAATGATTTCTTTCCACTTCCGCTTACTCACACATAAACACAAACACACACATTTCATTTGCGATTTTTTATTTTTCGAAGTTTTCCATACTTTATCTCCATACATTTATTTTTTTTTTAAGGGCGGCCGCCGACTGCAGTTTTTTTGCCTCATAAATTATGTTGTAAGTGCGAGTGTGTGTGTGTGAGTGTAAGAGAGGGAAGAGACGATGCCAACGTTTGCTGCCCCTTTTACGCTTGCGGTGAACGTCGCGTCGCCTCATTTGCCTGTCCTTGCCGGTCCTTTGCTGTGGTCTTCGTATTTAGTTAAAGTCAAACAGCAGCAGCAAAAAGTAAACCCAGTCTGTTTTTTTCATACTTATTTTATACACTTTTTGTCCGTTTATGCTTTGTATTGTATTTTATTTTGCTTGCTTTGGTTTTGGTTTTTCATTCTTCATCTCTTGGCGCTTTGTTTTTCTCCGCTTTTTGCGTGTTTTCTGGGTTTTAATTACTGGCAAAAAAAATAAAATAAAAATATTGCAAGCCTATTATCCCTAGTTATCTCTCCGTAATTGGCTCATTGATGAGTTGTGGTTGTTGTTGTTGCCGGTTACTAGATTTTATTGGCACGTGATTTCTTTGACATTTTCAACAAATACGCTTTTGTTTATTGCCTGTTGTGCTAAATTCTTATCTTAACTTGTCGCACAGCTTATCGGCAGCTGGGCAACGTGCCTTATCTGCCCGCGCATTATTTATATATATATATATATATTCACATATATATATGTGTGTGTGTTATGCAACATTCACTTGCTCAACAACCCACACACACTGTGGATCCACTTACCTTTTTGCTCGAATGCTGATAATAACGTCGCGGATGCAGCGCACACATATATCTGTCCACGGCCATGCAGACGAGTATAACGGCGCTTTGTTGCGATAGCGCTCCACGCAGCAAGGCCTGCGAATTAAAATAGACAGAAACATGCATATGGATATCTATATAAAAGGAAACCTAATAGTTGGCCAAAATATAATTAAAATCTTTCATTATGTTTCTTCTATGTTCCTCAAATAATTCGTTCTGCATATTTACTTTGAATACAAAACATATTTTTAATATGTTTATGCTTTTCCTGTTTTCTTGTTCTCAACAAAGGAAATTAGATCATCATAATGCAACCAACCCGTTAATTATTTTTAATCCTTACCCCTCCTTTGGAAATCATCCAACTGAATAATAAGCTGAAAAGCTTTCGAGGATACTGTTAAACGTCCATTGTTTCACGCACGCACATAAACATTCGAATGAGTAATAAATAATAAAGTTTAAGTACACATACATAAAGCGCATTCAATTAACTCGGCTATCGTATGTGGGCTAAACAAAAGGCTTGCGTTTAGGTTACATTGTATTAGTTGAGCAATATGGTACGATAACATACTAATTGTGGCAAGTGAATGGAAGGAGATTCGTACTCACCTGTATCTGGCAGAAGATCTCGCCATATGGCCAACAATGAAACAATGCAGGCATTAAGCCAAACGGTGTAATTAGCAGGCCAATTGTTAGGTCATTCAGCGCCAACGAAGTGAGCAGATAACGTGGCTAAAAGCAACAACACTTAGTAGTTAATGCATTCAGTTTGATACTTATTCGAGTTGACTCACCTGTTGATGTATGTAGGCGGCGTAACGTCGATTATTAATGACAAAGATGACCAGACAATTGGCTCCAATGACACCCAGTGTCAGCACCAATATCAACACGGCCTCAATTGTCTCCGCAATCCCAATGTGCACAATGAAATTGTGGCCCGAATAACGCGGATGGGAACAACTGGAATTCTTAACAGCAGGCGCCACAAGCAATGAGCCAGTCTTAAGGTCCATTGCAAATCTAAAAAGTCAATATATTATATAAGTTTAAGTTTAAGTTCAAAAGTCTACAAGTATGTGCTCATTGTGATTTTCATATTCCTGAATTGTTTTAAGGAAACCGAGACTTATGGAACAACGTTGCTTAGTTAGCTTGAATTTTCTTCTATTTGCCTTTTGTGGTTGGCCGAGGAAAGAAAAGAAGAGACATTGATGGCAACGCTGGACGTCGTTATCACTGCATTTGCGGTTAGCTTCGCTGTGATGTCGCTTTCGTTTCCGGTGCTTCCGTTTCCCCCATGTGCAAATATGCAAAATGTCGACAATTTGTTACGCCATAATCAAGTCAAAACATGCGAAAGCGCCGGCAACGTTGACAATTTATCATCGACAACGAGAACGTGGATGAGTCAAACTCGGAAAGAATATATGAGAAAGAGTTTATGTGACGGACACACAGACACATAGAGTAAGGAAAGCGAGAGAGACAGAGAGAGAAAAAGAAGTTTTGCCAATATGGCGTCAGTTCCGGCTGGGGCCGAAAAACAACGCGCTGACATAATGAAACTTTACAGGATAATTGGATGATTTTGTGTGGTTTTTCTTTGTTTATTTTTTCTTCACGGTTTTTTAGCGGCTTGCTTCATTCGCGATAAATCAAAAGCACAGTCTGCCCAACGTTGATGTCTTTGTCTTCCTTCTCCCCATTCTACTCAGACTGACATTGAGCAATGTTACACAATAGACGAGCATAACGAAGTATTTGCTTTAAAGAGGTTTTCTCTACAGCAACAAAAAAAAAAGAATAAATAAAATTGTTCCTAGACTTCGCCAGTCAGTCATTTGTTTTTTTTTTCACGTGATTTTATTAAGTTTGGCCATGCTTACAATGTCATATCCCCGAGCTCTGCGACTCTGATTTATAGCTGGGTCGTCTGTGAGCATTGGCCATGGCTTGTGTGTTTATGCTAAGTCCACAAATCACCGCATGAAATATAACCAAAACTGCAAAAGCATTACGCCGAATAGATTTACTACCTCAATTTTGTCAGAGAACTAGTGAGGCCGTGTTCTAGGCAAAGAACAGACAGATTAATCTCTTAGTATTCAAATATCATAGGCTTAAGCTTCATGCTGTGCTGAGATTTGTTTGACAATAAAGAGTATGCACCACTCTTACACAGTTTAGAAATTTAACTTGAATTGAAAGCAAAAACTTTTTCAAATTGCCAATAATTTCTCACTGTCTAGGAACTTAATCCAAGATTTTCGAGCATGAGCTATCAAAGTCAAATTTTTGGCCGAACCACAAATATCCATTTACATGACTCAACTCAGAGCTGCTGCTGCTGGCAATGGAAATCCGATAGCCATTGAATACAGCAATAATAAACTAAAAAAAGAAACAATAGAGAATGAGAGTAGAGAGAATTTGGCCACAATGTCCATGCCAAAAACCAATTCAATTTCAAAGTAATGAAAAGAGGAAATTCGCTTAATTCCTCGTATTGTTAAGTCGGATTCAAATCGAAAGCGTATCCAAAACAGAACCAGTTACAAAACCAACCGAAAAAAAAAAAACAGCATCAGCAAATGGAGTTGCCGTTACGTATACGTATACGGCTTGTGACAGTGTCAAATGCGAGACCGCGTAATTGTTTTAAAATGCGAATAAGCGAAAAAGGGCAATACCATAAGACCCGGTTGGGCAACATTTTGTCAAAATGCAGCGTTAGCAATTTAAATAAAGGCAAATTACAATTCAGTACATTCAAGTTGATCCAGTGTCAGCAGAATCATCAATGTTGTACAAACATATCCAACTATAAAACAACAACTATCAGCCACAATAACAGCAACAATGTTGATAAACACTAAAATAACGAGAAACGAGAGAGCCCGAAAGCCGATTGCCAAAGACAAATGCGGAATAAATAATTTAGTTTGCTGGGATTAGAGAGCCACAATCCGCTTTTGAATTTACACTCAAGTTACTTCCATTAGTGGCATTTGGTAAGCGCACGAAAACTATTGCATATCATTAGGCGCTGCCGCAATTGCGTCGCATAGTTGCAGGCATTCGGGGCTTGGGGCAAATGGGGTTGACGTTGTCAACCACCGCACATCGCCTTGCATAATCCTCGCCAAAAACTTATAACACCAACTTGGCACAGGATTTGCCCGGGATGCCGATGACAACGGAAACGGCAACGCCAACCAGAAGGTTGAAAAGGATGAAGACTCGAAGGGGACGCTGCATGTAATTCTGTCCACAGAATGACTAAAAGAGGCATTCAACATGATGCAATTTTTGTGGCGCACAAATTCAAATCAACTGAATTATACCCTGTGATTAAGACATTAAACATCTTAAATGAAGTTGAGCTTAATTTTATTCATGCACATTGTTCAAATATCTTCACGAGAATGCTATAAAGATTCTCATTCCATGATTCAAAATAGTTTTGAGCTGCATTTGTAAAATTCCGTTTATTTGTTAATTCAACAAAGGTATCTAAAATGAAATTCACGACTGCCACTAGCATTGCTTTTCTTGGTTTCTTTTGGCTATGCAATTTTGGGAGCGCAAGGAAATAACACAATACAGAGCGAGCGAACACGACAGGAATTTTGTGCAACTGAATATATAGAGGGAGAATAATGGTAGAGAAAAGGTTATCAATTCCGTATTCACAGTGCGTTTTGACTACGCAGTGAATGTGTTTGTGTGTGTGTGTGTGTTGGCGCTCAATGCGTGCGTGTTAATGCACGAAACTGTAAAGTCCGACTCCTTTTTTTTACCAAGCCACAGGCCAGCCACAAGGATCTCAATGCATTTCGTGCACATTTTCATCCAGCCACGCACAAACACACACTTACATAGTTGAAATGGTTGCCGTTTCTGTCGCTTTGTTCTTAAGCCTGTGTTGACAAACCATGTGAATATATGTGTGTGTGTGTGTCGTCTGTATATGCAAATTTGCTGCGCACGGATTTTTGGCTGCTGCTGATGCTGTTTCTTTTGTTGCTGTCGCATTTTTGGCAGCATTTGCCAGCTGTGGCTTATTTATAAGATTTGTTTTGAAGCGTTGCGAGCGCACTTTACACACATGGGTCAAAGCTGATTCTGCCTGACAAAATGGCCGAGAAGCGTTGACTGATTGCACATTTCTTGCCAGACGAGACGAGTCAGTCCGTTAGTCAGACAGGCAAACCCTAGTGATTTAAGCCACATTGTGGTGACTGTTGTTGAAGGCCATTTTACTGGCAGCAAATTGTATGCAGTTAATGGAGCCGTTCGTTATAAAGTGTCTCGACTGCGTCTTAAAGAAGAAACGAACTAATTTAAAGCATCCATCAGTTGGTTGGAAGTTTCGTGCGGTTCGGTGTATCACCTGTCAAATGTTTAAGCCAAGAGGCCAGAATAGAACATGTTTCGACAGTCTCGAGATGTGTTTTATGTTGTTCGTTTTCGTATTCAATTTGTTGTCAGTTGCAGATGCGCTAATTGATATCCCAACAGCTGCTGCTGGTGTTGTCAAAAGTATAAAATATTATTTACTCATCGTACAACATGGCGTATGCGTGTTATTATATATGATAAATGAATTATGCAATGAAATGAATACGTATCGCAATTGCAAGACGTTGTCTCAAGTGTCAACAAATTACTTCTTCGCTCGACTTGTTTGCTTTGTTTATTTGCTTTTGAATGTTTTAAAAGAAATTCTTCACGCAGCTGTTGTAAGCTTCATTTATTTACGATTATGAATGGCAGTTGTCAAAAGAAATTAATGCAAACATCTATCCACAGTCTTGCGAAGCAAAATGTTTCAGCTTAAACATTAATTAATTCAAATTTATAATGCTTGCAGCGATAATTTTCTGACAGCGCATTAACTTTCATTGTGCCCAACTGTTGCCAGGCAAGCACAAGCGTCAGCACTTTTCCCCAATCTAATGAGATATTTGTTCAAACATTACGCATACGCAACGATGGCTAAAGTTTTTCCACCCCTCACACACACACCCGCACACACACAACGATCTTAAATAGTGTGTGCATAAGATTTTCAATTACAGCGCTCTGCAAAACTTACACACTCAACTTTTTTAATAAGCAAATTTTGTGGTTCTCGTTTGGCTTGCATTAAAATCAAATTATGCGCCATTAAGTCAAAATAACTGTATTACGTGCGTTCAATAACGAACAGTGTGAAAATTGTGCAGGGGTAGCGAAGTGAAGAGTGGAAAGCAAACGATGCGAACGCTTGCGTGCATAAATCAGTTATAATCTGAATGATTGATTTAATATTATTGAATTCAAATAAAGCACATTGAATTATTTGACGGGCATCCGGCGCCGTTGTGGCTGCTGCTCCCACTGTCGCTGATGACTTGATGATGGCACTGCCGCGGCCTCAATTCGATTGCTATGCAAAACAAGTTGAACTGGCTGCAGAGAGCGGAAAGGTTGCCTTAACTTACTTGCAAACACAATATATTCCTAATAATGTATGTTGACAGAATGATTCAGAGTCTACCTCGTTTGAATCTTACTTCTGTCTGGCTGTCTGTCTGTGCTGGCCATCACACAATATCGCTAAAAATAATAGCCTATGTGTTATTCAGATGTATAAGCTATATTATTGTAAAGTTTCATTGACATACATTCAGTACTTTTTGCGTGAGAGAGTAGCAAACATACATACAAAATTTTACATTTATATAAGTATTTGTAAGTATATACCCAACTTGCAACTGTCTACAGTTTATAGGGTATTTTCGAAAAAGCATACACACAAATATATGCATGTATCCACAAAAATTGCCCACAAATGCCGGATAAAGTTTTAACCGAAAAACGGCGCAAACGGAATATAATAAATACGTGCAATGCATTTCTAATTTTGATTTGCTGCCAATGCTTTTAGCATGTACAAAAAATGCTATAAAAAAAAAACAAGTAAGAGGAAGGAAAACGCACAAAAACCCGTTCAAACTTTTCAACAAAATAATCACCCGCTTGCCTGTGCAATTAAAGAGGTAAGTAAAACCCCGGCGGAAGATTGGGCTTGCGTCGTCACGTACACGTAAAAATGGCGTAAATGTCTTAAAACTTGCATCAAAAGTTGTTATGAAAGTATTTACCCAGGGCCCAGCCGAAAAAACGAGCAGCACAAGAACACACACACACACACATACAGAGACAGACGCAGTGGCAGAGACAAAAAGGCATTTAAGAAATTGCAATGTTGGCAGAAAAGTCACATGAAATTAGCTGCAACATTTTCGAGTTTAAGCTAAATTAAACCTCCGTAGTTATATTCTGTTCATCTATCTGTGTGTGTGTGTGTGTGTGTATAAGTATAAGTTCACAGTTCACCATGGGCTAATCAACTTAAATAGTTGGCATGAATTGGGATTAAGGTTGAAAGTTTAACATGTTGTTTGCAAGCTTTCGTTACTCCGGGAAAAGAAAATATATTTTAAGTCTTGTATTCTATTTGAAAGTTTACAAGCAAAGAACATTCCCATTGTACTGCTTGGTGCAGTAGTTGTAGTTGGGCGTTGGACTGCCTCTATGCCAAGCACTGTAAGCTTGTCTTTGACGCTTTGGCCGGAGGCCAATTTTTGTTCGTTGGGTGCAGACAGGTAGTACGCGTAGTCTTCTCATGTCTGAGTGTGATAGACGGCGGCACACAGCTTGTTTGAGTGTGCCGTGAGCTGTGATTTTTGTTTTCTTTGTTTTGCCTAAAACACTGCCATGCTGTAATTATGGTCATGCCTTGTGGCATTTCTGGCATTATTAGGAAATGTTTTGGCTACGAAGTTGAATTGGTTGGGTAACAAAATATGAGAAGACATGGAGAAAGGAAGATCCAATGGAAGCTTAAGATATTATGAAGTTATTTTATTGTATTGTTGTATTAGTTTAAGAGATTTAGCTTATCCATCGATTAAACGGATATTATTAATTTGAATCAATAACAAAATGCAATTAAGATGATGGCGATATTAATGCATATTTCGCTTAACTTTGCTTTGAGTTGTATGCACTTTGCTTATGATATATGTCGAGTGCTTTATAAGCTGCGCAAATCGCATCCTTTGACTAAAGAGTCGTTTATTAAATAATTAAATTGAATTAATTGCATCCAAGTAAAATCAAACGATATGACAAGCAGAAAGCATCGAAGGCAGCAGAGGCTGAAGTGTTTAGGTGCAATAAAGTTTTAATTGGGATTTAATTAAAATTAATAATGCCTTATACTATATAAAGTATTAATTGCCCAAGATTTCGTCCATCAAAAACACAGACAAAAAAAAATAAATAAAAAATTTGATCGACGCCATTAATTCACACCCCACACAATCATATGCAGTCGTGTGTGTGCCAAATCGTTTAATTATTGAGCGTGAAACTACACGGCGTATGTGCAATTTCCTTTGGTTTTGTCACACACATTTGAGAGCAGAATGGCACCGATTATTTTCGCAGCACTTATGCATTATGATTATATATGTATGCACTTAAGATTACTTTAAAATTTGTAGCTTAAGCTGAACAAAGGTGAAAGTTTGTATGTATATTTTCTTACTCTGTCGCGCTAAACCAGCCGATTGGATTTTAATTATACTCGAATTATAACTTAGCACAAGACACAGGCAAGAATTCTTACAGATATCGTTCCTCTGTGTTCTTGTACTGTCCTAAGTGTGAGAAGATGAACAACTCACACAAGGTAAATATTCATAAATAGATTGTTGGGAATACATTGAGCTTTTAACGTGCATACAAAGACGGGGAGAGTAACTTTTAATAACTTTCATTTATATATTTCCCTAGAAAAAAACTTTATTCCCTTCAAATTGGCTGACAAATTGTTTGTCAAGCAATCAATATCTCATTTCCTTTAGAGAAAAATATAAAAATGCCTGAAAGAAGTTGTTTTATCGTAAATGCGCTGCCATTTGTAACTTCTGACGTCAATTTAATCACACGCTTCTGCTCCTCATACTTTCCGGGTCAGGCAGGGAACGAACTAATTAGGGCAACACATGTTGAATGGGCCCGCTTCTCGCATGATAAATGCTCCACAAATGTGGGAAAAGGCAAGACCATTACTCACATGGTATTGCTGTGTGTGTCCCTGTGTGTGTGCTTGTGTGTCATACAGGACATATAGGTGGTCATCCAAGCGACTGGACAGGATGCGACTTAATGGCCTTTGAGTTGCTATTTTGCAGTTGACTTAAGATATACAAAGTAAACAGGATGGCAAATTAAATTAGTCATGAAGACGCCCTTTGACAAATAAACAACAAAAAAAAAAACGGAAACAATATTATTTAGAGTAATTTATTAAGTAGAGTTGTCAGATTTATGAAAAGGGTTATGCTAAAGCAAAAAGGAAACCAGTTGAATTCTTTGAAGTTAAGGGAATACTTTAAAGAATATTATTATAATTATGTTTAATATTCATCAATTCAATTGAATTCTCAACGTCTGCGCCCTGCTTGTGTGTATGTAAATCTCCAGTGAGGCGTTTCATCAAACGTCAGACGACATTCCAATTTGGCCTGAAGGCAATCCAAAGCCGCATTGCCAGACAGACACCATATGGAGACGTCTGACGAAAATCGAATGTCAAGTTTAACGAATTTGAATCGACGGTCACTTTTATAAGCACAGTGAAGCAAGAACTTATACCCGTAAAAAGAAACTTACAATTGTTATTGAACTATAGGGTATATTTGAACGCATTCGCATTCTTTTATTTATCACTATATAATGTACGTCTTTTGACACGTTCGCATGATTAATAACTCTTGAATATTCATTAAATGTCAACATCGTGTCGTTTGTTGTATTTACGAAATTGTGTTGCAATTGACATTGCATCGAGTCGAATCGAATCGCATCGAATTGCATCGAATAAATTAAATGTCAACATGTGTGCCGCTGAATTCCATCCACTTAATCACGTTGTAACCGCTTCAAGAGTCAGTTTGCAGTTCAACATTATTTTGATAAACGAGGATTCAGTTCACTTTACACACAATTTTCCACAGTTTTCATTCATTGCTAACGTGCAAAAATTCTCAAATATAGGTACAAGATATATAGATTTACTCAATTATTGTTTTACGTGCGTATATTTTTTTTAACAGATTATTTTATCCATTGTGTATATTATTACTGACTTTTAGTTTAATGTATTTATTTATTTATGGATATTTTGCAGGGGTTTAATATTTTGTGCAAATATTTTTTTCTTTCATTCGATTCTATTTACCAAATGTTGTATCTGGCATCACGGCCATAAATATTTACTCACTATTTGTTAATGCATAAGTTAAATATGGCAAAATGAACACATATGCGCAACAATGTACGCAAATTCCAACAATATACAATTTCACAGACGCCGCCACATAAATGGCGGCAAATAAAAGTAACACTTTAAATAAATATAACGCATAAATAAAAACAAAACAAAAACCAATTTGGCTACACAAATACTAAGTTTGTGTGCGTGTGTGAGTGTGTAGGTGTGAATGTGTTGGTGTGTGTGAGAATTAGCCCACTTGGAATAGGTATTGTAGGGATTCTAGCAATAAATGAATAATGGCAATAGCACTTAAACTGAAAGCCTGCAATTTAACAGCACAAGAGCAAAGGAAGTGATCAACTACGAATATACCCCTTGAAAATTTAATATATAAGCTTAATACTTGAACTTTATTTATTAAATTCCTTGATTTCATTATCATTACTTTCTTACACTTTTCAAGTTTAACCAACGAACAAATTATATCACTATATTGCATGGCTACAGGGTATTATAAAAGCCCAGCTAACAGCAAAACTAAGTGCAAAAGTCACGAACAAAAACGTGCGAATTTAATTGTGGAACCAACACAATGTGCAATTGCTCCGGGTAATTTCGGAGCCAAAGATTGTATGTATGTTTACCCGATGTATATATGTATGATAATGCCAGGGATCAAAGTCGAGATTGATATTTAATGAAGCTGCACACAATTGCATATTCAAAAGCACCAAAAGCTCATACCTAAAATGCCAAATGCAACGATTAATGCATATGTCGTTGAATAGTCGATTTTCAACTACTTTCAATGTGTATGGAAAGAAATGCGGGAGGACAGGGGCAAACGGAATGGTCTTGTTGCATGTGTATAATTGACGCTTTAATGTACATGTTTTTTCGGCTGGATTTGTGAATCGTGTAATGAAGCTAAATGCCAGCTTACATGGCGTATACTTGACGCGCTTATAGTAAAATCAATTTTTTCGTTGTGATAGCAGGATTTTTGTTTGATATACACAAATTAATGAAACATTTGAATTAATTGCAAAATAATAAACCACATGAATTTTCAAACGGTTTATTCTATAGTATTTTCCCACACAGACGAACGCACGCACACACACACACACACACAATGACATCTAAGTATATATTTATGTTCTTCGTCTTATTCTCTGTATGACCACAATGATGAAGTCAGGGTTTATGGACATGTGCACTTCATGTATCTCGGAACGTAAACGCATAAAGGTCGCATCATTAGCGGGATCCAAGTCTCTGACCACATTGCGTGCCATAACGGCCAATGGCTTCAAGAGCGAGGCATAGTGTAAGGTGCGTTTCTGTGCCATAGTCGATCGCAATGCTTTACCAGTGGAATCCATAACAATTATATCACGTGCATTGCGCGCTTTAAAATGAGCCAAGAAGGCATCGTCGTCGTAGGCCTTCACACTGCTTGAGTGAATAAATAAATAAAATACGAGCTTAAGTATGTTTTTATATATAACTTACGCCAAACGTTTAGACTCGTTTGTAGACATTTTGGTGATAGTATTTGGTTTTTGTGATTTTTAAAAATATTAAAAATACTTCTGTTTCGTGTTACTACAAGATTAAATATATTTATATTTGTAAACTTACTCAAAGCTTACTTGAAGTTTGACAATTATGGCAAAAGTTCTTGATCTCAGCTAGTTTAAGCTGCAAAAACAATCTGAAACAAGTAAGAAGGCTCTAGTCGAGAAATTCCGACTAGACTAAACCCTGAACTTACTAACACTGATAAACTTTTCTATAACCAAATATGTTTGACAGTTTAGGACAATACAATTTTATTACACGGCGAATCGCTTATTACATATATAAAAGAACGAATTAGATTGGTATACGTTGTCGAAGGTAGGTCAAAATGGCTGGTGTGCCAGATTTAATGACTTGATATCTTGGCAACCGGAAGGGATTTCCACATAGCTCGAGTTTCGATAAACTTGTCATGTTGCCCAACACTGGTGGAACTGACTGTATATTATTGTTGTTGAGTTTCAATACACGCAGAGAACGCAAGCCACCGAGACCATCGACGGTGGCGTTTATCTCCTTGATTCGGTTGTCATTTGCTATGAGGACCTCAAGACCTTCCAGGTTGTAAATGCAGTCGGGTATATGCTCGAAACGATTATACGACATATTCAGTTCACGCAGCATATCTAGGGTATCTAATTCGATGGGTAAGTCACGCAACATATTACCGGACATGTTCAAGCGAGTAAGTCGCGAGAATTTCGAAATGAACGGGGGTATAAAAGATAGTTGATTCTTATCCAAATCCAGGTCAGTGAGTAGTCGCTCCATATTTTGCAGATTCCATGGCACTTGGGTCAGTTGATTGCCACTAAGATTCACATTGTGTACATATTCAGTACGAGCTGTTTCGATTAAATGATGTGGCAGCTCCCTCAGGCCGAGGCCTTGTAGATTGAGAATTCTAGTGTAACGCATTGAATATTTATCCGGCAAGCGTTTATCTTCATCGGAAATCGATGGTGGACCACCCTGATAGCGGGGACTGTTCAAGCCATCGCCAACCATTTTAGAAATTTACCAAACGAAAATAATGACACGATTTATATTTAACGTAAACAGAAAAAAAAGAATTTTTGATTTGTGTGGCTATGAAAGAACGTTTTTTAATTGTGAAGTTTAAACTTTTTAGATATGTGTCAGAAGCTTGAAACTGGGTAAGTATTAATGGCCTATTTGGTTTAGGAAAAAAATATAACTAAAGTACAAATGCAAATTGGGAGAAGCTAAGAATAGATGAAGGGACCGTTCTATAAAGAGAGTTCGATAATGAAATTTCCCTGAATATCAAATTATATCTTACACACAATTTTATATTTGTATTTGTCATTGCAATAAGAAAGAGGAGTAACAGCGGACACTTTTCAATTAAGCACACCACAATCCTTGATAACCACCAGTTCATGTGTTTTGCCCAAATGATCGGTGGCATTATGAATTCGTTCCAGCAACTGTAATCCCTTGCGCACTTTTCCAAACGCAATCCGCTTGCCATTCAAATTGGAAAGCGGCTTAAAGCTGAGTGTAAAATTGAGTTCGGTACGCTTATTCCCGCGCACATAGCGACTGGGTATTGAGAGTATGCCCGCATCGACGCCATGGTTGAGCACCTCGAAGTCATGCTCAATATTGTTCATATCGATCTTGCGCGTGGGATCTAGAGTAATGTGTCCCTCCAACCAAACGGGGGCAAACGTGCGTGTGAAGCATATGTTCTTCGAATTTTGTTGGGTGAAAACGCGCATGAATTCCAGTACGACATGAGGACAAGCCTCCGTGAAGAACTGTATGACGAGACGACCCTCGATACGTGTGCCAAGCACCTCCAGATCCATAAAGACCTGTGGACGCAGCAGTTTGCACAGAACCCCAACATCGCCGATATTCATGAGCTCCTCGTAACGATGGAGCACATGCAGCGGCACCTCATAGCTAAATGCTTTTGCTACCTTTGGCCTGCTGCGACGCTGTTTGCCACAAAGGGGATCAAAGAGATTACCACCAGCATGAAAGTTCTTATTCTTCTCCTGCTGCTTGCGTTCCTTGTCCCGGGCCAGGCTAGTGTTCCGCCAACGTCCAGCGGCCAGACGATCTGGCGATTTGGTAAAGGTTCTCAACGTATTATTGCTCTTGCGATAGAGAGCAGTTAGCATCTCCATATAGGACAGCTCCATGCTATTGCTCTCCCTTACCTTGATCTTTGGTGGTGGTAGGCAAGTGTTTACCTTGCCCTTAATGTTTGCCAAACGATCGCGATGCTGACGATATAGGTCCCGTTTCTCATACACGCCCAGATTGGAGCGGGATTTCGATTTGGGTAAGTGCAACTTGGATAAGGGCACAGGAATTGCACGCTTATGATACTTGTAATTGCTGTTTGGAGGCGCCACTTCACGATTGACATTGAACGTATGACTGTGCATCGTGGTGCTGGCTTTATTCTCCTCCACTTCTTGATGACTGTACACGGGATTTGTAATGGTATATGGACCTCTCTTAACTGCTGCCACATATGGTGCCATCTTTTTGTCAGCGGCAAGCTGCTTCTTCTTGACCAACTGATTGGTAATATCTTTAATAAACATCTTATGCTCTTGCTTCTTTAACTATATCTATCCGAAAATTTATATGTATTTATATGTAAAAAACTTGACTAGAATTTTTTTTTCTAGGCTTAACTTTGTTGTTGATTTCGAACTGAGTAGAATATAAAAGAATTTACAATTGATGGATGAAAAAATACATTCCGCATAGCTTGCTGGGATCGTATTTAACTAAAACTAAGATAACAAGTAAGGCTCTAGTCGAGAAATCCCGACTACACTATTCCCTGAACCCCATACTTTAAGTGTCAGTGCTAGCAAGTATGTGTGTGTGTACTTTCTTAACTTCAATACTCCATATCTCCAGTGTTTCTTAACTGATTTTAATAAAATTGACACAGATTGTCAATATTTAGTCTTATCTTTCAAACTGCATCAAAAAGTTTTCCAAATTCAAGATTTTGTTGTTATCGATCACATGTTTATATCGGAAACGGGAAGAGTTATCGAAAATTTCAAACAATCTTGTCCTGCCTAGGGATTGGCGACCTTATGTACCAAATCTGGAGTCTCTAGCTCTTCTAGTCTCTGAGATCGACGCGTTCATACATAGGGACGGACAGACGGACAGACATGGCTATATCGACTCGGCTGTTGATGCTGATCAAGAATATATATACGTTATGGGGTCGGAGTTGCTTTCTTCTGCCTGTTACATACTTTTGCACAAAACCATTATACCTTTTTTACCCATTATCAATGGGTTCAAGGAATAAAAATAAATTAAATATAAATTCACTTTCATCTGTATAATCAAAAACAATAAGGAAAAAAGTAATTGCTTCCCAACAATTATTTTTTGATTCCACTGTTTGTGGCAAGTTTCTTGTGGCATGCAGCATGAGCCAATCAATGTTAAAAATGAAATCTGAAAACTGTCAATGAATGCTGCCAAACCGTAAATTGAATGCAATCACGTTGCAAAAACTTTGCTGTCCGATGAAAATGAGCGAAATATTGAAAAGGACAACTAAAGGCGACTTATTTCTATAGAGCAGTATACATACAATATAGTGTAGAGTAGGTGTGTATAAACGAGAAGCCCGGCCAAGCGATGATGCGTGCCAGACAACCTGAGGACAAATGAAACCAATGCCATGTTCAATGTATTGAACACCGATAATAAAGCAAACCGCAGGAAATTTCAAAAAATCCAAATGGACAGTCGCTTCAGCTATTAGTGATTGACTAGGAAATGCCCTGTTAGTAGCTTTAGATTAAATAAAATAATATCTCTACCATTGAGATCAAGTTGCAACTATATGTATGATAGATAAATATCATTTAAACAAATCTTTTATACCTTTAAAGAATTTCTACATTTTTATCTGAACCCATTAAAAATGGGTAAAAAGGTTATAATGGTTTGGTGCAAAAGTATGTAACAGGCAGAAGGGAGCATCTTCTATATATATATTCTATAAATTCGATATAGAGAGACTCAGAGATCTTAGAGGCTAAAGGCGATCTAGAGATTCCAGATTTGGAACAAAAGCTTGCCTAATCCCTAATCCGTACAAGTTTGTTGCAAATTTTCGATAACTCTTCCCGTGTGATCGATAACAACAAAATCTTGAATTTAGAAAACTTGAAGATGACATTAATTGAAACATTAGACGAAATAATGCCAATCTTTGAAATTTGTATTGAAATCGGTTTAGAAACAACGGAGATATGGAACATTGAAAGAAGGAATATATGCACTATACGCGGACACACACCCACATACTTGGTACAGGGTATAGCATAGTCGGGATTTCTCGACTTACTTGTTTTTTTTTAGATTTACTGGGTATTCAAAGGGAAGTATTTAATCCAAGCCAGTGAACGTAAATTGGTAACCACAACTGCATGGTATCATGTATTTGGCTGGCAGGCGAAATCATTGCTACAGATTGGTTCATAACAGCTAGTGCGGTTATGTTTTTTCGTGAATGGCATTTTTTATTGGGTAATACTCAATCAATTGATCGCAGTGCAATTAATTTATGAACCGTATGACCACATAGTACAATATTATTAACTCGGTATAAATTTTCATTTTTTGTTTTCGCTGTGGCATAGTCAATTGGTTTAAAATTAAATTGGACTTTTCGACAGCGAAAACATTTTTGTGTTCGCATGCCAGAGTGAATTTATGTTTTTTCTTATATAAAAATTAATTACAATTGGATGCACATTTACTTCATTTGCTGTTTTCAACTAACTTTTAACCAATTACAACGGTATTAACTTTAATGTTGTTGAATCTGTAAAAATATTAATGCCATAAGTTAATTTTTTGGTTTTGTTGTTTCTGTCGCGCTTTAACTAATTACATCAAAATGTTGTGAAATTAACATTTGCGGTTTACCAAATGCGGTAGACGTGTTTGCGCATAATTATGGTTTTAATTAAAATTTGCATTTCATTTAACATTTTTTTTTTTCAAATCATTATCCTGAAATGCTAATTTCAAATGCCAGTCAATTTTTTATTCCACAACGAGTAAGTTTTAATATATCATTTAATTAAAAAAATTAAGGTAAATGCCAGACACATTTTTATTGAAAGTAGTGGAAAGCTCTAAAAATGGGAAAAAGTTTTTATTTATCATTTGTCAAGCGAGTTCAAAAGTTTGTTTCTCCTGTTCTCGACACAATTATCATAACTGTCACTTATAATAATATATTGCGAACGTTTGAATTATCTTTTTTGTGTCCTGATTTGTATACTTTGTCGGCTTAATTAATTGAATTGAATTAATATCAACGCATCTGGTGTTCGCGATGTCACACAATAAAAATTAAATTGAGTTGCATTAATTAAATGTTAATACGGGGCCGTTGTTGCGGCAATTAAATGATTAATTATGATGATATTTTTTTTTATTATTTTTTTTTTGCGCCCTGTACGCGTGACTGTCTGTGACAGAAACTGAATGATAATGTGGTAAAGGAAAAAAATACGAAAGCGTAGCAAAACAAATTCTGCATTAGCGTAAGAATAAGATCAAGGACAATAATATAATATAGTGTGAAGTGTCTGGGGCATTAGGACCAGGCTATCAGCGCTTTTATCACTCAACAATCAATGATGACACTGACAGGGACAATATAGAAGGTGTTGGGTTGAGTTTTTCAACTAGTAGTAGACGACGTCGAATCACTTAAGCGCTTTTGTTCTCAAGTGTTGCACACAAGCACACAGAGACAACTATGCATTAGCAGCAACCATGCTGAAGAGTTTGCCCTGAGAAACTGCTTAAGATTTGTATTTTCTTTTTCTTTTCTAACTCATGCATATGCAACCTCCGTGGTGGTGTTTGTTGTTGCCACACACTCAAGTTGCAAGAGCCGAAATGTGTCAGGAATACAGATGGCAAAAACAACCACACTCGAGTTGACTGACTCACAAATGCAATCAACTCGAATTCAACAGTTGACAATTTAATCAATATACATTCACATAATCTCGCACTGGCAGTATTATATATTTATTTGACCCGGGAACTCTGAATATGAATATGTTCACAATTTGAATATGAAATATGCGGAATGACTTGTTACCAAATTGAATCAGCCTCAGAAGAGCGCTCTAAGAAAACTTGAATGTAAAATTGTTTCTAGTTTACTGGGTTCACATCGTTTGGAAACTTATTATTTGGGCGTTATATATTTAATAATATAACTACTTGATTTTCATATTTTCATATATTGCATTTGGCATTGCCTTTGAATTTTTTTTATTGCCAGCACATAACCAATGTTTTATTGCCAATAATAAGACACAAAGTTGCTTTTAGGCTCCAGCCACAAACAAGTTGCACGTATAACACCCGCAAATATATCCAAAATGCCAAATACATGTTTATATTTTTTCGGGGGCACTTAAAGCTTTCTCTAACTTCTCCTTCCTCTGTGTCGGCACATTTATTTTATTTTGCCATGATTTGGTGTCGTGTATAAAAGAATATTATGGGCGAGACATATCGGACGGACACACACACACACACTTACTAACACACTCATCAACTTTTATGCTCTTATGGGTGTTCATATTTTTGCAAATGTTTTTTATGGCGTCTACCGAAAATGGAAACAAAAGCCAACAACCCAAAAGTTAAGAGCATAATGGAGAATAAATGCTTTGACTGTATGAATGTGATTTTATACTATACGCTTTGATGCGCTGCCAATCCCCATTCCCCTCTAACTGTGTCCCCTCACCAATGTCTCTTACGCATGTCAACGCCAAGGATCCTCCAATGTGTTTTCCTTTTTTCCTTTTTTTGCATTTCAATGTAAGCGTTGGCTGCTTAGCAGGCGATTTTCAACTTTGACAGCTTCATCAAAAATCATGCAAATGACATACTTTATTTGTTTAGGTGGCGAGCTCCTTCATTTTTTTAAATACACTAAGCTGTACTTAAATAAAATGAGTCTCATAAGATTTGTTTCAAGCTGTTCAAAAATAAAGCTAAGCCAGTTTTCTTCATAGGAAATAATCAAGAAAGCTCGGTGTTAATAGCTTTAATATAGGTTAATTTTGATTATATATTTGCTACCATCTAAAATCCTTTATAAGGCTTTAAATTCCATTGCGTAATTCAATCAACTTTAATTTAATTCATGTTAACTCCCCAAATTTTAGGTTTTTTTTTTTTTTGTAGATCTTAGCTACCCTTTTGAGTTGAGTTTCTTACCACATTGATACACAAAGTTGGTAGGAGCATAAAGCCATCAGTTAATTAATGCCATTAATGGCTGCTGCCAACATCGTTTCTCTCGAAGCTGCTAATTAAGTAAATTGACAAATCAAGCAACACAAAAAGGACCCAAAATGCCGCAACAGATTCTAAAGGGATAATATCAGTTAACGGCCGGCTTAATTAACAGCAAAATCAAGGTGTTAAGCCACCGAGAATATTTAATCTAATTTTGTACATACATACATATGTCGAGAAAGGCGATGTCAACGCCAGTCGGGCTGGAAACACATTAAAGAACAGTTGAAAAACGCTTTTTGAAATTCGAGTTGGCGTAAATACAGGTGCGAGCTGCTTACCCTTTATGCTGCAGCACTGAAACGAGAAGGTTAAAAAGAGAAAAAAACCAAAAAAGGTTAAATTTATGGTCTTGCCAAAGATGAGAGAAAGATAAAATCTTAAGTATGCGTGTAATCTTGAAACGATGGCTGGAAACCAATTAGGCTTCGCTTGTAACGCAACGGAGGTGTTTTTTTGGCGCTTCGCTATATTTTCGTATTTTGTGTGTTTTATCAGTTTTTAATTCCCCTTTGTGCAAATAACAGTGTTATGATTTTGGTTTCGACGGTTGTGTAAATACAAAGAAAACATTAAATTTAATCATTTGTTTGCACTTTTAGAGCGAGAGTGACAAAACACAGCAACAATCTGCAGTACGAGCATTCTGCTTTCATTCCTCAGCTTGCTTCCTTGACTCTCTTTTTGTTGCATTTGTGTTTTACTCTCGCGCTCAATTATATTTTGTGCAGTGCTGATCCCGGTTAATACGTCTTGTTTTGTCTTGTAAGTAGCAATTGTTGTGTAGTCAACTTGTAAACAGCTTGTTTAGAGTGGACCCAACTCTTTTCTATTTTCACAAAAACTACAAAAATTTAAAATTTTTCAATTTCCAAAACTATCTGTTGCGGTTATCTCATCTCGTAAATATTTAATTAACTATATTATTTTTAAAGTTCATTCTCATTTGTCTGATTGTATTATGGCTGTCTGCTGTTCAAAAAACTGCCAGGTCCGATCCAATACTAAAATGGGCTTTATTGACTGTTAGATGTGTCCAAATGTGGCACATGAAAAATGTGCTGGATTAACTGGCAGATTAACTGACATATTAGCCACGACTAACCTTGTTGGTCATGCTTGGAATGGAAAAAGGACATTGCGGGTTTTACGAGGTCTCAACTGGTCTTTGGTTGTATTTTCGGACAGCTTAAAAAACTGTGTGAAAATTTCTCGGCGGTTGAGAAGAATCTCAATGGGAAAATTCTCTCGAATGAATCTCCCAGACGCAAAAGGCCCAATGTTGTTTTGTCTTTGGATCCAAAAATGTCTGAAAGCGTTCTAAGCAAGGTTGATCCGAGGAATATTTAATAATAATTTAAATAATTTAAAACCACTTTCTGTCCCTTCTCTAAATTCTGTCGGGATACAAAATGAAAATAAAACTTCTCCCATGGAAGTTGTATCTTCTAATCCCGATCATTTGGTTTCTATGGAGGTTAGTTAATTCAACAACACGAACCTAACATGCCTACGGAACCTAATATCCCCTTATCCGAGCCTGGTTCAATTTCGGAATCAGTACGGGAAATTATAAAAAAATTTGTTGCAGTCCCACCGAAAAAGCAAATCTTTGTTTCAAGGCTTTCCCCTAATTTAACATCAGAAGATGTTAAGGCATATATCAAGGCCAAATCGAAAGCCAACATCACGGTGGAGAAATTGAAATTCACGTACTTGGACGTAAAATAAATTGTTTGTGCTCTTTTACACATGTTAATATCCTGAGCGCGATAAGAACAAAAAATAACTGCCGTTGGGCTTTGTTCGCTTTGTTGCTTTTGACTTTCGCCAACTTCGTCGCCATTTAATTTAATATCGAAGATTTGGTTTTTTTAGATTTTGTGTTTTTTTTTATAAAGTTTTTATGTGTAAATCCATAAGTAAAGTAATTCAAATAAATTTTAAGTGCTTTTGGTACAGCAATTTTCAAACTAATTGAAATTCCATTTCTTACTCAAAAGTTTCGATGTGAAAACACAAAATCTCAGTTAAATATAAACATGAATAAGCTAAATTGAAGCTCAGGTTTTGCTGCACATGCTCGTTGTATACACACACACATCGAGTAGGAAGCAATTTATCAAAACATTGCATAACAATGGAGAGCTGGGGAGCTTTGGAAGTCGTAAAGGATAGGATATTCAAAACTACTTTAACTCTATGCTCCTAAGATTTTAACACGTGTTAACAACATAAATGCATAGCAGTTACCCCCTTTCAGGCAGTTCAAAACGGTAGCAGCGGCAACATATGCATTGCATAAATGTTCATAACTATTCCGGGTACTACAAAATATTTCCATTCTGTGTGTGATTTCTTGTTCTGATAGTTGCAACAGCTGCATAATACTATTTGCTTTTATGGCAAATATGCTTGGGAATTTCAAAGCGGCTTATCAGCTTTGAATTACACCTCTGTAGATATTTGATGTTCAAATAATAAAGTTTTTTCGTTGGGAAAAAAAATAATAAACTTTATTGCACATGTTCTCTGGTATGTGCTTGGAAATATTAAAAATCTGCGTAATTAAAAACGAACAACTTTTTTTTTTCCTTTTTGCTTTTACCACATAAAACTTTAGTTGAAGCCCAAGTCCATGCATTAATTGGCCTGCGGCAAAGTAGAAAAATGAATTTTCCGGCGTTCGGTAATGAATACTCAGCGTAGTCAAGAAAAGGGGCTGGAATCATAAATTAAAATCAAAAGGCTGAAACAACCGTAAAAACTTTTGCTGAATGGCGCCTCGAAAGGCAAAAGGCATGGAGCATAAAAAAACGCTTCGCAGACACTCTTTTACTACTACACATGTAATAAGTCAAACACACACACACACACTCACACATACACAACAAGCAAGGTGATGGCTACAAAAGGAGCTGGAAAATAGTTTTTCATATCCGCTGGCAAGTTGCATTGTGCTTCAGCCTTCGTCTCTCGTTTCAATGTATGTGTGTTATTGTCACCTGAACTGTTCATGTCATGTTGTTTGTGCTTCTTTTATCCTTTGCCTCTTTCACCTGTATGATTGCACATTCATAATATTTCAGTTCCATCCACGCTTTCAATTCCTTGCCTTGGCTGCTGCTGCTGCTCGAATACAAAGCTCATTTTTTCTCATTTCACTTGCGGATTTTTGCACTGCAGTGCAAATCAAAGTCACTAAAGCTCACATACTAACGCACGCATGCTTACAAAGTATATGTCACAAAATAAACTTTGATTTATTTATACACACTTTGCACTTGGCATTTTTGGCCTTTGGGCCAAGTCTTTCAAGTCATGGTAAACATTTTGCTGAGCAGCATTTGCATGCTTCTTATGTTCTCATACAAACTATGTAGAGTGTGTTCCTGTTGCTTTGCTTCAACTTTGCACTTTCAGGTTCATTTTGCACTAAACTGTTGCTGTGTGTTTTCTGACTCCAGGTAGCAAATGCACGAAACTTCTCTTTGAAAGCCATTTGCAGACAGATTTAGTTTTCACACAATTAGTAAGCTGATTTAGCTGAATTGACAGCTTTGTCATAAGTAAATCAAACGTGTATTCACACACACACACACACAAAGAACTTTTAATGACATTTTTAGGTATTTAACAGATTTACCCCAAAATATTTTCTTTCAAATGGAATTTGTTTTGAATTTATCACAACGTTTGCCATTGAGCAATAATAAACTGTGACATTTAGTCAAGCGTTAAATGGAAATAAAATATTTAAAAGCTTTTAAGTTGCCGTTATTGAAAATATGTCCGCATCTGGAAATAGTTTATTGTACAGTTAAATTTAACATTTTTGAAAATTTTACTTTGTGGTTTATGCAAAAATGTTACAAAGCGTATTTAAATTTTTGTCAATAATTACTTATTGAGAAATTTGTATGAGGCCACAAACTTTAAGCTTACATTTTTTACATTGAAATGATTTATTTCATGCTGTTGCACACATTTTTGTACATAGTAAATATTTATTTTCGATATGGTTGAAAATCTATGCACTTTAACGTTCAGCTTATACTCAACTTGTAACTTGCATCGGAGTACGAATTCGTCGATTTGCAGCTGTCAGTTCTCATGTGCATACGGTCATAGTCAAGAAGAAGAAGGTAAACGAGGTAGTAACGAGGAGTCGTTCAAGTTAAATCTCCCACAACCGTTTGGCTGTAAAAGCAGCTTGGCGATATAGTGCAAGTATTTGCCGTGACAGACGCCAGCGTTGAGTTGAAAACCTTTGCACCTCACCGAGAAACGAGTGGCAGCCAGGCAGGTAGAGAGACATTGTCTGTTGCCAGATGGTTCGTGCATGCTGCATGTTGTCCGCATATTGCCGCGTGTTGCAAAAGCTTTAACGGGGATTTATGCAGATTACAATGGCAACAAGTTTTTTTATTTTGAGCAAGCATGTACCATGAACCATGTTGCAACACTCTAATGGCACACACCCAATTTACCATGGAGTGTCGAACCATATTATAAAATCAACGTGAGCTTGTGCAAAAAAGAAACTCTTCAATCGAATCAAAATAAAGAACCTGCTAAACTGTAAGCCACATATATGCAACAATTTTGTACATTCAAATGCCATCATCAAATACGATTGCTACAGCTGCTGTCATTGCATAAGTATTGAAGTCGAAGGGGTTTCGTTGGCATAATCTTAGATAGCAAAATGTTAGTTCATTTATGGCATAACGATGAAGTTGCCGCTGCATGTGGCACACACACAGCAGAATTTGTTTGCTTATTATGTTATATCCATTCTGTCCATATGCACATTGAACATAAACATGCAACCGAGTACGCATAAACACTCGCATTAATTCTCCCACACTCTATGTACTCGGTGCACTGGTGGCACGTTGCAATCGAATGTTGGCACGTAAAAATACTTTCATACTTATAATAAAGTACCGTTTCGGTTGACTTTTTAATAATCAATTGTGCATTCGGCAGCCGTGACCTTGTTTATGAAAAGCCACAGAAACTTATGGCTTAAATGAACGAGTAAGTCCTTGAAGTGACTAAGATTAAGTGTCGTAAATAGATATTTACTCAACGTAGAACAAAGGACAATAAACGGTTTAGAATATTCAGCTCTGAAGTCGTATCAATATCAAACAATTAACTTTATTTGAAAATCAATCCAATATTGCGTATACGCTGCATGCCAGTACACTGCTAAACACAAGTGAAGCACAACGTGTTGACACTCAGCTAATCCAAATGATTCGATTAATAAAGGTATATTGATTGTTCTGTGATTTGTTGTCGAGTGGTGTATCAATTTATATTGCTTCTGCTGCCATTGTTGTGGTTGCAAACTGGCTGCGTATGCAATTTTATGCAGTTGTTTACCTTTTCGTCTTGCACAAGCACCATATATTGCAGTTGGCAATGTTTCTGGTTCAGTTGCTTGGCAATTCATCCATAAATGCCGCACAATCTGTACGACGATTAAATGAAATTGTCTTCCTTCACTGCCGTCGTTACAGCCAAATGTAATTTTATACTGGAAGTTGCACGATGCAAACAGCAAGGCGCCGGCATAGTATCTTGAAAGTCAACGCACAAACGAACCACAATTCAATAGAATAGAATCAGATTTCAGCACTCGATTCACTGGGTAAAATGCCAGTAGACCTTTTACGATCAAATGAATATTGATAAGTGTAGTTTAAACTTTAAGATATTTTGTGAGATAGTTAATTATTGCCAAGAAGTGCGAGTTTCTTGTTTACTTATTGCAAGTTAAGGGAACTAACTTTTCTATTGAAACATTAAACTAAAAATCTATCGATTTTCACTTAAAAGTAATTACCTAAGTCTGAGGACACAAAAACTTTACTCATTCGGTTAAAAGTTTGTTTTTTCCATTAGTTGCAAGTAAATTTGTTTTAAACTTGTCTCTTCATATTCGATTCAAGTTCGACTCTTTTAAATCATATCACAATTGCCAGTTTTTTTGTGTGTTTATTTTTGCAAGCTCTTCAGCTATGCGTAAGCAGTTAATTTTGTTAGCAGCTTAAACCTTCAAAGGTGCTTATTTCTAAATGTGTTGTTCCAAAAATTCGAACACATACAAATATTTTATTTGCTTGCATGTTTTCGGGCTTACGTTGATTCATATATAGAATAAAATAAAAAAAATATATAAAAATATTTCGGTGCGTTGCAGATAAATAAAATTTAAGAGCAACAACGGATCGAGGCATTTGTGGCAAACAATTCAGCAAATAAAATCCATCCATATATCGTACTCTTTTTGCCTTTCTCTCTGTTATATTTTTGCATGGCATTTAAATGTATGCAATTTGACGGCGACCGAGCGAAAACGGGAAACGAGCCAAACTGGGTAGCGTTATTTTCTGTACATGTAGTTAGTGTTGTAATTGCTCTTTTTGGTTGTTGTTGTTGTTTGCTGTTGGCGCCACCTGTCGCCGTGGGCGTGGCAAACCGATATTTCATGCCAACCCCAATTCCATGCCACGTCGCGGTGTCTGGTCGCAAACACAAATACACACATATATATAGATATATATATATATATATATATGTGTGTGTATACATATATATATATATGTGTGTGTGTATACATATATATATAAATATATATATGTGTGTATTCTACAACATGTGGCGAGTTGTATGTTATTTTTGTATGTTGCAGCTGCTGCGGCAAGTTTTTTGCCAAGTAAATTAAATTTGAGCCGCGAGTTTAGCTTAAATGGAAACTTTTCCTTTTTTGCCTACATATATCTTAAGTTTTTTTGCCTCCCCTTTCCAGTTGCTCGGCTTGGCTTGTATTAGTTTAGTGGGTCTTAATTAAAACGCGACTCGTGACGCGAGAAACTTGAGGCAATGTTTTTTGTGTATGTGCTTGTGAGTGTGGGAGGGACAGCGGCGGCCCATTGATGCTTAATTAAAATACTTATACGACATGTTGTACTTCGCCATGAGATGTGTGTCAACAGCTGCTAATGCTACACCTGGCGCTTCAAGTGAATCAAGTATATTTTTGTTCTTCGTGTTTCTTTACGCTTCCTGCCGCATCCACGTGTGTGTAGTTTTGTGTGTTTGTGTGTGTGTGTGTGCGTGTGTCTGGCCGATTTCTTTACACTTGTCGCCCACATCCACTTGAAGTGGCCCATGTTCTCGTGCTTCGAGCGACTCATTTTCGTAGCTCATTCCAGTATTTTTGTTGTCGCTACGGCAAAGTGCGCCATTCACGCTAATTTGCAATCCCCACAAAATGACACAGCCATCCATCCATCCAAAGCAACAGTCACCAAGCAGCAGCAGCAGCAGCAGCAAGCAAGCAAACACTTAAATTTTTGCTGCTTTATTTCACTTTTGGTGTTTTTGTGCCTGGGCAAAGATTGACGGCAGCTTTTGTTGACACAAGCTTAGAATTTGTATGGCCATTAGGGCTCAAACTAAGCTGGGCGACTTTAGGACGGAACTTTAAGCATATTGTCTCTAGCTAAACAAAATTAATAACAATCTGAACGGTCATAAATCAAGTTTGGTGTTGTATGAAACTGCTTGAGATGTGTAACAAAACAAATACTTGTTTATCAATGTAATTTATTAAATGTTCAAAAATTGCCAACGAGGTTGTTTTGGTACCTTAACGCCAAATATGACTACGGATAGGTAGCTTGGATGGAGGTCCTCCACCGCCCAAGCGATAAGATCCAGAAATCTGTTTTTGACCTGAGTTACTTTTTGTAAGCTTCGAGTTTGAAAGAAGAGGAGTTGGACCTAAGCTAATGCTTTCACTTATAGGTCTGAGAATATCTTGAGATGGTTTGTTAATGGGTTCCGGCTTGATGGCTTCTTGGTTAATTTCATTGTTCTTCGTGGACTCCATTCCACCCTCTAAATGAGTATCCTCATGACATTTGTCGCCACCAATAGCAAAGGAATCAACACTTTTAACGGTAGGCAAGCCTCGATGTTGCATGCACTTGATGGGACCATCCGGAACACATTTCTTATAGGGTTGTTCCTCGGCAGCCATTTTGGTAATTTTAATGCAATTTGCAAAGATGTCATGTCGATCCTTGTCCGTCACCTGACGGCAATTTTCACGATGCTCGTACTTCTTGTATGCCAAGTCTGCCTTGGAATAGTAGTTGGGCCAGCAATAGTCACGTATTTTACTTCTGCCGACCATACGACCCTCGGGAACAAAATCGATCTGGTTCTTCCGTTTATAAAATTCCACAGCAGTTGCCAGCGGAAAAATGGGTCGTCCCACCTTACGTGCTTCAGACATCAGTTTGACAGCATCCTGGAAGAAGTAGACGTCTTCCTTCAGATAGGGATCCTCATCGCAAGCTGTCAATCGCATTTGCTCTGCTTGACGTTGCCTCAAAAAGTCCTCATGCTGGCCATGAAGTATGTGTCGCAGTTCGGCTGTTGCCTTCTCGTGCTGTTGTTTCTTTAAGATATAGAAATTTTTGTTCGTCTCCATATTCTTGAACCGTTCCGCAACGTCAAACCGACGAAGCTGCGCATTTCTCTCTTTGAGCTCCTGATTCTGCTTACGCTCCTCCAACTGGTAGGCACGGCGCTGATTGGCCATCTCCTTCAAATGACTTTGACGACGTTCTTCATCCATTACCATTTTAGCTTCATAGTTCTCTTCAACTGTGGTGCGCCATTCCTGGTCCTTTTGTTTCTTTGCCTGCTCTTGGCGGCAGATTTGTATAGCAAGATTTTCCCGATTTTTTATTTTCTCATTGATCATTGCCTTAAAATCTTTGCTGTAACGCGCATCCATATTGCGTTTTCTGGTCACATCCACACAGATCACACGATCCTCAATCTTATCACATATTTGTTCATCTAATGGTTAGGGTGGTGTTAGTGAATGGAATATTTTCCAAATCGCTCAACTTACATTTCTTGATATCGGCTTTCTCTTTACGTGCATCGTGCAAGGCACGACAGAAAAATTCACGTCTCTTTTTGGCTTTTTCTTTGGCTGCCTTCTTCTCCATCTCCTCCAGGCACTTATATTGCGCACGCTCGATAATGACGTCGCATTCTTCCTGCTCCTTTTCGGCCAGTCTACGCTGACGTCTCACCTCCAAATCATTCATTAGATAAGTGCGAAATTCGAGCGCTTTCTGCTCTTCTATGGCTTTCTCCTCCTCCACTGTGACATGGCAGAAAGGTATCAGCATCTCCGGACAATTTTTGTCATCCAGGCGTTCCTGACGTCGACCATCTTCGGCTATTTCCCGATTGACAGCCTCACTATACCTACGCACATGGAACACCTCGCTTATGACATTCGCATGGTGTAGAGCTCTTTGACCAGCCTTCAGGTCTTCCAAAATTCGATTTGCCCGCATCACGCGCTCTTTGCGATTTCTTTCGTCTTCAAGCCTGACTTGCTTCTCACGGATTTCAGCTTCTCTCAGTTCTTGGTCTGCTTTTGCCTTTCGCTCCTCATCTAGAGTCTGGACACCAACGTTTGTAAAGTGACTGCAGACCCAATCGCTACCATCTTTCAGGTATTGCACATACCGTTGATCTTCCTCTGCTTGAGCCAGATCTGCATATTTCTTGTCCATACGGGATCTACCCATAATGGCATCAAAGCGTTTCGCACTTACCACAACGGGAAAAACATGGCGATGGTCCAAGAATCTTGTGTGTCCCGGCGGAGCCGCACAAGCTTTGTTTAGCAACATTATTGATTATGTACAAACTTAAGGAAGGAATTATGAAATATTGTGTAGAAATGTTATATGTAAATGTTGGACGTTTAAGTTATTCCATACGTTCTGAACTAAATCTGTACTGTGTACTTTGTATGTGTATTATGTTTAATGCGAGTATTTTCAAAATGAAAAGCCAACTGTACTGGACTTGAAACTTAACTTTCAAACAGATTGATTATTTATCGCTTACTGACAGTTTAATTAAAGAAAATTAAACTGAGCTATAACAATCATTTTAAGCTGTGACCGCTATTAATGGAAGGAAGGATATTCGGTGCTGCAGCAGAACACACAGCAAGAACCCAAAAACAACAGCTTATTCTCCCACATCCTGTCTGTGGCCTGTCAGTTGTCAGTACCACAAATTATCTGACATGTTGTCAGCATTAAAAATACAAATACAGAAATTATAAGTTATTGTATTTAGCAGAAAATGCGTAGGAAATGTTATTTAATTGATTAACATTTAAGTGATTAAAATCAAGAAATTTAAGCAATAGGCTCTTACAACCAAACCTAGGACTTTCACTAGAAAGGTTCATTAGTTAAAAATACTACTTTGTAAAAATAATTTATCTTGCACTTTATTAAGAAAAAAGTCGCAAAGTAACCGTCATTACAATATTTCGTATGTATGATAATAAGATAATAAATTGGGTTTACGGGAAACTCAGCCACACAACAGTTGGTTGTGACCAAACCAATATCGAGTGCTGTTGCTTCAAGAAACATTATGTTTTGTTTAGTACATAAATACTTTCTGTAACCGAATAATTGCTTATTCACATTTGTTCATCCACATAAATGTGGAAGCTTGGACGTTCGATTAAAGTGATATGAAGTTGACTCTTTGTTGTTTACACAATTTGACAGAAAAATAACTGAATGTTGATTTTAATAAATTTCAATAATTACTTACTAGCACTTTAATCAATGTTGCAAAAATTCAGATAGTTTACATGGTTAAAATCATCATCATGATGATGACAGCAAAATAAGCTTTATGTAGCTCTTTAAACATCATTATCAAAATGGGGTTTCCTTTGGGTATTATGCTAATGTAATATATTGTTGATGACGCCTTCAGTGGCAATTTCTTGTTAGCCAAATTGGATTTATGTTGGTTAACTCCAAAACACTCGAACGCACACAAAACGCAACCAACATTTTTGTATGTTGTTGTCTTCAGTTTTTGGCATTGCTTGCCGCAAAGCGTTAGCCAAAAAAAGTTTAAAAGGGTTATCACTACGATATCGCATACCAGCACACTTCTATCTGTGTGTGTGTGTGTGTTGGTGTTGGCGTTGGCCTGGTTAAGATTTTACCCTTCAGCACATACTGTTCGCTGCATATATTTTTTTTTATATTTAAGTATGTAAATATATATTTATATATATATATGACTTTTCTGTGCGCTGCTTTTGACGTTTATTATATTGCATTAAACATATTTGTATTTATTCTCCTTGTAGCAGCATTTTTTTGACTTTCTGATGGGGCTTTAAATATACATAGAGCAACGTCTGCTCCACCCTCTATCACTCCCCCTCTCTCTTTGTCTCTGTCTGTGTGTGCTTCGTTTGGTGTGTGCTAATTTGAAATGCGGTCGCATGTCGCCTGCTTTTCTTTGTGAATGTTTGTGTGGCTTATATGGCGTTGACACGCGCTGTTTGTATATGTGTCTATGTGTGCGTGTGTGTGTGTCTGAGTGTGTGTGATTGTATTTGGCTGGATTTTTTGGATTTATTTTAATGCGTTTATATTTGGCTCAATATGCTATGGTATTGGCGACACATACACATGTAACAGTATGTGTGTGTGATGTCTCTCGCCCAATTCATGAATTATTTATCGATATGAACCAAAAATAAAAAATAAAACGGAAAATCAACAACATTGTATAGAAGCCGCAGACAGAAAAGTTTTGCAATTGACTTTGACAGCTGTTTAAACTTGTGATCGCACACAAATACATATTAAAGCACACACACACACTTACAAACACATACTTGCCTACAAATTTTGACAGCCAAAAAGAAGGCAACATAAAGTGCAAATTTAATTAAGAAAAAACATTTTTACAGTTATTGAATATGTGGTATTTTTAATATCAAGCTAAATATTTTACAAAATATTTGTAAATTTTACACACATACACATATACGCGCATGTATTTGGCATCACTTATCTGCTATTCATCAGCATAATCTTTTTATATGTTTTTGCATCTCTTAAACTGAAAATTCTGCTGGCAAATTCCGCTGCCATTCCAGGTGCCTTTTGTTCCTTTTAGCTGACAATTGAAATGGCCAACACACGTGTAAAAACCACAATAATGATATAAAGACAGGCAAATGTACAATGCTCTGTGCAAGAAAGGGTAAACTTGCAGCAAGTACGCCTATGATTTACAGATAGTTACACTCCAGGGTATATTTGAGTCTATCAACTGTAGGTGCAGCACTTCACAATATAAACTACAATATTCTGTGTTGAGCAGGCGACACTCAGAAAGACAGCGGGATATATTAAGCACTGCGGGCGGTTGTAAATGTGTATGTGTGCTTTTGTTTCGTGTTCCGTGTATGTGTGAACGGAAACGGAAATCAGATCAGAGAGCTTGTATGGTGGTGGTTGCTGCCAAAAGGTGGCGTAGAATCGTAAACAACCACAGTGCACATTAACGGAAAACGCGTAAAAAAAGGGCAACGTAAAACCACGACTAACAAATAAGAAAACAATGCGAGAAATGAAGATAAATGCGCAAATATTGCGTAACCGCACTGTTGGCCAGAAATAAACTCCTCTCTCACACTCACACATTCTCTTTTTTTTTTTGGCTCACGGCTCGGGTTGTTAAAAGCAAATCCACAATACGCGTTTTTTGTCGAAAAAAGAGCTTTAAAGACATCTTCATAAGCCGCTTGCAATGCAAATTCTCCACCGAGTCTCCACGAAGTCAAAAGTTGTGCGAAACTTAAACAAACTTCAGCTTAAACAAACAAACCGTAAGAAAATCGCAAAATAAATAAGTAAAAAGCGACAAGGCGTCACACAAGTACGGAAAAAATTGAAAAATCTATTCAATTTTCGACAGCTGCAAGGCGGAAAAAATGCGGCAAACTTTTCAGCACTCTATCTGTTTTTGTTGAGGCAATAAGCGCAACATCATAAAAAAATAGATATAAAAGTGCATTAAGCAGTTAGTTGAAAATAAAAAAAAAAACTCTGAATAAAACCGCCAAATACAGCCACAAACTTTTTCAAGAATTTAAAAACTAATGGTATTCACGGCTTGGCTAGGTAACAAAAACACAACAGAACAAGGAGTTTGTTTATGGTCGAGTGCGGTCGACTATGAGATATTCTAAGCCCTAGACCTTACCGTGTGATCATGCATACTCTACCGCGCTAATGATTGAGACTAAACTTCAATCTGTCATATGTCCGGTATTTGTCAACCGCTTTTCATTTGTTCATCTTACTTGTTCTGCGTATGACTTAAGAGAAGCTATGTTCGAAATTTTTACTCTACCTCTTATAGTCTCTGAGATCAACGCGTTCATACAGACAGACACACATGGGAAATGACAATATCGACTCGGCTGTTGATGCTGATCAAGAAAATATATATATATATTTATGGGGTCGCAGATGCTTTCTTCTGTCTGTTACATACTTTTGCAAAATTCCATTATACCCTTTTTACCCATTTTTAATGGGTTCAGCGTATAAAAACGCATCCAAAGTACACAATGTGAGATTTTTTTCTGAAAATTTCATGGAAATGCGTTTTTTATGTTACAAAAAAGTATGAAAAAAATTTGCAGCATGTTATCACTGTTGAAATATCAAATACACACGGAAATATTCGATGGCATGTCAAATTGTTAAAGAAAAAAAAAATACTACAAACATATATTTTTAATAGGTTCATTGGGATTTAGTTTTATAAAGCAATTTCATAAATTGATGTGGCTGCAACCGAAAAAACGAACAGAAAAAAATCAAAAAAATAGAACCGAAAATAAATCCTTTAAGTATAATCCGCTTAACGTCTGTCATGCTTCACAAAAAGGTTACAAACGATAATATTCTGAAAGTTAAACTAAAACAGACGAGGCTGCAAAACAACACCACTAACAACAACAACATATTGGTCAACACAAAAGTTGTTGGAGAGGGGGGTTGAGGCAAACAACAAGATTGAAAACAAGAGCAAAGTGAGGTATTGGCCACAACGCGTGGTCTGCAAAATCTTGGGAAAATTTGCGAACTTTTTATTTTATTTTTATTTTTTATTTTTGCTGCTGCAACGAAAAAGTTCCAAAAGAGTGTTTGGAGCCAGATTTGAGGGTAGAAGAGAAAAACGACAAAAATGGTTGGCAAGAAGAAGACGAAGCGTTGCGTGCTTAGAAGGATTTCCTATTTGATTTTTATTTAATTTTATGCGCTTAATGTTCTTGAGCTGCTGACCGACAGAAGCGCAGAAGATTTTATTTTCGGGATAAGCTAAACGGCAACAAAAGCAAAACAACAAGGAGCATAATAACGATACAAAGGCCACTGACTCTATATATGAGGACTTATGGCAATTTAATAAACTTTGAATATGGGTTACCAGTAAAATGAACCGGTTAGTATTTATAAAGCTTGTAAAAAAGAAGTATGTGAGTGTTTTTATTGGGGAGTTCCTGTTATCCTTTTGAAAAGTCACACTATTTTTAGTTCATTTTCGTTATTGATAGGTGATTTTATATTACTAGAAATACTTTCAAAATCAAATATGAAAATATTTGCTTTTGCTTACTTTTGATTAAATTCTTGAATTTTTAGTGCAAGAGACTCTATCAAAGCATTCTCGATTTATTTTCTTCCCATAAGCATTAAGGGAAAAAAAATATAAAGTAAAATCAATTTTGTTTATCATGTCAATACAGTTGTATGCATTGCTTTACCCAACCATCTCAACAGCTATCTCTCTCGCTCTCTCTCTCTCTCTCTCTTTTCTCTCTCTCTCGTACCCTACTTGGTTCTTGGGCGCCCGTTGTCTCGAACATGTTTGTGATTTGTGCGCTTGTGTTGTTTGGTTGGCTGGCAGCAAGACAACAAAATTATTTCAAAAACTCTTACACTGGCATAGAGCACAGTATCATCGATTATTTAGACAGCTTAAAAAGCACTTATGGCACAACAAGCTGTAAACAAAATACGTACGTTTAAAAGTGAGACTACTGCCCTGACCCTTGACCACCCAAAACAACCATATACAAATACATTTTGTATCGTTCTCGTGTCCTTCCAAGCACTTTCCATTCCATTTGAATAGTGTTTTTTTTTTTTTTGATCACAGTTGCAGCATTGTAAAGAATATGTGAATAACTAATAGCTAACGAACCCGATCTATAAATATTTAAAAATATTATTCTGCATTTACAAACATTTGCCTGACACCTCCTACACTAAATACGTATAATTAAGTGACATCAGTCATGCATTGTTACTGCTAAATACAAAATACAAAAATATACTATTACTGCTCAAGTAGATGCAACATTGGTAAAAAAAAACATGCTTGAATATTATAGGAAACTTTTTTTTTTTAATTTGCATTTTTTCCTGTTTGCAACACTTCAATCAATAAATCATTTCCTGTCATAAGAATAAAATCTCTTAGTTGCAATCGGTGGCTTTAAAATAAATATTTACAAAAAAAATTGTACAAACAGTTGACAGCGAAATACCCTGTTTAAGAGGCTAAAAGCATAAAGAAGAGGGGAAAAAAATAAAATTTGTCAATGAAAGTATTTTTAAAAGCAAAAATAATACTGCCTTTAAAATAAAATGTATTTATTACATGTAGTCATGGTTGTGCTTTATATATAATACTGCATTACAATACTGCTCAAAATACATTGAAGACAAGACATTTAATTGAGTATTAAATATTTCTAGGGTATACATATAAACAAATGTCTGTAGACAACATTAAGGGACTGACTTTTTGCCAATACAAACAGGATGCATGTAGTTTTTTTAGTTGTTAACAAACGAAAGTTGAAGCGTTTTTTATTATGAATAGAATCGAATGGTTTATTATAGTATCTGCTTCCTTTGCTTGGCACGCTACTTTCAATTGATGCTCGCTTCTGCACGTTCTGGCTGAGCTAAGCTAGAAAATCTATTTCCCTTTGTCCGACTCTGGGGAATAGTCGCTACTGGGTGACTAATGCTCACTAGTCGCTGGTAAATAAATTATTTCAGGAGGAGTTGTCAGCAGCACAAGTCCAATGGCTAGCGACGCAACACAAATTATGATAAGCAGTTAAGCATAATCGGCCATGTAGCAATCAATGTGAATCCCAAATCCCAATTGAAAAACCGAGTGTGAGCAATATTAAAGTTCAAAGCGGGGTTTTTCTTTTCAGCTACCAGCTTTGCTTGTTTTGGTTCTTTGCCAAGGACATGGTCAGCATTTTCCGCTCTTTTTCTTTCACTCTCGCTCACGTTCCTTTATATTTTAGTTTGCTGCTTGGACTACGAAATAAATTCACTTAGATGCCTGTCGACAAACTTCGTTTGCCAATTTTAATTTTTTTTGTTTATTTTTTTTTTCATACAAATAAAAAATAAACAAATAAAAGCGCAGCAAGCAATACTCTGCAATGAAACGTGCCAAAAAGTTGCTTATACTTATACAAAATCCCTCTCTCTCGGTCTCTCTCGCTCTCTCTCTCTAACTCACTCTCACACAGATGTAAATATGTTGGCATTTGTTGGTGCAGAAACCAACAGCCAAGCCGGAAAATCGCCTTGAAATGTGTCTGAGACACAAATTCAGCGCTTCGTTTGCTATGAATTATGGAAGATAGCAAAATATTAGTTTTTTCTGCCCACACATAAACACACACAGAGTCTGCCAAAAGCATAGTCTGTAATGCATCTGGGTAAATATTGAATGTTCAACCCAAAATTATTCTATTACAAATGTATATGTGAAATAAAGTTTTTGTGCAAATAAACTTTACAAAGTTTTTATAAGCTTGCAAATATTTTTGTTTGAAAAAGTATTAAAGTAAAAAGGGTTTTTATTTGTAATTGAAACGAAAACTATATAACAAAATTGTTCAACATATGAAAATGCTTGCAATTTCCAATTTTGTTCATAGTGAAAGTTTTCAATAAATCGTTTTAAATAAATATGACACACTGAATAAACTGTTTAATAAAATTAAAATATTCATATGAAACTAAAATAATTGTACGCAAAAATAAAGCAACTTAATAACATAAACATAAAGCAATAACATACGCTTAGCTGCTCACTTATTTAAATTAAAGTTTTTCATAAGCTGCGTTATGTAAGTAAACGCAATGTTTATTGGGCAAACATGCGTTTCAATCGAGTGACCTCCAATAGCTAAATAGCCTCGGGCTTGGTCGGATAAACACATGCCAATCGAATAGACTCAACGGACCGGAAACCCAACCCAAAACAAAAAAGAAAAAAACAAGTAAGAAGTCTCTAGTCGAGACATCCCGACTACACTATACCCTGAACCCCATACTTTAAGTGTACAGTTTTGCAAGTTTGTGTGTGTGTGTACGCGTATAGTGCATACTTTCTTAACTTCAATTCTCCATATGTCCGGTTTCAATAAATTTTTCACAGATTGTCATTATTTCGTCTAATGTCTCAAAAGTTTTCCAAATTCAATATGTTGTTGTTATAGTCTCTGAGACAGACGGACATGGCTATATCGACTCGGCTGTTGATGCTGATCAAGAATATATATACTTTATGGGGTCGGAGATGCTTCCTTCTGCCTGTTACATACTTTTGCACAAAACCATTGTACCCTTTTTACCCATTTTCAATGGGTTCAGGGTATAAAAATGGAAGAAAAATGTCAACTCCAAATGCAACCCAATGGAATGGGAAAGTAAAATAAAGCGACAAAAACCTAAAAGAAATAGAAGAGAAATCAACTACCGAACAGTGCCATCGAATCATCTGTTTGTAAGTGGCATGGTTTGGTGGTAAGTTGGTTTTAAGTACACCCCTAAATTTGTTTGCCAAATTAAACTAGTGCGCTTGGCAAATAAAGTGTGAGTCCGTGGGTTTAACGGTTAGCTGGTTGGTTTGCAAAGCGGTTCGGTTAGTGTCGTCCCCTGATGACAGTCCACTGTAAATAGAGCACTAAATCTAGATAGAGATCTATGGACAAACAAGATGCAGTCGAGCCAGGCGTTTATTATTGTTTGCCACTGAAGCGTCACACACGGGACACGAGCACTATCATCATCATCAGCATCAACAGCGCATCATCGGCCACTCGACCAAACACACACACACAAGCGGAAGTCAAAACAATGAAGGCCAACCAGCGGAAACTGCACACACACACACACAGGGAAGAGAGCGCGGAAGGGAGATAAGCTTGAGAGAGGGTAAAGGCATTTAGAAACCAAACAAAAGGCGGGAAGCGTGACATTTTGTTTGGAAGCCAGACGAGGGTTCTCGCTTCTGTTTTGAATGATGTATAATTGTGTGAAGCCCTCGGGGGAGCAGAAAAAAAAAACGGAAGAATTTTAAGTGTGGCCAAATAGTTTGCTTTTGCTGGTCAAAACTTTGCCTGAGCTGGGGAATCTGGTTTTTTCGCTCTCTCTTTCGACAAATACGAGCATTAATTGCCCCAGAGATATATATCAAACTGGACAGCGTTGTGGAAATATGCTGACCCAAAGTTAAGCAATAAAACTTGAGGCTTGATGCTTGCACCCCAGAGAGAGAGAGACACTAGAAGCTTTAGCGTTAACACATTTCCCACAAAGTTGTACAGTGAGTATACGCAATGAACAGTATAGTAAGTATACGCATAACAAAGTATAATTAAAGTACGAGTGAAAACTGAATAGAAAAAGACGACAACAAAAGAAAAGAAAAGAGAGAGGGCGTGGGAGAGGGAGAAGAGAGAAAGGTGAATAAATGTGGCGTCAAATTGAATGACCAGCAAGCAACTGACACAGTTCGCAGGACGAAGAACGACGTTAGACGCCAGACAGATGGCACGGGTTTTGGGCCAAAGCGAAAACGAAATGGAATTAAAGATGACTCGAGAAAAAAAATAAAGCAATAAAAGTTGGAGGTGGATGAAGATGAAGAAGCTGTAGCTGAATTCATTTCAAAAATGCAAGATGCCGTGAAGACGCTGATAAAATGAAGTAGATTTCAGCCGGAATTATAAACAGCTGTAAGAAAAGGTAACAAGCAGGAGCAGCATCATCAAAAAAAACGAAGGTATAAAACGCCAACGCAGGCCAACTGTCCACTTTGGCCGGAAGCAAGCACAGAAAAGGGCGGACAGTTGGACAGTTTGCACGTTCTTGTTACCCCACTCACAGTTTTGTCAAATGAATGAAGAGGTGTCTGCGAGGGCCAACAAAAAAAAAAATAAAAAAATTCTGGAAATGAACAAAATTACATCAAGTGCTGGAATTTGTGCTCTTTAACAATGCAGGAAAGAAAGGCGAAGATGAACAAAATGGAAGAAAATGAGGGAAAGAGCATCCTCAACCATTCAGTCAAATGTACTACAGATTCGAGTTGTCCGTGCTGGTTTCGTGTCCAGCACAAAAGCCCTGCCCCAGGATATGAAGTTGCTCAACGAATGCGTACTAATTGAAATGCCTGCAGGGCTTTCGATGCATTCAGTCCGCTGAAATCGATCCATTTTACTGCATTGTGTCCATAAGCTTTAAATGAATGACGGTCAGTTAACATAGAAAGGATGAAATCCACCGGATTTTAGAACTAAAGCAACTTTTCAATCACGCACACATTTCGCTAAGAAAAACAACAGCATAAAATCTCAATTAAATTCCATAACTTTTGTTACAGCATTTCGACAAAGAAAAGCCATAAAATTCCAGTTAAATAAACTCAATGAAATATTGAAAAAATTGAATTACTGATACTATTATTATGGATTTTATTGTTTTGTTTTTTTTGGTAGTCACAGAATTCTATGATACAATTAATATTGGGCTTTTCAAGAGACATGCATTTAATTTTGATAAATTATTGTTTGGTGCCCAGAGAGCGAGACAGAGAGGCCAATAAAACACACACAGATAACAAGAGGAGAAGTGAGAAAGAGAAAAAAAATAGAGAAAAATAAAATAAATGCTTCGTTAGAACCTTTTGTGTGTCGGTGGGCATAATTTAATATTTTATTGAATGAATTTTTCGTGATTTCATATTCATATTACACAGAAAAACACACACACGCACACACAAGAAATAACTAACCACTAGAAATAACAAAATCACAACGACAACACACACTCAGACAAATTTAATGAGAGACCCTAAAGGAGTCAGAAAAATATATGTATGTATAAAAAATTGTCCATATATGTGTATTCTTGTGCAAATTATTGTCCTGCCCACATAGACACATACATATGTGTATGGTTGTGTGTGTGGTGAGTGTTGATTTACATTTTTGATTTATTTCATATATTTTAGCCTGGTCGCTGGGTGTCATCGTCTAGGCAGCAACAATCCTCCCCATCATCATTCACACACAATATTGCTGCCCATAACTTTCATGCCTTCATTTGTATTTTTCTTGATTTTCCTTTTTGGTTTGGTTTTGGTTTGTGTTTTTTTTTTGTTCTTGCTCTAGCTAAAAGCCTCTCGTTCATTGTTGAAATTTATCGCAGCTTTATTTCTCTTTGTAAGCGTTTTATGCTTTATTTCGTTTGCTTTTCCGTTTCCGTTTTTAGTTGAAGTATTTATCACAGCGCTGTGCCACTTGGCCTAGTTTAGGTATTTATCATACGCACAGTATGCCAAACAAACTAATCCCTCTGAGAGTAGACAAAATAAACAAAAAAAGGCAACAGCAAGGCAAAGAAAGCATCTAACCAGTGATTAATGATATTTTTCCTAACAATCAGTAAACAATCAATATTTAAATTCATTTTATTTTTTGTGTTAAATATTTAATAAAATTTAACTAATTAATGAGATTAATGAATGACTTTAATAAGCAATATACTTTGAATCATCTTTCTCGCCGTCAACTTTGCACATATTGAATTATGGTGGATTATCTTCTTATCAATCATTATTGAAGCTTCACGTTCATCGAGAGTTCAGTTGACATTAATGTTTCATTGACCACAAGAAGTCAGCATAATTGGCAATTTCTGGCACAATGCAAGTGCTTTAACACCGAACAACGCACAGCAGAAGAGAGAAGTAAGCCAGATGAGTAGAGAAGAGCTCAAAATTTATATGCTTAGTACTTACTGCAAAATATTTTAAAGCAGGAATTATGTTAACGACAAGTTTATTAATTATTGGGTTCGCCCTAAGGATACACACAGCAAGATATATATATATATATACAGTGTAATAGTGAGCGAGAGAAAGGACTTTCTCTGGCAGAGTCAGGCATTTGAATACAACATCGCAGCATAAAACATACCATACGGATGTTTTAGTCTAATTTATTGTACTTTTAACAGTAGTAAGACTGTGTAATTGTTTAACATTGTGTATGTGTGTGTTAATGTACGTGTACTTATGTGTGTAATCAGGCTTATGCAGCTACTTTAGACAGTCGGATGAGCACTAACAGATCCTGCATGAGAATGCTCTTATAGCATGCAAAGAAACTCAAGTTGAAGTCACTCAACTTCCTAATTAGTGTTGGCTGTAACATAAATACTAAAACATTCCTTCAGGCATTTAGTTTAGTCTAAATGCACTCTGTCCTTGCACACACAGTGTACCTGTGTCATGTACTTACTTTGTGTGTGTGTTACGTAAAAGTAAATATAATATATGGATAAATACATTGCAGGAGAGTTGGCTTTGCAGTATGCACAAATAACAAGTTAAGGATATAAATTATAGATCTTAGCTTAATTAAATGATTGCACTTTGAATTATTAGTCGTAATGTGTTCTAACTGAGTGACAAAATAGAAATACACAACAAATGAATCGAACATAAACAAGTTTTCGTACAGCCACACTAATTGTCTATCCCATTATCACATTTCTTACACTTAAACACTTTATTAATATCACAATCAGGGCCCATTTGTACAAAACTTCCTAACCAAAGTTGACAGCTTAAGCAGCACACAATGAACGCAGTTGTTCGAGTCATTGACAGTCAATTATCATTGACATATAACAGTTAATTTAAATGGCCCAAAACGACGCATTTCGATATCCTCATAATGTGTGATTGAGCTGAGCGGAACCCGAAAGGCATTTGTGGCTTTTTCGTTTCAGTTGTATGTTCACGAAAATTGAGCGGAAATTGAACATCGAACTCGAAAAGCCAATTAGGCATTGTGACATTATTGACTTTTCTATTGTGCATGTTTTGGACAATGTAATTAACGATTGAATCAGCCGAATCGCACTTATCACATAAAGAATTTTAACTAAACTTGAGGGCAATCATCTAAAGTTTCATAAGTTCACTTCTGTAATTACAGCAGCCAACATGATACGTGCTGACTGGCACTTGTAATGCATATCAGTTTCAGTTGCCGGACATAAAATTCCCCAATGTAAAATGTCCTTATGGCACCCAAGAGAAGAACATAACACAACACCCAAAATGTTTGTTGTTGTGCATATTTTAGCAAGTGCTAGCATAAAATAGCACAACCAAACATTATCATGGCACAAACATACTTATGTACTATATATATCCACGAAGATATTCACTTAATTATAGATGCGACACGCAGACCATTCAGACCATTCACTGGACCATCAAAAGGAGGCGTTCAGCCCTGCGGTTGTCTGTGTCCTGTGTGCTGTCTCCAGCGGGCAGAATATTAATGCAACACAGAGAATGCGGCCTGAAGCTGATGTCTGGTAGAGTTCAGGTTCATTTGGGGGCCCATTCGATGTCACACAAGGCAACAGCAATAAACTAACAATTAGACCGAAAATAATAACACAAGATAAACACGCGCAACACGCACAGGATACACAAAAAGGACACTCAAAAAAACCAAAAAAAAAAAAAACATTTTCAAACCCAGCTTTATATTTTTGATTTCCTCAAATTTATTTATGGGTAGATTTTTTAATTAATGTAAGTGTTTATTTAGCAATTCTATACATTTGTTCATATTATATTATGAATAAAGTGATTCATTTTTAATTAAAGTTTGCAACAAAGCTTAAAAGTCTAACTGACACATAACTTATTCAAGTATAAAACATTTCGGTCAACATTTATTGTATAATAATAAACTGAACATAATAAAAATCATTTATTGCTGATAAACCAAGCACTAAAAGTCAAACTTATCAATGCACTTCTGTGATTAAACTCCAATAAATAAAAATGTTTGTATGCTTTGAATAAAAGTAAAAAAAACAGTAGGAATACTCTAGTCGAGAAATCCCGACTAGACTATACCCTGAACCCTATACTTTACGCGTACACTCACTGCTTGCAAGTATGTGTGTGTGTACGTGAATAGTGCATACTTTCTTAACGTCAATGCTCCATATCTCAACCGATTTCAATAAAAATTTTACACATTCTCGTTATTTCGTAATGTTTCAAACGCCGGCTAAACGTATTCCAAATTCAAGATTTTGTTGTTATCGATCACATGTGTATATCGGAAACGGAAAGAGTTATCGAAAATTTGAAACAAACTTGTACTGCCTAGGGATTAGGCGAGCTAATGTTCCAAATCTGGAGTCTCTAGCTCTTATAATCTCTGATCAAGAATATATGTACTTTACGTGGTCGGAGATGCTTCCTTCTGCCTGTTACATACTTACAAACCATTATACCCTTTTTACCCAATTTCAATAGGTTCAGGGAATAATAATAATAATAATAATAATGAGACAATTTTTTAAAAAACTATTTGTTTCCCACTGCCAATTGGGAAAATTAATTAGTGAATTAGAATGCACGAATGAGTTTAATTAGCTTAAAATTAAAAATTCGCAATGCAATTATACATAAAAAATAATCTCACTGACCTACACTTTGCAAAAAAAAAAATGTGATTAAATAGAAGAGGTCTGCAAATTTTGGCTATTACATTGAAATAGCAATCTGAGCAACAACAAACCTAAACTAGTTGGACAAACTCCCAAAACTACATAACTTGCAATTGCAACTTGCAGGTGGCAGGTGCAACAGAGAGAAAAATATAGAAATAAATGTCATAAAGCGCGTCAAGCAAATGTGTGAACGAGTTGTGAAATTGGACTGTTTGTTGCTTACAACAGGCAGGACTTGAACTTACCATTCACATCACACGCGTCCTCACTATATATATATATATATATAGTATATATATATATATATGTATGTGTGCTTGTGTGTGTAAGCCGCTAGTTAACCAACAAGCGACTGCTGCCGAAACCAATAAAAAATGTAGATAAAGGAGTTTAGCTTAAAATTGTTGCGGCAAGTTGACTTCCGTATCCGGTTCGCGCACGACACCGTTGCTATTGTGGTTTAACAAAATGTTGTTGTCAAAACTAGCCAAAAATTTGTTGTTGTTGGCAGTCAGCACAAATTTTCTGACAGCAGCAGTTTTGCAAGTAACGGGCAAACAACTGGCTGCAAGTGCTAACTCAGTCTGTTGTTTGTTGTAGTCTGTGACAGGCTGGCCGAAAAATGTATATATATATTTAGTTTTAAAGCAGTCGTTGCAAACGTGTTACAGCAACTGCCGCAAAATTCCGGCCAACTTACGAGCGCGCACTTAACTTTCACGGCTAACTTTGCCCGTACACACTAACGGCACTTCAATGGAAACTTTTACTTTTTTTTTTTTTTTTTTTGATTATTAACTTTGACAGTTTGGCTTGTTCCAAGTACTTGTATTGGGCCCAATGTCCTAAGAGATTTTTTTTTTTACTAATTCATAATTTATTTCTCTTAAGACACGTCTTAAGTTTGCTTTTAGTAGCTTCAAAAATGTATCAAAGTTTTTTTTTGCACTGAGTCTCCGACTTGAAAAAATCTTTTGCCGCTTTTGCAACCGCTCCGTCTTAGGAATCACCGCAAACTGTTTGCCAGTGCCCAAGTCCCAGGACCACGCAGCATCACTTTTGACCAGAATGCAGCATCCTACTGTGCCACACAAAGAACATCGACTCATTTTATGAATGGTGCGATGTTTCGCGCTGTGAAGTGAAACGTTTCGGCATTGAAACACATTTAGCGCATGCGCCACGCGGCGTATACAAGATTTATGACAGTTCCGGCGACAACAGCGAACATCGAGCACGTGGCGCCCCCAACAAGTGCGATAAGCGTAAAAACACGCGCTGCAACACCAGCAGCACGCAAATTTGGTCTCTTGTCTAAGGTCAGGGACACACACGCCGACGACGTAGTAGCTTCAACGTTCAGTCAAATGCTTGCGGTGTGTGTGCGATGTTTGCCCAATACCACTGTACAAACGCCAAGGCAAAAGCACTTCTAACAACATGAATATAATGGTTTTTGGGTTTTTAATAACTTGGGTTTTTAATAACTGTTGCATAAAACATTACAAAAAAATATATATATAGTGACATGTTCAGATCCCTCATGTCCACTTTCTATTAATATAATCATAGCAGTCAAGATAAGATAAGCATAAAGAAAGAATGCAACTACCAAAAAAGACCCCTACATAAATGGCAGGTAAAAGTAAATAACCAGACCATGAGATAAGAAGCAAGTGCGAGAATTCCTTATATATTAAACCACTAGCATAAGTAGAGTCACATTTTGTAGACCAATCTGAGAAGACGTATTTTTGAATAAAGAATTGTATTTTTTACTAATCGAAACCGTTGTCAGACTTTTAATTATATATATAATGAATACAAAAAATGTCAGCTGAAAATATATATATATAAATATTTATACAAATAAAATACTTTATTTGCAAATTGCATTGATTGATATATAATTTATTAAAAATTGTATAAAAATCATTTTATCGTAAACATTTTTATTTGATTTATTTAAATTGTTTTTCTTCTTCATTCATTTAACATCTCTCAATTATGTGTTGCAGTCTAACAGACCACAAGTTAGTTACACAGACCAAAAACCAAACCAAACACGAAACAACAACACGCAATGCTTACACAAATTCCATCCACTTGATGACTTTTAACTAGACAATTAACTGCGCGATTCGGGTTTTCATGGAGCCTGCGGGTGTGTGTGTGTGATTGTAATTATAATGTGCCTCATCAGGTGTCAATTTGGTTAGAGTTTTGTACCGCATGACCGAGCACATTAACCGAAGCCAGACGGTCAGCTAACCGAAGCTGAAACCAATACCCGCAACCAAAACATACACCTACACACGAAACCAAGGACTTGAGCATACACTAATTTCATTAATATTAACTCAAACTTGTGGTAAGCAGTCGTTAAAGCAATTTTGTTTAAAGTAGCTAATAGAAACTGGAAAAGGGCAAACTTGTCTCACATTTGCATTCTCTTATTTCCATGGCAATTATTAAGTTTGCCTTCTCAGACCTCTTTATTTGCATTTACAACTATATATATATATATGTATATATATACAACTAGTATTCGTTTTCTTTATATTGCAATAGTAGAACATTTTCCGCGCACCAAAATGATTTTTTTGTTTTTTTTTGTTTTTAAAACAGTGTTGCTTTTGTTGCTGTTGTTGAATGTAATTTAATGTTAATATATGCATGCAGTTCAACCCTCCTCCAAGCTGGACCATAGAGGGAATTCCAACAGCATCAACGTTGTTTTCTAGGCGAACCCACAAGAGGATGAGAGTGAGAGAAACATAGAGAATATGGGATAGGGAGTGCATAAATTACTGAGGCAGGCACATAGCATTAAGGGCGCATAACAATAAAACTGAACAGCTCTAAGAACAAAGTTCGCCAGTAGTGTTCATTATTAAGCAATTTTAAATTTCGGTTTAATCCGTGTTCCGGAGAGCATTTGGGATTTGTTTGAAAGTGCAAAAAGTTAACAATAAAATATATATGCACAAAACTGTACAGCTTTCATATGGAACAAAATGCTTAAAAAGAGCAACAAATATTTGTTTAGTTTTTAAGCGTTTTAGTTTGATTACAAAAAGTTTTAACAATTGGACTTCAAACCGAATGCTTAAAATTACAAAAAGTTTCTGACGCACTTTTAAGCATACACAGGTGAATTTCCAGAATGAAAATAGTCATAATCTTTTATTCGTTCATTTTGTTTTTTTAGTTTTCAAAGAATGAAATGAATGAAAAAATGATAAACATATGGTCAGCGAAAAAAGGCTCCCAAGTATTTTATCTATTAACCGTCACTCGAAAGGCAAACAAATTAAAATAGGTAGATATAGATAAAGACAAATTATACGAAAGAGATTTTTTTCGAGGCAAAACAAACATCGCATGATAAATACGTATTTCACAGAGAGCGTGCCCCAAGCTGACTTATCTACTAAATATGCTTTGTCAGGCTAACTTGGTAACAAAAAACCAAAGAGCCAACACTTTAAATACGATAGGTGAAGACTGATCTGTTCCTATCAAGTAATACAATTTTTCTAAAATAGTATTTTATTATTATAAATAGAACACAAGTCATGTTGCTCGAACAATGTTGGACAGAAAAATTGTGTTTTAGAATTGTTTGACCTACATAGTTATTTATTACTTCGATAAAATCCTATTTATACTAAAGATATTTTGTTGAAATTTGGTTCTTTGAATGTTTCCCCTCTTAAGTATCGCAGCACTTCCATGATATTTGTATCGGGTGTTGGTGGTGCGAAGTTCAACGGCTTTAGTGGTATGATAATAAAATGAGCTAATCTTATGATATATAAAGGCAGTCGTTGGAATTAGTGGCATTATTCAATATTCAACTTACATTGGAACAGACAAAATGGCAACCAAGGCAATATTTCCCACGTACTACGATGCAGAGACCAAAATTTGGAGCGGCATGAAGAGCCGACCATTATACGATCCTGACTGCTCGGTGGGCGAAGTGATTTACTCAACGCTCAGGAACTGGCCCGATCACGTTATTCAGGTAAATAGCAGAAAGGACAAACAACGTGAGGCTCAGTTTTAATAGTCGTCTTCCAACGAAGTAGATCAACGATACGGACGGTAGAAGGGTAACTAGTACCGAGTTGCGTGAATGGGGCGTTCGTTTGGCTATCTACCTGAAAAAGGAAAAACTAACGCAGGAGGATGTCGTTGGTATTATTGGTGCTTCCAGCAATTATGTTGCTCCTGTGGTTTTAGCCTGTTTCTTGGATGCCATACCGTTCCATGCGGTAAATGTGACTAGGGATGCAAAGACAGTGCTCCACGTGTTTGAGGTTAGCAAACCAAAGATAATGTTCTGCGATGGTTCAGACTACGAACGCATCAAGGAGGTCACCAAGTCCTGGGCACCCAAGATTGTTTTACTCACTGGTCACGTTGAGGGTGTGACGAATGTTGAGGAACTGATTGCGCCCACACCGGAGGAGTTTTTCTTTCAGTGAGTAACAATAATCGTTAAGACAAGTAGATTACATAGTGAATGTTTATGTCTTAGACCCGCAGCGTTAGATACGGATGGTGATCAAACAGCACTCATTTTGTGCTCCTCGGGCACATCTGGACTGCCTAAGGCAGTGCACTTGTCCCACAAATACGTAACAAAAATTGCACCGTAAGTATTCAATATAGTTTTGGCTGTTTCCTCATATATATAACCTCATATCATATTTTCTTAAAACCTTTACAGATTCTGCAAGAGCAATGATATTATATTGACACACGCTACCGTTGATTGGGCGACAGGTTTCATTTGCCTTGCTGTTAGTTTCATTTATTGTGTGCCTCGCGTGATATTCGGTGGTGGCTACGAAGCAGGGAGCTTCGTTGAATTGATACGCAAATATAAGGCAACTGCAATTGCCATGGCACCGTGGCAGGCGTACGAGCTATTTACCCATCCGTCAGCCACCGAGGAGGATTTGGCCAGTGTGACCATGGCCGTTATAACGGGAGGTTGGATATCATTGAAGGTGTTGCAGCGGGCACAGGAACTGATGAAACAATGTGCCGTATTGTTCTCGTATGGCACCACCGAGACGGGTGTCGTAACTAGCAACATTGATCATCGTTTGGACAATGCAGTGGGTCGAATTTATCCGGGGTTGCGAATTCGGATCATCGATGAGCAGGGCAATAATCTGCCACACAATGAGGTTGGCGAGGTCCTGATCGACATTGGCACCACGTGGAAGGGTTATGTGGCGAATCCCGTAGACACCGAAGCTACCTATAAGGATGGATGGTTTAATCTTGGCGATCTGGGCTACTTTGACAACGACAACAATCTCTATCTCGTTGATCGCAAGAAGGATCTGCTCAAGTACAACTCCAAGCACTATTGGCCCAATGAGCTCGAACAAATCATTGCCGAGCTGCCCGATATCCTCAATGTCTGTGTCGTTGGTGTTCGGGATGAACGACATGGTGATGCTGCCGGAGCTTTGATCATCACGAAACCAGGATCAGCTCTCACCGCTCAAGAGGTAATCGAGCATGTAGCAAAACGTGTTGTCGTCGACTATAAGCAGTTACACTCAGGCGTCCAGTTTGTGGATAGCTTGCCAAAGAATTCGAATGGCAAGGTTCTGAGAACTCAGGCCAGACAGATCTTTGAGGAGAACATGAAGTAACTGTGTTTTTGCTACACATCTACATCTAAAATTAATTAATATATTTTTTTGCGTGTTGAAAGAGGTTTTTCCCCATTTGTTTGTTTAAATTAATACATATTTTGTAAGATAGGGAACGTATATAGATAAACACAATTGTTTTACTGCTAATCTAAATAAACAGTTTACTTCTAATATATTTTTTAATCATTTAAAAATTTTGCTAGTCATTGAACCTTGGAAATTAATTTAATCAAATTCAATTTCCTATGCTAAAGAGCTATACTTTTAATTGAACTTGTGTAGGTAAAAGTGGGCATTGGCAAGGTATATAAATGGCAATCTCTGTTACGTTACCTTAGCTAGAGTTTATGTTTGTTGGGAACATTAATTAATCAACGCACAACATATGATGTTATCATTTTGTTCAGAATTCAATTATGATATCTGGTAACTGTTCATAGTTCGTTAACGTTTAAGTTTCGATATAAGAACGAAATGTTTGATGAATGTAATTCAGAGATTTGGCTGAATATTTATTTAAATTTCAGTACAGCTTTTTTTTTATTAAACAACAAGCTTTAAATAAATTCAGAAATCTTTGTACAGGACCTAGCTTTGAATACAAACACTCAATTAGATTAAAAGATAATTCCATTAAAAATCAAATAAATATATCGAACAAATAATCCAAAACACATTTACTACTCTAAACAAATTTTCTTTTGAAGATGTAAGCTGTCGATAAAGTAAATTTATAGCTCAAAAGCGTGTGGAGAAACAGAACAATAAATAAACCGAGCATCAATCAATCAAATGCCAGTTTGTTCAATTCAAAATATCTTGAACACGTCAAACATACAGACAGGCCAACATCTAGACAGATCAGCAAATGCTTTGGCCTTAGCTATGAACGTATGTGTGTACAACTCGTATGGAAGTCACCGGAGTGCTGATTGCCAATGTCAATGCTTAGAGGGCTGGAAAGCGAACAGGTCGATTCGATTCGATGCGAGTCGAGTCGACCCAACTGCCACGTGCACATCTAAAATGCCAATCAAAGTCCGGACATGGTTGGCTTTGAAATTGACGGTTTGTCTAAGCTGAGCTCTTAAAGCAGACGTTAAGCCTTCCTTTTGAAGGCGAAACATCAAATGCAGGCGCTTAAAAACTATGCAACAAATGCGACATTGGCAAAATTTGCAGCCTAGACGCAGACAACCATTCAGCAATTTCGACGATTTGCGACAAGTACGCAAGGCAGTGAAGGCAGTGAAAGGAGGTACAAACCAAACATTTTTAAGCTGAAAGATTGTTTTTGTGGGCGTGGCAAGTGGCAAAGGCAGAGGCAGAAGCAGTGCCAGCAACTGTGCTTATGTTTTATGCGCGTTTATTTACGACTTGAAATTTGAATAATTTACGATGCCGTCGACTGGCAAAGAATACAGTACGCCGGGCATCCTGTGTATAACAATATTTCGAGAGGGCGTAAGTACATGAAACGTAAGTGCGCATTCGGTAAAATAAACTTAGATCGAGAATTAACAAAATGAGTATCGAAACATATATTAGACGTTGAAATAAAAACTCAAAATGTGAACTATTTATATTTTTTTCTAAGGAATTTATACTTTAAATATGTTTAATAATATAAGAACAAAATATAAAACTTTAAAATGTAATACTGTAAAAGTATTTTTGCAACTGTTAAAGTAATTTCTACAACTGATTTTAGCACACTTTTTGTTCGAGTGTAGTTTAGATACTACGCAGTGGACATCGTTAGCTCGAAAAGTGGTCACACAGTCGACGAAGCCATAAAAACATGGAACAGGACATGGAACATTGAATCTGTATTTCGGAGCGAACGCAATTGGCTGTGGCCATTTGGCAGTTGCGTGTTAGAAAAGGGGAGGGGTGGATGGTGAGGGGGAGAGAACGGTGGGAGTGGTCGCTGCCAAAAAGCGCGCGCTTGAATGTAGCGTAAAACGATGGCAACAGCAACAATAGCAGCTCCAACAACAACAATAAACTGACTGCAGCGAACAGATTGTGGCTAACAGAGGACAGCGGAAATGGCAATGGCAGCGAAACATGAACGGAAACACAAAATGCCGCCATAGAACGGAAGTTAAATTATTGCAATTGTGTTGGCAGCACTTTTCATAACCGTAAATTGCTGAACCGCACCGTAACTCCATCAAATGTTGTTTTTGTTGCAACTGCAAGTGGCGCCATCTATTGTTCGGATATATTTGTTGACTGATTTCTAGGAAATGCACAATTACAGCTTCATCAAATACTAATAGAAAATACTCAGGGGCAACTTGTAAATGTGTACAATACAAATATATCTTTGCAAATTGTTTCTATTTGTATACAATTAAGCAATTTGTGAGTTTCAACAAAAATTTTGGTTATTTATGAATCGTTTTGAAAGCAATTGTAAAATGTTGTTCATCCTGCAATATGAAGCATATGTAAATAAATTGTTTTCACAAATATATATTGTTCAAGCATATGTAAATAAATTGTTTTCACAAATATATATTGTTCAAAAATGATTTCCATATACTACAAAGCGATAATAATCAATAGTTAAGAGTTCTTGGACTGCTCAATGCACTTAACTAGTTATCGTTAAGTTTGCAAAAACATGACTTCAATCAAGCAATCAACTGCTACACATCTAATTATCCCAGTTACCCAAAACCAAGAGCCAAGAGCCATCTACGAGTCGAACGCACATAACGAAATGTTTACATGCAATTACCGTTTTAGTGTCGCGCTGTCAACTCGAACGCCATTTGCAATAGTTTATTAGATGCCTCGAGCAACCAGCTCACAATTTAGCCCGAAATAAACCGGAAGCAGGGAAAACAAGCTGGGAGGGTTAAAACAAAACAACGAGGAGTCACTCGTTCGCATTCTTAATTGCAATGCCTGCAATTTGTCATCGGCAAGCAATTTCAGTTGCATGTGTGTGTGTGTGTGTGTTTGTGAGTGTTTCTGCGTGTGTGTGTGTGTCGCTGCAAGGTAAAAATGCTGCTATAATGCTACTGCCTCATGTGTACGGAGTTAACACTAAACAGAGCCAAATGAATTCGTTAAGGCAATGTACAGATGGCACGAACTAAGTGTTTGCTAATTGAATTGTAGACCGTAAAGCGTGTAGTGGAATTAAACTCGATAATGCCTTGTAATGTTGTTAAATACAAATTTAACGGTTCATTACGTTTAAGCAATCGTTTGCACTGTTTATTTGAAAGTAATGCAAGACTTTTATAGAGAGAAAATAGTTTCAAACTATTTACAGCTAAGGCTTTGTCAAAGCTTATTGGATTCTTATAAATCTTGTTCAGTTTGTAAGTATTACCTTTAAGCCCGCAACAATCAATGCTTACTTAAACCAATAAGCAATTATACTATTTTTCCTTACAGCCAGCATATAACAAACACATTTAGCTAGGAGTTAATGTTGTACGATGAACTAAGCTCATTTATAATATGTAACTAATTAGCTGGCATTAAATTCACTTGGCCAGCTTGAAGGCCATAAAAGTCGTATTTCACGCGTTGTATATATATTTTATAAAGCACCCAATGCTAGCGAATTTGGGCAGATTTATGGCACTGGCATTAACAGTCCGCAGAGTCAGGGCTGCAGTAGCCATTTCCGTTTCCTTTTCGTTGCACATGCCATTTTCGGAATGGTTTGGTATGCGCTCTTTCTCTCTCTCACTCTCACACTATCTCCCTCTGTCTTAATTAAGAGCTCCATTTTGCAGGGAGCAGGTTGCATTTTTCACGACAATAAAAACACATGTTGACAGCGCGTGTTACCTTCAACATAGTGTTATCTGGGAACTGGGTTGTTAACCACCATCAAAGTTTTTAGTGCCGCTTAAGCCATTTGCGCCGTTTTCGTTTATGGCCTCTGCCATTTCGTTTTGATGTTGTCAACATTTTCGGCACTAGTATTGTTGCTGTTGCGGGCGTGGTGCCTATTAGTTTTTGCCAGCCTTGAGTAGTTCATGTTGATGTCCGTGCTCTCTCTCGCTTTTGTTAGCTTAAGATTGGAATGTCATAAACGTGTGTTTGCTTATTTAAAAAATCGTAAAATAGACATATACAGAGAGAGCAACAGGAAGAAACAGCATGAAAGCAGGTCGTGACATGCACGAAAATAGTACTAAGGCATAGCAGGTCAACAGTTGTTTTGTGTTATTGCTGTCGTTGTAGTTGTTTTTTTTTTGTTTATGTTGTTTGCTGCTAACATTTTGTGTTGGGTATTGTCTTGCCGTTTGCCAAGGCTTTACGAGCATCCTTCGGTTGGCGCCCTTTTCGCCGCTGCTGTCTGTCGACGCTCACTTCCGTTTCCGCTTGGATGCCTCTTATTGTTTCATTTCGATTGTATATTCTCGTTTCAGTTTTCTGCTTTTGATTTTTTATTACCCCCTGGCGCACATGTGTCTTAAATTCTGTTGCGTGATTCACATCACCAGTTCTCTGACGTGTAATGGGTTTTTATGTTCCAAAGGAACTAACAAATGTTAACTAAAAGCACGTTATTATAAACTTATTGCAGTTGTTAGGCATAAGGTGAAGTTTAATAATTTCTTTTTACTGAAAATGGAATATTAAAATAATTATTTTAGTTCTTGTTTTGTTCAAAAATCTTAACCAGTGTATTGAAAAGTTGCTCACTCTCTAACTTCATTCTTTTTTACCCCATTCATTCATCGTTATGTTCAATATACACTTTTTGATATGCTGTATTTACCTTTCGACCCTTTTTTCGCATTTAACTCAGTTTATTTGTTTCCTGTCAATGCGAAACTCAACGAACTACAAAAATGAAATGCGTTTCTTACAGCCAGCGAATAAAATCATTTCTACTTTAAGAAGGCAAACATTTCACCTTAACTTTAGTCAGTTTCCTAATGAAATTACGTTCAGTTAACGCTCATTAGTACTTTCAGATTCCGTAACATCTTTCCTATTGCGTTTCCCATGACTTGGCCTTTGAGTCAGAAATTCGAATGGAATAAGTTGTTGTTGGTGTTTAGCTAGTATTGGCAGCAATTTGATTTTGTCTGCAAAGGACGCTGAAAGGGTAAATGATAAATGAATTATTCATTTGCCTAGTGAAAGCATTTCAATTGATTTGGCTTCCGGTCTGGCCGCCTGCCTTTGGCCTTGAATGCTTTCAAGCTTGTCAATACGAAGCGGTTTAAAGTCAATTAAGTTTGGTGACTTCTAACTGAGTCACAAAATTTGAATCACAAAACCAATTAACGCTCTTCAAATTCATTTATTAACTGAATGAATTCTATGTATTTAATTGTTTTTGCCTTTTTTGTTGACAGATTGTTTTAATGCGTAAGTAAGTATATTGACTTTTAAAATAAATTTCATGCTCTCCCGGAAAATCAGAGATATGAATAAATAAAAGCATAAGGACGAAAACAATGATATTACAGTCGTTTAAATATATTTCTTATACTAAAAATATTAAATATTTTTCACAAAGAGTAAAATCGAAAGCTTTTACAATGAGTATAAAAAGCTTATGGAGTATGAATGACAATAAAGAGTTAACTTCAAGTCATTTGGGACACGAACAATGCGCTAAGGATTAAAGTGCATGCGAAACGTAAATGAATTATAATTCTTATGAAATCAATTTCCGTCCATGCTGTTAGCACTTTGAACCCGTTATCCCTGTGCGAAGCTGCACTCGTAAATGGAAGGACATTCAACACACAACATATTGTTTCACTTGCCGCAACACGTCCTTTAAGAACTTAATTAACTTTCGTTGTTGTTGATGCTTTTGTTGTTGCAGTGTCCTGCCCCACGCAACTGAAACGCACGTTGGCCGGCGTCGTAAAAAATATCCAACAATATTTATCTGTCACATTGTGCGCCTTTTTTTTACGCTTCGACACACACATAAACCATACAACCCGACGGCGACTTTTGCGCAAATATTCTTAATATTGTGACTGGAATACGGTTAACTCAACGTTCGCACTGCCTCAGCTCGAGGAGTCGAGCGTTGCACCGTTGGGTGTGGCAAGTGGCAGCAAACGACCGCATTTAAATTAACCATTTAGAGTAATATTTTTTATTTAAGCACTGGCGTTGACTGCATATAGCTATAAGGCACTGTACGAGACGATAATATATATCGTTGATAGAAGTTACTTTGTTTTTAGGTCCGATTAAATTATAATGCAAACAATATAAAAGAAATTAATTTACTCGAGGCCCATAAACACAGCAATCAACAATAAACACTGAGTTAATTTAAGGCACATTCAAAAGGTAAACAAAAGGTTTAAATGCAATTATCTCTGTGATTTGAGCTCTGTTTAGTTTGAATTGAAAACCACAATATTAATTGCACATGAATAGTTGAATACTTTGCTACAATATAAATCTTATTATAAGCGATTTAATTCTTTAAAGCATTATAACATAATACCATAAGACTTGGACACAATTGTACATATGTTTTTGCAAAATAAATATATTCAAACTGGATTAGGGCATGGTTAAATGCATGTCCCACATGTTTGTTATGTCAATTTGATCCCATATATGTAAAGAACTACTATATAAAAATCAACCGCATCAACCAAACAAGTAAACAAATAACGGTAAGCATTTTGCCATTCAGCACAAATCGTCTGTAATTAATCATTCAGATGCGGTCGCTAACAAAAAAATAATACCACCAACTGAGCACTGAGTGCGACCATTTGCAACCTTTGTTCTTTGTTTTTTGTTAGTCCCGGCAAATTGCTATAAATAACAAAATATTGGACAGCAGGGTGTGAAGAGAGCCCAAGCTCATTGGTTTGTATACCCTGTATGCAGGGAATTTGTAACAAACTTAAAAAGGATACGCAGAAGTCTTGCAAAAACATAAACAGAAATGAGAAGTCAATCAAAATTTCGTTAGTTTTACTTCTCACTGCTGTCTACAAGGTATCTTGCCGTTCAACTTAAGCGGCAATTTGGCAACGGCAACGGCAACCTTAGTTGTTATTTGTTTGTCGCTAGCGCCAGCTGGGCATGAACCGTGGTTTTTTTGAGCAAGGATTCTTGGTTAGGCGGCCAGGCAAAACAAGTGCAGCCGTTCACACGCGCCGGCATTGAAATGACGTGCACGCTGAATGTTAAGGGCTAAAACAAAGAAAAAATGCATACAATAGCAACAACTTGCAACAGCATTCCATCAGCCACACTGCTGCCCATAGAAATGCAAATGAAAATTCAGCGAGTGGTTGCGAAATATTCAACGAATATTGCTTGCATTCATGCATTGAACATTGAACGCAAACGCAACGTCTTTGCAGATAAGGCAAAAAAACAAAAAGCGTCTGGTTCATATTGAAGTCGATAACTTGTCGGGTCAGGCATCAATTGGAAGGATTTCAAACCAGCAGTAGCCGCAGCCGCAAGCCAAACGAAGCGAAAACCAGCAAAAGGTAAAGAAAACCATTGACGGATAAATGTGGAAAATTGGGAGCAAAGCAAGGGTCGGGAAAAACAAACTCAAAAAAGAGAAAATGAAAAAGGATAAATGTAAAAATATGCAAATATTGAACGAGACAATCAAATATGCAAGAGTAATTTTTTGTATCAACTGTCGGGTGAGCGTTGAAGACCAGTCATGTGACCTGCCCCAGGGATGGGACACAAAAGGGCTATATTGTGGCCTCTGGAATTCGTAAACAAGTCCGCTGGGAGCTCACAAGATTTTCTTGAAATGAGAACGATAAGATTGTCAGGGATATCGAAATGAATTTTGGTTCTTATTAAATTCGTCATTAATGTAACAAGCTCAACTACTTTTCTGCCCGTTTTAACTTGTTCTACAAATCCAATTCACATGCACAAATCACTTTCACCTATTGATTGCATTCAAAAGGGTTCAGTTCGTGAATAAAATTGTCAATCATAATGTCGACTACGTTTACAGTCAATGCGAAAGGACGAAAGTAAGCGCTGAATAGAAGCACACTATAACATTAGTGAATGGTATTGCCAATCACACATCAATGCTTCCCAAGTTTCAAAAGGATTTAAATATGTATTCAGAGATGTCAAAGTGTTATTCAGTTGCAGGTGGTTGCTTTCAGCTCGCTAGTTGCAAGGTGTCCTTGGCACACCTACACTTACAAAAGTATTCATGCACTTGAGTACACAATTCATATAACATACCTTCAAGTAGTTTTGCGTTAATTTATTAACATTTTGATATCTAAACATTAACTAGATTAGGTGATCAAAACATTGCAAGCAAGTTTCGCTTTAAGAAGTATTTGCGAGTTGTGGGAGACTTTTTGCACGACTTTTTTAGGTTAACGAGCACGTGCAGAGCAACAGCAAATGTTGAAGCAGACCATAAACTTTAAGAAAAACATTGCAAGTCATTCAGTGTGTTTTGGTTCAGTTTAGTGGAGTTATTGAAAGTGGTGCAATAAATATTCGAGTATCGAAACTCTGCTGACTGATAATATTAAAAACATAATAAATTTTGTTTACTCAACGGATAACAAACAACTGCAAATGTATGTGCATAATCTAAAATCTATACTTCAAATCAATGTTTGTTTTTTTTTTTTGACAATCTATCAACTTGCACATAATAAAAAAAGTAAAATAGAAACTAAATTGCAATAATTGCTTAAGAAATCCAGACTTAAGCACTACTTTAAGCCATAAATAAATCATTTGTATTTATCCTAGTCATAAAGAGATCAATATCGTACTTAACTCCTGACACTGATGTGCTATAATATTTAAGAGCATTAAATGTACATAAATTTACCTCAAGTACGCCCACGCCCACGCCCACGCCCAGCTGCCTTAAACTCAAGCACTAAAAATGTATTTATGAACACAGGCCACATAAAATAACCGTGAGGTGTATATAGTATTGTATATATATATGTGCGTGTTCGTCTCTTGGCTCATAATGGTCATCAGTGCTAATGATCTGGTAAGCTTTATTTCGTTGTGTTGTATGAAAAATCACTGGGCTGTTAAGCACAAGTGACACGCCCACCGCCCAAACGCCATTTTTCTTGTACAGTCGTGGTCATAAAACTGTTGACATATCATTTGTCATATTCACACGACTTCAACAGAAAAACATCTGCGGCTGCTGCCGTATGTGTGTTAATTTACATATTGCACAGGTGTGGCAACACTGGCAGTATTTAAGGAAATTTTCGTTGGATGGTTGCCAAACTGGAAATGTGACAAAAATAATAAAGAAAATAAAATTAAAGCCAAAACAGCTTAGTAATTTTAGTCGACTTAATAGATTTTCATTTCTATGATATGTTTAGGAGCTCAGACAAAATTTCAAAATGAACAGAATACGTGCAAATCGTTTAAATAAGTCAATACCTAGGCAGTTATTGCGTTACTACAGCAATAAGGGATGCAAAGAATCCAAGAACTGTTCCGATCTCAAGGCAGCCAGTGTCTGCAAGGATTCCGAGAAGGCAAAGGACGACTGCAAGGACAACTCCAACAAGCAATCCAAGCAAAAAGTCACAGTAATCGAGGGCGATGGTGTGGGCCGTGAACTGATCGGATCCATGAGGCAGGTTTTCGAGGCAGCCAAAGTGCCTGTGGATTTTGAAGACTTTTGTGACTACAAAGATCCAAAGACTAATAAGATTTTACCGGAGCTGGTGGAATCCCTCAAGCGCAACAAGGTGGGCATCAAGGGCCCCTTGCATTCCGGTCTTCTCAAGCAGTTGCACAAAGCCTTCCATATCTACGCCTATGTGGCTGTCTGTCGCAATCTGAAGGGTAAAGACTCTGTGTATGGGCAGCTCAATTGCGTTGTCATCCGGGATGTGCTGGAGGGCGAATATTCGGGCATTGAGCACAGTGTTGTGCCGGGCATACTGCAGTCCATCAAGGTTAGCACATCGGCTAATGCCGATCGCATTGCTCGTTATGTGTTCAGGTATGCTAAGGAAAATGAACGCAAAAAGATCACCGTGGCACACAAGGCGAACATAATGCAGCTGACTGATGGCAACTTTTTGCAAAGCATGCGAAAGGAATCCGCCAAGCATTTGGAGGATATAGCATTTGAGGAGCGGTATATGGACACGGCATGCTTGAATCTGATCATGAATCCGGAGCTCAGCGATGTACTCGTTTCCTCCAGCATGTACGGCGATGTACTTGCTATGATGGCCTCCGGCATCATCGGTGGAAAGTCATTGTGTCCCGGATTTTCTGTTAGCAAAAGGGGTTTACTCTATGATACCCTGAATAAGCAGAACTTGGATATAGCTGGCAAGGATCTTATCAATCCCATTGGCATTATACTCTCATCCATTCTGATGTTGAACAATTTGTGTCTCAACGATTATGCGGATAAAATTTTTTGTGCTGTGGAACAGATTTTCACGGGTACAGATTTACGCAGCCCGGACATTGGTGGCAAAGCAAAATGCTCGGAGATCACTAAGGCCATTTGTGACATTCTCTCGAAGCAGTAAAATTCAAACTAAATTATTCTCAGTGTATGTCCGAATATTATTTTCTAGTTTGTTGCAAACAATAAAAAAAGTTTCCCACACACGTGTGTGAAATGCCGACGGCTTGAAGTCGAAACTAACTAAAAAATGGGCCAATATTAGATTCACTCCACAGGTAGTTTGTGTTCATAGTTGAGCTAGCAAAAGCTAAAACTTTTCACTTCCTTTTTTCGTTTGGTTGATAAACACAAAAGTTAAAAATTTAAACTTATTTTGTGTGCGCCAAAACATTTTTGCAGCTTTGTTGTGTCATCAAAAGTTGCTTTCGAGTTTGTTGCTTGAACGAAAGCAGTTTTAAACCAGTTCAAGTTTGTGTTGATTGTTTTTGAATACAATAAAAGAGTGAACGCAAATAGAAATAAAGCTATCCAGTTTTTAATAATAAGCTTTAGCTTGCCATTAATAATATTATTATTATTTGATATCAAAGCAGGAAGCGAGCTGTCCGAAAGAAGGGTCGACTAGCGCTGGGTCACGTACTGGCCAAGTGCTGACAATGTAAGCCCCGATGCAAAAAGATAACAAGAAGCCAGACACACGAAGAAGAAGAAGAAGATTAGACAGAAGACAAGAATGTAGAAAAACTTGTTAAAATTTAATAATTTATGACCATGGCCCAAAGAGGCGAGGCAAGTAATAAACGTCAGCTTTTGTGGGCATCCAGCACTGGCATAAAATTGGCCAAGTTTGTCAGCGAACAGGCAACAGCAGGAGCAGCAGTACGTACTGACAACAGTTCTAGATATGAAACGTGAACATAAACCACGAAACCAGGACGAGCCAGGCAAACCAATTTGGCTGCCAGCACAAAATTGCAAACAGTTTTGATCAGTTTTTTGTTTTTGAGTTTAGTTTTCAGGCTTGTCCATGCAACTATCTAATATGTAGTTGTAATTAAATTTTGTACTTTGCTTGGCCCCTACGCTCAGAGCGTAAGGAGCCAAAAGGCTCTACTATTTAGCTGTCAGTTATGTTCCAGGTTTTCAGCACTTCACGCAAATTGACTTCATGGCGACACTTAAGTTCACTTCGAACTTTTTGGACCACATCGCGATATCTCCCTCGCTACTACGTGAGCGACATTTTAATGCCATTGTTAATTGTAAGGTGTAGAAGTTTAGCTTCAAGCCAAACAAAAGTTCTGAATAAGCATTTTAAATGACACCTCAGTGAGTGCAACAAAAACTGGGAATAAAGTTTAAGCTGTCAATTATGCAATAATTTAAAGTTGTTATTAAATCAGTCTAATGATGCATTAAGAGCTTTATAACAACTCTTAATGAATATTAATGAGTTTATTTATGTTAAATTGAAATTATTAATGAGTTTATTTATGTTACTTTTCCAATTTGCTTAGCGTCTTTTTATACCCTTAACCCATTGAAAAGTGGTAAAAAGGGTATAATGGATTTGTGCAAAAGTATGTAACAGGCAGAAGGAAGTATCTCCGACCCCTTAAAGTATATATATTCTTGATCAGCATCACAAGCCGAGTCGATATAGCCTGTCCGTCTGTCCGTCCGTATGTATGAACGCGTCGATCTCAGAGACTATAAGAGCTAGAGACTCCAGATTTGGCATATAAGCTCGCCTAATCCCTAGGCAGTACAAGTTTGTTTTAGATTTTCGATAACTCTTCCCGTTTCCGATATACACATGTAATCGATAACAACAAAATCTTCAATTTAGAAGCAGTTTGAAAGATTAGACTAAATAAAGACAATCTGTGAAAATTTTATTGAAATCGGTTGAGAAACACTGGAGATATGGAGTATTGAAATTAAGAAGGTATGCACTATACGCGTATACATACAGACACTCACACATACTTGAAAGCACTGACTGTATGCGTAAATTATAGGGTTAAGGGTATAGTCTAGTCGGGATTTCTCGACTAGAGCCTTTTTACTTGTTATCCATCGCTTGTTGTTTTTGCATGTCTTAGATATAATAAATCAAAATCTAAGAATGAGCATATAATTGCAACACATAAAACCTCTCTCTTCATTGCTTTCTCGCTTTCGTGCTTGTTTTTTCTGAGGTGGCGCTGGCCCGAGCCAAGAACAACAATAACAATAATAATAATAATAAATAATTAAAATGCGACACGGCCAACGTGTTGTCGTCCTCAACGATGAGTTTTTCTCAACATGTTTCTCTCTCTCTTTGTTTTTTTTTTGTGTATGCTCTTATAAATAAACTCACGGGTTAATTATGGGGGCCATTGAGGGCCGTTTGTGCCGCTTACCAAATTAAAATCGCTGACAATCTGAAAACGAGCAACAGCTGGAGCAGCAGCAACGACATCAACTGCTTGCAGCTTTGTTCTTATAATTACAATATTAAAGTACTTAATATGCGGCAGCTGAGTTTGAGTGAATCAATTATTTATATGTGTACTTTCGTGCAGTTCGTAAATTTAAACCTTGACATGTGGCAAAAATCTCAAACAATGACAAAAGGATTAAGATTTTCAGCAAATTCTAGTGAAGAAATAAATGTGCTGCTTAACAATATAATAAATACTGAAATGATGAATTTTCAATAAAAAGTAAAGCAATTTATTAAGTTACTGATTTATTACATATTTTTTGTTTCTAGAAATAGTTTAATTATTTAAAGGTGTAATATAGTATCCACTCCTAAAAAAGACTTTTTCATCTTATTTATTTATTCTTTATTTTTTTTTATCTAATCTAATACATAAATTTTCACATTTTACCTTGTCCTAAAAAGTACGCAATAAACATTGAGTAGTAAAGATAAGTGGACAAGCACCAAACTGAATATTTTAAATCCAAGCTCTAATATAATATACACTGATAGTCGTCAGTAATAGACATTTAAGAGCAGCTCACCCATCAAGGGAGCAAGCTATCCAGTAGCAGTACTTGTTAGCTATGAAAATTGTTTGGGCCACTCTTTTTTAGCAAAACAACTTTTGTTGTACAAGTAGAAGTACTGCATAATAGGAAGATTTCTTTAGTTTTTACTATGCAAATTGCTAATTGTACTCATCAACGGTTGCACCATGTCCCAGTCCCCTATCGTTGTTCGTCTTTTAACGAGAAATGCAAAACACTCGCATTTTATAAAATGTTCAATGGAATAAAGAATAAAATGAACGAGAGCAGGGCAAAAATTAAGCGCTGACTTGAGACGCGCACTCGTTATACTAAAGTTACCCTATACACACACACAAACATACCTATATACTATAAAGAAACTTAAGTGCCCAGAAATGCGTGGGCATTGAGGCGTACAAATTGTTTGGGGACCAGTAAGAGAGCTGAAGTAAGGGCGCTTGAGGAGAGGAGGGCGACTGAGCTCGCGCGAAGTGCTTCCACCTCGCAAGTGAATATCCTTTTTTTGTGCCAAAGAAACAGCAGCAGGCTAGTTGAAAGCAAGCGAGCCGCTGCTCCGTCTGCTTCTGCTGCTGCTGCTGCTGCGGATTTAAACAAAAGCTCCCAGACGTATTTTTTTCGTATTTTCATTTGCACAACTACACGCCCGCATTATGCAAAAAGAAAAAGGCTCACCACGGGAAGATATGGGTAGGGAAGTGAATGTAACGGATGCCACTGCAAGTGCTATAAGTTGGCGTGAAGTATTTGCATGAGAATGCAGAATATGCAGAAAAAGGTGCCAAAGACGACGAAAAAGCAACAACAGAAAACAAATTGTACAAAAAAATTACGAACTTTCTGCCCTTGTTGTTGCTGTCAAGTACAAATAAGTTCCATAAAAAGTTCTTACAAATGAGCAGCATATAATAAATTAACTTCAATAAAAACATAACCAAAATTAATAAAATAAATAAACCATAAAAAAAACTACAAAATATTTACGACTTTCTAGAAAGATATTTGGAGATGAAAAGTTACAGCCAACCTTTGCATTCATTGTCAATTTAACAACTGAAATTTCCATTAAACTCCAATACCAATTTTACCTAAACGCTACGTATAACAGTTTCATAGCACTGAACGCAACAATTTGGGAAATGGAACAAAGCTTACTGAGAATACGCATAATGGAAAGGAGCATTTGTCTGTGTTACAGAGCACAGAGGATGCGAAGTAGAAGTTTTACATAAATTTACACAATTTGAGCAAAGTTCATTTGCATTTTTTATGCATTCAGTATTACGCTAAGGACTAAGGTCTGTGGAGTGAAGCAATTAAGGCTATCAACGTTCTGTCATACTAGGCAACTGTGTCAATAATGTGGCATATGCTCATACGATCATTAGCATATGTAATACTATGTTAAATGATTGAATGGTGTGTTTTAGTTAGACGAATCGCACTTAGAAATCTTTTTTTTTTGTAGTTGCTTGATAAATGTTATGATAGTTGTAATGATTTCAACTGCTGAGAGCTACTTATTGTGTTGAGAATAAATTGAGTATCATGTATTTTTATTTGATTCCCTTAACCTTTCAGTCTAACAGGTATTTAGTATGCAATGCATTCTTCGACAATTCTTTAAAAATCGTACAAATGCAACGCAATTAGGGTTTAAAGTAATTAAAAGTCACAAAAGTTAAGCTTAGTTTGTCATTTTGTAGGTCTTGAATGGGCGGTTGCCAAGACGACGACCCACTGAAAGAAACTTCCTCCTCCGCTTGCCCTTTATCAGCCTACTCCAACATCTATTTCCACTCTACTGCGTTGTCTTGGCAGCAAATGCTGGGATTTTCAGAGTCGAGCAATGTCAGCTACGCCATTTAGCCTTGTCACATTATTTTGGTTATCCTCCTTCGTCGGCTGCGGCAGCAGCTTCTTTTTGCTTGCTTGCTGGTTCGAGATTTGCTCTGTTTCGACTAATTGTTGTTGTAATCGCCTTGGTGCCAGTTTTGCCACCGTCGCCACTATTCGCCATCCATTCATTCATTGCTAAACACCCCTTCGACTCCCTTCAAGTCTGCACCGTCATCAACAGTATGTTGGTTAGCCGTGGTAATGCTGGCGAAAGGGTTCTCCTTTCCCTTCTTCTCAAGTAGTCATCAGCAGAGCGTCTCTCTCTCTCTCTCTCCCTTTGTCCCTCTTGCCATGTGCTTGCTAAACTTGCACATTGTGTGTGTGACACGATGCACTTTATTTTCATTTCTGTTTCAGTTTCGGTTCCCACTACTAGAAGGCAGTTCAGTTCAGTTCAGTTCAGCTGAGTTGAGTTGAGTTTTTGGGGTTAGTTGAGTATAGTTGGGGGCTCTCGGATGCCTTCCGTCCGTGTCGTTTGCCTCTTAGTCTGAATGTCTGTTTGTGCCTCTCTCAGTGCACTTTAGTACTTTTGCATCGGATGTTCAATTTCCGTGTTTTTGGTGGTTTTTAAAAACTTCACTTTTATAACTGCACGAATTAAGCTGAACAACATGCGGTTGCTGAAAATAGGTTAAGTCAAACCACTATATTCAGTTAGTTAGTATTGCAGAGGCTTGCCAGCATGGCGTATAAATTTTATTCCACACATACATTATTCTAATTGTAATTGCATGTTCATTTTATAAGTACTTCCTGCTCTCTCAAATCAAAGTTCATGTGTGAATATCATACTAACTGACACGATTTTCATACGTAAATCGTAAATTGTAAATCGTGACCTCGTGCAACATACTTAAATTGACTATACAGCATGCACACACTCACACACACAACTTTTGGAGTTCAACTACATGGAATACATTGCTTAACAGCCCGTACTTATAAATTGTATAAAGTTTTTTCTATTTTTCTCTTTTTTGCGGTTTTGTGTGCAAAGTTTAGGCTGGCCCTTTGCGGGTCAAAAAACTTTGTTTAGTATATTTTGTAGATTTATCCTAACCTAAAAAAGATAAGTACGCGGGTAAAAAAATAGAAATTCATTTAAAAAAAAAGAAAATATTTGTTACGAATGAAAAATTCTACAATGTTTCAGCGAGATTATAAGCTAAACGCATATAAATCGCTTTCGAAAGTAAGTATTTAAAAATAACATATTTTTAGCATAAATTTTGCAACTTTCCTCAACAAGAGTCAGTCTATCAAAGCCGCCTATTATCCCTTTTAAACACACACGCTCTATCCACACACGCTCTCAACAATTGTTCGATCGACAGACCATAAACATGTGTGTGCGTAGTTTTAGTGTCTTTTGTTATTTGATTTAAGGCGCCACTATATTTGAATTATGGTTGTTAAACATGAATATTTATTGCACTTTGTTAGAAAATTGCTGTTGCATTTGTGGCAAAACTAGCATATATGCATGGCATTTGATTATTTTATGGCCCACATATAATATTTACTCCGTAACGGTGGGGTGCGTTACAAGGGGGATCGTTGGGCTAAGTATGCTTCACCATAATGCATTTGGAATTTATGCTTTTTGCCTTTAAAGTTTTGCCATGATGAAACTTTGATTGGAGGAAATGTTGCTTTCAGCCCTTACATAATAATTGTAGTGAAATTCTTATTCTTACCAAAAATTTGTTGTTGCAGATGCAACAAAGCGAGTGCTTTTTAATTGAAAACTTTTTGAGGAATCCAACCAAACCAGAAACGGAACCATACTCGACTTGGTCTGACAATGCAATTAGTTAGAAAAGCATAATGAAATTAGAATTTTCGCAATATTTTGTCTTTGCCTTAATATATATTTTTTCTTTATGTAGCTTTTGTGGCAAACAACAATTAAGACAAATAAAAATACAAAATAATAAAATATAAATGCGCAAAATGGGAGCGTTGTAGCAAATAGCAAACACGAATGAATAATTTATGGACAGCACATGCAGAATAAGTCGACAGAAGCTTGTGTTCGCCTTTCGGATATGGCCAACTGGCGTTTTCTGGCCATTGGCCGACAATGGCCAAATGGCCAAATGGCAAGCGCCTGCTTCAGTTTCAGTTTCGAGTTCCAACGCCAACTGATACACTTAACACAACAAATGTGTCTCCATGCCTATATTCTCTTAACTTGCAAGGGGGAACGATATGTGGACTTCTGATTGTAAAGACGGTTGGTATGGGTGGGCGTGGCACTAAAAATGTTTTGTTGCACATCTTTAGGGAATGTTACCAGCTAACTTCCTACAAAATTTTGTGTTTCTAGATCAAAAACTGTCAAAGATATAGGTTTCTACAAAGAGGTTGGGTGAAGGAAAAAATATTTTTTCTAGAAAAAAAATATTTGTATTTATTTGCAATACCTTTTTTTTGTGAGTGTACACTGCTGTGAGTGCTCCACATTTATGCACATAAATTGTAACGGCTTTTTGGCTCTACCTTATGCAGATTTGTTTAACTTCAAAAGAAATAACAAACTGAAACTGAAAAGCATTGTATGTTGTTATTTTGCAGCTACTGTTTGCAACTATTCCAAAGTTTTTGCGCTTGCATTAATCCAGTAAACCGTAAACAAACGAGGCCAGTCAACAAAAAGGGCCAACATGTCGTATGAGCTATTAAGTGTGCGCCATGTGTTTATGTGTGTATGAGTGTGTGGTTGTGTGTGTGTGTGTGTGTGCGTCTGTCTGTCGTGTTTTATGCTGCTCGCCTTCTGCAGAATTTGCTTGTTTTGTGCTATTACAAGCAGTTTCCATTTCTAATTGTGTCGCCTCTGAAATATGCATCCAAAAAAGATTTATTATGCCCAATGAAAAAAAAGGATATATGCCATTTGAAAGTGCATCCCTTTAATGGCCTGCAACTATTGATCAACTTGTCATAACTACCACACACACAGAGAATCCTTGAAGCTGCAACAGAGACAACTTAGCAGCTTGTTAGTAAGCAACACATTTTTCCAAGGAGTAAAGTAAGAAACTGAAATAAGTTTTGGCTTTGTGTCCTTTGCATCAAAAGTGAACATTATTCATATTCATATTTAATGTATGGAAATAACACAAAATAAATTGTGAAAACTTAGCCTTTAACTTTAAATACAGCCAAACAATTTAAATAAATAAATAATATGATAATTCAACAAACAAACTATTTAAATATTATTTAACACGTAGAAAGCTTTTAATAAATCCATAAATTTAAATTGCACTCTATTTATTAATTTCGAGAACATTTTTCATTTCCTTTTAAGTAACTGCAAACGTAATTAGTTTCTAGTCTGGTTGAATTTTTGTTACTCTTCAAAACGTTTCAGTTTAATGAGATGATGGATTTGCTCAACATACAACTCGAACAAAACTTAGCCACCATTATTTTTTGTGTAATTAGCTGTTTTACATTACATAATCTTATTTAATTCTCTATCTCACTCTCGTTCACGCGTTTCTTTCTGCTTCGCTGCAGAGTGTTCAAATGTTGAGCTTCAAGTTGATGTTTTCAATTTTCATCAACATAAACTTAAGCTAAAACGAAAAAGCTATTAGCTGGTAATATTGCGTCCGAATAGCTGGATGAGCTTAAAACCAGAGCTTAACTAGGATAGAAGGGATTAAATGTGCAATGGGGCGAGATGGTGGAGATGGTGTGGGGAAGTACGAAAGGCGCCTTGGCACCATTTTCCTCTCGAAATTGCACAAAATGTACACGAATTTGATTATTATGATGGCAATTTGCAAAAATGTCATCTCTCAACTAAAGTAAAGAAATGGAAAATTTAGAGTTGGACAAACGGAATTTCCTCATTGCGCAAAGTGGCGCAGGAAATGAAAAAATTAAACAGGGTGTTCAGCCAAGTGGCAACTATGCCATTGAGTTATGGTCAGTGGCAGTGGTGTACCCTGTGTGTGTGTGTGCGCGCAACTAGAGCGGGAGTCCTTGGCATCAATTGTGCCTGTTCCACCTAACACAAATTTATAGTCCCTTACAAGCTGTGCTGTTCTGTAGTGTACTGTGTGTCGTCTTGTTGCCATCTTTCTTCGCTTATCGCGGTTGCCCCATAATTATGACGCACTTTGTGGCAGCAACAGTGCAATAAAGGCAACGTCGACAGCGACAGCATCCTTCGTCCTTCGTGCTTCTTACGCTTCCTTCGTCCGCCAGCATCCGGCAGCAGGATGTTCAATTTTCGCGTGCCTCTTATTTCGCATTGCCATTTTGATTTCCTTATTTGCCTTGTCGCGTTTTGCATTCATTTTGCCTTGTGCATTTTATCTGCCAACGTTGCATTACTTTAAGTGGCAACAAGCCCCGCAATGCACCGCTAACCCCCCTCCGTCCATCAAACCCACTTTATTACCGCACTTTTCTGTTGCCGCTTCAGCGGCGGCTCGCTTGAATTATCTGTTTGGCAAAATCAAAAGTTTGCTAGCGCTTTTATGTGGCTCAGTTCAGCGAGGCCGGGGTCAGAGAGGGGGGTCTTTAGTGGGCGTGTCAGTTGGAGAAACAAGAGCTGGAAATAATGTCAAGGACATAGCGCCCCAAAAGGCACTTGGCGGCAAATTTCCAGAAGTTATTGCGGAAAAGGAAAACAGTGCCGCAAACATTGTTTAACTTTCATTGCCTTTTCCCTTTTCGCACTTTTTCCACAGCTCCTTTAAAATTTGTTTTGTAAACAACACACACACACACACAAACACACTAACGCACTGACACAGAACCATTTTCACACACAAATTGGCAATTAAAAGTAGCTCGCAGCGTTTTCAACTCTTCAGGCAAACGTGTCGACCAAAAATGTGGTGCTTTTATTTGCCAAAAAGCTTACAATGAAAATTGATGATTCATTTATTTTAATGACTCTATTGAGTGTTCTATGTACTCTTAATTACATTCGGTATTTACGGGCATCCAATAAATCAGCTTAACTAACTGTAATGCTATTGTAACAGAGATATTCGAAGATTACAAAAAAGTAATAAATTCTTAGGAATAATACTTTAAGGAAAAATAGTTTTCACTTCTTGTTTTCAAATATACATTTTAACTTAACTTAACTACTTAAACTCTAGTAGTTTGCCTGTGAAAACGTTAAAGTCAAATGCAATTATACAAAAATGTATTATTTCCATGCAATTTATATTGAGGCCTTAGGCAAGTTCTCAAGTTTAAATTGACTTACCTGACACCAACCAACCAACACACATACACACACACACACACGCTGAGACGTTGCATTCACATAGTATTCACATCTCGCATCTTATAAGATTTACGTTTCTAGGTCATACTGAAAGTGAACGAACAATGTGGCGCATCTCTATTTTATGGTTACCTCAAGTGGCTTACTTTAACAACCCGACAAAAAGTTAACGGCGAAAGCACTATCTTATCGAAATGTGAATGTACGCGAGTGGCTGTGCTGTGTGTGTGTGAATGCGGCAAGTAGCACACAAAAGTGCATGTTAGAGGCGACACAAGGATGCAACCACAGTATATTCTACCTTTGCCATTGATGAGACTTTTATGCGCATCTATAAGCCTCACATATATTGTGGCCCAATCTCATATTGATGCCAAGCCCTCAATACACAGGGAGAAAAACATAACTTATTCTGAAGATGTAGTAGTAGTAGTATTAGTATTATATTTCTTTCAGTGCGCTGTCAATTCATTCGTAAAATTTAATTTTGCTTGCGAATGCCATGAAACTGGTCCGAAGGCGACCCGGACAAGATGTCAAAGTTTGCTGAGAACTTCATTAAGTCGAAATCTGACAGGCAACTGAGCGGCAAAAGCGAATCCCTTCACGGCCAGCAGCCACTTGTGGATATGTCTGCCCGCATCAAATATATATTCTGTATTCTGAGTACTGATTTTCTCATTGGGCTCAAGTTCTTAAGGTTCTTAGAGATACTCGGCGGCAAAATTAAATGAACCAGAAACTTGGCTAAAGTATTTTAAACAGTGCAAATGTTGGTGATAGGCTTTTGACATTTTATAGCTGGCAGCAAGTAAGAATTAACCTCTAAAATTAATAGACATTTGTTTTATGTCTATAAAGAGAAGGAAGATTCGAAAATGGTTTAATTCTAAAAATAAATTCTAAAAGTTATGCATCAATAAGTATATTCTTTATGCCACCTTATAAGCTTTAGAAGCAATCTATATACCAGGGTATTTCATAGCCAGTTACTCTGTCAACTATCATATGATGGCGCTACCTTTTAAAAGTTGTTGGGATTCGGTTTGCTGATTGTGCAAGGCGCAAAGTTCGCCGCTTCAAAGTTGCCTCATAAGTATTTTGCCAAGGGGCGAGCAATAAGTTTGACAGCCAGTTGTCGCCAGCAAAGTCCCTTAACAATCCCACAAGCCGGCTTTTCAAATGCTAATCAACAGTGGGCTCTAAGTTTTGAGTTGTCAGCGACAACCAGATCTGCATGAAGCTGAAAGTTTCTAATCAATGCAAAAGTTAAGTCAACATTTTGTGATTCCATTAATGCGATTATTGACCAATCAATTGACAATTGCTTTAAGGAATTCTAACGAACAGAAATTAAACCAAAATCTCATTTCGCAAATCAAAAATAACTAATCAATCTCAAAGCACCAGTTTGAAACTGCCGAACAAAGTTTTTGAAATGCTTTGTGAAATGTTTCTTATGTCAAATCAGTTTTTAAAGATTTCCATTCTGAAGGCAATGAAACTACAAAGACTCTTGCATACCCTAGGTGCTTTTACCTTTGGCTCCTTGCTTACATATGGCAGCCTCAAGCTGATAGATCATCGACAAGTACATGACAGACGTGTGGAGGTGTCGCCCTTTAAGAGTGGCTGGTGCCACGACTGGGATCAGCGCAAGCAACAGCTGCAGAATGTAAGCGGACAGGAGGTGAACACTGAAGGTGTGAAGGAACCCGTTGCAGTGCGTCATATTGTGTTGGTGCGTCACGGGGAGTATACATCGTCGCCAGGTGGCGGACAACTCACGGATCTAGGGCGACTGCAAGCACATCGTGCAGGTCAGCGGCTGCACGAGATGGCCGTGGTGTGGGACCATGTTGTGGCCTCAACAATGACACGCGCCCAGGAGACAGCAATGATCATACTGAAACACATCAACTTTGATCCGCTGAAGATGAAACGCTGCGATCTGCTGCCCGAGGGCACACCCTGTCCGGCAGATCCGCCACAGAGTCGCAGTGTCTTCAAGGTGGCGCAAGCCTATCGCCGCGACGGTCCACGCATCGAAGCCGCCTTCCGTCGTTACTTCTTTCGCGCCTCGCCCGACCAAAAGCATGACTCCTATCTCCTGCTGATTGGTCATGCCAATGTCATTCGCTATCTGGTCTGTCGTGCTCTGCAGTTCTCACCCGATGCCTGGACACGTTTCAGTTTGCATCATGGCTCCATCACCTGGCTTACTGTCTGGCCGTCGGGCTATGTGACACTCCGTTGTCTCGGCGATGCTGGCTTCATGTCCATCGATGAGTTAACCCTGCAAAGACCAAAGAAAAGTGTGGCACAAGCTGCTTAAAATATATTTTGCTGGTTGATTCTTACACACAAGATGTAGTGAATAAATTGTCGAAACGATATTAAAAATTACAGTAAGGGTTTTCAAGGACTTGTCCGCAGAAACTTTGTCACGAAAATTCATTTCTATTGGGAAACGTTTTTTACAAAAATTAATCATTAAATATTATATTTTTATGCTTGTTGAGACAGTATTCTATCAAACGAAAGTTCCGAAAAAAAATATAAATGAATGAAGTCTCGCTTTATTTTTTTGGCTCTTAATGCATTGTGGGAGAATATGTATGTAGTTATTTTATACTACGCCACACATCCTCTTGGCACTTGAGTACTTCATTTACACACAAGCTTTTTTTTCATCACGCCGAAATACGCATACTTATGGGTACTTATGCGAGTGTGTGTATGTGTTGTTGACGTCATTTGTAGCCAGACTTTTTGGCATTATAATTTCGCATGTGCTTGTGCCAGCTGACCAACCGGAACGTGACATTTGTGTCCATTTCTGTCAAGCGGATGACACTGCCGAGTGCTGCTGATGCTACTGCTGTTGCCGCTGCAGGCAATGTGAAAAAGCCCTCTATAACTTTGGCCAAAATCACTTTGCAGGATTTTGGCCAGCCGGCTGGCTTACTGCCTGCGGCTGCGCCTGCCACGCCCACAAAATGACACGGCCCCAGCAGACCGTTGTTAGCACCACATCCACATTTGTGCACTCTTTCGGCTTTGTCTCTGCTCATTAGTGCGGCTTTAATTTAACTTCCCTGATGTTCGGTTTTGGTGTTTTTGGCTTTGGTTTCGCCTGAGGTTTAACGCGTTTGGTTGTACGTTTCATGTTTTGCCTGTTTTTGTTGTTGTTGTTGTTTTCCAGTACACTTTTGCATTCCAACAACTTAAATTCAATTTAGCGTGCCCAACAAATTGCATTATTTCTGTTTTCGCGCGCGCTTGCCAATTTTAACGACTGTCAACTATTAGATATTTGCACAGCGTTAGTGGAATTTTAATAAAATAAAATATATGTTGATACGTATGTGAAATGTCCTTCCTTTGGTATGCTGGGTGACTGGCTTGCGGCTGTTTAGCATATGTCAGACAGGCGCTGTGTCTGCCTGACCCACAAAAGTTTCTCCCTTCTGTGGCAGACAGTTTAATAAATGCATATCGATTTCTTAAATATTTAAAGGCATTTTTGCAAACATCGAAATGTTAAGAAATGAGTTTAAGATATAATTTGGGATTGCTAAAACTAAATAGCTACAGCAATATTTTTTTTAACCGATTTTTTTCGGTTTTTGCTTTAATAGTTTAATATCGAATAAGTTTAAAATTTGGTTAGCAAACACTTTAAACAACAGCTCACGGTTTAAGTGTCACCTCATCCTGTTCCTTTTGATCCGGTGTTATTAATATCTGACGCATTGCCTTGCGCTTGCGTCGCTGACGGCAACTGCCACAACTACGTATCGAAAAGAAATAGACAAGCTCTATAAAGCTCAAACCGGAGATGCCCATGAACAAGCCAAAGATGCCACCACAATTAGAGATCAAGGTGGACACACCAAAGAGAATTGTGCGCTTAATAGCCGTAAACTGATGCTCTTTGAAGTAAACAGTCAGACGAGAGCCAATGGCACTATGAAAAAAAAAACCATACTTGTAAAAAGCTTTCGTTGTAATTACTTATTACTTACTCTGTGAGCTCGTAGGTTTCGCGAAAAGCTTTAATTGTCTTCTCCACATTGTAGAAAGCTCTCGAGATCTCAAAGTTGTACTCCAGCGAGGTGCAGGCTGGCATACAATTGCACATGACCTTGGCATTAACATCGATGCTCTGCTGTATTGTCTGATTCTGCAGCAGGCTGTAAAGCTCATCTTGTGCAGCAGTGTAGCAGGAAATATCCTTAAGACCACAAACCGGAACATCCAGAGGTTCTTTAAGCACAGAAAACATGTACTTGGGTATAAATATTGTGAAATGAATAGTCTTACTAGGCATCCAGAACTTAACGCAACCACATTTGGCCATGGTAAAGTTAGCCAGGCACTCGGTTTGGCAATTGCTTTGCGAGTAACTGCGAAAGAATGTCAGCGCACGTTCATCATCGAAGTAGCATTGTCGCCTGTACAATTTAAATGCAGTTGGTTTAAGTTTATATTGAAGGGTGTGTGGGTGTCTCTAATGTGCTCACTTTTCAGCGGTAATTTCGTGTAAATTATCTGTGGACACGACATAGTTGGGCAGCACGCTAACCATGACTTCATGGCCGTGGGGCACCAGTATATAATTGCCAGAGGTGAGCGGTACGCTCTCCGGAGAGTTCAAAAATACCTGCAAAAAATAAAGTTCACACACCCAAAAGGAGTAGAAACTTGCAACTTGCTTTTACTCACTTTGTAGCCCTGTTTGAAACTGCGACAGTCGTAGTCATAATTGTGCTCCAGTCCCTGGAGAAAGGCAAAGAAACCGTTACGCACCGAGGAGACAACAGTGCGCTGGGGATAGGAGTTCTGGCCCTGATCTACATAGCCCGAACCCAATGACCACTTGCCCTTGATCTCATTGAGTTTGGGCAACTCCACATCGAAGTAGTTCTGAAAATCAACCACATCTGGATCCACATAGCTAATAAAGCGTTCATCGCGATATATGTCCTTGGGTCGCAATCCATTGAACTGGTAACAGATACCCTCATCCGTGGCCACAAAGTCAAACAACTTGTTGCAGAAATAGAAGCGACCATTCCATCTACAAAAGGGACCCGTCTGATTCTTCGATATGCTCAAATCCACCAGTGTTTCGGTAACATCTTTTGTTTGCGAACCCATCAATTTTGATATGATGGGTGCAAATTTGCTTGCCACATCACTGTCACAAATGTGCATCGTGGCCGCAAAGCGTTCCAAACTGTGAAAAGATAAAGTTAGAAATATGATGTGGAACATGCATAAGCCGCCAATACTCAACTCTTCCTCATCAATGCTGGATATTTCATTCTTTTCCATATAATCCCGCCAGATAAGGTCCGAGACATTGGCATAGTCGAAAATATTGCGTTCCATTTTGATTTCGGGACAAATGGTTATGGTGGGAAAGGGTATCTTATGCACCGGCACCAGCGTCTCATCGAAGCCCAATATGACTGGTGAATCCTGCCACTTCAAATAGGTGGCCCAAATTAGCGACACAGCGAAGTAAACCGATGTGCAGGTCAACACCAGCCAGTACAATCTGGAGACGACACAAGTCGCATTGAAAGTAAATGGCAATCAGAACAGACTCCGTACACTCACTTCTCGTAGATGGGACGATGCACTTCGAATATGTAGCGTATGCCGTGTATGGTTGTGCTTTTGGAGTACTCCAGCAGGAGACCCTTGCAGGCGGACAGGCGACTGCCATATCTGATCCGGGATTTGATAATCACATCGCTGGGCACATCGCTTAACGCCGCCGAAGTGATGCTAGCCCGTTGATAGTCAAATCCGGGCGGGACTAACAGTTCCGGACCCGGCAGCAGACAGCTCGGCTTTTCATCTGGCACATCGGTTGCGGCCATGCTTTATCCTCCGTTTATGTACGTGTGTGTATGCAACACCACTAACGTTGCTGCCTCAACTAAGCTGTCACAGTTGTGCGACCTGCGGTTTTATAGCCAGCGTTGAAATGGGTGCGTTCCACGAGCGCATTCCTGTGGGATGTCACACACTTGGTGCTCGGGGAGCATTAGGTACCCGCGATGTCCATGTACTTACGCTAATTGTTGGCTTAAACCTACTCCATATGCTAGTTTGCAATTCTCTGTAATCATCAATTTGTTGTCACTTTTAAGGCGAACTACAGAACTTTAATAGGTGAAGGTGAAATTCTTGAAAAATTTTCCTTTTTTAATACTTATTTCCATGTAATATAGTGGTTAATGCTTAAAATCATAAGCCGTTTCGTATTTTGATAGTATCGATAGTTGATGGACCTTTCTATTGATTATTTCGATAGTAATCGAAACAAGGTCGGTAGTAATCGATGTTACCGATTGCTATGAGCTTCAAACCTGTAAGATCTATATATGACTTTAAGTACCATAAATATAATTTAGGTACTTTTGTAAGAGATATATAACTTTAAGTACCATAAATATAATTTAGGTACTTTTTTATTCAGCCCAGTTTCAGCTTGAACAATGATTCTAATTCTAAAATCCCATCAAATCTTAAATCCTGTAGGTCTTAAAAGCTAGACAATGTTCATACACTTTGCTCAACTAAAAAAGCCAGAGAACATTTGCATTGTCTAACAAATAAAGCCAAACAGTAGAGCTCTATATATATATAATATATATGTATGTGTGTGTGTGTGTGTGTTCGTTGGTTCACAAAGTGGCCTTGTCAATGCTGGAAAAACTGTTTCGTATTTTAAGGAAATTTACGTGAGTAGCAGCCACAGCAGCCGCAAGTAAATACAACTACTGCAATTGCAGATGTTGTCAACTTTCGTTGTGATAAAATTTCTGGATTTCAAGCTTCGATGGGATGGGAATATAGAGTGTTTGCGGGAGGGGACATGTCCGTAGTAGAAAATGCATAAATCAAAGTAAAATTGAATTTTAGCCATGTAAAGCATTGCATACGCTGAGGCGCAATGAAAACGACAACGTCGTTGTCGTCCTCGTCGCACTCGACACACGCTGAGAGCCTGTGACAATATGTTAGAAACGGCAAGATTCGGTGGGAGTCAACAAACTACCCACTCTTCCTGTCAACCCACTTATATAGCCCGTCGTACGCCCCGTCGGACGCCCCGTTGGGCGCATTTCTGGGCAAAAAGTTTGTCTGGCTTGGCGTTGATGCGACTTTAAAAACAAAATCTTCGAGTGGCTTATGCAAAGACCAAAGTAGTTTATAACGAACTACAAAAAGAGAAAGAAAGAACAGTCTTTATTGCTACTTATCGAATAATGTAATAATTGAAGAACTCTTATTATGAATCTCCCTAACCTTCCCGCCAATATTGTGTTGCTACACACGTGCTGCTGCTGCTCAACAAAGTGAAAATGAATGAACTGAAGAATCGAATTCACCACTGTTTATAGGCAATCATACCATACGCTTTCAACAGCCGGGTTTTCTGTACACGCCTGTTGCCACAAAATAAACTAAAGAGAGAATTTCTATGTTTTCTTTAACGATTATTTGGGCTTCCGACAAACTTGTACCGTTCAGTCTTTTGTGAGCGCTTCAAATTGCAAAACGTGTCGAGCTAACAAAACAATATACAAAACAAAATCAACAACTATCTATAGCATCGATGTGGAGTCCCAGGACATTACTGCATCAGTGCCCAAATTAAATGCATCATCAACGGTTCGATGGTGTAAATTGGTGTAAACAAATCACAATCACACAAATTTTAAACATGCTTTCATCGTCAAATCAATAAAAGTGACAGGCTAGCTGAAAAATGCATTTTGGTGAAAATATATTCTGCAAATGCCAGCGAAAACTAGTTTGTTTTAATGTTTAAACAAATACACAATGCAAATATGCAACCATAAACTAAGTGCATGTGGCTAAATATCAATGGACATATCGAATTGCTGGTATTTGCATTTAAATGAGTTTGAATAAAAAAACTTTCCTGCTGGAATATCATTTAGCGGGCCATTCCAATTAACACGGCCACCGAAAGAGACGCTAGCATCAGGTGTGAAGGAGAGTGTAATAGTGAGTGGGAACGAGAGCGAGCGAGAGAGCGCGAACTAAGTCAATCAATTAAAAAGCAAACGAGGTAAGTTTATTTAGCATAAAATTCATTAATTAGTAGTTATTTTTGCGCATTGGCAAGAATTGGAGCGTGAAATATGACATGACTTGTTCACATTGAAATCATTGACTCCACTTTACACACACACACACATACATACGTATTTTAATTTGGAGCTTAACGTTAATTGAATGCTTTTTACAATAACCACAAAATTTTCAGCAATTTCTATAAATGCATAATTAGTAATTGTTTCATTTGGCCCAAAATTGCAAATTTGTTTTTTATTCTAGCTTTTTTTTTGTTAGTTTACACAGTATTAAGTATACGCTTCGTTTGTTTTGTGCCAATTTAATTGATAATATATGTAAGGAATAATTTAAAAAGGTTTGTTCATTCAGTTGAGCTTTGGGATTTTGATTTTAACTGTTAAATTTTATAATATGATTATTTTTCATAGTTTTTTTTTAGCTATTTCTTACTTTCTATTTGTTGAACTCTATTAATTTTTCTTTATAAAAATCATTTTACAACTTTTGATTGATTTTATACTGACAGCACATTTAAAGCATGTCTATTTCAGCTATATATTTCAGTAGCGCTGTAAGCTTTGTGGCGCCATGTGCACACATTGCCTGCATTTATGTTAGAAAGTACATAATTATTTAACAAATTACATGTTCGCTAAGTACATATCATGGTTATTAGTTTATAGTTTATGGTGTTTAAAGTTGTACTACATATTAGCTGAAATCTAACCCCAAGTCATGAACTTTGTGCACCTTATGCCATAGAACCAGTACTTATCATAAAACGGCTTTTGCTAATGTGCTGCGAACAATACGCAAGAACAACAACAACAACAACAAACAGCAAGAAACTTGTACATTGAAGTTGTGTATCGAGTTGCCTTCGAAAGAGCTTGCTTGGCAAGCAATTCGAGGCGCCTTGACTTGTGTCCATTGAGCTCACATAATCGCACACACACACAGACAAGCGACAAACATAGAGATAGCGATAGAGAGGGACAGCATTCGTTTGGGTCTTTAGGAAAGGCTCATGCTTTGCCCCGGGGTATCGCATTTTAATGACCCACTTTTGAGCTCAAGACTATTTAAGTTTGTGCTCGTATTGGTTTGTTCTAATTCTAAACTGTGTACAAATCCCAGGGCAGAGCAATTAGCACTACAACAAATATATATATTGTCAAGGAAACTGAACTGAAAGAGTTGTCGAGTGCTTGAGGGGCTTCTTCACACACACAAACACACACACACACACACACACATAATCGACTGGGGTTGCCGCACTCAACAAATAGCAAAAGCATAGACACAAAACATAGAATGAAAATATATATGTCTATGCAACATTATGTTGCAAGCCAGTGAAAGTCATTACCCACGAGGTGAAAAACAATTCTCAACTGTTGACAGGCCAAAGACAGCGAAATAAATACACAAACAAACACACACAAAATAGAATAGATAGCAACAATTGCAAATAAATGAGAAATTAATAGAATTAACGTGCGTATGTATGTATGTATGCATGTTTGTATGCGTGTACGTGTGTGTGTGTGTGTGTGTGTGTGTGTATGTGTGTGTGTGTGTGCGTCTATGTGTGCGTGTGTGTGTGTGTGTGTGTGTGCGTGTATGTGTGTATGTGTGTGTGTGTGAGTGTGTGCGTGTGCATGCGTGTGTGTGTGCAAAATTCAATTCAAGGCGTCACTTATATTCAGGGACAACTAAAAAACAAAAGTGTTGACAATTTGGGGCACCTTGGCACAGCGTTGAATCGTTAGCAACGTTTAAAAGTTAAATGAATTGCAAACTTGGTCAAGGCAGCGAATTAAAAATGGAAAAATTTGTCTGATCAAACTAATCTTGGACTTTTGGGAATAAAAGGCAATTTGTTTACATATTTATTCGATTAAAACAGTAGATTCAAAAGTGAAAAAGTATTATTACTAAACAGTTGATTCAAAAATGAAAAAGTATTATTATTAAACATAATTTTATATGATATACAAAACAATATTTTTTTTGTACTTTCAAATCTTGCGTATGAAATCATAGTCTTAACATCTAATTTTTTACAATATCTTTTTAATAAAGATGAGAATAAAAATCATATAAAAATTATAAAAACATTTCAAAAATCGAACTTTATATTACTTGAAGTGTTTCTCAATTATTTATTATTGTTTTTCGCTTATAATTTATAACTATTCTATATGGATTGAAAGCATTGAATACAAATATATTTATGTGCTTATTTTTGTGTACAACATTTTTGCCTTGAGTCTATTAAATTGCACAAGCAACTTAAGCTGTAAACAATGTTGCACGAACGAGAGAAATAATTATTAATTTATGTACGTGTGTGTGTGTGGCATATTATCTATGTGTTGTTACATGCGGTGCGGAGGGGGTGTTCGTATAAATATGAATGCATAATTGGAACATAAAATTCCGAAAATATTTTACAACAAACACACACAACATATTCCCGTGTCCAGAGTGTTCCATATGTATGGTTGGTTGTTGTATTCTTCGGCGAGGCATTCATTGTCCTTTTATCCCATTTATTCATTTTAGCCACACACAAACACGGAGGAAAAAGGGACTTGGAGCTGAAGTATGGACCTACGTATACGTAATCTAACACTGCCAACGTCAGCCGCAACAACAATTATGTTCTCGTCAACAGCAACAACAGCGACGGCCGCAGCGATGTCTAGTGCGACAGCAACAACAATATCACCAGCAACAATAGCAGCAGCAACAACAACAACAACAACAACATCAACATTTTTTACATACAGCATACCAGGCATGGACATTGCGCCAGGACCATTTATATTCACCTACGTTAGTGAATTTTTATCGCTTATCACGCCCGAAGAATTGCCGCTTGGTAAGTTCCACGAGAAGAAGGGTCAGGGCTTTACTGTGTATGTGTGCTTGTGTGCTTATATATATGTGTGTGTGCGTGTGTGTGAGCGAAGCTTGGTGTCTGGTTTTGTGTGCCAAGAGGAATTAAATGTGGAAATGTGTGGCACGGTCTGCACATTCATATCATTTACCAAATGGTCAACAACTACAGGCGGACATTAGAAATTCCTCTGAAGGACAATTAAACAAATGTTTTGCATATATTAAAACGTTTTTGATGGGATCAGTTAGAGCTGGAATGGGAAATGAGTACTTGCTTCGAATCAAGTAGCTAAAATTTAACAAGTGATACTATTTATATGGTATACTAGTATAGTATTGAAACTTTGCTGCAGAAATATGAATAAGTTAGAGTAAAGATTATGAGTAATCAAATCAGATTGTGAATGATTTCCATTGTCATGTCCAGCCCTGGATGTGTGTAAGCATTGTGAATGCCACACGCTGCTCGACATTGGATTAAATTATGACACTAAATTCAGTTGGCGTATTTTTTATGGCCCTCACTTTATACATACATTAAGCCGTGTACTACACGAATTTCCGTAATGCCAGCTCCTTATCAAACATGCAAGTCATTGCGGCAAACCTTCCAAACTACTTTAGACTAGTGGCATTAAAGCAAAGTAGGCAAACACTTGACAATGTAAATTATGAGTATATCAAAAATTCTTTAACAAAACCAAATAAAAAAGTGAAGCAATTGGTTTGAGGGCCCAGGGTTGAGCAGAAGCCGATGTCAGATGTCCGATGAGCAAAAGCTGGCCAGCTTTATGAGGAAACATGGCACACAGGAGTCGGTAGCACGTGAATATCTAGCGGCCAACAACTGGACACTGGAAGAGGCCAGCCTCAAATATGAAGCTGACCAGGCAAAGAATGGGAACATAAATGCACAGGATTCATTTCAGAGTTTGTTGAGTCGCCAGACGCATAACAGAGACATGGAGGTGGATCAGCCAGCGAAGCGGCCACAAGCTGATGATGACTCGACGCCAGCATTGACCACTGTTGACAGTGATCGCAGTTTGCGTGCTTGGGGCTATGGAGTTAGTTTGGGCAGCGCTCATCCGATCAATCCGCCGCCGGCACGTGAAAATTCCGTGGACTCGGACATGGAATCCGCTGAAGAGGACGTTGAGAATGTGGTTGTGTTGCATCTGTGGAGTGAGGGCTTCTCCGTGGGCGATGGCAACTTGCGTCTCTATGGGTTACCCGAGAACGAGCGATTTTTGCGTCGCATAATGCGTGGAGACTTTCCCACAGAGATGCTGGATGCGTTTGGCCATCGAATCGAGTTGAGTGTGCGGGATCACACGCATATATCGTATCGCGAACTCTCTCGCAAACAATTCATGGGCTTTGGTCGCACCCTGGCTGCTGTTCCTTCCCATTTAGAGACAGAAGCTCCTCCTCCTCCAGTAGCGTCAACGGAGGAGCAGCAACAACCATCACCGGAGGAGCTGCAACAGCAGCGCGAGCATCATGCTCAGAACACGCTCCAACTGAACGCACATGCTGCCATGACAACAATACAGTTTCGTCTGGCTGATGGCAGTCGAATCACCGCTCAATTCAATACTACTCACAACGTGGGTGATCTCTATAGATTTGTGCGTTTGGCGAGACCTCAATATTCCAGTGAACACTTTTTGCTCATGACAGCATTTCCACGACTCGAGCTCAATGAGAACGATGCTCGACACCTGATGGCGTCTAATCTACTCAATGTGGTCGTCATTCAGTATATTCCAGAACGGGAAGATCCACGCCCAACAAGCTGATCAATGCTCCTCACAAATTTGTGTGTATTCAAAATAAATATATTTGAAAGCAAGAACATCTTTCGCATCTTTATTTAGATATTTTATTTGGGGTTTCTACTACCATAAAACGTTGAATAATAATATTAAATTTATATTTGTCAGATTCCATACGCGATGTACTACACAATAATGTTACGCTTATTGATTTTGCTGCAAATGTAAGTAAACGATTTTTCTTTATTACTTCTCTAAACAGTTTTTGTGTATAATTGTTTCAGGCCATTAAAATTGAATCCGGTTTCATTGCGCTGATGAGCATATTTGCCATATTGTCGCTGGTGCCGTTGATTGCCACCTGTGCCTGGTGCTGTGGTCGTCGCACCACCCAAGACGAGGTGGATCTCATACGCAATGCGGCTGTACACATACGCGACGAGTCGTTGGAAGATAATCTGCGATGTCGCAAAAGTGCTGGTCTATTCACACTCTGGATTGTCTTTATCCTGCTCACGTAAGTTGTGGCAAGAAAAAAAGTTGTGAGTTGTGAGTTTTGAAAGTTTCTTACTCAATTTGTTTTGGGAACTTTGCAGGCTGAGCGACTTTAGCATATTTTATGCGAATAGTCGCTTATCGGCTGGCATTGAGATGACGCCGGAGATGGTCAAATCTGCCGTGCACGATGTGGAGGTCTTCCTAAAGGACACGCATCTACAAATCAAACACAAACTGGATAATGGCTTTCATGTTTCCGTTGAAAGGGTTGTCAAAGACTTGGAAGGTCAGTGGGTGGTACTAGAGCTACATAAAAAAACACGAAAAAAAAGAAGAAAACTTTTCCCTTTTACTACTGCCAACTTTATGTTGCACACATTTTATAGTTTTGAAATTCATTGCTTGTATGTAAGTGTGTAGTATTATATGTGCTTTAAAAACTTTATGCATTGCATTGTGAATTATTGCAGTGACTCTGTCTGTCTCTGTCGCTCTTTCATGTTCGTTTGCCTATTGTGTCCATAGTTCTAGTCAATTTACTGTCTGTTTCTTTTCCATTCCCAACAGACGTTGATATTCTCCTTGGCGAGCCAATTCAAGCGGAAATATCTGCACACACTGGCCTCGAGCTCGCATATGATTCATTGACAACACTTAGCCTGGGTGAGTCTTTTGGTTAAGTGCTCCATGGCGATGGCGATGCCGATGCCGATGGCGATTGTATCCGCCTCAATGCGTAACAACCAACAACTCGGACTTGACCCAAATGCCCATTGTGTTGTTTTGGCAACCTAATCCAGCGTAGGTATTTGCGTTGGCAACTGTGTTAAACGTGTAAAAAGGATTCGGCAAGGTGATTTATTTTATTACTAAACTTCGATTTCAAATTTACAAACTTGTTAAACCTTGTAATAATGCCAAAAATTTGGGATTTAAACTCACTTTAGTGAGAACTGAGCTGCTGATGTCTGGGCTCTATGTTAAAGCTCACTTTAAGTTCAACTATCGAATTTCGGCAAATGCAAACAATTGCAAGGAGCTTAGAATAACGTATCGTATGTCAATAAAAAATATTTATTGATAGAGAAACCCGTTTGTTTGCGCCCAAATTTTATTAGGGCGATGCCAACGTTCAAATAGCAAACTCATAGAGATGTTACTAGTTTGCCATACTTACAAAGTCTGTCAGTTCTCAATCGTCAGACTGGCTGGCAGTTGGAATCCACATCCGGTTACAAGTTGACACAAGTGCACAGTGCAAATGCCACGAGGACAACTGCATTATGTTCGCAATACACAATGTGTAATTTAGATCAGGACTCCCAAAACTTACCGCGACTCCTCGCCAGCCGCCACATAAATATATGTGCTACAATAATATTTATCATTGGATTTTTTTTGTCGCAGCGAACGCGGAGCTCATCTATCGCGTCCTCATGCTCCAGGAGACAGTTGGGCGGGCCCTCAAGTTGTCGCAGGAGGCGGCCGCCCGCATGGAGGAGCTGCAGATACAGTTGTCTGTGCTGCAGCGCCAATGCACGTACAGGGATCGTCCGCTATGTGACACATTGCGTATACGCAGTTTTGAGGAGAACGGCGTTGTCGACGCCTTAAAAACGGTGAGCTTTGCTCATTTATTTGTTTAGCTGGTGTTTCTTTAAAATAAACTGTGAACCATTTCGTTTGCCATTTGGTCAGCTGCAAGAGGACCAGAGCATCTTTCGCATGCGCTACTTGGGCGAAATTGAATTTGGTGCCACTGTAAAGAATCTAACATCGGAAGTTGGCGTCTCACGTTCCATTTTCAGCAATTTCCCGCAACAAGTTAAACATGACACGGCATACGAACGCAACTGTAAGTTCTTCTTTCGTTATCCTTTTTCCCCTCGCTGCAAGTATAAACAAGGAACAAGATAAATATATATTGCAGTGCCAAAAAAATAAATAGAAAAATGTTGACCTTGTTGGTAGAGGCATGTTGGCAACTTCAAAACATTTATCCATGCGATCTTTCCATTAACCTTATTGCTATAAATCTTTTAAAAAAAAGCTCCCAGCAATTCCTTATCCCTTTAAGTTTTAAATGCCTTCTGTGCTGCAGTTCTCTTCGCTAACGAATCTCTTCAATTTAAATGTACAAGTCAATCAATAACACAAATGCCAGCTTCATGTTTTCGCATATGCAATTTCCCCTAACATACAAAGCAATGGAGAGAATATGATTATCGGGTAGTTTCCGGGGATTTGGCTTAAGTTGTGCAAGTCAAACACAATATTAATTAATGTCACCTTGACGACACAATACACTAATTGAATTGCTTGCCAAACTTCTCACGCCATCAGACACGTTAGAGCAGTTGGCCAGCATCCGGCACAGAACAACGGCAAATGCACAGATGCTTACATCGACAATAAATGCGTTGCTCGAACGACTGCAGCGTATGTGGCCAGCACTGGAGCCAACGTACAATGAGCTCAAAGAATGGGCCAAGACCTACTGGAGCATTGGTTGGATAGCGGCCATGTTGATCGTTTGGGTATTGCTCTTCATGATGATGTCCTACTGCTGCTTTTTGTGTGAATCGAATGTTAAGTCTGGAGTGGTGTTCCTTATAGCCGTATTGATCATATGCCTGGGCAGCATTTGTTTAACCTTTTATGGTGTCGCCTCGTTGGCGGTTGGCGGCAACACTGAAGTCTTTCTCTGTCGCTCTCTGAACGACAATAACTTTGAAATGCTGGGTAAGCTATTCGATAAGCCGGGCTATGTTTATGCCCGGGAGCCACAAACGGGCATCATTGGTGAGCTACTGCGTCCCGCTGGCGTCAATCGTTCCGTGGTGAATGTCAGTCTGGGCACCGCACTCAGGTGAGTTGATTGTTTATTACCTGTTGCTCACTAATACATACTAACTAAGACTTCCCAGAGTGCCAAAATGAAAGATAACCCATGTAACAAAGTCCAACAAGTAACGAATTTTGTTATCCAATTACTTTGATACTGTACGTGCCTGTAATTTTGAAAGCCCTCACACGCTCCACCTGCCTTTGTTGTTGGCCAACTTTAATCAGCCGTCAAATTGTGTTCCCAATTCAATATGTAGGACTCTTCGGGTCAAGGAGATAAATAAAGTAAAGTATATAAAAGTAAAAGTTTCAAAATCACTTCAATTTCAAATTTTAATCACTGAACCTTTCTAAATAAAATCAAATGAAAAAAGTTTGAATAATGAAATAATGCTTTTAAACTTAAATTATTTGAACAACATAAAAAATTATTCTCGGACCATTTGTCAAGTTCTTATGTCTTTTATATGATCCAACAAAAAACCCTTCCTTACTTTTTAAACGTGTCCAACTTAAAGTAACAGGAAGTTAATACAAAACTAACATAGTTAATAGTTGAATGCATACCCTTTTAGCACTAAACCAAACTTGCCCTGTGTCAACCCTGTCTGTCAATCGAAAGAAACGTGTCTATCGATTCTCGCCAGTTCACTTGTAAGACACATTTGATTACCCAGAACTTTGCTTGAACTAAAATTCCTTACCCAACAACACAACCGCACAAGAAACAGTTAGAAAGCACTATCACAAGTTTGCACTTGGCGAACTCCTAGGCCACAAGTAGTCGAGATGACCAGCAATCAAATGTTCGTCAGTGTCGTAACACTTATTATTCAAACCGCACAGTGCACAGTTGACCGGACAATCGGGACGAGTACAGAAGTTTTAGATATGTTTAGACTCCTGTACGAAGGGCCAACTAAGCCGCAAAGTTTTGAAAGCCCAATGAAATTTGCTAGCTGCCGCCGCAAGCCACTTAATTTTACTCAGATACACGTACGTGTGTTTGTGTGTGTGTGTGTGTGTGTGTATGGAGATGTAACAAAACCCACCGCCCACCACCCTTGTAGCCACAAATTTTAAGCCCAATTCCAATTATCTGCACAGATAGAAATGCGCATGCATGTCACCGCTGCAGAATATGCATGACCGCATATACCCACCCTAGCAACCACCCTAGCTGACTGCCTGTCTGAACGTGTATGTGTGTGTGGCTGGATTTTGGGTAAAAGTAGCTACCGAATATCTGAACGAACGCACTATGCAAGCTGGCACAAGTAAAACGAAATATCTTTTGATATCCCCGCACACACGACTCTAACTCTTACTTGCAACATTTACTCACTTCACACATGTGCACACATGTCGTATACGCATTATTTAGGGGCTGCCAGCAAAATCAAGCATCGTACAATGTCTTTCAATTGGATGCGTTCGTTAATACAACCAAAATAGCCGATTTGAAACAATTCCCAAAAGTCTCAACGGCCATCGATGCGATTGCGGTATCGGAACGTACATTGCTCTCGCTAACGCAATCAATTCAGCACATTTTGGAAAATATGCTGCAAACATCCGCATTCAATTTGACCACATACCGCAATAGCGTCGGCGCACCCACGCCCGAAAAGGATTTGGCCACATTCATCGATCAAATGCAACGCGTCGCCTTACAGGTGAGTGAACAACAAAGCCAACAAGCTTACAAAAAACAGACACAAGAAATACGGAAACAGAATCAAACACAAAATTGAACAGAATGAATAAACATTTACATCAATCGGCTTGTTTGGCTAACTAGTTTTGGTACATGAGTTAATGAATTATATAATTATAATCAACAAACGGAGTTAATATAGAAATGCGACTTTAAAAAAAAAATATAGAAAAATGATTTAACACATTTTATCTTTTTTTAATTAAACTAAGTGAATTGTATAATTATAATCAACAAACGGAATTAATATAGAAATGGGACTAAAAGAAGTTAAAGCTTTAAAAAAATATAGAAAAATGATTTAACACATTTTATCTTTTTTTAATTAAACTAAGTGAATTGTATAATTATAATCAACAAACGGAATTAATATAGAAATGCGACTAAAAGAAGTTAAAGCTTTAAAAAAAAATATAGAAAAATTATTTAACACATTTTATCTCTTTTTAATTAAACTAAGTGAATTATATAATTACAATCAACAAACGGAATTAATATAGAAATGCGACTAACAGAAGTTCAAATAACTTAAAGCTTTAAAAAAAATATAGAAAAATTATTTAACACATTTTATCTTTTTTTAATTAAACTAAGTGAATTGTATAATTATAATCAACAAACGGAATTAATATAGAAATGCGACTAAAAGAAGTTCAAATAACTTAAAGCTTTAAAAAAAATATAGAAAAATTATTTAACACATCTTATCTCTTTTTAATTAAACTAAGTGAATTATTTAATTATAATCAACAAACGGAATTAATATAGAAATGCGACTAAAAGAAGTTAAAGCTTTAAAAAAAATATATATAAAAATGATTTAACACATTTTATCTTTTTTTAATTAAACTAAGTAAAACAAAATATTAAAAAAGCTAAGATGTTTAATTAAGATATTCCATCTATTTCAATTTGACAATATTTTCAAGATTTTCAAGAACTTCTAACGTACATTTTTCCACTTACTTCTTACCCAAACACAAAACCAAATCGAGTACCAATTTAGATTCAGGACGTTGCCACTTCGTCTCGGATGACAACATTGGGCAGTCGATCGAAACGTTTGCAGGCAGCCATTTTGCAGCCTCTAGAGAATTTACAGAATGAGATACTCTACCATTTGACGGCATTGGAACTGCAACGAGGCCCCTGGGCCAAGCAGGTCAATCAGACACTAAATCATTTGAAGAGCATCCAGGGCTATTTGGAGAACAAGGCTGGTGAGATCTGTCACAATCTGACGCGCGTCTACACGGAGCGGTGAGTAGCGTATGTTCTCTCTCTAACTAACCCAATTTCATGCACAAAGATACATGCAGAAAAAAAATTGCCTGGCTTAATTGCAAACCAAAAACTGAGTGATTTTCTATGCTGCAATCACATCCTTGCAACAACATTCATTACATGTCGCCTGTGGCTGACCAGAGAGACCATCTTGTTTAGTTATCTGTAAGTGTGTGCGGGTGTGCATGTGTGTGTGTGTTTGTTTTATTGTTGTTTTGTCCTGTGTTGCTCTTTTCAGGGCAGGCAAAACCGAAGCAAACGAGACATCGAGCAAACAACCTCAAACTTAACCCAACTTGACCAGGGGCATTTTTCATTGTGCATCGCTTTTGCCGTTTTATCAGATAATTGAATGCCGTAATCGTTTGATTAAGTTTGCCAAGTGTCATGATTGCATTTCTTGTTTTTGTTTCTCTCTCTCTTTCTCAATGTGCTTGTGCATTGTTTTTTGAAGTGTCTGAAGGACGACTCGAAACTGAAGTACAACTTGAACGAACGATAAAAGAGGGAATTATTGACTTGCATGCAAGTTGAATTTGTTGAAAGCTGGCATTTAGCTTTTTGGTTTACTACAGGAAATCACTTAGCAATTAGAAGCAGACAAGGAATGCTCAACAGCAATATACCCTATGTTAGGTTAATATCATTAAATCTTAAAGGATTCTTCTTCATTTCGACAGCCTTAAGACATATTTGACCAGCAGTCGCGCCACCATGGAATCCCAATTGGGTGATACCACCACCAAATGTCGTCCATTCTACGATACGTTCGACGCTAGTCGCATATTTCTGTGCCGCAATCTAGTCGACTTTATCAATGGATTGTGGTTTTTTATATTCCTAACACTGCTTCTCTGGGCAATTGGTACGCCAGTGGGTCTTAATCTGATCACCATACAGACACGTCTCAACGCCATGCAGCTGGCCCAGACACGCAACAAGAACAAACAGCGTCGCAGCGATGGAAGTGATCGTAGCGGACGATCCGACGAACGTAGCCGACGTGGCGACAGTCGTGGACGCCAGAAGCAGCGCGCGACCAGCTCAGCGAAGAGGGAACAGCAGCGGGAACGAAGCACGAGCAGCACAGCTAGAGCGCGAACCACCAGACCGCCACTGTGAGTAGCTGGCGAAAAGAGATGAAGACGAGAGTTGAACCTTTAGATAAATACTTAACTATATATCTCGTTCCAGACGACGCACTGCCACCGAGGAAACCCTAGACATAGATGATGACGACTCAACGCCAACCAGGCAACAGCAGGCACAACCTCAACAGCAGCAGCAACAGCAGCAGCAGCATCAACGACGTCAGGAGTCCGAGCAACGTGATCTGGAGCGTGAGCGTGTGCGAGATCGTGATCGGGAACGTAGTCGTGAGCGTGAGCTGAGTCGGGGACGCGAAATGGCTACCATTAATACACCAGTACGCAGTCGCCCGCAGCTGTAAGTAGATCCTGTTAACGTCATACATTAGCTCACCAGCTTCTCTCAATCACTCATTCACACATTTGGACATTCACATGTGAACGCGAGCAGGCAACGTGACGACGACAACTGGGGCTCATCCAGTGCGGCCAGTCGTGCCAATTCCAATGAGCGCGACAGCAGCCAGTCGAGAAAGCTTGTGAACACTTGGCAGTCGCGAAATAATAAGAATAAGCCACCGCTGTAAGTTGATCCCGCAACCTCTGAGCAATCCCAGCCTGATTTCACTCTGTTGTTGTTGTTGTTGGGTTAGTAAACGGCATAGCACTGAGGAGTTTGACTTTGGCGATGAAGAGGAGCACCAGGATAATGGCTGGCGATCAAAGAATAGCGCCAGTCCCGACCAACCTATCAGCCGTCAGCCGGATAATCGTCGACAGCAACAACAGCAATCGAATAATCGCAATCAGCTGCGTTCTATACCAAAGTTGTAAGTGTGTCTGTGTGTCAGGTCATCCACTTAAGTAAGTGACTCTCACACGTTTCTCCATTCAAGACGTGTGGATAGATCTGGCAGCGAATTGAATCGTCGTCCTGTAACGCCCGTACTGAGCATCAATCCGGATATACCCGCTGCCGTGCCCATGCCTCGAACGCCAATGCGTTTGAGGAGCAAAGTGACATTAACTGCACGAGCCGTGCAGGATATTATCAATAAGCGGAGTCAGCGCCTGTGAGTTGACTTCCCGAAGACTGCAAGGAACAGTTTCCTTGAGGAGAATTCAAGATCCAAAGCACAACCTACAAATTCTTTCAATCACTCTCTCTTCTTACCAAACTTTCTTGAATCCTTTTTTCACCTAAACCATTTAAAGCGCTTTCATTCTAAACAGTTTTCTTCCTTTATGCTTTCACTACTGACATTTTAAACCTGAAGCTAAAGTATTGCTTCCCCTGGCACTTACAAAAATATCCCTTTGTGAAAGCTCCGAGTAAACGTTATTGAACCAAAAACATTCTGTTCCACAGCCAACGTTCTGGTACCGATGAATTCGATATGGATGAGAACGATATGTATGGTACTGGAGCACATTTGGACGCTGACGCTTTAGAGGCGTAAGCAATACATTTAGCCCACGAAAAACCACTTTAAAACATTCGAAATCTTTTTCCCATTTAAGTGCCCGTCGCACTCCACCACGCGGCGCACCGCCACCTCCGCCACCGCCCGCAGCTGGGATGAACAGGTTCTATCAACGTTATTGAAACATTATGTCGAATGAGCTTTTGTTTTTTGTTCATTCCATTTGATTATGCATTTTTTTGATTTTGTAATCGAATACTTGACAATGAGTACCAATCGAAAAACAACAACCACACAAATTCTTATGTGTTCACAGCGACAAAGACTATATATTCTGAACTTACCTTTTATCTTTTCGCACCGCCAACCGACAACCCACGCAAAATGGCACATGGCAGAGTTAATCGCGAGCGGAGTGTGCGTTGGACCGCTGAGGAGGAGCAATTCGAGTTCGAGGATGTCGACTTACCGAAACCGAAATAAAAGCCGTAATATCCAGTAAACCTTTAGCGTTATTTGTTTTTGTATTTGGCATATTAAATTGAATAGCTTGTAAGTTCAATGTAGTCTAGTTCAACGATTCAATATCTATTAAGCATTTAAGGTTTGCAATCAATCACAAAATAAATAATAGATCCATCATAAATAAACCTAAATTGCTGACTAATATTTGAAATGGTTCAATAAACTTAGGAACCATTCCCTTTCCCAGAAAGTTCAACATTAATTTTGAGTAGTTCTCTTGGTTTATTTAGTTGTCAGTGGGTCGGAATGGGTGGGAGAAGGCAATCTTCTTCGCTTACTTCTTCTTCAAGAAAGGGCTGATAACAGCTGGTGCAGCATAGGTGGCAACCGGTGCAGTATAAGCTGGAGCAGCAGCATAGGTGGCAACAGGTGCGCCGTACACGGATGCAGTGTAGGCGGGGGCAGCGGCGGCATAAGTGGAGTAAGCAGCGGGCACAGCATGGGCCGAGTATGTGGTCACTGGAGCAGCTGCGGCATAGGTGGCAGCATACGATGGTGCTGCAGCATATGTGGCAGCATACGATGGTGCTGCGGCATAGGTGGCAGCATACGATGGTGCTGCGGCATATGTGGCAGCATACGACGGTGCTGCGGCATAGGTGGTCAAACCAGGAGCAGCGGCATAGCTCAAAGGTGAGGCAATGAAGCCAGCCTGGGCAGCAGCCACGCAGAGAGCGACGAAGCAGATGAGGAACTACAAATTCAGACGAGGATTAGAACCAAAAACTCTGTGCAAGATCCTTGCAACACTTACTTGCATGTTGTTAATGTTGGTTGAAGTTGTCAGCGACTGATGCTTTTGGCCCATAATCCAAATGGTTTTATAGTCAATTGCTGGTCCAGTCTTCGACAAAACTCAAACTCGTTTATGGCTTAAGCTGCAGAGCCCAAAAGTAAATTAGAACACAATGCGCAATGTGAAACTATTGCTATGTAACGTTCAATGAACGCGGATGCCGCACCTTGACTTGAGGTACAGGTAAAAGAACGAATGCCGTGTCAAATGGATTAAAAACGTATTTTCCATTTCATGTTGCCAATTCGGGCGACAATTTAATCATATCAGCATTTGTTTGGCGAGCACAAAAATAGTTGTTGATAAACAACTTGGCAGAAGTGATCAGGTTTTTTTTTTGTCAAGCGAATCTTTGATCTATTGAAGAGGAAGCAAAGTTATTGTACAAGTTCTTTGCCATACTTTTACTTGATATGAATATTGGTTTGTAAGCTGGCCTTTTATGAATCAGCTTAAACCTTTTTGGATTTCAATAATTTTTGCAGCTATTTGGAATCTTATCTTTAAGAGTCAAATTCATATTTAAAGCTTTAAGAATATTTAATTTAAAATACATATCTTTTAATTTACATTTATATAATTTACATTGCGCTTAAGATTTTTTAGGAATGCAGCAAACATAATTTGTGAAAAGCTTTAATGAAGCATGAAGTTATTCAATCATTCAATTATTCAAAGTTTTATGTTAATGTGAACATAAATTTAAAATATAAAATAATTTTATTATGACAATTGGACATCTGTCGATACATATATATATATAATATGATCTTGATAAGCAGGAATGTAAATAGTATTTATAGATCAAACATTCTGCATAATGTGAAAGGAGAGATGAATATTTGACTAGAGAATCTTATCTTTAGAGTCAAATTCATATTTAAAGCTTTAAGAATATTTAATTTAAAATACATATTTTTTAATTTACATTTATATAATTTACATTGCGCTTAAGATTTTTTAGGAATGCAGCAAACTTAATTTGTGAAAAGCTTTAATGAAGCATGAAGTTATTCAATCATTCAATTATTCAAAGTTTTATGTTTTGATTAACATAAATTTAAAATACAAAATAATTTTATTATGACAATTGGACATCTGTCGATACATATATATATATAATATAATCTTGATAAGCAGGAATGTAAATAGTATTTATAGATCAAACATTGTGCATAATGTGAAAGGAGAGATGAATATTTGACTAGAGAATCTTATCTTTAAGAGTCAAATTCATATTTAAAGCTTTAAGAATATTTAATTTAAAATACATATCTTTTAATTTACATTTATATAATTTACATTGCGCTTAAGATTTTTAAGGAATGCAGCAAACTTAATTATACCCTGAACCCATTGAAAATAGGTAAAAAGGAATGTAAAAAGCTTTAATCAAGCAAGAAGTTAATTCAATCACTCAATTGTTCAAAGTTTTATGTTTTGATAAACATAAATTTAAAATACAAAATAATTTTATTATGACAATTGGACATCTGTCGATACATATATATATATAATATAATCTTGATAAGCAGGAATGTAAATAGTATTTATAGATCAAACATTGTGCATAATGTGACAGGAGAGATGAATATTTGACTAGAGAATCTTATCTTTAAGAGTCAAATTCATATTTAAAGCTTTAAGAATATTTAATTTAAAATACATATATTTGTAATTTACATTTATATAATTTACATTGCGCTTAAGATTTTTTAGGAATGCAGCAAACTTAATTTGTGAAAAGCTTTAATGAAACATGAAGCATGAATTCAATCATTCAATTATTCAAAGTTTTATGTTTTGATTAACATAAATTTAAAATACAAAATAATTTTATTATGACAATTGGACATCTGTCGATACATATATATATATAATATAATCTTGATAAGCAGGAATGTAAATAGTATTTATAGATCAAACATTGTGCATAATGTGAAAGGATTTGACTAGAGCTTTGCAATTAATTCATGCCAACAACTGATTGTAATAATGCTTAGCTTAATCTTTGGTATAAGACACACATGGGACAGAAAACTGAAGCAGATCCAATTACGCTGACGATTCGGGCAGCGGTGTCGCTGGCGCAGTGTCCAGATCAAGCGTGTGAGTAGCTGTCTCTCGTTTCGATTGCTTCCTGCGCCGCACATCGATCTCGTAGAGCGCGAGTCCAAACTGATGCACAAACGAGCTAAACTGGCGACTCACGTAAGCAAAACTCAGCGTTGGCGGCTGCTCCACGGCACAAGTGCCACGCAAATCGTCATGCGTCCAGTGCGGTGCATCCACATCGCAAGGATGGCGACCCTGCGGCCGTGGAAACGCTTCCGTTGACAGATGTGGATAGAATACGGAGACGAGTTCAAAGTTTAGATAGCTGCTGGCATTCGAACGTTCGAGTGCCTCATGGAGTTCAGCACTTAGCGATGCTGGTATGGCCAGGTACATCTTGTAGCGCAATCGTTTCGCACCATTTCGCTTCAGTTCACAATTGGCCAAAATAAGTTTCACTTTGTTTATTAGGTTATCCAGTGCGAGTCCACCGTAATCGTATAGATAGAAGTCTCGTTGTCGTCGATGGCGTTGATGTGTCTTTGGATCAAAGTGCTGCAGACGAGAACTGGGCACGTTGACCAGATGCAGCGGCAGGCTGTATGTGTGCGAGGTGAGCAAGTGGACATGGGTAGCTGTTGGCTTGGTGGCCACCACGTGGGACATGCGCTGTGCCAGCGGAAAGATGCCCGCCTGATGGATGAAGCCAAAGAAGAGTGTCAAGACCACATTGCAAACATACCAAATCCGTAGCAGATGTGGCGCGGAGACTTTGCAGCACAGCAGCTTCTTGTAGAACCATATCAGTAGAGGATGTTGTGTCTGAAACGGATATACTCGTGCGAATCCTGTGATCAACTTTGGTGCATGCAGCAGCAGTATGGGAAATGTGAGTGGCAGCAGAAAACGCGCTTCCTGATGATTGATCAGTGATAGGAAGAATAATGGCACAAAGATTGCGCCGGACATCAGCGAGACGATGCTCTGAAATCTGGGCAACAATTGATACTCGGCGCAAAAGAAGCGTAGCAGGAGCTGAGCAAATGCACCCAATGAGGCGAGGCCCAGGACATTGAAGAGCAGCGGCACATTGACGATTAAATGCACATAGCAAGGATGAACGCCATGCGATGCCGTCTGTGCCGAGTCCAGATTGTATTTGATAAAGTTCCACGGCGTAAACAAAAAGTTGTCGATGCCCAGTTGGAGCATGTGCAGCTCTCCCACCGTCAAGTGCTGATAGTACAGTGAATCACAGAATATGAACACAAGTAAAGCCGGCAATGCGCACAAACAGAAGAGTCCAATGCGCAGATTAAAGTCACGAAAGGTGACGCTCCTTGTGCCCATGCCACGCAGCAGCCAAAAGAAGACCATGGGTGCCCCAAATACCAGGAATGTGGGTCGATTAAAGACACCCGCCACACATATACTGGACATGGCAAACACATGTTGCAAGTTGTGCGGTGGCAATGCATTCTTCAGTTTCCAGATCTTTACGCGTTCACTTATCGAGGCAGCCATCTCATACTTCTTCTCCAGAAATTCCTTTTTATAGACGACAGTATTTGTTTTTAGCATGCATTCGCATACGAGGCAGTGCAGCCAGGAGCACATGGCCAGTTCCAGCGTGTTGGAGAACGTGCGCGTCCCAAAGACGAGTAATATCCAACAGCTGCCCATTGCTAGCAGCCGAATCTCATGGCGTATTCCATACAGCCGGCAAATGCGATACATACAATAATCGTTGCTATATGAGATCAGTGTGTAGATGAGGCGTGGGAAGACCAAGTAGGCATAGCTATTGATTAGCTCCAGATGCCAATACTCCCGTGCATACAATGCCAGAAACTCATAGAAGCTCCAGGGCACACGAAGCAGGGCCCAAGGCAATGTTATACTCCTCACCGGCATTGTATTATTAAACTCCCAGGTGCGCGTGTGCTCCAAACGAAAGTGATCACCTAGAATGCGTTTAGAGATTTCACTTAAGTACGAGTCTTTTATAGCATTTACCACTTACCCGTCATCACCTCGACGCTCTGGAAAAACTCATCGGGGTGCACGTAACCCAGTTGGGGGACAAATACCAGAAGTAGCCGCAGTGCAGCAAAGAAAAAATATGTGCTAAGGTAGCCGTCAGCGGGACTGCGTTTTTCCCACAGTTGGGAAAAGTGGCGCGTAATGCGCATTATTGCAAATAATCAATTGAAACTAAACTAAGCCAACATTTTCTGTTGGTTTATTGGTTTTGTTTACAAAATACAGCTACATAAGTTGGACAGTCTGGCAACGTTGCAATACATCGTTCATCCCTAGAAACTGTAATACTCATTTGACACTGTTCTGCTCACAGTTTGAGGGTCACAGCTAACAACCATGGCGCGAACTTAAAATCATACGTAATGTTAAACGTTTTTATTGTCACTGTATGGCAACGGCGCCAAAGCGGATAACGGCTTATAAATAATAAATTAAAGATGAGAAAAAAATTCACGATTTAACATAATTTCGCTCACAATGTGTATGCAGTTGCAGTTGAAACTCGTATGTGAACGAACTAATCTACTTGCACGGCACTTAGCTATTATCACACAAATTGCATTTGCATCTAATTACAACAATTAAAGCAGATGTGATTGCTGTTGTTGTTGATGCTGCGTCTCTCTGCGTGAGCCACCTTCGAGCCGATGACGTATGTAAGTAGTTTGTGGTCGTGGGCGCGCTGGCTAGGAAATTCAAATATCCGATTACGTTTATATAAGTTTCGGGGCGTGTAATAGCGCATAAATGTACTGACACACGATGACGCGGCACCAATTGGCATTTGTAGAATCATATATGTGTAGACTATAAGCCGCTTGACAGTCGCGCCCACAACAAGAACATAAGCAACAACAACGAGAAACAACAACAATAAAACAAAGGTCCTCAACGTCGCTGTTAGTCATGATCGCTGACAAAAGCTGAAAGATGTACCTTAAGCTCTTAGTAGATTGAGAGAGAGAGAGAGAGCGATCGCCAAATTTGCAAATTTCACCTACCTCAACGATATAAAACGTGAGCAGCGCAAGGCGCGCACAATCAGTCTCCAACTGTCGCCGTTACCCCGCAGTCGTCGTTCGCGCTACCAGTCGCTCGCGATGCCCATAACTCAATAGTAATTAAACTGATTTGTTTGACTTGAATTATTTATGAAGCAGCTAAGTGTATACAGTGCAAAATTCAAACCATATTAAATGACCTACACACAAAATTAAGCATCCCAATAAAATCAAGCCAGTAAAATGTAGCTGTTAATATTACTCCATTTTTTTTCTCGTGTAATGTGAAGTGTTTTATGTGTGTGTGTGAGACATGCAATAAGTAAAAAGTTGAAAATGCATTTAACTATGAATAATGTGAAGTTTTTAATACGACAAAGCAAAACTCTGTTGTGGAAATAAATCATAATTATAGGTTAGTACGAATTTGTAACACAAAAGCCATTTTCGAACTCGAAAATCGTCTTTTCGAATCGAGTATGCACCGCACTTCCAACAACCTGCCCACCCCAGGCCCCCCTTCAACTAACCGCTTTGCAATTCAATCAACTTTCGCAAGCAAGCAACAGTTTGTCGCAATTCACCCGCCCCGCTCCCCCCCGCCGCCGTTCCACACCCTCCTTCAACCGAACAAGAACACACGAAGGACAACAGTTCGGCTTTGGTGCTTGTCCTGTTGACGGCTATAAAAAGAGGCGCGCTGCACGCATTGGCAGCAGTTGCCGTCAGGAGCCGGCGCGCGCCACTCAAATTTGAACAAACAAGTGAAAAGTAAATGTTTAACTGTAAAGTGAAGAGAAACCGTTTGTTTGTGATTTTCATTATGTAAGATTTTTATTGTGTTCAACAAAAAAAAATAAAAAAAAAACATTTTTTTTGAAATAAACGTAGGTGAATAAAAACAAAATTTTGAAATGTTTCTAAAATTTATGAATATTCTTAATATTCATTTTCATTATGTAAGATTTTTATTGTGTTGAACAAAAAAATAAAAAATAAACATTTTTTTGAAATAAACGTAGGTGAATGAAAACAAAATTTTGAAATGTTTCTAAAATTTATGAATATTCTTAATATTCCGCATAAAATATTTTCATTTTTAATATTCAATTTTTTATTTTTGTGAAATATAATCAATTTTAACTAAGTTTTGTATTTTTAGCTGAGATAATTTTTCTTAAAAACCTTTTTTTAGTACGAATGAGGTTTTTGTATTTGAATTTTGAACACAACTAAGCCGTTGCTGAATACTTTTGTTTAGCATATTTTCACTTGAATTAGCATAAGCAATTAATTTGCAATTCTCACGTGCCATTTGCTTGCCTTCCCTTATCTTTGAGTGCCTTTTAATTATATCGAATGCTGTTCCGCTGTGCTCTTTCTTCTTATCAGAATATTGTATGAAGACAGTGTCACAAAACATGTTTTATTTCGATATGTATGTGTGCTGTATATATGTGTGTGTGTGTGCTGAGACTGCGACAGGTGCAAAAACATTCGTAACATTAAATAGTAATTAAAAAGAAGAAATATTTCTCATTTATATGCAAATCTCATTCAATTTAATGCGACTGCAAAATATTTATCCTAAGCAAACAATCCAACAGGTATTTTATTTGTGCTCAGAGAAATTTCAGTCCAAAATAAATATTAAAGCAGTCGAAAGCATTTAAAAGCTTTGCCGTCGGCAATGCACGCAACGTAACGGTTACTGATAACGGTTTACATAAGTTTTAACAACATTGACATTGAACATCGTCAATTTTGGTCAGCGATGCGCACGGTCCGAAATGTCCAAACGCACAATCGGCCCATAGATTACCAAGCAAGAGGGCACCTCAGGGAAACCAATGCGTTGTCCGAAAGTCAATGCATATGTATTTGCATATGTGTGCACGTGCGTGTGTGTGTGCGTGTGTGTGTGTGCTGTGTCCGTAGGGGCAGTCAGTAAAAGGTCATAAAGTAATTGCTTCGCAGGCAGGGATCTAGAAAATTTTCAAATTATATTTAAGTTCACGCTTAAATTGGTTTGAAATCGTCATCAGTTAAAGAATTAAAAAGGAAGTAGTTCAAAACTACTTTTTCATAACTGTTAATTGATCATAAGCGCTCTTAAAATAATCAAACGATCTAGGATATAGTGCTTTAACGATTTTTTTTAGAAAACTTCTCTACGGAATTTTCGATAAAATTCTTAAATTAAGCAAATAAATAAAATTTTGTTAACGTTTTGATCATAATATAGTAAAATCAAGTTTAGATATATCATTTAATGCCTTTTTCTTATTTATATCTATTTTTTTTAGAAAACTTCTCTAAGGAATTTTCGATAAAATGCTTAAATTAAGCAAATAAATAAAATTTTGTTAACGTTTTGATCATAATATAGTAAAATGAAGTTTAGATATATTATTAAATGCCTTTTTCTTATTTATATCTATTTTTTTTTAGAAAACTTCTCTAAGGAATTTTCGATAAAATGCTTAAATTAAGCAAATAATTAAAATTTGGTTAACGTTTTGATCATAATATAGTAAAATGAAGTTTAGATATATTATTTAATGCCTTTTTCTTATTTATATCTATTTTTTTTAGAAAACTTCTCTAAGGAATTTTCGATAAAATTTCTAAATAAATAAAATTTGGTTAACGTTTTGATCATGTCAAGTTTAGATATATTATTAAATGCCTTTTTCTTGAACTCTTTCCATATTTTATCTTAAAATATTATTAAGTTTTCATGATTTTTTACCATATTGAATCACCCTAATATTAGCTCATACCTTTGAATATGCATTTTTGACCCATACATATACACAAGTACACATGCATATGTTGCACATGCCACTGAAAATGTGTGCATGTGTGTGCGCCGTTGCACAACAATTGTGTGGAGCCTTATTGGTAGTAGTTTCATTGAAGTAATCCTTAAACCGCTTTCAGTTAATGGCAATCGGAATTGCAGTTTCAAGGTCAGCTGCACCACCGACGCCACAGCAACTGCCCCGCCTCCTTGTCGCCCACTTTAGAAGCGATGTATTGGCCAGCATGTAAACACTGAGAGCGAAATGCAATTTGCAAGGCACAGCGAACGCTAAAACCGGAGATTGGGACAAAGCAGTTGGGACAGTTGTGTGTGTGTGTGTGTGAACAAGAGTGTGGAAGAGTGTGTGATTGAGAGGGAAAGAGAGTGGCGGAACAGGGCAGTGCGGCAGTCAGGCCGGCGCAGCTAGTGCCCCGATCGGCATACACGGCCACGCCCATGCCAAAGCCAAAGCCATCGACAACAACAACAACAACAAGCGGAGCAGAATTTACCGAGTTACTTAAACTCAACATGGATCGCAGTAGTAAGAGCAACAGCACTGAGTTTGCTAACAATGCGGCGGCAACGAGTGCGTCAACGGCCACTGCACCATGGGGCAACAACAAGGAGTCCCCGAACAACGAGGACGACTCCAACGAGGACGATGGCGATAATGCGACGCCGGCCAAAGTCACCGATCCACTAGCGCCGCGTCTCGCCAACAATGAGGTAAGATTTCATTTCGAATACCCAACGCTAATAATGTTATGAGTCCTCTTTCCTTTTCATAAACATTTTATGAATCCTTTTTGTTTGTTGCAGCGCGTTTTGGTTGTTTCCGTGACGGATCGTCCGCGCGAAACATGGGGCCAAAAGGCCGAATTTTTGTTGGCCGTCATTGGTTTTGCTGTCGATTTGGGTAACGTCTGGCGTTTCCCCTATATCTGCTATCAGAATGGCGGCGGCGCCTTTTTGGTGCCCTATTGCGTTTTCCTCATTTTTGGCGGTCTGCCATTGTTTTACATGGAACTCGCTTTGGGTCAGTTTCATCGTTGCGGCTGTATCAGCATCTGGAAGCGCATCTGTCCAGCTCTCAAAGGTAATTGAATACAGCTAAGCATAATGGAACTAAGCTTCGAATCTTAAGCTTATTGCTATGAATCTTCAAATCTTTTTTACACCCTTAATCAACTTATTTGTTTTCATTTTGTTACCTTTTTTTACCTTATGTTTATGTGTAAAAATGAAGCACAAATATTGAATTTGGAGACATTAAAATGAAATTGCCAATAAACGTTCAATTTCCAGTGTTGTTTGCACAGTCAAAATGCCTACAGCAATATATATTTATATATATTCATTTTAATGGCTTTAATATTACGTATACGCACTTGTACGCACAAAAATAATGAAGCTACAAATTTAGTTGTCGATACTTGGACTGTGATAAGCAGTTACTGTTACTGTTACAGTTACTTTTCGGCTATTTGGGGCACCCGCAGGCTGCTTGCAACACATGCCACTCAGCGTTCGGCTGCTGTTGACATTATCAAACAAAGGCACATAGCTTTAAAACTGATAAGGCTCACAGATACACAGACAGAGACAGAGAGAGAGACACTCGCTGCCTGACCCTCATGTTGTTGCAACAATTAATGCCGCATTCAAGCTAAATTATACATTTGAATAGCGCACAAATCACGAATCGCATTCGCAGCTCCATAATTCAATTGTTGACGAAGGCAAATTGACTTATCTCGATAGAAAGTTTGCTGCGTATCAAGTTAATAATTTCATTAACTAACGAAAACAAAATGGGGCACATTCAAATGGATTTTGTTTCTTGTCAGCTATTATGTAAGTTGATTTATTCTGTGGCTGACTGTCGTTTTAAACTTCCAACCAACTTTTATTCTTGCTGACTCACACTAAGCTATTGCTTGCTGCACTTGAGATGGTTTTATGTGCCCCTTCCAAAGCTGAAAGGCAAACATCACTTTGTGGCCGCCCCATCGTTTGTTCAACAAGTGTTTGCTTGGCAAAAAAAAGCAAAAAGAAAACCTTTTGGGCCAACTTTCTGCCAGGCGATTAAAACTAAACTAAAGCGAATGCAAAGGCAAAGAAAACTACTACTCGGAAAGCATTTAAGTTAACTGAAAAGAGTGGCCGACTTGTGGATGCCCAGTAGTTAGTTCGTAAGTAAATCAATCTACCCAAGACAATAACGAATTTGGTATAACTTTTGCCAGATCTTAATCCTTAACGAACCTCGACAACTCCCTGGAAATGGCAACAGGGTATAAGCAAAACTTGTGGCAGCGTTTTGCAAAAGAAAAGCAGAATTGCAAACCATTCGACGTGTCTTATTGGCATCATCAAGTAAAGTTTTCAGAGGTGTGTGTGTGTGTGTGTGTGTAGGAAGATACCTGGCAGCAGAAACCGTTTAGATATCTCAGTTAACCATTCTTGTTTGTCCCTCTGTCCAATTGCAATAAGCAGAAATGTATAAAATGTCACGTGGGAATATTTCAATTCAAGTTGATGATTTTTATTTCGCATCGTTATCAATCTCAGATTGGCATTCCCATGTTGCACACACACACACACACACAGAGGAGCACAATTATAATGGAAACCTGTTGATACATAAGATTTTCTTATTCAAAATGTTACACTCAAACTAAGTTAGAAGGTTGCATTGAAGTTAAGTATGTTTTTTTGTATCATAAAGTTTTGAAATGATTTTTGACTGAAAATCGAAGTTCTAGAATAAGCGACTATAAATAGTTATACGATATTGATATGCCTTAAAAATACATAATTTCATTCTCGTTCAGGTGTTGGCTATGCGATTTGTTTGATTGACATCTATATGGGGATGTACTACAATACAATAATTGGATGGGCGGTTTATTATCTATTTGCATCGTTCACCTCCAAGTTGCCGTGGACCTCTTGCGATAATCCATGGAACACCCAAAACTGTATGCCCGTTACCAATGAGAATTTCACAGAGCTGGCCACATCGCCAGCCAAGGAGTTTTTTGAGTAAGTTTCCCCCAGTTTAATAACCTTATCTTTCTATATATCTTACCCACTACTATATAGACGTCAGGTTTTGGAGAGCTACAAGAGTAATGGGCTGGATTTCATGGGTCCGGTCAAGCCGACATTGGCTCTATGTGTTTTCGGCGTCTTTGTTCTCGTTTACTTCTCGTTGTGGAAGGGTGTACGCAGTGCCGGCAAGGTTGTCTGGGTCACGGCCCTTGCACCCTATGTTGTGCTCATTATATTGTTAGTGCGCGGCGTCTCCTTGCCGGGCGCTGATGAGGGCATCAAGTATTATCTCACACCCGAGTGGCATAAGCTAAAGAACTCAAAAGTTTGGATCGATGCCGCCTCCCAGATATTTTTCTCTCGGACCGGGCTTTGGAACACTGCTCGCGCTCTCCAGCTATAATAAATTTAACAACAATTGTTACAGAGATGCTCTCATAACGAGCAGCATTAATTGTCTAACGAGTTTCCTGGCTGGATTTGTTATCTTCTCGGTGTTGGGGTAAGTGGCAAAATGCAACCAGAAGCGTTCTTATTTGTATTCCTTCCTGTATTCATCTCCAGCTACATGGCTTATGTGCAAAAGACATCCATTGATAAAGTGGGTTTGGAGGGTCCTGGACTTGTCTTCATCGTCTATCCGGAGGCGATAGCCACGATGAGCGGTTCCGTCTTCTGGAGCATTATATTCTTCCTAATGCTCATCACACTGGGTTTGGACAGCACCTTCGGAGGTTTGGAGGCAATGATAACGGCGCTCTGTGATGAATATCCACGTGTTATAGGAAGACGACGTGAGCTCTTTGTGCTCCTGCTGCTCGCGTTCATATTCCTGTGTGCTCTGCCCACAATGACCTATGTAAGTAACCCTAACTGACGCTTATCTAAACCAATGAAACAATGAAACAATGAAACTGATTCACTTAATTAACTGCCAAGTGCGTAAACTGAAGCTACTCTATATGCATGGGGGCAGCTGACAACCCCAACAACAACAAGAACAAGAACATGGCTCATTAAACGCAGCCACTAACAATGACTGGCAATAGTCTTCGAGTCGTCAGTCGGTCGAGTAAAACTGTTTAAATATGCCAGTTTAGTTGGGGCAAAAGGAAAACGACAGAACGATGGATTGCCAATGTTAAGTGCTTTTTATCGTACCTTCAGTTAATTCTCACATACTTAGTCAAGTGGCTTCCTACTTATTCACATCCTTTTTCTGCTTCTGCATTTTTATCACCTGTCAGGCTCACTTGTTGGCTAAGCAGTGGCTGTTGTTGCCGTTTGTTGGCTTTCGCTCTTGACCAAACAAACGTTTGCCACTTTGTCTGATTACATTTGAAATTGTAATTTCGTATCGTCCCGGTCTTGTCTTGGCAACTTAGTGTATCAAGTCAAATGGATCAAGCGATTCCATTTCTATGCACAACCATTAATCAAACACAATTGCATTTTTAGCTAAATATCTTATTATTTATTATACTTACTTTGTTTCCTTGCTGTCTTTTCAGGGCGGTGTCGTTTTGGTCAACTTTTTGAACGTGTATGGACCCGGTTTGGCCATACTCTTTGTGGTATTTGTGGAAGCAGCTGGCGTATTTTGGTTCTATGGCGTTGATCGCTTTAGCGCCGATGTCGAGCAAATGTTGGGCTCCAAGCCGGGACTCTTTTGGCGCATCTGCTGGACGTACATAAGTCCGGTGTTCCTGCTGGTAGGTTTCGATTAGACGAAAGCCAATAACAACAAACCAACTTTAATTTTGTTTTACTTTTGCTTTTGCAGACGATCTTTATATTCTCCATATTGGGCTACAAGGAGATGTTGGGCGAGGAGTTCTATTATCCACCATGGAGCACCCAGGTGGGCTGGGCAGTCACCTGTTCGTCGGTGATGTGCATACCCTTGTATATGATATACAAGTTCTGTTTCGCATCGAAGGGCAATTGTAAGGAGCGATTGAAGGAATCATTTCAGCCGGACGAGAGCTGTGGCTCGGTGGTGCCGGGTCAGCAGGGCACTTCGGTGTGACATGACAATGCCAATGTCCATTTGAATATACAAACAAGCAAAAGCAACATAAATATTTATAACTTAAATTGTAAAAGCTTAATAACAACTAAACCAAAAACTACAGATCTTGTTAGCAGCAACAATAAGCTGCTCGATTTCAACAGTTATTACGCTTATCACACAAATAATCTTAGCTATATGGAAGCAGACGGCTTGGATGTTACGGCGGAGAGTAAGGCACGTCAGCCAAACACAAATTTACGGAATAGCAATGATATTATAACTGCATATAGTGCTAGTGCTAGTCTTAGCCATAGTTTAAGTCTCGGCTCGGTCAACGAGAAAAGCTATCACAGCAATCCAATAACTGCTGCCGAGGACAATAACTGCGCCCGAAGGATCAGCAACAGCAGCAGCTGCAGCAAACCGCTTAAGTTTCCGCTAGCCAGTGAGTGGTTGGTCTAAGCTTAATGAGAAGTTGTCAACGTTTCGAATCGGAAAACTGCACAAACAGCCATTTGTGGAGTTTTGATTTCGTTCTTGGGGCAGCTTTCGTTTTGTTTTACAGCAAGTATTTAACGGTTCGATTGCAATTGTTAGTGCACAATTTACAAATACTATATAGAACTAGCCTAAACATATAACTTAGTAAAACTTAACATCCTTATATATATTTATACCATGGTAGATTGCTGCTCGTTGCAAAAACAAACAAATATTTATTAAGTAATTCAAAAGTTGAATTAAGTTTAGTATTTGTATATTGTCAAAGTAAATTTGGTAACGAATGCTTTTTAATATAGCATTATCGCCAGATAAACTCAAACTTAGCTCAACACGTTAAGAACACCCTGTACAATGCATATAATAAACTTTTCCGTTGTGAAAAACAATTGTAGAACAGCCATTTACAATTGTTTTTCGAATTATAATATAATTTTGGTAGAACCAAAAAACAAAAAACCAATGAGATAACAAATGTTTTATTGCTATTGAGGGGGGCATTTAATTTATATTTTGCTTTAAATGAAACAAACGCAGTTAAGTTTTAAATTAGTTTTAAATTTTTAATTACATCAACTTGCTGGTTACTTTGTTGTTTTTGTTTTGTTTAACGCACTTAGCGACACAATATATTGTTTAAAGAGGATCTTGCAGCGTTTATTATATAGTATATGCATATAGCTGGTTGTGTGTACGATATTTAAGTGTGGAACATGTGTTATGAAGGGATATAATGTGTGCTATGTACGCTGTACAACACTGACCAACAAATGGTTGTGGTTGTCGCTTGCTGTTCGTAATTGTTGTAGTTATTATAGATGATGGTGTTTTTTGCGTTTGCGACGTGATTTGCGCTTTTTCTTTCGCTCCTATTTCTTGGCACTTTTGCCGCCATCGTCCTTGCTCTTGTCGGACTTCTCATCGGATTTCTTGTCCTTGCTGGTATCCTTATCCTTAGTATCCTTGTTCTCCTTATCCTTGCTATCCTTATTCTTATCTTTGCCATCCTTATCCGCACCCTCAACAACCTTCTTGCCTTCTTCAGCATCCCGATTCGCCAGCTTATTGTTGATTAGATTATGCAGCGCTATTATGGAACGCACCATCGATGCCAAATAGACGACAAGCATCTGATCGTTCGTCTTTACATACATGGTGCCGGTGAACTGATCGCTGGTGATATCGGGCAGTAGATTCAATATATCCTGTAGCTGGTAGACAATCTGATGATTGATGGGCATTTTGCCATCGCCAACACGCTGCAGATACTGTTTAATGTCACGCAGTTGGGCATTGAGGCCTTTGAGACCCATCAGCTGATTGGTGATCTTTTGGGATAGACTGCCCACTGTGGTATCCTTAATGTCGCGCAACAAATGCTCCACGCCAACTTCTTCTGCTTCCTCGGCACCAATTTCGCTGGGCACATGCTCGAAGGTTTTGCTTGTGGGCGAACCATCGTCGTGCACCTCCTCAACGGATATGTACGCCTCAGTGGGCAGACCCAGATCCTTGGGCTTGGCATCGATGATCACCAAAACAGAATTGGGACAATAGCGACGAACCAGTTCGTTTATGGCTATATCATTTTGATGCAGTTTCGGCCCAGTGTGATACCAGCCGACAACGCGTTCACGGGCATTCACCTTCTTAAACATGCCATACATATTCTCAAGATAATCGTGATCCAAAAACCAAACGGATTTATCTTTATCGTCCTCATCGAAGGGCACTGTAAAAAGTTTTGGTTAATATCTGAATTTGTCAAATATATCCTATCGACTTACCTGCAAAACTGTTGGACACATCTAGGACGCCCTTGGAACGCCAACAGCCTAGAAGGACACCTACAACGCGCTTCTGGTTGCCAATCTTGCCCATGCGATTGAAGTGATCCACAACCGATAATAGAACCAGCGGATGGACAATCACTTTGTTTACGCTAACCTCCAGCGACGGCATTTTGTATTTGTTTGTTAAGTTCTTGTTGATGGGAAGAACTTGCTACGCACAGCGTTTTGGCTTTGTTTTGTGTATTTGTAAAACGTACTTGCGACAATTTTGCAATAAAAAGTAAGTTGTTGCGGGCAACAAATTGAGCGAAACACCGAAATGACAAGCAAATTCTTCTTCTTTTGACGTATGGCTAGCGATGGTTGTTCTATCGATGTATTGCAATATGCAATGTTTCGATATTTATTCACAAAAGCTATCGATTCGTTTATAGCGGCGATAGTTATTCTATGCTTGCAAGCAAAATTAATTGTTTCAAGAGTCGCCGATATTACAAATAATAAATATCTGACACGTTAATCAAAAATCTATACAATTGTGTAGGCATTAAATAAAATGGACATCCTTAAAATTGTTACGCCGTAATCGTATTTACTTTGCGTGCATGAGTAGTAGTTGTAAGTGCTGTTTCTGTTTGCCCTTGGCGGCTCTGGACACCCGCACAGTGGTTGTGCTCTTTGCTCACATGCTAGGCCAGCGAAACAGGCAAATGCGCGTTGCCATATCGTTACTGACTAACCAATAATTGGTCACACTGGTTGGCGTTGTGCGAGAGAAATTGACAAAATATCCAAAGCAATTAGCAATTTGAGTGCAAAACGTTATTTTATCAACGCGAAAAGTTTAGTAATGCCATAAAATTCGCTGTGCGCGTTTGTCGTACGTTCTTGTGTGTAGCCAACTGATATGATAATATAAGTGTGATGCGACGATGAGGTAATTGTTTTTAGTTGCCGTCGCTTGCTGCGTTCGTCTACAGTTTCATACACACATACACACGCCCAGTTTGATGGGCCGCCGCGGCGTAATCATCAATGAGCAACTGTAAAGCGAGGCTGAGGCTTCAGAGTGCGCGCGTGTTGTTTACAAATTGTGTTTGCATTGTTTAAATTCAAGTGCTTATCGGCTATATCCAAAGCTACTAGCTGTGCCAAAAACCTGTCACCCGAATGAAAATTAGACCTAAGCCAAGAAGAAGAGCCAAGCAAAGCCTCAGCTTCAGCTCGTAGACATGTACGCATACAAATGCAAATGAACACACGCACACTACCAATATACACAGACAGTCGCCTTACGCTCTTTTTTTTTGTCTACGTCTTTTACTTTTCTCGTTTGTAATCATTTTCCAGCCATTCGTATGTGTTTCTTTCTATGTGGTGTACAAATATTAGAGCTCGCGAGCTGCTAATTAAATTATAAACATACAGAAGCGTTAAGCAGTCGAGAAAAGAGAGAGAGAAGAGCCAAAGCCAAACCCACGACCCCAAACTAAGCAGCGCTGCTTTGGCCCATTTCCATTTGAACAGAGCCAAAGAAGAAACAGCAGCAGCAGCATTAGCACCAGCACTAAAGGAGGAAAAGCAGGTGAGCAGTGAGAGAGTTTGAATTAAAAAAAAATAAATAAATAAAAATAAAAAAACGAGCAGCAATCGCAAAGCTCAAATCAATCAATGAAGTTCAAGCTCAATCAATGATGAATGTCTTTGCTCTTCTCGTTGTTGTTGTTGTTGCTGTTACGCAGCTTTCACCAAATCCGAATCTAGTTTAAAAACCTGGCGGAGGCCGCTGCTCCTTGCAGCATGTAGAACAGAAGGCACAACTACATCGACTTAATACAACATTTGTGCTAGAGAAAAAAGTTAGTGCCGCCAGAAAGTTACAACAAAATACGCCCCAAAATGTCCTTCATAACGAATTTGAAGAAGGTCTTCCACCTGGGCGGCGGCGGTGAGGCCAAAAAGAAACGCCTTTACAACAACATTAAAATGGACACGGATCCGGCGGAAGTGTGGGAAATGGTCGGTGAATTAGGCGACGGCGCCTTCGGCAAGGTCTACAAGGCCCAACACAAGGAGCACAGACGCTTTGCGGCCGCCAAAATGTGTACGCTCGAGGATGAGGAAAATCTCAGTGATCACATGGTCGAAATCGATATACTCTCAGAGATTAAGCATCCGAATATTGTTGAACTCTACGAGGCATTCTCAATAGATGACAAACTGTGGGTGAGTCATCCATCATCACATCGTACCATGCATTCCAATACTTATGTGTTTATGTGTAGTAATTCAAGGTGGAATTCACTTGACATTTTTGTAATGTTTCTATGAAGTTCTTCTGATTACAATGTTATTTGTACTTATTATTATTAGATGCTTATTGAATATTGTGACGGCGGCGCTTTGGATAGCATTATGGTTGAGCTGGAGAAGCCCCTAACCGAGCCACAAATTGCCTATGTATGCAAACATATGACTGAGGGCCTTACATTTCTGCACAAGAATAAGGTCATCCATCGAGATTTGAAGGCTGGCAATGTGCTGCTCACCATGGAGGGTGGCGTCAAGCTGGGTACAAAAGCTCTCTTAATTAATTAACTCGTTTAGTGAGTGCAGCTAATTGACCTTTTGCTATGTTTGTCTTGTTACAGCTGATTTCGGTGTGTCGGCCAAAAATAAACACACAATGCAAAAGCACGACACATTCATTGGCACACCCTATTGGATGGCGCCGGAGCTTGTGCTGTGCGAAACGTTTCGCGATAATCCGTATGATCACAAGGTGGACATTTGGTCCCTGGGCATAACACTTATTGAGCTGGCGCAAATGGAGCCGCCGAACAGCGAAATGTCGCCAATGCGCGTTCTGCTCAAAATACAAAAGAGCGAGCCACCCAAACTGGAGCAACCGAGCAGATGGAGCAAGGAATTCAATGATTTTCTTAAAAAGTCTTTAGTCAAGGTGCGTATTGTATTGTTTTTGGTCATTCTCTCTATGCACTTAACTAACTTTGTATGCTCTATCGCTTTATAGGATCCACAGCTGCGTCCGGCGACGGAGGTTCTGTTGCAGCATGGCTTTATCAGTCGCAATTTGGATGCCAAACCCATTAAGGATCTGCTGCTCGAGTACAAGGCCGAGGTTGTCGAAGAAGTTGTCGATGATGAGGCTGAGGTTAGTTCTAATTTGAAATATGCGCAAGTCTTTACCTGTTGTTGCCAGCACACTCTAAGCACCTGTAATACTGCCAGAGCTCAAGAGATTGATACTAACTCTCTCTCTTTTGTATATTTTCTCTTTTACACGCTGCTTCCTTGTCCCAAAAAAAAAACAATGATGCAAAAAATAATTCCAACATTCCGCAATTTGCGATAAATCTTTTCATTTATTTACTTTACTCTCCGTCAATTGTCGGCCATGTTGCCATTCTTATCATTATTTCTCTAATTTGTTTGTTTTGTGTTTCTTACACTCGACGGTTTTTTTTTGTGTGTGTGTTTATCTCCAATTGATTTAGAAGCTTAAGCGTCAAGTGAAGCGTCGCTCGCTCTATCAGAGGGTTGGTAAGTCGTTCTACAGCCAAGAAACCTCAGTCAGGCGTCCATCCACCAACTCCCCCCTGCTCCCTCTAAAAGTTTATCGCACGCTCCACATTATTCAAGTTTTTTTTCTTCTTTTTTTTACTTATTTTTATCAGCATTGCCAAATATGTTTATCTCTTGCTTTATCGCAGCCTTCGTTTCTTATGCTTTTTCACATTTGTAGCGTATTTTTGAACATTTTTAAATATGGTTTTATTTTTGAATACGACGTCATAAAAGCTCTTAAGTTCCTCAATCAGATTGATAATTTATTATCTTCTATATGTATTGTATATAGATAACCATCGTTTTTATATGAATATTTTGATTCCCTGCTCATTTGAAGTGTCTTTTAATTGACTTCAACATTTGACTATATTTTGATTTGAAGACAAATATTTCGTCCGTTTATTGTGCCTCATAACTTAGAGGCTATCTATTGACATTATTTTTGTATTGATAACGATTTTGTAATCTTTTAAACTTACGCTACTTATATCGTAACCAAACATTTGACCCCCTTTTTTTGTAGTCAAAACGAGTTCAAACTATTTAGGTTAACTTAATTAAACTTATATTTCTTATCAGCCAGATAAGTTTTTAAACGCGTAGCATTAATAAAAATAGCAGTAGTTGAAAGAAAATAGTTTTAAAGCTTTTAAGAGTATTTGTCTAATGAGTTTATATATTATTTTCTTGCACAGGAACCCCGCAACTCGGCGCTCCAGCTCGACCTGGACGATGACTCTGCTTCGCTGCAGAGCCAAGACATTGACAAACGTAAGTCTGAAATGAAATTTGAATTGAATTTTTATGCTTAACGAAATTCTTATATACAGTTCCAGGTACACCTACATCCATATCGCGGGATTCCAAAGAGCAATCTCAACCAAGTAGCAGTCTACCAACAACAACAACAGCAGCAGCAGCAGCAACAACAGCAACAGCAACCACTAAAGCAACAACAACAGACAAACCAAACCAGAGCAAACAGGATGACCAACAAGCGACAGGAGTGGTGGTCGAAACAACAGTGACGCATACCAAAGTGCCAGCACCAGCGCCGCCAACGCCACAACAACCACAGCAACAACAACCACAACAATTACCACAAGCAGCTGCTGTGCTACAAAAATCAATTGAAGATGTGGCCGAAACAAATGAAAAGTCTGAAGCAGACAAAAAGGTGAGTTCGCCCAAAATGAATAGGTGATAAATTTGTAATAATTATGTACAACTGTTTTTACAGCAGCACTTTGTCAAAAAAGAGAAAGGCAAAGCGCCACCACCGCCATCAGCTGTTGCAGCTGCCGCCACTGCTACTGCTGCAAGCGTTAAGCAGCCACAAATGGATGTAGAGAGAGGAGGATCGCCCAAGAAACAGCCGGATATAACAACCGCCATTGAAGTGAGCATTGGCCAGGAAGCGATGGAAGCGAAACAGCAGCCACCATCGCCCACCGCCTCGTCCACTATCTCGGTGCAATCGGTGGCCTCCAGTGGCAGTTCAGGCAGCGTTACTGGCGCTATTCTCAGCTCCAGCACCTCGTTAATAACCATCAACAGTAGCGATGCATCGCCAGCGCCACGTCAACAGCAATCGGTGCCGCCGCCACCGCCACCACCTGAACAGCATTTGGTGTTGCCGAATAGTCTGGAATCGGTTAGTCAAATTACCGTTGTGACGAGCACACATCCGCCGGTGATTATCGATAATACGGCACGTGAACGTGAGAATGAAGTCATCATTGTGTCGAATGATATGAATAAGAGCACACATCTGCATGAATCATCCACTGATGATGATTTCCCCTCGCTGGATGACAGTCTCGGTGATCAGGTGAAGCAATCATCTATGATACTTGCGGTCAATGAGCGACAAGATGGGGGAGCATCAGCTGCCAATGCAGCCGCATCTGTTCATGCACGCAAATTGGACGAGAGTGAGGTTCTCATCGTGAGCCCTTCATATGCGGACGATGATTCTGCATATAATACGGCATCGGGTAGTCATGATCACAGTGATCAGCTAATGGATACCAGCCATGTGTCCGTTGTCACCGTTGGTGATGAGGTCATCAAGGTTAAAGATAGCAGCCATCAGGAGCCAAACAAGCACCAACAACAGCCACAACCGCAGAAGGCAAATGGCATTGTTACTGAGGATGTTAACATTATCGTGAATCGCTTTAAGCCCGGTCACGAGCACGAGAAGCGCATCTCCCCGGACTGCAGCCTGGGTTCTGGATCCAGCGAGAATGGCTCTATGCACGGAAGACGCGGCATTGAGGTGCAAATAACAAGCGGAGGCGGAGATGCGGACAGCATTGGCACCAACACTAGTCAGGACAGTCGCACCGAGGTGGACAACAACAAGCAGCATCAAGAACAGCAACAAATTATGATGCCCCCACCACCGCCATCGGTGACGAACAACAGCAATCGTCTTGCGCTTGCCATTGACGAGGAGGAGGAGGCAGCGGATGTTGTGGTCATTAGACAGAAACCACGTGTGCCCGCCTCTGCCAAGTCAGCTGGGCTCACCAAGGAGGAGATTGAGCTGCGCAACCTGCGCAAGAAGACGCGCAAACGAACGCGTAAATTCGAAATTGATGGCGTCCAAATGACCACAACGACCAGTCGTGTGATCTATGGGGATGAGGAGAACGGACGCATCTATGATGATCATGATTTCCGTAAACAGGAGCTGCGTGAACTGAAAATGCTGCAGAAGCAGGAGAAGAAACAGCAAACCGAGTTGCATGTCAAGGAGCAGTTGGCCAAGGAGCAACAGGATCGCCGTTTTGAACAGGAGCGCATCTCACTGGAGAAGACGTATGAGGCGGACATGGATACGCTGGCGCGTCAACACAAGCAGCTGATCGAAAAGACTGAACAGACGCAAGAGAATGAATTGCGCAGTTCATCGAAACGCATACGCTCCGAGCAGGAACAGGAGCTGAAGATCTTCCGTGAGAATCTAAAGCAGGAGATTCGTCTGCTGAAGCAGGAAGTCGATTTGTTTCCCAAAGACAAACGCAAGGATGAGTTCAAGCAGCGTCGCACCGCCATGGAGCTTGACCATGAGGAGAAGGAGCGTTCATTTTTGGACTCTCTCAAGGAGCGACACGAACTGCTGCTGCGTCGCCTCAGCGAGAAGCATCGCGATCATTTGGCCACCATCAATCGCAATTTCCTGCAGCAGAAACAGAATGCGATGCGTACGCGTGAGGCATTGCTCTGGGAGCTGGAGGAGAAGCAGCTGCATGAACGTCATCAGCTGTCCAAGCGGCATGTCAAGGAGCTGTGCTTCATGCAGCGCCACCAAATGATCATACGACACGAGAAGGAGCTCGATCAAGTCAAGCGCATGCTGCAGCGCAAGGAGGAGGATCTGGTGAAGAAGCAAACGCTCGAGAAGCGTGCATTGCCAAAACGCATTCGAGCGGAACGCAAGGCACGTGATCTCATGTTCCGTGAATCGTTGCGCATATCTATGAGCATGGATCCCGACGTGGAACGTGATCGTTTGAAGAAGGTGAGTTTTTGATTTGTTCTTGTTTGAGTTTTTATTTGATGTGAATTGCTTTATCCCCCCGCCCGTTATAGTTCCAGGAGCAGGAGAAGAAACGTTATATGCAAGAGGAGCGTCGCTTCGAGGTCAAGCATCAGAAGCAATTGGAGGAACTGCGCGCCACACGTGAAAGCGCGATAAGGTGAGCTTAAAAGACCAATAAGTGTAGGACCCTTATTAACATCCCTAATCTCTTGCTTCACAGAGAACTGGAACAGCTGCAGAATGAGAAGCGTAAGGCTCTCGTTGAGCATGAGCATGCTAAGCTCTCGGAGATCGATGAGCGCCTGAAGGCCGAGCTGCGCGATTGGCGCGAACAGTTGGTGCCACGCAAACAGGTGTGTATCCCTTGAATGGTGTCTTATTTCTGTCGCTTTTTACACATACTCTCAACTTACCTACCTCCCTCCCTCCCACTCCCACCTCAAACGTATCCCGCCCGCCCACACAAACCAAGGCTAAAGAGTTTGTCAAAATCGAAATTTGAAAAGCTAATCGCCTCATTTTTGTTGGTGTTTTGTGTTATATATATATTTCTTCTTTTTTTTGTACAGTTTTGCGTAGTTGATTAACTATGATTGATTTTAACTTTTAGTTTCTTTTTAATACTATTGTAAATATTATGATATGCATTTCTTGGTTTACGGTTAATTCTTGTGGTGTCTTGTGCTCCCCCCATGACCCAACCCCTGCCCCTTCCTTATGTCTAACGTTGGCAACGAGCTGAGCAATAATCGGACACACAATTATATGGCCTCTGACTTATGTGCCATATCTTACAAGTGCAGTAAAGTCACAGATAACACAATTGTAGTATGACTAACATTTTTGCTATGGCTATGACATCATTTAACCACAAGGCGGGTGTCATATGGATATATATATAACTTAATCATATGTATGCTAATGGCAATTGATGAGTAAACAGAACTTCAACTTGTCAGCTTGTTAGAAGCTTTAATGAATGAAAAGTTGTTGAGTTACACAATCGAATTCCTTATCAAAAGATATTATTTATATCCGATTATTGCTCAGTTCTTGAACGTTTTGTGTGTGTGTTGCCAAATCCAACAATTGAACGCTTTATAAAGCGCCGATGTAGACAAAAATCAAATTATATATATTTTGATCAACTTTTCTCTCTCTCTCTCTCTCTCTTTACACCCCCCCACCACGCAAATGCATACACTATGGTGGCCTACTACTACTCTACCTACTACCTACTACAAAACTAAAAATATAATATATAAAATACGAAAACAATAATAATGATATATTGAAATTGTTTACATAAAAACAAATGCTTACAATCGCTGTGCTTTTCCAAACTACTACTAACCAAAAACAACAACAACAACAATAATAATCAAAACAAACAACAACAAATACGACTTTCGGGCTTGCATGTGTGCTAACAACAAACAAACGAACAAAATATTGAACCCAAACATAAACATTCAACAAAAATATCAGCGACTGAATGTCCTGATAAGCGCTGCTATTGATGAGCACGAGCGGCGACATGGCCTCGTCTCGAATCGCAGCGAATTCGAGGATCTTGAGGTGGAGCTGCCGGTACGCTTGCGTGGCATCTTCAACGAACGATCGGCACGCTTGCTGCCACGCAACACCTTCATCGATATGCAACAGCTGCCCCGGTCGCGTTCATCGCTACTTATGCTCGGCGGTGGCGGTGGACGTGGCAACTTTAGGGGCTCGGCGCCCGATCTGAGTCGCAGTGTGCCCAGCACACCAATAATGCATAAACAGCAACGAGCACAGATGCGCAACGATCTGGTGCTGGAGGAGGAGGATGACGAGCAGATGATAACGATGAAACGTGCCAGTCTTGCCACAATGCCAGCCAATCAATTGCGCCTAATAACCCAACAGCCACCGAGCAATGAGCTGGTCAAGGTGGTAACAAGCACACCACAGTTGAACAGCGCCGAGGAGCACAATGCCAAGCCAGCGATGAGCACGTTCAAGCAGAGCAGCACACCAACGCCACCCAAGACGCCGGATGAACTGGGCTTGGTCACGAATCGTTTCGGTCGTCTCGCTGTCAATGCCGGCGAACCGGTCGAATTGCGCATACACGAAGGACCCAAGCTAACGGCCCACACACAACGCCTGCTGCACTCCACCTCGTTTGCCATCAAGCGTCCGTCGGTGGCGAGTCGCCACAGCAGCGGTCGTTCCTCTCTGAGCAGCGCCCAGTCCATGTACAATATGCATGAGTTAAGCACATCGACGCGTTATTGCAGCGATGCCGAACTGATATTCGATGCGGGACGCAAGGCGGCCGCCTTGCTGGATGAGGTGCAGCCGCAACTGCGCTACACGCTCAAGGCGACACAGAATGGTGATGGTGATGGTGTTGGTGGTGGTGGTGGCGGCGCCACCGATGATTTCTACCATGATTTGTATGCGGCTAAGTATAGGCTGCCGCGTATCACAAACCGTCAGCTTAGTCTCGACGAGGATAATTCCGCTGCCTGAGAGGGAAGGGAGCGCTTCCGTTTCAAGTGCTTCCAAACGCATGCGAACCACAACAACAACAACTACAAGTCTTCACTCTACGCACTCGCCTCATTTTAGCAGCGTCTCTTTTCCAACACTCTTAACTAACACTAACAATAAACTTCAACTGCGCTTCATATATCCTTTATGTCCTTATTGCTTGCTTATGGTACCACACACATATCAACTAATATATATTAACTCAACTATCTTTTGTCAAAACTAACTGACCTTTTCCGAAACGCTGTAAAATTGCCATTACAAAACGAAACAAAAATGATTTGCCAAAGTTCTTTACCTGTTATTATAAACATTATTTAAGACCCGCCCCCAAGCAACCATTGCATTCCATTTTAGCAGTATTACCAACATAAAAGTACTTAGATACCAAAAAAAAAATAAAAATAAACAAAAAACTTATCAAGATGCCAAGCATACACATAGCTGTAACTATAATCATCATACTATAAAATGTTTATATTGATATTCATGTTCATGATGCTTCACTATACACACACACACACACAACAACAACAACAAAATACATCCACAAAAACAAAACAACGCGCTGCTTTGAATATATTATATAAATAACAACAACAAAATACATCCACAAAAACAAAACAACGCGCTGCTTTGAATATATTATATAAATAAACACCACAAAAACTATCAAAATTATGTTCAAAAACGTAAAAATCAAAAACAACCTTTTCTTGCCGGCACACACTTCTCTTCTACTACTACTACTACTACTACTATTCGTAAAGCAACTACAACAGCGGCTGCAACAAGAGGTTAGTCTATGGGGCCAAAAAGCTCTTAACTCTATTCTATCTATAACTCTTAACTGGTAGTTTAAAATGCATGCTTTAAATATTAAATACATATACATATAAATGTACATTTATATAATCTTAACTAGCTGCTTTAGTAGACACTTTGGATGTTGTGTGCTTCGTTGCATATAATTGTTATTAGTATTCTCACATATATTTATAGTTTTTGAAATCTTGATATTAATTGCGATTCTTGTGAATTCCCTTAGCGTTTGGAGGAGACATTTGCACAGCAACTGGATGAAATGGAAACGTTGTATGGCGGCGCCTTAATTGTTTCTGTGCCCACGGATACATTGCAGCGCGATCATTTTACGGGCTCAACGCGAAGCAGCCTCAGCTCCTATTCCGAGGGATGATGAGCGTAGCAGCAGCAGTTGCAATCGCAGCTATGCAACAATTGTCAGCCATCTATACTTTAAAAGGCGTATCCCTTTTCTGTCGTCCCCCCCCCCTTCCACACATATCTTATAAAATATACATAATATACATGCATAGGTATATACACTATATATATATATATACATAGCAAATGCCAAGCAGCGCGTTTATTAAAGCAAAAAACAGTTTTGTGTCGTTAAACTTAAATCATAGAAACGTAATATTATTATTTTCTTCTGCATTGTATTAATCATATATATATACATATGTATAGAGTATATATATGTAGATGTTCTATCTCTATGAACCAACTCTCAAGCAATTGGCAAATATTTATATAAACACAAACACACACCCACACACACATATGTATAACAATATCGTAATATGCAGCAAACAGATATTCTACTTAATATATATATACACATACACATACATAATTATATATTAATTGTTATCCGAACACTACACACAAATAGACAAAAAGTAAAACAAAGTTTTTTTGTTCACCTTAACGCTATTGTAAATATATATACACACACACAGACAAACACACATGTATTATTCATAATTGATGAGTATAGCCAGAAACGATATATATATATGCCTATAAACATTAAAACAGACATACAATACATAATTAGGTCCACATTATGATGAGATGAAAGTTTTTTTAGCAAAAGTTATTGTAACACATCTGATTTAGTGGTATTGATTGCTATATCTTTGGGGATTCAAACTCCAAAGAGAGCATTGAGACAAGTAAATGAGAGATATTGAAAGGTAATAAAGGAGAACGGCTTTGCAAGCCGCTGGAGAATGGTAAAAGATATTTATATTTGTAAACGTTTATGCTTATATATTTTATATATACATATATTAAAACTAAATTTAATACAAATATAAACATAAATTAAAATATACATACATTACAAAAAAAAAAAAACGACAAAAATATCAGACTTAAGACTTTTCATTGAGATACTTTTCTTTACAGCTAATTATTTTTATGAACGATGCTTTATAAAGGCATAACTCGGATAAATCCTAAAGGATCTTAAGACGAAAATCAGGGATTCTCAAAATATGCAAACAATTCTTTTCAAAAATTACCCAAAAAACTTTTTCACGAAAATGTTTTCTTAATAAGTTCTCAAAAAGTAAGTAATATTAATTTTATTTTTGGTTCTTTAATTTTCATTAATTTTATAGTTATATAAATGATATAAATATTTAATATACTATACTTATCATTATTCTGATTAAGGATATGCATTTGAAAGACCTAATTCCGTTATCCCAAGGATCTGGAAATGATCATTAAGTTAGCGAGAGCCAAAAAGAGTTTACCAATCAAGGATTGCTAAACTCATCGATGATTAAAAATTCCACAAAGCATTTTCTTCCCGAAATTTAATCCACAAAACTTATAATTTATTTGAATGATTAAATTACTTAAAATAAGTTTATTATACAAAATTCGGTAAAGTATGGAACTTTTTTTAAAATCGAAATCTCCATACATTGAACATGTAAATCGGTTTAAATAACATTAAGAAGAACTTGTGCTATTCTTTTATCTTAAAGCATTTTCATTATGCTGTGCCAACTTTTGCACAGTTGGTTGAAAATGTGAATGTGTGTGTGTGCTGGATCCGCAGGATTGTGCCCATGGGCATTTGATGACCGCTAGCCATGTCAGCTCTGCCGGCTGACATCAGTTCTCGGTGTCGTTCTGACCATTGTTGTCCCGTTTGAGTTGTTGTAGTCCATATATAAAAGCTGACGGAATACAAAGCAAAAAGACAAAAAGAAAAAAAAAATGCAAATACTCTCGTGGTATTATTTAATTGAAATGTGAGAATGCGCTTTTTTCCAGCGCCTACTTCACAGCACCCATGCGAATAGGCGTACTAAAAACCCCCAAGTCGTCTATATATATATGCATATAGTATAAGCTCATCATCATCGTTTTCATCCATTCCATCACAATCCTGCGAGTCCCATTCCGAGACACAAGTTGCCTGCCTGCCTGCCACTGTTGCCTGTTCAGGCTGATGAAGAGCACAAACAGCAACTGTGCTACAGTTAAACAGAAGCATGCTTGAGCCAATGTCCCCTTGGGGGCACAAACCCATCCCACTTGCCCTGCCCGCCACCGTGTTGGCCTAGGCAGTCAGCCGGCAGTTGAGCATTTGGACTCTGCACTTGTCTGTTCTGCGGCGCTTTCATTCATATTCATCCATTTAGTTTCTGTTGTTTCTATTGCAGCTTAACGCGCAACATACACTCAACAAAACTGTTAACTACGACAGTAAATAATAGTTAACTATTTGAACTTTAATACGGGTTTTTGTTTTGTACAGTATTATTGTCATTTTCATTCATCAAGTTTCCCGATTCTTATGTACTTAAAATCATAAATGATCAAAAATTCAACAAGAACTTCACAAATAACTCTCAGTGTAAAAGCGCACACGCTGACACACACTTACATATTTACACACACGTTGTAACAGTTTTTCCGCTTTCGTTCACCCACATGCACACACACACACATACACACGCATACACATTAGCCGGGCTGGGTCCATTATTGAGGGTGTTGCTGAGGATGCTCGCCGTGTTGCCCAACAAACACAAATTCCAGCACAAAGCGAAAGATAACAGCTTTGACAGAAAACATACTCAAACACACACACACATACACACAGCTTCCTGACTCGGTCAGAGCCGAGAGTATATGATGAGCGACAGAAAGCGAGAGCACGAGCACGAGAGAGCGCGGAAGTGCTCGTTCGGTTTGCACTCTCGCTTGGCACAAAAGGTACCGTTAAGGTATATGCTAGAAGCTTTTCAGCTTCAGTCCCGGACGAGATTTAGCAACGTGCGCTTGGCTTCTATTCATCCAGCTACCCAGCTCGAGCTCCGGCTGATGGCGAACGCGTGCAACGTGAAAAAATATCAACGATTTTACACAGCGGATTAAAAATATGCGATAAAAAAAAATAAATAAACCAGACACGCTATTTTATTTCATTTGGAACAATAAGCGCTATCAATTAAGTGACGCTGGCGTTGTTCAGTCGGACATAGTTAAAATCAAAACCGGCTTATACATTTATATCTATAACACAAAACGCATAAAATTGATTAAAATGTAGAGCGCAGTCCAAATGTAAAAAAAAGAAACGTTTGAGCCAACGCTAAAATCACCACGCGAAGCGCTTCAAAGCGTTGACGGCGCTGTCGACGCTGAAGTAAACGTCAACGTCAACGTCAACGTCAACGTTGCGGCGTGAACGCAACGCCGCTCGCATTTTGTATAATAAAAGTTTTTGCAAAAATAATACACAAATATCTAAAAACGCAATGAATATAGCCAGCAGGCAGCGACGCTAACGTTAACGCTGACGGCAACGGCGACGTTGGGGCTGAGGCTGATGTAAATGTAAATGTAAAGATGTGCGCGCACAATACAATAAAATACAAAGCATACTTTTGGGAGCGGCAAATGGCCAAAATCAACAGCAGAAGCAGCAGCCAGCATCATCATCAGCAGCACCAACAACAATGTCAACGCTGAGCATGCACAAATAAGTAACAGACACCCACACACACACGCACACACACAAGCACACACACGTACACAGGCACAGGCACAGGCGTTAAACCCGAGAGAGCGAGCTACAGTTTCGTTGGAGAGAGCTAAAGCGCGAGAGCTTGCGCTGTAACGTAAGTAAAGATGTGATTGAAAAAGTGTGTGACAGAGAGAGAGAGAGAGAAAATGCTTGCGTATGAGTGCGTAGCAACGGCATTTCTTGCTGTTGCTGTGTTTCCAGTGCTCTCGTTTTAATTAAAGCAGCGAGTAGGTCGCTTGGTTCGGTTAAATGAATCGGCTCGGATTGTCGGTGGGGCGCGGCAGCAGCTATGCGCGTATGTTCGCAATATGCTTACCATTGAGGGCCATACCCAACCAGCATAAGGTGTTGCCAGCAGCAGCAACCAGCAAGCAGCAAGCAGCAACAGCAGCGGCAGCCGCCCAGCAGCAATTGAATTTCCGACAACAGGCAAAGGGCAGCGAGCAGCACAGAGAGTGCCCCAGCAATTAAACTTGCGCGTAAAGAAATTAACATAAAAGCTAAGCAGCCAAACTCACAAAAAGGCGGCAGCTAGTTTTTTCTGCTGTTGTTTGTTTTGTGTTCGTGTGTGTGTGTGTGTGTGTGTGTCTAAAAGCTTAAGATCCCAATGGGCTCTATATAAGTGTGTGTATGTGTGTGTGTGTGTGTGTTTTTGTGTGTTGAGCTGACATCGCCCGCATTAAGCGCCCAAAAACACAAAAGCAATAGAAAATGGCGAAAAATTCATACATAAAATTAAGGCAGCGCTGCTCAGCGTATGTGTGTGTGCGTGTGTGTTTGCCTGTCATAAAAATATCCTAATAAATTGGCAAATGAATGCCGCAGGTTGCTCGCGTGTGTAAGTGAGTGTGTTGTGTTTGTTGCCGCGTTTTCATAATAAATCCATAAATCCTTTTTTTTTTGGGCCCGACAGTCAATTCGATTATTTGCCCTAGAATCGACGCTAACAAATTTGTGTGTAACGCTAAGCCGACAGTTTGGCCAAGATTGGCCGGCTAACTGGGCATGGCCCAACATAAGCTGACGTTGTTAGCCAGGCTAACACACACACACACACTCACACACAGCAATAGGAACTGAAAGTTGTTTTTTCTCTCTTATTTGTCTTGTTTTTCTGGCCAATTATTGCCGCTGCCTTTTTTTTGGCCACCAATTTATTGGCGCCCGTTCATTTTGGCCGGCTTTGATTTAAGTTTGTGTGAGTGTGTTCCAGACGGCAATTGAGTTAAATATTCAGATTTAAGATTGATTTATTAACTAGCTGGCGCTTTTAATTAGCCAAACGATTTGTTATTCTCCAAGATTTTCCAGTTAAGACAACGTCTAATTGAGACATTGAAGACATGAAGACATTTTGCAATGTCATTTATGTACATTGTTATTGAAAAGCTGCTTTCATTTTATTTAATACGTTGTCTGCCCAAAAATGTAATTTGAATTTTTAATTTTCTGTCGGTTTTGATTTAATTATGTGATGTTATTAAAATTGCTGTGTGTTTGGTCCTTTTCGCATAATTTAGTGAATATTTTATCATGTCGCATTTTTGCATTTTGCATGCTTCTGTTTTAAGCTAACAAAAAAAAAAGAAAATATTTTGTGGCCAGGGAAAAAAAAGTTTACACACATTTTTGTGGTAGTATGAATTTTTACGTACAAAAACTTATGTTATGCATTGCAATGGGAGTGGGAGTGGCCCTAACTGGGTGTTTAATTTATGCAACATAAATAAGTTGAGAGTTATAATATGGTATAACATAATCGACATTCTTAAAGCTTGTTAAGAGTCGTATTTAACTTTGAATAAAACGCTTCATGCTTAAAGTGTTCAGTGTAGTTAATCTTAATTACCATTCATAATTGCTTTTAACATTTATGCAAGCACTTTGAATTTAATTTTATTTAACGCCCTCATAAGTATGCTACAAAAGTGTGGTAAGGTAATCATTATCAGCTCTTGCTCTGTGTTAATAAATGGAAAGCATCTTAAGTGGATTGGCAGCTTGTCTAGCTTATCCGTTAAAACGTAAAACAAACACAGAAACAATTACAAGCTTGTCACTTTTGTGTCAAATTAATATACATGTATAAATTTCATTTTACTTAATTCAAATGTTTGCTTTCGAGAGACTTTGAGGTGTTTGTCTGTGAAAGTGTTTGTACACAGTTGACATTAAATATACATTTATGAAAACATATTGCAATTAAGATTTAATCAATCATGATGTCACATGACTTCACGTTTAACAATAAGCTTAAGGGTATTACTATAATCAAATGTTGTGTTGTAAACTGAAGTTCATTTTCCTCATCAATATCATTATATCAACAATGTAGTTGAACATAATAAAGTTAATTCAATATTTATATTCATATTATCTATAAAAACATAAGCCCAACCATTAAGAGTTAATAACCATTTAACACTACCAACGATTTCAACAACAATTTCACAATAGACTTAATCCTTGCCTTAATCCTGTCGATTCAATTCCAATAAAGCGTACGAAAAAACCATTTTAATTGAATATGGTTTGAACCAAAATCAAAACCGTCTTTTTTCTAAGCCGTACTTGCATTCATAATTGTCTGGCTAAAAGCTTTACATTAACTGATAATTCAATTGTATTTGAAATCTATTTTGTTCACACCCACTCACACACACACACACAAGTCTCAAAGCTTTAGATCCCTTAATTCAATTATAAACTTATGTTATGTTGTTGTTGTTGTTATTTGCCATTTTTCATGCTCATACGCAAAGCCTTTTGACACATTCTATGCCAGGGTGGTATCTCGCCTGTTAATGTGATTTGTGGTGCGGATGAAATACATAAAGCACAGGACAATGCAACAAGGATGAGCATTGCGAAAGACATTCAAACAATGTCCTGAATGCTGTCAATGCCATGCGGAGCCAAAGCACTCAATGTATAAACTGCCAAAGGACTCAATACAAATCAATCATGTCGCATATCATGTCAAAAGCATCAGCAGCAACAGCCGCAGCAACGCTGCGTATGCGTAACTTATTAAAAAACTTTCCAAATCAAAACCCATTTGTGAAGACCACTTTATATCTACATACATATATATATATATATCTATAAATATATATATATAGCCAATGACAACGTCAATAGTTTTTGAAAAGTGTCAGAGGAAGCCGCCTTGAACATTTCCGTGCCAAAGTATTCTGGACGAGGGGGGAGCGGTAGGGGCAGGGTGTGGTTTGTGAGTGTGCCAGCCAAGTTTCTGTTTTATTCTTGTGCTGTTGTTAGTACTGACTGTTGCATGTTCAGGCCCATTGTTAGCACAATACCAACAACAACAAATAAAAGCGTGGGCGTGGCCTGTTTATCTGTAGCTGTGTATGTATACGTGCGTGTGTGTGTGTGTGTCTGTCGACTTTGTCAAGGAAACGCATTCAGCAAGCAGTTTTTCATTTACATTTTCATTAAAACAAATCACACAGAAAATGACAAAGCTGGACTATGCGGCCGCAGGCGGCTGGCAGAAATGTCTTTGAGTGGGAAGTGGAGAGAGGGGTGTGCCAGGAGGGGTGGATGGAATTTATCAAAAGGCCTGCGACAGCTGATAGTTCTCCCTGTATATACATTTTATTTTCTTTATACTTATACATATATTTATAAATGTGTTTTTTTATTGTTATTGCAGCTCAAGTGTAAGAATGCGCAGAAGAAAGTCGGCAGCGCCAAAGCGTGGGTGCAATAAGGATAAGAAGCAACTGCAACAGCATCAGGACATTTAGAAGTCAACACTCGAAACAAGCGTGCCACATAAAATAATACTCTCTATCGCTCTAACTAACTTTGTCTGAGCAAATCGAATTGAAAAAAGTTTTTAAGAATATATATCACACATACGCCATGGAGCCAGTAATGAGTTTGGCCTTGGCCGCACATGGTCCGCCCAGCATACTGGAGCCGTTGTTTAAGACCGTAACTACGACCTCAACCACAACAACAACAACAACACCAGCGAGTACAAGCAGCAGCAGCGCCAACCCCACAATCAGCCCCACCACAAGCAGCACGTTGCTAACGGCCCTGCTGGAGAATCTGACATCGACAGCGGCAAGCAATTTCTATGATCCGTACGGCAATCAAACGAATGGCACTATGTCCTTCGAGACAAAAGGGCCGCGCTACTCGTTGGCATCAATGGTGGTGATGGGTTTCGTAGCGGCGATTTTGAGCACGGTAACAGTTGCTGGCAATGTGATGGTGATGATCTCATTCAAGATCGACAAACAACTGCAGACGATAAGTAACTATTTTCTGTTCTCGCTGGCAATTGCGGATTTTGCAATTGGTGCGATATCAATGCCACTGTTTGCGGTCACAACCATTTTGGGGTATTGGCCATTGGGTTCGCATGTGTGTGACACTTGGCTGGCACTCGACTATTTGGCATCGAATGCATCGGTTTTGAATCTGCTGATCATTAGTTTTGATCGATATTTTAGCGTAACGCGGCCGTTGACTTATCGCGCCAAGCGAACGACAAACAAGGCGGCCGTTATGATTGGTGCCGCATGGGGTATAAGTTTATTGCTTTGGCCACCCTGGATCTACAGTTGGCCGTACATTGAGGGCAAGCGGACGGTGCCCAAGGATGAGTGCTACATCCAGTTTATAGAGACAAATCAATATATTACATTTGGCACTGCGTTGGCGGCATTCTATTTTCCCGTTACGATCATGTGCTTTTTGTACTTTCGCATTTGGCGCGAGACAATGAAACGGCAAAAAGATTTACCCAACTTACAAGCGGGCAAAAAGGATTCCAGCAAGCGTTCCAACAGCAGGTAAGTAGTTTATAAATCTAATATTGGCGGTGCGCACAGTAATCGCAAGTCAAATTGAGTGAAAACACTTTTCTATAAACCAGTTGAGCACAAATTTATATAAATTACTTAATTAAAAGTGAATTAAAAATTCAAATACAAATTCATTCAGCTATAAAATATATAAGCTTAGTTTTATAGAATAAATTACCTTACTTATCACTTATTAAACATTTGAATAAATAATAATATAACCGCAGCTCTTAAAAGTCCATTTAGTTTTGCATATTTAATGTAGCATACTTTTATGAGCATTCAAAAAATATAACTTCCTTCCTTTTCCTTCTAACCATTTCTAACCGCATTTTGTTTAAGCGAGGAAAACACTGTTGTAAATCACACTGGTGGAGGCTTGTTGGGGTTTCCGCCACTGGGTAACAATGATCACGACACCTGGCGTCGACCGCGCTCCGAGAGTTCAGCGGATGCTGAAAGTGTTTATATGACCAATATGGTCATCGATTCCGGTTATCATGGCATGCATTCGCGCAAGTCAAGCGTAAGTTAAATGCAAACACCCCCTCCTTTTAGCCTATGCATATTTCATGGCGTTTTCGTTGGTTTGGCAAATAATACATGTACATATTTGTTTGTTTTGTTATGCAGATTAAGAGCACGAATACAATCAAAAAGCCATATTCATGCTTTGGCAACGTCAAGGAATGGTGCATCGCTTGGTGGCATTCGGGTCGCGACGATTCCGATGATTTTGCGTATGAGCAGGAGGAGCCATCTGATTTAGGGTATGCAACACCTGTAACAATTGAAACTCCTTTACAAAGCTCCGTCTCCAGGTAGTACAAAAAAAGCAATTCACATTTCACTTTTAATCGTCTAATTTTCGTGTGTAAGCAAACACCGCACCACTCTGCAAACGAAAGGCACACACACTCACACGGTTAGTAGCGTTTGTGTATGTGTGTGTGTGTCTTTCGCATCTCAAATGCACTCAAAGCACTTTATATACAACAAGCAAAAAACAACACAAAATTCGATTCATTGCTTGCCCAAAGGGAAAAACACAAAAATTGATGAAAATAATTTCACTTTCCACAAACACACACACACACATATATACTATGGTCTCATTTTGCACACACACACACACACACACCATACACCATCAACTGACAGCACAATGCACCGAAAAGTACTCACACATCGTGTGCTACAGTTACACAGGCGAATGCACAGCAATGGGCCAAACTCAGCTTGAGAGAGAATTGGAAACGCCTTTCGTTTTGTTCATCATTTTCCTCTTCTTGTTGCATACTCAATTTGCGGCAACTTTTGTCCCTTGCATTGAGTGTTTGTGAGAGGGTTTTTGTGTTTTTGGTAATTGGATTTTGATTTGGCTTTTGTTCTCTTTTTAATCCATTTGTATCCTTGTCCAAATTGTTATTTAATGAAGCCGAAGTTAGTTAGTTAGGTTCAAAATAATCCATATTTATATCTTGGTAAAAACTTTACCGATTTTTAATACTCATGTCTTTCTGTGCATGGCTTAAACTCTATTTTAAAGCTACGAATGACTTGCAACATTTTTCCCAAAACCTTCAACAAAAACATAACTTTCTCTTACGGGTGAAGCGATTAAATTTGGCGTCAAGATGTCTCCCAAAAATATGGTTTAAAGATTTTAAGGCGATCGCCGCTACCAGACTTTACAGATAAAAACAATCTATATATTTCACAGTTTTCGATTGCGGTTGCAAATCAATAGCATACTTTTATGAGCATTCAAAAAATCAAAATCGAAAACCCATATATCTTAAAAATCGAAACGATATTCAACAGCTATATATCTTGACTATAGACAATTTCTTGATGAAGTTAGCAACACTCAAACCTTTAATTGATTACAATTCAATTCGATTCCAAAATTACTTTTTCGTTCTGAAACGAAAACCAATTTTTGTGCCCAACTCGCTCTCAATCCCTTTGTGCTAATCACCTGTCTGTGTGTGTACGTGTACGTATAGTATAGTTTATGGTGTGTGTGGGGCAGTTTGCATCCGTTGCTCCATATTGATCGTTTTTGGTCGTTGTTCTTGTTGATGTTGTGGTTGTTGTTGTCGTAGCTTGTCACAGTTGTGTAAGGCCTGTCAATGTCCTGACGCCCGATGCCTGAATGGCTGTCAGGTGTCGTGTTAAAGCTTCTGACGATACTAAAGTACGACATGCCTTTGTGCGCACATATATTTTTTTGTTCGTTCTGTTGTGCGCTTGCTTGTTTCGTTCGCAGATGCACCTCGATGAACGTGATGAGGGACAACTACTCGATTGGCGGCAGTGTCAGTGGTGTCCGGCCACCGAGCATAATGCTGGCGGATGTTTCACCGACGCCGTTGCGTCCGCCACTCAACTCTATTTCGCAGCTACAAATGCAGGATATGAATGCGGTTAACAATAATGGCAATGGCAACGGCAATGGAAATGGCAATGGCAACGGCAACATCAACGTCAGCATCAACAGTGGCAGCAGCAATGTTAGTGGCGGAGTCGGCGGTGGTGTTGGTAGTGCCAATAGTGGTAATCTGAATGGTGCCTCGTCGGCCAATTCACGCTCCTTGCCCGTCAGCAATCGCATTGGTTCGCGCTCGGTCAGCCAGGATTCGGTCTATACAATAGTCATACGCCTGCCGCCAGATGGCGCCAGCACAGCGAACGGCACTAATGTTGTAGCGCCTGTGGGCAATGTTGCAACCCAAACGGATAATGCGCCCTCCATCAAAATGATACACGAGGATGTTTTGGCCAACACCACAGTGACCGGATCAAGTGCGGCAGGCGTGGGCGTGGTCACCGCCCCACCGCTAACACGACGACCGTTGCCATCGCGCGACTCCGAGTTCAGTTTGCCGCTGGGTCGACGCATGTCGCACGCCCCACAGGATATGCGACTGCTCAACGCCAAAGTCATACCCAAGCAGCTGGGCGGCAAGGCGGGCACACTTGCCACTCAAAATGCAATTCTGAATGCACGCAACGCCGCCAAAAAGAAGAAAAAGTCACAGGAGAAACGACAGGAAACGAAGGCAGCACGAACACTCTCAGCCATATTGTTGAGCTTCATCCTTACCTGGACACCGTACAATATTCTGGTGCTGATCAAGCCGCTCACAACGTGCTCGGATTGCATACCCACCGAATTGTGGGATTTCTTCTATGCGTTGTGCTACCTCAACTCCACCATTAATCCCATGTGCTATGCCTTGTGCAATGCATCCTTCCGGCGCACCTATGTCCAGATACTCAACTGCAAGTGGCACACACGCAATCGCGAGGGCATGGTCAGGGGCGTGTACAACTAGAAACTCAAATGAGAAAAAAAAAAAAAAAAAAACATAAATTCAGTTCATGAAACAAACAAAAAATAGTTGCAATAAATGTTGTGTGCAAAACGTAAAAAACACAAAAACAAATACAAATTGTTAGCAAAAATAAAGCAAAAAAACCAAAACTAGGCTTAGGTTAAACACTTTGACAAGCAGTACTGATTTTTTGATGTCTAGCCCCAAATATATATATATATACATATATATGAAATAATTATATCTACGTATTTGTAATTACGATTTGAGAGTGTTGCTTAACAAGTTTTCCATATGCCAAAGTTCTACACTAATTCATTTATAAAATAATTTTAAGAATTTAAATGTGAAATACAAATAAATTTTGTATTTTCAAAAGCTTTATATTGGCCAAAAACTGTTTAAAATAATTTCATAAAATTTAAAAATTTTTTCAATTTTAAGATATAATTGTTTTTTAAGCTATATGATATTGTTCTATATAGTAGTACCGATTTTTTATGTTGAACAAAGAAGAAGATTTTATTTTTTAAGGAAACGTCTTCAATGAAGCGAAAAAAATACCAAATGAATTCTCCTTAAGTACAAAAAAAAAACCAAAAATCTATAAAAAGCGTCTTCCATCTGTAAAATACTTCCTCAAACCAAAACAAAGAAATTCTGTGCCAATTTTCCTAGAACCAGAACAAAATTATAATCAAAATTATGTTTGCATTTCAAAGAACTGACCGATAACACTTAACACTAAAAGTATAAAACAAGAGCACTTCGAATTTGAAACATTCACAGCACGCACGGCATATCGAAAACTTGATAAGCAGCCCTCGTAGCTTCTAAACCACATCATATATGTATGACAAAGAAAAAATACCCAAATTTTGTTTGGCGTTTACTTTTAGGTAGGCACATGCTCCATGCAACATGAATTTAATACAAATATAAACGATAACGATTTGGAATACATTATATAAATATAAATATACTATATTATATTATACATAAAACAAATTAAACTTAAGTTGTTGGCGAAAAGGAAAAGCTTTAATACAGTTCAAACTTACCGAGATATTTGTATCGCATGGCAACGCATCGAGAATAATGAAAAATAGGAATTGGTAGCACCTTGGTCAATGCGAAATGTCGTCAAAATGCGTACACGAAAATATGTGATTGTACTGCACGTGTTGTTTTTGATAAGTTTTTTTTAAAATTATTTTTTGGTTTGTTTGAATCTTGTTTTTTGTAAAGCAAAATCGTAATTTTTAAGTACCAGCGGAGCGAGAGGCAAAAGAACTTACGGCATTGAAAACATCAACTATGCGTAAGCCAAGCAAATTTGTAGCATTATATAAAATCGAAAAGATTAACACAAGTATATGTATCTATTAAGAACGTAACCCACCATAGTTCAACTACTAAGAACAAAAACTTTTGTAACTGTTGATGAAAACTTTCTTAAAAAAAAAGAAACAAAAAGAACAAAAACTTAACAAAAACACGAAGAAAAGAACTAAAGTTTAGTGAACAACAACAAGATCAAGAACAAAAGCAATAGAAATTCAGCACGCACATCACAAAAGGGGTAGTCAATGGTGTCCATCGAAAGCAATAAGAACACGAAAACGAGAGAAAAGTTATCGCAAATCTTTCAAAGAAATTGTGTAGTATTTGAGTTTGAAAGAGCGAGAAGTTTGCTTGACAAAACTAACAAAGAGACCTGCACAAAACGTTAAAATAGATCAGGTTTAAGCCAAAACGAAATACTAGTTAGCAATATTTAACATAAAGGTTGTGCCGTTGTTTAAAAGAAAGAAAAGGGTATATAACTATGCCAAATATATATCACAAGACGAGCTTGTCAAGTATTGGGTTAAGTGTATGGGTTTCAGTTATATATATGTATAGGTTTTTGGCAGGATATATAATACTAAATGAAAAAATCAGTGCTCCATTGACTACCGCCGAAAATTTGTATTCCATTTAGTAGTTAAATAACGAAAACAATTTTCCAAAATGCACCTAAATAAAACAAATTAAGAACTCTGCATACATATATATATATATTACAAAAGCATATGAGAAATAAAATACAAATACCAAAACCAAAACAATAGCATAAGCAAAAGAAAACAGATACAGTAATACATACATATATACAGATATATATATATATATATATACTAAACGGATGCAAATTTAAATCTTATATTAAATAAGATGAGAAGAAAAAATCAACCTTTTTATCAATTTGTAGCTAACTAATTAACAAACCAGATACAAAAACAATTTGGATATTCCTGTTAAGGATATCTGCAGCTGAAATCAAAGCAACATTTGTAGAGTATACTTAAGATATCTAAAAGTTTAAACCAACAACAACAACAATGGAGAACGAAACCAAACTACAACCCAAAAGACATGATTTACAAACCACGCACACATCCAAAATGAAGCATATAGAAACTATATAGTAAATATATATACAAACATCTATATCTCTGCAAAACAAGCCCAAACTAACTATATACAATACATATATATATATATATACATATATCTTACGATCGTGAAAAACCATTTGGAATGCTTCCATTCGAAGAAGATATTGAGAAAGCACTCACAATATTGATATTGAAATGAGTTCTAAAATGCATACAATCTAATTGTTTGGAAATTATACTACGATATATGAAATAAATAATAATAATTATAATAAACTAACAAATTTCAAATACATATATGAATTAACGCTAACAATAAAACAATGTGAATGAAAAGTTCTTTCAGTTAATGCCTTTTATTATATTATTTTATTTTTGTGAAAGGTTTAGTAAGTTTGCGGTTATTGTGTTCAATAAGTATATCTTTGAAATGTTAAGCTTTCGACTTGTTTTTGTATCTTAAATCGTTTCTAGTTTAATCAATCTTTAGGCTAGGTTTCTCAGAATTAATTGATCAGTTTTACCGATTATTTGTTTAGGATTATTTAAGCTATTTTATTCAATTCCAAAGTGCCAAGAGTGAAGCTTATAAATGCTTAAAGTTACTAGTAAAGTATAATACCTTTAAGCTCGTCACAAAGGCAACACATTATTAAATGTTAGATAAATATAAAATATACACTCGTTAAAACAGTATACATCTATTTTTTAATGTATTCAATACGAGCATTCTATTATCTGAGTTCGGAAAAATATAAATTAGTATTTTAAGTGCACTCATTCAACACTCATTCAGCATACAAGCTGATTCATTTAAAATGTTACCACTGATTCTAGTGTCTCTTGTTCGTGCTGTTGAAGTGGAATTGCATATATAGTACTTAGTTTAATGTGATTATTGTTGTTGTTGCTGCTCCTCGTTGTCCTTCTTTTCCTCCACCTGCTCTCCGCTACGCATTAGCATTTGTGTGTTCTTTTGTATAGTTTCAATTTTCTGTTGCAATAGCTCCTGGCGTCGTTGTTCCGCACGCTGCTGCTTATCCTCCAGCTTCTCGATGGTGATTGGCTCCGTTTCGGCTGCTTGCTGCATCAGCTGTTGGAGTCGCTTTGGCGGCTGGCGTAAAGTATCATTTAATTGATCCGTTGCATTAGTCACGTCAACAACATCATCAACATCGAGGGGAATAATGAATGCCTCCGAGGCAGCTGTATTTAATGAGTTATTGATTATGTTTCTATACACTATACACTGGCCAAATGTGAACCCTACTTACGGTATTCCGGCTTGGGTAAGTCAGCCATTTTGCTATGGTTGTTGTTGGTGGTTGGCTTGTTGTTCTCGTCTAACGCTGTCGTGGACTTTGAATTGGAGCAGCCCATTGCCCTCTCAGGCGCAAGGCATTACGCTAAAACTTCCGTTACGACGGCAACGATGTTTTTTTGCTGCTGTTCGCTGATGCTAATGCGATTTCCTTTTTCTGCCAGTGTTGCCCTGCCTTGCATTCAATTTGTAGTCTGTGATTCCGCTTCTACGCTCCGGCTATTCAATTTCCGTTTTAGTCATTTACGGCAGTATCAGCTTGATAACCATTTAATGGTTCATTAATATTGATTTTGTGTGTTAGTAAGTCTCTGGTTTTTTTTTACACCTTACAGGACCTTGTCTTAAATGTGCGGCCGTTGGACAGCGCGTCGCAATGGTAACTGAAATTGGAATTGCAATGCAAAGTTTTGCGCTAGTCATTAATAATAATTGCTTGGGCGCAGCCAGGACAACTGTCCGGCTAACAGGATCAATACTCATATCCCTAAGCTCGCGTTATTATTATTATTATTTTTTTCCAGCTATTTTACACATGGAATACACTGAAAATGAACTTACATCTCATCATTTATTACTTTTTACATTTATTATATTTGTGTACTTTTTAATCAACTAAAAATATAAAAAAATTAGTTTCAAAATAGAAATATTAAAATATATAATTTTAATGAATATGTGTTCTTTGCAAATCATTTTGCGCGTGTTCTTTTGTTTTATCTCAAACTTAGTTATGCCTTTAATGTCAAAAAGTATTAATTTTAGCAATTTTTAAAACCTATAAAATTATTTTATCATTTTGAAAGCTCTCATTAAAGTTTTTAGACCGCATAGTCAACAAAATAAATAGAAAATTTATTTTACATCAGTTAAAAATCTATTTTTTATTAAAATCTTTAAGTTTCGAAGTTGAAAAATAATGTTTTTTCTATTTGTAGTCAAAATATGCAAAACAATTTAGTTCAACGAATTTTAAAATCAAGTTTTGGCTCTGGTGCATATCTAAGTAATTTATTTTTTAGCGTGCTGTTGCGTGGGTGCAGTTAATAAAGCTAGTCAAAACAAACTCAGACAGACAAAGACACACCCGGAAACACACACACACACACACCTAGTAAGTGGATAAACAGGCAACACAGTGACCAATGTCAATCAACTCCTTGCTCGTGGGCCCAATCAACGCTAATTGTGGTTTCATTTACATACACAATGCACACACACACACACACACACGAACCCACACCCACACACACACATGATACCACAGAGAAATGCGCCACACACCCACATGTCAAACTTGATATTAACCGCCAAAGTTTAGTGACCCACTCAACTTTGACCATAGACAATGAGAGGTTTATCTTACTTGTTTTATTCGATTTTTACAGTTGGCCATTCTCAATGCCATAAAAAGTACCATTGGGCAACGATGAAATACTAACGGCTTCCGGCTACGAAAGCTGGCCAAGAACGAACCCACGGAAGCTACGACGCGTGCCAAGCACCGCCCAAAGTGTTCACAGTAAGCATACATTATGCATGTGCCACACGTTGCCTTTTGGTGATTTTTTTTTTCCTTCTTTTGCCTTTGTGTTTGTGGTCAAGTGGCCGCTACTTGGCATGCAAATGGCTTAAAAGCGGAAGCGTCGCCGACTGCTTTTCCCCCCTTCGTCTTATTCCCATCGTATCCAACACCGATTAAGTATATTCGAGACCCACAAGTTGAATAGAAATAATAGCAACAACAACAACAGGTGCCTGCCATCCAATTGGAGAGAGAACAACATTCCCCCTCAGAGCCCTCTTTAAGATAGCTAACTAACTAATGAGCGACGTTTAATTAGGTTAAGTGTCAATAAGATTATGTCGCCAATCAATCAATTGCACAAACTCACACACACACTCATCAATCAAGTAGCTAAATATCAAAAGGCATTTTTAGCTTCTTTCTTCTTCGATACTTTGTACGAATGCTAGTGTGTACGATGTACATTAAGTAAAGTAAACTTACCTGCTTCCACTTGGTCTTCACATGGCTCATCGCAGTCAAGCGGGTGCCTTAACTTCTAGAAGAAATTCATTGGAAAATAGTTGGATTAACCATGAATATGCTTATTTGAACTACGTTCAAACAGTATGTCGAGAAATCTCGGATGATAATACTGATTAAGAATATATATACTTTATGGGATCTGATATTCTTCCTTCAAACAGTAAGTCGAGAAATCTTGGCTGATGATACTGATTAAGAATATATATACTTTATGGGATCTGATATTCTTCCTTCTGCCTGTTACATAATAATAAGTAGGGTTCTCGAAGTTATACAGTAATACTTACTGATGTTTAATACCTGCAAGTTTATAATCAAATACACAACAAATTTATTAAAAACTACTAAAACAATTTTTTTTGCTTGCAGTTTGTTTATTACAAAAAAAGTACAATTTTAAAACATTTTTCGCAATTTTGTATTGATATTGTTGGCAAAAAAAATCAAAGGTTGGTTTATGTGTGTATATAATTAATATAATAAAACAATATAAACTATTAACAAAGCAACTTTATTTATGCAGCTTAGGAACATCATCAGCACTTAATCTTCATCTCTATTTCATCTTGAACTCATTAACTTCATCTCTTCTTGGTATTCAATCTCATAGAACTTGTAAACTTTATAACTTATGCAATATTATCATCTGCCTCCGACTGAGACAGATCCCAAGCCAACTTCAGTCAGCTTAGGTTTCTTTTTATATAGGTATAAAAATATTCAATATAAATATGTGTATATGTGTATGGGTGTGATTACGTGTGATGGAAGCAGTATATAATGATTAAAATCGCGTATAATCTATGGTTAGACTTGTGTGTGTGTGTATGTGTGTATGTGTGATTGGATGAGGATTTACAATATGGTATTTAAATTTGATTCAAATGTTTTTGTCATAAAAGCAATCTCCATTTATGCCGCTCCCATGCATTTAAGAACGGTTAATCATATTCCTGTTTAATTGTTAAGGTTTTCTCGGCACTCTTCTCAGACTTCTGGTTAACGGTTGCAGCAGACGTTGATTTACCCTTGATGTAGCTGGCTACCGTAGAGCTAAGCGGTATGGTAACATACTGATTGCCATCTGGAAAAGATAAACCTAAGGTTAGTAGATGTATTCGTAAAAGTGATTCAAGAACAATACATGCGTTATCGATTGTTTAAGATGTTGATAAATAATCGATTGTTTAGGATCTTAAGTCACTTATATAATTTCTTTAAGGATATGGTTTTGTTTAAGTATTATTCGCATAGAAACTAGAAAGTGGATTTTAAATTTTTTTAAATTTAATCATTTGATTAACATCAAATAATCGATCATTTATACATCGATTTTAATCGATTGTGATCTTCAGCGAATTTTTGCATCTCTGATAAGCAAGTTTTTACAAGACAGCAATAGTAGTTCTCCTTTGAGTTCAACTTACCCTCTTCGGCATGCACTTGCAATTGTCCTGATTGTATAAGCTGACGCAACATATCCGGCGGTATATTGGCAAACGAGGTGGCCGGATAAACATATTTGCTATCCGGTGCTGTTAATGCCGCTGCTGCAGCCATGGACGTGGATGGGCCCGATTCAGTCTGATAGCTCAATGCTGCTGTTGTTTTGGAGCATGTTGGGGCGGCCACTGAAGTTGTTGCTACTGCCACTTGTGTTGCTGCAGCTGCTACTGCTGCTGCTGCTGTTGTCTCAGATTTAAGCTCCTGAGGCGCTGACTTGACTACATCGGTTGCATCCGTTGGCATTGGCATTTCGACATCGGAAGAATCATCCGATTCGTTGCCAGACGACATTGGTGAACGTTCATCCTGCAAGAGACAGATGGAAAAGGGGTAAGAAAAAACAAGCGATTAGATGCTGGTTGCAGCCAAACAGTCTGGCCTGATCTTAAGCCAAAGATGAGCTAGCCAACTGTTCTATATGCGGGGCAAGTAAATTCCAAATGTGTGTGTGTGTGTGTGTTTCAGGCTGGTACAAAAAAAACAAATAAGAAGAAGAAACAGATGAAGGAGAAAAAAAAGCAATATGCTTGCACCAAATATGGCGCGAAATTGCGTATAAGTGCTGGCCACGTTGCACGCTGGCGCGCATTTCAATGAGCCAACAACTCGTTGCCTTAAATGTGCACACGCGTTAAAGAATTTAGAATATTGATTTCTGGCCACAGAGATCTCTCTCTCTCTCTCTCTCTTTCCCTCCCTCTGTGCCTAGCTCTAGCTGTGTGTGCAAGTGAACCTCTGTGCTGGGACAGCTCTTCATCATCAACATTGTCGTCGCATCATTTTAATTTTGATTAGTGGCTCGCACAAATCAAAAAAAAAAGTTAATAAAAATAATTGCGAACTGTAACAATGCGTTCGCCATTTTGTCCGTCCATTGCGCATATGCCGCACCGACTACTGCGTCATCATCATCATTATCAACATCAACATCAACATCATCATCGTCAGCAACTTCCAATGAAATTGTAGCAGTGACGCGTATGGTTAAATTGCATTGTTGCCACTGCAACACTGCAGCACTCCAGCACACAACTGACCGAAAATGGGCGTCGTCTGCCTGGCTTCGAGCGACTGCCTTTTGAGTGACAGCATCAAGACATTTTAATTAGCAAACACAGGCAACAACAACAGCAACAGCAACAGATGACAAAGTGTCTCGTAAGTCGCGTAACTTGACTTTTGGCAGCAGCAACTGTTGCAACTAGTGCAGTCTGAAGTCTACAACTGGTGTTACGCTCACAAACCAAAAACAAAAGAAGATACGCATGTTGCACGATGCCACAAAGCTTTAAGCGTTTGCCACTCATGTTTTTAGGTTGTTAAACTTTACTCTAAGTCATTTTTGTGTATGTAAAATTGTTTGTAATTTGATACAAAGGAATACAATGTGCAGAAAGTAAGCTTCAAATTGAACGATTTTTGATCATATTTATGTTCTTAGACATATAAAGAAAACGTATCGTTTAAAAAATAAAAAACAAAAAAAAAGAGATGCGCCCCCGGGTGGACTCGAACCACCAACCTTTCGGTTAACAGCCGAACGCGCTAACCAATTGCGCCACGGAGGCAGTTGTAAAACAGCTGGCAAAAAACACAACTTATGCCCAGCGAACAACTGTACTTGCTTGTCATTCGCTTCAAACAGATGATACTATTTTTAGACGCAAGATAAGTGAATGATTAGCTAAGGAAAAAAAAATTCACAAAAAAAACCGCAAGCTGATAGCTATAAATATTTATATAATTTAGTTAATTACTTGTCATGTTTTGTCAGTCAGCTACATAGCATAATTTGTTGTGTTAGACTGATAAATTGATGACAATATTAACAAGTTCTTAAATTAGTGTAGAAATAGTTTGAACTAATAATATTACTAAGAAACTTAAATTTCTTATAAGTACAAAATATATATATTATTTGCTAGCAGCCAAATATATATATTATTTGCTAGCAGCAGAGATAACAATTAAAACTATTTCGAATGCTTTTCATGTTTATAAATAAATGAAATATATTAAACTTATTTTAAACGACTAAAAAACTTATATTTATATATCACAAAATCACAAAAGATTTTCTCGGATGAGTAAAAAAGGTAATAGTCAAAAAGTATATTCAATGCCCAGCTTTTTAATCAAAATTTTAAGCTAAATAATTAATAGAAAATGCATTGTTTAAAGGTGAAAACACAAGTTGATTATTTATGTATATAGAAAAAGATTGAAAAGTCATAAAATGTATATCAGAATCGGCTAGCCATCACATTTAATAAAGTATACTTTTAAGGCTTTAAACAGAAATCGAGTTAAATATTTAATGAAATATTTATGTGCTTTAAATGCATACCAACTGCAAAAATCGTACGAGAACAAATCAATTTACAAAAATCACAGCAGCCAGAAGGAGGCCAACAAGCTGGAGCTTGAAAAGAAGGACACGCTTCTGTAAAGAGTCTTAAGAACCGATACAGAATCGTAAAATAGTTATCGAAACGAAGGAGACCAAAAGGAGGGGAATGGAGGGCATGGCAAAATTGATAGTCGTGTGTCGTGCGCAAATGCCGAGCGTGTCTCATTAAATGACAATTAGAGTTGAGCTTGGAGCTGGAAAGCTTGGACGGACAGAGGACAGAGCTGTAACTCGAAGCGAACTGAACCGAACCGAACCGAGCCCGACCCAACCCAACCCAAACCAATGTGAGACGAGTGTGGCGAGTAGTAGCTGCGTGGAATGCAACGGCCAGTGGCATGCAATTTATAAAAATAATGCAGCATTGTTTTGTATTGTGTTTGCTTTTTAGTTTTATTTTTTCTTTCGTATTTATATTTTATTTGTCGTGATGGATTTTTTGTTATTTTTTTTTATTTTTTTTTTTGTGGCCTCGAGTTGAGCCTGCGTACAAAATGCAATTATATAGAAATTTGTCTTGCTGTGATATGTGCGGCATGTTGCAGTTGCAGTTGCAATTGTAATTGTTGCTGTTGTGGTTGCTGTGTGGCCATCAACAGAGCCAAAAATAGTCAATTTGGGAAAGGCTAATAATAAATGCCGATCCGTCAGTCACTCAGTCAGTCAAACGAGTCAGTTCGTCAGCAAAACCAAAATGAATACACTCGCTAGCTAAAGCTGAGCTGAGTTGAATGAATGAATGAATGAACGCAATGCAATGCCTGCTAAATCCAAATTGGCCAACTGACATTCACAGCCAAGGTGGCATTTTGTTTGGCTATAGCCAAAGTGAATGCGATTCAATTCAATTTTTCTGTGTGGTGTCGTGTGACCTACACCACAAGTCCAATGATTGACGGATGGCACATTTGCGGATTGATTAGTTGTTTTTACCAAAATGGCTACACTACGACAATGGCGACAACAGTTGTTCAGCCTGGCTGACTGCCTGCCTGGTACTGTTTGTTGTTGCTGTTGCCTCATGTTGCATGTTGCACATTGGCTAGCTGCCGCGATGTTGACAGTCAGCACCCGCTTAACTTCAAATTCAATTTCTGTATGTTCCCTCCACTCTCTTGTAGGATTTTTGGCAATAAACATTTGCATTTGCATGTTGCCTGTTGTTGTTGTTGCAACCGTTGATGGCGTGTGCATCTACCGACACTGATAGGAGCAGCCGCAAACAGCAAAAACAAAAACAAAGGAATAGCCAAATGTTTTTGTCCGTCTGCCTTTTGGTTCGTTTTGCTAGCCCCACGTTCGCATTTTGCGGGCTCCATTGATGCTGGCGCTTTCAATGAAAACATAAAAATAAAAATGCAAATTAAGCCCCCACAATGAAAGCACTTAAATCTAACGCACAATTCCAACAGTAGCGCTAACAACAACAACAGCAACATCAAAATCTAACAGCACACAGTGGAGCAAAACTCAAACAAAGATTCCAGAGACTTAAAGGTGTGAGAGGAAAAGTTGAAGACAATTTTAAAAGCGTATTTAAATCCATAGTTCTTTTATATTGTTTAAACCCTTTTAGTTGATTTTCTTCATAACTTATAATGCAAATCTTTGAAATAAATTTCAATCAATAAAAATTTATTATTTGTTATTGGCTCTCAACTATTTTTAATATTATATTGCATTCCTTCAGGGAAAGAGCATTAAAAAATATTTATTAAATGCACAATATTATATTTTGCAAGAGAAAGGTATATATTTTCGATCCATTCCGAATAGTTTGCTGAACTGAGTTTTAACATAAATATATATTTTTTTTTTTGAAAATTATTTGTTGTATAAGCAACAGCTGGGAAAATATTAAGTCATATTATAAAAGAACAAGAACATTAATTGAACATACCAAATAATAAAGCTAAGTTCCTCAAATGATGTGGAAACTGTTATTAAACCAAAAACCATGATGTTCTTCTTAGAAATGCCAAACCAATAATATCAATTGACACTTAGGGGATGAAATTTGGAAATCAGTTTGAACAGCAAGTAAAATCTTTAAACATTTGATATATTTGAGCCTAAAATGCGCCCACTGTTGTGTGTGTGTGTGTGTGTGTGTGTGGGTAGGCGGAATCACAACCCAAACCTTAAAAACGAAAAACCCGAAACCGAACCTTAACCAAAGCAAACCAAATGATGCCAAGTGAGGCGCAGCGCGAAGAGTTCAACAGGAAACGTTAAGCAAATGTTATGGCCAGGCCGGGACGACTTAAGCAGGGGCCAAAATGGGGCGGCTGGCGAACAAAGCCAAAGCCAGTTGACACGAAACAGCAGCAGCAGCAACAACAACAACAACAACAACAAACGCTGCGTACAGAGACATTGTCAAAGTTGGAGTTTTGTGGGGTTTGTTGTTGTTGTTGCTGCTGCTGCTATTCGGTCGCATCCGGGCGAGCAAAACATGCAATTTGAAAGCGTTTATATCCGCAAGCCTGGCCCGATCGTCGTCGGCGGTGGCGGCGGCGTCGGCGGCTTTCTGTTTTTGGTCAAATCACAGTTTGCGGTTACACGGATTCACGCGCAAAGAAAGCGACCAGCGGGAAGTAGTAGTTCCAAATAGCTAAGAAAGTTTGCACATCGTGCAGAGAAAATCCATTTATTAGTAGACCAACTCGAAAGTCTTAAGTCTGAGTCAGTTATGAGCTGATGAGAATTAGCATCTATTTAAATGTCAGGCTCGCATTAAGATGCCACGATTGGAGCAACGAAAAACTGAAAACTCAGCATACTGGAACGCTACCTTATTGTTCTCGGCCAGCAATTATTTGGCCGAACGATAGCAACCTGCTGCCTCCTTCTCAACTAGAGTGGGATAGAGACTAGGCCCTCAGGCCTAATTATGCGTGCGCCGACAACAGAACAGGCCAGCGACAACGACAATGACAACAACAATGACAACAACAACGACAGCGACAACGACAACATAAAGAGTTCATATAGTCGAGAGTGTTCGACTAAGACATGCTCATTACATACAAGCTATGGCTATACTTTTTTAAGCACTATACAATTTGATCTATCGATAAATTTTAAGTTTGACTAGCCAACATTTCCGAGAAGCATTAAACTTATTCACACATACCTCTAAAATTATGGTATTTCAAGGGAGAACTCAGAGACGAACTAGAAAAGTCTCAGATAGTAAGCATTATGGAGAAATATCGATCTAATAAGAGCAATAGTCACAGAATCTAGAGCGTAAGAGGTCATCAAACATTGATATTTATAGATATAAGCTGTCCTAGCTTTAATATACTTATAAGTAACCTTAGAAATCGATTTTTATCAATAACAACTTAGTTTTAAATGCAGTAAATAACCCCAATAGTCCCAAAGATTGTTCCGTCTGCCAATTACAAACATTAATTGAACTTTAAGTAACCCACTTTAGGTCGTCTTAAGAGGTATAACAAGGAACAGCACAAATAGGTTTGGAAGGGAGGGAGACAGTAGCAGTAGGAGCCTAAGAGCGCAGTCAGATGAAACGCCACCGATTAGCCTGGCGTTTGGCCAGGCGCCCTCTTTCCGCAAATTTATGATGGGCACTAACAACGGTCCGCAAAAGCCAAAAGCATTGCGAAACACACAAAATGAAATGAACTTGGCCGCAAAAACCAGCAAACAAACAGTTGAATGGACATTGCAATTATACCACAAGCATTGAGAGTGTATCGAATATCTGTTTTGCATTTAAACGACTATCTACACACACACACACACACACGCACACATACTCAATGTGAATCTGCCTACTCATGTGGGTGCATTTGGTTAGCCAACCAATAACCAAAGCGGCGTAACTGTCCTTTGCAATCTGAACAGCGGCAAACAACACACTGACAGCGATTAGAACAGAACAGTTTGCGGCCTATTCAGTTCGCGAATCAGTACGATCTGTAAAGGCAACGAACAATAAGCCAACCGATTGTCAGCTCAAAAGAAATACACAAAAGAAGCCTACAATTGCATTATTGATTAGAGCACAGTAGATAAATTATGCACTAAATTAAGGAAAAAATTTATAAAATAAGTCATTTTATGTGATGAAGGTTTAAAAATAGTTATGATCAAGATTAAATGCATCTAAATATACTACTTAGCTGTAAGATACGGAAGAACTACCAGCTTAAAGTTAGATTTAAATTACACTAATATTTCTTTATTTAAAAATGTTTTCAAAATGTATTAAATGAAAAAAAAAAATATTTATTTTTGCTTTTTATAAGAATGTTTTTAACACTACAACAAAAGCAAAAAATAAATAAGCAAATGTATTTGCAATTAATAAATGCTCTCTTCAAGCTGCAGGTTTAAGTGTTTTTGCATATGTAATAAAAAATTATATGGAAAATAATGAGTCACATTAGAATAACTTCGAGTCTTATTCATAAGCATGGAAAAAAAAACCCTAAGATCGATCAATTCAACTTTGTTTAATGTAAAAACATGCCAAAACAGTCAAACTTATATTTGTTTTGTTTATTTTAATTCCTAAACAATTCTAAAGTATATAAGACAAAAAGAAAAAATTAGTTTATACCTTAAAAATAGTGATCTTGACAATTGACAGGGAAAAACATACGTCAACTAATTATATCTAATGCCATTTCATTATTATACAGATGCAATTTTAAATTGTTTAACAATGAAATCAGGCCAAACAATGTCAATAATCTAATTCTAACAAAAACTTTAAAAACTATGTTAAGATCGTGATATTTTCGAGCTATTGAACACGTTGCAAATGTTAAAACGACTTCATTAAAAACTTTTAGAGAGGCCAACTAATTAATGGTAAACAAACAAAAAAAATCTAACATTAATTTTATAGCTTGGAGACTCGAGACAAATCTTAAAGATTTCATCAAATTGTGTCATTCGACAAAAATGAGCAAAAACACAGAAAAAATATCGCGCCTCGTGCTCACGCCCACAAAAATCAAAGCTGATTTCATATTTTAAGCACGGCAAATTTCACAAAAAAAAAAAAACTACAAACTGGTTACACCCAACGTATATATACTATACGTTTGTATGTACGTGATCTTATAGCAAATTCGTGTAAATTAAATACTCATATGCAGCAATAACAACTCGTACGAAACTCATTTGTTTGCTCATTTGTCGCGTCAGTCCCCCAAACGTGGCCCAATGTACATAAGGCCCGGCCCGGTGCGGCCCAAAATGGACATGCAAGCAAGTCAAAAGCGAGTCTATAAAATCTAATACACAGCAGGCAAACACAAGACACGCCCACAGCAACTCTGGCTATATACTTAATGGTGCATGATGATGAAAAAAAAACTAAGCATCTTAAGAGCGTCGAGTAAAGAGCGCAACTAAAGTCAGCAAAGAGAGAGAGAGAGAGCGCGCTATAGACGCCATCCCACTCACATACACAACACCAAATGGATAGGCATGCTCTTAAGTCTTTCGGCATAAGCTAAAACGTGTTGTTGCTCAGAGAGGGAGAGCAGGCTCAATCGGTGGCTCAAGAGTTGCTGCCACGGCGATTGCGTTTTCAGTCTGTGAGCAACTGCGTGAGTCGCACGACGAACGATCAACGAATCAGCGAAACGATCGTGCCGTTGATCTCGTGCCTCTTGGTAGTACAAACAGTAAATAAAAGTGACTGAAGCATAGAAATTGTCGGCCAATGTGCATAGCGACAGACAGAATGTTAAAGTTAGCGTGTAAAAGTTACCATCATTATTTGGAGTTTAAAGTTAATTGAAAGTTCAGTGATTCGTAAAATGGGTGAGTAAATAAACCTAATAATAATTTATAATATAATATAATATAATATAAATATGCATTCGTATAATTTTAATGGATATTAAAATACTTTACTGTGTTAAGTATTAAGTTTTTAAGCTACATTTATATTTAATCTATTTTATTTATATATATATATGATTATTTTAATAACTTGTGCAATGAGCAAACATTATTTTGTGTGCTTAACTGATCTATTTTATGATTTTCAATCAATAATCTTGCAACTTATGACATAAGATATAATTATTCAACTTGAAGTTATTTTTCTTAAATAATAAGTTATCTTAAACCTTTGCTATTTATAGTAAAGATTTTCAAATGAATACTTTTTGTGTTCTTGTGTTGTAATTCAGTTTTGCTTAAGATAGTGCGAACTATTTGAAAAGATTACAAGACTTGATCATTTTCTAAAGCTCTTTTTCTTAAGAAATGATTTCGAAATGATTTGAAGCTCCGAAAGAATTTTTGAAGCTGTTTCTAAAAAAGTTTTCGGTTTGAATCGTTTTCAGATTGTACTATTTAAGTTTTTTAACTCTTAAAACTTTCAATTCAAATTGCTTTAAAGTAATATCAAATCAAGTTTAAGCTTTATGCCAACCTAAACCTTTTTCATAATGCACTTGAAAATTTTGAGTATTAAAAATTCAATAGTTAACATAAAAAAGTTTTCAAACTTAAATAAAAAGTTCTGTTACTATGATGTACAAATAATGCTTGGGATTAGGTAGTAGAATTCAGATCTATTCAATGTCAAACTAAGTTTAAATGCTACAACTAAGCACAGCTAATAGTCTACTTAAACTCTACAAGTAAATAAAGCTTTATTGATTTTGTTATGTTTATGAAACACTCAAAGCTTGTAAGTAGCTCAGGGTCCTTCAATATATATGCAGTAGGACTATGTAAACAGTAGCCCCTAGCACAAGCGGACAACAACTCAATCAAAGAATTGCAATCACAATCGCCACAGCGGCAGTTAGCCAGTTGGTAGTCAACAGTCAGCAGTTGGTCTCCATATCTCCCGAGGAGATAGGGGGGGGGGCAGGCATTTTGGTTGGCCGCCAAGTCGGCGTCCACATTTCATAAATCAGCATGTCTCTAGAGAGACAAAGGCGGTGGGGGGGACGGGAGCCGAACACAACAAAAAAGAGATAGAGATAGAAGTTTATGCGTTGAGAAAATCGCCTGCTGCGAATCCTGACTATTTATTGTATTTTAACAACATTATAAACGAGCGTTTAAGTGGCAAGAATCGAGTATCGCAACTATTCGCAAAGTGGGACCATATTTGATTTGTGTTAGAATGCAAAAATAAACACAGCGAGATCCCAAAAAACGGGCCCACAGACAATGGCCAACCCAGAAGGCGGTGGGGTGGGGATTGTGGTGAGGTTGAAGAAAGACACCGACAAAGCTAACAAACCAAACAAACAAACGGAAAGCCGTTTCATAATCAGCCTAAACAGACGTGGCAACAACATGCGGCGTTTTTTTGTTTTTGTTGGTTTGTTTTTGGGGCGCGGGTCAAATGTCAAGCACATTATTTTTATGTTTACGTATAATAAATATAAATGCATGATGCATTTTGATAGATTTTCATGCCAATAAACAACAGGCAACCAGCCAGCCAGCCAGCCAGCAAGCAACCCGCTAGAATGGTGTTTAAAAGCAACACTTGGCCAAAACGGACCGACCCGGGTCTCAACCTCTTCGCTTAGCCATTGTGTGGGTACATAAATTTAAGAAATAACAAAAAAATATATATAAAATAAAAGTAGAGAGACAAATAAAACGGTACACCAGGAAGCCTGCGTTTTGTGGCTCGCAAATTTTTGTGTCCTATGCAAATGCAATGCGTTGTTCGATTTTTGCATTTTAGCCTGGCCTGCCTGTTGAAAAATCGACGAGATCAACTCTGTCAGTCATTCAGTCAGTCAGTCATTCAGTCTGAGACTGGCGGACCAACCACGTTGTTTGTTGAGTTGATGTGGCCCAAACAATGCCTTGTTGACACTGATGGAAAATCTGCGTGTCACAAATATCAAAATTCAATCGTTAAACTATGAGCAGCCAATATCCGTCTGATCAAACTGATCAAACTGCTGCTGCTGCTGCTGCTGTGGCTTCAATTTCAGACTTTGACATTCAAATTGTCTTGCAGTGAGTGTGTTTTCCCCAGTTATAGATCTTCAAACAGCGATATGCTAATGCTGCTGTTCCGCAGCATATGATCTTAGTGATCAAGAGAAAGAGTTTCGTACGCGTTGTATGATAAGCAGCCTTTAATCAGAGAGTGCACACTCTGCAGCCGCTGACAGTAAACATTCACAAACTTTCTATCTGTAATCGGCTTCCTACTTCCTGGTCTTCAGTTGACAATTTAAATGGAGTTTTAATAGCCAAAATAACAAAATGTGTTTGTTGTTAGTTTTCTTATAAAGTTTACTTCACGTTGTTTAAGTTTGATTCCCGGATTCTATACAACATAAACCACTACTTTCCAGCTATAGTGCTTTATTTTCCGTAAGCAGTTTTATAAATTCTCATAAGGATCATTTAAAATATCCTGTCACCTTATTGGTTAAATAACGAAGTATCATATTGAACAACTGAAATTATAATTGTTGTTTGAGTTGATTAGCTTGAAAAAAAAAACCGTTTTGTATAAAAACTATTACATGACTAGATCAAAAAATTACTATATAACCTGATCTTGTACACACATTTCGATAAATCTCAATTTTTATGAACCTAACATACAGAACGTATGTCCGTACATGACTTAAAATGGTATAGAAAAATGATACATAAAGATCGTTTGGAACTAATGTTTTTCAAGACTTAAACGTCAAGCAAAATGAAATGGAATAAATTAACACAGTGTATTTGATTCATAGCGAGCAATAAAATATACTATACAATGATTGATTAATTGAGAAATGCCTTAAAAGGCAACAGAGTCGGCGCTTTAGTTAATAATTATAGAGTTGCTAAATGCAAAGAGTTCTTGGTTTCCTTGGGGAAAGTTTGCATTGCTTGAGTTTTCAATTAGAAAACACCTTTTTCACCTAATTGAATGCCCATTCAATGCATATACAAAAGATAACAACAAGAAAACCTAAAAGACAGGGGAAAAAATGACAAATATTATATAAAACAAGCGAGAGAGAGAAAAGCAGAAGCCAACTAAATTACTTAACAAGCCGTTGAAAGACGACGACGACGACGACAACATCGTCTGCGATGATTTACTTGTGCGTAATAATGCAACGCCCGCAACGCTGGAACGGGCCAAGCTAGTAGTGGCAGGGAGTTACCAAAGAGGAGGAGGACACAATTCCTCCACACAATCGCAGTGGCAGCCAGGCCGGGGAGTCCAGTCGACGGTAAATGCATGTGAGAAGAAGTCTAACTGGGAATGCGCCTCAATTTAAAATGCGAATTACATTATCTGATCAAATGCATTCTTTGGTGCGCTCCAGGAGGACGACTCGACTGACTCTCATCGAATGTGCGTACGTATGTGTGTATGTGTGTGTGTGTGTGGATGCTGCACAAATAAATAAATTTTAAAAAATACAAACAAGTAGCGCGCGCAAAAAGCGCCGAGTGGAAAATTCGTGACAGCAATTGTTGATGAGCAGCGTGTGAACAGTGAGAGAACAGCAGAGACCGAACGGCGGTGCCCCCAACTACTATTCCACACACAAGACCACAATGCCCCCGAAGAACACAAACTCAAGATCGATCCACAAAAGCAACATCGATATGTTATGTATACAACAACAACAGCAGCGGCAGCAAAACGCGTAATATTGAGCGACTAATAGCTGAAACTTGACTTGAAAGCGAACGAAAAATGGCCAACGACTCTGGGTGGAGGATGGGGAGAGCCGAGATACCCCGCTTACCCTTCCAAGATACTTGCTGCCGTACACCTCCGCAGTCTAATTAACTCCTACGAGCAAACAAACTCAAACACACACACAAAGAGAGAAACACATGCGAAAGTTTTAATTAAGGCGCAAAATGCTTATGTCTTATAATACATATTGAGTATATTATATACACGAATCAAATGTTCGTAGCAGCAACAAAACAATCAAGTTGACGAGAATCGCGAGTGGGCAGAATTTCAGTTAAAAGCAAACAGCTTGTCGCTAAATGCTACAAAGAATCAAATGTTGTAGTCCAAAGAACTACAAATACAACCGATCTTCAAATACTCTATACAAATTCTTCCAAGCGTATAAAGTAGGAGAACATAAGTCTCGAACGAAAAGTCAAGTTGCAGTTTAAAGAAATGTTTATCCTTCAACAAATCAAATCAGTTTTATTCTAAAATACTTGCGAAAGGTTTTGACATATACGCAAAAAAAATTTATGATATATTTTAACATGGATTTGGATTGAAACTTGCGTTTTTTTTACATTCAACATGAGAAGATAATGATTTTTTTAATGGGTAAAGTATTCGTTTTAGAAAGTTATAAAATCGTGATTCCAATTTCTTATGCAGAATAGATAAAAACCATGATCCAGATCGGATCAGATTTGGACTATGTTATGACTTCGGAAACTTACCAAGTGGATTTTGAGAGGAAAACTTTTAGCATAAATCCTGATTTTAAACTGGGAATCTTATCACAAAAAAAAAAAGGATTGGTTGAGTTTTAGCTTAAGTTAAAGGCTGTGAAGGAGACAAGGAAAGAATTACAAAAGATATGTAGAATATAAACTATTAACAGAAATAACTTCGCTTCTTAAAATAAGACTTCAAAACAGCCAGCAGTGATTTTTCACATAAATTCATGGTTTCGAGCTTATGTACAGGACTCAACTAATGTTCATTGCTGAACGTGAAAAAATCTACAAATCATTAACGAAGCTTCAAATTTTTCAACTGTTGCGCTTACTGCAATCTTAATCAATCTCTCAAAGTTCAACAAAGCAGATGTTCGGAAAAATGTTCCATCTTGCAGAAGAAAAAGAACTTGAATATAGCTGTGAATTATAGAAGACCACTTTCGACTAAGTAAATAAATTATTTTATTGTTTAAAAAGTTGCGAAAATTTACTTATAAACTTACGCTGAGTTATGCCTGTAAAGGACTAACTTTACACTGCCAACTAGCATTAACTCTGAAGGAAAAAAAACTTCAACAAGGCATATTAAAGGCAGAAGCAAAAAAAAAAGAAGAAAAAAAAAAGAGATACCAAAGTGCGCAAACTGTGCCAGGCAAGCAGCAGCAATAGCATCGAATCTCACTGAGAATCTCTTGATGGCTGCTTGCTCTGACTTTGCCAGACATCAATCTAGAACGGCAGGCAGGCAGGCAGGCAGACAGAGGAAGACAGCTGGACAGAGGAATTGGCAACCGGGTTGACTGAGTTGACAATAATGACGACGATGCAGCAGCAGCGATAGAAAGTAAAAAAAACAAAAAGAGAACAGCATGCGTCGTTGGGTTCCTTCTTGTTGCAGCAACCTTCCTCTCCTTTTTTTTTTTTTTTTTTTGGTTTTTGTTGTTTTCGAACTGAAATTTTAATGAGACGTGGGAAAATGATCAGCGTTCGTTTTGGTAGTTGAATGCGATTTGTAATTTGTAAAACTCGCACGTTGCATGCAGATTTTTATTGAATAGTGGTGCTAAACATTTATGGCTATATTTTGTTGTGCAGCAGCAGCAGTGGCAGCATCAGCTACTGCAACTTCTACTTGCCACAAATTAGCGTTGACAGCAGAGCAGAAAACTCGAGTCTCGAGACTCGAACGCTTGACAAAGGACCACCGGCCATTGTTGAATGCATTGGTCAGCCAATTGGACGCCTAGCGTGCGCTTTCTAGGTGGCATGCCGCATGCTGTATCTGTGTATCTGTGTGGCTAACTGGACAGCAACTGGGAACAGCAGCTTGTTAAATGTTTTGCCGCCAAAGCAAAAGCCAAAAGCTAACAAACTGGGCGACAAACGTAACATTGAGCGTCATTTGAATGGTGGCGATAATTTTTGCGCCTTGTGGCAGCCTCTGGCAGTGAATTAATTGCGTGCCACATTATAAATTTTGAACGTGGCTTTAATAAAGGTCGCTGTCGCTGTCGCCGTCACAGCCGATTCCGATGCCACAAAACACGCGTTGCACACGCTGCATTTCAAAAGAAATTCTCACACGCCGCCCCTTCAAAAACATCGAAAGAGCGAACACAACACAAAAAAAAACCAAAAACAAACAAACAGCGAGAAAAGCGCAACATAAATTCCAAAAAGTTTCGTGGCATGTTGCAAAGTTGTTGGGGTGTTTGTTGTTGTTGTGTTTGTTGTTGTTGTTGATACGTGTGGGCATGTCAAGGCGTCGCGTAAGTGGCACTCACTAACGCTGCTTGCCGCTTGCTAGCTACTTCTACGGTTTGCGCATATTGCGCATACGCCATGTGGCTGCTGCTTTGCCTCGCAGTTGTTCGCAGTCAATCAGCGGCAAAATGGCCAAATGAAATGCGACAAATGAAGCGCCGAAAATGCTGAGAACGCGATCAAAGCGTTTATTTGCTGCTACTGCCTGATCATCGCATGCTTTAACTGGAATGGATGCCCCACACACACACACACACAACACGCACACACAAAAGGAAATAAAACGTGAAAAGTGTAGCTATTAGCTGAAAGTAAACTGTACCCACTATTAGTTGAGGATTTTTTGTGCATCATCAATGTGATGCTGCAAAAATTTGACGTAGAAAACTCAAAGTAGAAATACTACACACAATAATAATTAAAGAAGTTGCGTTAGAGAGTAAAATATAATTAAGAAGCCAGATCATTCCCTAAGGCCTTAGACTTGCCTAAGCTTGCAACTTTCTAAAAGTGAACTTTATAAGTAAATTCAGCTTTCTAGCGCCACACTAAAACTGTAAAAACATTAAAAGTCTTGGCAGACGCCCACGCAGCAGAACAAACTCAATAAACAGGATGCTTTTAGGATAATCTATGCGCTCGCTTACGATCCTTAATTTCTAGCAATATAAATGCAATCGAAAGGCGAGTGTGATACAAAAAGAAAAGTAAATAAAAACGAAAAACTATAATTTTGCTACGCCGATGCCGTTTGACGATTTAAGCGAAACGACTGCGAACTATATTTACATATGCATATATATCTGTGTATCTGTATCTATAGCCTTAACTATAGTTGTACCCCCTTCATGTATCTGTATCTGTATCTGTGCCTTGCGCTCAAGCAAATGGCAAACAGAAAATTTGCATATCAAACGCAGTCAATAACAGACGCCGCACAGTCGCCTTCGATAGCAACACAATAACAACAACAGCAACAACAACGAAAACAGTAACAACCAACAGAAACAACAACAACAACAAAGAAACAACACAACACAACTACGACATGTAGCTAATGCATAGACAATGTTGGCGAATTTGCGTACGCCAAACGATGCGAATTAACTAAATTACAATATGTGAAATTGTCGTTTCGGATTCATGCTTTGCTTGTGTGCCTTGCTTCCTTTCCTCTTTCTCTCTGACAATTTGTGCTATATTTGCGTGAAATTATTATGGCAATCGATTGTGCGTCTTCAAACATTATGAAAATTTAATGCGACGACCACACACACATTCGTAGCTTGGGCGATAAAATTATTATTGATTACTCATACGCAACGTACAACAGTATTGAAAATATAAAAGCGCTTAGAGCCTACTCAAAATGCAACAGAGCAAAGTGCATGACTAAAAAGTTGCGCTGTGCTTGAATGCAGAGTGCTCAAAATGAGCGAAAAGTTTTTATAGAATTTTTTTTGCAGGATCCTAGATAATGATGAATGTTTTAACAGTGAATAAGAAATAATAAACATTCCCAACAATATTTTACTATCATACTTAAGGCTTCTTAAGAAAGATCTTTAAGTTCTGGCACATACAATTGTCTTTTCAAAGCTTTCTTAATAAGGTCTCCAATTGAAATAAGCGTATTAAGAATTAATGTGTAAAGACTAAAAACTTTAAATAATAACTGTAATATAATCTGAAAGCAGTAATAGTTTATGAAAATATGTCGAATGTGTATCATTCTTTCTTCATCTAAGAATCTAGCTAAAGTTTTTCCTAGTGTTTTTTAAACGTTATCGACAGACCTGTCTATAGTTTCCTAAGTTACTCCAAGGAAGTTTTCGAGCATTGCCATTTACTAAGAGTAGAAACACATAAAAACAGTACAAAGGATAAAATAAAAGTGTTTTAAAGGAATTTTGGAAACCAATTAATAGGAATAATATTTTCATATCCTAAAAGTATCCAAGAAAAATTTTTTTGAAATTTTGATCTCTAACCAAAAAATTAGTCAACTTTGGTTCTGCACGCACTTTACAGGGTATTCTGTTGCATCGAGACACGACACGAAACGTTGCGATGAAGCTTTCTACTAGCCAAACTGCTACTGTTGTTAAAGTTGAAGTTAAAGCGATGTCGATGACGATGACGATGACGCGATCGCCAAGTCGCGATAGCCGCAATTATTTTCGTCATAAGTCAGCCAATGTGGCGACCACGTTGCACTCGAGCCGAGCTCTGTTACCCTCCATTACCCACCTCTCTCCCCACACACTCTGCACTGTTGTTGTGACTTGTGGCCGCCGACGCTGAGCAGTTGCTGTTGTGCTGGTTTTATTTTATTCAGTTGTTTTTTTTGTTTTGTTTTTGTTTTTGTTGCGCACCACACACAAGCTTCCAAATAAGGGACGCGCACATGTGAACTGAGGAAGCTATAACTAGCGCTGTGAGCTACGCAAATCTGTGGGCTTTGCACTTTCGCATAGATTTCAATGGAAATCAACGCATGCTGACAAACTGCACTCTCGCAAGTTGATTGAAGCCAAGCAAAATGGGTTCAGTTGTGCCAGGTGGCGGTGTTGGTGGCAAATCAATTGTCTCTCTCCCTCTCTCTCTGTGTCGCGGCAGGAGTTGTCTACGCTGTGTCGTGCAACATATGGCAGCGATGACAACGCATGTTAACAGCTTTTTAAAGGCAATTGCACAACAACAACAACAACAACACACGCTGCTCTTGCTACTTGCCACAATTCCCAGGCCCAAGTGGCAGATAAGCCATCGGAAGCGCCAAAAAAAACCAACACATAAACCAAAGTTTTTGCTTTTGTTGTGCTTTTTTTTTGGCTACTTGCAACTTGAGACCTGGCTGACAGGAAATCTCACGCGTGCCACAACGCTGGATGCAACAGCAGCAGCAGCAGCAGCAGCAGCTTCTGTGTGTTGATTATCCAAAAATGCGGTCTGGCGTGCCTTTGAATTAAGGTATCGATTTAGCGTCCAGAAAAAGTGAGAGACAGAGACAGCAAGACACTGCCACTAAAGTGCCTTGCAACGCAATGCGGCGCGTCACTCATTTTTCATTCATTGTGTGGCGCGCGCTCATTGTTGGTGTGAAATTTAGCACAACAACAGAAACAACAACAACAACAACAACAGTAGCTGGCAACATGTGGCAACTTAAACAAGTGGCTGCGGTTGCAATGAATCCGCATAACAGACATACACCAACCAAATGGACAACAAATGTCCGTTGCAGCAAAAAATATTTCTCTCGACTCTCTGTGGCACGAAAAATACTTTTTAAATGCAGCCAAGCGTCAAGCGCAACGCTTTCTACCTTCTACCAACAACAGCAACAACAAACAACCAAGCAACAACAACAAGGATCAAGTGTTATAAATGTTAATTCACAAATAATTGCTAGCCAACAGTTATGCATACACTTTTATGTATATGTATATTTAGATATATATATGTATATATGTATATGTGCCTGGGATTCCTTAATCGGCGCCAATCACAACAGATGATGAGAATTATGTGCTAGCCAAAAAAAAAAAAAGAACTAAGGTTGGGTTCGTAACGCAACTCAACTCCACCATAATCATCATTATTGGTATCATCATCGTTGTTGTCTAGACAAATGTGTAGATTGCATAAGCTGCCAAAGAAGTTTATCAAAAGCTGTGCAGAAGCATAAAGTTTAATTGAAAATTTATGGCACTTTCATCAAGTGGAAGTGTCGAAGATTTATGTAGCCAGAAGTTGTAGAAAGATTAGATGAATTCAACTTAAGAACATTTCTTTTTGGGAGAGTTTAAAAAAATTGATTTATTGATTTACTATTATTTTGTCTTTTTAAAGTTTTACTTGTTAAATGAAATGATTTATTTCAAAACTATTTAAGTATTAAGAAAACCGTAGAAAAGAAAAAAGAACTTTAGTTTCTAATTCTTAGTACTACTTTATTTAAAATATCTTTTCCTTGATCCAAACTTATCATCTATAATATATCACAAACCTTTCAAAACTTTGATGAAATCTGAAAAGCAATCCTTGAAACTGTTTTTCCAAAACTGTCTTGAATTTTAACTAAAATCAAAAGCCTCAGAAGTAGAATTAAGAAAGTGTTGATCAAAAAGTAAATATCTTGATTCGAAATGAGTTGTAGAGTTATACTTGAAACTTGACAAACTTAAGACCACTATTATTGTTTTGAAAATATTGCTTGTCACAAAAAGGTTTCATAAATTGTTGTTTTCTGAAAGTTTTTCCAAGTTCATTTTGAAATCGTTTGAATTTTTAAGAAGTAAAATTAGTTAATAGAATTAACCTTAAACAAACTTTTTCCTTTTTTTTTCTGAAGAAATCTTCTAACAACTTCTTGCACACGTTTACAAAACTAATTGAGACAACTTAACGATTCTCTCTTTTAGCTCTTTTGTATTGAGTATTACCAGCAACAACAAAAAAAAAAATCATCTTCGGTAATAAATTCTAAACGCAACAAACTTAAATGCCGCACACTTGTGCCATCCAAGCATTTATTTCATTATATAATGAAGCGCGCGGACTTCCCACACTCAAATGGGAATCTGAACAGCTGCCCACAGTTGTCAAAATGTTGCTAGCTAAAAGTACAATAAAATGAGAAGATAGCTTAGAGCTCAGCTCATTTCCTGCCCACAAACAAATTGAAATGTTGAAATTAACACGATTTTTATATATACCAAATATATATGGATGTATCTAAAGTAAATAGTTGGGAAAATCGTAAATTGTTAAAATTAAGTTGTTGTATCAATAAAAAAAACTAGGAAAATCCACAAGAAACTTTCAGTTCAAGTGAAAAAAAATATTTCCTTTTTATTATGGCTTATTTTCTGTATTTTCGTATTGTGAAATATAACTTAAGGGTTGAAAAAAAACTTAAGAGAACTTTTAACAAAAACAAATTCATTAATTTTCTTGAAATATTTTGCTCTTTGAATTGCTTTGAATATTTAATAAGAAAATGATCGTGAAAATATTTAGCTGACTAAGCAAAAGTTTTATTCTTTAATAAAATTTATTACTGAATATAAATTACATAAATTTTCGTTATCATATTTAAAAAAAACTTATCTCAACAATCGCGCTATAATAATGATATAATCGTTGGAAAATGTGAAAGATTGTTAGACAAACGACTCAAATTATAAATAAGAGCTTCCGAAAGATTGCATAAGACGAAACAACAACCACAACAACAACTTAATAAATCTAATCTAGGAAACCACTCCAAAAAAAACAAAAAGAAACGGCTAATTCTCAGCCATAAAATGCGCAGTGAAGCGAGTAAAGAAACGAACGAAAGAAAAAAAACCTTTGTCTGTCAGTATTGTCTGTCTGTCTGACGGTTAGTTTTGCCGCCGCCTCTGCCACGCTTCAGTGGCAAAACACATTTTGGGCGTGGCACGTTTGCCACATGGCGCTTATGGTAGCAGCAGGCAGGCAGGCAGCTAGACACGGGCACGCCTGGGGGGTAAGGTCGTTGAGATTTTTCATAGTCGATAGCAAAGAATTTTGATTAACTTGGAAGAAATCATTCGAGTCAGTCTGCACCGTGACTGTGGAACGGGGGGAGTAGAAGAGCAGGAAGCAAGGGGTGCGGGTGCGGGCTTGTTGCACAATCGCTGCTTAGACAGTTGCATACATACAATGTACGCATTATTTGTTTGCATTGCCCCCAACCAATAATTGCTTAACTAAATGCGAAGAGTCCTGAAGGAGAAGCGCCTCGTTAGGGCTGGTTGCAAACAGTTGGCGGCGGGTTTTTGGCCTTTAAATAATCACAATGAAAGCAACGAACGTACAGCAGACAAGTCAAAGCTGCACAGAAAAAAAAAAACAATACACAGCAGCAACAACAACAACAAGAACAGAAAAAGCAGCTCACAAATTGTCATTTCTTAAAGTTTTTGTTTTATTCTCTTTTATTTTGTATCTCTTGTGCTTTTGCAGATTGCGAAGGCGGCGAAGACAAGAAGCAGAAGCTGAAGCTGAAGCCGAAGCCTTCAGGTATCTGAAGTCTGCTTAGCTGCAGCTACCAGCCCCAAGATGTTGCCGACGCCGTGGCTTTAAGAAATGCCGAATTCCAGAAGCTGCACAGTACAATCAGTTGAATTAAAAACAAAACAAAAAAACCCACAACAACAAGGAGTACGCAAGAGTAAGCAGGACAACATGACGATATCATCGCAGCACAGCTGCAGCGAGCCTAGGAAATTAAGAGGACATTGTGGCGGCATGCGGTTAGAACTCCAGAACACAGAGCCCGGCTTAACATACACACACACACACACACACACGCGCGCATACACAGATCGAGCGTTGTGTCCAGGGGCCGCCACGCAAGATTCTTTGCGTTGTTGCGTTGTTGGTGGCGCGTCGCTAAAAATCGCCAAACCTCCAAAACGCTAAAAACAAAACCCAACCGCTCTCGCTGACAGAGGTCGCCCTCGTACTCGTAATCGTCGTTGCTGCAAAATGCATTGCTTTTGTGGCTCCGTCCTCCGTTCCTCCGTTGCTCTGTCTGCTCTGCTGCCTTGTGCTGCGCACGTGGCCAACTTGGTGACGCTTGGCCCCAAAACACAACAGCAGCAACAGCAGCAGCAGCAACAGGCCGCAAGTTGCAAGCAGCAAGCAGCAGCAGCAAATCATTGAAATGTCGTTAGAGTCTCGAGCGGCACGCGGCTTTCGATAGTCAGCCGAACCGCAAAATGCTTTTAATTTCTCAAACTGATATGTGTACTTAGTACCGGCTGAGCCAGGAGTCGACAGAGCAGGGGTAGGTCAAAACGTGTGTGTATGCGTCTGTGTGTGTGTGTGTTCATGACAACAATGTGAGTTGACTAGCTTAAGTTGTGTGCGTGTGTGTGTCTGTGTGTGTTTGGACCTTTAAATAGTTCAAGAAGTTCGCATTGTTCAAATGAGTTCAATTTGTTTTTAAAAAATTCAAAAATAATTATAAACTATACAGATATATATTTCGAAGTATTCGGACATAGTCTCATTAAAAAGAGACGTTTTTATTTTCCTTAAAAATATATGAAAAATATCTAGGAAAACCCTAATTATGAAAGCAAATATTGAAATAATTAAATTTTCCAAAATAATAATAAGTAATATGTAATATAGTTAAATATTCATTACATATCCCTTAATTTTGGGCAACCATTCAAAATGGAAGTCTAATCTTAAAAAAAAAATGTACGAAAATATTTCATAATATTTTCTATTTGAAGATTTAATATCCATAAGAAGAAAGAAAACCAAGAAAACTTAGCAAAAAGAAACCTTGATCAGAAAACTGTAATGCGTAGTTGACCAAGCAAAAAACAAAATTCAGATCATATTATTCAAAAATTGGTTAAAGTAAAGTTGAATAAAACTTTAAATGTTGATAAGAATATATATAATAAAATCTCAACAACTTAAAATAAAAAGTTGTTGGCACAAAAATGAATAAGTATCGGTGAATTAATAGTTAAACCATCAATGAAGATTATAAATTCGTTAAGAAACTGCTAAAAACAAATGTTCTTAAGTAAATAAAGCAAGAGTTTGAATCTCTCACTTATTACTAAGAGTTATGTTAAGAAATTGATTTTAAATAAAAATCCATAGCACAAAGTTGAATTATATATTTGAAAGATCAAATATGTCACGTATGCCAAAAAATCTGTACCAAAGAGCAATAAAAATGAAAGTCAAAAAGGGTCACTGCACACAATTAGCAAAAGCGATATTTAAATCAAATAAAAACTCAACTAAAGCCAATAAACTGACAACATTTTGTGTATTTATTTATATTTAACGATGGGCGTGGGCGTTTTAAGATGCGCAGGTGATCGACCAAACAAGGTAATGATCTATACTAAACAAAAAAAAAATAAAAACGAAGCAGAAAAGAGAAAAAAGACACCCGCGCATTTGAGCATTCGCTATACATAAGTATTGTAGTATAAAGTGGCACAAAGTTGACCAACAACAACACAGAGTACAACCCACTGCACGCAGAGAATTAACCTTGGCTGGACTTAAAGAGTTGGCGGCAGTGTCAGAGAACGACCTACAGCTGCCCCAGGCAATAATCATAACAACACAAACAACAACTAGCAACTGAAGTTTATCAGTCAGCTGGAAAACTTAAAGCATTAAACACCAACTAGCAGCAAACAGTAATAATAACAACAAATGGTGATGACGTGCCCGCCAAATACCCTGTAAATGAATAAAGCAGGGTGTAACTGGGAAGATATTTTCAAAGAGAAAAGAAGAAGTCAGAATAAATGTTTATCTTTTCAAATGAAGACTAAACAACGAATAAGAAAAAAACAAAATAAATCTTAATCTTAATATTTTTAGGAGGCAGAATCATAAAATCAAAAATACACATTTAAAAACATTATGAACAAAGCAATTTCCTATCAAAAACTATATAATATGCTCTTCTAAACCCAAGATATTTTACGATGAAAGTTTCTGGACAAAAAAGTGTTGAAGAAAATGTTAGCTAAAGTATTAAGAACCCAAAATCATTTGATATTGAATATCAAACACAAACTGTTTATAAGCTCAGGATCCTTAAGAGCTAAACTATGCAGTTGCTGAAAAACCAAATCCTGAGGAAGATAACCTTAAACTTCAATGAAACTAACAAAGAACTAAGGGGAAAATATGCGACTGCTGCTAACAGCTAAATCATATTACAGGTCATCATGAAGTCAATAAGTAAGTTTGACAACACACCTACTTCTGGTTGTGTGTGTTTGTTGTGACCTGAAGCGGCGTTGGTGTCACACCCACAACATTTGCGTGGTGGCGGCTGCCGTCGTCGTCGTTGCTGTTGTTCGTTCATTCATCGTCTCCCGTTTGGATAGCTGAATGAAACGATACGAAACAAAACGAAACGAAATGTTGTTGCCAAACCGAAAACTGAAAGAAGAAGAAAAAGAGTGGCTCAGTGTGGCACACGTCATCGGAGATGCGATGCGAGGCCTACGCGACTGGCTGGCAGTTCGCCTGGCATTGAAAATGCCGAACAAGCGGGCGCGAGCGCTCGCGCGCTATTTGCATGCCAAGATGTGAGAGTGTTTGGGACAAAGGAGAGCGCGAAGAGGTACGGAGACTAACTGCTGATGCATGACTTGGACTTGGACTTTGGTGAGGGGCCCTGTGTGTGGACAGACGAGCCAATTGTTGTTGATCGATTTATGAACTCGTTGAGCGCGAACGATCATGACGTCACAAAACGTCACGCAAAGCCCACAGGCAGTTATCAGCAATGTCTATTGTTTATAAGTAGTAGAAAAAAACCACTCTTCACATACTAGTACTACAGCAAGCGGAAGCTTTTACAACGCAATGATGAAACTGAAGCACAGATACAGATACAAATGTGTCTAGATACACCGAAAGAGATACAAATTCATTCAGTTCAGGGAGGCTGCCCACTCGCCTATTGGATAATGCTTGCTGTGTAGGCTAACAAGAAACTTGGGCAGCTGGTTATGTACAAGCTCTTAACCTTGCTCTTGAAAATTTCTGAAAAACTAGTTAAAATCGCACTTTAACAGTTTTTCATTATGTATAATTATCATTATTAACTTTTCATATATATATATATATTGTTGTTTTTTTTTTATTAATTTATAATATTGCGCTAAATAAAATATGTATATGTATATGCATTTATATAGTTACTATATTGAGTTTTTTTTAACATAATATATTTTTTCCTTAGCCTAGGGAAATAGTTATTTTCTGTGTATTTAATTTTTTAAAAATAATTGTTTTTAGCTAATTGCACAAGCATTAAAAAATTAATTTAACTAAGTTTATTTTGTAAGAAAATTGTTTTTGTTTTGTGATTAATTCGCTTTCTGTTTGACAGAATTGCAATTTGCACTAAATTAACTTGAAATTATAATTTAAATAGTTTTCAATTATGAAATTATATTAAATTGCTACGTTTTCGATTGTCATGCCACATAAGAATAATGCTTTGAGCTGCTTTTTAATTTGGTTTTCCTTTTTTGTTTTCTTTAATTTCGCGTGTGTTTTTTAAAAATATACAATAAATATTAGTAGAGAGCAGCAGGCAGCTCAAAGGGTAAGTACTACATTTTGTTTCAATTTGCTGGTTGGGAGATTTATAACTCTTTTACGATTTTATGATCCTAAGATATTGAGAATTGTTATTTATTGTAAAGTGTTTTATTCTATCACGCATAAAACTTTGATAGATTTATCAATTAATAATCCCAGCTAGCAAATCAAATATATAAAAGCCATTCGCATCAAATGAAATCAAATAAACATAACTAAAAATTATAAATAGCGCTAAGTTTAAGCTAAATAAAAACGATCATTTCCATAATTTTTTTTTTGCACACAAAAACAATAGAAAACAGTTAGCAACTACTACTTGTTTATATATATATATAATTTAATATTAATATATAAATAAGATTTGTTTTTTGTTTTGTTTTGAGCACGCTCATCGCACTTAAGGCCATCGCCATGCCCTTTGTTTTATATATAGTTTAGTTTAGACTCTGCGCAGCAAAACTTTATTTAAGTTCTTTACTAAGTTCATCTAGTTTAGGTTTTTGTTTTCTTCATATTTGTATTGCACTTATGCTTAAGGACTAACTAAAGCAGTCTCGGCTATATATATTTTTTGTGTGTCTTCTTAAGTGTTGTCTGTTTTAAAGATTCGGTTTCTGGTAGATACGCTGTAGAATGATGGCACTGGGTTCTGATACGGTACGATCGATAGTTGTATATGGTATTTGTATATGGCTATAATGGATATTGCTAGTATATGGGTAATTACATATATTTCATATTGATATATGAGAGCTGTAAGCTTTGCTATGGCACAGTTTGCCTTTAAGTAAGAGTTTTGACTAGTTTAAACAAAATGAATGTTTGTTTAATAAAAATATATGTTTATGTATATATATATATATATATATATATATATATATATGAGCTGCCACGCCCACAACGCTAAACAACAAAACGAGCGGCGAGATCGTCGATATTGGCCATGATCATAATATCTAACTACTATCTACTTGCAACTTTGCAGTGACAAACTAATTCATGGCCAAATGCTGCACTTTGGGGGAACTGCTTATGTGATCTTTAATAAAAAAAAACGCTTGCTGCCTATACACACACACGCACACACACACACACGTGTACACCTTAAGGTAAAGATATACAATATATTTACAGTCGAACTTCTTTGTGAAAAATCTTTTCTAACAATGTTTTCTGCTTTAATTTCCTTGAAACATAAAAAAACGTTTATTCTAAGATATTGATTTGAAATCGCAAATTCCGATTTACATTGAATTTTACCTAATGTTTTTAGATATTTTCGAAAAACTATTATTTAATACAATTTTTTAAGACAGAAAAGTTAGATTTGTGTAAGATCAGCGAATAAATTCGGAAATGTTTCCTTTAGAGCAAAAGATACGAAACATTAAACAAAATAAGATTTATTTTAGTTCCTTGGCTTAGAAACAAAGAGTCCGACAGATTTGCAGAGTTTTAGACAGATTTTTAACTGGATTTTGACTTAAGCTTTGCTTAAGCACTACGTCGAAATATAAGTTAAATTTCTTTCTAAATTCAGAAACTAAAAAGATGGAATAAGATTTAAATGCTTTTTGGAGTGAAATAAGATTTTTCCTTTAATGATTTGAATATGCTATCATATTAACTTGAGTTGATTATTTTTATGCTTGTTTTGAACGATTTCTAACAAATTTATATATTTTTTTAAAGAACTAAGCCTTTTTGACTTAAGTTTTAACAGCTCCTCTCACAATTTCACGAAGTTCGACTGTATGTCTATATCGATCTACCACAAAAAGTATATATATTTTTGCTAAAAATGAAGAAGAGGGATATTCGCTTAGCGTTGCGCATGCGTGTGCGACATGTGCGAGTGTGTGGAGTGTGGCGGCGGCACGTGCGGCACATGCGCATGATGCGCATGCCCGCCATATGCCTGGGCATGGGAGAGCGGCGATGCCTGACCACCGCTATAGCCGGACTGCATCAGACTCTGCTCGAGGCTGTAGTGCGTGGGCGGCGCTTGGGGATGGGCGAGATGAGCGTGCCCATGATGGCCGTAAATCAATTGTCTTACTTTGGAGTCCTCGTCGGCGATGTTGTAGCTGAGCTCCGTCTCCTCGAAACCGGTGGCGGACATGCGCTGATCACCGCCACCAACACTTGGCGGATCCGGTGAATTGAGGCATGTCTGTATCAGCTGCTTGCCCGCCTCCGACGTAATCATCGGCTGCAGTTTGCGCGTTGCAAACGTGTAAACGTGCCCCGTCTCGCTGGCAACCAGCAGCATCACCTGAGTACCAGTCAGCGTCGACAGTTCGTAGGCCTGCAAGCAGAAAGGGAGCACAAGAAGTGTGGTTAGGAAGTTGTGTTAACTACTTTGCTGAAAGCGGCACATAAATTTGAACTTAAACTATGCGATTATGTTGCAGCGATAACAGATCAGCCAAACGTTTGGCTGCTGCTGCCGCAACGGCCAAGTCTAACTACTTCGAGATGACCGCGTGAGCCAATAAAAATGGCAAATTTGGCAAGGTATTCGTTTGTGTAAAGTTTTGGCAAGCAGTAAGTACTTTTTAGCTTGTTTGACACCATTTTCGTAAGTCTCGCAAGTATATTAAGTATTTTGTTGAATTATTTATTTAAGTATGATTTACTTGAAAATTATATAAAACTACTCTCTACGACTTTTGATTTTTAGAGAGTAAGACCACTGATTAAATCATTAAAAATAATTTAGAAATTAAGAAATATATTAAAAATAAAATGCAATGTTTAGAAACATCTCTAAAAACCACGAGATTATTGGAAACAAAACTAATAATTAAAATAGCTGAATAATAAAAATTGAATCAAAGTTAAAGTAAATAAAACATAACAATTGAAGACCTTTCATCACATGTGTATATCGAAAACGGAAAGAGTTATCGAAAATTTGAAACAAACTTGTACGGCCTAGGGATTAGGCGGCCTTATGTTCCAAATCTGGAGTCTCTGAGATCGACGGACTGACGGACATGGCTATATCGACTCGGCTGTTCATGCTGATCAAGAATATATATACTTTATGGGTCATTATATAGTATTAATAAGCGATTAGAATAATGAAAGCTTTTCTCTTAAAACCAAGCCCCTCGCAATTGATTTATTATATCAACCAAATATTTCACATTTCAGCCAAAATTTCGTTAATGTTTCTAAAAGCGATTTGGGATTCAAATCACGCGCTCATCTCGAATGCAAAGATTATTAAAAGCGCCCGGTGGCTACAGACAGGCAGACAGATGGAAAGACGGTAGCTTAAGCTTAAGCTGGCTATCAACAGCTCGTAATTACTCGAAAAGCGATAAAGTTGCTGTCTCGTTGCGGCAACACGAAGCTGCTGGCTGGCTCGGCGCATAAATAAACAAGGGGCCGAAAATCGAGCGAGAAAAATCGCGCAGAAAACGCGCTAGCGATTGGCATAGGCATTTATTAATATTAATGAAATTGTTGTACACATTGTTGGCAGGCACAGGCTGATTGTTGTTGCTTTTGTTGTTGTTGCCACTGTGGCTGCCAATTTTATGTGTAACACGTGTAAATGCAAACAATTGACACGGCCCGGGCCACTTCACAACAGAGAGTAGGTGTCTCTGTTCGGCTCTTTCTGGCCGGGCTGTGGTCGTCTGGGTATCGGGACTAGGCCTGCTGCTGCCGCTGCCGCTGCTGCTGCCAACAATTCATGTCAATTTGAATTTCGAACACAAAGACAAAAGGACACACACACACTGACAGTAAGGGCTTGAAGGGTTGGGGCGGGGGTTGTTGCAGCTGTTGACAGGACAAGCCCCAGAGACCAGAAGAAGAAGCAGCACCAGCAGGCAGCAGGCAGCGAGTCATTTGTTAGAAGGCGATTGTTGTTGCATGTGGCCAAAAGGCGAGCCGACTTGGCCCTGCTGCTGATGCTGCTGCTGCCAACTGCTTTAGCCTCTGTATGTGTCTTATCTGTGCGCAATCTGCCGCGCTGCTACTTGGTATCAATACGCTTCCGTGCTTTTGGCCACAACAAACAATTCCCAAGCCCCAAAGACCAAAATGCGCTTGGCCTCCAGCTTGGCCTTAGTTCGCTCTCTCTCTCTCTCTCTCGCTCTTTGTTTCTCTCTTTCTGTGTTGTTTAGGCAACGCGCGCCTCGTGATTTCAATTTAACACCTTTTGGCGGCATTTTGCGCCTGCCTGCCTGCTTGCCTGCCTGTGGCGGTGCCCCATTGTTGCAAACGTTTTACATGGCAAACGACAGGCAGCTGGACACCAAAAAAAATAATAAAAAAAAAAACCAAGAAGAAGACAGACGAACGAAAACAGTGCACTATATCAAAGGGAGACGATTTTTCGACAAGAAACTCATTTTACAGTAATTGAAGCTCAAAAAATCAGAAGTTAAGTTGCATAACATATAATTTGTTAAAACTCTTCGTTTGAAAAAAAGTTTAACTTTCCTTAATCTATGTTTTTATCCTACTAAAACTATATATATCAAATATAACAGGCCACGAATATCGATTAAATTTATTAGCAGAAACCAGACTATACTTTCGCAAAGGTTTTTTTTTTAGTTCCGAATTCGGAATGTGCTTAGGATTTCGAAAAAAAGTGCAATAAAATGCGATAACATATTTAAGATTTTTTCTTAAGCTGAAGTTTTCGGAACCGGAAAGAACACTTCATTAACATCAAAAGGTTTTTTTGTAATTTTGAAGATATCATTTTTTGTCTGTAAGAAATAATTATCGTAATTAAAATACACAATGATGTGATGAAAGGGATTTGGACTGAGAGAAGAACGTTTAAAAAGATTATCTTTACCGAACACTAAATTCTTTGTTCCAAAAATTATTTTTTGACTCCAAATTACTTGATTCAAAAGTAACATTCATAAAATTTTCAGAATTCAAATATTCTGAATATAAATATTTTCTGCAAAACTTTTCACTCTGCCCATGGTGCACAGACACACACACACACATGTAGAAAGATTGTCTGCATTTTGTTGCAGACATTTATTGAAGTTGAAGAAGCAGCAGCAACAACAACAACGCCTTTGGGTTCTGCCTACGCAATTAGGCCAGGCCTACAAATGAGATCATTGCGTTGACATTAGCTCACTTTTCACTTTTGGCCTTTTTCGGCCAAGCCAAAAGACTCCCACGCCACAGCCGAAAACAAAAGAAAGAGACAGACAGAGAGAGTGCGAGAGAGATATTGTATTAGCTAGTAGCTTTTGCTAAATGACCAAAATTGGTAACACAAAAACTCAAAAAAGAAAGAACAGAAAGCAAACGCGCAGGTTGACTTTTGGCGTCTGCCACCATAACGAAACTAACTGATCAAGTTCAATAACCGCAATTTGTTGGCCAGGACAGTGCGTGTGTGTGCAAGTGTGTGTGTGTGTGTGTGTGTGTGTGTAGCGCCAAGCGTATCCATTGTGTGCCTGTCAACTGTCCGCGGCATGGACATCGATGAGGGCCACATCAAAGTCACGAAAATTTTATATAACAAAACTTTTGTCCCTGTCAACAGGGCGCGCGCCTGTCATAAGTAGGGCCCCAAAGTCCACCAGCCAGCCAGCCAGACAACAACAACAACAACAAAGAGTTACCAGTTCAAAAATAAATGCCTGAAACTTATGTCTCTGGGGTCAAATATTTTTGCAATGCGCTCAAAAATTAATTCCACAAACAGAAAAAAAAAAAAAATCAGAAAAGTTAAAAAAAATTTTCCCTGGTTTAATGAAATTTTAAACGTCGTTTAAAAGGTACTTTGGATCTAGATATGCTTGTGTGTTTTGTAATCAGACTAAATTAAGGCTGTAACACTTTTGTTTTGGTAATATAGCTAAAGTTCAAAGATTGTTGATGAGATATATTTTATGTCTCTTTTTAATAAATGTTTTGTAATTTGAGATCAGTTTTGATTTTTTAAGGTTTTCTTTTAAGTAAATATTACAATATTTTATAATCAATTTTTATTTTTAATAATATTTTTTGTATAAATTATTTTTTACTATTTGATATTAAGAATTAAAATTTGAAATGTGTGGTAAAAAATATATGTTTTTTATATTAAAAAAAATATATTAAATATTTGAACTGCATTATTTTCATAATTAATAATATAATTTTTCATTTTAATACAAATTAAAATATATTTTCTTTTTTAATCTAATATTCATTTTAAGCTTTTATTAAAGACATTGTTCGCTAAGCCTTCTCTTAAAAGTTGCCAACAATATATTTTGAATAATAGTATTTTAATCAGCAATGTTTTTTGATCTGATCAACACACCCACACACACACACCTTGTTTTTTTTTGTGCCAAAAGGGTATAGACGGCTTCAAAGCTTCAAGCTTGGAGATAATTTTCCTTTTTACATTTTGTCTCGTTTTTCGTTTGACCAAAAATATTTCATAAGATTTTTAAGCGCTGTTAAGATCGTGCTGAGATCGTGATTTAGCGCTAGCGATTTTTTTTTTATATTTGTGATCGTAGCGACTGTGAGGCCAAGAAGTCTATTTAAAAATGCTAAGCATTTCATATGCGAAGCCCGAGTCGGCGCATTATGTAAGTTTGCGTGTGAAAATTGGTCATTTGAAAAGCAGGCAGCCGAAAGAAAAAACAGAAGGCAGAAACAGCCGAAGCAGAAGCAGAAGCAGGCCAAGAACAAGGAGCCAAAGTCAGTGGCAGTTGCAGTTGCATCTTCGCATGACAATGAGGCCAAAGCGGCACGCAACTGTTGCCACAATTGCAGCAAAAGGACGCCAATTGAGATTGGTATATATATATATATAGCTAAATGTATATATATTGTACACATCTATAATACACTGAGAACATTTTCATGGCATAAATTTAGTAAAGAGAAAACTGTAGATTTTTTTGGAGTAAGAAATATTTTGTTTTCCGATAAATAAAATTTAATAGATAATGAGAAAATTATTTTACGATTTCAAAAAAACGTTGCGAACATTATTTAAATGTTTTTTTATTTTACGCATATTTTTAAGATCATTTTTACATGAATAAACGATTTTTGTGATTTCCATTAAAAATTCAATAATTTAAAAAAAAAGCTTAAAATGAAAGCTAATAAATCTGAATATCAATAGTTCAACTTAATAATATTGAAATATCGAAAAAATAGAAATTCCTTCAAAAATGAATATCGTCTTGATATTTTTCCCAGTGTATGTATAACTATGGCCATAAGGTATGGGTATTGGGTTGGTGACTGCCTGGCTCTTTGAATGCAATTGCTGGGCCGGCAAATTAACATTTTATGAAGCCGAAAACAAAGGGAAATTCGGTACGGAATCGGAATCGGAATCGTGGCTACCGCGCTTACACAGCGCCGTCGCCGCCAAAGCAAACAAACGGCAACAGTTGGCCATGTTGCGATTGACACAGGCCGTGTATGCGGGAGGTGGTGGTGCGACGGGGGCCTAAGGAGCACGATGGCAACACAACGATAAACCAAAAGAAAACAATGCCATGAGAGAGGGAGAGAGAGGGAGAGCGAGCTAGAGGACGCGCAGGGACTTTTTTTTTTGAAGGCAAGGAGAATTGAGGATTGGGCAGCATTTATTAATTGCACATGCGCTCAAAACGTGCAACACACTCCAAGAAGAAGGCCCCCACTTCCCCACTTCAAGGAATTGTTAAACAATTAGAAACTCAAACCGAAGAGATTTGCATTCAATGAATATTGAGTAAACATTTTACAACATTTAATATTAATCAAAAACCGAAAGGAATGGAAAATAAACAATGTAAAATATCAGATGAGTTAAAACCCAGAGCTAATTTATGATGAAAAAGATAAGAGAGACGAATAATGTGCCCAAATATCAAAGTGTTTACTATTGTTATTTTGTTTGACACAAGTTAAGTTCTTAACTGTTCAAACTTTCTTAAGAGTTTGCGGCGATCTTAAGCTTTAGCAGAACATTTAAGCTTTGAACTTGGCAAAACTTCGCAAAAGCAAAGTTAAAGCAGTTTCAAAAGCTCCTGTTGAAATTTATAGTTTATGTTCCACTTTCTTCTTCTTCTTTTCTGTACACTTCTTCTTGTTGGTGAAACTCACCTTCTTCATGATGCCCGTTTTGCGCTTGGAGAAGGTCGTATAGCGTCGCAGCTTATTGTCAATGTACTCCATTTTGATTTTGACCCGTCCCTTTGTCTTTTTGCCATTGGCGGGCGGTGATTTCTTATTGGGCAACGGATTGTAGCCATCGACACCGTCGACATCGACGCCGCCAACGCTGGTGGCAACGACGCTGCCGACGGCAGCACAACTTTCCAGACCCTGCAGCGTCATGCCCCCGCCACCGCCGCTGGGACGATGATCCTCATAGCAATCGCTGCTGCTGCGTTTGATGCCGCGTGATTGTTGTTGCTGTTGTTGTTGCTGCTGTTGCTGCTGCTGCTGTTGTTGTTGTTGCTGCTGTTGTTGTTGTTGTTGCTGGTGTTGTGGACTTAGTGTTTGGCACTGTTGTTGTTGTTGCTGCTGCTGCTGCTGTTGTTGCGCCGCTGATGCTGGAACGGGACGTTGCATGGTCACACCACCGCCGCCTCCACCGCCGCCGCCCATGCTCTGTAACAGCCCGCCGCTGGGTGGGCGTGCGCCCAGTGCCGCAACAGCGGGATTGCCATACATGTCCGCCTGATCGGCGAGACTTAACCCAATACTACTCATCGAGTAGTTTAGGTTATAGCGCGAGTCGCCGCGCGTCGGATCCATTCTCAGGTAAAAGTTCTCCACCGTGGAGCCGTACAGTAAATCCAAGGCACCACGCGCGTCTATTATTGCCCGTTGCGGCACACTTTTCTCCTTCTCGCTCTCGCTCACGTTCTCTTTTGATTCTTTTTTTTTTTATTATTCGATTTTAGCTTTAGTTTTGCTCAGCTTATTTAATTCCAAAAATAAACACAAAAATAACACGCACACACACACACAAACAAATGCGCGCACTAGTACGAGCACACACACACACACAGAGAGAGAGAGAAGCGGGCGCCGCTGTCGCCGTCAGCTGTTTTGCTTGCTGTTTGCTGATTGCCTTTGGCTGGCTGTTATAAGCACCAACGCGTTTCGCTGCACGCGCTGCAGCTTGTTTTTTGAACACGGCTAATATCCGTAATAGATTTATGTATTATTATTAACAATTTATTAAACACCGATACGCTTTTTTTATTATTTTCGTTGCAACGACGCAACACGCACACGAACACACACACACGCGCGGCGCAAGCACACACAAAAAACTGACAAGTTGTGCTGCTAACAGCTAACAGTGTGCTTAAGTAACAGTCGCTTAACAGGGCGCAGAGTTGCACAGGGTTGGTGAAGAGTGTGTGTGTAAGGTGCGCGCGCTTATTTAAAAAAGTTTGCAGTATGCAAAAATGTTCATAAAATGCTAAATATGTAATTGCACATTGAATTTATGTAACTGTTTAGTTTATTGTTGTTGTTGTTGTTTGATTTGGTGTTGTTTTGTATTGACTTATTTGTCGCAAGATGCGTTTGGCACTTGTTTTGGTCTTTTATTCTTTATATGCTGTTTTAAATGTTGTTACTGCCAAATTCGAAAACGTTTTGCGAACGTTGCGCGTTTAAGTGTATGTTGTGGTTGTTGTTGTTGTTGTTGTTGCTGTTGCTGTTGCTGTTGCTGTTGTTCCTATATAGTTGTTGTTGTTGTTACCGCTGCTGCTGCTGCTGCCGCTTTTGTATTATTATTTTTTTTTGGTGTCTCGAGCTAACTTTGCGATCGATTGTTGCCTTCGTTGTGCTTCAGATGGCGTGCAAATACCTAATAACAAAGCACGCGTATGGCAAGCGACGGCGCAGCGGCGTTCAAAATACGCTCCAAACTTGGAGCCCACACAACCGGTCGCTACGTGAGCGAGCGACAGAGAGAGAGAGAGAGCGAGAGCACACACACACACAAGAGAGCGCGCCGCGCAAAAGCTCTCTTTAGAGCTGCGCAAAGAGCTTGCGCTTTAGGTATATAAGCGCTTGTTGTTGCTGCTGCTTTATGGCTTAATTAATTAAGCGCACCAATGAGCTGAGCTGTACATAAGTGTGTGTGCGCTCGCTCTTTTTTGTTGTTTTTAGTGGTATGCATAATTCACAAGTGCGCTAAACATCAGCCATTTGCGTGCATGTGATTGGCTGTGCGCCGACGCATAGATCGCAATTGGATTTATTCCAAACTCCGCCCACATTTTTTTTCAGCGCGCGCGTCACTTGTTGCTGTTGTTGTTTTGTTATTGCGTGATTGAATTTTTAATTAACGGCCATTTTAAGTTGTTATATTGCTTATCAGCTCACTGATTAAGTTAATTTCATCAAAAAAACATCTTCGATATCGAAACTCAGCTGCAAACACTCCAAACACACACAGAGAGAGAGAGAGAGACGAAGAGTTCCCCCTGGGCGCACACAAAAAGCGATACACTTAAACTATGCCAGGAATTTCAGCTTGGCCAGCTTTCAATATGGTCAAAGCAAATGCTCTAGAGGATTTGCGTGGTGGCGGTGGTGGCGTTGTTACTACTCCCTCTCCTCCACCTCCACCTCCACCATCACCACCACCTCCTCCTCGTTGTCCATCTCCCGTTTCTTGTGCTTCTGGCCGATTCTTTCGAGTATTTGCGCAATGTCCTTAAATAGCCGTTCGCAAGAAAACCGCGCCAGCACCAGAGCTGGCCACGTGCAGTGACTAACAGATACAGTCGACAATCCATCGATCCATCGATCCAGCGATCCATCGAAACCATCGATACACTGTCCAGTTTGCTAAACTGGCCAGCAGTTATTGCTCCCAGTTGATAATCGAGACAACACAGACAACAGACAACAACAAAACAGTCAAACAGTTGCAACATCGACGCATTCCTGGCTCGTTCCCCGTGCTACAAATGGCAAACATTGCCTTTTCCAGACTTTTTTTTTTTTTGCTTTTTCTTTTTGCTTAGCCAGCCGCAGCCTTGCCAGCTCCGTTGTCGCCAGCTTGTCTCTCTCTTTCGCGGAATAGGAATAGTCCAACTGGCTAGCGTCTGCATTTAATTAAAAATCGGTGGACAGACAGGGAACAGAGAACTCTACCTGCCTAGGCTGCCTAATGATTTAAATTAATCATAATGACTGTCAAAATAGAACGCTCGCATCGAGCCTGGACTGCACGGAGTCGGCTCTATATGGTTCGTCTCCGCAGCGGGTGCATCCAGCATCCAGCATCCAAGTTTTCCAACTTCTTTTCGAGCTAGCTTGTTGCCTCATCATGACATTTCATCATACTCACACGCTGGCCACAAGGTTCTCACAATTGTATTGATGTGCGGCGGCTGTGTGCAGCGCTTACTAATTGGTATTGACTGAAGATCAAGCCATAGGCGTAGTTCGGTCAAGCTGGAATGATTAAAAGCGGTTGTTTAAGCTTAAAAGACATCAATCCGTTAGAATACTTAAAGTTATCGGGTCGAGAAAGTGAAAAGATAACAGTTCGATAACTTCTACACAATGCAGAAACTCAAATTCTTTTAACAGATAGCAAAGCAGTACTGTTAAGTTTAACATGAAGAGTAATGTTACTTAAGTCAAAAGCTTCCAGCTCATACCTTTTTTGATAACGCTCAACTAACGAAAGCTTAAACTTCTTGCTTATTTACTGTAAACGTAAAATGTAACAGATCTTCAGATTACTATAACAGACCGTCAAATATTTTACTCATTTTAATTCACTACTTCATTCAAATATAATATATATTACTTCTTGGTTAAATTTAATTTTTTTCATATTTGATTTATTCATCAAACGTACTCAAATGGATTTTAAATGCATATTAACAGCCATTTAACACGCATACCCTAGAAATGTTAAGGGCTACTAATCTAAAACTGTTAACAGAGAAAAGCTTAACATTCCTACTGATCAATTTGGCAACTGTTTTCTAATCCCTTTCGAAACGACGCCCATGTTTTCAGTTAGTTAGAATCTTCTGCAGCTGGCTCCAGTCCGGCTGTATTTCTAACAGAACGTCAGCCAGTCTGGCCTGTTGGATCCCCCGTCCCTCTCTCACACAGATCACTCTCTTTAACAGCCTTTCTCTTCTTCTATGTTGTTGTTGTTGTTGTTCTTGCTTGCATCCCAGCTGGGAACAACTTTTTGCTGATGTTGCGTGTTGCATTTTGTTCCTTGTTCCTTGGAATTTCTCAGCATTTCTAATACTTAATTATTTGTGCGCGTTTCGCAAGCGGTTTACGTGCGTTTATGCCAACCGCAACAACAACAACAACAGCAGCAGCAGGCTCTTGAAACAGTAAAGATTCTCTGCTCCACTTATGTAATCGCAATAAACAAATCCAAAACCCAAAGTTCACCTCCAAAACGTGCATTTATAACAGCTTCCACACATATATGTATATATATATAGTTTTAGTACTATATTGTATTGTATTTCTTTTATAGAATTGGGAGCATGCTGAAAAATGTTTGTTCCATTTACGTTTCGAACATTTTTGATTTGCTATGTTTGGCAGAGTCTTTAACTGAACGAAACACAGTGGGAAGTATTTATAGAGCAGCTGCTATTTGTGTTTGCTCATAAGCCAAAGCCATTCAAAACACATTTGATTAAAATACTTTAAAATTAACATAGCAAAAAAGTAAGAACATAACATAGAAAATATTTTTGACACACCTGCTGTACGTTAACATTAACAGACAAATGTAAATGAAAAGCTTTGTCTTGAGCAGCTTAACAGCGAGGGCGAGAGCGATCCTTAGCGAGCATAAAATCCACACATTCCACACAATCCACATGTTCAGTTATTCCGTTATTGTGCGTTTTCTTGGTGTTGTTAGGCGCTGATTCTACGTAAATGATACAAATATATAAAAAAGCGTATTACATATATACTAAAATATTGTTTATTTAGTTTTAGTGAACATAGGCGCATTAATATTAATAATAGCAAAGTTTTTCTTAACAGTCTGCAATTTTATTCAATCTAACCTCCAAAATAATTTTAACCTTGCATTATTTAGAGTAAGTTACATTAAAGTGGAAGCAATTCGCAGGCTTGCCAGAAAATCATCAACAGTTGTTGTTAGTTGTTAGTTGCATGCCACATCCGAGGATCTAAACGATTTACAAATACAAACTGCGAATGCGATAAGACAACTAAAGCAGGAGTTGACAACTCTGGCTCAGAGATCAGCTCAGGTGTCTAATTGGGCGCTGGGGGTGACAATGAAGCACTTATCCAGCGACTGCCTGACCGGTTGCCCACTTTTTGTTGCACGTTTCAAGGCGGCTGTCAGTTGGTACACTCAGAAAAAACACAAACTCACTTAAGTGGTAAAGTTTATTTAAATTTTTATTATTTAAAGGGATTGACTTTTTTCGAGATGAGAAATCTTTTGTAAAATATTAGGAACGTATTTTTTTCTAACTTTTCATTTCAACTAAGTTTTTGAAACTTATTTACTTAGCCACTTTTTCGTCATTTATATTTTTTTGATTTATTTTTTTGGAATTTTTGAAAAGAATTTAAAAAAAAAATCATAATTTAAAGTTTCTTGCATTTAACATTTTTATATTTTCTATAAATACGAATCAAAATATTACATATTTAAATTTTTTCGTTACTTTCTTTTATATAATTTTTTTTTTAACCCAAATTCTAATAAAAGAATATCTAAATAAATATATATATATATATATAAAAAAAATATATATAAATTATATATAAATATATATATCTTTCTTCCGAAAGATAAAATTAGCTTTTAAGATCACTTGTTATTTGAAGATTTTGAAAAATATAATCCTCAAAACAATTTCAACATATTCTCATAATATTTATCCAAGTGCTTTCTCAAACTCGAAAAATAAAACAACAAAAAGCGTTTGCTACCAATTGCCAATTGGCAGAAGGCAAAACATGCGAAATGTGCAACTCATGAATAACACATAAGCCACAAAGGATTGGGATGCGGATTGGAAATTGGAAATTGGGATTGGGATATGGATACGGATTGAAGTTGCAGTTGAAGTTTGAGGATTGGGATCGTTGGTTTGGTTTAGTTGTGTTACAATTTAAATAAAATGAGATAAACAAAAGCAAAAAGGGTTGCGGCAAGCATTGAGTGCGTGTGTGTGTGTTTGTGTGTGTATGTGTTGCATTCAACTTTACCGTTTGGTATTACAGGAAACAGAAGCACCGCTACAATCAGAAAACGATTAACAGGTCGTGACCATTTCACCTGATTCTTTTGTCCAACTTATTTGCATGCAAACGTTGTTGGCCCAGTCAGAGGCAGAGGCAGAGGCAGAAGCAGGGGCAAGTGGCATGACAACAAGTGTGGCACGAAACGGAAGTTCAACCCACACTCCGCCGCTGCCTTCCGACTTGACCAGTTAGAATTTACTTTCAGCATTTTAAGTAGTCAATCATATATACATATATGTATGTATGTATGTAAGTTGCGCGTGCTTTGCATGCCACATGGCTAATAATGATAACGATAACGCTACTTACCCCTCCCCAACCCCAAACCCCCCCTCCCACAACCACTTTCTGTACGCAACTGCGACTGCTGCTGCTTCTTTGGCTACAAATTAGAACAGAATTATCCCACGCATCTCGGATAATGTACGCGAAATGCTTGATCGATTGCCAGTGATCGATAGTTGTTGTTGTTGTTTTGTGTTGCTGAGCAAAAACTGACAACAACTGCAGACGACAACAGACAACGACGACGTCGACGACAACGTTGATCTTCAGGACGGACAGTTCGACAGACATGAACGCCAAGGCACAAGGCAATCGAATAGTGATGATCCATTGAAGGATATTTCAAGCTAGATTTTTAGCTACTTTTTTCGAATTCAGAACAACGCAACATTTTCAATATTCCTGGGTTACGAGTTACTAATATGAATATTTTAGCTTCTATTCGTTATAATTTTATCCATTTATTAAGAATTAAGAATTTATTATTAAAACGCACATTTTTTTTATATATATTTATAGCTATTTATAATGACTGATTTATGATAACAACTTCGAAATTCACTCCAAGCATTCAATTATATATGAAAGTTAATCAATTTTGTAACCTAGGCGTTAGAAAACTATCATCAAATGCTTAGAACTTATATTTTATGCATTGTTAAAACTAGTTTGAGACATTATATCAAAAGTATTGCGTACTAGAGTGCTATCTGAGTGTGATAAACCAATATTTGTATTTGTCTATTAGCTTAAAAATAAATTAAGAGCATTTTTAAACCCCTTTCTTAACTTCGGAACGATTTTTCATACGTTTTCCAAAAGGAATTTATTAAATTTAGTTGCTAACTACATCGAATTCAGTAGATTTTTTCTATATCCAATATATAATATATGTTTTTGATCAATATTTCATATATAATATATATTTTTGATAAATATTTTATAATTTCTAATATGTTTAAAGCCAGTTTTAGGAAAAAAGAACTCTTCTTAGTCGTTTAATAAAACAAAAGATATAAACAATAAACTTATTCAATCAAATAAGAAAGTTATAACAATTGATATTGAATTATATGAAACAACTTCTCATTCAATAAAGTATACTAAATCAATTCTTGATGGTAAAAGCTTATTCAGGAACATAAAGTTACAGCTCTAAAACAAAAAGCTTTGTGGCTTGAAGTTAAATCTCTAAAATGTTTATAGTTTTGTATTAATCAAAGCTTTAGGTTACAAAGTTTAACTCAACTCATAAAAGCTTTGTGCATCTAATCTTAAAAAGCCTCTCTATGCTAGCTACTTAACCTGCTATATGATACTTTTTATATTCTTTTTTAGAGTTTTTTCGTTAGCTTTAGCTTGGCTAAATGTGGCAACACTGTGTGGCCTGGCAGTCAGGCTGGCGCAGACTCGTCGATCGTTGCAACAAATTTCAGCGCGTAGAACGGTAACTTATTTTTCTTCCTCCACTTCGACTTCTTTGCGTCTCTTCTTCTTTTCTACCACTTATTGTGAAGCGAAGAAGCTCGAAACGAATCGATTCGAAGCTTTTGCAATGTCTCCAGCCTGGCTGTGATAAAATGTGCGTAAGTGATCAGTTGAAGACGAGACGAGACGAGAAGACTCTCTGCGAGTTGGGGTTAAAATTCTTTAGGTTTTTTTTTTTGTTTGTTTTAAGTATATATAGATATTTGATTTAATTCTTAGCAAGTCTTCTTCGGCACTCGACTGCATTTTAAAATTACAAGTATGTAATTTTGTTGAAATCAAGCGCTCATATGAAAATTCCACTTAAGACCGATTCCTGCCGCTGTTTGCACTTTAATTTGTGCGAAATGAAATCAGAGCAAACACGAACAGACAGAGAGAGAGAGAGAGAGAGAGAGGGAAGGACTTGTTTTATCGACCTTATCGCTATGTGCCCCGTGGCAGTGGCAGTGGCTGTGGCAAGGCACAAAATGTCATTCTGTGCACGTCGCTACACAAGGCATCCCAATCAGTCTCCAAGCCACTCTATGGCGTTTTCAGGTAAGGCACACAACAACAACAACAACAACGGCAACATCCTTCTCCTCGCTCTTTTCCCTTTTGGCTGTGCTTCAACGTTTCTCGCTGGCAGCTCGTCATCATTATCTCTGCGCTGCCAACATCACAAATAATATGAAAAAAAGAAGGAAAAAACAAAAAACAATTGCAACGCAGACGCCGAGTTGCACGTTGCACGTTGCCCGTGTCCAGGTTTCAGTTTTCAGCCACAGATCGAAGAAGCTGCAAATAAACTATTTCAATCAATGCAATGCAGTTCTTTGCCCTCTCTCTCTCTCTCTCTCTGACTCTTTCTCCCTTTCGATTCCATCGATCACATGCCAAAGGAATTTTTGATCAAGAGTTTGATTTAACGTTACAAATAAACTAAAATGTTTAAAACTTAAAATGCTTCAAATGAATTCAAAAATTTCCGAATGTATTTAATAAGTTTAAAGTTACATTTAACAAAAAAACTTACAACTCAAACTTTCAAACCTAAACTTATTCAAATGAAATATAAATAGATAAAGCTAGCTATTTATAATTGAATTTAATTTAATAACTATTCATTTAATTGCATTGAAATGCTGGTGTTTTGACTCGAAATTATTTTAATATATATTACTTTACTACCGATTTTATTAATTATTAAAACAAAAACGCCAAAAATCAAACAATTCAAATTGCGCGCCTCAAAGCTAGCAGCAAGCAGTGCAGCTGTAACTGCTTGTTGCACTGCAACACTTTGACCCATAGATGGCGCCTGAGCGCAACTGCTTGACTTAAACAGTTTAATAAGCAGTGTTCATTTTGGCGGCATTTTAACGGCTGTTCAAAAAGAAAAGATTTGCTAATTTTAAGTATTTACTGCTTTAAATTAAGTTTATCAAGAACTTACGAAAAATCTTATAATTCTTAAAATATTTATTTGGAAATGTTATTTAAGATTACTTAAAAAAAAATTTGTACCTAAAACTTTTAAGTTTATTTTATTTAAAAAAAAAATTAATTATAAATTTCTCATATTTGCCTCATATATCCCTCCATCAAATATATAGGTACAGTGTATTTAGCACCAATTTAAAGCAACAAGCGTACATTGAACTCTATTTTATGATATTCTTTCTTATTTTGTCTTTTTTTAACAACAGTTCTTCTTCCATAGAAGGGCAGCTTTGGCCATTCCGTAGTTCATCAATTTCTGATGATGTTGTATGTATTGAATAATGCTGATTCTACACGATGCGGCAATGAAAGTTTTGTTTGTTTCACGCCACTTCAGGCGAAAAGTTCCGAACCAAAACGAAACCACAAAGACAAAACAAAAAAAAAAACACACACAATTTTTTCAATTGAAAGTCATCGTGTTGCAGTGCCGTGAGAATTTTGACAGCACCACACACACACACTCATGCACGTGTATCGGGTTCAATGCAATCAGTTCGAATTTAAGGAAGTAACCAAAAACGTATCGCTTATCGGTGACTAACTCCAGAATCAAAGAACTCAACCATAAAAACAAAAACAAAAAGAACTGTGCCTAGAACAGCTGACAGCTAACTAAAATGTAGAATATTGAGATGCCTAATGGATAGATACCCTGTAATAGTTGGCTTTCGGTTATCCGGTTTGTTCATCGCTTAGCTGAAAGGTTTTTTATATAGTATTTTTCTTTTAAGTTGCTTTAAGTTGCTTTTTCTTTTGTTAAAATCATTAAAAAAAAATTTAGAAAGTGTACATATATATTTTGAGGTGATGAAAACGCTTTTCTTTAACTTATAGGTTGTAGGAAAAAGCTCTTCTTAGACTTGTAAGTTGTTGGAAAAAGCTCTTCTTAAAATAAAGAATTTTCTTGCAAAACAAACTTACTTTTGAACTTCTTTTTTGTCCCTGAAAATCCAATCTCTCTCTTCTTCTTTTAGATCTTAAAACAAAAAAAAATTGTTAAAACAAAAAAAAAAAATTCAGATAAAGCATAAGCTTTACTTATTTTTTAATCTTTTTTTTTGTATTTAACTATTTTTAAGTTTTTTTTTTTTTTTTTTTAAATTTTACTATTTTTAAAAAAAGCGCAGGTATTATTAAATGCCGAAAAGTCAGGAGATAAAAGACTTTTAAGTACGAATTTTTTTTATTTTATAATTATTTTATATTATTCTATTACGAATCCTTTTCAATTCTTTAAAAATATATTCTTGCATTTACTTCGCATTACTTAATTCTTGGTTAAGTTCAAAAATGACAAAATAAATTGCGATTTGTTGCGCGTTTCAGCCAAGTTAATAACGCTGCTCCCTTCTTCTTCTTCTGGGCGGAGTGCAATGAACGCGCATTTTTAAAGAATTATTTTTATTTGTTGTTGATTCGGTTTTTTTTATTTTTTTTGTTGGTTTTTTGGTCTGTGAATGGTATTTGTTTTTGTATTTTAGCGGCGCAGACGTTGTGATTAATTCTTTTCGTCTTTTTTACGAGTTTCTTATCAGTCAGTTGGCAAAAAAAATGCAAAGCAGAGGTCAAAAAATGTTTAATAATTGTTTAATTGTTAGTTGTTAATGGGCGTGTTATATTTGTTGTAATTGTTGTTGTTGTTGTACGATTGCCTCAGCTGTTCTTTGTGCGATAAGAGCTTATCGATTGATATGATAATGATTGGTTAAGCAGCTTTGTCAATGTTGTCACAACAAAGGCAAGGCAATTGGCAATTGGCAATAACATTGGCATTACATGCAATAGTACAAACAACGCATAAGGAAGCAAAGCTTGCAACATTTGCTTGCAACATACATACGTATGAACTATATTGGAATCGATATCGTCGACGATGACTTCGATATCTGGGCTGATGTGACTGATAAGCAATAAACGGCAGCAATGAACGCTTATCGTGCAACGTATGAGTAACGGGTTGAGTATACGCCAAGCGCACACCTCAAAAATAAAAACAACAACAACAACACCAAGAAAAACGAAACACAACTTGACCCAAATACGCAGAGAGAGCGAGAGTGAGAGTAACAAATTGCTGCATTTAAATCAACATAAAACTACTAAGCGTGCTAATTTTTATGTATTTCATAACAGAGTTTTAATTTAAATATATGTATAAGACGCAAAAGACAAACGACAACAACAGCATATTACGTGAAAGCTCTCGCTCTCACAACACTTACGTCTTACGCTCTCTGGCGCTCAGTCACGCATGCGCAGCAACAACAACAACAAGACGAACCGCTAAGCAGTGCATCAAAAGCGACCAACTTAACGTTTTACTTCTAAGCAGCAGGCAGCCTAAACACAAATCAAAGTGTGCAAGGCGGCAATCTGCTGTGTAAGTGTGGGTGAGAAGGGGAAGCGGGCGTGCTTCTCTCTCGAACAACAACAACAAAAACAAAATAAAACTAAAATGAAAGCGAGCGCTCGCTCGCGTAGACAAAGTCAAAGCATCGACGTCGACAGCGCTTTTGTGTGTGCATGTCTTTGACGTCTTTGTGACGTCACAATGTTTGCGTAGTCAAATCGCTGTGTTATTTGTGCTATGCCATCAATTGTAATCATGCGGTTTAACTAAGAAAAGAGTAAAACACACAATGTGTTTAATCTGTATAAGTGAATCAAGTAACAAGTCAGAGAGAAAGGATTTCTTATCGTCATATATGTAAATAATATTACATTTACATGTAATCGAAATGTCGAAGAGTAGAGTTATAACTTTTAATTTCACATTTCTAAAGATGTTGAGACACAAACTTTTAAACACAGCACTTTGACTTTATGCACAACACACATACAAATACAATACCAACAACTTGCATATTAAGTAAACTTGCCTTGCAGTCGCCCGGCACATGTTGTTGTTGTTGTTGTTACTACTGTTGATTTTGGCGTTCCATTGAGAGTAAAAGTGATTGGGAAAAACTTTTGCTTTTGCCTGTCGATCGTTTGCTTATGCTCTCAATTTGACTTTGCACGCGCTCTTTTGCTCTGTCCCTCTCTCTCTCTCACTCTGTCTGGTTGTCTGTCTGTCTTTCTCTCAATGCCTGTGCGCTTTGGCCTGACCACCATCCACAGGTAGTTGCTGTAAAAGCAGCGCAGTCAACATCGTTAACAGCAACAACAACAACGAAGACGAAGACGACGAAGTCATTTTGGTGCTTTTATGGCGCTTTGCTCTCTTTGTTTGTGTGTGTGTGTGTGTGTGTGCTTCTTGCCCGTTTGCTGTTGTTGCTTATTTATTTTTCGGCCGCCGCTGACGTCGCTGCTGCGTTTGCGTCTCATTTTCTTTGCGGTGCTGCCGCTGTTGCTGCTTCTGCTGCTGCGCTAAAGACTTTTTTGTCACAGTTACAATTTACCAATTGTAAGCAGCGGACGCGCAGAGCGCGCAATTCCCCAAATACGACGAAGAAATAAAAAAGCTTGCGCTCGGCCGCATATAACGGTTCTTCAGGAGCTGCTGCTTCTAATACAAAACGTTAGCGTTGGCGTTGGCGTCAACGGCAGCGTCAGCGTCAGCAGCGGCGTCGTCAGCCAGCGTTGTCGACTTGTAAATAAAGTAAAGAAATACACTCGCATATAAAATCTGTTGCATCATTGCTGAAACACTTCAGTCGTTGAATCGCGTGCGTGCTGGCAACAACTCTCTCTCTCTTTCTCTCTCTTACACCGCGACAATACCAATTTCAAACAACAACAGCAACAAACAGTGCGCGCAGCTGCAGTGACAATATTTAAAAAAGTGGAAGAAAGAAAAAAAAACTTGAATGTTTTTGTTTTAAACAAAATAAAATGTAAAAAGTGACATTTGGCAACAAAGTGCAGACGCCAAAAAAATGTAAAAAAAAAATAATTGTTTAACAAGTTTTTGAAACTCAAAAAAAATTTCAAACATTTCCAAAGAACAGTTTACCTCATAAACAAAAAAAAAACAAAAAAAAAAAACAAACAAACAAAAAATGCTAAAAAAAAAAACCTAATTACGAATGCAAACAACAAACAAATAAGAAAAGAACTTAAAAATCCAAATAAATTCGAATTAACAACAACAATACAATAAAAAGGCATCAAAATTTTACCCTCATTCGCGCAACTCAAAATGCTGAACATGGAATCGCCTCAGATGTATGCGGATGCGGTGCAAACGCTTGCGCAGCTCGACTTGAAGAAGCAGCAGCAGCAACAGCAGCCGCCAACATCCTTGCCACAGCAGGCAACAATTGGCCAAATAACGCTGACGGCGATGACCAGTGCACAACAGCAACAACAGCAGCAGCAGCAGCAGCAGCAACAACAGCAACAACAGGTGACAACCGATGCAAATAACAATAATGCCACAGTGCAGGATGCAGCATTGCTGGTCAAGCAGCATGCAGCAATGCAACAAATGCAACTGAACAACAACAACAACAACAGCAACAGTAATAACAACAACAACACGAACAGCTTGTTGCAAAAACAAATGCTGCAACAGTATAGCACACAAACGGACCTCGACGAACTCACCACACAGGAGATAACACTCGACTTGCAACATTTGATCGACGATCAGTTTCGGGATACAGAAACTTTGGGCATTTTCAGTGATATGGTGACGAGTCCGGGCGGACTGTCTGCCACATTGCCACCCAGTGGCATGGTCAGTGCAGCGGCCAAAGTCTTGCAGCAACAGCAACAGACTCTAGCAAATGCACGTCAGCAACAACAACAGCAGCAACAGCAGCAGCAACAACAACAGCAGCAACAACAACAGAATCCATATGGCAGAGCAGCATTGGCGTACATGCCACAAGCGGTACACTCGAACGCCAACTACAACAATCATTCGAGCGATGAGAACAGCTCGGTGGGAAGCGATTCGAGCAGCACGATCAAGGAGGAGCCCATCGATCCCGATTATCGCAGGCACTTGCAGGAGTCGGTCAGTAGCCAGGCGGTGGCGGCGGCAGCGTTCATCAATAACACCAGCAATGGCCTATACAATGCATATCAGAGCAACAATAGCAGCAGTAATAACAGCAGCAGCAATAATAGCAACAACACTTCAACAAACTCAACACACTCAACGCAATTCACCAATTTGACCACAGCCAATGTGCTGGCTCATCACAGTTTGCCGCATCTAACGGCGAACGCACAACAGCTGCTCAAACATCACAGCAAGCTTCAGCAATCGCAGCAGCAGCAGCAACAGCACGCACACCAACAACAGCAGCATCACCATCATCGCAAGCATAGTAACAAGCATGTGGACAAGGGCACCGAGGAGTATCGCCGGCGTCGAGAGCGTAACAATATTGCTGTGCGCAAGAGTCGCGAGAAGGCAAAGGTGCGCTCCAAGGAGGTGGAGGAGCGCGTTAAGTCGCTGCTTAAGGAGAAGGATACGCTGTTGCGTCAGCTAAGCGAAATGACCAATGAGCTTTCGCTCCATAAGCAAATTTATATGCAGCTCATGAATCATACAAATCCCGAAGTGAGTCGCGTCTGTCGCAGCTTTCTCAATACAAACGAACATGCGCTGTGACTGTGACGCAATATAAGAGAGCGCGAGGCCCGTAAACGATAGAGTTTGTGTGTGCGTGTGTGTGACTGATTCATTTAAAGCTCTGTGGGTAGCTTTTAAGTCAAAGGATGTTCAAAAGTAAAAAAAAGAAAAACAAAAACCCAATTTGAAACGCATCACATGCTTTAAAACTGTATATAGACACAGCAAGCTCGAGTTCTTAGTATAAGTTCTTAATTGCTAACTGTTCTACTCTTATACTGCTTTAAAACTGTATAGAGACAGAGCAAGCTCGAGTTCTTAGTATAAGTTCTTAATTGCTAACTGTTCTACTCTTATACTCTAACTTCTACAACTCTTGCTGCCTATGGCATTCCTCAATATTGTACATTATTATTATTATTATTATTAATATTATGATTTTTTCGGCTGGGCGTTTCTTATATAATTTTCTGTGTGTTTTGCTTCTGTTTTTGTACTTAATATTTAGTGAATTGTAATATACTTTTGCACATTTTGATACAAATTATATAACATAGTTATGCATAAGTTAAGCCAAAGAAAAAAAAAATATATCAAATAAAATAAAAAAAATTTTAATATATATATGTATATGTATGCAGTACGTCTGCAAGCAGGAAAGAAAACATAAAATACAAAAACCAATTTTATCAAAAATCTATTTATGTTAATCTATTTAAATATATGTACTAAGAAACAACAAAAACAAACAAACAACAACATTACTGGTGTGCAGCTTGCGCTATGCTTCTGATTGCCCCTGCCACGCCCCGCTTTAGTTGTCGCCCACAATGACAATAACAACAACTTTTTATTAGCAAATCTTTAGCTTTAAGCTTAACAAATATCTGAATGTATAAACAATTTCAACTGCTTTTTCAAAAAACAAAATACCCAAAATATATAAATAATGAATGAATATTATAATATATATTTAGTATATATATTACGTGTATAATTAATTGTACCTAGCAAATTTAATGAGAATGCATACATACCGACAACAAAATATGTAAAAAAAAGAAGAAAAAAAAAATCAAGATAATTGCTTAGAAGCGTCGTTGATGAAAATGCTATTAATTTGTAAGGCAAACGCAATGTTCTCATTATTAATTTATAATTTAAACAAACAGAGAAACACAAAAACAACAAAAACAAACACTGTAAAGCAAATATATATAAATAAATTTTAATAAAATGTGTACAAAAAAAATAAAATTATTTTTATTGAATTTTTTAATTTATTTCAATTATAGTGAATTTAAACGTTTTTGGCTTTTCAATTTGAATCATGTGTTGTTGCTGCAACAACAAAATTAATGCGCGGCTGCAATTGGTTAGAGCCACATTTTGGGGCAACCAAAACAAAAGTACAAAAGTGTTGCCAAAAAAAAAAAATAATCAAAAGGTTCAAATTTGCAAATTAAATGTCTGCCATATTTAGGCGGCAAAAGATGCTACAATGATGGGCAATGGCTCTGTGTTGCATGCGCGACATGTTGCCAGGCTAGTGGCACGTGTGTATGTGTGTGTGTGTGTGTGTGTGCGGACCCCCAGACAATTGTTGACACAATTTGACAGTAAGACAAAAACGAAATGAAAACCAAATTTATAAGCGACAAGCAGCGAAATTAATGCAACTGAAGAGCGAGAACAAAAAAGACAAATTAATGCACAGAGAAAACCAAGCAGCAGCAACAACAACAGCAACAAAAACAACAACAACTTGGTTAACTGCAGGCCAGATAATCACTTAAATACATTTTCGGGCTAAGCCTGTTTGTAGAGACCTGAGGCGACAGCAATAACCAAAAAAAAAACAAAAAACAACTACAACAACTTTCATTTGAGACTGCGTGCCTTCAATTTGTCTAGGCGCTACACATTTTGCCGCTCCCGCATCCGCTCTTCCCCCCGTTTCGACCTTTAAAGAGGGCTGCATTGTTGGCCACTTTGATTGATGACAGCTAATTGCAGACTCCCCCCGCCGCCCTTCTCAAACCACAACAAAACTAAAGAAGCGAATAGAAACCAAGTAAGATGGAGCTGTAGTCGATAGAAAGCTCAACAGGGAAATACCCTTAAGTTCAACATATGATAGTTTTTGCTACTTAAATGTTTGAGTAAAGATTAAGCGGTTTTTGATTTCATGTTTCTTAAACCAAATGATCATAATAACGTATAGCTATGTAACAAAAGCCAAAAAAACCTTAAATTGAAGAGACTTGTGCTATCGATAACATGTGTATATCGAAAAAAGGCTAGAGCTATCAAAAATTTTAAACGCACTTCATCAAAGTATGATTAAGTTATTTAAGGTTAAGCTTAATCGACCTCAAATTTTCATGTTACTTAACCAAATCTTCATGAAATTGTTGAGCTATCGAAAAGGGGAAAAGCTATCGATATTGATGTAAGTTAAATCAGCTCAAGCTTTCATGGTTCTTGACCCAATCTTGATGAAATGATGCTCAAATGATGGTTAAAACATATTTCCATTTCTGATATTAGTGCTAACGAATACATGTGTATATCGAACACGGGCAGAGTTATCGATAAATTAAAATAAGATGATTCGCCGTGCTACATAAATAGACATATGTATGTTCTAAATGGCAATATCGACTCGTATACCGGTTTGATCAATATATATATAGTACAGTACTTGGGGGAATCGATAATGCTTTCTTCTATCTCAGACATACGCACACACTCATCCTCATTATACCCTAACACTCACTTGGTATGGTCTTAGGGTATGCAAAGTGAAATTGTCTGTGTGGGTGTTTGGCTGCAACTGCAACTGCAACGGGAGCTGCTTGCCACAAAATATCAAATTGAAGCGCGACTTTGACAAGGGTTCTAAGCAGCTTACAAAAAGGTGAAAGCGGCTGCCGGCTAACAAAAAAAAAACCAAAGAAAAAACTCTTACGTTTCTATTTCTTTGTGTGTTTTGTGTCTGCCATCTGGTTTCATCCTGTTGCCAACAAATTGACGCACAATTACTGATCAACTAAGCGCCAAGCAATCGTGCACCACACGGCGTATGAGTTATGAGCGCCAAGTGATAAATTTGCAACAAGCGGCACATAAATTCATTTCGCATCGTAAATATGCATGACTTGTGCTTTTTTTTTTGCTGCTTCTCAAAGTACTATATACATATATATATTTTAGGATTTTGGGCTACATTGTAAAGCAGATTGAAGATCAGCCAAGGAATACAATACATATGTACTTTTTTAAGTATCCATACATACATATATGTATATACCATATAAGATTTAAGTAGATGAGAAGGTTCTAGTCCAGAATGCGCAAAATATGGCCATCAGGTCGCCAAACCTTTGCCATAAATGGCATCCGTTTGCCATCAAAAAGACGCAGAGATAATGGAATACTTTACAAGATCCACAGACGATGGAGATAACGATAATTCCTGAGATAATTATTGTGTCTGTGAGTATTTAAGTGGCTGCTGCCACAACAATTATACAAAAGCGCGTTTTCTTAAATATAAATTCGATATTGTTTCTATTTACTTTTTGTTTTATTTTTTAATACTTCAGTAATCATAAAGAATTATATAATGCGTGTAATAAATATACCACATAATACAAAATTAAGCTAAAATGCAATATATCTATCTGCTATCAATATTTTTTAATTTTATATATTTGACTTATATCGCTTTATCTGATTAAATTCATTTACTATTGATTATCTATTAAAATGTTAATCAAACTGTTCCTTCTTTGGATATTCTTTTGAAACGTATTCCTAACTTCTCTGCATATTCATTTGAAGCGTATTCCTAATTTTTACATGTAATAAGCTTAACTAGTTTTAGAGTTTTTAATGCTGTGACAAATTCAAATTTACTCAAACATATATGTATTTTTTGCAGGTACATTTCATTTCATCTAGTTTCAGTTTCGGTTTTGGTTTCGAATTCTTGCCTTCCTTTTTTATGCCTCAACTACAACGGAGAAAAAATTGGGTTACTTCATTTTCATTTTCTTACATTTTTTATGCCACCAATACCGATAGCAACAACAACAGCTAAAGCTAGCTTTACATTCATGCATCTATCGGTCTATCTTTTTCTTTTTTTCCTTTTTTTTTAGCACAGATTGAGTAATAGTTTGTTGTTGCTGGCGCTAGCTGCTGTTTGGTTTATATGTATATCTTAAGACAAGCCTCTCTTGCACGTCTCTAATTCCCCCCACTCTTTCTCTCTCTCTCTCTCTCTCTCTCTCTCTCTCTCTCTCGATCGTGTGGCCAACAACTGCTGCTGCTGCGGCAAGCGCGGTTTCACTTTCTATGCCGCTAACTTTTGCTATCTATAAAACAGCAGCAGCTAGCAACGGGCAATAACAACAGCAGCAACAATGAGGTCGTCAAGCATCTAGCAACAACTATTAACTAGTAAGATTGCTCTAGTCGACAGCATACAACTACAACATACTCAGTAATTAAACTTTTGAATTATAATTAAACTAGTTGCTTATGAAGTTTTAATCCAAAAATAAATAATGCTTGCATATTGGCATTTTGTAAGAAGTTTTACACATTTCTAAACGGGATATTGCTGAATTTTAATATCATTTTGTTTGTTAAAACTTCAATATTGCATTAATAATGTAAAGAGAATTAGAACTGGTTTCTCTTATAGATATAAAAATAGTCAAAAATTGGTCAATTCATTTTTTTCCGACTCAAAAACAATATTGGAAATAATTATTAATAATAAATGATATGAATGTAATATTCAATGTAAATAAACACAAATATATGTTTCCTTCTATACGAATGAATTTGATAGTTATCGAAACTGAAACCAGCAATTTCTTTCATACAATCTTTCCATACTTTCAGCGAAGTTTACTTGCCTTAAGCACGATCTCATGAATTACAACAGCTTAAAACTGCAGGGCATATCAAGTTTATATCCGATAGCTAAATCTATATAGGACCGTTATCGATAACAATCGAATATTATTATAATATTAATCATATTTTAAAATTTCATCGGAAGGGTTCAAGAAAAAGTTTTTGATATCCGATAACTTCGATATACTTACGTTATGGATAACAATAAAAAACCTTAATTTGTAGATATACGCACTTGATTTCAATACTTTGATATAATTAATTTATTGATATCCGATAACTCATTCGATATAATTGCGTTATCGATAACAATATAGACCTTAAATTGCAGAATTAGGGGTAATTTTTCCCTGTTCCCCGACCGCTGACTTAAAGCGTTCAAGAATATACAAACTGGATACATATATACAAACTGGACTAGAGTAGAGCCTTTTTACTTGATTTGTATATACCCGCTTTAACGTTTCTATGTGCACAGGGTGTTTAGACGTTAACGGCGTTGCTCTGTTCACCTCTTTTTACTATAGTTGTTGTTGCTGTTGTTGGATCCAACAATGCTTTGACTATTTTCTTTTCGACAGCCCCAACGATCTGCTGTTGCTGCTGCGTCTCTAAGTGTGCATCTGAGTGTGGGCCTCTTATGTAATCGTCTAGCTGCTGTTGCTGTTGTTGTTGTAAAAGATGCCTTTTCTTTTGTTGTGCAGCTGATGACCAAGTTAAGATATTATGTTCGTTATGTTGCGCTTATTAACGTGGCCTACAAAAAAAAAAAAATTTGCTTTGCTTTTGTTGTTGATGTTATTTAAACGATTTTTCCACCGTTATAAATCAAAGCGTCAACGCAAAAATAGAGGCACATCTTTCCCCTCTCCACCCATCACTTCCCTTTCCTTTTGCTTTTCTGGGCCATGTTACGCAAGTTTGGCATCAAAATGCAATCGCCTGGACAACAACAACAACAAAACAGCTCAATTAAAAACATATAAATCGACTAATATGCTATATGCTATATATATAGACAACAACACTAACAACAATGTGTTTTTGGTTTTTATGAATTTTTTTACTAAAAGTACACAAAAATCTTTCAAATACAAAAACAAGCTATATAAATTGATGTTTCGAGTATGGCTAAAGGTGCAAAATCACGTGAATAGTTTTTAGAAGTTCTCCCAAATAGTTTTTCATTTTGTTTTTTGGAAAATTTTAGAATAGCATCTCGATTAACAACGACTTCTTGCACACACTTTGATTTAAAATGAATACAACTTTATTTATTTGTATAAAAATATTTTTAAAATTCAATTAATTCGATTTTTTTTTCATATATTCAATTTAGAAATGAACTCCAAAGTTAATTAACAAAGTTTTACATTAGTATTCATATAATTTTTTCCCTATACATTTATATATATATATATATTTTATCTTATAAGCTAACTTTAGTCAATGAACATTTTTTTTTTTAATTTTTATATAAAAAAAAATATATATATATATATTTTAATTTTTTTTCTGTCATTAAAACTTACTTTAACATTTGGCTTTAATTGAAAATATAATTTTGTTTTAAATTATTTTTCAATATGATTTTTGCTTTTTTATTTTGAACACTTAATCGGATCTTTGGTGTGTTTTAGTTTGATCAGTTTGACCAGCCTTATACCATAGGCCAAATACTTCCCTATTGGCAAGGGCATGCACACACATACACTCGCATTTGTGTAAAGAAAACTAAATCTAAAACACTCACCCAAAGACCCATTGGCCTACTTTTCTTACCAGACCAGCAACACACAAAAAATATAGGAAATACTACAAACAACGAAGAAGAAAGCTACAAAAAAAATAATATATATATATATGCTAGAAAATAATCTCAACGCCAACACACACACACACATACGAATACAAGTGTGTGCCGCTAATCAAGCAAGAAATGCTTGTGTTTGTTTGCATTTGTATGCGTGCAGCAAAATTTACAACGCGCCCTTTTTACAAAAACCGAAAAATGAAAAAAAAAATTAAACTTCTTCTTTCTTGCTCTCTACTATTTTCATTTTTCAGCTGCGCGCTTGCGTTGGCGTCGCAGTCGCTGCTTTATCAGGCGCAGTGTGGGCTGGGGGGAGGTGCGTGGGCAAGTTATCTTAGGGCAAGACCCGATGCCGCGCGCCTCGGTCCCAAGTTGTTGAGTATTTAGGGACCCAGACCCCCGAGACACTTGTTGCAGGCAAAACGCACAAACAACGAACAAAAATTGACCCAATTTTTTCAATGCAGCAACAACAACAACGACAACAACAAAACATATATATATTTTTTACTGCACACATACACACGCACACTAAACACAAACAAACCTAAATATGCCCTAGCCATAAGACGAAAAAAAAGCTCCCTTAAAGAAACGAAGTTGAAATTGTTGTTAATTTTTGTTTGCTTTGCGGCATTGTTGAGTTGTTTGCAGTTGTTGTTTGTGGGTAGCGGGTGGGTGGTGTTGGTAGGGAGATTCTTTGGTGGTGCAGTCGAAACAGCAGAATACACTTACAATTTGGGCGCATTGAAAGAAATGTCTGCACTGAACACAAGAACAAGAACAATAATAATATCAGAATTAGTTCGCTTGACTTTGAGCTAAGTAGGTCAGCAGCTGTAAAATAGTAGACGACGTATAGATGAACAAGAAACAAAAAATGTTTTTTATTTTAGCTGATAGGGGAAGGAGTGGAAGGGGGACGGGGTGTAGTGTACTGAACGATAGCATGTGCATCAAGGGTACTGAAATTGGAATTTTTAATTGCTGAAAATGGGCATGGGAATGGAAGTATCTTTGGTATATATATATATATATATATATATATATATATGCTTGGGATACGTTTACATACATACATAAATGTTGTCTAGGCATTTGCTGTTTGTCTTCAGCTCATCAAAGGGCCCAGACACAGTCCAATATTATATAGGTCAGCAATTTTCGATTGCCCGGATGAAAAGTTTTTAAATTTTTTACCATATGCGACAAGTTAAAAAAACATAATGTTTTTGAAACATGACATTCAAGCTTTAATCGCTCAGGTACAGTGGCATATAGCTTTAATATTCGATTCGATGTCATATATCATCTACGTTAACCCTTGACAAGCTATTTGCTATGGAAAATTTGGTCACGATTCCCAATTGATTGTTTTGCTATAGAATCTTAAATATATTACAAATAAAGTTTCAAAAAAAAAACATTATTATTATAAAACAACTCTTATCTTTTCAAAATATGTATTCAGTTTCGAGAAAGTTGTGCTTGTGAAAAGTTTTCAAGCAGTTTTTTTGTCAACTCGAAAACCTAAAACTTTTCCAACATCTTAAGTATAGTTTCACCTTAAATGCAATGCTAAAAGTCCGAAAATCATTGTCAAAACTATTATTGTTACATTTTTATACTATTTCATCTTAAGTTCGCTCGTTTTGAAATCATTTTCTTTTTTTCCACTCATTTAAAATGTAACAAGCCTTTAAATTGTTAAGTTAAACAAAATTAAATCAATATGATCATAAATATGTATCTATATATATTTTATAAAGTTTGCTTTATCAATTGCCTGTCAATTTTCAAATTCAATAATCTGTTTTTAAAACGCGCAATCAGTAACTAACCGTTAAACTTTTAATTCGTTTTACGTAACTGACCTAAGCTATCGCGCTACGTAAGCAATCAGTTTAACGTGCGTTACGCAACACTCTCTAAGCGAATGTCTATTTTGGTAGGGACTGAAAAGAAAGACAAGACGAAAACGAAATCGAAAACCAAAACACTCTCTAAGCTGAATCCCATTCATGATTCTAATGTATTATCACTCGGCCTGTCTATTGACTGCCCACTCAATGATCGCATACTAACATACATATGAAATGAATTCGATGAGCTCGGAGCTTTACAATCTATTTGTTTGCTTGTACTATTTCTATGTGTATCACTTTATTTTTGATACCCTATACAAGGGTAACATGACTTTGTCGGAAGGTTAAAATTATGGAATTCCTTAGCTATGTCTTTTAAACTATGTGAATGATATTAATTTAATTATAAAATTCATTTTTATGACTATAATTTTATTTATTTTGTATTATTTTTATTAATTTTTTTTGTTTAATTAGTTTTGAAATATTTATTTTTATTTTTAGATAAGCTTTTAATTTAAAACTTTTATTTTTTGTCCACTTTTATGTCGTTATTTTAATTATTATTTTTATTTATTTATTTATATATTAAATTATTATTAGTTAATATTTTTTTATGACTTTTTCTACCGTATATAAACTTCCTTACATACAATTTGATTTTATACCCCTTATATTCTTGTTCTGTCTATCATCTATCTATCGATCTATATATCTATCTATCTATCTATCTATCTATCTATATATTTATCTATCTATCTATCTATATATCTATCTATCTATCTATCTATCTATCATCATCAATCTATCTATCTATCTATCTATCTATCTATATATCTTTCTATCCTCTCCATCTTAGCCTGGCTTTATCCGTGCCACAAATAATTCAATAGTGTATTCAATGCGTCGATTCTCAATTGTTTGTTGTTATGTTTGTGGTCCGTCTTCCGCATTTTTAGGGTCACAGCGAGCGGTTTATTTTGTCCGCGTTTTTCAAACTGATTGGGTGTGTTAGTTTTCAGATTTGTAGTTGCTAAGTAAGTGTGCATGTGTGTGTACGTGTGTACGTGTGTTTGTGTACGTTTGTGTGTGTGCGTATCGCAGTGACAATCGTGTGTCGATTATGCGGCCTTGAAAGTGAAAAGGTGTCGAGAGCGAGAAACTTTCGCTTTTCAAGCTTCTTCACAAATACGTGTGTGTGTGCTTGTGTGTATGTGTGTGTGTGTGGGCTTTAAGCCAACATCTTGCTGCTGCTGACAGCTGGTTAAACAACAATTAAATGGCGCGCCAATTCTAGCACTTCGTTTCTAAGGTCTGACAGTCAAATCAAATGTCAAGCATTGCAGGCGCCCACACACAGAAGTTGCAAGCGCCCACAAGTTGCAAGGAGTCTCTTGTTTAGATGGTGTTTCTGTGCGCTCATTTCCATAAGATCTGTAAAGTGTAAAAGCTGCAAGTTAATTGCCAAAATGGCCAACAACATGGGCAACCTCATTTCATAAGCAGTTGCAGTTAAACATTTTGTGGCAATTAAATAACTGGGCGAACCATTATATAAGCCGGCACTTAAGCATATGCTAGTTAATTGTTTTAAACTAACCAGCTAAGTATTACATGCGTTTAACTATTACAAAATATCTAAACAAAAACAAACTAAGTCATTTCATTAGGCCCCAAAAAAAAAAGCCAAAAAGAAAAGAAAAAAAAATATGAATAAATAATGAAATACAGTTCCGTTAACGGTGCTTAATTATGCATAGGCCAAAATTAAAATAGTTATGCATCTGTAAGCCAAATGATCATAAAACAGTCCAAACAACATGCGACAACAGTTACATTTGTATCTCTATATATCTATATATAGTATATGTGTGTGTGTGAGTGTGTGTGTGTGTACGGATACGGCACAAAGACGTGCAACTGAGAGGAGACCCACGTCAAATCATTTTTTCGCGTAATCATAAGCTCCAAAACTCGCTGTGTGCCAGTTACATACATACATACATATGAACTACATTTTTTGGAGGAGATGCGCCAACCAGTTACCATTAACCGGAACTGGCATAACGCGCATAACGGTACAACGAACGAACGAACGAACGAACCAAACGAACGAACGAACAGCAAACGGATCGAACTAACTCTTCAGATCTCAACGCTCAAACATCAACTCTTACTCTCACTCAGTTAACGCTTTTGTTGTTGTTGTTGCTGTTATTTGTGGCTTTTGCATTATTCATCCGCATTGAGGCATTTTTCAAAGTCTTCCTCTTGACCTTGGACTCAACCACGGCAACAGTAACAACAACAACAACTGACGACAACTTGTCGCCGTTGTGTTGGAAAGCAGCGCCAAAAGCGTGTGCCACAAAAGAAAGCCAAACCACTTTTACTTTCAAGCTCACGCCGGCGAAATGAGGCAATGTCGACTCGACTCGACTCGACTCAGGCCTGGCCAACTGGCTTGGCCTGCTCTTGGCCCGTTGCCTGATATTGGTGTTGTTGCTGCTACTGCTGCTGCTGTTGCTGTTGTTGCTGTTGTCTTTTTGGCGCCAAATTGTGGTGGCAGTGTTTAGACAAACCATGATGCGGCAAAAATGTAATGCTTCAGACTTTCTTGTCTAGGTCAGCGGAAGTGCTCATAAAAACCAGCAGCAAACTCTCCACTACAACTTAATGGCCCAAAAGAAAGTACAACTAGGGTTAAAAATAATATCTCAGAGCATCAAAATGTAGTCAAAAATAAATGTAAATCTTTTTGTACAAGAAAAGGGACATTTAAATTTGTTTCAATCAAGTTAAAACTAAAAAAAAGAAATCTAATTATAGGTAATGTATTTAATTTAAATACAGTTTTAGGAAATTAAACATGAAATATGTTTAAAGTATATTATAAAAATAAATTTCATAACTTTTACGATCCTTCAACAATTTAGTTAGTTAAAACTAAAGCAAAATAATTGAAGAACTCTAATTATAGGTAATGTATTTAATTTAAACACAGTTCTAAGAAATTAAACATGAAATGTGTTTAAAATATATTATAAAAATAAATCTCATTACTTTTACGATCCTTGAACAATTTAGTTAGTTAAAAATACTTTAAACATTTATAATCACAAAATACTTTTTATTGATAAATTTACTTTACTATTGATAAATTTTAAGCATAGAAAAAATGAGTCTTTAAAAATATGTCAACATATTGACTTATATCGTATGTTTCGGCATGATTTTCATTTTATAAATTTTTCAACTACATTACTTTCCCAGTTCTATATTAAAAATTGCATCAGTTTGTATTTTACATAAAGTAAAAACAAAACCAAACGTTTGTGTTTTAATTGCTAGAGTGAAAAGTAAATTTTGAATGGTAAAATTCAAAAGAATATTTCTCATTGTTCGCTTAAAGAGTTAAAACATTCTCGCTCGGTTCATTAAAATTCCAAAATATGCATATAAATTGATTGTAAAAATATTTTGTACTAGTCTGCAGCTTTTGGGGGCGCCACAAAAATAAAAGCTGGTATGGGAAAGGCAAGAAAAAACTGTAGAAAGGAAATTGAAGAAGAGAAAAACAAACCCGATCTTTCAAGTGTTGAAGTGTTGTTTTAAACAAACAAACAAACAACAGAGCAAGGGGTGTGTGTGTGTGTGTGTGAATGACAGGTAGACTGGACGTCTGGACAACGGGAAACTGGGTAGATGGGGATGCGGGGTGGTTGGGTAGGTGTAGAGTGGTTTGGCATACACACTTGTAACTGCATGCTAACATGTTTTGTTCGACAACAACAAAATTTGTCTATTTATTTATTTATTAAACACCACAAACAACCAAACTTGTTTGTTTGCATACGCACACACACACACATACACAGAGACTAACTCTATATATGCATATGCATAAATATTATGGAACCTACCTACCTAAAAATTAACAGAAAGCGAAAAAAAAAACCAACAACAACAGCAGCTTGAATATATTTATAGTTTTAGTTACATCATTTGTACCGTTATATGCGTTTGACATTAATTTGCATGCGATGAAGATTCACACACAAATATATGAAATATTTAAATCATTATTTAGCTGCTTCTCCAACGCTTTAAAGTTTTTCTTTTCGTTTTCTTCTTTTGTTTGTCTTTTTGGCTAGTCACGCTGTCGTGGTTCTTGTTGTTGTTGGCTTGCAAAATCTTTACTAAGTATTTGCTCAATATTTTCCATTTCCTCACCAAGCGTCGCTTTTCGTAGTGCCCCGCTACCTACCCCCCAACACCCGTCCCTGCCCATAAAAACGGAGTGGAACAGTTTTCCTTTCGCTTTCATTGACGCGTGAAGTGCCTCTCAGCATAGGGCAGGAATCGTATGCAGCGCAACAACAACAACAACAACAGCAACAAGTATAACAACAATAGCCAACAAGCAAACAACAATAAGCAACAGTATCAACAAGCGGCAATAAGATTAAGCCAACAGATGCCGAATTTCAGATACCCTAATGTGATAAGAAATAAACTGTGAAAAAGTAATTCATTTCATTTTAAAGCATAAGCTTTATAAAAGCAAAAACTTGACTGAAATGAAATAAAAAAATCAAAAAATAAATCAACATTTGAAAGTTTTTAGAGTAGGATTTAATTATGATATATTCCACATCTTAAATTAATAGCATAAACTTTATAAAAGCAAAAAGTTGATTAAAATAAAGTAAAAAAATTAAAAATAAATCAACATTTGACCGTTTTTAGAGCAGCTTTTAATTATGATAGTATTGTTTTAAGCTAATTTAAAACTGAAAGAAACAAAATGAACTAAAAATGTATTCATAAACAAGATTAAATATTTATTTTTTATTTTAATAAATGTTTATCATGAATATATAAGTAAACAAGCAATAAGAGTTTTGGGTTTGAAACAAGAACCTTAAATAATAAAATTCCATCAATTTTAGGAATTGGAACTCTTTAAAAACCCTGGAAAAAACAACTCAAAAATAGAAAATATATAAATATAAATATATATTGTACTTACAAATTAACAAGATATTAAATTGGAGCTGAATTATGAACAAGAACTATAGCACTATAACTATATTCAAGATCGTCCTACAATATTTAAGTTAAGAAACTGTTTATAAACAATATTAAATGAAATTAAAAACTAATTTCTTGACATACACAAAACAGCTGGCAATTGTTAAATGCTCTTCATGAAGCGTATCGAAAATGCTTAGTTAATGTGCATTACATTTTCGTGATTCTGATCGATATCGCCAGCCAGCGGCAGTGAGCGTCTCTCTCTCTCTCTCTCTCTCTATAGTCTCTCTATAGTTAATAGAGCTTTTGTATTATTGCAGACATAATCAACGAAGCAGAAACACAAAATGCTCCTCTAACTGCCCTATTCTGCCTCACACCCTCACCAACCCCCCTTTGCCACTTGTCGATGGTTATGTGCCGTATGTTTTTTGCTTTTTTTGGAGCCTATTGGATTTTTTCTTTTTTCCTTGGCTGGTCAATTAAAGCAAAGCACAAAAAAATAGTCTTAATAATTTGTCAGAGCGCCTGCATAATATCGAATGATCAACGCATGATAATTGATAATGGAAGTGTGTATGTGTGTGGCACATATATGATTATTTCGGGTGTGTGTTTGTGTTTGTAAAATGCATAAGAAAACGAATCAGGCAGAGGCCGAGCAGGCACGAAGCCCAGCAAGAAAATCAAGCAAACCAAAACGACAACAACAACAAACCATAATAATATTAATTCCAGTGTGTGCTTCCACGTTCGTTTGTAGTTGTATGAGAAACTGGGTCAGCGTGTCGTTTACACACACACACATACATATATTTACTTACACGAGAGCACAAGAAATATATGCACACATGTAAGTTGTTGCTGCTGCTGCCGTTGCTGTTGCTGTTGCTGTTGCCGGCAGCGTACGATAGAAAGTGAAAACGAAGTAACAGCAACACCACCAGCGACTACGACAACAAAATGGCTATGAGACTATGACGAATGTACGTACGTATGTGTGTATGGCAAGAAAAATCACATAATCGCCGTCGACAGCAGCGACAGCAGCAACAGCAACAGCAACGCTGCTGGCGACAACAGCGACAGGCAGCGTTAAACAGCGGCAACTGAATTATAATTTAGGGAAAATTATTCCCGCACCACTATTACTATAATATTAAATATTTATACATATATAAATGATAATAATGTTCGCTATTTTTATGGACACCAAACAATTTCTAAAAAAATATGAAAAAATAAGAAACTTTGAGGCCTAAAATTATATAAAGAAAAGTAAATTTTTATATTTTTATTGTAATTTAATCTATTACGCTTAAAGCAATTGACTTATAGTGTGTTTGGGAGCAACAGCTGCTTAAGGATCTCAGCAACTAAACTCCAGACAGCAACAACAAGAAATTCTCTACCGATGATCCAGATAACGATAAATCATCAGATACTGATTGTATCCGTAAGTATTATAGTGGCTGATACCATAACAATTGTTAAGGATTACATGAAACGGATCGCTGACACCAGTAAAGCGATGGAAAATGGTAAGAATGCTTACTTGAAGAAAAGTACAAACATAAATTAACCTTACAATACAATAATAAGTTAATATTAGTATTAGTTAAATTACTTTTAATCGCATAAGGTATTAATATTATTAAATTATATTTTACTAGTATTTCTTCAACATGTAATTCTAAATTTAATCATAAAACGCATTTAGTTTTGATTTTCTAATAAAATGTTAATCAAACTGTTCAAAGACATCTTTTTATACCCTTAACCCATTGAAAATGGGTAAAAAGGGTATAATGGTTTTGTGCAAAAGTATGTAACAGGCAGAAGGAAGCATCTCCGACCCCATAAAGTATATATATTCTTGATCAGCATCAACAGCCGAGTCGATATAGCCATGAATGTCTGTCCGTCTGTCCGTCCGTCCGTCTGTCCGTCTGTCCGTCTGTCCGTCCTTATGTATGAACGCGTCGATCTCAGAGACTATAAGAGCTAGAGACTCCAGATTTGGTACATAAGCTCGCCTAATCCCTAGGCAGTACAAGTTTGTTTTAGATTTTCGATAACTCTTCCCGTTTCCGATCATACACATGTGATCGATAACTACAAAATCTTCAATTTGGAAAACTTTTTGATGCAGTTTGAAAGATTAGACTAAATAATGACAATCTGTGAAAATTTTATTGAAATCGGTTGAGAAACACTGGAGATTTGGAGTATTGAAATTAAGAAATTACGCGTATACATACACACACTCACACATACTTGCAAGCACTGACTGTATGCGTAAATTATAGGGTTAAGGGTATAGTCTAGTCGGGATTTCTCGACTCGAGCCTTCTTACTTGTTTTTGTATGTTCTTTAAAACGTTTTCCTAATTTTACCGCATGGACATGACTAAACTCAGGTGATTGATACTGATTATGAATATAATATATATATATATATAGATTATCGGCTCGTATATGCTACATTTTGCCTGTTCCATACCTTTGCATAAAACCATTTAATCCTGTTTGGTCCACTATATGGTTTCAGGACATAAAAATAGAAAAACAAAAATAAAGTACTCGACATAAAAATAGTCAAAAAAAAGTAAATTACTCGGTTTTTCTTAAAGAAGCTACCCGAAACATAACACATACGCCATGTAAGCCAATTGCATAATCAAAATACTAGCAACAAAGCCGAATCAAATCGATTTGAATGTGAAAATTGGCGCACGTTTATCGATTTGAAAGACAATCGTATTTTGAGATGCTCATCAATTGATGATGCCCAACAAAATTGTGTCAACAATTGGGGCTAACAAAGGCAGACCTCCTTTTAACCAGCTGCAGCATACAGCAAACAAAAGAAGAAATATATAAAGGCAGCTCCAGGCTCTCAAACGTGATCAGGCAATTACGAGTTGGCAGCATTTGAAAGGCGAAAAAAAAATATAAGAGATACATAAATAAAAGGGAGATAACCGCATAGCAAAAGAAGGCTTCAAGGCGCTTTTCAGTGGCAAGCGACTGAACCGGTTCAAGGAGTGTAACCACACCCAAAACAAGAAAGCGCGTTTTAGGAGATTTACAAGCAGCGATTAGAGGAATGCAGTGTGTATGTGTGTGTGTGTGTGCAGAGTGTGTGTGGGCAGAACGGCTGCCAGAGAAGCAGCTCTAAGCCAATATAGCGCTGGACTTGCCGCCAAGCTGCTAAAATCAACGAAGCGCTGCAAAAAAACAGAAAAAAAAACTCGCGATTACGAAAGTTAAACGAAGATACTCCAAGCCAAGCCAAGCCAAAGCAAGCCAGGCCAGGCCAAGACAAGCAAAGCCAAGTCGAGCCGAGCCGAGCCAAGTTGGGGCTACCATCAAGTCACTAAGTCAGTCAGTCAGTCAGTCAAATAGTCGGCCCACGGTATGCAGCACCCCACCGCCCCCCACCGATGTTTTTTTTTTTGCCAGCACACAGTTACTATTTGCTAGTAGCTGAGTTTTGTTTTGTTTAGCGCGCCAGGGCCTGGTTATATCATCAAGCGTCGGCGCTCTTACGCTCTTACGTGCCAGCCAAAATGGTCAGCAACGGAACGGATCGGGGCTGGAGCGACCGACTTAGGAGACCGCGTGCGCGTTTTATGCATTTTTCAAAGCGGGACACCAACCAACCAACAACAACAATAACAACAACAGCGCTAAATGCTCGACTGGCCAACTAGTTGGCTGCTTGGTCAGCCAACGAGTCTTCGTCTTCGGCTTCGCTTTTTTTTTCACTCTCACTGTTCATTCATTCATTGCACTCCGCTTAGCCCCTGTCTCTGCATTTGAATAATGTTTGACCTAAATTCGAATTTTGTGCGCGCGCTTTTTATTTTTTTACATACTTTTTTTTTCTTGAATTTTATTTTTTTTTTTTTGGCTGACAAGAAAGAGTTTGTTACTAACAAAAGCCCAGCTGAAAAGTCAACAATACCTTTAGCTGGTTTTTTTTTTTTTATTTCGCCTTTCTTCCTTTCTTTTTGTTCATAATACTATTATTTTCTTCAATTTTTACACTCTTTGGTGCGCGTAGTTTATTTAAATGGCATTTTTCTGCGTGTGAAAAGCTGTCAAAAATCATTTTGTTTGAGTGTTTCGCGCATTAAAATTGTTTGTATCCATAAATAATACCACAAATGCTGCGTCAGTTTTGACCAGGCTTTAATGTGAAGCTTTCATATCTAGCTTATCACTCTATCAGTCAACACTATACAAAGGCTGTTTCTTTCGCTTGGTGAGTCAGAGTTTGGTTTGATTTTTGGAATTTTGTAAATATTGTTTTTTGGAAATATGTAAATAAATATCAAGAAAATGATTCAGCGCTGAGTCGAAGTGTCCTTGAGCGGCAGAAGCTGTGAATATTTGAATATATTTATGTTTATAATTACTAAAAATATTACACATTGAATATTGAATTCGCAAACATTTTGCATTAGCTTTAACATATCATTATGTAATATGTTGATAACTTTCCAGAATACGTAGGTAGCAGTAAAATAAAGTTAACAAGCATGCGGATTGATGCTTGTTAACTTTATTTTACTGCTACTTACTCTCATAATTAACCCATTTAACTTCGAATACATTTTTTGCTCTTGCTACGCCGTCGTGTGATTCACTTTAGGGTACTCTTTCGGGTATTCGGTTATATTCCAAAATGTTTGCCACTCATAATCACGTTCATGAGCTCACGTATCTTCGTTTTGTTGCATTTGTTGTCGCCACTTCTTTTTTTTTTGCTGTTTTTTTATTGTTATGATTATTACTTAGTTTGGTTTTTTTTTTGCCCTTTGTCTTAAGCTAAAAACATTTGACATTTTCATCAAGTTTTACACACATGTAAACAAAACAGTTCAACTCGCAGCGCTCTCCTTTCATGATTTAATGTGATATGAGACTAACAACAACGCATTAAGCCAAATATGTTCAGCACGATCACAGAAAGGTTTTTTTTTGTTGGATTTTATTTGTGTCATATGTCCGTTGTGGTTCCAGTTAAAATAGTTGTAGTTTTCATGGCATACAACTAGAAGATGTCATAAATAAAATCGATTAAATATTCAAAAATTTGCTTAGATATGAATATTTGTGTAAGGTGCTAAAAAGGGGCAACTTATGAGAGCATTTGGAGGCAAGTAGCACTTTTGTTTGACTGGATTATTTGTATGCTATGTGAGAGTGTTTTTTTTTTCGCTGCTTGGCCAATTTCGCATTATGCCTGAGATTGATGCCACAAATTGGTTCACATGGCAAAGCACTACTGCGGCTGACTGGCTGTCTGGTGGTGCTACTGTTGATTGTGGTAGTGCTGTTGTTGTTGTTGTTGGTGGTGGTGGCATCGTCAGCGGCGCTGTTGTAATCTAACAAACTTTAATTTCTGTTTTCTTGAGTTGCTTTTTTGATTTTTGGTGCATTCTTGCATTGAAGTTTGCCCGCCGTGGGGCTAATTTCGTATGTTTTGTTATTATTGCATGCTTAGATTGCCACTTGTTGTTGTTATAGTTGCTATTGCCACCTTTGTGGTGCTGAGATGCAGGCATTAGGCCTGGCTCAAACATATGTGTGTGTGTGCGTGTGTTGATTGTGTGTTAATTAACTTTGGCATCAGCCAGCGTCAGACAAGCTATGGTTGTCTTGTCTTGGCCAGGCCGAGAACAGCTACTGGTCAGGGGAGGCGGGAGTAAATTTTTATTTTGTTTCTTTTCTTTTATCACTTGGCAAATTCGTGGAAGCAGCAGTCATAATGTCATCTTCCTGGGCTTTTTATTAACCGTTGACATTTGTTAAACGCACACGTCGCTTACAGTTAGACCGCTCTATATGTATATATATATAATTTGAAAGCAGTGCTTGTGCCGTTATAGCACATTTTCATATTCCCAAGAAAGCCAGACCAAGTGTGCTCCATTTAACAACGCGCAGCAATTACAAAACTTCAGCTTAAAGCCAGACCAAAATGATGTCAGACAGGCAAGGCAGCACATTTTCTGCCTATTGGCAACTGTTGCTGTCGTTGCTGCTTGTGTTGCTGCTGCAATTGCAAATCAATCAAATCAAAACCGAATGGTAGTCAATTTGTCTAATGAGCTGTTGCCACAGTTAGCCAAAGTGGTGGGTAACTGAGGTGCTAATAATATCCAATCAATTGAATGAAATCCATTTCAATTGTCCAGATTACGGCTGCTGCTGTTGCTTCTGTGGCTGTTGCTGCTGCAATGCGTCGCATTTGTAATGCAATTTGCAGCTAATGCTAATGCAGCAGAGGCTCAATGCATTCCCTGCTTGAAACACACATAGGAATAGACAGTTAGATATATACTAGATATATAGATATGACAGCTTGCAATAAATGCGCATTTAGATGAAGCCGACAACGACACCAACACCGACACCGACACTGCCATCAAATCGAAGGCAAAGTTTGTGGTTTATCGCGACAACTCAAGCGGCATACATTGAACTCTTCCAAGCTAAGCAAGAGATTCCGCTAAAAACAATAACAAAGAACACGCATATTTATGAGCACCAAAAGTATCTAATGCAATGAATAGCTTAACATCTTTTATTAAGCGGCATGCATTGAACTTTTTTATTTTATTCATACTGAAAACAATTTTTGTGGACATTTTTTGATAATAGTAAAAATATTTAGATGGTTTTTAGTTAAGTTAACAAACACTTACATTTAAAAACATTGCCTTACAATTTTCAAAGCGAACTTTTAGATGCAAACATTATTTATAGCTTGAAACGAATTGATTTGACACAGCTTATAGTAATAGGTTTTTTTTTTTGGGGAACTTGTAAGTGTTTAAGAATTTGTTTTATGCTAATGTTTGAAACTAAAGCCTTGGCTAAGTTGGTTTTCAAAGAATACAACTTAGTTGGACTATAAAGCATACCATATATCATTAAGCTATGACAGCTCAAAAGCGCTTAAATCTGAATGTAACTATATGAAAATTGGCAACAGCGCAACCCAGCCCCGAACAAGAGTATGAAAAAAGTTGCACTTGAGTCACTTCCGCTGCACTTTATAAAGCACTTGCTGCCGACAGAAGTTTGGCAACACTGCAAAGTGAACGTCTGCCTTGGCGTGACTCCAAAGCGCCCCGCATGTCAAATCAAATAACTGAACAATATGTACATATGTTTTTTGTCTCTCTGTGTGTGTGTGTGTGTTTGTTAAAGTTTGGGCACGCTGTGCGGTCGCATCAATGACCAGAGTTTTTTTTTCTTCTTCAACCGCTGCAATTACATTTGGTACACATGTGAATGTGTGCTATTGTTGTTGTTGTAGTACCTACAACCAAAAAGTAAAACCGCAAGCTAGCAAAATGCAGGTACCCAAGTATCACAAAATATTGATGGCAAAAAAAAAGCATAAAACCATACAGCGCCCAGATCAAGTCTAGTCAGCGTTCGTACCCAGTCCGATCTAAACTAGTCGAGGCGTTTGCGGTCGTTGTGGCCAAGCAAAACCAAAAAAAAAACAGCGACTAGCAACTAGAAACGAGCAACTAGCAGCACCAACAACAACTAGCAACATCAGAGTGCATTGACGTGTTGTTTGCATGTGCTCGCAACAACAACAACAACAAAAACATCAGCTTTAGCCAAAGTTAAAGCTCAGCCCATCTCTGTTTGGCTGTATTCATGAACCGTTCTCCATTTTCCTCCACCTCTTCGACTACATGCATGCATAGCTCACCTAACTCTTCTAGCCAAGCAAGTTTCGTTTTTCTGATTATTTTTTTTGTTATTTCTGAAGAATCGGCAAATTGCAGAAAACGAGATTTTTGTTTTGTTTTTGTTCGATTTGGCTGGCGTCGAGTACATTGCACTTCTGCAGCGTACAGCTACAGTTTCCAGCTGGATTCCGTCAAAGTGTTGGTAGGTTGTAGTTAAAGTAGTAGTAGTCAAGCTGAGGATCGGTGCCGCATACAGGTACGCTTCATAGTGAGAGCCATGCTGCGATGCTTTGCACAGTGCAACAAAATTGCAAGTCTATTGAAACATATATCTGTTGATTTCTTATAGCTTAAATACTGTACTATACTATACTGAAATACTATTAAATATTTTTTAAAATCTATGCTTGATTCTTAGCCCATTTCATAGGGATCTTTAAGGATTCAGCATTTCGAAAGCATAATCTATGAGCAATAAAGCTTAGACTTAACTAACCAGACCCACTGTGCGTTGTCCGTCTCCGTTTTGGCACGTAGGTTGTTGGCTCGGCGGTCGTTCGTTGCCGTCGTTACCGTCATTGTTGTTGTCGTTGTTGTCGTCTTGAAAACTGGGTCAATCGCTGCTTGGTCTGTTGTCTACGTATTTATATAGTTTTGTTGTGTCTTGCATCTTGTTGCCTGGTTCGACTGGATTTTGGATGGACAACTGGTTATGGGGCGGAGAGGCCTGAAGGAGGTTCCCCGGGGGAAACGGGAGTACACAGCGAGTCAAAGAGTGTAAATTGCCAACTTTTCATTGCTTTTTCATTTGCCTATTTCTTTGTGCGACTAACTGGTTGACAGCATAGCTAAACCTAGCAAACAGATAGTACCAAAAAGAAAAAATATATTCATATACATATATATATGTCTAGATACTTCGGAAAGTCATAATTCTCAGAGAAATTCTCAGCTAAACTTCCGTTCCCCACTGACACTGGTAACCTTTGCTCTCTCTTATTCTCTCGCTCGTTTTGGGTTCTTTGTGTGTTTCGTTTAATTGTTTGTGACATAACTGTTAAACGCACTTTGGCCGAGCTTTGGCCGAACTTTAACAATGTACGCGTCTAGACGGAAGAACGTGGTCGTTGTCTACATTCAGAATGCCGGCCGGCTCTTTCTGCAAAAACTGGTTTCTTGTTGGTTGTTATGGTTCTTCTTTCTGTTGTTCTTGTTCTTCCGCGTCTGCTTGTATTCTGTTCTGTTATATTCTTAACAATACGAATCGAGTTGTGTTTTCTTTTTGTCACGAGACCGTTGAAGCGGGAGGTGGAAACGGGCGTACTTTTAACAACTTTAATGTCTTTTTAAAGTTCTGCTGAATTTTGTGGCATATGCCTGAAAAGTTAGTTAATGGAAAAGTTTGTACGACTGTGAGATCTACAAAAGATATAACAAGCTTCAGCATGTGCGGTTAGCTTAAAAGTGTTCACGACTTGTTTTTTGGTGAAGTAAGTCAAACAGATAAGAAGCTATGCAGATAAACAAGAATGTCAACGAAAGAGTTATGCATAAAAGCAGTTAAACGATTTCTAGAAGATTCAGATTAAGAATTAGAGATTAAGCTGAACAGTTGTCTATATGAAATGTCTTGTATAAAATGAAACTTAAAAAATGATAGTGTAAACATGAGCGATCATAGCTCAATGCGATTACGAATTATACATTTATTAATTTTTTAATATACCTAAATCAACATCTATACAAAACCAAATAACAAATATTGGTTATGTCTTCGGCTTAAAATACACATTTTATCTCATACGTTTTTAAAAAACTGTTAAAAATATATCGCTGGTCACTCTAAAGCTTTTGCATGTGAAGAGCTTTGATAGTGCTGCCACACGATTTTTCTGTAAGTTAAAGCGACCCCTGGCGGCAGTTTGTTCAGTTATTGGTGCATTTCACTTTTTCTATCGGTGTGGCAACACAAATGTGCTTTGGTTGGGAACTTGACTAATCACAAATGCATTAACTTTCCGTACAAATATAATATTTTATTTATTTATTTATTTATTTATTTATATATATACATATATATATTTTTATTTTTATTTTTATACCCTGAATCCATTGAAAATGATTTTGTGCAAAAGTATTTAACAGGCACTAGGAAGCATCTCTTACCGCACATATATAGACTCCGTCTTCTGTGTCCTTCCGTTAGTCCATCCCTATACAGTTTGTTTCAAATGTTGGATAACTTATCCCGTTTCCGATATACACATGTGATCGATAACAACAAAATCTTGAATTCGGGAAACTTTGAGACGGCGTTTGAAACATTAGACGAAATAATGACAATCCGTGAAATTTTTATTGAAATCGGTTGAGAAAGTTAAAGTATAGGGTTCAGCGTATCGCCTATTCGGGATTTCTCGAGTAGAGCCTGCTTTCTTGTTTTAAAATATTTTTTATGTCGAGTGTTCTGGAATGTCTAGAAAAAAAATGCAGATCGAATGTGATTTTTTTTAGCAAATTGCATTTTTATTGAAAAAGTTCTTGCAGCATTTAAATATTTATTCAAGTTTAGCATTATTTAATTACTTGGGTAATTTTTAAAGACTACTAAAGAATTATGCACAGGAATACAAAAACATGTGTATGTGTGTGTGTTGTGCTTAAGATTAATACAATGATAATATTCAAATTGTTTTTTGTTTTTTTTTTGTTATCTTTTGTTTTCAATGGGATCGATCTTTGGGTGTGCTCATGTTACAAAGTACTCGTAATATTGCCATTGAGTCCAAACTTATGCCTGTCCGTCAGTCTTCGGTGCATATGAAGTATTGATTTTTGTTCTTCTTTGTGAGAATTGTGCAGTATATGTTGTTGGTAAATTTATGTTTGATAAAATAATACGTTACAATGTTCTTTATTGTCCATATAAATAGTTATGTATATTAAAAATGGTTATTAAATTGAGACTTAAATTAGTGAGTGTTGGTGTATGGGTGTAGTGAGAGATATGAAGGGTAAACAGAGATGTTGAGAGAGAAAGAAAGAAAGATTAATGAAAAGTGGCTGCGAGAAATGCGATAGACGTGCCTCCGTGTAAAGTGTAGCGTAGAATGAAGATGTAGAAGTAGAAATGAAAAGTGTGAAGAGTGAGAAAAGTGAGGGAATAGGTAAAATGAAATGAGAGCTTTGGACCATTTCCGGCTGATGATGTTTCGATTGCTGTCAAACTACGCTTGACATTTCCTGTTAGTATATATATATATGTGTGTGTATGTGTGTGTGTGTGTGTTTGTATCTGTGTCTAGTGTCGCCTTTTAGAGTATGATGCAATGTTTGGCGCGCAGTTGCTGCCGCATGCCACGCAAAAATACATTCCGTGCACCACCAAAGGCGAGACGCTCACGCACGCACCTCATTCCTCTGGCCACACCATTAAATACAATCGCCCTCGACCTCCTCCTGGTTAACATCCGGATCGAATTCATCGTCGGCGGTGGCCTCCTGATACTGCTGATACTCCGATACCAGATCATTCATATTGCTCTCCGCCTCGGTGAACTCCATCTCGTCCATACCCTCGCCAGTGTACCAATGCAGGAAAGCCTTGCGACGGAACATGGCCGAGAATTGCTCGGAGATGCGTTTGAACAGCTCCTGAATGGCAGTCGTGTTGCCAATGAACGTTGATGACATCTTCAGACCCTTCGGCGGTATATCGCACACAGCTGTCTTCACATTGTTCGGTATCCATTCGACAAAGTACGAGCTATTCTTGTTCTGCACCGCCAACATTTGCTCATCCACCTCCTTCATGGACATGCGACCACGAAAGACGGCAGCGACGGTCAGATAGCGACCATGACGCGGATCACAGGCGGCCATCATATTCTTGGCATCGAACATCTGTTGGGTCAACTCCGGCACGGTCAAGGCACGATACTGCTGCGATCCACGCGACGTTAGCGGCGCAAAGCCAGGCATAAAGAAATGCAGTCGCGGGAATGGAACCATATTCACAGCCAGCTTGCGCAGATCGGCATTCAGCTGGCCGGGGAAGCGCAGGCAGGTGGTCACACCGGACATGGTCAGCGAGACAAGATGATTGAGATCGCCATAGCTCGGATTCGATACCTTGAGTGTGCGGAAACAGATATCGTACAGCGCCTCATTATCGATGCAGTACGTCTCGTCTGTGTTCTCCACCAGCTGATGGATCGATAGCGTGGCATTGTACGGCTCCACAACCGTATCGGACACCTTGGGCGATGGCACCACCGAATACGTGTTCATTATACGATCCGGATACTCTTCGCGTATCTTCGAGATGAGCAGCGTACCCATGCCAGAGCCAGTGCCGCCACCCAGCGAGTGCGTCAGTTGAAAGCCCTAAAAACGGAACAGAAAAATATTTAAAAAAAAATATATTAATTTTTAATGAAAAAATCATTTAGTTTTTGTGATCAATAAAAATTATGAAACTTAGTTCATTTCTGCCTCTTCGTTAGGCAACTCCTTGGGAACTAGTTCCCTACACTCCCTAATTCGTCAGTCACTTTTACGACTTACCTGCAGACAATCGCAGTTCTCGCACTCCTTGCGCACCACATCGAGGACATTGTCAACCAGTTCGGCACCCTCTGTATAATGACCCTTGGCCCAGTTGTTGCCGGCGCCCGATTGCCCAAAGACAAAGTTATCGGGACGGAACAGCTGTCCATACGGACCCGAACGCACCGACTCCATAGTGCCGGGCTCCAGATCCAGAAGAATGGCGCGTGGCACATACTTGCCGCCCGAGGAACGACTCACAGCTTTATTGGAATGCAAAAACAAAACGAAAGCGAGCCGTGTGTCAGGCAAAGTGGCAGATGAGCAGATGAAGGGGAGTAACAGTAACACTTACCAGATGCCTCATTATAGTAGACACTGACACGTTCCAGCTGCAGATCGCTGTCACCGACATAAACGCCATGACTATCAATGCCATGCTCCTCCGAAATGATCTCCCAGAACTGAAATCAAGAAAACATCATTAGTCATTGCAGAAAAGAGGATGAAATTTAGAGCATTTCGTTTTCCATCAAATATTAATCGCAAATCTTGAATTTGAGCTGTCGCAAACTACTTCAAAATGTGTTTCTTGGTTTTATTTGACGAGTAAGTAGTACAATAATAATGATCGTGTTTATACACATTTAATGACTTTGGCCGGTGTCATCATAAAAAAGAGATATAAGAGCTACTGCAGCTATTTTTATGATACTTGTTAGGGTCTCAGATTTACTGCACAACAAGGGGGGAGCCAGAAAAAAAAACACACTGTGAAGTTCTGTGAAGATCGAGAAGACTTATGTTTAATTGTGTGTCTATATGTATTCTTGTCCATTTATGTTGTCTTGACTTTTAAGTAAGAGACTCCAAATTGAGTTTATGAGTTTTTAAAATAGTTCATTTCACAACCCAAGCGGAGAATATGAAATTGAAGTATAATTAACTATTTAAAGTTTTTAATAAATAGTCAAATTAAGTGTAGGGTATATGATACCGATCGAACTCTTAGCTGTAAACATAAATGATAAAAATAAAAATATTAATAAACATTTAGCATTCTCAATCTCAAACAGAACCCATATTAATTTTTTACTCAAGCTAACAGCTACTGCGCATATTTAATTTACAATGTGATAAGAGAGGTTCTTAACTTTAGATAGTCGCATTGCAAATTCTTATCATTTAGCTGAAGCTAAACTGTTAAACTGTTGGAGAATTTCAATAGATGTGCATATATATAGTATATATACATATATCACTAACTGCAGTCAGTCATCTGTCAACCGCTTGGCCGCATATTCTTGACTCTTGGCTATGCGTGACATTTGTCAAAAAGAATTAATAGCCAGCCAGCCATGTCAGAGTTCATGTTGCCAGCCGCAGAAGCCAACAACAACAAAAAATCTGAACAAATTATTAGGAAATTTCTTCTTTTTTTTATACTCTCTAACAGTAGGCACACAAAAAAAATATAGTAGAGGGGGAGAGAGAGCTATGGGACAGTTGGAAAAGTGAGACACATTGTGTTCGCTGTTGAGGCTGAAAATTTATGTTTAGTTTTAGCCGTAAGAGGTTTTTGGTAGATCTTCCAACCAACATGCCCTGATTTAGTGCTAAATTTAAAGAGCGAGAGAAAAAGAAAGAAAAAGAAGAAACGCGGCTGGCAACCGCACGCAATCAGAAATAGTTTTGGGATTTATATATATTTTCTTTTTAGTTGAATATACATATATATGTATATGTATTTCAGTGCAGCGTGTCGCGGCATGGGACATTTCCAAGTTGAGACTTCATTGGTACGCTCCTGGGGTGCAATGTGCAACCTTATGCAGGCGAAAGTGTTAAAAATAGCACTCGCTGCCTCGCGCTGCCGCGCGTTGTTGCACACAGATACAAATGCATGTGCTGAGTCATAGCTGAACTGCAGGCCAACGACCCAGGCGGCCACAGCTCGCAGTTACTAAATTAACCCAGCAGACGCCAGTTTTTGTAGACAGCATCGACAACATAATTAGAAGGCACACAGAAACATTCCATTTGCAGCTGAAGCAAATCTAATAGATACTTTCGTATCTCTTTTAGATACGAAAAGGCATTTCATTGATGTTGCTTATTGCGGAAGCGCGCTGCAAATGTTTTGCTGCGTTTAACAAAAAACCGATCACGCATTCTCCAATACTCGAATTCTCGGCGACTTTTGTCCAAACATGGAGAGCATTAGTTTTTCATTAACAAGATCGACAAAACATTAACATTAGCCATTCAAGCGAGACGCATAAATCGTCCAACTAAAGTACCGAAAAATTCCAATTCGAATCTACCCCAAAAATAAACACTAAACGGGCCGTCGGGGAAATAATAAAAATGTTATCGCTTCAAGTGGCTTCCCCTAGTTGCCCTTGCTCACTATTTGTCTTCCAGAATCCCAAGTTCTTTCACATTGTTGCTGTCTGTCGCATTGTTTCCCTTTGCCACTTGAACTTGCCCCGCGCGTGTGAGGCGATATTGTAGCTGGGCTCCGTTTTGGGGCCTGCTACGATGGCGTCTTGTGCATTTGCTTTTGTTTATTTGAAAGGCAGCTCAACTAGTTGCATGTATATTGTGTATGTCTACAATCTCCGCAAGATCATCAAATTTAATTGGAGTGTGGCCGTTGCAATTATGAAGCTTGCAGCAAAATGCAGCAGCAGCTCCAGCAGCAGCCACAACAATAAAGCGCAGTTTATATGCCGGACGAGAGCGTTTACAGCAAAACAAACAACGAAATCATCATGCAACCGACTTGGGGCAGCACAAAGCAACAAAAATAAATTAGCACACAAAACTGTTGAAGTGAAAAGTCGTTTTTCATGTCTCTTCTACACTTTTTTCTTCATCATCTTTCTCTCCTTATACCCAACGATCGCTTTACTTTCAACTCATTTTTCTTTCCTTTTTTTTTTTTTGGCTTTTTTCCATTGATGGAAAAATGGATGATAGTTGCGGGAAATTGCTTTTTTTCGGTTAACTGCAGTGATTGCTTGTGGAAATGGACACCAGAATGGGGAAGAGGAGTAGAAGGGGGTTGAGGTGTGCTATCTTAACCAAGTCCAGCTGTGTAGATTGGTTTTAGCTGCGTCATATGCCAGTATGCATTAGATTTGATATTACACATTGTGAGAACGCGAAGTGAGTCATAAAAATTAGTTTTGACTTATCAGCAGCACGATCTGACATCAAAGATAGAGTGAGAAACAGTTATAAGACGCAACTTCAAGAAAATTCGTATCGTTGGATATACCAAGGGCTATGCAATCTATCTACGGATATGCCATTAGTTTTGAGCGCACGAATTTAAAACAATTTTCATTGTCATGCTGCTTTGTTTTATCACTAATTGCTTAATTGTTTAACTAAATGTAAGATAAAAATGACTCAAGAAAACTTTTGAGACACATTTACAAGACAAAAATGATTCAGAAAATATTTCAAGAAAGAAAAAATAATTCTTTTATCCTCCTAATATTTCTTTGAAAGTAATTTCAAGCGTGTTCTGATTTAAATGATACACATTCTAAAGATATAAAACTAAGAATTTAATGAATTAAATTTAACAGTTATTGTCTCACTGCAAATTTAATTTTTTACCTAAAGCCAAAAATGAAAAGTCTAGAGAAAAAATGGTCTTAAATTATTTGCGAAGTTGCCATGTTGCTGCCACTTGCCACGCTGCCAAGTAACTTAAGAGACTTCCAATTAGTTGAAAAATGCCACGCCTCCTTTCTCGCTTCCCCTTCTAGAGCTTTTGAGCGCATGCGATCAGCTGCCGACTGCTGTAGACGCCCTCATTAAGTGTTGCATGTCTGGGTGGTGTTTGTGTGTGTGTTGCTTGCCCAAAACGCTATGTCTTACTGTCTATGCCACTTGAAATCACTCGGGCATGAACTTTTTGGAGATGTAGCCATCGTCTCAAGCACAGCAAGAAGTCTTCAAGTCCAGTCTGTGCACGTTTGATCGTCGTCAGCTTTAGCTATAGCTAGCCTTTCCGGCAGCCCTTGAAAAATATGCAAAAAATTGCATTTTCACATGATGACTGTCATTTGGGCACCCGCCCCCATCATCAACTCCAACCGAGCCTATCGAATGCATTTGCCTCTGTCGAGCAGCTGTTGAAATTGTTGTTCTCAAAGTCAGACGAGGGCGACAATAAATCTTTCACAAAAAAGAAAACAACTGCAAACAGACCTCAAGTTTGTTGACTTTATATGTTTGCTATATCAAATTATAATATTATGTATTGCTGATTATTTAAAATGCAAACGGAAACTAATATGCGGCCAGCCCCTATCCTGTAACTGTAGAAGGCAATCCTTCAATCTACTCTGTGTTCCTTATATACATATATATGCATATATACTATATGTATTGATACATTGTGAGTCATTTCCTTTGTGTTGCACTTGTGCGGTTTTTTGATTCAAAATTAAACATGTGGGTCTGGTTAGGTATGGGTTGAAGTGTATTGCCTCACATTTGAAGTGTCCACTCAGCTGTTATTCTTCGCTTTTTTATTATTATGTACAAACGTACTGCTCTTTCGCTGTCTCGCTGTCAAATCTCTTGGGGTAATGTGAAACCAACGGTTTGCTCAAATTACCAAGTCGGCTTCAACGACATCGTCGCCGTCGCCGTCGCCGTCGTCGTCTGCTTTAGATAAACACTCTGAGTATCTCATTCATGGACAAAGCGAAAAGTAAGTAAGCAGATATATACAAACGCTCCATAAAACCATTGCTATGCCAAATTTCTGAGAACTACAAACTGTTAGCGCTAAATTAAGCGTACCTACCTGCCCCCCAGGCTCCCCTCAGCGACACTCGTTTGTCGCCTTTCCCACAAATTGCGTACCTCAATTGAGTCATGAATATGAATGTGTTTAGAAATTATAACGAAAAAGTAAATAAAGTATGATTATCTTTTGCTTTTATTTAATTGTGCCTATAGTTTAATAATCGCTTTGATTCGGCTTTATCAGCATGCAACAACGTGACACACTTTCTGCTCAAACAGTCAAGCATTGACATTGATTTCCGATCGAAAAATACAAAACCGGTTACAATGTTGCCAAAAAAAAAGCCAAATAAGAAACACTGCAATCAGTAGCATGTTGCATGCAGGCTGGTTGTCGCTGTGGCACGTTCGTTATATCGTTGACTGCTGATTGCCTGTGCCCGATTGCAGTTGGTGGGCCATATTGATTAACTGACTGACGTTGCTGCATCATGTACTAAACCATATAATTGATCGGCTTCAGGGCAGCAGCACTAATTGTTGTGCATCGTTTTAATTGCAAGCATTTACAATTGATTAACTAGTTAAGTGATCGATAAAAGCTGATTAAAAAACCAGCAAAGGCAGATATTCGTATAAGCCATATGGTTATCGGAGTTTTGCTTGCTTTGAAGTTATATATATCTGAAGAAGCATCTGCGTATTACTCGTATACAATGTATAATCAGTTTAAGAATAAAGTTGAATAACATTTATTTCTTATATTTTTTGTACAAGTTCTTATATTATGGCATTAAATCTATATAAGTTAGTTAATTTCGTAAATCAAACCGCAAATATACATTAAAAAAACAGAAAAGTCATTTCTTAGCCTCATTAATCTATTTATATTTTTAATTATTTGGTTTCCACAATCGAAAACGCATTAAAATATTTTTTATAATTTTTCTTCTGTGCAAAGCAAATAACTTTAAATAATTTATTTCAGTTTGTAAGCTTGAAAGATCTATGTTATTACCCCTGTTTGTTACTCTCATGAATTGAAGTCGCCCTTTCGCTCTTTTTAAGCACCTTTTGCGGCTGGTCGAACCAACAAAGCGAAAAGATACAACCGCAATGATAATTCTATAAGGTTTTTGGCATTCGTAAAATGCAGCAACGAGAGAGAGAGATACAAAAGAAATGACGTTGAAACAATTGCAATAATGCCCCAGATTAAAGCAAGTAAAATTCCATCTCATTTATTTAAGGGGAGTCTCTTTGCCTCTCATTGCCTCGGGCTACTATAATCACAATTGCGAGTTGAAAGTTGGAGTCTTAAACAAAGGGCATATCGAGTGCCTGACAAGCCCAAACAAATTTCATTTTCTTCGCTACGTCGAGTCGGGTTTTTTTTTATTATTTTACTTTGCAGTTTTATTTGATTTAAAGCTTTTTTTCGCGTTGTAAATGTTTTTTTTTTATTCTTTTCTTTATGTTTATTCGTTGGCCAGTTTTTTTTAGCTGCTGTATTTTTTGCGTTAATTTTCTTTTTGCTTTAATTGCGCTGAATGTGCTGTAAAAGGCGGCGGCAACATTGTCTCTGAGTTTGTGATCAATTTGGAAACTCATTGAAAAACGTTTACGGGCAATGTGCATAAATTAGCTGCGCTTGCCAAAACCAAAACCCAATAAAACCAAAACCAAAAAAAAAAGTAACGAATAGCGTACAGAATGAAAAAAGTTTGAAGGAGACTTACCTTAGCGCCAATCTGGTTGCCGCACTGTCCAGCCTGCAGATGCACAATTTCTCTCATTTTGATTTATGGACTTTAATTTAACAATTTAACAATTTGTGAATGCGTGGGACGGCCAATAAGTCGTGTGCAGGCGTGGTCCTTTAAAGCTCAACCTGAATCTGAACCTCTCTCTGTGGATGTGTATGTATGTGGTGTGTGTGTGTGTGTCTGGTGTGTGTCTGTTGTGCACTGATTGATCCCACTTGTGTGTGAGTCTTGATATATAGAGGGGGAAAAGGCCGGAGCTGAACAACAAGAACGCGCTACTACTTAACCGCACAACGCACAAAACTCAACTGATCGCAGCGACAGCACTGACAAAGGCCTCAGAGTCGAGTCCCCAGTTTAAGTCCCAACCAACCCAACCCAACGATGACGATGACGATGGCAGCGACGTCGACGTTTACTTCGTTGCTTCGGCTGACTGGCAGACGTTGCCATAGAGCGAGACAGATGATCTCACACACACACACACACACACACATATATATATATATGTATATTCATGGCATGTTCTTTACATAGAAACTGTGGAGAATTTTTGGTTTCAGTCCAAGAAGTTTGCAAGAGTTTTTTAAGATAATAATTTCAAAGTATTTATAATTACTTGAATTACACTTTCGAATAGACAAAAATCTTCAATGCACTCTTATAAAAAAATGTTTTCTTAGAGTTGATCAAATGTGTATTCTTATACATAATGTTTAAGTTGCAAAAAAAAGTTCTGTACCTATTCGAATCACTTGCATTGTATGTCGTTTGTGGAAAGAGAGTCACAAAGTCATTGTGCTCATACAGTGGGGCTGAACGTTAAGTTCTGTAATCAGTTTGAGTTTTAAAACTTTAACAGAGGCAAAAATAAAGCTTATGATGTTGATAGCTGGTTAATCAAAGTAGTATTGAAATATTTTAAATATGAGTTAAGCCTAAGATCTTAATGGATAGAGGTTAAATATTCATGTTGCAGTATATTATGCTATGGCTTTTATTTTTTTCTTTGGTATATTTTAAAGATAGTTCTATACTTGTTCATGATCCTGCAGTTATACGGCAGCTATATGATATAGTGATCCGATCTGGCCGATTTTGACAAATTATCTAGTTTAGACGAACAGCCGGACATCATTATATCGATTTAGATCGTGAGCTGATCAAGAATATATATGTACTTAATTGGGTCGATTATGCTTCCTTTTATGCGTACGTATTTAATGACACTTTTTAAAAAATTGAAATTTGAACATAAATTGGATAAAAACACAAATTAAATCACATAAGGATTTGAAATATGGTTTGTAAAAACGAATGAGATGTTCACTGAGCCACAAGAAAGTCAGGCTAATATATATTTCTTTAAGTGCATGCGCTACCTAAAAATAAATGAATAAAAGAATTTCTTTCTAAACAACAATCTGATTATTCACACCTTTTTTTTTTGATACATGGTATTAGTTATATTTGTTAAGGCCATGCAGGGTATATTGAATAGATAGCAGCCGATTTTGACTTTATTTTTGTATGGTTTTTATTTTTTACTTTTACTTGTTTATTATGGCAGCTTCAATCACTCGAACACGACAGGCCAAATGCCAAAACAACATATATAACGAGGCGTCTATTTTGGTTTATCTACCCATGCATCATGAATGTGTATATGTGTGTATGCTTCTATCTAACTGCAACTGCATGAAACTGTAGATGAGTTCAGTATTTGTATCTTTAGATGTGTGTCTGTGTGTGTGTGTGTGTGCATGTGTGTGCATTAAGCTGTTCGCTTTTGCAGTTAAGCTGATGGCATCCCGCCGCCTTTTCCTGTTCTAAGTTCACAAATTTTCACGCTGTCAACTGCAGTGCCGCCGTTTTCACGTTTCTAATTTTATCAGTGCAACATGCACAGGTATGCAACTCACACACACAGACAGTTCTTTCTCTTCGTGTGTGTGTGTGTAGAAAAGTGTCGCCGCAGTCATTAGGAGCATTCTGATTTGGTTGTACACATGTTCTTGCTATCCATCTATTTTTGGCTGCACTTCGCTTCGTTTAGTGGCACTCGAGTTCTTTCCTTGGAAATCAATCAATGTCCCCGAACCGACTCGAATACTATTTTGGACAATTTGTAGTCGTTTTACTTTCTAATTACTTTCAAGTTGAAAGGCACGATGCTTTCTCAATTGCTTTTCACTGCAACCCGAAAAGCATGCATTAATTCAATGCACAGGAAAATATATTTTTGTGTGTGTTTGTCTAAATTTAAATATGTACACCACAGAATAATCTCAATATTTACGAGAATGAATAGTTATAAAATGTTATACATTTATTTTCAACATGCGCTACAAACTAAACACACAGTACAAATTGCTACCCGGTCCAGTTTTTGGGCCAAAACAAATAGCAGCAGCAACAGCAACCAATACTTTCACATTTTTCGTTTGCAAAATAAATGTGGACTGATGACATTTAATAAAACGGACGTAGCTTCAAAAAGCTGTTGGGGGTTAACATACGAGAATCAAATTAATACAAAATATTTTGTAACATCATTTGACAATGAATCTTAAACAATTCTTTCTTCATTTAAACTTCAGCATTCACTTGGCTAATACCCAGTTTAGCTGCTTCTATGCTTAATCCTTGAAGCTTTTAAGTTTTCTTTTGTGATTTTGTCTATTTTTTGTAACAACTGGAAACAAGTTAATGTTTTGGGCTTTAAAGTCTTTCCCCATTTTGTGTTTCGAAAACCAGCTACGCTTGTGTCAACAAGCGTACAAAAACAACAACACAACACACACACACACACGCACGCAACGTTGACTCGTCTGGCCTGCCTCAACTGTTGTTGTGTGTGTGTGTGTGTTTGGTCGAAACCAAAACGCCCCACAGGCAAAACCCAACCCAAAAATATACGTATGTATAAAACGTTTCACAAAAAGTAACAAATGTTTTTTTAGGATTTGTGTTTTGGGAATTTTTGCACTTGTGTAAATGTAACAACGTAACACACACACACGCACACACACATACACACACAATAACATACATACCGATAATATGGCGAAAAATTATACAAACATGTAATAAAAGGAAAATATATATAACAAAAAGATTTTCCATCAATTTGATGTCTGTGTTTTTAGTAACATTGACAACACTACAATAAGGCTTTGCCCATACTCCCCATTACGCAATTACTATTATAACTGATTGCTTGTGTTCAATTTTAATTTATTTTGTGGTCTCATCTTTGTGTTGTGTCGTTTTTAATACGTTTAATGCTTTGTCTTTCACATAACTACTTTTTTGTTGAATTAAAATACATTTTGCATAATTCGTTGGCGTTTTTTTTTTTGCAATTCGTGCTGCATTTTAATTGAATTGATTGATTTTTGCTGATATTGTTGATTGAAAAATAATATTGTTGTAAAAATCATAACGATATCGCCCACAGCCCGCCTCGTACACAATCTATCACACCTGGCCAGGCCACAATGGCAAAAGGCCCCCGTTTAGCCGTAACAAAAGCAGCACCTGTCCACATTTTCTATGCCTGTGTGCAGGCACACAAAAAAGGACAAAATATTGCTGCCATTTGTTGTGTGTGTGGCATACTTTGAGGCGCTTTGTTTGTACAGCAGAAAAGCTGCCACAGGCAGAAGCTCACACGAATGACAGCACATAACATATATAATAATTGTAAGCCCATTGAAATTGGCAAACAGACAGCTTGAACGGTTTGTGCCACAGAAGAACAGAATTGAAGAATACATTATTTATTGCTATGGCGGAGTATTGTACAGAACTTTGACGAAGTAAAGTTTCTTATAGCGATGAAGAGGTCCTAAGTCAAGTGTGCTTAGTTTTTAATATTTTTTAATTCTAATATTGATCCTGTGACTATTATTATTTTTAGAGTAAGAAAGTAAGGGTATTTCACTATGGAAATATGATTTTTTGGTTTTATTAATTAAATATTTTTTTTTTGGAATTTTTGTTGGCATTGTTTGACATTAAATCAAATTTGTTGCACGCATTATGTCTGTGTTGCAAGTTCTTTGCAAAGAACGCATTAAATTTCTAGCTGCATTTTTTTTTAAATTGTTTTCCCGTCAACTTTAAAAACTGTTAGACTAAATTTATGCAAGTAATTTTTCAGCAAAAAGGAGCTTTGGTTTTTTTTTTGTGTTGTTGTTGCTGCCAGAGTGTTGTGTGTGAACAGCTGTTGCACGTTGGCTGCAACAATAGTTTTTGCTGCCAATTAGTTGTAACACTAATTGCAGTAAAAAAGTGCCGCAATTATGCAACACTGGATAACAAGGAACATGCAACAACTACAAGCAACAAGCTACACATTAAATGGCCATTTAATTGATGCTTATACGCCGCGTAAAACAAACCCCTCCTCCTCCCTCTCCCTCTGTGACAGCTCTTAGGTAATTTCGTCGCAGTAATTTCAATAAATCTTGCCGAAAAAACAAAAACAAAATATTAGCATAATAAAATCGCGAGAGCCAAAGAGAAGGGTCAATATTGCCACACACACTTGCATAAGTAGGCGAACACAAGTTAAAGGACGAAAGTCCTTTGAACACATTGGCACATTTACACACAGAGAGCGTTCGGGGCTCCCAAAAATTTATGAGAGCAACAAGCGGCTGTCGAATACGACGACATCCGGATATAGTCCTAAACCTAAATACGCATAATTTGGACCCTTAGGTGGGGGGGGGGGGGATGAAGCGTGTGTGACATGGGCGGGTGGGCGTGTCAATGGGGCACGGCCACCGCGCATCGATCAGCAATAAAAATTCAAATTTTGCCAAGAACGGCACAAAATATATATCACCAAAAATACTAGGCACATGTTCTTTGTAAATGCTCTCGGGGGGAAGAGTATATTGACTAAGTTGCGAGGCTTGTAACTTGGTTAATGGAGGAGCAAGCTAAAACGTTAAAAATGAATGCATTTAAGAAAGTTATTAATGTATTAATATATATAATAACAAGAGATATTTAAATGAAACCATAACAAAGTAAAGTAATAAATTCCATTGAAATTTATTTTAACATTTCTATTGAAATTTATTAGAAGCTATTTGGTTTTATTTTGGTTTGAACGTATTTTAAAGATCCTGATAAATGAATAAACACACAAATTTGTATATATATATTTTGTATTTTTTATTTCCTTCAACAAAACATTTTCAAAAGATAACCCCAAAATTATTGACATTTTCTGAAGTCACGTTGTATTTATAATAATTGTTTAGATCATTATTTTATTTTATAATTGCACATTAGATAAGTTGGCAAAAAAAAAATATTTTTAAAAACATTATTCAATTTTTAAAAAAATTATTAAAAATATTTTTAAAATTTATTTTTTTTCTGACAAGTGTATTACTAATTCGACTTACCTTTGCAGTTATCATGCCTTCTGCTTGCTTTCTATTGAGCATTCTGGAATATGGACAATACTGTTATTCTGTATATATTCCGATACACATGGCTGTAATACACATTTACATTTCATCTTTTTTTGGACGGGGAGGGAAAGGTGGAAGTTTGGTCGACGTTTTTTGGTTTCGGAGCGCAGCTCGTTTCACATTTTTGCCAATTGGCCAACAAGTGTTGCCAAATTGCGTTGCGGTTGCTGCTCATAAATAACGGTACTTTTGTCATTTATACACATAAATTGCAGCACACGCTGAAACGCGAAAAAAAACAACAAGAACAAGAACAACGGCGTCTGTAAGCCAATGCAGGCAAAAACTGGCCCAAACACAGAGAGTGTGTGTGAGAGAGAGAGAGAGGCAGTGTCCCACATCCATCCAACATCCAATGCTACATCCAAAACCGAATCCGAGTGTTGCTGCTAAAAAACGTGGCCATCGCGATGGCATAGGCCTTATCCTTAACGTGCTCTGTTCGGCCCACACTAACGACATTGCCGATGGTGACACCACGCAGCTGTCGTTTGCCATTTGCCAATAATTGTTTAATATGCGGGCGCATAAAGGCCGCCAAGGACTGGTCATAAAAAAATAAACAACAACAACAGCAGCAACCGAAAGCATTGCTAAGGCAGCCATAGTAAAAGGCCAAAGTGTGCTGCCGGGCCAAAGTCGTCGCACCACCAATGAGTAGCCTAAGCAAAGCAATCGCTTCAAGGCACACGTGTGTTGTGTGTCCAGTGTCCTGTTTCCGGTTGTCCCTTTGCCCTGTGGTTGACTCAACAGCAGACGAGAGACGTAGAATGAGAGAGATGAGACAGCTGTGTATCGTTGACTGTGGCTTTGGCCATTGCTTGCAGCCGGCTCAAGTAGCAAGTGGCAGCAGCTGCTGTTCGAAGCAGAAACTTTGTCATAGTCGGATGGCAGGTTTCATTTCATTTGGGAAATTTGGAATTTTGCTACACATAAATAATTAAATATTATATGTTGATCAAACACGAGCGAGAGAAAAAGTGGAATCGTGTTTGGCATATAGCTTTTTGAATGATGTCTGGGAAAGCTGTAACAACTGTCGATATTGAAAATTGATAGTTTCACAAACGATCAATTGTTTCTTTTTTAAGCTTTTCATAGCATACTTTTTTGGTTTTCAATAATATTTTATGCTATTAATTCACGAATTAAAATTTCGCGATTAACCTCATTCGTTCAATTTGATTTACTTAACAATATATATGCTAAAGCTTTAAGTTTGACTTAGATTAAAGCTTCTATGCTTTCCATTAAAAGAAAGCACATACATACACATAAGTTTATGAGCACAATTGCTCTTCTAATTTTGTATACGCTGAAAAATTATTGAAACATCAGCTGCAGCTGCGTCGCCGGCGTTCGAAATTGAGCTAAATGAAACGGAAGTTTTAAAACAAAAAAACTAATTGAGCAGCGAACAATGCCAAAAACGTTGATGCTTATTGGCAATTTCGATTGTACCGCCTGAAAGTATGCAACATATTTTTGCTGCTGCTGCTGCTACTGCTTTCTCCCAGTCGGGCTGTTGACTTCGCAGCGGCGTCGACGCTTTCGTTGCCGCACATGCTGACTGCAGTTAATTACAAAACTGTCAAATCCAAAAGGTGCCACGAATCAACGGGGCCAACGAAAAACGAACGTACGAACGAATGAAACGAAGCAGGCAAACAAACAACGCCAGCTACCACACACATATACATGTACGTAAACTGGCATGCCAGCAACAGCAGCCAGTCAGCCATTTCAAATACACACACACACACATGCACAGTCAAATAGGCAGATCAGCCAACAGCTGCAAACGTATGCGAAATGCTCACAATAAAAACACACACACACACACACAAAAAGCAAACAAAACAACGTACGCAAGAGAAAGAGGGAGAAAGACGCAAGTGCATTGTGTGAACTTTTTGATGTGTGTGTGTGTTGGTATTTGTGTTGGATATATAATTTTGTTGTACTGTACGTTGTATTAAATGATGTCAACAACAGCCGCCCAACTGAGCTGAGCAGAGCGTCGCAGTTGCCTTCAGCATCGATGGCCTGAGCCAAATCGAATTTAATTGCATTGCCGCACGTTGGGCATTTAATTAATTTTTGCTAGGCGACTACTGCTGCAGCTGCAGCCAAAACACATACAAACACACACACAACACCCACTAAACAAACTAACCTTAAACCAACAACAACAACAATAACCACAGCAAACAGTTGCAACAGTCGACAGTCGAAGCTTGGACAGGGCAACATCAAACGTCACGCACAGGTGCAATGTAATTAGCACGAACCGACAGAGCAACCCAACAGTCGCCAGCAGCTAGCAACAGCAACAGCAGAAACAATAACAACAACAACTTGAATAGTAACAGCAGCAGCAGCAGCAAAGGGGGCAAAGGGCAATGCGGTGGCATGTGCGGCACATAAAAACAAAAGCAAGCAAAACCTTTAAGCCCAAATGCATACAAGCAACCGAGCACCAAGAGCAACAGCAACAACTGCACGATTAGCAGTTGCTTGAAATGTTTAAAATTGTTAATACTCTATAAAATATGACGAAATAGCAATGCTGTAAAAACTTTTGTGGAATAAGGAAACGATTTTTATAACAAAAAATAAAGTTGCAAAACATTTTGTTTTGCCAAAATCGAATTACAAAATTTCTTTTGAAATTTTTAATTTAATCTAGAAGAATAATGAAACGGTATTAAGCAAGATAACTGAGTTGGAAAGATAAAAGAGTATTCAAAAATATATATATATTATGTTATATATATATTATTTTAATGTTCATTAAGTTTAGTAATGGTGTAAAGAGGAAGAAAGGAAGATAGGTAAATACAAAATATATTTTAATTTTTTTTTAATTTCTTAATATTTCATGTTAATGAATTAAGCAAAATTACTGAGTTGGAAAGATAAAAGAGTATTCAAAAATATATATATATATTATTTTATATATATATAATTTTAATGTTTATTAAGTTTAGTAATGGTGTAAAGAGGAAGAAAGGAAGATAGACAAATACAAATTATTTCTTACTTTGTTTTTAATTTCTTAATATTTCATGTTAATGAATTAAGCAAGATTACTGAGTTGCAAAGATAACAGAGTATTCAAATATATATATATATATATATATATAAAATAATTGTTCGTGTTTTTGATCGCAAGTGTTACCAACTTAATATCATAGCTGTTGTACTCCCAACACGTTTAGTCACAAAAAAAAGGGCAGGCAGCAAGTACAAGTTCAATGTGGAGTCGGCGAAAGGAACGAATGGAGCCCGTTTGGTCGTTGCTCGGCTGGCAGCGTTTTAATAGCTTTGAAATTCCAATGGCAGCTGTGGCGCCATTCGCTATCCGCCCAGCGCCCAAAAAATGTGCAAAGGAAGTGGCAAGGAGCCAAAACGAAAAAACTGAGGGGCGCGTGGGCTTTAGGGGCAACTGGTCGATGGCGGCAAAGTCGTCGAACATTTCGAAAAATTATTGGAAATTTTTTAATTTTTCTTTTGTAAATGCGCGCTTGAAGCACGCGATGTTGCAACAACACCAAACAAAAAATAACTGTTGCAACAGCTGCTCAAAGCGATTGTTGTTGTTGTTGTTGCTGCTGTTTTTATTGATATTAGCTATGCATGCGCCATGGCCGCCAGCAACTGCCATTTTGTTTATGACGTCGACGATGCAACCAGCTGAGGAAACCATGCAACACGACGGCCAAAGCGGGGCAAGTGTAAAAATAAGGGGGGTGGGCACGAAGGGCTGGGTGCGAATGCCGCGCCACGATGGTGACAAAACTAGCACCATTCGCGTTTGGTGGCAATGCCGGAGGCAGCTGCACCGGTTGCTCCCTTCCCTCCTCTTCCTATTGCCCTCCTCTCCTACACTTTTCTATACTATCTCTCGTCGCCTCTGGCTGGTATCTGGCTGCCAATGCCAAAGCAACTTTATGCGCATTTTTGATACTCACATTGGCAGCATTAAGTTGCGTTGTTGCTTCGGTTGATGTTGCTGCTGTTGCTGTTGCATGCAAGTTCGTTTCTCTCCGTGTGTGTGGCACATTCGTGGATTGTTGATAGGGTAATTGATAACGTTATGAATCGTGCTTCATATAGCTGCAAAAAATTGACTTTTAAGTAGCTTTAAGCTTAACTAGGGAAATGTGCAGGAAAAGGGATTAGGATTTGCAGCTTGAACTTTTTACAGAATTTTCAAACATATCAAAGGGTATGAAACACGAAATCAGGATGCTTCGAACATATCAAATTTATTTGATCACAAAAATTCATCATTCTTTTTATGTTTGAAACTCAAGTAACCGAAAACAATATTCCAAATGCGGCACTAAACTATGATATAGTGTCTCTATGGCTTTTATGAGCATGCTGAACTTAAGCTTCAGTTCTCCTAGTCCTGCCCCCAACATCCTAAGCCCTGCTTTACCGCCCCACGTAGTTGTTGGCTGAAAACAATTTCATGGAAGTAGCGGCTTTTGTTGGTATTTCTTCGTTTTTTATGATTGCCTGCCACAACTTTTTCGCCATCGATATTGGTGGCAGCGACGCTGCTTGTGGTTGCAACTCCAACCCGACACAACAACAACACTAACTCCAGAGTACAGCGGCGCTGTTGTTGTTTGGATGGATTTTGCACATCGTTTATCTTAGAGGACGGCAAACGTTGTTGGCTCTTGCTGTTGTTGTTGCGTCACAGCTGCCGCTAGCGAACGGAAATGGCGTTAATGTTGCAACTGTAGCAAGAACAGCAGTAGCAAGAGTAGCAACAGCCAAATGCAGCATGCAGCATGCAGCCAAACGGCCACAGCAGCTGCCAATGAGCGAGAACTTAATCTTGGGGATTTAACACTTTCGATATATCTTGGCCGCCGTTGCTGTCTTCTTGTGTGCTTTCCTTCTTGCTGCCGCTGTTGCTGCTGCTGCTGCTGCTCGGAAATGTATTGGCGGCCATTATCGGTTGAGCTGCCATTTTGTTTATTTTTATGACCAAGTTATGGGAATGAAACGCGTTCGGCTTTGGCTCAAATTTCATCAGTCGTTGCGTTTTTAAAGTGATAAAAATACATTTGCAAGTAAGTGCACTATGTTTGTGTGTCTGTGTGTGTTTGTGTGTCTGATACAAGCTATAACTAAAGCCTAAGTGAGCGTGTCGGAATTTAGAGGCCCGCCGTGCCAGCCTGGATTGAGTCAAACTGTTCGTTTTTGAGCAATCGATAGACACCATCGCGATTCAAATAGTAAATGGGATCCTTGATTGTGTCCAGATTGTAACCCTCTGAGGCAAGTTCACGTTTCTTCATTTTAAAGGTGGCCGTGCGCGGAATCTCATCGAGCAATCGTATGAAAAGGGGACGTGCATAGGGCGGCAGACTGCCACGTATCACAATCGACAGATATTCAATGTCCACCTTACGTGTGGGATCCACAATGGCAGCCATGCCAGCTTTGCCCTCGACATGTGGTACCTGCAAATGGTAAAGCAAGGGATTTCGATTAAAAGTATTTCAAGTATGCAGACAGCAACACTTCAAACAGCAACAGTTGTTGCTAATTTAATCAGCATTCCCCACTACAAAAGCTCACTTTGTTCAAGTTTATTTATAAGTTTGACATTTGCTAGCCAATCGAGAGTATGTTGAGGCTTACCTGGACGCCGTAGACGACGCAATCACTGAGACGAATGCAATTGGTGATGATGGCCTCCACCTCTTGGGTGGCAACATTCTCGCCGCGCCAACGGAACGTGTCTCCCGTGCGATCCTTAAAGTAGAAATAGCCCAAAATATCACAGACAACCATGTCGCCAGAGTTGAAATAGCAATCTCCATTGGAGTAGACATTGCGTAGTAGTTTCTTCTCGGAGGCATCTTTATCAGCATAGCCATGGAAAGCGCTTACCGCTCGCCGTGCAACCACCTGACCCACCAGTAGACCAACCTCGCCGGGAGCACAACGCGTGCAATGGCCCTTGGCATCGCGGAGCGGTTCACCCGTCAGCTCATCACAGCGAAGTATTTGAACCGGATAGAGATTGCGGCCAAAGACGGGAACGAATCCAATTGCACCGATACGATTTGTGATATTGATGAGATTGGAATTGCCCTCAGTGGCGCCATAGATCTCCCCAATACTGGGAATACCGAAGCGTGCAACAAACTGGGTCCAGATCTGAGGCCGCAGACCATTGCCATACATCATGCGCAGATTATGAAGTGGCTTGTCCTGATCCTGTTTATAGGGTGTGGCAAGAAGATAGCGACACAGCTCACCTATATACTGTGCCACCGTGCAGTTGTGCTTGCAACAATCACTCCAGAAATTCGAGGCTGAGAACTTCTTGCGTAGTACCACTGTACTGCCATTGAGCAGAGCATTACCCACACCCACAATGCCACCAGCTGTGTGATAAAGTGGCAAGGGATTATAGACGACATCCTCTCTATACAGACGCAGCATATAGAAAGTTCCCGCTGACATGAACAGAAATCGCAGATTCGTTATCACAGCTGCCTTGGGCAATCCGGTAGTACCAGACGTATAAACATAGAGTAACTTATCCTTTGCCGAACACTCCTGACTACCATCTAGGGGCAGTGGCTTTTCCACCTCGAGTGCACTGCAAAGCTCAACGGCTTGGGGCAACAACTGATGGCCTTCCACATCGGTGTACTGGTAGATATCCAGTTCAAGTTTTGGCAGCGCCGTCAGCACATCAGCAAACTCGCTGCCCACAATCAAGGCACAAGCTCTGGCTATGCGGATGCAGTGCAGCAACGATTCGCCACGCAAATGTGAATTGATCAATGCTGTTATCACGCCCAGCTGACTCAGACCCAGCCAGATGCATGGGTACTCCACTCGGGTCTCCATGAGCAGTGCAACGCAGTCGCCACGTTTAAGGCCACGCTGCTGAAAGTATCCTGCCACACGCTGGCTCAAGAGTAAAGCATCCCTAAAACTCAAACGACGATCATCCATTATGAAGCATATCTTGTCGGGTTGCCGGCGTGCTTGCTCCTGAAAGCAATGTGCCACTGTGCACCCTTTGCGATCCTTGCGCAGCAGATACAAATTTAAGGCCACAAAGCGATGAAGGGCCCTAAAAGAGGGAGATGATTAGCAAATAAAACAGATTAAGCTTATCGACTAATGCAAAAGTTTGCACAATCGCAAATTCCATTTATAAGCTTCAATGGTTTGTAATCTAATTCGATTACTTTCCACACTTTGTGTTGGCAAAGAGTCAAAGCAAAGCGAATCTGCTTAAGCAATTTCATACACATGACTTAACTATGTCTTGCTACTTACATGAGATCCCTGCGGCAGGTCATTACAAAAGCAAAGACATTTGTGGGATTGCGCAACATTAGGGCCAAAAGAGCGCCAAGCATTAGGCTGGCTAAAGTGCTTTGGTAGCAATATAAACTAAATATAATGGTGCCCACCATCCCAATGCCGAGGCGTGTGGCAAGCTTTTGTTTTAGATTGAGAACCAGCAGAATCTCCATTTTCTTCTCGTCCTCGTTGTCCTTTCGAACTGGTTGCTGTTTGGACTCGCTCACTTAAGTAGAAGATACGTTTTCATTATTGTTGTAGTAGTATATAGTATAGTTTGTTAGATCTTATTGTATTTTGAAATCTAACTCAATGTCGATGTGTTCCTCGCCGTTTCAACCGACTCACACTGACTGAGTAACACCGTTAGACATTTCACACCTACCTACTCATATGTATCCAAACATTCGCCGCTCTTATCAGCACCGTTTGATACGGTTTTTATGCGCCAAGCATTACAGCACTCAATGTGTGTGCGAGTGTGTGTGTGTGTGTTTGCACTCAAACACTATCAACACTATGAGTAATAAACATGCTCTAGGCATAGCTGTAGAGAGACCCTCATATTTTTTGGGGGTACTCCAGGGAGGTTTACAATAAGCGGCCAGTTGTTAAGTAAAGCAAATCAAAAGCTTTGTGCTACTTCATGGCGTGAAAAGTTACCTACAGTACAGTGAAACTGCCTACGGAGTACAGAACATAAAGAAGGTAGCTCGAAAAAAAATATTTTTATACGATAAAACACTACAGTAATGCTATTAAATGTGATTTTATATAGTTCTATGTTGATTTTGTTTTTTGATTTATTTATTAACTGTCTAACATTAGTTTCTGAAGTGCTTATGACCTGATTGTGAAACCGAGTCTTCTCTTATGTCACAGTTGCTTCTGTTGTGAAAGTTATCTGCCGTAAATGATATTCTATTCTCAATTGATCTTCAACGAATTGTGGAGCACAGAAACTAATAGCATAATTGAATAACAACTGTTCATTGTTCGTTGTCTTTTTATTTCCAAAGAACGTGATTTCGTGAATGTAGTTTAAATGAAAATAAATTTGTAATGAATATAAAATATTTTTCAAATATTCATATTCAATAACTTGCTTAACGGGAAACGGCCTTGGGGTTAATCAACTTATTGAATTTGCAAATTAATGACCTAATCACTTAGCAATAGGCCCAAAAACTCTGATTGTGTTGAACCAGTCCCGACTCCCACAGCTGATATCACAGTCTGGCACTTTGCCTTGCAATGCCTTGCAAACATCAACAAAAACAAATACGTAATAAAAAATTGTAGGGAAAACAGCTGTTCGTGCATATGTGATTTTTGATAGCATTAAACAAAGGTGTTTTGGGTTAATATATATTATATTCTCTCAGTTAGATATAAACGCGATTTACTTAATTTTTAAATAATTGCTGCTTAAGTTGTTATCTGTACAAACCATGTCAACATTAATGCGGGTTATCATGTGATAAGAACAACACCAATAACAAAATAGAAAACTAGCAACAGGCGCTTGACAAAGTTCATTGCTCATGTTGCGATGCCATTTGTGGCAGCCACTGCACAGTGGGACAGAAGTGATTGTTGAAGCGTATACTTAAATCAATTTATTAAATGTAACTTTTTGTTTTCTATAACCAAACAAGTTTTAAAATGTGCCATTGAGGTAGGTTAAATATACATTATATATATATATTTATTTTTTAATTTTTTATGCATTCAAAAATGTATTCTATATATATATTATTATATATTATAATTCAACGATCTTGCACAAACACCAGAATCATATTTTTGATAAGTGTTTTTTAATTATCTTTGATTCCACCGTGCGCTGTTGTACCACTTAAAATGCGCGTCGAGCATAAATATGAATGGGTTTTTTCGCAGTACATATTGTACATACATATATTTATGATACGAAGAATCGTAGGGGGGACCTTGACTTATTTCGTATGCAACGCACAAAACATTAAGCGCTTCTACACGCGTTCTCAGTTGGCTTGGCTAACTCGGACTTGGTTTAGTTTGCTTTGCGCGCTGTGGCTTGTGTATGTAAGTAACTGATTGTTGATTACGTGGGCCTGACACTGACTTTGGATTTGACATTGTTGCTATATTGTATGCAATTATATATACACATCCACTCAGCTGTCTGTCATGCAGCCAATTCACTTTTTTTGTACAGCTGCCAATGCAGTTTTGAACGTTAGTTCAAGTTCTCGCATGTTATCGCATTTATTCCATCATCAATTGACTGACATACTTTTTACACAATTCACGTCACAGCAGCAATAAGTAGCAAAGACCGAAGAGATGTTGTTCTAATCGACAGCAACAACTAATAACAACTGAGCATTTTCTGCCGGCTCTGTTAATTATCAGTCATTAAACAGCCAGCTGACTGTGAGCGAGCGTAGAACAACTCTCAGAGAGAGGGAGAGCGTTAGAAGCATGCTCTAGCGATCGTTATGCCACTTGGAGAAGAAGCAGGTTCGTTTCAGGTTCATCGATTGTTAATTGTTGTTGTGATTAAATGAAAATGCTTTGAATAAAGTGTATGTTTCCTCTTATCATAAACTTTTTATAGTATATAGTAGATAAGATCATATGCTATTAGCGCACAGAATAATTATTTAGTAAGTTACGCTTTTAATGTATTCTCTCTAACCTTTGTCTGGCAATAACATTTAACAAGCTGTTAAGAAACACAACTTCCAATTTGTTTTTTAATTACGCACACTCCTGTCCCATAGCCAAACACAATGAAAACAAAGAAAAACAAATTCGCCGCACCAAAAATATGAAAAAATAAATAAACTGCCAATGCTAAAATAAATTAACATAAAGCCGGGCAAAGCAAACGCGGCAGCTGCGCAGTTAACGTCGCAGTCGTCGGGTCGTAGCTGTCAAATGCCAGCAGGCGAAAAGAATATAAAAAAAGTATGTGCATACTTTCAGGCGTGGCGTGTATAAAAAATGTGCGCATACTTTTTGGCAGCTTTTTGAGTTATAGACGGTGAGTAGCGAGAAAGCGACTGAGTGTGTGTGAGAGTGCGAGTGAACAGTTAGTTTGATTGTGTGTGTGGGAGTGTGCCTGTAATTGACACATGTTACGCGCACAAAAGCGACAACGGCAACTTGTGCACTAACTGCGCCTCTGTTTCAAATTCCCCGCTCCCCCACAGCTGCTCCCTCTCTCTCTTTCTCGTTCCAGTCAAATCGTTATTATCGACAATGGCGCCGCCAAAAACACACACACACACACACACGCACATATGTTATTCACTGCTTCTACTGCTGCTGCACAGCCTTCAAGTGCAGGCAACCTCAGTCAACTTTGTTTGTTGCCGGCAAAAACAAAAAACACACACACACAGTGAGAGAGAGCAAGAGGGATTGGGGTAGGGGGGGAAAGGGAGAGAATGCTACACACAGAAGCCACTTGCTTGCGTGCTTGCTGATAACGTTAACGTCAGCTGTGCGGCACTTTTGCATGGTCGTAGCAAGTAGGCTGAAATGATGGGTGTGGGTGGGTGGTGTGGTGTGGTGTGGTGTTGTGCGGTTCGGGGCCACACGTGAGTTGGCCCCAGACTTGTGAGTCGGGCGCAGGCAAGCGTCAAACGTTTGTACCTTGCCCCTCCCGCCTTGCCAACAAACTCATATGGGGCCTCCCTTAGGCGACAGCGTGAATCCAACCACGCACCACCCTCTCTCTCTCTCTCTCTCTCTGTCTGTCTCTTTCTCGCTGAGTTGCTGCTGCTGCTGTGTTTGGCATTTGTTTGTGTTGTCAACAAAAGTTTCTTTGAAATCAGTAACAGATGTCGATTGAAATGGCACAATTGCTGCTCGCGTCGCTGCCCACGTCGACTGCTGTGAGCAGCTGGCGGCTGTTGTTGTTGCTGTTGCTGTTGCTGGTGGTACTGCTACTGCTTCTGCTGGTGGCTGCCACTTATGATGAATATTTTTGTGGCAGACACACACACACACATACACAAAGCGAGAGAGTACCAGACATCGCACAATGTGCTCGCTAGTTGCTCTGGCATTTTAATTAAAATCTTTCGTTTTCAAGTTTTACGTTTTTAATGTTAATGCAATTTACCCAATCGAAGCCCAAAGACAATAAGATTGCGGCCTTTATTGTTGCTAGCCATTGAAAAAGTTGTTGTTCCGAGCGGGTATATTTGTACTAGACATGTGATATGCCAAAGCTACACAGAGGGATTTTAAGCACAGTTGAACAATTTTGAAAATGTCCTTTTTCTGTTTTTTTTTGATAAAGTCAACAATTTGTGAGTGGAGCTTTGAGATACCCTGTTTATATATTCTGATCTTGAATTAAGTTTATCGATTCTTTAATCCATTAGGGATATAAGAACTTCTTTTGCAGTATAAAATACTAAAATTAAGTACGAAAAGTCTTAATATAAGTGAAAACAATCTTGAATCAAGTGAAACTTTACTTATACGAAGTAAACCTTACCAGAATGAAATAAAACTCTACTCTAAAAATCTACTCTAACTCCAGTTTAACTCCACTTTAAAACTCTTACTGAGTTAAGAAAAGCTCTACTTGAATTAAGATCAATATTCTCGACTTAAGCAATGTTATTTTAGAGGAAAAATCAATCAATCAATATTTGATATCGTTTTTCATAAACTATTCCACTTAAAACTCAAGAAAGACTCGTAATACATGTTTGAATTCTTTCAACTTTAAAGTACTCAGCGTATAGGGTATACGAAAGCACATCAGTTTAACAAATGTTATTACCTTCATTGTATGATATGAAAGGGGATATAACGTGCTGTTATTGCCGTTGACAACATGTCCATGTCTGTGGCTGGCTGCGCAGAGCTGAGCTAAGCTCTGGCTGCTGGCGATAACAAACGATAACTGCATGTTAAATAGAAGCTAACGAACGGGAAGGACAGCAAGCAGTTGTGTGTTGCAGGACGAAATGTGCGGGGAAGTGAGGTCTAGTCAGGAACAAACGATACGTCAGCATATGCTGCTGTTAGGCCAGAAGGATGAGCAACCAAGGAAGCGGATGCTGATGCTTCTGTTTGCCTGGACATGCAGCTATTTGAATATGCAATTCCTTTATGTCCCTTTCTTCACTCTCTGTAGTCGTGGCTGGCTTTAGGAAATCACTCAGGTAGCAAAATGCCATCATCATCATCAGCAGCAACATCATGATGATGGGGAACAAGGCCAACCCCCAACCTCTAAGACCCAAGTCCAGTGAAGGGTTGCAAAAAAGCGCACAGCAGTTGCAGACAAAAGCAAAGTTAAGGCAAGCTGATCCTGAAGTGTCTACAAATATGTGTGTATGTGTGTGTGTGTGTGTGGCAGCCACAATCGCTTGTGTCCGTGTATGTGTGCAACAAATGCTGTGGACGCCCCTAGGCGAGGCAGAGCACTAACGAGCTTTTGCTTGCTTGCTTGCTGGCAATGCGACAGCAGCAGGTGTGCCAAACACACACACACACACACGTTCTAACACACTCGCACATGGCACAGCTGAGTGACGATAATTGAAATTTCATCACAGTAGTTTGTGGTTTTGTAGCACACAAACACGCACGCCCACACACACACAGAAGCAAACTCACACACCCCTGCACTCACTAATGCGCAAATCATGGCTGTGCAGTTTTGTGTTGCCTGCTTTTAGGCTGCAGTCCTCCGGGAATAGATGAAATCGAATTTGTTGCAATCAGTTTTACTTCCATTTTTGTTGTTTTTTTTTTTTTGGTTTAAAACACTTTATTTCTTGGGTTTCTTTTAGCCTTTTCTTTGTGGTTGTAACATTTGCTTTTTTTGTGCATTTGCTTTTGGTTTTCTTTTGCCTTTTTTTATAGATAAAGTACATTTAAATATGATGTGAGTTTGTTTAGAAATACAATAAATACTAATTAATAAATTAAATGGTACATACATTTATGCATTATCAATAAATAAGATAGCAATAATAATAGTTCACAATAAATATAATATATATATTTTATAGATAATAATAATACAGAATAAAAACTACTATGTTCAGTTTTTTTTTTTTGGGCTGGTTCCTAAATACTACTTACAGCTTTTATTATATTTTATTTTTTTCATTTGCGTTTAATATAGATATTTTTAATAAACTATCTTCCATGTGGTGCAAATGAAATTGTTTTTTATCTATTTATTTTTAAGTGCTCACACAATTTATAATTTAATTATTAGATTTTTGTATATTTTGTTTTGTTTCTTCTTTTAATTTTGGGTGCTGAAATGCAAAAAGGAATTGAGTTTCGAATTACATTTCTATATTTTACGTTTTACTTGAAGTAGTATCTTTAAGTGTGCATTTAGAAAACTAGTTGGATAATGCTGACAATGTCTCTTTAGGCATTATCATGTTTTTGGTTAAGGTTTTCTTTAGTTGAACTGCATAATTATACATACATACACATATATAGTTTAGTTTAGTTTAGTTTGGGTTTAGTTTTAATAATATAAATGGTATTCATTATCATATTATGTATCGCTTCGTTCCGTTTAATTTGACTAGCCCAAGTACTTCTTTTTGGGTTTCATCATGCGAATGCGTCATTTGGAGCCCAGTCCATTTGGCACCAGCGCACTGGGCGTCCCAGCACTGACGGCCGCACCACCGCCAACCACATTAACACCTACGGCAGCCGAGACAGCACCTGCCACAGCAGCGGCAGCAGCTGCTTCACGTGCACCGGCAGCAGCTACCTGTAGGTGAGCGGATGCGGCAGCTGCCACCGCTGCGGCTGCTGCTGTGGGCGTGGGCGGTGATCGGGTGGAAATGGCACTTCGCAATCCACTGGCGTTCGCTGAGTGTTGCAGGTGCTTGGCACTCAGCTCGGTGGCACGCGAGTTGCCGCAAACCTTTACAGAAACGGGGTGAACAGAAAGGGTGTGTCAATTAGTCAAAAGTTGTGGCATGTGGCAGTTGTGGAAAAGTTTTGCTCGTTGTACACACCTGGTGATGGTTATCCCAATCCCTGTATTGACACGAGGCGCTGCAATAGCGCGCCATGTTGCAACCGGAGCAGGTTTCGGTTGCCTTGCGGCCGCAATTCCAGCATTGCTGTTGCAAATTGCTGCCCTGTAAACGAATACGATTTGGTATCTCTCAAAAAACCTTCAAGAATGAAATATATCGAAACATTTTGAATTCAACTTACATTCTGTGCACTGGTTATGGATGGTGACTTGTTGTCCAGATCGCGTTCACCACTTGAATGCCGACTCATCTCCATGAAGAATTTTTCCATGCGCAGCCGCTCCTGGGTCATGATCTCGGCGGCACGTGTCTCGGCGGCAACAACAGCACGTTGTATCTCAATGACGGCCTGTCGCTTGACCTTTGCAAACGGAATAATCAAATAGATTGTTGCTGGCAAAAGGGTTTCAGTCTAGTTAACACAAACCTGGGTAACAGCATCCTCGGCATTTCGCTTGAACTCGGCAACCTTCTCCTCGGTTTGTCGTCTGAGTTCAGCCATTGCAGCTGGTGTTAAGTCCTGGCTGCTGTTGCTGCCATGCTGCGGCTCGATGCCACGCTGCTGCAATATGTTAATCGCACGCTTTGTTTTGTCCACCATGGCCGAGATGCAGTTGAGCATGGTGTGAATGTTCTTCCACTCTTCCTCACCGCCAGCGGCGGCGCCACACGCACCACCACCGCTGCCACCACCACCACCACCGGTTGGTGCATTGCCACCGCCGCCACGTGCCACCTGGGGAGGTGCATGGCGTGGCAACTCGCGCTCCTCACGCTGCATAAATCCGCCAGCATCGCCGGCGGCAGCAGCCGCAGCTGCGCTATAGTCAAATGGGAGCATGGAATGTGCTGGTGCCGGATTTGGATGCATGGCCAGACGTTTGCTGGGCGGACCATAGGATGCACCGGCAGCCATATAATCGGTCCACTCCTGCAGGCCATTGTGTGCACTGTGTCCGCCGTCCATCATAGAGTCCGAGCTGCGACGCTTGAACAATGCACCGCTATTACCATTTGGTGGCGCCTCCAGCTGCACAAAGATGTCGGCGAATTCGGCGCTGTGTGTTTGCAGCTCCATGACAGCCTCCACATTACTGGTTACATATTGCAGAGCCGATTGGTTTGTGGCACGTGACAAGGCGAGTATCTCACGTTGCATCAGTGCCACACTGTTCTTCAGCAGCGGCATAACATACGGACGCAGTGGCAAGTTGATGGCCTCCTGCAGCGCCAGACGAAACTCCTCAAGCGATATCGAGCTGCTGCACAGCGACAATATCAATGCACGCACTCTCTCACTCACTTCCGGCTGGCCGAGCTCCTGGGAGAACTGCAACAGGGCACCCAGAAATTTTCTCAGCTTGCCCAGCAAACGCGCCTGCTCCACATGCGCTGCGGCAGCGGCGGCGGCAGCAGCAGCGGCAGCCAAAGACGCAGCATGTTGCTGCTGTGCCACTGCGGGTGTGGGCGATGTGGCATTGCTGCCATTGATAACGGGTGAAGCGCTCGCATTGCGTTGCGGTCGCTGCTGTTGCTGCTGCTGGTGTTGCTGCTGGTGCTGGTGCTGGTGCTGCTGCTGCTGATGATGTGGCAGCGATGTTGGTGGCGTGTGTGGCGAACGTGGTGCAGCAACCAAATTTCGTGCCAACTCTGGCGGTGAGTCCGGCGGCGTACGGCAGAGTCTATCACGTTCTCGCTCCCTCTCTCGACTGCCATTGCTGGCTGTGTCTTTGCTGCTGGAGGATGTGTTGGAGGAGCTGGAGTTTGTAGTTGAGTTGTTGGAACATTTGTCGCCGTTGCTGCTGCTGCTGTTGCTGCTGCAGTTGCTGCTGCTGCTGTTGGCTGTTTGTGTTGGTGTGTGTGTGTGTGTGTGTTGGTGTGTGTATGTGAACGAAAAGAGGAAGCTCGTTAGTTTAGTTAGTAGTTCACAATAAACAAGGCACAAAACAAGAGGATGGAAGAGGGTTGAGAACAAGACAGGATGTGCAGGCGAAGCGCATTACAAATGCATTATAAGCTGTTTGCCACATCAGCCATGCCACAAATACTAAACAAAATATATATATACATACATATTTCTGTTCTGACCACAACACGCTGCAGCAGTTGTCTGGCTTGCTTGCCACTCGCCATCCAGGGGGCATTAACAAATTTGTTTGAACATGGGAAATAAATTAGCAAACATTTTTGGTTGCCAACAACGAACAACAAGCAACAAACTGGCTAACAGCAACAGCAACAACAACGCACCCAAAACACCAGCCAAGCAAGCAAATCAACCGTCTGACGGCACTAATTGCAGAAATAGGGGGCAAGTTGTGGGGTGTATGTGTGTGCAACATGCCTGCTGCCTGCTGCCTGCTGCCTGCTTTGGTGCCTGCTGATGTCGGGTTCTGATCCTACTGCTGCCAAAAGCATCGCACTCGACTGTAGCTCAAAAATGAGAAGCTTAACGGAAAAGCCGCAAACGCGCAGATGGACGACCAACAGCTGGGTTGAGAGGGCGGGAACCAGGGGAAGTCCCAGTTGATCTAGGGTGTTGGTTGACTGGCGACAAATGAAAATGAAAACGTTTTTGTATGTGATTTCCCAGCTCTCTTTTAAATCATATCCCTCCTTTTAAGCCCAGAAGCACTTCCAAACCGATGAAAAAGTAACCATTAAGATCATCAATTCCAGATCGATAACTCGCCCAACCCAAGTTAAAGTCCATTTTTGCATCAATGCGGCGTTGAATAACAAGCTAACCGGAACCGGGTAATACACTATCGCCGTAGACAGGAAAGGTCTTCAAATTGGGTATCTTTATGACATGACTACCAGATGAATTGCCAAAGGGAGACAACTTTCTTTCTTTGTTATCAGAATTCAATGAGGGCATACAAAGTTAAACATTTTTTAAACTTTAAGTAAATAGTTTCCCAAAAAATACATTTTCAATGTAAGTTTTAACAATAATAAGCTTAAATCTGAGCCATTTATGGTTAAAGTCAGTTGATCATTATCCCTACATATCTTTCGCTCGGTCTGTTAGTAATTTTATCTCAGTATTCATTCTTATTCTCTAAGTGTGACTTGCTGTAAAATTTGCTGTTTTTGTGTCGCCTGGTTTCGCACACACAGAACTTTGTTTGTACAAGCTAATGGAAATTGTTTATGTGTATGTGTGTGTGGGTAAGAAAGAGTGTGTAAGAATGTGTGGGTGGATGGAATGGTCGCGTTGCGTTGGCTGCTGTGTAGGGGTTGGAGGGTGCAAATGTTGCCACTGCTGGCGTTGACGATGTTGAAGGCAGCCAGTCGATGTTGCTGCTGTGGCTGCTGCACAGTTTGCTTTTGTGATAATGATTGTGGATACAGCTGCAACTGGCTGTGTTTTCACAGCCATTCAGGCACGCCAATCGAAGGGACACAAACACACATAGAGAATATAAGAGAGAGATAGAGTTGGGGGCATCACTCAACTGAGTTGGCGGCGGCTTATCAAACGCCAAACATAGACAATGATGGATCACATGATGCCGCCGTCGTTGTTGTTGGGCTCTGTAATTGGCTTGCTATGCAAAAGCAACAACAAAACGCAAAAAGAAAATGTTGATGAGAATAAATATAGGCAAACCAAGTGTCGTCCACTCTATATGTATCTATGTATCTATGTATCTGTATCTGTATATGTATCTCTATATCCGTAGCTGAGTTCAGTATCTAACTGGCTGACTGTGTACAATTGTAAAATATTGCAGTTGGCTGAGGCTTAAAAGTTTTGTTTCGGACCCACAAAAACCGCAACTGACCCAAAGTTGTGCTACCCCAAGAGACGGTTTGGCCAAAAGGGGAAAGGGGGTTGATACGGACGGGGGCGGGGGCGGTTGGTGTAGTAACCAGCTGACCAGCTGTGACTGGGCACGAAAAATGTTTTGGCCACGCAAAACTATTTACGAAAATTTTGTGTTGACAATTCACATATTTTCTAAAACATAATGTTGGCAATTTTCTGTGTCTGTGTGCATTGGAGGAAAAGGGACGCAATGGGGCGGGGGAGGCGTGGCAATGCGGCATTGTGGGAGATTCAACGGCTGGCGCAACATCAGCATCATGAGTGAGCTTCAACAGCAGCAGCAACAACCATCGATTTAAGGTTACGTATACGCAGCATGGGCCAGTGCGCAGTTTGTATATGTGTGTGTATGTGTGTGCGGGCAACAGAATTTGCACAGCTGCGTCCCATAGATTGCAGTCGAGCGCACAAAACGAAACGTTGGCAAGTTTAGTTTGTATTGCTGTTGCTATAGCTATTGCTATTGCTGTTTTTGTTGCTGCTGCTGCTGTTGCTGGCACAGTCATTTGGGGAAACAATCATTTTGGCAAATATTCATCATGCGCTGTGTTTGTGATTATCATCATCAGCAGGCGGTCATAATGAAGTTGCCACTGCTGTGTTGTTCTTGTTCTAGATGTTGTTGCTGTTGTTGTTGTTGGGTTTGCTGTTGCTGTTGTGGGCGTCTCTGCAACACATAGCAAACATTTGTTAAACAAACGTTTGGTTTTTTTAAGTTCTTTGTTTCTTTTTTTTATGTTGAAGAGCTTTCAGTTTTGAATGCTAATTAGAGCGCAGCTTTTCACAGAATTTAAGCGCCTTAAATGCAGAGTACACACGCACACACACGCACACATCATTTGCCTGGGAATTGGCGCAGCAAGCGACACAGGTACGAACAACAGCAACCACAACAACAAAAACGAACAGCAGAAGCAGCAATCAAAGCAAAGAACACACATATACACACGAACGCACGCACACAGAATACAACAGCCCCTAAAAGCGGGCTACGCTTTTTTGCCTTTATATGCGGGCTGTGGCTGCTACTGATGTTGCTGCTATTGTTGTTGTTGCTGTTGCTGTTGGTGCTGCTGGGAACGCCAACAGCGGCTGTTATTATTTCGGCTAAAGTCCAAAATGGCACAAAAAGCGTGGAAGAGACCGAGATGAAATTGGGGAAAAACCTTGTGGCCATTCACACATACACATCCAACAAATATTTAACTGTTGGCTGCGGTTCCAGCCGAACAGTTTAAAACCGAAAAAACAAGTTGTTATACTCCAACGAGTAAAAATGGAGAAGACAGCTTCTGCTGCTGCAAATGACTGAAAAATCCAAGTACATTCTTTAATGGTGGAGTATTATGGAATTCAATAGAGTTTGCTAAATGGGATGTAGGCTAGATTGTACATTAAAACTGTCAGTGACCAATATATATTTGAAGTCTAATTGGGGTTCTCAGGAGGAATCTGATATAATCATAAAATAAGAGACCTGGATGGCATCCAATTTAGAGCTGCTTACAGTCTTGGACTTAGTTTCAACAGCCGAAGATCATTTCAACATAAGTTAACATGAACCGGAATAACATTAAAGTTGCTGAAACTTTGTCTGAACCAATAAGCGAATCCCTGTCTTGAAAACTCTCCCTTTGCTCAAAAACAATTCGTTTGTTTTGTTGCTCGTTGTGTTCGTGCCACACACACCCACACACGCACACACACAGCTGCTGGCATTCACACCATCAATTGTTGTGCCTGTCGCTCGACTGCACTTGTGTGCTCAATCCCAATTAAACGCCATTTGGATCGCAAGCACAATTGCCTTGATGTTGCCCCTGCCCCATTTGGCATGTGTTGCCACTCACCTTTAAGCCTTCGACTAATTGCAGCCGCTGTTGCTGCTGCTGCCGCTGCTGAAGAGGCCGCTGACGAGGAGGATGCGGATGAGGCAGCTGTTGATGTGGCAACTGCGACCGCTGCCGCTGCTGCTACTGCCGCCGCTGCCGCTGCGTCATATGCGTCCTTGTCGGTTATTTCCTCCTTAATTATCGCTTTGCCATCGAGCGCCATCTGGAATTAGTAGTCGTAATTAGTTTCGGTTAAATTTAAACATGCTCCGCTGTTGTTGCTGTTGCTGTTGTTGGCGACACCCTTCAAAGTAACAACAGTAACACCAGCAACAATAACAATAAGCCCCAAAACAACAACAATATGTAATTAGAAGCCCAGTCAACCAAACGACAACCTGTACAGGTTCCCATGCGTCGAACAAAAACATCAAGTGACAAAGTTCTCACATTATGATTTCAAATTATTTGATTTCAATTTGATCAAATTGTTTCCTGACATGCAAATTGGGCGCAACCAGAAACTTAGAGTTCCTTGTTGTCCCTGTCATTTTTGCTGTTATCTATATGTGTGTGTGTGTGTGTGTGTTTGTGTGTGGGGCCTGAGACCGAGCCCCATCAAAGGCAGCTGTAGTCACGCCCACGGTAAATAGAAGCATTATTTTGTGAATATGCACAAATATTTGGTCAGCCAGAACAATTGGAATTGATAATATGCGACAGAGAAATATCTATTCATAGTTGAATAAATTCAATGTTGTCGGCTTTTCGGACCATAATTGATAAATGGAAATACTGCAACTATATTTTGAACACATTTATAATCAGCTTAAAATACGCTTGAGAAAACTAATTTTACAAAATAAATTAATGTATTAGTGTATGGAATGTTATTAAAAGTTATTCAAAGTTGTGCTTAAAACAAATCATTTTTAGGATCTATCTAAAACCAGAATTTTTAGTTAAAAACTCTTCTCATTGTTTATCATATTCAGATTAGGTTTTGACAAAGTTGTGTTGCTTTTGATTCATAAAAATTCATTTTTGTTTCCACATTTTCAACGAAACTTTTTAGAGACCACAGAAAAGTAATATACAAAATATATCTTTATGTATAAATTATTTTAATTTACTCGTTGTTATTTAAGCCACTAGAGAGTATAAAATCGCTCGTTAGCAAAACCATAACAAATAAAAAATTTAATGCAACCGCGGAGACTTAATCGAGACACCTATTTAATTGAGCCAATTTACGGTCTGCGACAGTCTGTTCTTTCAGTGAATTTTCCACACACACATACGCACCCACGTTCAGTCGCCACAACACGATAGTCGGTCACAAAAATGCATTAAACTGCCACTTACAACCCGTTGAAACAAGCTCCCTTTGCTTGCCACCCCCAAAAAGTAAGCTACATTTACATATACCCTTTTTGTGGCACGCACTTGTTCATGTTCATGTCCGGTCAGCCCGACTCAGTCGCTCTCTCTTGTGGCATGGGAAAATTTGTTGATTTTTATCACTAAAATATGTAAATACCTGGACTGAGCTGTGGGAGTTTGTGCAGCTTGTTCGGGCTGCCGTAAAAGAACACAGAGGATAGAAAATGAAAACAATACAAAAGGAAAAATCTGCTCATTTTCATTCATGTTTTCGATCAATCTCCAAACACACCAGGCCCCCACCCCCATCCCACTTCTGGTATCCAACTGCTTGGGTAAGGTGTAAAAACTGTTTTTTTTTTCGTATATGTTTTTTTTTGGCGCAATGTTTAAAGTCAATCGTCGCACTTGGCAATATTTACAGTAGTGGGGGGTAATGTAGTGAGATAGAGAATGGTTATGAGGTAAGAGTGCGAGCGAGGGAGGGAGGTAGGTGGAGAAAGGCCAGGCAGACAGCTGTTTCGCATCAGACAAATTACTAAAAATGCTGCAAATGAAATTCTATTAAAAACAAACACTTGACACGCAGCTGCCGTTTGCCAAAGTGCCGACAAGAGAGATTGTGGGGCCTGGGTGCAAGTTGGAGTGTGGTGTGTGTGTGTGTGAGGGGGGGGCAGGCGCTAACTAATGACGGATCCAGCCGGCATATGGCGTCTATAACACTTGTCAACTGGCAAACAGACAGAAACTAACAAAGCGAAACATGCGTGACAGGCGGCAACAACAAGTGTTTTCTCCTTCTGTGCGCCAGGTGAGTGTGGGCGTGGCGGGGTGTGTTGGGATCTGGGGTGGTGCTATACATTTGGCCTGACTCACTTAATAGCTTGGCTGGCTCGCAGCAGCTGCTTGGCAAAGAAACAACACCAACAACAACGCCAGCAGCAGCAGCAGCAGCAACAGCAACAGCAGCTGGAAATGACGAATGAATCAAATGTCAGCAACAGCAGCAACAAAAGCATCAGCCGTGTTTTCCTTCTCGTCGACGCTCAAGCAGCTGTCGCCTGTCGGTGCCAGCAGGCGTCTAAGGCTTCAACTTGAGTTGCTTTTGCCCCAAAAACCTCCCCCCACACACCCCAGCCAGACAAACCCAACACCCCCTCTGGGCCAGGCACACTTCAAAGCGCCTGAGCTTGAGCTTCATTTTCAGGCCAAAATGGAAAATGTCGCCCGCAGAACTTTTGCCACAAAACTTAAGGGGGCGAGAGTGGGGCAGGCAGCATGCGGGTTTTGCTCCTTCTTTCCCCTTCTCTTGCTCTCTCTCTCTCTTCTCTATTGTTGGCAACGGCTGCTGTTTAAATTGGCTTAAAAGAAAAAAACAATTATTTAAACGTGGCAAGGCGTGGCAACTATTCGGCCAGCCAATGACAAATTAAACGCAACAAGAGGAAGCAAGTAAAATAATTTTCAATTAGGCTCAACACAAATCATAAAAAATTCAACGACATTAATTTAATTCGAGTTACACAAAAAAAAAGGCCAAAAGCAACAGCCGTGCAAGTCGAAATAGCCATATGGCTGTGCTGTGCTGTGCTGTGCTGGACACCAAAGCATTTTATACTTTTATCCCTTTTGCTAACAAAAACATACACACACACACACACACGCATACTTAATCGGTTAAGGGGAGCAGGAGGCAAGAGTTGTGGCAGAGTTAACGAAAAGGCGCGCCAACTGTAATAACAACATCAGCAGCAGCAACAACACCAACAATTGCTGTGAAGGGTTAACTGGATGGAGTTTCTGATTAATACCCTGTGTACATTCGAAACGGGTATGCATAGGGAAGTATCTTTAACTCCATTCAACAAGCAGTAAACAACTCATTTGATATAGAATTATTTGTAACATATTTGAAGTTAAAGTTTGTGACAAGATATCCATAAATAAAGTTTTTTAACTATAAATTTAGCTGTTAACTTAAAATGAAATAAGCAATTAAATCGATAAATATCGATAACACACCTTTGTAATACTATTTCAATTATAGATTAATCTTAACACACAATTTATGTGTATTTAGATCTTATAACTTCTATCGATAACTTCAAAACCCAAAGTAGTCAATAAATATCGATAACACACCTTGGTAATGCTATTTCATATCACAATTGTTGTGTATTTACGCCTTATAACTTCTATCGATAACTTCAAAGCCCAAAGTAATCGATATTTATCAACTTAACACATGTGTTTAATGCTGCTGGATTTTATATTACTCCCAGCTATGTTTTGTTTTTGTAATGTTACGACTGATATAGTAAAGGGCATCATCCCGTCTAGAAATCTCTTTGCCCAAGCACTCCTCACTTACTGTGTTTTTTCTGATTTTTGTGGCTGGGAGTTTGGGTGCTTGGAACTCGTTGGTGGAAATCACAGCACAGCTGCATGTGCTTTAGCTGTAAGCTGCCCGTTCACGTCGTCGCTGCGTGTGTGTGTGTGTGTGCTTGGATGTGTGTGCAAATGACAGCCGTGTGGACGAGTCCAGTTCGCACACACATAAGCACACACGCACACGTCCAGCTTTGTGTATATATGTGGCTCTGCGGACTGCGTCATTATGCACAAGTGGCGCCTCGCCACCAACGCCGCCTGAAAGAGATTACTGGCGACGACACCTGTGCAACAGCAACAATAACAACAATTACAACAATGCTAACATACACATTCAGACAAAAGGACGATGTGTGCGTGCTTTACAGTGAAAACTTTTTTTTCTCTCCCTTTTTTATTGCAACTTGCTGCGTCAGCTGCTTCATTACACACAACGCTACAAATATGAGTTGAACTGTGTGTGCGGCCCGAGAAGTTGTTAAATATTGAACTGGACTGAACTAAACTAACTAATTGCGTCAATCAACGTTTTAAAAGAAATAAGTATTCAAATAAATACTTCATTTTTTTTAATGACCAAAATGACACTGTAACAATCAATACGATTAATATTTTTGAGATTGCTCTAATAATAAAGAAAATAACCTTCGGCTCAGTTCAGCATTTATTTTGGCTTGAAGATTGGTTACACTTAGTGAAAGAAGAGTTTTTAAAATAACCTTAGTCAAATATACAGGAATTAATATCGAAATGGTATGACTATAAACATGCTTAAAAGTACATTTTACTTATATATAACATACGTTCCTTTCATTATCACTACTAGAAAAACATAAAAATATATTTTTTTTTAATTGCTAAAAGTTTTTGTTTGTTAAAATAACATTTTCCCGCTCTGTTTAACATATATAAAAGTTTGTATAGCTTTTTGAGGGTTATAATATTTATATCATTATATATATACATATCGTTATCTATTAACATTAATTTTAAAATACTTGTAATATTTTTCTCGTCTTTTTTGGCAATTCTGATTTCTATTAAAAAGCTTTTCAAGCCAACCTCGCCAGATGCTGTGCTTCCCACATGTGTGTGAGTGTGCGTGCGTGTGTGGGACTGCAACGTGCCGCAGCATCAACGTCATTTTAAATTACACATCAGACAAACACACACACAAAAGCAGTCAGCAACAGCAGCAGCAACAATAGCAACAGCAGCAACAATTTTAGCACTAGTCACCGCACGTGTTTGTCTCTGCTGCTTTTCTACATCCTTTCCATCCTCTGACACTGTGTATGTGTGTGTGTCAGGCATAATAAGATAATGGCATGTCACAGCAACCAACAAGAACAACAGTTACATCATCAGCAGCAGCAGGAAAAACAGTTGAGCGAGTGTCGCGTTTAATCGGCTTTATGGTCTGTTTTATTTCCGATATGAACTGTTTTATGGGTAGACTGGCCATTAACTAGCCAAGTGCCGTTCAGTTCGGTTGAAGAGATGGTGTTGCAGCTGCAAGCTAGAACATTTTGGCAGCCGCAGAATGCGACCGATTCGCCACATGTTGCCAGCCAGCAATTCAATTATGCAGCTGTTGCTGCAAATGCAATTTTCAAACGTAAACTTAACAAAAATCCCGTTTGGCCGAACAATTGAAGATTTTCCAGCGGAATTTGTTGTTGTTTATTGCTTTTTGTTGCTGTCTGATTGGAAAAGCGTTTTGCCGTTGAAGCACTGCACGCAGCACGTGCCACTGCCACTGATATCGTTTTTGTTGTTATTGCTGTTGTTGATTGCTTGTGCAGCCAAGTTGTCTGCAACAGTCGTCAAGCCATAGACACGGGGAAGAGTGTGGAGGCAAAGAGTTGGGCAACACATGTTGCCACGTGCCATTGAGGCTGATGTTGCTGTCGTGGCCAGGGCTGCAGTCGACAGTTGCCGTTGTTGCTGGTGTGGCTGCTGTTGCCGATTGTTGCTGCCGTGTTTTTCAATTACAAAATTGCAACTGACAGCAACGGGCTGCAGCTGTTGTGGCTGTTGTTGCTGCTGCTGCTGACGAAGCACCTGTGAAATGTGCTGTGCTTCTTTCTATTTCTTTATAAATATATATATATAATATATAATATAATATATGTATAAAGATATATATATATAATTTTTTTGGGCACATGCTCAAATCGATGCCACAACGACAGCAACACATGCCAGCAACAACAACAGCAATAACTTTTTGGGGCAGCAGTAACAGCAAAAATCTGTTGCCGGCACTTGAGTTGCAGCTCAAACAACTGTGGCATGACAAGTTACAAGACGCAAGCACTGAAAGAGACCGGCAAAGAGAGGGTAAGAGAAAGAGGGAGTGTAAGAGGCAGTTATACTTAAACTGGCAGCTGTTGCCACTTGGCGGGCGCAGTTTTTCAGTTGCTTGCTGCTGCTCCCTTGTACTTTGTCCGTTGCCTTTGCCTGGCATCATCTGCGTTTCATCTGGCGCAAGAAATATTGCGGCAGCTGCGACGTTGTCGTCGTTGTTGGCCGACGCCCCTTCTCTCGCTCTATCTCCTTGTGTATATGTGTGAGTGTGTGTTTGTATGTGTGACAAGGTCAGCGGCTGTGTCTGGAAATTGAGGCAGTTGCTGCTGCAAATTCAATTCAAATGTTTTTGGCCCAAAGCAAAACCAGCAGCAGCAGCAGCAACAGCAGCAGCCGTAGACAATTTGGTCGCTTGCCAAGTAAGCGACAGAGAAAAGGGTAAGGGTATTAAGAGCGGCATAAGGGTATAAGGCCAAACTGAAGCTGCTGTATCTGTATATCTGCGCTGGACATGCCGTTAGTTGCGCCTGTTTTATATAGTAGATATATTTTTTATTTATTCTTTTTTTTTGCGACTTTCTTTTTTCGCTTTTTGTAAGGGAATGTTTAAAACACAAAAGCGACAGTTAAGACTAACGAATTGCTAGTTGATGGGGCTGGACGATAGAGAGGGTATACAACTCAATGAAGAGTATGTTGAAAATGGCAGGCAACATCATGAAGAAGATAGATGAAATGTGCACTTAGTTTAGCACTTTTTACATCTGCCCCAGAGAATGACAGCCAAATGGACAACATGACGCATTTCACAGCTGCACATCTTCTTTCTATACTAAGTGTATATTTCAATCGAATATATGGTTCAACATCGTCTGTACAACCTCTTTTTACTTATTGTAACTAAATAACAGACATAGATTTCAATTTACCGAAATCCGAAAACTAAAGTTTTAACTTTGATGAGTTTTCGAAAGTAAGTTTTACAAGATTTTAATTTGTTGTTATTAACTCTAGCCTTCTTGGACCTTTAACTTTTAGTTGCCTTAATAAAGCTTCACATAATTTTAATATATATTTTTGAACATTAAGTGTATTCAAATAATACTCAACTCAAGTTGCTTACAGATTGAGTGGCTAAAATGAGCTACACTAAAAATAGTTTATCAGCTAAAATCTTTGGTGGTTTTCAGTTATTTCGATCCTTGGCTTTGACTTACTCTGTGTACAAATTGCTCCACTTTTTCCTTTGAGTTCTTTGCTCACTAAATAAACTCTGTTTGTCCACCTTAAAAGGTTACTTAAACTTGTTTTAGTTACGCTTAGTATCTGTAGCTTCTCTGTTGAGTTTTCCATTGTTTCTTTTTAACACACATTGCAAAATAATTTCAACTATTTTCTATGACATTGTTTGTTGTTTGGTTCGCGGCAAAGCAATTGTTGTACGCTTCTTCTATTTATTTGTGGGTCTGTTGCTCTGCGCATTTTTAATAAGCTGCCACTTGCAGCAGCAACAGACACACACAAAGGAAATTCAAGCGGCTAGAAGCTCGTTCAGGTTCACGATGTTAGAGAACAAATATGAAAAGCCACCCAATTTGTTTTTTTGACTTTTCGATTAAGCGTGGTCTGAGTGTGTGTGTGTGTGTGTGTGCATTGGTGTGTGTACGTTGTTTGCTTTTGTGCTTGCGAGAAGTTTGCAGCTGGAATTGGTGTTGTTTCTGCTAATAAGTAAATTGACTTATTTCCGGTCGCCATTTGCCAGCTTGTGATTGTGTTGTTGTCTCAGCTGTTTAGCTGGCAAACAAAATGGCGTCTCATTAGTCAATGTCGCCTAACGAGTAGCAGCAGCAGCGCCGCCGCCGCCACCACACAACGACAAACGCCTCTAATTGCCAAGGTGTGAAAATGGCGCCAACAACTTTATATTGTACATATATATATATAGATATATATATATAGATATATCCTTGTGTGGGTGGGTTTGGTTGGTTGGGCAAAGTTTACAGCGCTAATGATTGATTGAGCGCTTGATGGATGGCTGGGCAGGGATTTTTTTGTTGTTTGTGTGTGGGTGTGTGTGGCGCCACATGCCGCACTGCTTGCCGCATGTGCCACACAACAGCTGCACTTGTCATATGCATTTCAGCTAACGTCTATTACCTTAATCACTTTGCCCTTTTCACTCTGCGCCCATTTCACTGTCAATTTGCTAAAGTGCATTCACAAAACTCACTTCCGGCCCAATCAGTCCGTCATTGTATTGTGCCAATTTGGCCATCAAACAATCCGCCCATATTCACTGCATTATTTAATATTGTAAATTGCCCTGGCTGTCGCCTGTTTACCTACAAAAGGCTCATTGCGCTGATTTCAACGCCCCATTTTAGAGCCCAGTTGTTGTTTGAATCGAAGGCCCGCTAATTGGCGCCCTTCTGGTCATGCTCAAGCCTAATTGCGAGCAATTCGTTCAATTCGAATGTTATTGGATTAATTTATTAGCATACTTCGCCCTCGCACATATTTTTTTTTATTGTTTCAACAACTGCTGCATGCTGTGCAAATAGATAACAGCTCGAAAACTATATTGCTGACGGTTTCAATACTCTTTGCTGTCTCATTTGATTGTTTCTTTGTTGAGTTTCTGCTAATGTTGCAAATTGGAATTTAAGCGTATGTCTACAAAGTCTTCTAGTTCGTTTAATTGGATCGAATGGGATGAACTACTGTCGGGCATATAGTTTAAATGAATCAAAATAACGAAACAATATCAATTTTCAAAGGAAAAAAAAAGAAAAAAAAAAAAATATTCAAAAAATTGAAATTATATATTTTTAAGCATATTATATTCGTATTTTCTGCCATATTACACACAAGTTGAAAATTAAGCTTTAACTGAATATTCAACAACTACTTTCTACAGCTTTTAGATATTTCGTTTTTTAAATAAATAATAATTAAATTAAATAAAACTGAAGTTTAACAACAAAAAATTACGATTCAAATAATTTTAAACTATGTTCCTGACTCAATCATTAAAATTTATCGACTATGTGCAATTTTTGGCATAAAATATAAATACTTCAGCATTTTATTTCCCCTTTTTTGATATTTTTATATATACTGACCACTTATTATTGAATACCAAATGCTTTTTACCCGCTTTTACCAGTTTCTTTATTAACTTTGTAAACATAGTCATAATTTAAATATGACGATAAATGCAACAACACCTTGTTTAACACTCGCAGCGTGCATACATTTTGTAAAAGGCTCGATCAAGCGCATCAAATAAACCGCAAGACAGTTATTAGCATACCCTGCCGCAGGGTATGCAGAGCTGAGCAGAGCTCTTTGCTCGACATAAAGCAAGCTGTTAAAATATATTTACGCAGGTGTTGCGGCAATGACAGACAGAAGGCAGCAGCAAAAAACTACTAAAACCATTGGCAGGCAGATGATTCCGGCCAACAACAACAACAACGAAAAAAAAACTAGCAGCTGTCTGAACCATTCTCCCTGGCATTCTCGCACTCTTTCGCTCTCTCTCTCTCTCTCTCTCTCTCGTTGAGCAATACTTCCGTACTGTGGACAAGTGCAGATCGTTTAGCAGCTGCCACCCAAGTCAAGGACAGGCCCAAGCCAGGTGAGTTTCTTTTGTTGGTGAGTCAGTGCGTCATTCTGGCCACAACAAGCAGCTGTTCATGCAGATGGCTCAGATGTGTGCCGGAGCGCTGCCAAAATTGGCTACCAAATTGAACATAAACATTCCACAGCCAGCTGCAATCTGCGCCACTTAATGTGTCCCATCGGATCGCTGTGTGGCCCGTGTGAACCGTAACTTAATCCTTACTTAAAAACTTATTAACTAGCTTGACTACGATTGTGGCTGAGTGTTAGGTTGGTAAGGATAATGGGGGAAAATGTGTTATTAATTTTATTTATTATATTTTTGATTTTAGCATCTTGGTTTTCAGGTTTTTGCTAATTTTTTAACTTCACTTAATAACTTAATCTATTGCCCTTATGATATGATATGGAAAATTATGGTTAAAAGTTTATTACTTTTAAGACAGCTATGTAAAACCATAAGCTTTTTTTTGAATACATTTTTATATGTATAGCTTCCTTATCAATTCACTTGGATATATGAACCAGTTGAATAAAGCAATTTTATAAATATAGTTTTGAGGTTATTACAGAACAAATAAAATTATATGAAATACATAAAATTGATTCTGGCAATGCTAATACTAACTTAATTATTAGTAAGCTCTAATACTTTTCAATCTTCCTCGTCAATCGTATCGAAGAATATTTTGAAACTAGTTTAAAAATGTAGATTGATGCATTTTGGCTGTGAACTGATTTTGAACAAATCTACGCATTAATATGTCGACATAATGCAGATATACATTCCATTGCTAGATTGGACAAGACATCAACCCCAATCCTTAACATATAGCAATAATTATATCACATGCTTAATATACATATATATATATCTTTAATTGTGTTTTGCTGCTGTTGCTGTCACATAATTCATTTGGGTAAAAGTTTTTTTTTGGATTTTGACTTTTGATATAGCACTAACTATACAGAACAGAGTGCGGCCTTTTTTGGAGGGGGGAACAGTCGGATTGGTAGCTGCAATTATTTGCAGTTGAGATTCGCCGTCCAAGGCCATCAGAAACAGACGGCGGCCAAAGTCATTGGCTGCCAGCCATTTCCGCAATACTCCAATACAGCATACATATAACACCACTATCCACACACACACGCGTAAGAGAGAGAGGGAGTGAAAGGGGGGAAAAAAAGGGAATACTCGTAATTTATAATTTCGCACGTGAAACTGACAAACACGAATTTGCTGCAAAATATTTTTGACTTTTTGGTGAAGGGGGGCAAAATGCAAAAATTGGTATTTCTTCTATTTACCAACATTGTCTGTGTGTGTGTTTGGGACAAACATTTGCGCAAATAAAAAACAGATGCGTTGTTCGATGTTCGCATTTGAGATAAATGTTGTTAAAAGAGCTCTAAAACGCGCAGCTGCCCTGATTCCAGATATAAATATATATTTCAAATGTTTTTGTTGTATTTCGAGAGCGTTCCTTTGACTGAGACAGCTGGCATTATCGCATGGGGCATGGACAATCAACATGTGTTGGCTCTCGACTCGCTGAAGGGGCAGACACCCACGCACACACACACACACACACATACACAAACATACACATACTAAACAGATGTGCATCTTTTAGATACTTTGCATGTGGCTCATTGACTTACCATTTTGGTTGCTGTTTTGATTATAACTTTTGAGTTTTTGGTATTTGATTTGTAATGTACGTTTCCTTTGGTTGTTTGTTGTTGTTGATCTGCACTTAAAATGTTTGTTCTTGCATTATTGTTTGCGTATCTTTAAGATACATTTGACACCCACTAAAAAATGCGCGCGCGATTGACTATTGTCGAATGAGTCGTGTGCGGCGAAATTAGTTTAATTTTGTACTTTTAATATTATTTTATATTTATTTGTTGATGCGAACGCGACGCGACGCAACGCAACGCAAATAACAACAACAATTGCTGGCGTGAATCGAAACGAACGTTGATGCGCCTCTTGTACCGGCATGTCGGGCCAATGCCAAACGACTGAAACAGAATGGCGCGACAATGGAATTCCGAATCCCAAATATCGAAACACACACAACACGAAATATTCTGAAGAGAAACTCTTGCTGCTGCCGCTGCTTACTCTGTGACGTCCGCTCAGTTGAAAGTTGAATTTGTTTGTGAGCGCCGTTTCAGTTTCAATTTGCTCAGGTAGTCGTCGTCTCGTCTCGTCTCGTCGTCGTCTCGTCTCGTCGCGCACATGTTCCGTTCGTTGTCATTGGATGCTCGGGCTGTTCGTGTTTTCGTGCCTTGGTTCGGTTGCGTTCGCCTGCATAATGCAAGGCGCCGGCGCAGTCAGAAACAGCTGTTCAGCTGCTGACACACACACACACACACCTTATCGACAACAACAACAACAACACCGGGCCCTAGACATCGGTCGCAGTCTGCAGCAGCAGTTCTTCTTCCTCTTTGGCTTTGCCTGGCAGCAGCCGGCATTTGGCCCCGCTGGGCTATTAACATCAGCTGCTGTCGCCGTCGCAGCAGCAGCAGCCTCACTCCTTCCCCTTCCTTCATTGCCGTCGGCAGCTGAAAACATTCCTTTTTGCCAGCTTGCTCGGAAGCCGAAATTTCTCAGTGCTTGTTGTTGTTATTTTTGTTATTTTTGTTGCTGTTGTTGTTTCGTTTTATTTCTCGCTGAAATGTGTGTTTCACTTGGCATGAAATTCCAGTTGGCATTGCGTTTCCAACTGCGTGCCGATATTTAAATAAATTGCCAACCAATTGTGCACACACACACACACACACATACACTCACACAGACAGATGGAGTGTGCTTCCTTCCCGCTTGTTGCGAAGGCAGCATAACCTCTGGTTAACCCCGCCTCTTGACAGTTGTCGTGCATTTGGAAACCATTGAAATGGCCTTATGCGCGTGTTCACACCATGTCAAATGCTTAGATCCACACACACACACACACGCACAAACATACCAGAGCCACCCTCACCCACTCACCCACCCCCTTTGCAGCATCGAAATGAGCGAGCAAATTAAAGGCGATTTTGTTTTTCGTATATAGGGGATTTGGGATTCTACTTCTTTCAGCAATATTTTTTTCCAGCTGTGCTGCTGGATTATGTGCGACATGGGAATGCGCTTACAATCACAAATGGAACAAATCATACCGGAGGGGTGTGAGTGTGTAAGTGTTGGAAAGGAGTGTGGTGGACGAGAAAGGGCCCCCGAGGACAGTTTGGGATAAGATAAGGATTTACTTTGAGCTCGTTTGTGTTGGTAAGGGGTATTAGGACATCAAATAAATAATATGATTATAGATGAATATTAAATAAGTTATTAGTTGTAATAGCAAAATAATAATAAAATGTAATTAAACTGTCTGAGTAAAATGAATTATTCTCTCATAAACAATCGAAAATTAATATTCAAATACTTTTAAAACGATAATTACTTATATTTAAAAAAAAATTATCAATTATATAAACGAATAATCTCACTACATTATTTCTACCCAAGTACCTTACTGTCTATTAACTTATTTGCATAACTCAACCAAATTTCAATTCCCCTTTTTATACCCTTAACCCATTGAAAATGGGTAAAAAGGGTATAATGGATTTGTGCAAAAGTATGTAACAGGCAGAAGGAAGCATCTCCGACCCCATAAAGTATATATATTCTTGATCAGCATCAACAGCCGAGTCGATATAGCCATGTCCGTCTGTCCGTCCGTCCGTCCGTCCGTCCGTCTGTCCGTCTGTCCGTCTGTCCGTCTGTCCGTCTGTCCGTCCGTATGTATGAACGCGTCGATCTCAGAGACTATAAGAGCTAGAGACTCCAGATTTGGTATATAAGCTCGCCTAATCCCTAGGCAGTACAAGTTTGTTTTAGATTTTCGATAACTCTTCCCGTTTCCGATATACACATGGAATCGATAACAACAAAATCTTCAATTTAGAATACTTTTTGATGCAGTTTGAAAGATTAGACTAAATAAAGACAACATGTGAAAATTTTATTGAAATCGGCTGAGAAACACTGGAGATATGGAGTATTGAAATTAAGAAGGTATGCCCTATACGCGTATACATACAGCCACTCACACATACTTGCAAGCACTGACTGTATGCGTAAATTATAGGGTTAAGGGTATAGTCTAGTCGGGATTTCTCGACTAGAGCCTTCTTACTTGTTACTATCTAGTTATCTATCGATCAATCTATATTTGGCTTAGTTGCTGCAACATTTCAATACTCGCAATGCCATGGCTATCAGAACTGACCATCAGGAACTTGAGCACAACCAGCCTCTGGGCAATAAGTGGTCATTCATCTTACGGCTGCTTGGCCACAATGTTGTCCACCCAGTCCCCAAGCCTCCATCCCAGCCCCCACGGACACACACCCCGCCTAGACCACAAGCCAGTTGCAAGGAACAAGGAAAAAAACAATACACCCTAACCACAAACTTTGCCATAGCGCATTTGCCACTCAAACACTCAACAAAGCGATAGAAAGAGCGAGAGAGCGAGATAGAGAGTGTGTGGGAGAGAGAGGTTAAAATTGTATGTAGCAACTGACAACTGCTGTTACAACTGGTCTACGTCTCGGTTTCCGTCTATATGTGTACGTCTCCAGCTTCAACTCCAACTCCAACATTGGCATTGCCACTATTGGTAGCATGTGGCACTGGCAGCAAAGACGATGACGACGCCGACGACGACGACGACGTCGGCATCAGGCGGCAAATAATGTAAAACGCCATTAGGCGAGATTTTCTCATACAAACAACAATTGTGCATTGGCAGCAGCACTGCGAACGTCCAACGAGCTGACACAGCTGACGTTCCCCAGTGGAAGGAGGCGACAAAGTCTGATTGTGTGTGTGAGTGTTGGCTTGTGGGTGGGGCAGCTAGAGAATGAGGTGTGCCACAGTGGGTGTTGGACATGCTTTTTTCTACATTTTTATCCTACCTGGGTCTTACTATTCTGTTGGAAAATCTGTAACCTTTTCAGATTTCGATTGCCATAAATATGGTGGAATTTTCTATATTAATCTTAGGGTCAAAACATTCATAAACATGCGACTTAAAGCTCTGCACATATCGTTAAAGGTTTGATAAAGTTATGGCAGTGGGAAGTTAGGAAGTATCGTGTTTTTAAAGTGTAATGTAGGATTGATGTGAATATCAAATCATTCACAAGAAGTCATAGTCATGGTTGTGGGATGTTTTAAGAGATCGGATTTGTACATGATCTTCAATTGAAATGATCTAGAAATATTCAAAAATGTTAAGATCTAATCAAACTGTGCTGGTTTTCGGAAATCGGATCAGTTTAAAACAGTGTTCGTTGTATCAAGTTTTGAATCAATAATTAAAGTAATTTGTAAATGAATATCAAAATAACTAACAAGGTGCTAATCAAACCAAACGTCTTTCGAATTTTGGAACTTTTTTGAAAGTCAAGAAACTTTTATAAATTGATTTTTTGTGACAATATGTGACAATATGAATATCAAAATAACTAACAAGGTGCTAATCAAACCAAACGTCTTTCGAAGTTTGGAAATTTTTTGATATAGTTGTTGCATTGGAAAGTCAAGAAACGTTTCTAAATTGATTTTTTGTGACAATATTCGAACATAGTATACAATATTGAGATTAAGAAGAACCACTTTTGAAAGTCGCTTCAGCTATGACAAATTTGTATTTAAGTGTATTTGAACTTCGGTGTGAACAGCTTTCGTTTATATTGCCTTCTTATGAGCATTTTGCACAAGCTGTGCCAAGCGTATGTTGAACAAAGAGGGGTTGGTTTGGGGGTGGGTGGGCGTATTTTGGTTTCAATCTGCCAAACGAAAACAATTTGGGCAGCAAGTGGCAACATTTGTTGCTGCCGCTGTTGCCGCTGCGACAAATTGAATGAAATCACGGCAATTTGGCTGCCATACAAACAAAACGTCACAGCTGTGGCCACGCCAAATAAAAAGAGCGTCAAAACGAGCTAGAGAAGGGGGGGAGTGTGCGGTAAGAGAGCCGTGTGAGAATTGTGAGCTGCCCGGTTGTGCAAAATGTTAATGCATAATTGAATTATTAATTCCGTATTTATTTTTTATATTTAAATCACAATATATTGCAGTTGTTGCAATCGTTGTGGTTGCAAACTCCACTAAAAATAAAAAACACATTTCCATCCCCCTCCCTGCACCCTATCGTTCTCGTATTTATCTGACTGCGGCGTGTATCACGACGATAAAGAAGTTGTTTACTCAGCATCACAAAACTCGAACTCGAACTCGAAGGGCGCCGCACACAAAATAAAATCCAACCCACACAAAAAACAACAACAACAACAGCTAACAGCCAGCCACCCACTGCGATAGCCGCCTTTTAAGGGCAGCAGGTCAAAATGAAGCTGTTCAGAGGGAGAGACTGATGCGGCATTGACTCACTTTTGATAATAAGCTTGCCTGGCTGCCTGCCTGGCTGGATGGCTGGATGGGAGACCGTCAACTGGCAACTGAGTGCGAGCAGATAACACTTCCTACACATGCCCCGCATCACCACACCCACCCACCGCCCTGTCAACGCTGATAAGCGAAGGGCGTCAATTTGTTTATGGCCACAAAGCTCAAACTCATACACACATAAGCTCACACAGACACATACATACACACAGGCAGTTAGAATGTGTAGTCATCGTTTTTTTTTTCTTTGTTTCTTCCTTCCACCTGTGGCATTTCCCAAAAAATAGTTGGTCATAGTCAACATTGTGGCGTATAGCGACAAATTGAATTGAACTTGAAAAAAATGAAAACTGAGTTTGACATTTTAACATACATAAAAAAAGATATTTAATAGCCTTAACAGATCGATAAGTCATTAAAATTGTGTTTGTGGCATTTTTATGATATTTGTCGCTTACAGGAAACGAACTCAGCCGTTGAACAATTATAACAAAATAAAACTTAGTGAAAAGTTTAACTTATATTAATTTATTTTTATCAAAATCAAACCATAATCTAAAGATCTTGTCGATAAAAATCGATTAATTTCTAATAAAGTTAGGGCTGTACAAAGTGTTAAAACCTTAGTTTCAAACACATTTCGTCTGTGGGTTGCAAAAAACCTTTCTTTGAAGACATTGTTATTGATATCACAGTTGAAAAAAAGTTTTAACCAGGCATATTTGTATGTGTATTAAATTGTTGGTCTTTGATTTTAAGTTTGTTAAACAAAATAAATTTTTTATTCAATATTTTTCTGTTCTCCAAGTACCATAAAGTATATATTAGTTGGTAAATTGCATAGAAATTATGCATTTCTTTTTATTTAGGGCGGTGAGAAAGTTCGTTTTAATAATAATACAACTATAAAAATCAAAAATTTAAACATTTCTGCGATAGATGAGAAGAGCCAATGCCAATGCGACAAGTGCGCCACCTGCGGAGCGCATTGCAGAGTTGCATTTATCGAGCGACTGCTCCACCCAAACTATTTCGGATGTCTGACCTATCTCTTCGAACTTAATCTCAATGGCCGTCTTCTCCTCGGTGGTTAGGTGTCGACTGCGTGTCCACACCTTAAAGACTGGCACAGGTACAATGCCTACGTAGCCGCAAAATAGGGCATATGTGGTGGCATCCGTGCTGATTATCTTGTAGGTAACAGGCACCTTTATTGCCTCGCCAATGTTCCAGGTGAAGATGCCATTCTGAGTGTTCTCATCCCAGGGAAATGAGCCGGAACTATGCGCCGACTCCCATTTGCCATCGCTGGCATCCACATACTCGACACGCAACTCAATCTTATTATCCTGGTTGACCGCGGCAGGAACTGTGATATTCATGCACTGCATTGTATCCGCATTCGTGCTACGGGCCGTCTCAAACCAATAACCTTTCATCTAAGAGAACGAAAGAAATGATATAACGCTGAGACGTAACGGATTCTTTCGTTAATGCTTACAGGTTCCAGATCGAGTGGTGTACCTTCGTATGCAGCACAGGTGGTAAATCCTGGGTCTGTTGTTGTTGTATCATACATTGTTGTTGTCGTTGTATCGGTTTCTTCTGTATCGGGTTCTTCTGGATCCTGCGACCAAACACCGTGCATGGAACACACCAGCACCACTAGCACCACCATTAAGTTCTTGCTGGCCATGTTTAGTTTTTGTACCGTACTTTACTAGCCGAAGTTCGCTGAGCAACTGATCGATTTGAACGGAAAACATTTGACTTAAATAATAATAATAATAATTTACTTCATAAACCACAAATGCTTATCGTATACGCTTTTATTGCTTTTTCCGTTTGACCATAAATGTGCACTTAGAGAAATATATTGCTAAGTTTGATTGTACTATGGATTTTGAACTGTAGAAATTTGTTAAAATTTTTTGATTTAATATTTTCTTTGAAATTTAATTTTTAACCTTCGGCCTTTAATATTTATTTATTTAATGATTTTCTCCGATTTTTGTTTTTTGGGTTTTCTCACAGAACTGTCAAAATTTGTTTAACTAATTGGATGTTATTATGACAGTATAAATCTATAGCGAAAAGTTTAACTGCATTGAGGCAATCAGCGTGTAAATCAATAAATACTTATCTCATTCATATAGTTCCGTGAAACGCCTATTTCGAAGATAAGAAGTTAATATCTGATGTGCTTTCAGTGTCTAATTAGTTAGCTTCACTTTTAATGTAAACTACGCAACAATAATATTTAGTGCGATTACGTCATCAGCTTAATCGATATGTGTAGACACTGTTGTTTGACCAGCCTTATCAATCATTTGACCAATTTAGAGTTGATTCATCATTAGGAAGATTTCAGCCAAGTCTAATCATGACAGTTCTAAGTAAATCCAAACCAAACCATAAAGATAAGAGTTTAAACAATAAAACAAAGAAACAAGAATTTTTTAATACTGATTAATATATTAAGTGATTAGGGTAAATCCCCTTTCAATACAACGATAAGAACAATGACAAAATATTCTATGTTCGATTCATAATTTAAATTACAATTACACAAAGTATCTGCTCAGCTGGCCAATGTCCTGTGGCTCCGAGTGGCATTGCTCAGCGGTTGCCCCGTCCAAGTAGACGTGCAAAAATTGTCACCAAGTCAGTGCCAGGCGTCCGCCGCTAAACTTCTCGAGCCTTAATGTAAACTTAAGAGCCGTAAAGAAAGATGCGATGAATGCTGTCGCTGCTGCTGCTGTTGCTGCCACTGACGCCCGCTGAAGTGCAGACAATGTGCAAAGGATTTGACGAGGTCAAAAGCAGGCAAGCATTCATTCATTTAGCTCCTAACCAGCATTCATATTTATTTCATTTAATAAGCACTGCTGTTGGCGGAAACATTTCTTGTTCCTGGCTAAACGAGTTAAATATAATTCTGAGGGATTTTTTCTTTTTCTTTATTAGTTAAAAGTTAACAAACAGATTCTCTGGAACAAAAACTTAATGTTTTGAAGCCTCTTTAATCAAAAGTTTTTATAACAGCAATAATTACTAACGAAATTTTATGTTTTTGCTCACAAAACCAACGCTTTAATTATGAATTATTCTCTGATTTTAAAAAGATAATCGCAAAATAAATATTTTTCAAATTAGGACATACAATAAGATTTCTTTAAGTCTGTTTTTTTTTTCATTTGTCATTCAAAGGACGTTTGATTACAAAGTTAAACGAACGCAAAAAAAGTGTAAGCTGTGAATAAAACTATCCAAAGTTAAGAGAAGTAGTTGTTAGATATATCCGTTTAACCACAAAAACGGTTGTCGCATGCTTGCAATACTCAAACGTTGCGTACAAACGTTTTGCTGCTTTGGCCAAATCAACTGCCAGACGCGATAGACAGACGTTTGTGTGTGTGCATGTGTGTGTAGATACAATTGTAAGTTGCTGTGCCCCACAGATACGCAACAGAAAAAAACTTGTGGCAACATTAGCAAACTACAAAAAAGGAACAACCAAAATGCAAGGACAACAAAAAGCGTTTAACAAAGATGCGACTGTGTGTGTGTGTGTGTGTGTGAGTGGGTAGAGCAACAGCTTGAGCTACAACAACAACAGCAACAACTAAAGCAGCAGCAGCAACACAAGCAAAAGCAGCAACAGCAGCATTGGCAACTGGCAGCAGCAGCAACAGCGGCAGCAAGAGTAACCGTTTTTAAAGATTTTGAATACCTAATTATGAAAATGTCAGACGCAAACGTTTTTTGGGGGGCAAAACACACAGAGAACGGCAGAGAGAAAGAGCGAGAGAAAGAGAGAGAGAATAAGAGAGAGATTGTTGTTGTTGTGTGGGTTGCCTGCTGTTGCTGTTGCTGCTGTTTGCTAGCTTATTGTTGTTGCCGCTGTTGTTGTTTTTTACTATTATTGCGGCTAACAAGAGCAACAGCAACAGCAGCAAAATTGTGTTTGTGATGTGCCTGGCAGCCAAAACGTTTCCACATCTCTTTTGCCTTAGCAGCAGTTGCTGTGCAACAACATCAACACCAACACCAACAACAGCAGCAACGGCAGCAACAGCAAAATATGAAAAATTCAATTTTCATGTCACTCAATTGAATTTCCATTCAAGTTTTCTTTTATTTTTCGCTGCTGCTTCTGCTGTTGGCTTCATTTTTTTCTCTTCTCTCTCATTTTTTTTGTGTGTGTTGCCAGTGACTGACGACGACGGCAGCAACTGTGCCGCTCTTGCACCATTTTTTCCATATGTGTGTGTGTGTGTGCGGGTGTGTGAGTTTGTGAGTGGGTGTGTGTTTGTTTTGTATTTTTGGCTTTTTCAGCTAAATTAATTGCCTACGGAATTGTAGTTAGTTGCCAACATGCATTGTTGTCGCTGCTGCTGTTGTTGTTATTGGTGTTGGTGCTGAAATCTCAAATACAAACACTAATACACAAACAACAAAATGCCAACAACACACGCACACACACACACACACACACACAGATCCATTCATATGTGCGACTAACCAACAATGGCAAGCCAAAAGTCCTTTTTGCGAGAGTTTATGGCAAAAATAAATAAATTTGGGTTTATCTCAATGGCATACAAGTCATTTGCAGCTGAGATTTTTCATTTTCTACTCTACTTTGCTGCTACTGCTGCTTCATATTTTGCACTCCCTTGCCCACTTCTTGCATTCTCTCTTTTTCTAAAGGTGATTGCCAAGAGGTAAAGAGTGAAGGGGGCTGCGGGCTACTTGTGAACAATTGAGGCATGTCGAATAGATCTGTGTAACTGGACAGGGACACGAACGTTAAGTCAGTGCAAAAGAATCGAAGATTAGCATTGTATTCCAAAGGCTTTGACTTATCTTGATGAATTGTGCAGGTGAGGCTTTCAATATGACAAAGCAATCAACTGAACACATGTATGTCAATTGTACGTGTGTGTGTGAGATTTTATAAGTAAAGTTCTGATTGCAGTTGTCAAAAGCATACCATATAATTATACATTTCTTCCAACAGCAAACAAAATTGTTGCTTAGATCCAGCACACACTCAGCAAAAACAAGTCAGAAGGCTCTAGTCGAGAAATGCCGAATAGAATATAACCTACACTTAACGCGAACAGTCAGTGCTTGCTAGTATCTGTGGGTGTATGCTTGTACTGCATACTTGACTTAATATCTCCTGTGTTTCTCAGCCGATTTCAATAAAAATCTAACAGATTTTCATTATTTTGTCTATAGTTTTAAACGGAATTTTTAAGTTTTCCATATTGAAGATTTTATTGCTATCGATCGTATGTGTATATCGGAAATCGGCAAAAGTGATCGAAAATTCGAAACAAGCTTGTACTGTCTAGGGTTTGAGTGAGCTTCTTCTCCAAATCTGTAGACTGTAGCTCTTATAGTCTCTGAGATCGACGCGCTCACACATACGGACGGAAAGACGGACAAGGCTATATCGAATCGGTTGTTGATGCTGATCAAGAATATCTATACTTTATGGTGTCGGAAATGCTTCCTTCTCTCTGTTACATACTTTCCACAATACCCTTTTTACTCATTTTCAATTTGTTCAGGGTATCAAAATCGAACAAAATTTTCTTACGCTTTAAAAGTCGGATAGAATATTTATATATACTCTATGTTCACAGTGCATATAAATGATATAATATTCAATAATATTGGCTTTATGACAGCGTTATCTAACTAAATCGTATCTTTATACGTTTATAATCTTAATACTTTTTATCATTCACACTTGCCGTCGCCAAACCCACACTCCGATATCGTACCATGACTGACCTAGCCCTAAACGATTTTTGGTCTGTTACCCCAAAACATTCCAACACACACACACATGCACGCAACCCAAAACTAGTGAAGAACAGGCACACCCTACTGATGTTGTTGCTGTGTGGCTTTTGTTTAGCTGCCGACAACGATGCCAACTGCAGTTCTCTTCGCTTCTATCCGCTCTGCTCTGCTTAGCTCGACATTTAAGCATATTTATTTCAACAATTTAAATATATAAATTTAACAACAACAAAAAATAAGAGAAAAATAAAAAAGAATGTTGTTGACCAGCCTGCTTGGCATTGGCGCCTGCTGCTGACAAGCTGACAGTCCGCACCCCGGGGCACCCGCAACCCGCAACCCGAAATCCATCCGCCTCCATTCTACCAACGCCTCTATAGACTGACTGTCGACGTTTGCAGTTGTCATGCTTTTGCTTGAGTAATTAAATATAATTTTCTTTTGCGTTTTACACGCGCACCACCCCCAACAACAACAACAACATTAACAGTTGCTGCTCAGTCAGCTTTCAAATGCAGCAAAGTTTTGCCAGACACCAGGGTGTTGGGGGTGGGAGGGAAAGTTAAAAGGTTGTTGGGAGAATTGATTGTTGCTGTTGGTGTTGCTGATGTGGCATTCCCAACAAAAATATGCCGCTGGAGGGCGCAAAATACGCATACGCCGTGTAGTACAACAAGAACCGAGTCGTCAATAAATTTTGGGTAATATTTGACAAGGTTTTTTGTTCACTCATAAATAGTAACTGTGTGTTGCAGCTGCAGCAACAACAACGATAACAACAACAAGAGCAACAATCGTCGCATCAATTTTTTGTAACATGTTGCCAAACATGGTTAAGCCACGCCTCCCCCACCCACCATGCAGCTGTGGTGGCCACTTAAATGTCGTTATGTTGTCCGGTCACGCGCCATACAATGTTCCCTGTCCGAGCTGTAGAGCGCCAACAACAACAACAACAACACCAGCAGCAGCAGCAGCAACATCAGCAGCATCAGCAACAGCACGGCAGCAACTTTATTGCCGCAGCAATTATGCGTAGCTAATAAAAAATGTATGTGTATATGTGTGTGTATGTATGATGGGTGTTGTGTGTGTGTGTGTGTGTGCAGGGGGTTGGGTGTTCGGGGGGAGGTTGTTGTTGTTGGTGTTGTGGAATAGCATTAAAATCGACATCGACAGCTTAGCGATTTATGTTTGCGAAAATAATGAATGCGTTCATTTATTTGAAAACGTGTTACGGCATTCAAATGAGAAATGAGATGAAAAAATGCTAGAAAATCCATATGCACAATTAACCCTTTAATAGATCACTTAAGTGTAAATTAATAAAAATATTAAAAATAAAAAAATAATATAAATTATTTAGCATACTTAAAAGACACAAAACTAAAAATTAAACAAGATGAAATGAAAAGATGTAAATATTATTAAATGTTCAATTTCGGAATATGTTTTAGAGAATATACACAAAAATGTCTTTGAGCAGTTTGTTTAATATTTTATTAACAAAATTATATATAAGATAAAGACTTTTTGAGATATATATTGTTGCCAAAAGTCCGATTGCAAGTTGTTTTATTATTTTGAATTTAAGCTTATTATTGTATTGTAGGAAGGTATATTTATTTTTTTACTTTCGATCGAATGAGCATTCTTACCGTTTTCAACTGCATTTCTGGTGTAAGTCACCAAACGCCATTCGTCATTTTCTTTATGTGAGTCATTTTATAATAATGACCATTCAGATTACTAGAGTGTTGAGATAAAACAAACATTAAATATAAGCACAATAAAAACGATACACAATAATCAAGAACTTACGCTTCTGTACAATTGTTGTGCCACCAGCCACTACGATACTTATTGGCACAACTAATATCTGAGGCATGATCGTGATCTCGATTGCTTGTGGAGAAATTCATGTTATTTTGCATGTACCGAATCCTCCGCGATAGCTTGACGAACCTTGTTTAAAATCAACATCATTGTTCTTTCTCTGCTGTATTTGCATCCAACTAGGACCTGACGACAATGTATTAATACAGACTACATTAATTGCTATCGTTCCCTCTACTTTAATCATATCTATAGTGTCCACACCATGACTATCTCTGTGAAGAAAATTGTCATATATCTTTGGATATTTATTACACCGTTGTAAATCCTCCGTGAGTCCAAAATTATTCGATTCCAAAACTAATAATTCAGCACCACAATCATTCAGCGATGCTTTTAACTTATTTTCAGCATTGCTAATTGTTATTCCAATCTTTACTCGTTCTAAACAAACGATAATGATTGTTTCCAGCACGACTATCTCAACGTTAAGTTCTTGGCTTAATTGCATTTCTTCTAAACATTTTCTTATTCGTTCGTCTGACGCTGCAATTTTTCCTTGCAGCTCGACTAACTGTACTTTAAGCTCTTTGTTGGAGCTCTCTTCGGCTAAAAGTATTATATATATTATATATATATATTATATATATATATATATATATATATATATATATATAGTAAATCAGCTGATAAGATTTCACTGATTCATATTTTGATTCATTTATTATTTTTAATATAAGTTCGCCTAAGCCATAGGCAAGAATACGTTATTTTCAAGTTATCGATAACCTTTTTGCATCCGATATACACATAAAAAACAATGAATTCACTTTGCAGCCTGTTGACTTAATAGGAATCATCTTTGATAATATTATTGAAATGGAGAAACATCGGAGATATCGAATATTTAAACTTTAATCGACAAAAGCATTTTTTCTCTAAAAATTAAAATCAAAATCTTATCCATCAAAACAGTTAAGCATAGTTTATTAACAACTACTTTCAACAAAATTGTAAAATATTTCGCAGTTATATAAATTTAATTGAACATTTCTCGTGAAACAAAATAATTCAAACCTGTTTAATATTTTATATTACAGTTTGAAAGGGGTTAACACACATACTATGTGAGTGTCGGATTTGCTTTTGTCGAATTCGCAAATTCATTTTCCCAGCACTAACATCAACAACAACAACAACAAACATCAAGCGAACAGAACAAACAATGTTGACAACAACAAAAAAAAATACAGACTACAAAAAAAAAAGTGCTCAAATATGTTAAGCGGCATTTAAGCATCGTCCTGCTGCCTGCTGCAAGAGATAATGCCCGATTCCCACTGCTCTGGTGTGTGTATATGTGTGTGTGTGTGTGTGTGTATATATTTTTCTAAAATTTTGCACGCATTTCATTGTTGTTTTGTTTGTTTGTCGCACATGTGTGCGGTTCCCAGCAGCAGCAGCAGTAGTAGTGGCGACCCCCCAAAAAAGTATGCAAAGGAAAAAAGCGGCGCACGCCACACATACAGACTCACACACACACACACACGTGAATGTAACTCCCTGTGTATGTGTGTGGGAAATGTAAACGGAATTGTTTTGCTTGCTCAGCGTGTGTGTGCGACAAAGGGATAATGACAAGCAGCCGGGCAGCCACACACACACACACACATACAGTCACATACACCCACACACACACATGCATTGGCTGGCACACAAGGTGATGACGTCGACTGCGCTGCGTTGCGTGTCTTATCTACAATGCGGGAAAACACGCACGCAACTCAAGCAGCGGGTTGACAACAACAACAACAACAGCAACACCAACAACAAGAACAACTAGTTGAAACCTGATGTATCGTGACATCCCACCATCTTGGCCCAAAACCGTTTTCTGTAAGTCTGTCTAGTTCAAGCGCAATCACAATGGTTTTGCATTGTGGTCTAAATAGTGTTGGCCATTGGCTTTCTCCCTTCCTTCAATGTGTGTTTGTGTGTGTGTCTTGTTTGCCCTTGCAAATTAACTGTTTGCCAATTTAATAGTGTGCATGGTAAATGTAGCAAATAAGACGGATAAAGCATAATAATAATGTAGCTTAAGGTTAGTTGAGTAGCTTCCCTGAATAGTCAAGTATATGCATTCGGTCTTACAATATAAAGAGATTTATTTTAATTTATACAAACAGCAGTCCTTAGGATGAATATTAGAACTATGCTAATAATTTTTTGTTTTTCGTAATTTTTATATATTTTATAAAATATTATTTAACTTTAAATATAGTTTCATATTGCAAAAAGCGTTTTATTTGAAATTCACCACTGCTTTTAAAAAACATATTCACCTCCACGTTCGCCGTGAAACTTCGCCGCGTTCCCTATTCACCACAGCGAACAGCTGATACGCTGAGCCCAATGAGAATGTTAACAATTTACATTTACATTCTCATTGAGTTTAACAGATTCTGTTAACGTAACATTCTCATTGGACTCTGTTCAGCTGTTGTTGCCGTACGAGTTTTCCAGCACTTATCGCCAAAATTTAAAAAAAAATTTTAACGTTAAGCTTTGAATGCAGTCAAACTTTAAGTATTTAAACAATGTTTATTGAAGAGTGTAGTTTGTTTTATCTAATAATATTGATTGCACTTTATTTACGTATTTAAAACTTATTTTAAAAATATATCTAAAACAACTCTTAAGTAATTTGTTCAACGGGCTTTTCTCTACGACTGCGGCTTATATTCTCTCACACGCCTGCCACGCCCACCACAAATGCAGCGACTACACTTAACGGCAACGAGGACAACGATGATGCGACTAATTTAATGACTATTGTTCAATGACTCAGTTTCAATGTAATCGGAAATTGCGGTTTGATGTGGGTGGCTTTTTTTTTGGGGGGGAGAGGAAGAGAGATATTAAAGGTTGGTGTTAGAGTGAAAACGTAATAGTAAAACATAGATTTAATTAACTTAGTTTATGCACTAATTATCACAAAGTAAACTTATTGTGTAGGCGTTGGAAATTTGCACTGATTTCGATTTGCGACTTGACTTCTGCAGTTTGACTTATTGGCTCAGCCATAGCCCAGCAGATATTTGGGCAGATAGGTGATGGACGAGAGCAGGCTATAGCTAGATGGATGAGAATTACAGCACAATACACAAAATATATATTAATTAATAGCAATTTTATTGTCAACATATATTTAAAAGTTTCTTTTTACAATTATCACCAGCAACCAGTTTAGTATTTGTTTCATTTTTTCACTTAAGATTAATTTGTATATTTACAATTTGTCTTATATATATATATATATATATATATATATATGAGTGTGTGTGTATGTACCTCAACCAAAAGTACCAAATACCACTTCCAATCCACCCCAGTCAGTGCGATTCATATCCTCCTCCACGGTGTTCTGTTCCCCACTATAATTAAGTGTGCCCAACCAGAAAAAAATATATAATAGTATTATGTTGCAAATTAAGATTATTGTAAGTGTGTGTAACAATAAACGAATGAGTAAAGGAACAAATACTACAAAGGAATGAATTCACAATAAAATAATAAACCAACACCAAAATAAACGTAGAACAAACGAGAATGAAGCAGTTACAGAAAGAGCACTAGAATAACGATACATACGAATTGGTTAATCCACGATAGAACCACGATTTCCATGACTTTGACGAGCCCTCATCGATCTTGGACTCGACATCCGCACAGAAATGTCGACGATCATGAGATCGTCCACTTTTACAATCACAGAGCATCCGCTTCTTACACTCTGCATCGCAGGTGGGACGCGCCGGTGAGTTCTTCCAATAATTTCTGATACGAAGCGAGAATGATATTAGTAAACTTTCTTAGCTGGATAGCGCAATAGGTTTCGTTGACTTACTTGTAGTACATTTCAAATAGCTCCTGATTGTCGGTCAGCTCGTTGAGCAACTTATCCCAATCGCTGGGTCGTAGAGCTTTCATATTGTAAGCAGCTCTGGCCGTATATAGCTTATACCAAATCGGATAACCGTAAAGATTTGCTTCTTTCAGATTCATTATCCACGATTCGTGATCTAACACAAGACGCGTTGTTGTATCATGATCACCATCCACCTAAAAGAGAAGTATTCAAATACCATCAGTAAGTATTTAAGTAAGTTTTTCAAATTTTCCTCACATAATAAATCCGGTAACCTGGATTTAGGTCATAATACGGTGACACAGAGGGTCCTATGTACGCAATGCTGTTGGGATGCGCTGAAAAATGAAACCAAGGATGTTAGGGAAACAAAAAATAATAATAAAAACAAGACGAAACATACTTAAATCATGTGGATCGTAGAACATTTCAAACTCATCAAAATGTGTGTGTCCGTAGAATTGAGCGGTGATCGTGCTCTCATAGCGAGAAATGATCTTGTAGAAATTGCGAGACCAGACCTTCAGACAATCCGAATGACCGGGTGGTATGTGACCGATGACATGAACTTTTTCATTGGAGAACTCAGCGCTCTGCAGTTCATAAATAAACCTAAAAGAAGAGAAGGACAGAATGTTAATGGATGATCGCGTAAGGAAGTCAATTCAATACAACCAACCATTGCAGCTCTGTGGCTGGATCCGTAGAGTTAAGTAGCAGCCACCAGTTCTTGTTATTGCAATAGTTCATATTAAGGGATATGATACGGAATCCGGGACGCACCAGAACCGAATAGAAGGCGCCACGCCGGACTGTATGTGAGACGCTTTGTGGCAGCCAACGACGCCATTGGACATCCAACTCATCGTACAACCAATTGATGGAGATGTCCACCTGATTGACATAGGGTGGTGGAAAACTATTCACCGGTGCACTCTCATGATTGCCCAGTGCCGGAAATATGGGCACTCCAGGGAACTTCTCGGTCATTTGTTTAACAGTCTCCTTGATAATCTCCAGGTTCTCCTGCTTCGTTTGATTCCAGACATCATGCGGAGGTAGATCCCCTGTCCAGAGTATATAGTCAATGTCCTTGTGGGTCTCAGCGATATGGGCAAGCATGTTATCCACGGTACGCTTGGGTGTATCACATTTACGATAATCTCCCCACTTGCCAGCAGCGGCATTGGGATTTGCGGGACGACCGCTGCTCAAACGACAGCACAGAGGCTCATTGCAATCCGCATTGGCACCCTCCACATAATGAGGATCGTAGTGAGTGTCCGATATGTGCAGTACCTTAAAGAAAGGAGCACCATCCATCGGCATGGGTAGATCCGACAAACGAGGTGGCTTTGGCACTGGCGGAAAAATCACTTCCCACTCATGATAGGGATTATAGACATCGCCACAGCCATCGCCAATGATGAAGCTGCACAGCTCATCGGGTCCCAAATTGACACGTTGCAAGACATAGATCACTTCGCTGCCAAAGAGCTGGGCGACACCCTCACACACCCGGGGACTCTGGATGCTCAGGTTCGTGCAGTATTGAGCAATCATTTTCATAAGTTCTGCCTCAGTTTTTCCCGACTTAATGTAGTGCTGCAGCAATCCTGCTCCTGCCTTGCAGGCCGTACACGACACCTTGGACATGACACTGTTCTCAATCTCGAAGGCGACCTGTTTAAGATTAAACAGCTTCAGGGCCTTATCCACAAAGGGCGGATAGGTAAGTCCATCGCCCGCTGCCGCATCATACCACAACATTCGAGCCGACGTCTGATTCCTTCGCATGGCACGCAATCGCTCCAGGAACTCTGCATCACTCTCCGAGGGTTCACTATTCGTTCGATTCGCATGATACTTGAACTCCACATGTGGCACAATGCTGCGTGGTTGCTCCTCCACGGCCCAATCTTCCAGCTCCGGCTGTGTCCAATTTATGGGCGCCCTTGCGTTCGTGTACAGAAATGGCAGAGCTGATCGTAAATGGGAAGACAGTGTAACAGTTAGAATTTGTTAGAACTTTAGATTGTTGAGTCTTGTTGTACTTACCTTCAGTTACCGTAAGCCCAACGACAAGTGCCGCAATGAGCCAGCATATTTGCCATCTATGCTGTGGCATTGTCTGTGTCATAATTGTGGCACGGCCACAATCAAGACCAAGTCGTCTCGTCTGCGTTGCCGTCTCGTCCGCCAGTTGAGCAGTCAGTTGGAAGCAGCACCACTTGACCTACATTTTTAAGGTGCGTTACACAAAAAGAAAACAATTTTATGATCAGTCATTATTTATAACCTATATAAATATATATTCATACGTAAATGCCCTTCTTCATTCTTAATTTATTTTGACAGCTCACGTTTCGCAGAGTCTCTTACGCTCTTCTTTGAGTTCCCATATGGCTTAAAATTTGGGTTAAGACATAAACAAAAGCCGCAAAAAAAAAAAAAAAAAAAAATTGCGTATTTTATGAATTTTTTTAAAACCAGTTTTCACACAGCCAAATGAAAGTATAAAAACAGTGTAAAGAGAGTGAAAAGCATACAGTAAATCAAAGAACAAAGTAAATAAAACAAATTAACAATATAGTTTAAACTATATAGAGTATTATTCAAAGCTTGGTACAAAATCTGAATCACACTTGATTTATTTATTAATGATTGTGGTTATAGTTCGCGAATATAAACATAACCATAGAGTGTCCCAGCTGAATACAAAAAGAAATAATTAATAATAAATCATTTTGCTGATTAAGCTTGAGACATTTGACAAATATTTACTTGTTGAGCGCAACAAAGTAATAAAAAACAAAATAAGAATTAAAAATGAATCTTAAGATCAACAAACTGAAAGAAATAAATAATCACGCGAGAAAAACAACAATCAAACCGAAGCAAATTTCAATCTTTGAGCCTAAAGATGCTGATAAAGCAAAAACATGAAAACAATTTTGTAGATGAAAAGTGTAATCTCTAGCAGCTGTAAATAAAACGGACAACTTTGCATTTTTGTGACTTTAACGCGACCAAATCAGCAACTGTGTGGGAATAAATCAAACGAATATCCTATAAATTACACTAGCTTAACAAAAGTGCTGCAATAACCCGCTAATGGCTATTTACAGTTGACTGAACACACACACACACACATGCTGTTGTTGTGTTGTGGGCGCCGAAAACATGGCTGACATTTTACAGCTAACAAGTTTTTAAGTGCTGTCAAACTTTGGATGTAAACTGACATATTGATTTTGTATCGCAACAAAAAAAAACAAGTAAGAAGGCTCTAGTCGAGAAATCCCGACTAGACTATACCCTTAACCCTATAATTTACGCATACAGTCAGTGCTTGCAAGTATGTGTGAGTGTCTGTATGTATACGCGTATAGGGCATACCTTCTTAATTTCAATACTACATATCTCCAGTGTTTCTCAACCGATTTCAATAAAATTTTCACAGATTGTTATTATTTAGTCTAATCTTTCAAAAAGTTTTCTAAATTGAAGACTTTGTTGTTATCGATCACATGTGTATATCGGAAACGGGAAGAGTTATCGAAAATCTAAATCAAACTTGCACTGCGCGGGGGTTAGGCGAGCTTATATACCAAATCTGGAGTCTCTAGCTCTTATAGTCTCTGAGATCGACGCGGACAGACGGACATACGGACATGGCTATATCGACTCGGCTGTTGATGCTGATCAAGAATATATATACTTTATGGGGTCGGAGATGCTTCCTTTTGCCTGTTACATACTTTTGCACAAATCCATTATACCCTTTTTATGTGGTTTAAGGGTATAAAAAGCTCAAAATAACAACGATGAGGAATTAGAAATATCAAATCGGATAACTAGGCGTATGCGTGATGTAGGGTAAACAAATTTGTTCATCTCTCTCACTCTCACTCTTCCACGAATATTGTTTACTTGTTTTGGCGAGCGTAAAAATAAACAATTGGTTGGATTCTCAGCTAATTAAAATCACGTTCCAGTTGACAATGTCTCTGGCTTCGCTTACTGGGTATAGTTTACAAAGTGCGGCAATTAGTGAAATTTTGTTGTTTATAGGAGCAAAAACTTTTTGATTTGATGGCTATGAAACAATACTCGTAACAGCTGCGAGAAGTGGATAGATGTTTAGTTTTGTGTAACGCATTGAAGAAAGCATATCATATATTATATATATTCCAGATCAGCCGTGTCCGCCTGATTGCCTTTCTTACTTTACTGTCCATTATGTTTCTGAACTTAACAAGTGCTAAATCCACTTTATTTCAAACATCAACATAATAATATAAAATAATACGTACTTGCAAAGGTTGGACATATTTTTAATATGATTGAAATATGTTTGTATGTATTTCAAGTTGAATACGCATCGTTTGGCATACTTTCTCATACAATGTCTGATTAAATTTGATTGAGTTCAGTCTGACACATCATAATAATCATGTGGAGGCACTTAAATATGATTTGTCTTGTCTCTTTTTGTTCATAAAAATAAAAAACACAATGACTCAAAACCGAAATGAAAGGCTTTCAAGTCGTTCCGCCCCTTATCTAGGGAGCATCATCACATGACACCCTGATTATGTACTATATATAACATATCAACTATTGAGATTGATTTGTTGTTTGTTTGTTGTGTGGCATCTGTTGTTGTGATAACCTTAAGACCAATCGCTTGTATGTGTGTGTGTGTGTTTATTGTGCGAACCCATTATGCATAATTTCAATGTAGCCAATGTACACAGAGGTCGAGTTAGGGCATGAGGGTGACACGAGGGGCAGGTTTGGGGCAGGGCAGAGGTGTGTCTCAATGCCGTCCGCAACATTTGCGCACTCGCATGATAATTGGTAATTGGCGAAGCCGGCCACTCTGAAGACCAACCAAGCAACTTGGTTGCGTTATGCTATATAAAAGAAATAAAAGTGGTGTGGTGGGGGTTACACAAAGATGGGTAGGGTGGGGTGGCGTGAAGTGTTCGGTACATTGGCCCCTCTCACAACCAAAGAGTGAAATCGTCAACGAGTGCGATGGCGTGTAATAAGAAATAAGTAGTAGGGTCCAACAACAACAACTAAATGGGGAGAAAAATGAAAAGAAAAGAAAAAAAAGGCGCGCAACTTTGTGTGTGATTTCATTTTGTGCGAAAATCGAAAGTGTCTGCAAAAGGCATAAAAACAAAAAATCAAAAAAAAAAACCATAAATTTTTCCAAAAAAAAAAAAGAAAGAAAGAAATATATAGAAAACATGTTTACAGCTGGACAAGGTTATGCCTAAGAGGTCAAAAAAGAAAAAACAACAAACACAATTTGACACTTTTTGTATTTCTTCTATTTCTTACGTTCATTATGTATTCAGCGCACGCGCCCAGAGCCCAGGCAATTACCCCCAAACAGTTTAGGCCCAAAACAACAGAAACCAAAAAAAAAAAAAAATAAAAAATATAATCGAAACAATAAACTTTCACTTTCTGTAGAAATTATTATTTTTGATTTTATTTTTATATTATGTTGTTGTAGTGGAGAAATGTGCTAAATACCAAACGAGGCCCAATTCGACGCTCCCAACTCTTGACGCATCTCTCTCTCGATTATGCAGCCTGTTGGGTTGGGTATTAAGCAACGTTGCAGTCGTCACGCCGCTTAACTATGAACGTTTCTTTCTTTCTTTCTTACTTGTTTTATAATAATTAAAGAGACGGAGACTGAAAATGAAAGTGATTTTCATGGCACAAAAAGAAAAACGCAACAAACCAAACGCATTACAGTTGACAGATGTTATCTTTTGGAAAATTATGCAAAATGTTTTTTGAAATAATCCATTGAAGAGGAAGTGTTAAATTCTTATGAACGAACACCTTTGTAATACACAATGGCATGCAAATGTATCGGATATTGAGGTTAACCTATTCAAGATTAAAGATTTCTATTTAAGAGAATTACTCAGATGGAATAAAAATAAGCGCGCACATAAAACATTATACATTAACATGTCAGTCACGTATTTAGCACACGCTTAGCATTATCACACGATTAATTATTAGCAGTGCATGTGGTCAATACGTTTATGTTGGCCAATGTCTGACGGCCTATAGCAGTTAGCATTAGCTAATTAAGTATGCAGATACCGAATAAGAAGTAAAAGAGACTGAAAGACAGACAGGTAAATGCGGGCTTAAAACAAATGAAAGCGCTGCGTAACCCAGCCCGAACGAGAACGAGCGAGAGGGCAAGAGGAAGTGCTTTAGAATGTGAGACAAAACGGTTGTTTGACAGCTTAAAGAAGAAAAGTGAAACAACCAACAGCGGCAACAACAATAGCCGTAACTCAGATTTTGCACGGCAATCCAACAACCAACGACAAAAAGCTATGAAACTTGTCTCCGACAACGACGCCGACAACAGTTGCGCATGCGTGGACAAGTGTTGGCCAAGTGAAATGCGCGAACGTGTTTCTTGTGATCGTTTTTGTTTTATGTTTTAGTATTATTATTTTTGTGGTTTTCCTGCACTGACGAAATGTGTAACAAGCGCAACTGGTTTGCATTTTTGGCTTACAAATATGGTTTAGTTTTGTTTTGTGTGTTTGTTTGTACCTGTTAACGAATATTGAATGGATTCTAAACACTGTGAACTTTCGGTTCTTTGTTGCGTTTGTGCTTTGGTTCTACTTCTTGTGTGTTTCTTCACTTTTTCTTTCCTTTGTGTTGTTAGATTCACTCATTCAACTATTTATAAACTTGTTAGTGCCATAATTCGCGAGTCTCTTTTGTCGTTTGGCCTCATTTATTTACATTTCGGTTTGTTTCATTTGTATCACTACTATTTAACAATTTTTTCTCACTAATTTTCATACACATGGGCATTTGGGCATGCGCTGAAATACCGCAAACGAACATGCGAACACTGATTAAAGAAGAGACGACTCGTTGTTGTTGTTGTTGTTGTCGACGTCGTCGTAGATTTCACCCGATTGGCTGCCTTTTATCGGCTTACCCGTCTTTCGTACACACACAAACGCGTCCGTCTCAAATCTTAGCCAAAGAGCTTAAAGCCAACTGCTCTGCACGAAGCGCCATCAACAACTGAACTGAGGCGCCCGACCAACGAAACCGAATGCAGCTTTTGAGTCAAGCTTGACAAAGAGCGAGAGAGAGAGAGAGCGTCAAACAGCTGTTCAAGGCAGACAAGGCGCGAGAGCGTTTGAGAAGTGCAAGCTTTGTGTTGGGTTCATTTCATTAAAATTTTCAATAGCAACGTGATGAATCGTTTTGCAGTTATCCGCCTCTCTCTCTCTCTCTCCGTCTCTCTCTCTATTCGGTTGAGGAACTTTTGACAATATAATTAGAGTGTTGCTTATCGTGCAACAAATTGTTCAAGAACGGAAATTGTTTTCAACAATACATGTACCAGCATACATTAAATTAATATGATAAGAATTAATTGCGTTGCTTTTATTAAACAGTAAACAAGCTTTAAATAATTTTATAAAGTTTTGGAATTAGTATAGAGACATAACTTTTAAAAAGAGTCTTGGGATTATCCATAATTTTCGGCTAGAGAATATTCTAATTACTAATTAACGCTTTTTTTGGAATCAATCATTAACTATTAAGCTTATTCTTAACACTGGCTTAATACAGTTCATTTCCACACTTTTATTGCAGCTTTATTTACCAAATATGAATATATAAATATAAATATATATAATATATATATATATAAATATAGTATATAGTACCAATAACATATTATAGCGTATCAGTAAACGCTTGAACTTTGCAACAGCACTGTAAGCAACAACAACAACAACAAAAGAGTCAATGCTCCATTGTATCAGCACGATGACAACGTGGAGGAGGATGAGGCAGCAATTGATGCCGTCGATTGTAGAGAGTTTTCAGTGCAGATGGTGAATATGTCATCCTTGAAGTCAGCCAAAGGCGTCAAGCTACCTGCAACAGCAGTTGTGGCAACTTTAACGGGATTCGCATCCTGGCCTGACAATGCGCAACGCCAGGTGACACGCAAGCCACAACAGAAATAACGCTTTTGCTGCTTACACTTATCCTTAGGCATGGCCACATCCGTGTCCTGCTTAGCTTTCGGCGAACAACAACAGATCTTCTTCTTTATCAGTGACAAAATACTTATGGTCTGTGCTAGGAAGGTGTAGCAGAGCGGATTAAGTGCGCAGCTGGTCAAGTTGAGCAATCCAAAACTAAAGTAAAAAATCCAGGCAACATTTGTGGACAAATTTCCATAAACACGCATCAGCAAAAAGACCCAGGCGGGCAGACGCAAGCATATGAATACGCCCATCATCAGCAGCACGACGCGCACCATGCGTCGATGACGTGCCACACGTGCCGCAACCGCTGGACTCAACTTCTCCGGCAACTTTAAGGCCGGCTGCAGAGCACCTGCAGTGTTCATGTCCATGGCAGCCACACTACAGGCCGTCATCATCGAATACGCTGTCTCCGGCTTGCTCAGCAGGTTCACAAAGCGTGGCTCACCCAGCTTCTGCTTATGCTTCTGCTTCTGCTCGTGTTCCTGTTGCTTTTGTTGGAGATTGCGTTGCTGATATCGTCGGAGCCAGAGTTGGCGTGCGATGGTCACATTGAGAAAGATAAAGGCCGTAATGCACGGAATAAAGACGAGAGTGATGCACACGATATTGTAGATGCCAATCTGAGTCTGTTGTTATAAATAGAAATGGAAATTGTTTTGCAGCTGATAAGATTACAAACACTTGTAAACAGCATGTTAAGGCTAATACGCAGCTCATTACGTGTTTGACAAACTGATAATGATTATTATCAATCTTACGCACCCTTAGACCCATGCACATGGGCACCAATCGTACTTCGCCATCCTCCACAAGGAGTACATCATATCGCTGGTAGATAAAAAAGAAGGGCAATGCGATGCCAAGACAAGTTAACCAAATGCCACCAATGCAACAGACACAAAATATTGGGCCTGGATTCCAAATGCCTGTTGCAGCACGTCTTATGGCCATATAGCGGTCCATGGCAATGGCGACCAGTATTAAACTACTTGACAAAACTGTTGCAGTGCTGATAAACGGCACAAAATTGCACATGAAGGAGCCAAGTGTCTGGGAAAATAAACATATGTAAAAATTTTAACTTCAAATCATTTAATATTACAAACACTTACCCAAATCTCCATATATTTTCCGGTAAAGTAACCCACGACGCCCACGAGGAAGCTCACGCAATAGATGATATCGCTGCATGCCAGCGAGATGAGGCAGGCGCGAAAGAAAGGTCGCAATTTGCGTGTACTATTGACATAGAGGCTGCCAATGTTGCCCGAAATGGCGAAGAAGAACATCACCGCCGTTAATGATAACAATATGATGCGTTGATGATCATGTAGTTGGCACAGAACACTAGCGGGTATAATCATAAATGCATCGGGATCTTCATCGACGATCTGAATTAGCGAATCCATTTAATGTGCAGTCCTAAAAGTATGCAATGAATTTTTCGGATATCTTCATGCGACAAGTTCAACGTAAAAACTAAAAATGAAAGGTGTGTGGCAACTGCCACCTGCTCCTGTTGGACATTGTACATTGTGCGTTGTACGTTAATGATTACCGCCAGATATCACTAGCTGCTTATCAATCGCTTAGCCGTCGCAGCCATTTGATTGCTATCGGCTATCACAACTGAATCCCACACGCGATGCGGCGATGAGCGATTGACCAATGACCGCAACGCATTTGGGAGCGCGCCATGTGTCAGATTTATACGAGCAAAACGAACAATGTACAATCACAAAACAGTTATTGCCTATAGTATAAGCTGCGTATCATTTGGTTTTGTTCGCATCTCAAAAATAAAAAACAATTTTCGAACCCAACAAAATAGTTTTGGCAAATTTTGTTATCTTTATTCATTGATTTAGTTATGTATTTCGGCAAATAGTATTTTAAATATGCATTTGGCCAATTTAATTTTACTGCATAGCACATTTTATTGTCCACATTATTTTTGACTTATTTTTCATCATTTGTTTTCTCTTCTTTTTTTTTAAGTTAAGTTTTGCTTAAGTTGTCTCAAAAAATACAACGCTTTCAACGCACACACATATATATTGTAGTATATGCAATAGTAATATCTAGAATACATTTATAGCTATTATTTATATATATATATATATATATATTTTGATGCTTAGCTAAATTATATTTAAGGTAAATATTAAAAAATTACAAAACTTAATTGTGATAAACTTAACAGCGGAAATTCTAGCGCTAAATAAAATCTACATGCGCATTAATCTAACCTAAATTTGTTTAATCGAATCGAGTTTTCAAACAATAAACACACACACAGAACGCATCCGTAAATAACATTTAAAGCTAGGTTATGTTTTAATTTCTATATGTAAGAAAAATAAGACACAAAATACTTGAAATTAATTGGCAAACTCAAAACACACACACACTCACTCAACACACACACATATACACAAACAGCATTATGTTGTATATAGATCTAAATATATATAGTCTTTTATGCTTAGCGCAAAAAACCCGCATAGTTATTATATATATAGTATATAGTATGGTATTGGATAGTTTAATTTAGTTTAGTTTAGTTTCAGTAGTAGATTAGGTAGCTTTACAACGACGGATAGATTTACTTAATCATTTTGAATTTGCATTATTTGTTTGTATTTGTTTGTGACAAATGCATTGCGCATACGCCTAGTAGTACTCTGGCTGCTCCTGCGACTCCAAATCGACACACTGTGTACCCATATGCACCGTTAGCGTCTGATAGGGCAACGGCTTCCCCATACTCAGATTAGCCGTCACATATATCAAATAACTATCGCCAGGCGTCAGACTGAGTATTGTCTCCGTTTCCAGCTTATCAACGCTGCTGCAATATTGATTGATGTTATGTTCTCATTTGTTTTTGGTGTTGTTCGATTAGGTATTGTTATTTATGACACTTGTCTCACCTGGGCGGCTTCTCGCGACAGCGAATGTATTTGAAATTCTTGTGCTGCGTTATCCGCAATGCCCCAAAGTCCATGCAATAGTTGGTGTAGTCAACAGCGCTGCGCTGTGGCAGATTGAACACAATTACGCAGTAGCTAAAAGAACAGCAAAACGGTCAGAACTAATCCATACTTAGTCTTAACTATAAGCACTTTATAACTATTTAAAGAGCATCCTTACCTCAACGGACGCTCATCGGGTGAACCGTGCCAGGCGATTGTTGTGCTGGTGCATCTAGTGCGAACATTGAATACCGTTGTATTGTCTGGCAACTCTGGCAGATCCCGGAACAGACGTTGACTGCTCAAAGCCAGCTGCAATTATGACTTTGCATTTTAGATGAGAACTCCCAAATAAGGAAAAAAGGAAAACTTACCCGCACTTTTTGGGCACGCAACGCTTCGTCCTCGTTGCTGGGCTCGAAGCGCATGAGATAACGCTCGCCAGGCGTGACGCCCTCCAGCTTGATGTATGTCGGCGAGTAGATGTCACCCACGTTGGCCACCAACCGATGCTGACGCAGCAGCTTCACGCGTATCTCGCTGCCAGCGCAGGGCAGCAGCAGGTAACGCATAAAGCGTGGCGGCGGCATGGTCGACGGCACCTTGAAGCTATACACCTGGACGCCATGCATGCCACCAATCTTCAGGAGTGACAGTGCCTGTTCCCTGAGCGCCGTTGGATGCGTTCGATTAAAGTGCACCTGACTGCTGGCCAGCTGTAACGTTAGATTCTGCAAACGCTGATGCACTCCAAAGAGCTGCAATCGATAGCTACTATTCGGCTGCATGCCCCTCAGCTGCTGCTGTGTGCGTGCCCCAGTGCACACAATATGCAGATTGTGTCGCGGATTCAGGTGGCGAGCACGTTTCGGAGCACGAGACCACACCAGATCCAACATGTTGCTGCTGCCCGAACAGGGACCCGCTGAGGCACGTGAACGCATCTGTTGCTGCCGCGTATAGGCATAGACGGCCTCACAGAAACTGCCAAAGTCCTGTCCAGTTCCGGAACTAAACGCGGCAATCGAACTTGGAGCGCCAGTGCGTTGGATCACCAGGCAATAATGCATGGCATGATAATCAAATTTGCTATAAAAATGTATAAAAATTATGGATTACTTTCGATATATCTTCAATGATTAAATCTTTGAAAAAGTGCAAGATCTTTATTCAAATATACATAAAAACCAAAAATAAATATAAAAATAATTTCTATGAAAATAAAAGATTCTTGTGTATTATCTGCTTTAAGTTCTGCCTAAATGAAATGAAGAACATGATTAAATGTTTCACATCTTTTGCGAACTCACCTACGCTCCCATTTGACAATCAGCTGACGCTTGCGAACACGATTCTGGGTGCGAATCTGGATGCGATGTGTGTGATTGAGCAGAGGCCAACTCTGATGCGGATGCTTGGCCTGTGCCTCGAGCTTCAAAGCGCCGCCCTGACGCGCCTGCACAAACAGATCGTATTGGCCGCGAAGGGCGCAGGGCCAGACCAATCTGGTCATGGCTGGTCCCTTTGCCTGAGCAGCCAGACGCAAAACGTTCGCTGTGGATGCAAATGATGTTATTAGGGCGGGAGCCAAGTAGATGGGGGAAGCCAAAGGCTGCTGACTGCTTACCTGTCTGATTGTAGTAAATCTGACGAGCCACGGGCATTGAGAACAGAATCGTCAGCGGCGTTGAGCTATTTAGTTTCAGCACAAATCTGCAAACGAAAAGATAAACAAGACAAAAAGAGATGGTCAGTGTGGGTTTGGGTACACGGTTCGGGGCGGAGTAAATGACCAGCTGTTCATGCCCATTGTCAAAAATGCTGACACTAAATTATCACACGCAATTTGTTTCGACCGCTGTCGTCTTCAATCTTCAGCGCCTGTGGCAAAGTGGCGCTGCCTTGCAACAATGTTGCAGTCTTTAAGAAATCAGTCCAAGTGCAGATGTGGACTGGTATGGCCCCCCTCCTCTCTCCAACTCTCTGCACATCTGGCGTTGGCTTGATCTTTTCTTGGCTAGCGAGACCAAAAAAAAATGTTGTTGCTTTGCAATTAAATGGGAAATTTATGTGCAATTTTTCTAATGACAAAAGGCCAAGACAAATGTTCTTACAAACCACCCACACACATGTGTATGGGTTGGAAAGGAAGCGCCATTGCAGTAAAGTGACTCATTGACTTGGCTTATGGCCGGTCATCTCAAGTTTTATGACCGGCTACTTCCGGGCAACGCCATTTGCCAATATCTTCAACACACACACACACACACCCAAACACAGCCCCTCGACAAGCACCCCCGCAGCATTTGGCCAGTTGGCAACGCAACGCCAATAGGTTTCCAACTGTTTGATAGAGTGTTTTAATGCACTCATCCAATCCATTGTTGTTGGCGGCCATTTTCCAGGATTGGCGCCGCAGCGACTGCACAAATATTTGCTTTAATTTAAGCCTCGCATGTTGCAGTTGCAATCGCAAGCACAGCGCATTTTATGTTTTGGTTGTTGTTACAATTATTGTTGCTGTTGTTGTTGTGGTTGTTGTTGCCTCCTGATGACAGCAGTCAATTATACAACACAAACATCATATACGAGAATACAATCAAATACACAAACAAGTCTGTGTGTGTGTGTGAGATAGAGTCTATCAATCATCACCGAAACTTAAATGCGCTTTGATAGTACTAATGCGTTAAAATACCTTAAACTGACTCTCAATTATATAAAGTGAAATAATCAACAAACATTTTAATATGGGTTTTAATTTACAAAAAAATCATTTTTTTAGCCATAAGAAAATATTTTTCATTTACAAGAAAATCATTTTTTAGCCATAAGAAAATATTTTTCTACATTTATTCATGTTTGTAAAAGTCTTCATATACGTTTACTCAAAAAGCTGAGATTTAATCAAGCCAATTTGAATTAATCATTTTTGATCTAAAACAAAAAATCTACACGTGCAAGTTAATTAAAAGTTGGCGTTGGTAGTTTGTCTATGGCCAACTTAAAAAGTTCTTGACTTAAAATCGGTTGCTAAAGCCATAAAAAATATTGCTGAAAATAAAACAGTCCCTGAATAAAAACCAAGGAAAATATTTCCAATAAAACTTATTTGATTAAATTATTCAATGAAAAAAAAATAAAATAATAATATAAATCATATTTAAAGGTCCAGAAATACGTTAATTATTAAAAAAGAAAACTTTTTTTTTTCAAAACGCTGACGCTAATGATATGACTCGGACATGTGAGGTACAAGAATGCATACAAACAGCCGCCGGTTTGGCATCAGCCCACAACAAATAAGCCGCCATGCAAGCAAGCAAACAGGCAAGAGGATTTTTTTTTTTTTTTCGAAGTTTTCAGTTGCTTGACCAACGTTCGACCAAACAAACGTAAAGAGAATGTGGCCAAAATTGCTGGCACTGGCACTGCAACAACGGCTGCTGTTGCTGCTCTTGTGGCTGCTACGACTGCCAATTGGTGGCTATGGCATTGTCAATCCATCGAATGAGTCAGCGAACATGGTTATCTATATGCTGCCCGCCAAGGATGTGGGTCCGCAAACATGGCAGGTGGGTGTCGAGTGTCTGGATAGCTTTGCCCAGATCTTCTTCTATCGGAATCCGCAAGAACGTTTCACACGGGCCTACAATCTGATGCTGACCAATGCGTTCAACATGTCGTTGCCAGCTGCACTCATACAGCAGGGATTCAGTAAGCGCATCAATGAGGCAATCAGTGATCAGGAGGCATCAGATACACGCGAATATTTTCAGCTGCGTGTCATCTCGGATCATGATAGCACTACTAATAACACTAGGTTCTTTGGCGAGCTATTACTGGCCGATAACTATGTGATTGTTGTGGACAGTGTGGAGCGTTTGCATCAACTGATGAATCGTTATGTGAGCAAGAGTCGCTCCTGGAATCCAGGTGCACGATTTCTGGTTCTCTTTCACAATGCCGAGAAGCGAGATAAGCCTTTGACTGTGGCTACGCAGATCTTTAAGGGTCTCATGAGCAATTTCTATGTGCATCGCGTGGCACTCATCTTTTCTCACTCCCCTACCGATTACAATATCCTGGTCAATGATTACTACAGCAATGTTGATTGTCGCGTGCTCAGCGTCCAAAGTCTCGGTCAGTGTCGCAGTGGTAAACTCCATCCCACTCCGCATGCCGTGCACGTCTCCATGATCGATTACATAAGTGGTTTCAGTCCGCGCAATTGTACTTTCTACGTTTGTGCAACGATTGCAGCACCATTTGTCGAAGATGACTGCGTCTTGGGCATCGAGATGCGAATATTGGGATTTATGCGCAATCGTTTGCAGTTTACGGTAGGTGATGACCTAAATCGTACTTTTATTGATTCATAGAGTGTAGAAAATGAGTAAGACAGTTTTCGATGTGAGAGCTCGATTGGGAGATACCCTGGATGTCGTATGTGTGAATGGCTGTTCAGAAAATTCCTGCTTAAGTACATTTTCGTTATTCATACAATTAACTAATGGAAAACGTTTTCATATTTTCATAGACAAATCAAACGTGTACCCGGGAAACCCGTGGCGAAGTGGACATTGATGGAAATTGGAATGGACTGCTGGGCAAATTGGCAGATGGCGAATGTGACTTCGTCATGGGCGGCTTCTATCCGGATAACGAGGTAACAGGCATATTCTGGGGCTCGGATTGCTATCTGCAGGATGCATACACATGGTACACAAAGCTGGCGGCACGTCGTCCTGCCTGGCAAGCAATGGTTGGCATTTTTACTCCGTATATTTGGCTTGCCTTTTTGCTGGTGCTCCTAATCAGCTGGTTGTTTTGGTATGCATTGGTTCGACTGCTACCCGAACCGCCCTACTACCAACAGCTCAGCTTAACGGGTATCAATGCTCTGGCCGTTTCCTTGGGCATTGCGGTGCTGGAACGACCCATGTGCGAGGCGACGCGAATATTCTTCATGATGCTCACGCTGTATGGGCTGAATGTTTGTGCTATTTACACCTCCAAGATGATAGGAACATTTAAGGATCCGGGCTTACTGCATCAGATGACCGAATTGCAGGAGGTGGTGGCCGCCGGCATACCCTTTGGTGGTGAGGAGGAGAGTCGGGATTGGTTTGAGAACGATGAAGATATGTGGATATTCAATGCATACAACGACTCGGAGATCTTTCATTCACGCACCCATAATCTGAGGGCCGTGGAGCGGGGCTATCGTTGCGTACTAAGCAGTCGCATGTATATACTGCAAAATCGTCATGCCGATGACATCTTTGCCTTTCCCAACAACGTCTTCACCAGTCCCATACAACTGATTGTGAAGGCGGGCTTTCCATTTATCTACGAGATGAACATGATCATACGATATATGCGCGATGTGGGCATTATACACAAGATTGATTCGGATTTCCGCTACAATAATACGTATCTCAATCGCATTGCCAAAATGCGACCCAATTTTCATGACACGGCAATTGTGCTGACCACGGAGCACCTGAGAGGCCCCTTTGGCATCCTTATTGTTGGCATTTGCAGTGCATCCCTGACATTTCTTGGAGAACTGTTGTGTGGCTATCGACGGAAACGAAGACGGCAACGTCGCAGACCAGCACGTGGTGGTGGTGGCAACTTTCATCGGGAGAGGCAGCAAGTGCATAGAGCAGTGGCTCCGGTGGTGCGTTTTACGCCAGTTAAGCGGCGCAAAGTCCTGTAAGTAGCCAGCCAGCCAGCCAGCAAGCCAGCCAGCCAGACAGACGGGCAGACAAACAAAACGAAAACTCAGCTAAGAACCATAAAAATTGACTCAATTCACATAAATTTGCAATTGAAGAGCGAAGCCAGCCACATTCAAGATGAACACAAGACCAACAACAAGAAGTAGATGTAAAAGACGATGTCGATTGTGGTTTGGGGTCGTTGTTGCCTTTCCCTTCTGCTGTCCTTGTTGTTGTTGTCTGGTCTGTTCTGGTCTGGCCTGGGTTGAGAGAGTTGTATGTATGTATGTATGTAGTGGTAGTAGTTTTCACGCGAAATACTTAAAATCAGCGACAAAATTCTATTTTTGCAACTATCAAAAGCGACAGCATGAAAAACAAGCAGACAGTCAGGCAGGCAACCAGGCAAACAGTCAGTTGGTCGTTGTTGGGAGTCTAGTCTCTGTTCGTTTCTCATCTGGTCTGGTCTGGTCTCCGGTCTGCTCCACCCAGCTGCTCTCACTCTCTCTCTCTCTCCCTGTCTCTCGGTGTCTTCACCCTCACTCAAATTGACAATCAGCATTGAATGAAAAGTTTTCTTTCCTGCTGCACATGAGAAAGAATAAGCAAAACGCAAACGCAAACGCAAATATCGTCAGCATCAACTGTCGCTGATAATATTGTTATAAGTAGCACATTTACCGACTCTAGCTAAATAAAGTTTCTAAATTATAGCCAGCAATTAAGTATAAAGCAGAACTTTACGCTTAAAACTTTGCCACTCCATTTCTCTCTTTTATTTCTTTTTTATCTGAACTGTAACAGATTAGAAACCATAAAAAAAAAACATCAACATGTTCACAAAATCCATTAAAACCTTTATCCGATCCAGTAAAATCAATTTTAGATATTGACTGGTTTTTTATACTCTGAACCCATTAAAAATGGGTAAAGAGGGTATAATGGTTTTGTGCAAAGAGAGGGAAGTATCCCCAACCCCATACAGTATATCTATCCTTGATCAGCATTAACAGCCGAGTCGATAAAGCCATGTACGTCGATCTCAGACATAAGCTCGCGTCATCCCAAGGCAGTAAAAGTTTGTTTCAAAATTTCGATAACTCTCTTCGTTTCCGATATACACATGTGATCGATAACAACAAAATCTTGAATTTGGAAAACTGTGTGATGAAGTTTGAAACATTAGATGAAATAATGACAATGTGTGAAATTTTTATTGAAATCGGTTAAGAAGCACTGAAGATATGGAAGTAGTAGTAGTAGAAGTTAAGTATACAGTATACACGCACACACATTCTTGCAACGCTGACTGTACGCGTAAAGTATAGGTCAGGGTATATAGTCTAGTCGGGATTTCTTAACTTCAGCCTTACTTGTTTTTTATATGAAACATTATATATTACTATCAACTTATCTCTTTAAACATATAAACATATTACAGGACGATAATAAATGTGTTTCGCAGTACTTTGAGTGTAACTCAATATTAACTTAAATCATATTATCAATAAAATCTACAAAAAAAAAAGTTTTAATATGAATATTGTATTGCTTTTTCTACCAGAAACTGTTGCCATATATCTCTTATTATACCCTTAACCCATTGAAAATGGGTAAAAAGGGTATAATGGTTTTGTGCAAAAGTATGTAACAGGCAGAAGGAAGCATCTCCGACCCCATAAAGTATATATATTCTTGATCAGCATCAACAGCCGAGTCGATATAGCCATGTCCGTCTGTCCGTCCGTCCGTCCGTCCGTCCGTCTGTCCGTCCGTATGTATGAACGCGTCGATCTCAGAGACTATAGGAGCTAGAGACTCCAGATTTGGTACATAAGCTCGCCTAATCCCTAGGCAGTACAAGTTTGTTTTAAATTTTCGATAACTCTTCCCGTTTCCGATATACACATGTAATCGATAACAACAAAATCTTTAATTCAGAAAACTTTTTGATGCAGTTTGAAAGATTCGACTAAATATTAACAATCTGTGAAAATTGTATTGAAATCGGTTGAGAAACACTGGAGATATGGAGTATTGAAGTTTAGAAAGTATGCACTATACGCGTATACATACATACACTCACACATACTTGCAAGCACTGACTGTATGCGTAAATTATAGGGTTAAGGGTATAGTCTAGTCGGGATTTCTCGACTAGAGCCTTCTTACTTGTTTTTTTGATCTGCCTGTGAATGATTCAAACTTTGCACAGCGTCCAAGCATAGTGAAACCAAACATTCACATTTGCATTTACTCGATTACTCACTGAGCACTCACAAAATGGGCACAGCGCGCACTTAATGTGTGTGTGTGTGCGTGCGTGTGTTGATTTGGTTTTTTGGTGAAATTTTACACTATTGAACTATGGCAGCAAAAGTCTGATGGGGCTGACTAAGCAAACTGGGGAGTCGTCTGTCTCGCCTTTTCGATCTGACGCCCAAATGTCTGTCTATAGTTGAGATGCAATTGCAAATGCTCACAACAGATACAGATACATTTAGCTAAGCGACAAGCGTCGTTGCAGTCTAAAAATACAAACAATAAGTTTATTTGAGGCTGCAACAACAACAGCAACAGAGAAGTCGTCAAATGCAGCCGCTTGAAGGTCTGCGTAGTATTTTTTTTGTTTGTTTTGTTTTTTGCAAGCAACACCCCAACAACAACAACAAGAACAACGGCAACAAAAATTATGCTTCGCATTTTTATGGTCAAAACAATTTTTAGTGTTCTTGTGTTGTTTGGTTGTTATTGTCGTTGTTTTTATACCCTGAACCCATTGAAAATGGGTAAAAAGGGTATAATGGTTTTGTGCAAAAGTATGTAACAGGCAGAAGGAAGCCTCTCCGACCCCATAAAGTATAAATATTCTTGATCAGCATCAACATACGCGTCGATATAGTCATGTCTGTCTGTCCGTCCGAATGTATGAACGCATCGATCTCAGAGACTATACTTCAGATTTGGAACATAAGTTCGCCCAATCCCTAGGCAGTACAAGTTTGTTTCAAAATTTCGATAACTCTTTCCGTTTGCGATATACACATGTGATCGATAACAATAATCTTGAATTTCGAAAACTTTATGATGCAGTTTGAATCATTAGACGAAATAATGACAACCTTGTTTTAGAGACATGGAGCATTGAAGTTAAAAAAGTATGAACGCTTAAAGTATGGGGTTCAGGGTATAGTCTAGTCAGGATTTCTCGACTAGAGCCTTCTTACTTGCTGTTATTGTTGTTGCTGATGTTTTTATTGTTGGCTTCTCTGATACGCTAACAAATAAATAGTTTCACGCCATAAAGCAGCGTGCAAAAAGGATGGGGCGTGTGTGTGTGGGACGGGACGGGCGGAGGTGTTGCACGAAGTTGTTGCTGTTGGCGCAATAAAAGTTGTTTACATCGCTTGAGCCTGCGGCGCACATAAAAATGCAACAAGAACAACAACAACAACCAACAACAACAATAACAAGCACACATTAACAACAATTTTGCTGTTTTGTTGTTTGCTTTGATTTTCGGGCCATTGGCAAAATGCGTAGTATGTACCACGTATGCATGTGTGTGAGTGGTGTATAAGTGCTGTGTGTGTGCGTGTGTGTGTGTGTATGCTACAGGTGGTCAATGATGCAAAGAAAACGTGGCCCAGTCCCAGTTTTCGAGTTACGCATACCCATTCCAGTCGTTGTGTGTTTGATGTTGTTGTTTTGCGAGCGCCGTTGAATTAAGTCATTAAATTAATATTTATGATTTGTTTTGAGCAAAAATTATTAACAAGCCGAACCAACAGGATCGCGTTGATTGCGCCTGTCGTTCTGGCAGAAGCTAGTGGTATCCTGTCCACGAAACCAAAACAAAAAACAAAAGATACTTTTTCACTTAATTCTAGCAAAAATCTTAATGACTGCACGCTCCATAAATTTGTTTGTGTGTGCACACACACACACAATGTTCTGCCTTGCAACAAGAGACGAGCATCACGTTCAACAGTTGTGGAAGGGAAACTCAAACTGTAGCTGAAGATGGAACTGGATGCCAGCTACCAACTTGCAATTGGAGCAGCAGTTTTCGATTTGACCGCTCTGGTCGCGCGACAATAAAAACACTTCACATAGAAACAAGAACATGATGAACAAATACAACAACACCGACAACAACAACAACAGCAACAACAACAACGACAACATCAAACCACAAACATTAATTTGAATGTTTGACATTCTATGCCACAGAATGATCAAAGTTATATGAGAACAGCAGCAAGCAAACTTTAAAGAACAAAATTCTAAGCAAGAACAAGAAATGCACAAAAAAAAAAAGAAAAAGAAAAAAAACCAAAGATATATAATTTGACTTCAAAAGGTTCGCACGTTCTTTGGCAAAATAAAAAACAAAAATGTTAGAAATATATAAAAGTTATTTTGCAAAAAGGAAATGGCACACGAGGCGTACCACGAATTTGAGATGCTCTTGTTGAAGCTCAAAACTGAATATGCTAAGAGCATAATAATTTTTTCCTTAAATTAAGTAGGAATAATATTTGTTGTATATTGCATAAGCTGTTGTAAGAAACAATGAAATAGATATTTGTGCTTAATTATAAGTTTTATTTCACAAATTTAAAGTCAGAAGTTTTTTTTTATGCAGTTTGAAGTTTTATTCAGAAAGTTATTTGACGGATAAGTTTAAAGAAGGATATATTATTCCTTGTGAAATCCAAGTAAAATAATATTATTATCCTTTGTAGGTTTTATTCGGATATCAAGCAAGAGAAAACTGACCATAAAGTTTTTTTTAGGTAAACCAATTTAAAAGGTTAATTTTCATTAATAAAATCAAGCTTTATTGACTTCGACTGAATTCTTTTGAATATATTGTTTAAATGATAAATGATTTTCTCAAACAAACTGTATAAACTAAAACTCATTTCAATAAGTTCGCTTTAGCTTTCTTTTCACTTTCTTGGCAACATTTTCTCGCACATGTTAGACAAAGTTAACGTACCCGAGCAATATGCAAGTGTGTGTTCAAATCGAGAAGACAAAATGCCTGCCAGGCGCGAGCGCTAAACGAAAACGTGACAGCTTTTCTTGACCCAGGCCCAAACGAGGGCAAGATATAACAACAACAAGAGCAACAGAAGAAAAACCGAGAAAAGAAAAACACAAAGACGGAAAGAAAAAAGTTACTCATACGCCACGTGCAACGCGGCCTCAGCTGTGGGCCTAACAAAAATACAAACACTCGCAAAACACACGCACACTACTTAAACAAATAAGCACAAGTCCATGTAGAAAAAAACCAAGGAGAAGAAGAAGAGGAGCCACACACACACATACACTACTTATATTTATGGCAACTGTAAAAATCTGGCGCTGGTTTTTGTTTGGCCAGCCACACGTCGTGGTTATAAATTATATTTTTGTTGGTTTCTATCCTCTGCTCTCCGTGCTCCATCGGCCCAACCTACGTCCTTTTGCGTCCGTCCTCTACCACATTTTGTTATTGTTTGGTCATAATTTGATTTGTGTGACAGGCGGCGTCGCCAGCGCACTTATGCGCATTACTCAAATTATGCGTATACGGAACGTATTCGGATAAGGATACTCTATAATGTATACAGGATGAGCAACTTACCGTTTCTTCTGACGCTGCTCCAATGCTATGTGAACCGGAACATCCACATACAGGTCCTCAACATCATCGATGCTACTCAGCACTTTCTCAAACGCCTGCCGCTGCGGGCAACTGGGCGGCAGGACATGCGACTCCTCCTCATGTGATTCGAGTGATTCCAAGCTGATGCGATTCCTGGATAGCGGGATGTGTGCAATCTCTGCCCGCAACTGTGGCAGCAGCAGCGGCAGCAGCACCACCAGAAACCCAAGTCCTGGCTGCACGACCAAAAGTTGCCGTCGCATTTTGTACTTGTATTTATTTTGTATTTGATTATTCAGCTCTTAAGTTTTATTGGCTGTTAACTGTTCACAGTTTGAGTTGAATCAAATTTCTTGTTTATTTTTGGGATTTATGTGAGATTTATCTGAAAGTTTAGATATCGATTCGATGGTTAAGATAGTTTTCAATCAAGATTTAACGATTTTTTTAAAGGATTTTTAGCAGTACGAGTTTTCTTTTTATAGAGTTTTTCTCAATCAGTCCGAAAATAATCAACCAATTCAACAATTCCTTTTAAATTATTCAAAGAAAGCCATGTTTCTCTCCTTACAACATCCTAACTTGATAGCAGCTGCACAAGTTCATATTACTATTAAACACCTGTTTCGCACATGTTTCTCATTAACATCTTTAATTGAGCAAAGACAGCATACTGAAAACTTAAATACATTCGATATTCACATAGATTTCGTTTATGAAATATGAATTTGAAGTTGAATACAATTTTCAGGTTGTTAGAACTTTTGGCTTTCTTCAGTTACTACTTGAATATAATCCTATTTTAATGCAAGATAAGTCCTTTTACAAAGGGTGAAACTTCTATGTACTTCCATACCCTAAAAGTCAGCCACAATTAGTTTTGAATCCAACTAAACTAAGCCAGCTTAGAACAGCTCATTTGGAAAACAAGAAATCCCTTAGAATTTAAGGTTTATAAATTTTATTCTGTCTATTTAGGATAAGATTAGGTCCAGCAATTGCCTACAGTATATATGTTCTTTTTTTTTGTTGTTTTTTCGTTGCCTATCTATAAATCATTTTCATCAAGGCAGCTTATCCTTTGCTCAATTGTTTTTTCTTTATCATTTTTATCCCAGTGATTTAACTCTTCTGCTTGGCCACTTTGCTTTGAGGGCCCACATCACAGAGCCTGTCAACCCAAAAAAAAAAAAAAAAAAACGCTGTCAACAGCAGCAGCACCCTCTCCAACCCCTATGTTGATGTTACTGTTACTTCTCCTGCTGATGATGTTGATGCTGATGATGATGATGGTGATGATGATGCTTGTTCTTCTTTGTACAATTAAGGCCTGTCAAACCTTTGACACACGTCGCCGCTGTCGCTATATGCTGTTACTGTTGCTGCTGCTGCTGCTGCTGTTGCTGCCTGTGACAACTTCTTTAGCTTATTTTTGGCAGCACAGTGCGTCGTCTTTTCGTACATGTTTCGTTTTATTTGGTGTTTGGTTTGGGTTGTTGCTGTTCTTTCTGTGGTTTTCTTCAATGTTTGACTGCGGGCAGCCAATTAATTTCGGGCTACAGTGAATCGATTCTGGGAATTGTTAGATTTACTAATTGCCGGCCACACGCCCCCAAAGTATTCTCATTTTTTATTTCTTTCTTTTCCTTAACATTTTTTCTTTTTATTTTTTTTTCTTTTTGGAGGGCAATTAGAGTTTTGCATGCGACGCGGCAATTGGTCAAAGGCCCTAGTGAAAATTGGTAGGGGTTGCTGGAGGGAGGGGTGCGCTCTGCCACCTGTTGTCACCGTGCCGAGCAATTAACGGCACACACACACGCTCACACTCACACGTTTTGGTGTTGTTAATATTTTTGAGCGCGCATCATTTGTCTTAACACTGTGTTTTTGTTTTGTACCGTTAGCCGTTAGCGGTAACGCACACACACATACATATACATATACATATACACACACACACACACACACACACACGTGCACATAAATAACGCAGACTGAGTGACACGCGCGTAGGTCGGAAGCTGAAGCTTTTCTGCTTCCGTCTGCCTTGACGAGCAAACACAAAATGAGAGTCGTGCGCAAAGCAAACGAAAAACCGAGCGACTAAATGATTCTGCCGTTTCAGCTGCTGCTGTCGCTAGCTGCGCAGCCAGCGTCGACAGCGACTGCAAAACGAAGATGAACGCCTCAGCGCAGACACGAAGACGTTAGCCGAAGTTAACGCTGCGCTGCCAGCAAACATATGTGTGTTGGTGCGTGCGTGTGTTTGTGTGTGTGTGTTTATATATAGCCTTCTTATGCTTTTTTCTTTGCCTTAATTAATGTGCCTGCTTCGGGGGCTGCCCCATTGATGAGGCTGGCAGCGTTGCGACTCATTCTCTTCGCCTGTTCACTTCCCTTCTTTAATTTTTTTTTTTTACTACCGAATGTGACGACTGTGCCGCTGCCGGCACCCCCTCCCCTTCAGGCACCCCCTCAAGTCCTACTTGTTTGGCTCTTTTTTGTCGCGCCAACATTTTTCGATTTTTGAATTTCATTTTCATTGAAAGGCAACAACAGAAAACAAGTGAAACATTAAATGCGTTTGTTTTATGCACGGCACGTGACTTTCAATGGAAACAAAACAACAACAAGAGCAAAACCAACAAAACAAAACAAGAGCTCCGAGCGCCACTCAGCCGCAACAAGCTGGACGCGAAATGTAATCCGAGAGTCGCGACAAGAAAACACGGAAGATAAACATTTGATTCAGATTCAGCTGGTAGCTCACAGAACCACCGACCAACTCAGCCGCTGCCGCCACCACGCCATTGTGCATGGTGCAACACGGTCTCCACCAGCAGCAGTATGCACCACACGCTGTCCGTGTCCAAGTCACAGTCTCAGTTTCAGTCCTCAGTTTGTCTAAAACAAAAAAACCGCGCATTAACCAAAACATTGCAAAATTCTCACAGGCCTTCGACTCGTTGAGCTAATTTTTTTTTTCTTTTTTTCTTTGTTTTTTGCTGATGGCATCGATTTAAGTACATGTGTTTCTGTTCTTTTACACACACACACAGACAGACACCGTAACATTAATACATACATATACACAGTGGTAACAATTACATTGTTTTATTCACTTTATGCCGATTGCGATTTGATGTGATGATAACATACCATTAAGACAATATCGATGGGATTGCATTAAGTGATTTATAGGTTTGTCCAATGGTTATTACCATAATGACCATCAAATTAATACTTTATTATGCAAGCTATATAATTTTGTGGATCCTCTTAACTTAATCTTGATATCTTAGGAAAAGTAGCTTTGAGCAAAAATTACAAAATTAAGCTAGTGAAGTTTTTTGGATGCGTTGATAAGTGATTTGATCTTAAGGCTAAATAAAATATCATTTTCTAACTTAACGATTTAAAAGAATATTTTATGATGTTTTTGATAGTAAGAAAAATTAAAATAAATCACTAATTATTCATTTTAGATTTTAAAATTATGAAAACATTTCAGAAACCCAAAAATCTTGCTGTATTATTTTCTTATGCAAACTTTGTTTACAATTTAATTGCAGACATATCAAAGTCGTATAATTTTAATGCTGAAGTATTGAGTATAATTTTAGTAATTACAGAATGCTGACGTTGTCTTAGACGCTTCGTCCCTTCGTCTCTTCGTCTCTCTGTCTCTTCGTCTCACTGTCTGAGTTACCTGTGCATTTAATTTTGTTGGTTTCACGTATGACTGTTGTCTGTTGGTTGTTGTGGGGTTTTCCCGGAATTCTGACAACGCCAAAAAGCCGTTGCGACAAACAAGCGTACAGGAAATGAATATATATATTGTATGGACTGAATCGACTGGCTGGCGACTCTCGGGGCACGATGCCAACTAACAAATTAACAGCAAATTAGTTAGAAAAGCAGCGAAAAATGTAAGTGACTTAATCAGCGGCAAAAGACAGACAACAGCAACAGACAAACAACAACAAAAAATGAGACTTGACGACAGAAGAAGACGAATGGGGCAACCTTGAAGGCGCCCCTAAAGCGCATAACTCAAGGGCCCCAACTGATAGCGGCGTCCAGGAGTTGGGAAGCTCAGGCTCATGCATAATGCAAGGCGCTGCTTCGTCTGTCAGCCGCCGACTTTTCGACTCACTGTCCACACAGTCTCTCCCTCTCCCTCTCTCTCTCTCTCTTCTCTGGTGGTGGGCCAAGCCAGCGATCGGCGTTCGCATTGCATTTTTCAACAAATTAATTATTGAAAAAGAGCAAAAAAAAAAAGGTGGAACGACTGACTGAATGAGCCCAGTGACTGAGTAAGTGTGTGAGTTTTAACATTTTTCTCCTTTTTGCTGATAAACGATGGGAACATTGTAAAAATAGATGGTTTTTCGATTGGGTGGAAATCGGTTGAAAGACAGCGTTGCAACATACATAAACAATTAATCTGTAGTATAAATAATGGAAAGGCTATTAATTTCAAATAACATTGTAATAAAATTAAACCAACATTTGCAATTTATCACTATTAATGCGTATTCAATCAGCTTGAAGTTTTACTCTTCGAAAATTGAATAACTTTATGCTGTAGTTAATTGGAAATGGAAATCAAGTTTTTTTAGGGAAATTAAATTAAAGAAATGTTTACAAATTATTTAATTAAGTTAAAATAATATTGGAATGAAATTCCAAGCAAAACTTGAAATAAATTTAAAAAAAAATTAAGTTTTTTATGAAAAAAAAGAATATTTTCGAAAGAAAAATCTAAAATAAATATTAAAATCATCAACAACAAAAATACAAAATTAAATCCATAAATAAATGACTTGGTATTGAAAACAAAAATGTACAAAAAAATCAAAAAGTGTATCTAATAAGTTTAATATATAATTAAGTTGTTAATGATTTAATTTAAAACAAAACAAAAAATATATATATATATGTATAGTTTAAGTACAAAAATTGCTCTTTACATTGTTTACGTTTACATACACCTGGCCATTATCGACTCCTGATGCTGTTGTTCCTTATTTTCGGTGGCATCCGACGTTATTGGTACAACATTTTTGCCTCACACTCGCACTTCATCAACGCGAAATGATTGGCATGCCAACGTCAACGACTGAAGCAGCAGCAGCAGTAGCAGCAGCAACAGCAGCAGATGAAGAAGTAAGAACAACAATTGCTTATTCTGGTGGCTGCAACGGCGACAGCCCCCGACATGTGTAAAAGAATCGTTTAAAATAAATGACAGCCGCGCCCCGCTCGTTTCGCTCTTCCCTACTCCACTCACTGACTCCTGCTCCCTCTCCTCCTCCTCCTCCACCACTCTCTCTCCCTTCCTCTCGCTCTCTACTTCGAGTTGCCTGCATAATTAACCACAGAGCCGAAGCACACGGCAGATCACAATAATCAATACGGTGATGGAGGATGCGAACGAACGAGGCTCTTGCCTTGCCGTGTTTTATATATATTTATATATATATATATATATATGTTTTAAATATATTTTTTGTTTGTATACCCTGTAGCCTGTACCCTGTGGCTTTTGAGCAGCTTTGGGTTGAGCTTTAATCATTTGACCATCTTTTGAAGTTTGCAGATATTAAGAGTTGTACTAGTTAAAATTTAGTTCAGAATGTTCAGTTTTATGGGGACTTTACTTTTATTTGTGAAATGATGTAAAAGCCTACAATAGATTCAACTAATATTTTTAAAAATCATAATTTAAGTAACTATAAAAAAATGAATATCGATATTCATACATCTAGATTCTGGAATATGCTTAAAAATGTCTTCAACAATCAGCTTATCTATCAATCTATTCATCTATCTAAATATCTCTCATATGCCCATCTATCTTTCTTTTTATCCATCCAACTATCTATTTATCATATATCTAACTTTCTATCTATCCGTCCAACTTTCTATTTATCAATCGTTCAGAAACTATCTATCTATCTATCTATCCGTCCAACTTTCTATCTATCCATTTATTAGGTCAACAGTTATACGCTGAAAAATGTAATGTAGAAATACGTCTTTAGATATATGTTAACCTAATAATAATTTATTACAAAATTTTACTTTGCTTTCTCATATATTAATAGGCTTTTTCAATTGATCGACTAAATGTTGTTGTTCTTTCTATTAACTTATCCCTTTAAGTACAGGGTATGCTTAGTAGGCGTTCATTGGGCTCATGTTAACATTGACTTGCTTCCTTTTCCTTTTTTGTATGCGCCACTCGATGCGTGTGTGTGGTCCAGTTGCTTCACATGTTTTCGGTGGCTTCGTTTGAACTGGGCCCAGGTCTCCCATCGCCGATCTCCCAACTACCAGCTACCATACGTATATGCATATACCTGCTAGCCAGCCCATCGTTTGGAATCGTAGGTTGCCAGCAGGCGTAGCTAGATTATTTGTTTACACGCATCCCATAAAGCGATGCAATTCCATCCAGCCATCCATCATTCATCATTCGAATGCATGGCGCAAAAGGTTGGGGAGGACTTTTCTGTTCCAAGCACATTACAACACCTATTTCTTGGTAGGGTTGGGGGGGAGCGCCGCGGGCCGCAAATAAATGTTGCACACATGCCAAGTTTTGTGTAGACAGCTGCCACATGACACCTGGGCCTAGAAGACAACTGTTGCGGCACCAACTGACAGCTGGGCGTGGCAGGAACGAAGGAATGGCCAAAGTCAAATTGAGGGAAAAACTTTTTACTTCAACGTCCTGCGTCGTTGGTCGCCTTTATCCTTGGCCCCATGGCGTGTCAGTGGAGCTGGTATGCGGGGGTATAAGGCGCTTTGAAATTGTCAACTTGGCACGCATTTTATTAAATGAAAGAATGTTTTTTAGCTGTTGTAGCTAGGAGTTGAGGGCCTCAGCTGCTGTCAAACTTATGCCAAGCAAATCGAGAAAGAGCCCAAAGCACGCGCAACACACACACCCAGAGAGAGACACACACACACCGAGACAACTACACAAAAGTCGACACAAAGTAAAAATTTTTTTAATTACATTTTTTTGCGCCAACTGTCGCTACGGATTATTGGCAATGGCAAGCGATTCATTCCGCTGGAAACTGCAGCTGGAAAATCTTTGCGCAACACAGAACTTGCATTAGAGCCAGACAAAAGGAGATTGTTCGCAGAGGGGCCGGCAGGAGGGAGAGGAACTAGAGATAATGGCAACTTGTATTCAAAATGCACAGCAAGAAGAACACAAAAAAAAAAATAGAAAGGATATTGGATAAGAATACTTATGCTAATGAGCAGCAGCAACAAGGATGCAAGGCAGCTATGCAAGGATACAAAATCAGCCCCAATTCTAGGTAATACACAAACACACACACACACACATACACAAGAGCCAATACAATATTTATTTCTGTCTCAAAGAAGGACATAAACAAGCAGCGGAATTTGAAATATTTTCTTGTTGTCTTTAACATTTTGTGCTTCAAAACTTTCAGTTGAATTGAAAACTTCGACAACTAATTATGTGCTGGAATTTTTGATTTAAGCATAAAGTGTGTGCGTTTTTCATTTTGTTTGTTTTTGTTTTTGTTGGTTCAACTTACTAACAAAATATTTGTTTTATCCAATGTAATTGCTTTTGAAACTTGGATTTGTGTTCGGGCAAAGATAACACAAATTTTTAAACAATTTTTTAAAATGAGTAAAATTTTGAAGCATTTAAAGAATAGAATTCAATTAATGTCGGGGAAAATGCGTCAATATGTTTTTGTACAATTTGCTAATCAAATACTTGTTAGCTTATCAACTTATTGTTGGTAAGCAAAATAGACTCTGTATTGTTGCTTGTTCCACTACAAAAGATTGAAATAAATACCATACACGCTTAAACATACAAACTGATATTAATAGCAACAGTTTTAGCTGTGTTATTTTTTTTTTGGTATCTTTTTGTTTTTGTATGTTTTTGTTGACGCCGGCGTCGCTTGTTTGCTGTTTTTTTTCCTTTATGTTTTTGTTTAAACGTTTCGAACGCTTGTCATGCGATGAAAGAGCTTTTTATATATATATATATATGTGTGTTTGTACGTGTGTGTGTGTGTGTTGTGAGCTGTTACGCGTCGCCACCCAGAAGCTCAAGTTTATAAGAGCCTACATATTCCATCATCATCATCATCATGGTCGTCGTCATCATGCTCAGCCTCAACCTTGCTGCTGTTGTCGACAACATTGTGTGTGTTTTCGATAAATTGATGCTGCCACGCAACCAAACAGCAGCAGCAGCACCAACCACAGCAACATCAACAACATGCCACTAAAAAGGGATAGCGATCATGACCAACTCTCATGATAATAATGTTGTTGGCTGCTGCTGCTGCTGTTGATGATGATGATCGATGCCGTTGCCAAAACCCAATAGTCAACCCCAACAGCAGCAGCAGCAGCAGCAACTGCAACAATAACAACAACAACAGCAAGAACAACATCATCGCCAGCGTTTGATTTGCTTCGACTGCTATGCTGCCCATTAAAAGTACAATGACCAGAAAATAACGTTATTAAGCTTGCCCAGGCAAGGCAAGGCGAGAGACTCAGGCACAAAAACCCAAAAACCTCGGGATCAAAACAAACTAAACAAGAGTTAACCAAAACACGCACACACACACACAAACACAGACACACAGTGTGTCCAGGTTCCGGTTCCCAGTTTGAAGTTCGAGTCCAAGTTCTTTGCTTCGAGGCACGATCGAAAGCGAAAACGTTGGAGGTCCGCTGCATAAACAAACTACACACAAACACACAACAGCAACAACATATAGCCGCAGGCAACAAGAATCTGCTAAAAGGCATGCATGCATTCAAACAATACCCTGTTAATCAATATAGTCATCGCTTTTAGTCATCTCTCTAAGTTAAGATATGAATAAATATGCCAAAAAGACCAACAAAAAATAAAAATATATATATATTATATATTCAAGGAACTAAAAAGTGTGTAAAACGACATTAAAACGTATTTAACACATATTTAATTTAAAAGCTGATATATGAGTCAATATAAGTAAATTAAATATGTGTTAAATATATATATATATATAAAAGAATTCAACAAAATAAACTCTTTGCACATTTTATTATTCACATAGTTGAAATAAAATAAAATTCAAAACATGAAAACTAAAAATAAAGTGGTTTATAAGCTTAGGTCAATACCACAAAGCTTTTTTTCATAGGGTAACCAAAACGAACCAGTAACAATTTCCATTTCATTATATATTTTTTACTTTTTTGAATGCTGGGTTAACTGTTTATCACATGGGTCCCGGCTAATTGGTTGAATCTTTTGAGTTGGGTTATTTTTGATTAGAAGGCAACAGCAACAACAACAACAAAAGAGCTGTCCAGCAAACAATTCAAAATTACATAGTTGAACAGGGGGGAAGAGGGGGAAAGGAGAGGGATAGAGATAGAGAGAGTGTGTGAGAGGAGGGACACCCACAAAAGGACGTTTCGGACGTGAAGCAATTCCCAATGCTGCAATGCAGCCACTCGATTCGAGTTGGCCCAAATTGCAGGCCAAAAGGCGCCCAACTGAATCTCTCTATCTCACTCGCACTCTCTCTCTCTCTCTCTCTCTCTCTCTGTCGCACTCTCTTTGTGTGTCTGTGCAACTGTGGCTTAAAATTGATTGAAATTATCAGCTTTGGGTTTTGGCATGTCAGCTGTGATTGTGTGTGCATGTGTGTGCATGTGTGTGTGTGTGTGTGACATTTAATGGGTTAAACGAGCCAATGTGTCGTCGATGTCGCTTGCCAAGTGGCTTACGCTTGTTACTTAATTGGATTTGGGTTAAGCTATTCCAAATTACAGCCAACACAGCGAACAATAACAATAAACTTGTAGTTTAAATCCATGTGTATAAACGTCTATGTATTTGCTGATGTGTGCTTTTAATGAAATGATTACTCATGAAATGAAATGCCTTTATCACAGAGAGAGAGAGAAGGATGCCAGTCGTTTCAAACATCTAACAAAACGTCCGCATGCCATGTAATTAGCAATGGCAGCAAAACTCAACTCAACAAAATGTCAAAAATGAAATGCTTGCCAAAAAATTACCAGCAAACAAGCAGCCACAACAACAACAACAACAAGTACAAGTGCAAATTATCAACAATCAAATGGCTGCTAACAATGGCGACAAAGCGCCATTTTGACACGACACAAAAATGCGACAACAAAAATTTTGCAAAGAAGCAAGCCAAAAAAAAATAATAATATTTATACCAAATAGAACTGCAAAGACTCTACAATTTACCAATTTAAATAATCGTCTTCATCATCATTATATAAATATTAAATATTAGTTTTTACATACGATCTTAACACTCTGTTAATTTTTTCAGTATGCAGTTTCTTACGAATTCGTTTAAAGATAGATTTTAATTTAACAAAATTAATTTGGCAGTAATGAAATTTGTCATTTATTACATTTTATATTATATTTATCGTTTAAATTATAACTATAGTAAATTGTTTTATTACTTTTGAAGGTATTTAATCATATGTTTTAAGCATATCAAACAACAAAGATCAAGTACAAAAAGATTCCTTGACATAGAAGCCACAGATGGGTATTAATGGTTGTATAGAATAAGTGGGACACACGTTTTGGCATTAAGCTATAGCGTACATATGTACTTTATAAACAATAAACGATGTGCAAATAGTTCTTCAACAGAGCTGGCAGACTGCCAAAACAAAAAGAAAAAAAAGTATTTCTAAAATAATTTAGATTAATTGATGCGTTTAGTTTATTTAAAATATGTTGTATTTAGTCAGCGTATAGTTATTTCCGGATTATACAGTTATTTCTGGATATGCAAAAGTGTTTTAAAAATAAATCTAACTTATGCATGCCAAATATTTGGCATAGAACATTCTAGAAGATATGAAAAAGTGTGCTTGATTTTTCAGATGTTAGATATTTGAAAAAACTTTTGAAATGCAATTATTTAATAACCGTCAAGATATTGTTATATTCTCAAAATCTGACAATAGTTCTTAAAGCCACAAACTCAAAAGCATATGCAAAAGCTGCTTGCATTGCCAAAATTCTTTGCTTTTGTGGCATTTTGGCATTCAAAAGGCAACTAACGCAGCAACTTGAAATTCTGACATGCTTTTTACATTTCTAACATGGCTCGACTCAACTCGGGTCGCAAAACTGAAGTTTCAACAGCATATTGTTGTTGTTGTTGTTGTTGGTGTTGTTTTTGTTGTTGTTGCCTGGCAACATGTTGTCATTGCCGTCGCCATCGCTGACGTCGCTGCCTGTCTATCTGTCATATTTTCTTGTACAACAACTGTTATTTCAGTTATACACATATTCTGGTAAACAAACCCACACACACACATGCACACACATATGCACACACATACACATGCTGACAAACTCGAGCTTTACTTAGCTGTTTACTTCCTTATATCCTTTCATCCCTAAACTTACACACACATACGCATTTCGTTATGTTGTGGCTTGAAGAAAATGTTTTATTAAAATTACTTTTACGAATTTTAATTAATTTTGGAGCATGTTCAAATTAAGCGATTTGAACACTTAACTTTGAAACCCATTTCTTAAGATTTTTAATACTTGATTTATAAAGTGTGTAAATATATATATTTTTGTAAGGTTTTCTTAAGATTATGTTCGCCTCTTTACTGTGGTAGTATATCCTTCAACTGAAGAGCATTAAAATATCGTTATGCGCAATATTGTATAATTTTTTTTGCTTTTTGCTGCCTTTTCGCTGTGGCAACATATTTCACTGCATAATTTCATAGTTGTGCTCGTAACGCATGCAAAAGACAACAGCAGCAACAATAAAACACCCTCAAATGGGGAAAGGCAGCGAACTAAAAACTTGACATGGGGACAGCAGCAGCAGCCGCAGTCGCAGCCGTCTCTAACTGACAGTTGTCGTTGTCTCGTGACGTGTTTTTCCATCTTGTTGTTGTTATTGTTGTTGTTGCTGTTGCTGTTTGGGGGCAATAGCTTGTTATCATTTTTTAATAACATTGTTGCGTTGAGCAACAACGTAATTTGCATAAAACACAAAACCGGATGACATCAACAAGAAAGAGAAACCAGAAAGAAAATAAAAAAAAGAAAGGAAGCGTCCAACACGTAGTATGAGTAATTTCTACTTAAGCACAAGACAATGACATGCACGCGCTTGCATTAAGTGAGTGTGTGCGTGTATGTACGTGTGTGTGTATTTGTCGACTATGAGTGATTGTGGGCGTGCAATATGAAATAAAACAATTTTCATACAAATTCCGTGCATTTGCATAAATTTTCAAACGATGTCGTCATCCAAACGCACTGCAACGCAATTCTGATCCTGTCAGGATGAGATGGCATAACTGACAGTTACCCATGCCCGCCAGCAGCACTAGCAGCAGCAGCATCTACTGAAGGCACTAAAGCGCGACATTTGGCCAAGTGCATGGCAAAAAAAAACTTTTTGTCCTTTTTCGGCAATAATCATAAAATTTCACTGCATATGAAACAAAAACGAGAACTTACACCAAACCAAAAAAATTATCAAAAAAACTAGTTAGTGTTATCTTCTAGAGAGTTATGGACTATGGTATGCCCTGTATGGCCAGCACTGGACAGTAATAAGACAGAATATTTATTCTTGTCCTTTCATAAGTTCAAAAAACGTTTCTTAAGTTGATATTTATGTCAGAAACTCAAAGCCTAATGGAAAAAATACAAATTAGAGAGATTTTCCTTAATGTTTTGGCATCTTAAATAATTCCAAACTTAAACTTAAAAACAAAGTTTGAATGGGATCCCACAAGTTGCAAACCGACTTTCAAACCCGATGACTTTTTTAACAGAGACTAAACTACTTTAATACAATCAAAGGCGATTAAAATCGTTTCCGAAAAGTTCCTAAATCGAATATCCATTGAATGTTAAACGAAATCATTTTAAGCCAGAAAAAACCGATCGAAAACAATCTTTTAAGTTTGGTGTCAAACAAAACTATATTAGTATTTCTTATATAAAGTTCCAGACATATATTTCAACCAGTTACAAAGCCATCAAAAGCTTCATTGAAACCCTATTTACGAAATTTTTAATGGCCATAGGGTATGTTTGAAAAAAAAAAACTACAAATGCCAGCACGTGAATGCAACATAAAAGCGTCATTTACATGCTGTTCTTTTTGTTGTTGTTGTCTCTACACTCTATTGCTGTTGGGCATACCAGTTAAATGCATTTTGTTGGAGCTGCGCACGCGCCGCAAACTTTTCCGTTTGCCATTTGCCGCCTCAATAGTTTGTAACGACCTTTACACACAGCACCACGCCCCTCTGCTTGCACCCCTCCCCCCTTGCAAACAACTCAGCCGGGGTAGCCTGCTGCCCATCGGCTTTATTGAGGTTTTGTTTAAGCTTTAAGCGTACTTTTCTTTTTCAGAGTGCTTGGGCCACAGAAAAGTTGCGCTATATATATGTATGTGTGTGTGTGTGTGTTTGCCCAGCAGCATTTTTGCAATTAGGCAATAGTTTCTATTTTTTTGGGGTAAAAATGAAATGGAAGTTTTGCAGTTTCGGCTACAGTTGCACACAGTTCTCATTGCTAACAGCGTTCGACACATACAAAAATGCTGCGTAATTGAGACTGATTGTGAAGCAAAAAGGGGTGACGGGTGTGTGCATTGTGTGTAGCACTTGCAGCTGCTTCATGAAAAAGTTTGAGTCGTATGTGGCAGTTGAAGCGAATGTGGCATTTGTATCTGCAGCAGTCACCAAATACATCAAGGCCTGCAGAGTAGTTTCGAAATCGTATTGTATGACAAAGTTGCACAACAAATTGAGTATGTTCAAAAAGGATTAGATTCATAGTTGTTGCTGAAAATTTCGATCCAAAAATGAAACAGCAGCCTTTTGTGCCATTTAAGATTATAAGTTGCATGCAATGGAAAGTATTGTGTTCAATTCCTTTGAAAATGTTTAGGAATTTTAGCCAGAATTTGCTTCAACGCTTGATGCACATTTAACAATTTCAGGTATATGTGTGAATTCATCTGTTGGGAACATTTCCCATGCGTTGCATTAATCTAAAATGCTTTTGCACTTTAGTCAATTTAACGCCAAGCTGGCGAAGGGTCAGGAGACATCAATATAATGTGTGTGTGGCACATTATCAAACGTATTTATTTGCCAAACAGCTACAAAATGACGAAGGAGCAGCAGCAAAAACAAAAATACCAACAACAAATAACTAATGCAAAGCCTACACATAAAGATAAACTAAGACGCACTTACTGGACCTGAACCGAAGATGAAAGCAAGAGAAATAGCCAACAAATGTATATGTGTGTTTTTTTCGACAGGACGTGCGTGAAGAAGGAAAATAAGCTAAGAAAGGAAAGAAAGGACTCTTGCTGGACACAAACACACACCAAGGAATAAGATACAAAAATGTTGGCAACGTTGACAGCTTAACGTACAAAATTAATGTGACAATCTAACTAAATGCGTGTGTGTGAGTGTGTGTGGATGTGTGTGGGTAGGCATTAATATGGCAGACACACACACGGACACTCGCACACATATGTATTTACGCATTGAGGCAGATAAACATGTTGCCAAAATGACCAAACGAAACTTGGAGTAGGAGTCGGAGTCGGAGTCGGAGCTGGAGTAGGAGTTGAAACAGGATAAACAGCTGCCAATGCTTTTGGCCACAAAACTGTTGGACATTAATTACGCACTATAGATAGGCTAAGAGAACGGAAACTCAATAACAACAGCAGCAACAACAACAAAAGGCATCGAAACAACTCGACGAACTCATTAAATGAGCCAGGCCAACTGTGCGTATGCGTGTTGTGATCTAATGCGATATGATATGCCCGAAAACAAACATTAAAAGTTTTTATTGCTATATGCATGCACTCATTCTTTCTATCTTTCCCCCCCCCCCCCCCCCTCACTCACCCTCTCTGTGTCTCTGGTTAAACTAACTAGTATCTTTGTGGAAGCCAGACAACAAAAAAGCATTAAATTACTTTATAATCCGTTTATAGCTTTAGTCCGGAAGTGACCGAGACGAATACGCACAAGTATACCCCCTGTGCAAATAACCACATATACCTCCCCTCCGCTCCACCCCCTCAATACACACACACACCACCACAGCGTGAGAGAAGGACATCTCGGCACGTTTTGTGCACACATAGGAGGCAGCTCAACAACATAATCAAATCAAAGATTACGTTGAAACATTGAAATTACGTACAGAGGCACAGTCAGGACAACACTCTAACACAAACACACACACACAAAACGACACACATATAGGCACACACCACTGATGATATGTGTGCCTTCTCATCACTTTTGTTGGTAATCTGCCATCGGAGCACTGCAACAACAAGAGAATTTTGAATCGAGTTACATAAAGAAGCTGGCTACAAAATATCCTTTTAAACGAGAGTCTTATGACAAGTTTTTAAAAATCATTTATTTTTCTCTCACTACTTTAAATCTTCACAACTTTAAATCATAGCTAAAATAAAATAAGCACAAATCAACACAATTATATTTTTAAAGATACAAAAATCTTCAAAATAATAAATATCTTAAATATTTAGCAAAAAGAAAAACTGTATTTGAAATAAAAACAGTTAATTGCAAGCACATTAAATAATTGCACATACGCTCCCCCTTGCCTCTCATTACTTTAGCTTACTTCATAACTAACCCTCCCAACAAGCAAGACTCTTCCCGAGGGTATAAAAAACCAACAAAAAAAACTGCTGCATAGCATGAGGCGCCGCTCGACTGCCGCCAAACAATTACACACATAACGCAAAATGCGCTACAACTTTTAACTGTTGTCCACGCCCCTTGCGGTCCTCGCCGCCCTGTTCCCTTGAGCAGCAGCAGCACACAGCAAAGTAACGTAAACAGGCAGCAAGTCTTTGCTTCATTCACAAGCGGTGAACAATGGCACACAAGGTTCCATGCTTTTTAGCACTCAGTGTGCGCGTGACATGCGCACTGCAAACACTCAACTCGATATGGCAACGCTGTGTGGCGGTTGAGCTGAGGCAACGTAAGCGAGCGTTGCTATCAGTTGGCGTGTTGCCCTCGGCTTGAAAACGTCGCGGCTGCTCTGCTTAAGTGTGTGTGCGTGCTCGCATGTGTGTGTGTGTGTGTTAGAGAGTGCGAGACGTAAGCCTGTGTCTGTGTGCGCGCGTGTGTGTGTGTGTATTTACGTACGTGTGAGGGCGCCAAGTTGTTGTGTCTTTAGCAACGGCAGCAACAACAACAGCAACAACGAATACCGACATTGAACCACCTGCAAAGCGCGCCGCTATATTCCGTGGCAGGAGAAAATACAGAAATAAAAACACACACAAAGAACACACACCGAAAAAATAAATAAGAAAATAAAACAAACAGAAAGCTGAAACTTCCGGCTGATAATTTGCATATATAAAAAAAAAAACAAAAAACTCAAACAACAGCAAAACAGACAGCAAAGTTTAAAAGCGAGCGGAACTGTCGGAAGTTGTGCTGTTTAAACAGCAGCAGTAGCAGCAGCAGCAACATAAACAGTAACGCCAATAACTGTAAACAGTGAAGAACATTTTGAGAAATCAACACAGCGCGCACATAAGTAGGCAACAGTTTTTTGTTGCGCACCATGGAAATGGATGTCAATCGCCAGACATGCCACAATGCCAACCTAATGACCATATCCGCACGCTGTTGTGCCAACAACAATGCTACCATAGCAACAGCACCAACAACAGCAAGAGCAAGAGAAACAACAGAAGCAGCATCGACAGCAGCAGCATCACCAACAACAACAACAGGCTGCTGTGGCATCTTGGGTCGTTTGTTCTGTGTGAGCCGCCACAAGGCAACACAATCGGTGGCAGGCACCGAATGCAGCAACAGCGAACAGCTATTCATGCAACGTAAAACACTGACAACAACACAGCCGGCAGCGCAGCGACGTCGTCGTACGCCACAGGAAATCTATTTCGAGAGTCGCGGTAAATCCTGCAAGAAGCTATTGAAATTCAATGGTAATTCCAATAAGGTGAGTGCCACAAAATGTAACTAGTATAAGCCATCCTGTGTGTGTGTGTGCTTTGCTGTGCCCGAGAGAGATTTAAGTACGGCCAAGCGAAATGTGAGATAAGGGAAAGAAGAAATAAAAAGATAGACGCTTTCAGCAAAATGTTTTGACACATTTAAGAAATTTATTCACATAGCTAACTTTACAGTTTAAACAGAAAGAGTCTGCGTCTTTTATATATTTTACTCTATTTACCTTTTAATGGCATAATAAGATCCCCAGCTTAAATGCCTTTCAATAAATTTAGATACCAAAGTTTCTTAGCTTATCTCAAATATATTACTTTAATATATTCGAACACTGTAAAGTACATGGTTGTTACACCATTAATGCTTGCCTCTGATAAGCTTAATGAACATAAAAAGATATATACGAATGCCATTACAAGTTATCTACACGACCTAAAAGTCGTCTTTATGTGCAAAATAATATTTGGAGGCTTGCTAAAAATATTTATAAATGTAGATGTTGGGTATAATGATATAATATTTAAGAAACGTACTTCAAATGCAAAACATAATAATGTTATCACTTTAATTCAATCTTGAATATACGCAGTAAAGTTGGTTTACTGCTTAAATTTGCATAAGAAATAACTTCATTCTTTTATTATCCACATAATGTCATAATAAGCCTCAGCTGTTCTTAAAAACTCAACAGGATTCTCGCACACATACATAGTACATATAACAATATGAAAATCTTGGCAAACATTAACAGCTCTATTATATTTTTAATGCACTCAAAATTGAAAAAAGGCGAACAATGCCAACAGCCAACAAAATATTTACCTTTGCAGCTTTATGTTCGTGAATAATATGTTCCAGTTAAGAGAATTTGCCATAAATATTCTTTCGGGCTGTTGTCATCTAATATACAATAAACAAATATTTCAATAACATTTTTATTGAGTATCACAAAACTCTGAATCAATAGATTGGAAAACAAATAAATTCATTTAATTGCTCTAATAACATTTTTATGACGTTCCAAAACCACAACGAAAACTCCAAAAATTTTATCACTTTGGAATTTATAGCAACACTTCGGAGTATGTAGTTCAAAGGCTAAACCAGTGTTACCTAACACCGCGAACAGGCAAACCGATACACAAGCGATTTCACTTCACATGTGTGTGTCTGTGTGTGTTTGTGTGTGTGTGAGTGTGTACGCTATTGTTAGAAAATTTGGAAAATTTGTTGCTGTGGCTGTAACGAGTCGTGGGGAATTGAGTCGATTGCTGGCTTTTTGTTTGTGGCGCCAGCCAAGGTGCACTCATACGCTGAGTATGGCGCCACACACACACGCACACACACACACACACACACTAACTCACGTAGTAATACTCATATTCAAGCTCTGAGCACTTTGCATATAAATCATTCGGCATTGTGACCGGGATCGCAATGCGCTTATGAAATATTTCAGTTTTGTTTAATGCACAAGGCAGCAACTTAAAGCAACGTTTGCCACATGCCACACGCGTGCCCTTGCCTTGGCTTGCCCCGTACATTATACCTTTTTTGTGCTGATGCTGTACACTAATTAAAAACGTGCAAAAAGCAAGCCAATCAAACAGGTCGATGCACAACAATAGCCTGCCCCCAAAAACGCATACACACACATATGTAAATGTGTATGTGGCGCAGCGCCTGTTACGGCTCGAGGATACAATGCAATGTGCTTGCTGTCCGGCACGCACTGAAGCGCAAGCAACAGGATGAATTTGTTAAACAACACGAACGAACGTGCATAGAGAAGAGATGTTTCCTGTTTCGTCTCTTTGGCACACTCTCACTCACACTGTATTATATCAGGTCTCTGGTTCATGTGCAAAAGTGAAAAATGAAAAACTCATTCGCCCTATCAAGTGACATCATCAATTTCAGTCTATTTTGCACTGGCCAAGCCAAATGCAGCCGTAGTTGCAGGCAACACCACCCACCGCCAGCTGCAAAAGTACCTACACAAAAAACCCCAAAACCAGAAAAAAAAGAAAGACAACAGCAAAAAAATAGACAAGCCCAGCTGCCAGAGAACATTAACCGAAAAGGCAGACCAAGAATCACACTTTGCATGCACACAAAGGAGGTGGTGCGGGGCACGGAGGTACGAGTATGACAGTGTGGGGGTATTAGCAATCGGGATTTTGTGGCAAAACAACAGCAAAAAAAACGAAAAAAAAACCAACGAGAAGAAAATTGAAAAATGCAATTTGAAGCTTTGTCTCAACTTGAGCTCTTGTTTACAATTGTCTGGCAGTTACTTAGCTCAGGACTAGTTAAGACTTTAAGCCGAGGCCGTACTTAGGCCACCAAAAACACGTTAAGAGCTAGAGATTGCAAAGTGTTTTCTATTCTGTGTCAATTAGCAGAAGCTTTAAGTTTATATTGTAAACATATCCATTGCAAATGTATTATTTGCTTTCGAACTGAAACTATTTTACTTGTGAATAAACTTAACTACAGCAAAACTTTCACAAAGCTTATTTCTTGTCCAATCCTGTTAATGTTTTCACAGTAACTTTAGTGATCACTCATCAACAACAACAACAAATTGCCTTTTAGCTCTAATTCAAACTAATTTCATTTACAGCAAAACTTTCTACTTTTGCTCTCTCTCTCTCTGAATTAAATCATGAATACAATTAAATTGCCTCTAACAACATTAACAGCTACAGCTACAGCTACATTAGGCATACATTAATTCTGATTGATTGTTGTTTCTGTGAGCTTTATTGAGTTCAAAGTGCTTCGAGGGACTCAATTGCCCGAAAGCATATTGAAGTGTATATATTTTTAAGACACAAAAACAGTGTGTTTAATTTACAACTCAATCCACACACACACACACATTGATTTTATAATGAAAGTATAGAAAGGTAGACGGAGTCAGGCCAAAAAAAATATTTGTTTTACTACAACGGGGTAAAAGCGGTTTGGTGGGTGAAAAAACGTTTTGCAACCACCAACAACAAACAACAAAAACCTACCCCTCTAACCCAAAATGCTTTTGGTTTATATTGCATTACGGAAATTGGGGGTCGGTTGTGCGATGTTACCTTCAAAAGCGCTCTAATGTCATTACTTTTATGTCATCAACGAAGCTCATTGGAAGGCAGCCTTGAAATGCATTTGCTCCCCAAACGCAGTAGAAGGTAAGCCAAACATGTATGTGTGTGTGTGTGTGTGTGTGTGTGAGCCTTACACAGAGCTGATTGCAAAAAAAATTGAATTTGTTAAGCAAGCAACAAGAACAAGACAATTTCCCAAATCCGTAACAAAAGAAACCAATTTTGGCTAATCAGCTTTAAATATGCTTATGCAAATACCAATTTCTAAAATTTCATTTCATTTCGTTCTTACTCTAGCATTTTGCGTTGTGTAACAAATAATACTTTAAATACTTATGCACATCTTCACATTTAATATTAATATTCCATCCATTCGTTTTTTTGTTTCAACTTGAAACTTTATTTTATGTTATTTCCACATTTGTGATTTGAATGCTTAAAATGCATTTGCAATTTTATTCCGCACTCAATTAAATACATAAATATTGTGTTTTTACTTATTCAACACATTTTGCTGAACTTCAATGAACTTATTATTTGTTATATGCTTGAATATTTTCATTTTTAGATCATAAATGTTTTCACTTATTGACTCAACGGCTGTAAGCCGCTTCTGCGAATATTCAATGTAAACACAAAAAAAGCTTTTTATCTTTCATCGCAACAATATTTTCAATTGATTGTGAGATTTTTACAATGTTTTTTCCACTTAATAGTCGAACTCAACTGAAAGTTAACATTTGAACTTTGAAGTTTTGGCAATTTTAGTTTAATTGTTTGCACTTTGTGCACAAAAGTGCCTATTACGAAGTAAACAAGCCAAAAACTATCGTTAACTTTTGTGGCAAAGCAGCTTAAAGGCTCCATTTCTTTTTTGCCAGTTTATCAGTGTCCTTTCTGATTGCTAAACAGTCTTTGCCAAGTTTGCCGACTGAAAAAGAAATCATCATGTGCCAACATTAGTGACCCAGCGCATGCATAACAGACTAGTTGGCCAAAGTCCTTCGTCGTCGTCGTCGTCGTCGTCATAGTCGTCTTCGTCATCGTCCTTTTATCGCTCCATAATTATGCTGTAGCTAGTTGTTGGCTGATGGCTGCTGCCACTGCCACTACCCTGCCCGGCCCAGCAAACACAAGGCTCAAATGCAAATGCAAATCAGGCAACTGCCCCGGCAACAAAAGCCGTGAGAGCTCAAACAAAAAAGGGGTATTATAAAATGGACAGCGTTCGCCCAACAACCAAGCAAGCAGGAAGTGACTGCGCCTCCATCTTCTCTCAGTCTTTCTCTCTTTCCCCTGTCGCCTCTCCTCTCTTTGTCGCTGACTGTCGCTTTGTCAGCTACAATATGTGTGCGTGCGTGTGTGTATGTGTGTATCTTTGAGTTTGAGTCCTGTATGCGAGCATTGTTATACCCGGCAATAATTGTGGTCAATGGACTATGCTAGGCTTATAGAAAGTAGATATATGCAAAAAATGGGCGAGTAAGATGTAAATAGGAATGCCACAAACAATACCCGCAACTAAAAAATGTTTAGATTGATTTTTACACATATAAATAAATGTGCTATGACCAGAATTTAAATACAAATTCACAAAATAAGAATTTAATATAGAAATGTGTTAAATGTTTCGTAAAATTCTTTTATTTTGCATTTCTCTTTTATTCACTTGAAAAATATTTCTTGCAGAAAAAATGAAAGAAAAAAAACAAAATATTTTATTTTAAAAGTAAAAAACCTTCAGCTTTAAAGTGCTCAGACTTTCATTACTGAAAAGCAATTATTTTCTTTTTGATTAAAGAGCCCAATTCATCTTTATCAGTACAGATATATTCATGTTGTGCACTTCAGTATTAACACGATATTTCTGTCACATGTATGAAGCATATGAAGCAAAAAAAAAAATGGTAAAAAGTTGCCATCAACATTGCAACGTTGTAATTGCAATGAATGGCAGGCGAAAAAGAAGTTGCAACTACAAAAGGGGCAAAGAAGTTGCTGCAACAAACTGTGTTGGCTGCCACATGTCCTGCAGCTCGCTTTAAATCCCTTAACGTCGTCTCAATGCAAGGATGTGTGTGTATGTGTGTGTTGGCCGTTGCACGCTGCGTAAGCTCTGCAACATTTTGAGCACACGGCTAATGTGTTTTGGCCGCCCCCCCGCCGGCCTGCTCAGACAGCCGCAATGAGAGCAGAAAATGGTTGCAAAACTACTACGCTATGTTCCCCAGTCAGCTCACGCCACCGCACCGCACTACTCTCCTCTCCTTTGCTTGTTATTTCCCTTACGGTCTGATGAGCTGCTTTCTTTTGGTGATTGGCCCCGACTGTTCGTATTCATTACAATCAGGCCTGATTATGCCTTGCCAGACGACAAAAACTCTATTCAACAGTGAATTTATTTGAATGGCTTCGCCATGGCAACAAAAGGAGTCAAAGTGCATATACAAAAATATAAAAATAAATAATAAAAAAAAGAAAATTCAGCGAATGAAAAAATAAAAAGTCATAAAAGTGAACTGTTAATCCAAGTAGTTGAAGCAATGGACTGCTGGAAGCCTTTTTTTTGTGCCCAAAAACCAAATGAAGCGTTTGCCCTTTTTCGGCTGTCTCTTTCTGCAACACACACAACCAGTAGCCCCCTCCCCACCATCCATCCTGTCGTACGCCACAACAAGCGTTGACGATGACAAGGGTGCTTTGCCGCCTCACTGACTAAATAAAATTGGAATTTATTATCATGATTTGTAGCAAGCAGCAGTCGAAGAAGCAAAAGCAGACAGCAGACAGCAGAAAGAGATAGATGGAAGGAGACCATCGTTTGCAACGCTTACCAACACTGACTCAGTGGCAGTATACAGGCCAGAAGGCCAAAAAGCCAAAGGGATGCCGATAAGTAGCAGCACTTTTTAGATTTATACACGATGCCACTGATTTAAATGCCAGACAAAGTTAAAGTCACGCCCAAACACGTTGGCTAGCCCTGGTCCCAGTCAGCCAGGCAGGCAGCCAGCCAAAAAGGCTTAACTATGCATTTCAGCTAGTTTATTAGGGCTTAAAACCAACCAGCAGCAGCAGCAGCAGAAACGGCAGCTAAGGCGATTTACGCCACACCGCACGCCGCACGAGGCGTATGCGTAATTTTAGTTTGTGGCGTTGGCAATATCTTAAATAGATAGCGATTACGGCAAACTGCTGAGTGGCAAGTTTTATGATTGCGAAAGCGTAACAGAGAGGAGAACCCAGCACTGAAAGTTAATAATTCAGCGAACAAAATGCGCAAACAAAAATGGAATATCCCAAAATTGCAAGCGCATAAAAAAAAATGCGCAAAATTGACTTAAAATGTGCGAAGGGCTAACAAAAATTGACTTGAATGCAGTGAGACATAAATTTGCGTATAAAAACAACAAAAAAGACTTATCAAATGGAAAAAATAGGAGTATGAGGATAGAATAGAAATAATCTTATAAAGAGCCAATCAAAAATTAACAAAGAATGTTAATTAAATAAATATAATACCATAAATAATATAATATATATAATATATTTCTCAATCAGAAAAACACAAACGAAACTTAAAATTATTTTCATTTAAAGTCAAAAAGTTGACAAAAACTCAACTCTTTAAACTGCAACAAACAAAAATTCTTTCAGGGTTGCATTGCCCAAAAATGGGAGACTTTAGTAATTGCTGTAAACAGCAATTTATCAGTTAGTCAATTCTAAATGAAAATTGAAACGTTTTGCCAACCGCACATTATTCATCTAGAGAGTGAAAGAGCTGTGGCTTAGTCCAGTTGGGGGTTCAACATTTCTCTGGCCAACGAAGCTTGATGCAAGCACTTTTCCATCACTAAACCTTTTGCAGGAGGAGAGGACTACCACTCATACTAAATGGCCATGTGCCGAGACCCACAAAAAGAACACCTATCACCAACACCTGCAGCACTTGCAGCTAGAAGGACGACAACAAAAAAAAAACGAGTTCCTCAGTGTTTTTTTTTTTTTGGCAAAGTGCAGGCGGCGTTAAGCTACCAAGTGGGAGTAAACATTCCACACTGACACGCCCGCTTTGTGTGTATGTGTGTGTGAAATATTTTGGCATTTTGTTTATACAAAAAATAAAAAAAAAACGAAAAGTTTTAGTTGGAAGGCAAAACTAAAAATGCTTCTAGCTGTCAATGTTGTGGAATTTTTCTCATTTCCAAGCAGTTTGCATTTCAAATGAATGTGTGTGTGCTTACACTCACTTTCATTTGTTTCATTTCACCTGTCGGCTCAATGTGGCATTGTTGCTGTTGCTGCCTGCCGCTTTGCTGTTCTTGTGTTAGACAATGTACCAAGGATATACATAAATAAAGCATGCTTCTTTTTTCTTTTGGCAGGCAATGAGGGAGAGTGGGAGGTGAAGAGGAGTGTCGAGCTGTCGAGCCGCCCGTGCTTGGCTGCTGTGACAAATTGCGTTAAGGCCAAGTTAAGCTGCCGGCTAAAGGACAAGGCAGCGTTGGCATAAGGGGCAGAGAGAGGTGGTGAAGAGGAACTGGCTTAATGCAGTTAATTATTGCAGAATCTATTTAGCATACTTTTGCGCTAAAAAGTATGCTATAGTTTTTCGTTTTTGGCTCTTCTCTAGCATAGACAACAGCTGCCGCTTGATTAGCTCTTCCTTAATGTGTGTGTGTGTGTGCAATTTCGATGGCACATGTGCTGTCAACAACAACAAACCGATTTTTGGATACCAAACAAGATTTGTCTGGACCCAGCCAGCTGTGTGTTCTACTAACAAAACTAAACAAGCAAAAGGAGAAAAGGCAAAAAAAAAAAATTAAAAAGAGATTTGTGCCAAAATTAAAAGCAATTTCCTTGTGCACAGGCAAAAGCTGCTCAATTTCGTAGCGCATCAATTTAATTGAATTTATTTTAGAAGTGTGCATGTGTGTGTGTGTTTTTTGTGTGTTCAGAGCTAATTCAATAAACTAGAGAACGAAATAACTTAAACTTTATGTAGCAGAAGATAAAAGACGACGAGTATCATAAAACTGACTGACTGCCTGCCTGCCTGCCAGCCTGCCTGAGTTTAAAGTATCTCTTCAGCGAAAGCCAAGCCCCCGCAAGGACGAGCTTTTGCAAATTTGACGACTTGACAGAAGGCAGTCGGATTCAAACGACCCGCATACAACACATCCACACACACAGCGGTACATAGCATAATATTTGATGGATGGTATTTCGCAGATATGTTAACGTGCTGGCAGGCCAGGCGAGGCCAAGCAGCCAACGGATTCGCGGAATTGCGACGTTATTCCAGCAACTTGCCTGCCATGCTTTTCATATAGGAGACACACACATACATGCCCGAGTCAAAAGCTGAACTGAATTGAAAATCAGTCTGGGACAATGCTCGTGTAGGCATACAACGCACACACCCACACACTCACATGTACACTTTTGCTCTTGGGAGTGCTTCTTGAATAAATATAATACAAGATGAAAAGGCAGCTCTACAGATATTATTGAATGAGGCATTATTATACTATATGCTTGACTAAAAGCGGATGGCTTATTCACATATCACAAATAAAGCAGTAATAATATGGAAGATGTTCATATTAATGTGAGATGATCCAAAAATATATATATATATACAAAGCTAATTTGAAGATCTAAAGCATTTGCCTTTTGTATGAAATGAATAGATATTCAAACGAGTATTAATTGAATGCGTCATTAAGCATTAAAATAATTATTACAATATTAATAATTTAAACTGCCATGCCAAAAATATTTTCAATATTTTAAAACACTTTGATAAAAGCACAAAAATTGAATAAACAAAAATGCAGCCTTACTTTCTAAATTAATTAGAGCTGCCCTTCACAACCTTTCATTCACTTTCAATTACATCGAAACATAGAAAACAGCTATAGATTGGATTTTCAACACACACACACACACAAAGAACCCTTTTTAGTTTTAACCACAGTTCCCCACATGTACACATGTTTTATTATGTGTATACTAAAATAATAGAAAATGCAATTAAATTGTCATTGTCAGTCGCCAAACGGGGTTTACAGCGAATTTTTTGACCAGAGTTGCCACAGTGCTAAATGAATTTGCTATGTGCCTTAAATAAACTGCTGCTTGCTGTCGCCTTTAAAGCAGGCTCAAATAAAATGATTTCATGTTAGGCACTGTTTGGCAATGAAATACGACTGAATGAGTGCGCGGAGAGAGCGGAAGGGAGGGTGGGTGGTATGAGGTAGGTGGCTTTTATATGGCGCCATATAAATTCGGGCCGAACGTACTTCAGGCGCCGCATTACGTTTATGGCTGGCTAAATTAAACACAAGCAGGCAGCGCCGCCAAAGTGCCAAAGCAAAGAAAACGAACGACAAGGAGAGGGAGAGGGAGAGAAGCGAGTGGTGAGTGGAGAGCGGCGAGAGGGGGAAGCAACGTGGGGGTAACTGGAGGGAAATTGCTACAAGTTGCTTTATTTTATGCGCATATTTGCGCATATTACTCATACGCCCGACTGGCATACATCTTCATTTAAGCAAACGTCTTCGAGTTGCTCCCAACTCCTCCCAAAGCATCTTTTGCGTTTGGTTTGCTTTGGGGAGCTCACACAGTTATATTTTTTGTATTTTATTAAATTTTCATTTCATTTTTTTGGGGCAATGCCTAACATGTTGCATGTTGTGTGTTGCTTCCACGCTTTAAATGGGTGGAAAAATTCACACAGCAGGCGAATCCTGTCATTAACCATTAACAGGAGGAGGCGTTGATTGCTTTCCGAACCGTTTTTTTTTTCTTTCGCTCTTTTTTTTGCTAATGGGAGGGGAGCATACGCTTTTGGCATTTCCGCGCCTGATTTATGCCAGCGCCAACTTAAATTCCCCAGCACTATTAAAGTATGAATACGCTTTGAATAAATGTAAATACCGGATGTTGATATCCTCGCCTCTTTCGACATCCTTACAAACGTCTGTGTGCATTTGGTAAGCTACCCAAGCTTCATCCGGTTTTGCTACCACTCCTCCTCCCAGCGGAGGGGAGGTCAGACCATTCCGACCACGCCCCCTGTGGCCTCCTGCCTCTGACCTGAGCACAGAGGCTTTTCATGAGCCTAGCGTATCGGGCAAATGGGTTATTGATGAGCTATTTTGCAATGCTCGAGGGGAACTTGGCATTGACTTGGCATAAGTTACAAAAGCGCGCGGCGCAGGCAACTTTTAAGCTTGCTAAAGGCTATAGGGTAAGGCGTAAGAGGCAAGGAGGTGGAGGAGATTTAGTCTCTCGGACTGAAAATGTGTGTGAAGCCAAGCGTGACTGGGAATTTGCAGTGAAGCAGACACACAAAACACATAACAACAGCAACAACTTGTAGCTGCCTAATGAGAATTTGAATCTTTTGAATCATTCAAAAGCAGCCTTAAGCTTCAGAAACTTCGATTCTAACCTCACTTTTGCCAGCAACTGTACTAAAAATCTGATTATTTGCAAAGAAAAGAGAAAGGAAACTGAGTTTAAGAGTATTTTTACTCTAACATCACTTTTGTTTATTCTTAATACTGTACTTCAAAGTTAATTAACCCAAAGTTATATCTTCATATGTCATGTTGTCTTTTATCTTATTATTTCTTTTTCAACTTAATAATACTTCGCATCGCTTGAATTCCCTAACCTAACTTTATTCTGAAAACTTTAGCCAACTTCAAGTCTGATTAACTCTTTCGTTTATCTCAATTCAAGAATAGTTTAGCGTGTTGCCCCTAACACTTGAGCAGCGCTTTACTCTTACTTTTCAGCAATTTAACGCGAACTACTGCTTACCGGTTGGGAAAAAACGGACCCAACCTATAACTCTCAACTTGTCTGAACAGCTAGCTACTGAGCCAGGGATCTGCTCCATAAAGTTTTGTTGCATCCGACTTATCCTGTCAGCCATTTTAGTGCCAACAATAGCAACAGCAACAACACCAAGCAGCTCAAGCTTCCCATTCTATATCTTGCTGCTGCTGCTCATTCCACATATATACATTTACATACGTGTGTGTGCGCGTGTGTTGGCCGCAGCTCAAATTTCATTAACGCCACTTTAAAATTGTGGCACATGCGTGGCACAGATCGCCGGCTATCGCGACTTCAGCTCTGTCACATAAATGTGCTTAATCTTTTATCACGGCAACACCAAGCGAAGAAGGATACTGGTTCAAATATCTGTGTGTGTGTGTATGTGTGTGTGAAAACACAGTGTAAAAACTTCGCTTTAAAGATTGTCGGAAAATACTTGAAGGGATAATCTACAAGATTATTTTCTCGCACTGGTACTTAGAGTTGTTTCTAGACATGTCCTGACACTTAAAAGTACTAAAAATTATTATTTGATTATTTGAAATAAAAATACAAAAAATAAAACAGTGTAAACCAATTTATTCCAAACCAAAAATATATATATATTACTTATCTTAATAATAAAAAAATTATTCTAAACACTTTTTGAGCCACAACAAAACTAGAAATTGTTTCAAAAATATAACAAAACTTACTAAAAATAACTCAAATGAAAATCATTTTAGACAACAGCAAAAGTTTTGAAATTTTCATTATGCTTGTCCCACTGTGCAGCTTGGCGCTGTCGCCGCATCACTTGTCTAACATATCAAATTTGTAGCTAAACGAAAAATATCCGGGTGCCTCAGCATGTCAACTCTGGTGCGAGTAGTGCGAAAACTTTCGGCGGCGCTTGTACTTTGGCAAAGAACTTTAATTTCTGCATTACTAGCGCTGCCACAGTGCTGATCAAAGCGGAGCCAAGTGCCGACGAGACGAGGAGTAGGAGAAGGTGGAGGGTGAAAAACACATCCGAGACACATGAAAAGTTTGCCATATAAAGTTGCGCTTAGCAACACGCCCAAGTTGCGGCCTGGCTGTTGTTGACTGCCTGCTGCTAGTGGAGGATGTAAGGAAATAGTAACGCCGCTTAAAGTTTGCCACGTAATACAACTCATTAAATTTCGAAAATACTCGCGGCAAACTTTTGCGGCCGCTGAGCATCTTGTGCCGGGCGTTTGCCTAACATCCGTTGACATCTACATTTACAGCTAGTAGTACTAAAGTTGGCCCACTGGAAATGGATTGTGTTTGGTGTGTGTTGGGATCTCCCTCTCTCATTCTCTGTAGTCTTTTAGACTGAAATTGAAGTTGCGTCGAGTTTAATTGCAACGGATGTTGAGCGTGTAAATTATTTTGTTTCAGCTGCCTCATTTTCTCTGCTAATGAGCAACTTATTAAAACTTTTCGCACCCTATCCTCTCTTTCCTTTCCGCACCCAAACACCACCGTGTCTTTCATCTAGAGCCCAATTTGAATGCCGGACTCGACATTGGCCCCGCCCACCATTGTTGTTGTTGTTGTTGTTGCTATTCCTATTCCGAATCGAGGGCGTGGTTTGGCGCGTGAGACGCATAAGTAATATATACATATAGTATTATATAAGAATCGCCATGCCAATTGAAAACAAAGCCAAAGATAAGTTTTACAGCAAGCTGAAACTCATTTACAGTTTGCCCAAGCACGCAAAGAAGAAACAAAGAAAGCGAAAATGTATATATATATATATAAGAGTGGGAAGAGAAATGAGACAGAAATTGGCAATGGAATTGGGAATGAGAAAAAGAAACTTTAATTTCTTCCGCACTTCAATGAAAGCACTCCACAAAGAGAGTCAAGTTAGTGTAAAGGTTTCATTGGAAATAACACAATAACAAAATGCCGCAGCAAGAGGTTAAAGCAGTGACTTTAGTTGATTGACTTGGAGTTATCCTATAGTTTGTTGGTGTGTAACATTTGGAAACTTTTGAAAACTTCTCAAATATTTGAAGCTTAAATTGATGCGAAATAGTTATTAGTATTCCTGATCAGAACTGTAAAACTTATTTGAATCAATTTCACCATTTATTAGATTGTCATTGTCGAGTTAGTTATCAACGTAAAAAATCTCTCAAATGTAATTTATTTGGATTAATATTGATTCTACATATTTTTCAATGTTCGCAAATCTTTCTTCCCTACTCGCCTCTGCTACTTGACAGGGTACCTTGAAGCCAAATCCCTGAAAAGAATTGTTGTAGGCAACGATGCTCAGGGGATGTAGTATGGAATTAGGGAGCAAATGGATACTGCGGATGCTGGATGTCTGTTGCCAAGTGTCTGTCTGCCTGCATGCAACCCACAGCGCCCCGCCCCGCCCCGCTCCGCCCCAAGCCGTCACGCCTGCCACCGTTGTATGCCTGAAGTGCTTAGACAATCGTGTTGAAGCTTTGATTTTTGAGCTTACGATGGATTTGGCGCACTGTGAGGCATGTTTATGAGGGCGGGTAATTAACATCAAGTGCCCAAAACACACACACGCACACGCACACACACATGCATAAAGTAGATTTTTGACTAAGTAATAGTCGAACTGACAAACGAAGTGACTGTTAAAGTGTTGAAATGTCTGCGCCAGCACATAATTAATTAATGTCAGCGTCCGTTGAACGAAATGAGAAAAGTTTCTGGCACTTGAGAAAAACTTGGCAGTTACTTAACTAGTATTTGTTAAGTCAGTGCAGAACCGAGAAGGAGCTAAACAGAGAGAGAGAGAAAGAGAGAGAGAGGGGGAGAGAAATATATAGAGCGTTGCAATCGCGTTGAATATTTGTCATTGAACTCATTAAGCAAATTAATAGACAAAGTTGCCAGCTGACAATGCAATCAAATAGTTCGAGGGGGAATGAAAGAGTGTTGAAGTGGGGCGTGTAAGAATTTATTTACTCAGCTTGGAAATAAAATGGCAAGGCAATAAAAACCCAAAGTCAACAAACAATTGCGTGCCGCACAGAGAAATCGATTATGGACGCCTTGAAGGCAGCAGCAGCTATTGCAATCACACGCACACAAGCACGCGAACACACACACATTCAGGACGAACCACAGAGAGCTACAGTCACATAGCCACGTTTTCGATTTTGCCATTTTGTTAGCGACTTGGCCACCTGATGCCCCGGCGTGGAAAATTGCCATCGTTGCTGATTTTGCAGGGCCAGACCCCGAAAAGCGGAAGTGATTTTCTCTCTCCCTGCACATGCACGTGTGTCTATGTGTGTGTGTGTGTGTGTGTGTGTGTTTGTGAGTGCGGGATTTTATGACCCTTGATAGTGGCAAGCGATTTGTTGCGTTGCATTTTCAATTTCAGCAGCATGCACATTGGCAACTTTGAATAATGCAATTGGCCGGGCCCCAACTGCAGCGTTTCGCCACCCCCTTTGCATCTCTCAAGCGCTTTGGCTGCGCATTTTGGCAGCTTATTATGGCGCTGCCCTACTGCTGCAACCTTCTATAAGTTATAGCCGTGCCAAGGATTATATTTGTGGCTTTCATGAACTAATGAAGAAGCAGGAGATAAATATATATTACTTATCAGAATCCGAATGGGATATTGAGGTTAAACCCTAGAGGGAGCTGGCCGAATCGGTTACAATCTTTATATGTATATATGAAAACTTAAAATCTGAACAGCAAGAGTATTTTATCTTCGCCATGCCACAAAATCGTCAACCAACTCGTTTTGGCTGGTCGTCAATTTTTTATTTTTGTAATTTTCAAACACGAGCGCACAATTCGAGCGCAGCATTTGCCATATGGGGCAAGTTGACATATATGTAGCACGTGCTGCAAGCTGCTTACTGCCCCAATCTGTGTGTGCCGCGATTGATGTCCCAAACATGGAACACACAAATACACAACAACAACAACAAGAACATTGCAATCACATGCAAGCTCGTTATATTGGCCAGCGATTGCGGTTATGCTTTGCGCTTTAATGCAACGCGCAACAACAATAACAACAACAGCAATGCAATTGATTTGGCCTGATCGCCCGAACATATTGTGGTCATTAATTAGTTGACAGTTAATTGTGCTGCAGTTGCAAAAAAAAATGTTTATAAGCGTCCAGACAGTTATTAAATTGTGCAAAATAATTCTTTAAAGTCGTTTTTAATATTGCAGCTGACTCGAAAATATTATAAAAGGGTGGTAATCAAATAAATAAATATTAATGGTAGCGCTTACTTGTCGTATACGCAATAAATTTGAAGAAAATATTATTTTAAAAAAATATACTGAAGTGTGAAAGCTCTTATCATTATTTTTTTAAACATTTGCTTACCTTAAAGCTTTTTTAAATATTCTGTTCAATCTTTTTTTTGGTTTATTTATGAAATATTCTTTTCCCTTAACAAATATTATTTTTCGTACATTTCTTTCATAGTTTAAAGAGTCTCAATTAACTTTGAGCTCAATTTTCCAAATCAAATGCTACACACCTTTCAATAAGCAATCTTCGTTTAACCTTCTGTGGCAATTATCGACTCTGGTTCTACTATTCACAATACTCATTATGTATGAATGAGTATTTCGACTCATTTGCATTCCGTCGTCGCACCCACATATACCATACCATATGTGTATACATGGATAAACGACAACTCATTTTTTTTCATTATTCTCTTAACTGCGGCCACTCGAAAATCGTTTAATTTTCATTAATAGTCAAGTGGGTTTTCATTCGGGATTAATGCGCCATGGTCGTGGCAGCTCAATGCCCATTGTTTTCATGCGCTGTCCGCTTGTTAAATGCGCTAAAAGGAAATAAAAAAAAATAAATAAAAATAAATATATATATGCATGCATTTTTACGCGTTGTCGGCGCCGCATTAATTTTAAACAATTTACCTGCACGTTGCCTTATGATAAAGCAAAAGATAGCAAGCACAACAATAAAGTGGGAAAACCACATAAGCATTTTATTTTATTTTTTTTTAAAGTCAGCAACTTAACGCATGGCAGTTGCTGCTACACTGCCTAAAGCCCAGTACAAACGTCAGCCTGCAGCTGCAACCACTTCAATTTCAAAAGCATCTGCTTCTGCTGCTGCTGCTTCTGTTGTTGTTGTTGTTGCTGCGGTGGACATTGCCACCGAACAGCACTGGCCAACGGTTTTGGTGGTGTGGGCGGTGGCAGCAATAATAACAACAACAACAACACTAAAAAGAGAAATTGCAGCTTCGGCAGCTCAAGTTTTCATTTCTCTTTTACGCTTTGCTGGTTTACTTCAATTCTGTTGAAAAAATTCTCTTTTGAATTCCACAGATTTTTATCCCTTCTCGAGTCTCCCCAGATCCCAAAACGGATGCCCGTTTGGCTTTAAAGAATAAAGAAAAAAACGTTTTTATATATAATAGGGACTGTCGCTTCGTTGTGTGCGTTTAATTCAGTGTTTGATTAGCGTTCTCAGCTATGCAGCCAGCTGCAGCGGCTGTTGGTATGCCTTGTATTGCGCATACGCCTGGTTGCGCACGCGGTTAAACATATATGAATTAATAATGAAATTCTTTGCTGTGGCCGCAAATGACCGCATGCAAAATCGCTGCCAGTTCATGATAAACTAACTAACACATATTATTTATGAGCTGCTGCCGTTGATAAAGCGGCCGTGTGCCACATGCCACATGGCACTGCAAACCACAGCAACAATAACGAGAACATTTGCGGTCGGCTGCAGTGTTAAAATAATATAAAAAAAATATATATATTCAGGAAAAAAAAACACACACCATAATCCAATGCATTTTCACAGCTCAATTTTATTCAAATAAAACCTACGAAGCAGCAGAAAAATAAATAATAATTATGTTAATTTTATAAAATATTTTTGAAAACTTAAAGGATAATTTGTTTTTGACAATTTTTCAAATTTAATTTTCTTATGCAAACATAACCAAAACCATAACCAGAGCCAGAAGATCGTTTCCAACTCTAATTTAAGTTTCGAGAGAGTCCTGGAAAAGTTTATAGCTGTGAAAAGAAGATTATTATAATTATAACATAAACTCAAATGCAGTATTGTTGTGGAAATGATTAAAGAGACAACGTTTTGGAAATATTGGGTATCAAAAGATTTAACACAGCCACAAATAACGTTTTTCAATACTGGTATCAAATAAATAATTCACTTAACCGCAATAAAGCAATAAATATGTCACAAACAGTATTAAAAAGTTTATGTTTTTTGTAGCAATTGAAATAATTAGCAACAGTTTAACCGTTCAAGTGTCGATATATTTTATTGCAATTAACTATTGAGTGCCAGCTAAGTTTGCATATAAATTGCGTTTGGTTAGGGCTTAAACAATGACTAACTGGGATGCTGAGGATGCTGGGATGCAAATGTGGAGCAGTTTGCACTTTTTAATTACGATTTTCAATTAAAGTGCGACAGCAGTGCAGCGACACACAAAACCAATTTGCAATTGGTAGATGGCTAAAAATCTCACTCACTCACTCTCTCTCTCTCTCTTTCTCTCTCTTTCTCTTTGCTTTCTTTTACACCCAAACAGATATTGCTGTATCCGGAGGAGGGTTGGGCGAGGACTGCCTCATCGAGTTACTGGACCATCACGCCCTGCTGGTGGCAGCCCAATCGTTGTCGCATTGTCGAATGCGCTGGCACGCAACGGCAGGCAACGAAGGCCAGGATGTTGCCCATGGAGCAGCAGGGCTCGCTCTTGATTGCCGGACATTTTCGCAGGCCGCCAATAACAGCGACAGCAACACGAACATCATCAACGACACCAGCAACAACAACAACGTCATCAGCAGCAGCAGCAGCAGCATCAGCATCAGGTGCATCAGGAGGTGGAGGAGAAGAACCCATTGGCTGCCGAGGGCAGTCAAAGTCCAAATCACAGCTGGCATATAATGATGAGTTTAAACTGTATCTGACATCGAACATCTCGATAGAGGACTACAATATGGGCTACTGTCTAACTGGCTTTGTCGAGCGTCGCTGCCAGCTGACAAACACCTTTCAAATGACTCACTTTGCTGTCATCAAGCGGCAATGGCCGCCGCCGTCCAATCTCAATAGTAACAACAGCTCATAGACAGCCCTCCCCCTCCCTTCCACAATTAAGTATACATATTAACTAGAGTACGTATTACAATTTGTCAGCTGAGTGTATTTTGTATACTCTCAGCCATAGTTTTTAAGTAGTGCAATTTGTGCAACCAAAAAAAAAAACAGATAAAAATGCTGTGATATCAGCAAAAAAGTTTAGCATACTTTTCAGCGCCACTCAAAACAAATCTAATAATATTAAATGTGTATGTGTATTCAAAATTGTTAAGACTCTAAGAAAAAAATTTAACCTTTGCCAATTTTTATTTATCTATTTTGTTATAAAGAACAAAAAACCGATTTTTATGTGTGTGTATTAGTACGTAATTTGTAATTTTAACAAAATGCTCTAAACGTGCTTAATTCGTGTGCTTTCGATGTTGTTTAAACAACGAAACAGAGAAAAGGAAACAAACAAAAAACAATTTAGAGTACCAAATCCAGTGAAAAATAAAATCAAAATATTTGAAACAACACTAAACTTTCGGACTATCGAAGATTTTAATACTCTTGCAGTGACATACATATATATCGAACTAAATAAAACTGAATCAAATATCACGCACGTGATTCCAATTTATAATTAGAGTTTTTCCTGTAATATTATTATTTACAATTCTAGTTTCCATGCAATTATTTTGTTAACAAGCACTTTTATGTTGTTACACAGTTCGTGACGCAATACGAGTACGTTCTGCAAGAGTATCAAATCCGCATAAAAAATAAAAATAAAAAATCAAAACAAATAACTACAAAAAACTAGTAGCTGTTAAAAGCTAAAATGCAACTAAGCTGCTTAGCTGGCAAACGTACACACGCACACATACATACACACACACACACACACTCAGTGAAAACGTATAGCATTTAAGTCCGGGCTCTTGGGCAGCTACTTAATGCTTAAAAAGTGCAAAAAATTGAAACTTGTGCTTGTCGAAGCATGTGATTGTGTGCCAAGTAGCGTGTATATGTATGTGTGTGTGCTGTGCGTATTTGGATGTTTTTCCACTACTTAAACAAGCCACGTTTTGCAAACGTATTGCCTTTAAGCTTTAAATATACATATACGCAGCTCAGCAACAAATAAATTTTTGCTGTTGTTTTCATTAACTGGCATCAGCGTCGATTAATGCTGGCATCACATGGCATTAAAGCCACATTATGTCAGGCAGCATATTGTTAAAGGGGTTTTAATATTGTGTTAAAAATGTTGGTTATTTTTCTTGGTATTTAATATTTAAAATCTATTTTGAATGCTGATTGCTGGTAAGTCTTATATTTTACTTAACGCTACGCTCTAAACTACAACTAGGCAACACTCTTTAACTATCTTCAATCACTTTCTCCCACACACACGCACACTTTCAGTCACATACTCTATCTCTCGAACTATCTCACTTTTTGAGCATGAACCGCAACGTATATCAACAATTCGTCCAATAATTGGAGTCTATCGGCGCAACAAATGGCGCCCAAAGCCAAACAAGGCCGTAGCTCCAATTGCCAAAAACCCTAAGTGTTAAACAAAAAAGGTAAACAAACAAAAACTTAAACCAAAGCTACTTAAGACACAAAACAAAAAGCAAAAAAAAAAAACTACAGCTAGACTAAGAGCTAAATGTTAATAAGCAAATTCAAAGCGAAAGAAAACAAAATCAATATTTACAAGCTAGTAATACGAGCTATGTGAACTAATATTAATATCAAAAATATATATATATACTATTTATGTGTGTGTAGGCTTGAAGTGAACTCAAAGTTTTTTGCCATACTTGTATCGGTGTATTTATAAATATATATATATCTATATACATTAACTTATATATTCGAAACTATATATACAAAACTAAAACTCAATCACTAACATTTTGTGCAGTAGTATATAGCTCGCTTTTAGGCGCTTTTACACGCAGGCGAAACCAAAACAAAATAATTCTAAAAACACAAAACAAAACATAACAACAACAAAAAATTACTATATTTTACACTTGATTTGCTCGAACCCACAGCCTGCTCCCCGTAATTGATATTTAAGTATCAGGTACCTGCCAAAAACTAAAAACCAAAAACAAACCAACACATTAAATATTTATAGCCATAAAAGAAAATGCCCAAATTGAGCAGTTCCAAAAGGCCAAATTGCTAAAGTCCAAGGGCATTATTGTATTATGATACTAATTATTTTTTGAAAACAAACAATTATGAAAACTTTTATATGTATACAAGTCCCATGATACATCTTTAACACACATATACACACAGACACTTGCCTATTGATGTTGTTGCTGTTGTTTTTCTATGTGCTTAAAATAAATGTGTCTAGAAATGTGTGTAGCATACTTATCAGCGCTAAGCTTAGGCGTTAACTTCAAGTAAAAAAAAAATTACTAATTAAGAAAAAAGAAAATTTAAATATTAGAAAAAAACATGCAAGCTAACAAGCAAACACGCAATGAGCTTTTTTTGTAGCTAACTATAAATGGTAAACAGTAATTATAAAACAAATTACAAATTATGTGTAGAAGCAGCGCTGCAGAAACAAACAACAACAACAGAAAGCCAACAATTAGTTGGCGCAAATGGGCTTAAAATTAATTCATTACTATATAAGCTTGTATTTAAATAATTACGTAAATGAACAAAAAAAGTTTATACAATTAATGAACGAAGAATTGTGTCACGCAATCGGCTGAAATCAAAAAAAATAAATAAAAATAAATTTTAATGCAAAAATAAATTAAAATTGAGATCAATTCGTGCGATGGCTGAATTGAAATCATAAATCAAATGAAAATCAAAAACACACAACAAACAAAATCAAATAAACGCATGCAAATATTTAATAACAAATGCTTGTCAGCGTAAGCTAGCCAAGTAGTGCAAATGTAGAAAATGCGTGGAATGTAAGACAAAAAAAAAAAACAAAAGCGAAAAAAAAACATAGAAAATAAAGCAAGGGAAAGACAAAACTGTTGGTTTTACTTTGGAACCAAACTTCTTGCGTTTCGATAGAAACCGAAACTTTCATTACATTCGTGCATATTACAATATTTATCATTTTGTGAGTACTTTGAAACTTTACATTATTAACTTTTATATTGTAATTAAATGAAACGTGTAAAGTTTTAAAGCAGATTTCGATATGTATATTAAATGGATTTCACTTGACAAAAGCATACTTGATTTATCTTTTTCGCGTTTTCTTTTTTTCTTTTTATTATTTCAAGCTTTAGACTCGCTTGCTTTTCAGGCACATACAACGGCGCAAACTGAAAGGCAAACAAAACGCCAACCGTTGGCAATTCAATTTACAATTGCTATGGCAGTAGCGAGTTTTAATAATTATATCTGCAATCGCGAAAACTCGCAATTTCAATTGCAATTTCCACTGCTCTTTGTTTGCCATATTCCTTTTTTGTTTTTTGCTTCTTTTTTTTTTGATGGTACACAATTCGGTGAACATTTTTGCTGTTTGATTTATGTGCTTCACGTTTTTTGCGCAATTAAATTTATATTTACATGCGATGTTCGCGAACGATATGTCCGACTAGAGATATATGTGGCACAATTTGGACCCCGTTTTTTATTATTATATATATTTTTTTGTAACCACTCGGCGCTGAAAAAGTTGGCCAGCATTTTAATGGGGACACTGCAAATTCTGCTTCCTTTTTTTTTCATTCATATGTTTGATTTTTGTACATTTGATGTGATGAGCTTTGCAAACGATTTACACGTCAGTTTTTGTTGACGTTATAACATGTGACATGTGCATAAAACATAAAAGAATATCACATTGATTTGATTTTGAAATGAACGCTATTATAGCTAGCTTTACGTGCTATAGACCCACATCAAAAATATTGATAATAACAAAAGAATAAAAACAAATTAGATGGCTTTAGTCGAGAAATCTAAACTAGACTATACCCTGAACCCTATACTTTACGCGTACAGCCAGTGCTTGGCAGTATGTGTGTGTGTACGAGTAGTGCATACTTTCTTGATTAAATGCTCCATATCTCCGGTGTCTCTCAACCGATTTCAATAAAATTTCACAGATTGTCATTATTTCGTCTAATGTTTCAAACATATTTTAAAAGTTTTCCAAATTCAAATTCCCAAGTGCATATCGGAAACGGGCAGAGTTATCGAAATTTTGAAATAAACTTGTTCTGCCTAGGGATTAGGCGAGCTTATGTTCCAAATCTGGAGTCTCTAGCTCTAATAGTCTCTGAGATCGACGGACGGGCAGACGGACATGGCTATATTGACTCGGCTGTTGATGCTGATGAAGAATATATGTACTTTATGGGGTCGAAGATGCTTCCTTCTGCTTCCATTATACCCTTTGCCCATTTTCAATGGGTTGGGGGTATAATAAATTCAAATAAATATGCATTGCATTCATCTAATTTTTGAGCAAAATTATTATAAAAAATCGTTAAATAACAAGCTCATAAAATTCCTAAACCCACAATCATCCCATCTACTGACTCACGTACCGCACTCAAGAGAACCTGAACCGCATAATAATTATTTATAATTATTGTTAATTAACAAAAAAGCCAAACAAAAATAAAAGGAAAGCGACGAAAAAATGAAAAGCATTTAATAAAAAATAATATTTTTATATATACTATAAAGCCACAAAGAGACCTCAATTAAAATTCAAATTAGAGCGCTTGGGAAATTTCGAGCTCGACGCTGGCGGGCCAAAGTGCGAAAACTTAAAACCGCAGCAAACGGCACAGCGACTGCTCCCGAAACTAAACTCTCAAAATGAAATATGAGGACCAGGGAGGTGGCTGGAAGAAGGAGGAGTGGGAGCAGGAGCAGGAGCAGGAGGAGGCGTTTCAGCAGCATCGTCAGCAACCGAACAACTAATAAGAAATTTGTGAACTTTGCAAATTTGCCATCATTAATTCTGAGTTCCGGTCTTGGCTCGGCCTCGCTCTCCCTCACTTTAAGCACATATAAATTTGTCGAATTCGCATTTGGGACCCAGGACGATGATGATGACGTCGCGATGTGGTCCTTCTCGTCATTGTGTAATAATTGTCAAGCAATTTAAATCGAAAGCTGCCAGCATAATAAATTGTCATATGAAGGCGCGAGCGCACACGCACACAGACACCTCCTCTTGTACCACCAGCCCCCCTCTCTCACACTTTTCCTATCACACCCAAAAGGACAGTCCAGAAGATGGCAAAAAGTAGCACACAAGAGGAATGCTGAATGGATATTTGATTTACTGCTAAATACCTTGTAGACATTAGGAGTACAAAGAGAATTTAAAGCTTTTCCTTTGAAACCCAAAGGAAATTATACATATTTCGATAAGAAATATGAAATCAAAGCTTTCGATGAATAGCGATATCTATCGATAGAAGTATATGGAAAATAACATTGTGCAAATTGAAGTCTGGCAGACTTGTTGGTAGTGTTGAATTCTTCTTGTGTACAGGGTATAAAAAGGTAATGAGGAAACGGAAATTGCTGCCGGAAGTGTATGCGAAGGCGGAAGCTCATTTTGCAATATTCACAGTTGACTGATTTAGGCAGCGACTTTTTGCTTTGGCGCCCGGACTAACGACGAACGGGCGCCATGAATTGTAAATTGATTGTAGCCAAAGTCGTCGCTTCATTGCCGATTTTAATCATTAATAATGGGGCTGAGACTGCGGGGGGTGTTACTCACTTGAATCTTGGACGGTTGCCAAAGAAGATGCTCTTGCTCACACATAGAGACGCAGACTGCTGAGCACTTGGACTGCGCCTAAGGTTAGGCAACGACTTTTCAAGAGCCGCTGGCAACAAAATGGCTGCGTTCGCTGCTGCTGCTCCAGCACACACAGCTAAAAGCCAAGTTACCGTTTGCTGCCAAGTTGTTCTTTGTGAAGAGCTGCTCAAATAGCAGCAACGGGCAACTGCAACAACAACAGCAACAACAACAACAACAGCAGCAGCAGCAAATAAGAGCTGGAGCCGCCGTTAGTTTCATTGTTGACATTGCAGCGCAAAAAAGGTAGCGAGCTAGCAACAAAAAGCAATTAACTTGGCTTACATCTTTGTTGAAAGTTGAAACTCATGGCGCGATTTATGCCGCCGGTGTTGTTGATGTTGTTGTTGCTGTTACCCTGACTTTGCCCGCGGATGCGGGTGCGGGTGTTGCAGCAGGTGCTTGGTGCGCAATCCTTGAGCTGTCAGCATCCCAAGCCACCGAGCAGAGCCAGCTGCTTGCGTGTCTTTTCCTGTGCAAACGAACCAAGTAACGTATATTATTGTTCTTGTTGTTGTTGTTGTTGTTATAGTCAAGCGAAAATCTTGCACAAAGATAAAAACTTAATGGTTTGCCCCACTTGAAAGGTTAGATCTTACTCTGATTTTGTGGCAAATTGTGTAAGCAGCTGGCAGCGCCTTTTGCCACTATGCAAGCATGCCTTACGAACTTAACTAACGGCTTAAGCGCATTCTCTGCTTCTTCCTTTGATAACAGGAAAAGAATTTAAGTTTTAAGTTCAACATTTTAACAAATCTTAGTTGGATTCGATGGCGGCAAAGCTATTTGATCAGTTCCAATTCAACGGTGTATATGTTAAGTAACAAATAAGAAAGGTTTAGTCGGGAATTTTAATTACAAATTCAATTATAAAGTCTCTAGCTCTTATAGTCTCTGAGGACATTAAACACAGAACCATATTATTACACTCATTATCTATTACTCAATTTATATTTGCTTGTTTTAATCTGTCTTAAGATTAAAACGAATCAAAAAATTTGAATATAAAGTTATATACATGAAATATATTTGAGTAAAATCTTATCAACAACTCATGTATATATATATAATCACATTTTTTGAGTTTCTTAACAACACAAGTCAGCTTTCACTTTCAGTTTCATTTTGCATCCCACTGAACGTTGCACCTTCAAATATTAATCCCCGTTTACGTATATTTTGATATGATTCTACACATTTCTCATATATAAAATGATTAAATTTGCTATTCTTCGATTAATAATTGCCACGAGCATAGTGGGAATATTTGCAGACAATAATTCGGTGGGTTCCAAACGTTCCAAATTGTGCAATGTGTATTAACAATAAAATATATTTGAAAACAGTTCTGTGAAAAAAAAAGAAAACTGGATTCTCAATGCGCAACATATTGCTATCAGGTCGCCAAACCTTTGCTACAAATGGCCCCCGTTTGCCATCAAAAAGACGCAGAGATAACCGAACTAAACGCAAAATTAGCCGAGCAGCAGAAAAATCTTGCTGTTTACGAAGAACGAGAAAGGAAACGTGAAGATGAAGTGAAGTTAAACAAAGATCTTCAAGCAAAATTAGCCGAGCAGCAGAAAAAACTTGCAGTTTACGAAGAACGAGAACGTGAAGATGAAGTGAAGTTCAACAAAGATCTTCAAGCAAAATTAGACGAGCAGCAGAGAAAACTTGGTGTTTACGAAGAACGAGAAAGGAAACGTGAAGATGAAGTGAAGTTAATCAAAGATCTTAATGCAAAATTAGACGAGCTGCGTAAAAGCCTTGTCGAGAAACTAGAAACAATAAGGTTTGAAGAATTGAATTTATGCAAAGATCTTCATGCTAAATTTAACGAGCTGAGTAAACTCAATGATTTGAATTCATACAAAAAGCAAAATGGCGATTCCAAAAAACGTGAGAAGACTAATAAAGAATCATTAAATAATTATCTAAGACGAAAAGGAATATATATACCTATAATTCCACCGAAAGCAAAAAAAATATATATAAATAGACCTTATAATATACAATAATAACAATTTATTTGATTAATAAAATTCTCACTAAACTGATAACAGTTCAAAAAATTTATTTTGTTCAAATATATATATTCTTTAAAACATTTTTATATATTTATATATAAATTAATATTGGTTATTGGGCCGACAAGGTCGCATCAACGACATGGCCATGGTTGCTGCCACCCTTTTTGACCACCACGTTTGAGCCAGGAATCTAATCAGATAGCAACACGTTTTTGTTTTGCTGTTCGTTCGTTTGTTTCGGGCATAAATCTAACAAGTTTGGCAAGATTAAAGTCAGTCTAACACCGTCAAATATTAAATGACAAAAGTGAGCATTTTGCTACACATGCTATATACATTAAATATATTTTTGTGATTATCGGTCTCATCATCCCATGGCTGGATGTCGAGCAGCACAGATGACTTGGCACTGAGGGCGGGTTGGCTTGGCACCGCCCAAAGAAGGCAGGATAGCACCGGTCCAAGCCGAACGCTCACCGGCCTCAAAGCAAGCTAGCTTGCAATATGTGCGTAATCGGCAGCTGGAGCTTTGTCTAGCGCATCAAACACGGAAAAATCGGCATTGGAGGCTGTGTAGCCGCAGATATATCTGCTGTCGGCCAAGAAGTTGTTCAGCTCCTTGAGTCCTTGTGGGGTCTTAACATCACCGAAAGCCATTTTAAATACGTATATTTAGTGTAAAATTCGCGTCTTAAGAATTGGTACTGTGCGACGTGCTGCGTGAAAGCGTGAAATCTTATCAGCAAACTTAGGTATATATACTGTATATGCGATATATGTATATATATATATAAAATCATATTTTTTAAGCTTCTTAACAACACAAGTCAGCTTTCACTTTCAGTTTCATTTCGCATCCCACAGAGCGTGGCGTCTAAAAAATATTAAATATTAAAAATATTAATCCGTAATTTTTGATTTCACGTGTAAATATTTCGAAACCATAAAAAATGATTAAATTTGCTTTGCTTCGAATAATTATTGCCACGAGCATAGTTGGAATATTTGCAGACAATAATTCGGTGAGTTCCAAACGATCCAAGTTGTGAAAAGTTTATTAACAATAAAATGTATTTAAAAACAGTTCTGTGAAGAAAAAAGAAAACTGGATTCTCAATGCGCAACATATTGCTATCAGGTCGCCAAACCTTTGCTACAAATGGCCCCCGTTTGCCATCAAAAAGACGCAGAAATAACCGAACTAAACGCAAAATTAGCCGAGAAGGAGAGAAAACTTGCAGTTTACGAAGAACGTGAAAGGAAAAGTAAGGAAGAATTGCAGTTAAACAAAGATCTTAATGCAAAATTAGACGAGCTGAGCAACACCCTTAAAGATTTGAATTTATACAAAGAGCAAAATGCCGATTGCGAAAAACGTGAGAAGCAACTAAATGAAAAATTAGAACATTATGACGAAATGTGTTGCGATTGTATAGTAGACGTTACTAATGTATGATCAACATTATGTTTAATATTGTACGTAAAATTACGGAAGGCGTTTGATGGCTTACACCAGAAATGAATTGAAAACGATAAGAATGCTTATTCGATCGAAAGTAAAAAAATATATAAATATACTTTACAATACAATAATAACAATTTATTTGATTAATAAAATTTTTACTAAACTGATAACCGTTCAAAAAAATTATTTTGTTTAAATATATATTATACAACATTTTTACATATTTACATATAAATTAATATTGGTTATTGGGCCGACAAGTTCGCATCAACGACATGGCCACGGTTGCTGCCACCCTTTTTTACCACCACGTTTGAGCCAGGAATTTAATCAGATAGCAAAACGTTTTTGTTTTGCCGTTCGTTTCGCATGATTAAAGTCAGTTTATACCCCCTTAAATATTAAATGATCTCTGACACACATAAGTGAGCATTTTACTGCACTTGCTATATACATGAAATATATGTGTCTTATCTTATCAGCAACTCACGCTGATATACTGTATATACTGATAGATGTATATATATAAAATCATATTTTTAAGCTTCTAAACAAACCAAATCTGCTTTCGATTTTAGTTTCATTTCGCATCCCACAGAGCGTGGCGTCTAAAAAGTATAATTAAAAATATTAATCCGTAATTTTTGATTTCACGTGTAAATATTTCGAAACCATAAAAAATGATTAAATTTGCTTTGCTTCTATTAATTATTGCCACGAGCATAGTTGGAATATTTGCAGACGATAAATTGGTGAGTTCCAAACGTTCCAAATTGTGAAATGTGTATAACAATAAAATGTATTTGAAAACAGTTCTGTGAAGAAAAAAGAAAACTGGATTCTCGATGCGCAACATATTGCTATCAGGTCGCCAAACCTTTGCTACAAATGGCCCCCGTTTGTCATCAAAAAGACGCAAATATAACTGAACTAAACGCAAAATTAGCCGAGAAGGAGAGAAAACTTGCTGTTTACGAAGAACGAGAAAGGAAAAGTAAAGATGAAGTGAAGTTAAACAAAGATCTTCAAGCAAAATTAGACGAGCAGCAGAGAAAACTTGGTGTTTACGAAGAACGAGAAAGGAAACGTGAAGATGAAGTGAAGTTAAACAAAGATCTTAATGCACAATTAGCCGAGCAGCAGAGAAAACTTGCTGCGTACGAAGAACGAGAAAAGAATAGTGAAAATGAAGTGAAGTTAAACAAAGATCTTAATGCACAATTAGCCGAGCAGCAGAGAAAACTTGGTGTTTACGAAGAACGAGAAAGGAAACGTGAAGACGAAGTGAAGTTAAACAAAGATCTCAATGCACAATTAGCCGAGCAGCAGAGAAAACTTGCAGTTTACGAAGAACGTGAAAGAAAAAGTAAGGAAGAATTGCAGTTAAACAAAGATCTTAATGCAAAATTAGACGAGCTGAGCAACAACCTTAAAGATTTGAATTTATACATAAAGCAAAATGCCGATAGCAAAGAACGTGTTGTGGACGTAAATGAATATTTAGAGGAGTTTAATAAGTATCAGCTGACGGAAAGTAATGGGATAATGATTGTGAACGATTAATATTATAAAATATCACATATACGTAAAATGACGAATGGCGTAAAATGCAAAACGATAAATAAATACTGATATAAAAATATACCTTACAATATACAATAATGACAATTTATAAAATATAAACTTTAATAAAATTCTTACCAAACTGATAACAGTTCAAAAAATTATTTTTCTTGAAAACATTTTTATATATTTATATTTAACACAGAACAAGCTGTTTTCAACAATGTGTGTTTTAGTTGCCTGAATATGGAAGAGTGGAGCATATATTCCAAATAGGAAGTATAAAGGTTTTATAGACTTGGCTATTACGACTCGGTTGTTGTTGCTGATCGAGATAACTATGGGATCGGAGGTGCTTTCTACTGTCTGTTACTTTTGCACAGAATCATTATACCCCTTTTACCATCTGCGTTTGTTTTCAAGTCTTGCTTATTTTTTTTTTAATAAACAGTACATCTCCTTACATATTTGTACGACTTTCAAGCTTTTAACAAAATGTTTGTAATCCTTTTTTCAATTTTGTGTGTTTAAAAGTCGAACATTTCTACAAGCTCTCAGCTCGATGGCCTCCACTTAAGCCAGAGCCGAGCAATTCTGTAATATTAGATATTTTTGGTTAACTCAACACGAGTTTGGTGGATGGCTGAAAAAATCATTTTTGCCAGATGAAAATCAAAAATATCTTGCTTAAAAAAACAAGCTCTCGACCCTGAGACGGGAAAAGGACTTGGCCGCTTGGGCTCTGCGTAGGATGGCAGGCAGGCCCTTGAACGAAAGTTAAGTAAATATGATTCAAGGACACTTGGCGCATGGAATCCTTTTGGGCCACTTATATTTGTGCACGCAAAGGGTATATGGAGCGGTACGACACTCTTTTCTCATTCGGTGCCATTTGCGAAACGATTTTAATACTTTCTCCGACACAAAAGCTACTTAAAGTTTTGCTTGCTGGCTTAATTCGTTTTTTATCAAACAACAACAAACAGCAAACAGACAATAAACTAGAAGAAATGGAGAAAAAAAAACATAAGCGAAAACTTTTTTAAATTGAGTTAACTTAATTTTTTGTGCTTGTTTGTTTTTCTTTCTCGTTCGCTTTTGGGCCAAGTTGGTTTTCTCTTGTTTCGTGGCTGACTTTGGTTTGCCTAATAAATGTGCGTGCTAACAAAAGGCCAGATAAACAGCCGGTCAGTGAACAAAAAGAGAGAGAGCGCGAAAGAGAGAGAGAGAGAGAGCGATAGACTGACAGTTTGTAGCGACAGGCGAAAGGATAACGGATAATGACAGCCATTAGTATTAAGTGCGCGTTGGCTACTTTGGCAGTTTTTCTTTTGTCTCTTTTTTCTTTTGCACGCCGCTCATTAAAGTTGTTAAGTACTTGGCATAAACGTTTGTCAGACTGAGACAGAGACACACAAATAGAACGACTTCTGTTAGTCGGAAGCCAGCGGGCGTGTTGGGGTTGGGGAGGTGTAACTAATGGTCGGGTGTTGTGCGGCATGCCCCACGATTAAAGTCAATTTAAATGCCCGCCTTAAGCGTCGGAATCCTAATTCGTTAACAACGAACTCAAAAGAAAGCAAAACGTAATATGAAATTAAACAACAACAAACTCAAGCTGACCGTTGGACGGAAAACTTTATGCTCGCAATTTCCTTAAAATTATGTCAACAAATGAGTCACTGAACTGAACCAGAAGCAACTAAAAGCTACCACAGCACCGTGGATAGCTTAATAGATTAACGATTGGACGATCGTTAGGTAAATTGAAAACTTGATAATTAAATTCAATTTTTAATTAAATAAATGCTGTTGTAAATATATGAATATAAGGTAAATTATTAATTCAGACTTAACATATAAAAGAAGTAAGAAGAGATATCCCGACTAGACTATACCGTGAAGTCTACACTCTATGCGTACAGTCAGTGCTTTCAAGTATGTATGAGTGTGTGTGCGTACGCATATACTGCATACTTGACTTAACTTCCATGTTCCATATCTCCTGTGTTTCTCAACCGATTTCAAAACACATTTCACAGATTGTCTTTATTTCGTCTAATGTTTCAAACTACATCTCAGTTTTCCAAGTTCAAGATTTTGTTGTTATCGATCACATGTGTATATCGGAAACGGGAAGAGTTATCGAAAATTTAAAACAAACTTGTACTACACGGGGACTAGGCGAGGTTATGTACCAAATCTGGAGTCTCTAGCTTTTATAGTCTCTGAGATCGACGCGTTGATACATACGGACGGACAGACGGACATGGCTATATCGACTCGGCTGTTCATGCTGATCAAGAATATATATACTTTATGGGGTCGGAGATGCTTCCTTCTGCCTCTTACATACTTTTGCACAAAACCATTATACCCTTTTTACCCATTTTCAATGGGTTAAGGGTATAAAAAAAGGTAAAAGAAATATATGAAATTAAATGCATGTAAAACATCGATTTAAAATTAAAAATATAGCAAAATATAATTAAAAAATCCATATTTTAGAGTATTGAAGCTTGCTTCCGTTTTAATTTACAGTTTTTCTGCTTATAATAGTTTTTTTTTTTTTTTGTTCTTTCACGTTTCTCCGATGTTTTCTGAGAAAAGCCAAACTGCAGCTCCGATTGCACATGCTTTCGTTGTTGTTGTTGTTGTTGGATTTGGCATATTACAAAAGCATTTCTGTAACAATAAAACGAAACACAAACAAAACCTATGACATAAGGCAAAAAGGTGAATGTAACGGGGTGGAAAGAGCATAAAGAATGAATGTCTGGCAAAAAAAAAACCAAAAAACAAAACAAAAAAAGTTTAAAATTCGTTTGCAATTCTTATACAACGCGTTGTTGTTGTGGTTCTTGTTCTTCTTCCATATGCTTTTGGCATTTGCTTTTGATGTTGTTGGTATTGCACCTTTCCTCACTTCTTCTTCATCTTGTTCTGCTTCTACTTCAGCTCTTTCCTCGTTTTTTTTTTTTATGGTGTGCGACAAAACGCCACATTTGCGTTCAATGAGCATGAGATAATGTCATCATCAACGTCGTCATCAACTCAAGCAACACTCACCCTGCCTCAAGTGCCTCATCCCGCGTCGACCGTAGCTTTTGTCTGGCTTTAGTTTGGCCGTGTGTCTGGGGGGCAGGTGCAACGTTTGTGTCGTTTGTCTGGCAACATTCGCTTGAGGAATCGCATTCAATTTAATGAGCACTACATTTTTTAATTAAGTCGTTTTTCTTTCGTCCAAATAAATGGATGAGAACAGATAATAGATGGCCATCCAATTATAATGATAGCCTCAACGATCTCAAGTGCAATAAATTTTAAAATAAAGAGTTGCTTAATTCGAAACGAGTTAGTAAAACGTAATCGTTTCGAGTTATTAACTTCAATCAAACCATTTTACACTTTTCCGCAACAGTTCAATTTAACAAATTATTATGCAAACACGAAAAGTACCATTCGATTTTCATTAAAACCTCACAAATGATGGCATTTTGTCACTGCGCTAACAAATTAGCTAAAAAGAGTCGACGCCAAAAAAAAAATGCAACCCAAAACTTGTTATTGATGACGTCAATGAAGAGCGAGGCTATTACAAACCATACTATCAATGCCGCTCCCTCCTCCATTACCGCTCTTCAACTTACTCTTCCTCACTCTGTCTCTCTATCTCTCTCTCTTTCGGTCATTCTGTTGTTTGAATAGATAGTATGTAATAAGTTTCACATGCCCTATCGCGGTCATTTTAATTAGCACGATTACATTTTCAACACGTACACGCAATTCAAATTGTAAATCACATAGGCCATTAAACCTCTCTCTCTCTCTCTCTCTCTCCCACACACACACACACACACACATTTATGCGTATACATGCCAGATGTGTTACATTTGCTGCTGCTGCTTGAAGTTGCAAGCACGCACAACAAAGTGGTGCAGCTTACAGTAAATTAATATTGGTTATTGGGCCGACAAGGTCGCATCAACGACATGGCCACGGTTGCTGCCACCCTTTTTGACCACCTCGTTTGAGCCAGGAATCTAATCAGATAGCAACACGTTTTTGTTTTGCTGTTCGTTCGTTTGTTTTGGGCATAATTCTTACAAGTTTGGCATGACTAACACCGTCAAATATTAAATGACCTCTGACATACAAAAGTGGGAATTTTGCTAGACTTGCAAAATATATGTGTCTGAAATCTTATCAGCAACTCATGCTGATATACTGTATATGCTGTTATATATATATATATATAAAATCATATTTTCGTAGCTTCTTAGCAACAGAAGTCAGCTTTCACTTTCAGTTTCATTTTGCATCCCACTGAACGTTGCACCTTCAAATATTAATCCGCGTTTACGTATACTTTGATATGTTCCTGCATATTTCTCATATAAATAATGATTAAATTTGCTTTGCTTCGATTAATAATTGCCACGAGCATAGTTGGAATATTTGCAGACAATAATTCGGTGAGTTCCAAACGATCCAAATTGTGAAAAGTTTATTAAAAATAAAATGTATTTAAAAACAGTTCTGTGAAGAAAAAAGAAAACTGGATTCTCAATGCGCAACATATTGCTATCAGGTCGCCAAACCTTTGCTACAAATGGCCCCCGTTTGCCATCAAAAAGACGCAGATATAACTCAACTAAACGCAAAATTAGCCGAGCAGCAGAAAAAAATTGCAGTTTACGAAGAACGAGTAAGGAAAATTGAAGATGAAGTGAAGTTAAACAAAGATCTTCAAGCAAAATTAGCCGAGCAGCAGAGAATACTTGGTGTTTACGAAGGACTAGAAAGGAAAAGTAAAGAAGTAAAGTTAAACAAAGATCTTCAATCAAAATTAGCCGAGCAGCAGAGAATACTTGGTGTTTACCAAGAACGAGAAAAGAATAGTGAAAATGAAGTGAAGTTAATCAAAGATCTTCAAGCAAAATTAGCCGAGCAGCAGAGAATACTTAGTGTTTACCAAGAACGAGAAAAGAATAGTGAAAATGAAGTGAAGTTAAACCAATTTCTTCAAGCAAAATTAGCCGAGCTGCGGGGAACACTTGCTGTTTACCAAGAACGAGAAAGGAAAAGTAACGACGAATTGAATTTATACAAAAATCAAAAAGACGATTGTGAAAAACTTGCGAAAAAACTAAAATCAAAATTAAAACATAAGAGAAAATGTTGCGATTCCAATTCCCATTCTTCAGAATATGAGGTGTGGTATGGCTAGAAATGCAATTGAAAACGATAAGAATGCTTATTCGACCGAAAGTAAAAGAAATATATAAATATACATTACAATACAATAATAACAATTTATTTGATTAATAAAATTCTTACCAAACTGATAACCGTTCAAAAGAATTATTTTGTTCAAATATATATATTCTTTAAAACATTTTTGTATATTTATCATTAACATTAGCAACGGCACTGCATATAAGTAAGTACATATGTATGTGATTAGCTCTCTCTCTCGCTCTCTCGTTCTGTGTCTGTTGTTAGCTATTTACGTTACGTATACGCCGCTCTGAACCGAAACCTGAAAAGAGCTCACGATTGGACCACAGTCAACGCTTGAGCGTCGCGTTCAAAGCACCCAAAAAAAGCACGTATAAATATTGGTGCAATGCATGTGTTTTGATATCTTGTTGAATTGAAATATATAGTAAATGGTTGAGTTAAGCTTTCAAAACCGATTTTGGATTATAACGAAATAAGATTCTTTATCGTAAACAAGAATGTTAGCAAATTTAAAATAAAATTGATGCTTCATTGTGACGCACAATGCATTTAATACTTGCCATAATTGGACTCCAACTGATAAGTTGCCACAATGCATTCGGCTCGGATCCGATTTGTGACAAAGTACGTCGACATCAAGCCGAATGTGAGGTGCATCATGTGGAAACTGTCGATGGTTATCAGTTGACAATGCAACGCATTCCACCGCCACACAATCAAAGTTGCCCCAACCAACTGCCATTTGTGCTGATGCACGGCCTAATTGGTTCGTCGGCTGATTATGTGGCAGCCGGTCGCGCACGCGCCTTAGCCTTCCAGTTGCATGCACAATGCTTTGATGTCTGGCTGCCAAATGCCCGGGGCACAACACAATCGCGACGTCATCGCTCGCTATCCGCCAGTGAAGCGGAGTTTTGGCATTTTACTTGGCATGAGATTGGCATCTACGATTTGCCAGCCATTGTCGAGCATGTGCTGCGTGTGACGGGTCAGCGGCGCCTGCACTATGTGGGTCACTCTCAGGGCACCACGGTGCTCCTCGTTCTGCTCTCGCAGCGTCCTAGTTTCAATGAGTATATCGCCAGCGCTGCTCTGCTGGCGCCAATCGCATTTTTGAAGCATTTGAGCAGCCCGCCCTTGCGTTTATTGGCCGGTGATCCAGGTGCGGTCACAGTGCGTATACTTAATGCCTACTTTGTTCACGTTTTTAACATTGATCTAACTGCTGCAGCTACTGCTAAATCAGCTGGGCCTCCACGAACTGCTGCCAGCGACGTCACTGACCCACGCCGGTGGACAGCTACTCTGCAGCGCCGCCCTTCCCACCTATGCGCTGTGTTTGCTGCTCACATCGTTCTATGTGGGCTTCAGCGAGTATCCGTTGGATCGTGTGAGTATACTAGTACGACGAGCCGAACGAGAACGATTATATATGCGGCCATAATTTAGCAAACAACAAAGCGGCCCCAAAGTTTTGCTTGTATGCAAAAAGTTTTTATTGCACTCAGGAGTGTGCACACACCTACACACACGCACACACATACATAGAAAGAGTGAAACACATTCAAGTGCCGGCTTTAGTTTTGGTAATAAAAGTTATTTGAATTTAAATGCGTAAACGAGCTGCCTGCCCCAGCCAGTTGTGCCAACTATTGTAGCACGTTTATTATTTTTTTATAGCTTTGCCAAGAGTTGAATGACTTTATCATACAGTTTGACACAAGATAATGCGTTTTTTACTTTCATATTATTTTTATTTGATTTGTTTTTTCATTTTACAATGACAACAGTTAAAAAAAAAAGAAGTTTTTTAGTGTTTTTTTTCAAACAAAATTTTATTTAATCTGATTAAAGGGTTCTATTTTCATAAAGTAAATTGAAATATATATTTTTTAAACGAAATTCGAGTTGATATTTGCCTTTTGGCAACTAATATTTTTATAATTTTCAAACAAAATGAGTTTTTTTTTCAACAGTAATTCAAGTAATTTGATATTTTTTTGAATATTTCTATATTGATTTCTATATTTCTATATTGATTTATTTATGTAGTAAACTAAAAAAGTTTTCAGTTATTATTTTGATTTTTCAAATTCACATAGATCTATCTTGCAGTATTTTTAATAAGAGCATTTCATATTCGTTGACACCAAAATCAAAATGTAGCAGAGGATTTTTTTGCTGTAATGTGAACCAAAAGGTACGCTAAACTTTTTGCCTCGCCCAGGAGGAGTTGGTTGGGCAATGCCAGATGGCTGGTCACGAACCCGAATCCACCCCCCTCTTCGCCCACACTAGCCAAACGGTTAACTATACAACACACATTACGTATACGCTACGTTGCCTTAAACACTTTTTGTTTTCGCACACGGCACATTTAAATTTTGTGTGTGTTCGTTGGTTTTGTATACCCTGAACCCATTGAAAATGGGTAAAAAGGGTATAATGGTTTTGTGCAAAAGTATGTAACAGGCAGAAGGAATCTCCGACCCCATAAAGTATATATATTCTTTATCAGCATCAACAGCCGAGTCGATATAGCCATGTCCGTCTGCCCGTATGTATGAACTCGTCGATCTCAGAGACTATAAGAGCTACAGACTCCACATTTGGTACAAAAGCTCGCCTAATCCCAAAGCAGTACAAGTTTGTTTAAAATATGCAATAACTCTTCCCGTTTCCGATATACACATGTGATCGATAACAACAAAATCTTGAATTTGGAAAACTTTTGTGAAAATTTGATTGAAATCAGTTGAGAAACACTAGAGATATGGAGTATTGAAGTTAAGAAAGTATGCACTATACGCGTATACATACATACACTCACACATACTTGCAAGCACTGACTGTATGCGAAAGTATAGGGTTCAGGGTATAGTCTAGTCGGGATTTCTCGACTAGAGCCTTCTTACTTGTTTTTTTTTTTTGCCTCATGAAATATTGCAAATAAATCGCGTTCATGTTATTTTTACCCCAAAACTTTATGGCTTATCTGTGTGTGCGTTGTTGTATAGGGGCGCGTGCTCAAAAGGCTTTGCAAGGGCCACACATAAAGTGCACGAGAGAGAGAGAGAGAGCGCGCTGCGAAGAGCTTGGCGCCAAGTGCTTGTTAGTTATTAGGGGCTAAGGGTTCAGGCAATTGGCTGGCCAAAAAAAAATGCAGAATATAGGAAGCAGAAACTGTAAACTATAAAACAGCTTGTGCGTGTGTGTGTTTGTGTGTGTGTAGTTGCCCCGAAAAAGGTGTAAAAGTTTGACAGGCAATAGATAGTTGGTGAATCTCTTTTGGTTTATACCTCAACTAGTAGTGCGGTATAGTCAAGCCGTGTGGAAATTGAGTTACTCAACAGAAAGGCAAAGTGTGTAATATGAATTGAATTGCATTAAACTCGATCGGAATATGAAATTACTTTCGAACTTTGCTTTTGAGTATTGTTTTGAAACAATTTTTGTGGCATTGCATGTAAAGTTTTATTGGTAAAGTTGAAAAAAGATTTAAAAGAAATTTTGTATTCAAAAATGAAATATTTTGAATAATTTCGAAAAGTTTCAAGTAATCAAAATCTGGTTAATTAGACAGATTCCATATAATTCTGCGACTTCAACTTTTTCAATTCAATCAGAGTTAATTCACTTCACTTACTTATCTTAAAAGCATTCTAGAAACCAAAAATCCAAAAAAGATTCAACTTAATCTCCGCAATAAGAACTTCAAATACATCTCACATTTCGAATTTAAAGTCAAGTCAACAAAGCTCAAGCGACGTTGTTAAGTGCAACCGCGTGCCGTATCTCTGCGTAAATCTTACTGATGGCTTCTACTATATATATGAAAAAAAAATACAAAAACTTTCAACAAACAAACAAGCAAATAGAAGTAGACGATGACGACGACGACAACGATGGAGACTCCTCTGACTCTGGTTCAGGCAACAAAATTGCTAAGCAAATAGCGCAAGGCGATGACTTTCCTGCAGCTGGTGGGTAAAGCTAGGGGGTAGGGGTAGGAATAAAGAGGTAGTTGGGTTGTGTTACACTGTGACAACTGCCAAACACGCTGCTCAATATAAACACAGCGGCACCACGCTTCCCCTTTTGCCACCTAGCAGCAAATAAATATTTGTGCATATTTAGCTGAGAGCTTGCACCTTCCCCTCTCACGGAGCGAGCAACAGACCCCCGTCAATGTTATCTTTACGCCACATAAAGTTCAACACACTTTGGAACTGCAATGCGTGAAGCATGATTTAAGCCAACAACAGGACTGCGAATAGAGAAACAAAAACTATAAAGCTTGAGGAGGCAAACAAGCGACACACACACACACACACACTCAACTATTTGCCACAAGTTGCAGCAATTGAAATGAAGCCAGCAAATGTACAAAGAAAAAACATGAAATGAAATGCAGCGGCCAGCCGGAAAATCAAATATGCATCAAAACAAAACAAAATATGTCGCCACAGGACGTGCAACTGGAGAAACAAGTAAGAGGGCTCTAGTCGAGAAATCCCGACTAGACGATACCCTGAACCCTATACTTAACGCTTGAGTAAACTTCAATGTTCCATATCTTCGGTGTTTCTCAATCGATTTCATTATTTAGTCTAATCTTTGAAACTGCATCAAAAAGATTTCCAAATTCAAGATTTTGTTGTTATCGATCACATGTGTATATCGGAAACGGGAAGAGTTATCGAAAATTTAAAACAAACTTGTACTGCCTAGAGGTTAGGCGAGCTTATGTACCAAATCTGGAGTCTCTAGCTCTTATAGTCTCTGAGCTCGACGCGTTCATACATACGGACGGACGGACGGACGGACAGACTGTTGATTCTGATTAAGAATATATATACTTTATGGGGTCGGAGATGCTTCCTTCTGCCTGTTACATACTTTTGCACAAAACCATTATACCCTTTTTACCCATTTTCAATGGGTTCAGGGTATAAAAATAACGAAACTAGCTTGGCTTATGCCGGCTGGATACAAGATCCCATAATATGTATACTATGTATGCCACAATTGAGTAATGCTCAGTCGAAATTCCCTTTTACTTTACAACGAATGCAAATCACTGCAATTTGGTTTAATGCATAAAGACTTTCTCTACAATTTGCTTTTATGGAATTTAGCTGATTGTTTACAGATTGTTATTATAAAGCTTTCATAAATACAACTAAAATTGATATTAACTTATAAAAATGCTAGGAAAAAAATCGTTTGACTTAATTTGATTGTAACTTAGACTTTACATAGTAAGTGCTCTACTTTCAATTTACTGCTAAGATGCGTTTAAGCCCAGTCTAATCACTTTAAAAAATCAGATGAACAAAACATAAACCAACAAGTCGTTAAGTCAATGCATTGGAGCTGAGGAGCGTGTATCAGAAACCGAAACTCTTGCAACATTTAGAAGCTTTTGTTTGTCTTGTAATTGCATTCACTTCCGTGTGCTTTGTGCCAGACGTTGAAACGGAAATAGCAGCTTTACAAACACACACACACATACACAACGAGCTGGCAGTTGGGGTCGAATGGTGGGGAAACTTTGTCGTAAATTTCAATGCTTTTTGGCTTTTTGAACCTCATCAATTGAAAATCTTTGGCAGCATATATTCCCACGCATACTGGAGACGACACCGGCGGGCATCTCACGTGGTCAACTCCTGCATTTTGGCCAGCTCATCAACAGTGGTAAGACAATGCACGTCTTACAACCTGACAGAACCAGCCAACAGCTGTCTCTCTCTCTCTTGCTTTATCTCCATCATTTTTTCAGGTAAATTCCAACAATATGACTTTCGATCGGCACACATGAACTCCGAGCACTATGGGCAGGCAACACCTCCCGCCTATCAGCTGCAGAACGTGCGCCTCAATCTGATGCTTTTCTATGGCAGCCGGGATGCATTGTCCAGTCGACAGGATGTGCATCATTTGGTGCGCGAACTGAAACACAGCCGCATAAGACTTTACCAGGTGCAAGGCTATAATCACATTGACTTCCTCTATGCAACAACAGCGCCACAAATCATCTATGAACGCATCATGCAACAGGCCAAGCTATTAAATGGATAAGAATTGGTTTGGTTCTGAAATTTAACCAGCATTTTAGTATCAAGTATCAAATTTATCAATGAATTTCTTTTAATCACTTATTCAATTTAAGAACTATATTAAACAAATTTATACAATTGGAAATGGCTTAGAGTTCGTGAATAGTTTTCAAAGAACAAGAATGGAAAGAACAGTTAAGTTAATAACGGGAATGCTCTTAAAAATACTTCTACCGAAATGAACATCAAATATTTCTATGTAAAACATTTTTCAGATAATGTTTTTGTTGCCTTGGCTTTTTTCTTAGCTTATGAATAAACATGAGGAAATTCAATAAATTGTTTTTAACCAAATATATATATATATATAAATATATATATTATATTATTATTATTATATATATATATGTAAATGAATACAACTAGCAGCTGCCTTTAAATCAAGTCATGAACTGGACACGCAACAACAGGATCTTTTGCACCTCTTGTGCAGCTTCTGTGTGCATTTGCGTGCACTTCCGCTTGCTTTGTGTCGCAATGAAACGGAAATAGCAGCCTGTACCACACAATCCAACACACTCACGCACACGCACACACGACCACACAAAAAGTGCATAAAGATTTTCTACTTTAAAGTAATCCGACATACATTTCACTTTGAAATATTTGTACACAAATTGTTGGTTTATTTTCATTGTTCATTGCTTATTTTTTTTACATTTATATTGTGTAAACCGAATTAAAAAGAAACCAATGGCAATTAACTAAAATGAAAAACTTGAAGAAAGCATACCGCAAAAGAAGACAAACAATTTTTTGTTTTTTTTTTTTTACATTAGACAATTAGTTATGTAGTACGTTAAACTTAATGTACATCTCTAAATGAACTGGAATTGTTGCTTGACCAGCGAACTGTTGCTGCTGGCTTAGGCGATCCCGAGTCGGTGTCGGTGTGTGTGTGTGGGTTTATTGCAATCGATATGTGTTCGTGTGTGTGTGTGAATGTTTTGTGGGATATTTATGGTGGTATACATTTTAGCTAAGTTCAAAACCAACACCAGACTGTATGGCATATAGCAACTTTTCGCGCATCTGTTCAATGGTATTGAACGGTGGCAACTTCAACAGATTCGTACAGGTGCTGGCCGTTGGCAGTCGCTCCATATCGCCAGCGTTCTGTATGAAGAAGGGTGGATCCAAGTCCTGCAAAAAAAAACTCAGTGTTATTGAATGCTGTTCAAGTAAATTTTACAATGTGACTAACCTTAAAGCCGAGCAATGGGGGCCTCGAGCAGCTGGTAACAAATTTGAGGAGCTGTCGTCGTTGTAAATCATCAAAGCCTTCGACTGCAGCCCAAAAGGCCACAATTGAGGAATGCTCGGGCGTGTAACCGCCACCGTATTTGCAGTGCTTTTTCAAATCCTCCAAATCGATGGGTATTTCAGCGCCAGAGATGAGTATTTGCAGCTCCTTGTTGCTAAACATATAGAGCCATTCGATGGGCAGCACATTGGACAGTCCCTTGCGGAAGGCTTTGCAGTGACGTTTAATTTGCACATTTAACTTATAGTTGGCTATCAGCTGCAGATACTCGATGCGATTTGAATTGGTCACCGGGATGCTTTGGCCTTGAGGTTTCAGTTCGACCACCTGTGTCTGTCCCAGCGAGCTGCTTGCGACCGTAAAATCCAAATTCAATTCACTCACATCGCCTGTGTAGTCTTTAAGGTAAAGCAAATTGCGATAAAGCTCTGGATCGAGTGAGGCCAATTGATGTATATCCACATCGGAATATTTGCCAGCCAATTTGGTTAAAAAGAATTCGGCCAAGGGCAGTTCGACCAACAGATTCTCATAGATTGCTTTGCCTAAGATGCGACCAATGAAATAATAATGCTTCTCAAAGTCGCTAAAGAGATCCGCCACATTGGGATTGGGATACAGCTTGTTATCCGTCGTTACCCTGTAAAGCAAAAGAGATATTAGTTTATTATTTTGGAAACAGTCTCGGTCTACACTCACATAAAGAAGCCACGATTGGGATCAAAGGCGGTTTTAATGAGCTCCGATAGAAATTCACGAAAAACGCCGCCACCGTCAATGCCCGCCTCATCCAAACCCAGCGAAGAGACAAATTGTATGCGAAACTTTAAGCGGAGGTCCGGCTCTGCAAAATGAAAATGAACATCAACTAATAGAAGTTAATAATTGAAATAATATTAATACATACCATTCTCTGGACGTAGCTTGTCGTAGGCATCCTCGTAGAGATGCGAGCGGCGCACTGTTATCATAATGGAAGGACCTTGGAGAAAGGCCTGCAGATGTCCCTGGACACGCATCTTGTTGGCTGCGACCAGACCCTGAAGTATGCTCACACGCTTATTGAATGCCACCACAAAGGGTATTTCGCGTAGAATCGTAATCGAACGTTTTTGTTTCGTTGACATCGGCGGTCCATTCTCAAATTCTTCGCGCGTAAAGTCACGTATGGGCTGAAATGGTCGAATGCCGCGCATGCGACTGCTATGTGTTAGTGGCAGATCCGTTGGTCTATCGAGTGGCAAGTCCAAGCGAGAGACAGTCCAATGTGAATCCGGGCAGAAGCCCAAACGCAAATCGCGTGTATGGATTTGGTTTAGCACAAAGACAACAACATTTAACAAATTGGCCCACACTTGTTTCTGATGACGCAGCTTCTTATTATACGCATCCGTGTGCACACTGCGAAAGGCGAGCTCAACAAGACCAAGACTAATTTCCTTAAGCGTCTTCGACATTTGCACAATTTCCGCAATGGAGAAGGGCATAAGGCGCACATGCTGCAGGGCGGACGTAACCAACAACTTGTTCTCCACAAACTCCACGTCGTGCAGCGTGGGCAACAGGCGTCCGAACAGCATGCAAAAGGTGGCCAACAAAGGTATTGTACGATCTATGCCCTGCTGCTTGGGTGCTAAAAGCAATATACATTGAATATTTATCGTAATTCTTTTTCTTTTCTTTTTGTTGTATACTTACGTACAACCCCCTTAGAAATAAGTGTAAGGGGCGCTGAGAAGCCCAACTGCGTAGACTCGGCGGCCAACTTAAACCAAACGGCACGTATAAACTTGGGCGTAAAGGCCAAAGTGTAAAGCAATCTAAAAAGTCAATAAAAGGTTGGCATGAGCAAAATTGTAAAGGAGGCAACAAAAATCTTAACATACTTATACTCGTAGACTGCATGCTTATTGTATATCATTAGATTGTGACAGATCTCGCAGAGCGCATAGATCACATGGGTGTGCTCGATATGCGGACCAATTTGCTGCACTATGAATTCGACGCGTTGCGTTTCGTTTAGTATGGCTATTGATTCCAGCAGACAAGTGCGCTCCTTGCCGCTCAGTTCGGCTGAGGTGCGGCAGGACTGTTCCATGTCATAGTCAAGCTGTAGTGTCGATGGCTCCTCCTCCTCATCGGATTCATCCGTATCGTCCTCATCGTCGGAGTCTGTGTGTCGATGGTGTGGTGTTGCATGTGTGCGCAACGTTGACTTCGGCAGTTGCAATATATTAGGCATCATTTGGGCAATTACGCGCACATAAACAATCAGCAGTTGGCTCTGCTCCAATGTGGCTAGAAGTGATAATGTTTAAAGGATTAGAAATACATTCCAATACTCATGATATGACTACTAACCCAGTTGCCTGCGATCGAGCACCAGTAATGAGTTCAGCAAAAACGAACTAAAGATCTCGCGTGGTTGTGATTTGGATAGTTTGAAAGCATCGGTCGACTGAACGACAGCACCGAACATAGCATTACACTTGTCATCATCTGTATCAGGGGATGTAACAGCGCTCGACACGGTATTCAGCTCCAGTTGACTGTGCAGCGAGTGCATGAGGAGAGAGAAGGGAAACTCTGTGCTCTCAGCCAGGCAGGGAAGCACAAAAAAGCGCAATGGCTCTGTATGCGGCATGGCCAAAATATCGCTAATGAACATGCGACAGAAGAGTTGTGATTGCTCGTTGCCTGGCAAACGCTTTGCCACTGTCAATGGACGCAGTAGAAGCTGCAGCAGTGCATCAACAAACGGACTAGGCGCATGCAGTGTCTCACCGTCCAGCGGCGGGCACTTCTCATCGAGTAGCTTGCGCAAGCGTACAAAATAGTTGCGTGCAATTAGGAAACCAAAGACACGCGCCAGATAGGTGTACAATAGCGTCTCATCCTCTACATAGCGTTCCACAGCGGCGACCGTGGTGAATGTTTCCAACATTCGCAGCGGTATGGCCTGGGCACAATACGGTAATGTCAATTGCACCAGGCACGCATCCAACAGCTTGCAGACACGCAACAGCCACACGGAATCTTGTGCTGCATTCTGCAGCAGTCGTCCAGGATTACGCAGAATTTGCTGGCAAATCTCAATCTAAAAACAAACACATTAATAAGTATATGTGCTTTTGTAATTGTGCTTTTTGCCCACCAATCGCTCGCTGTCCTTTTGTTCACGGCTGCTGTAGAAGAAGCTGATGCGGCGCAGCAGGAAGCACATGCTCTCCTCCTCGGTGACACGATCCCGATGCGCATGCAGATACGCATCGAAGGCTTCGCGTTCAGCACGCTTGCGTCGCTGTCGATGGATAAAGGAGCGGGCATACGATTGCAGGACCACAGCACCGTTAGCCTTCTGTCGCAAATCATTGCGTTTTTGGCGTTCATGAGCCGCTTTGCGTATGGCTGTGTCACGGTCGCATGTTTGCGATGCACCGCCAAGACTTTGCTTTGGACGGCGCCGATGCTCGCCATCGAAACCAAAAAACATGACGCTGCAGTTGTGCTGTTGCTGATATTACTGTTATTGTTGTAGTTATTTCCACCAGCTGATCAATCGCTCTCCCACAAGTCAAATTCAACACATAATTTATATGTTTCCTTAATGGTTTATTGACGCTGTGTTCTTGCAACGAACAACAGCTGTTGGTGTGTGTATTCCTGTGTAAGTTTTACCTTGATAAAACCCTATTTTTCACTTGACTACGTAAATTTTTTGGGCTGCGTAAAGAAAACACTGCTAATACGAATGATTTGTATATTTTCACTGTGTTGCACAAAAGCACTAATTAATGACAAATGCATCAGCTGTTTAGTCGATGTCCAACACTTAGCACTATTGGTGCTGGCTAATATGAAAGAATCACTTAAACAGCTCAGCGTACGTTATATTCAATTAGATTCTGTAATTAATTTATGCAGCAAATTATTTATTATTTTCGTATATTTGGAACGACTACTCTTTGCATGCATGTTAATACTAAACGTTGTTTAATTTTATTTAAAATACCAAAACCAGTTGTAAACAAATTATGTCACTGTTTTTATAAGTGTGTATATATGTACTTTTATTAACATACACATTAATAATAATGCGTCGCCTCATCATTCGTCACTTCATTTTTTTCTATGCAAATATTTTTTTTTCTTTTTTTTCCGCTCTGCTTTTCTGATAAGTATTTACTTAACTGGAAGCGTTTCCGATCAGCTGATAGATCCCGTATATATAACAGCTGAAAACTGTGACATGCAAAAAAGGATAAGTTTCAATGTAGGCAGCTACTGTATACGCTTACTTTATTTCGATTTGAAAAATGTTATATATTTTGGCAAAGTTTGTGTCTTTTTTATGGGTATTTTAATAGAATTGAATATGATTTATGATGTTGCAACGCTTATTCACACCTTAAGCAATAATAATAAAGTTAATTTTGAAAAATCCTAGGTAATTTGATAATGGAGTACATAAAATAATAAAATTTTTAACCTCTAGCAATCAGTTAAAACAAATAAGCTTTTTTTTAGTATCAGTCACGCTAATCAATCCTAATCAAATGTCATTTTATTATGATACACAAATTGTACGTACATAAATAGTTATATGAAACATGAGTGAGGTATTTTTTTGTGTGTGTGTGTGTCTTTGTGTTTAAATCTAGACATCCTAATTAGAAGCTTCTGCAATTTGTTGTTTTTTTTTCATGATAGCCAATTAGCACTTTAACCTTTGGAGGGTAAATCCCAAAATCCCAAATGCATTGGGAAGTCAAAGTGCAGAATTTATTTGAGGTGCTGCTCCATTTCCAACATTGTGTGGGTGGCGTAACTGATGACGTTTCTCGATTAGAGCAAGAAGTGCACGTGGCACATCCATTGTCTGATCATCCACGAGTACGATATCAAATGTGTCCATATACTTCTCCATATTCGCCTCCAAGTGTTCAAAGAGAAAACCAATTTTCAAAATATGCGATGAGGCGGGCACACCAGCAGCCATATCTGCATCACCCAATGAGTCACCCATGACAATAATGTGATCACGTGTGTGCACCAATTCATAATATTCGCTGCCACTCAAAACAGTTTCGTTCTTGTTGAACGTATGGATCATGGGCTCCTGGAAGCCGGCCAGCAAACCGTCACGGTACTGCAAGAAGTTCGATATGACCTTGACATTTGGAAATAGAATTTCCGCTTGCTGCAGCAGCGAAACCACCGAGTTGCCCAGCCCTGCCGAGAACACAAGCACCGGTATTTGTAATTGTTGCAATGTCTCGAATAGCTCATTCGTTCGATCACGTAGCGCATGCTTGAATTTGCTAGAAATTTGATCGATTTCTGTCTGATCGAAGGGGAAACCGTTGGCCAATTGACCAGTTTTTGTCCACCATTCGATCATGTGCTGCACCTTCTCCGAGATGGGCATGTGTGGATCGATTTCGATTGGTCGATATATGTGAAAGAGTTTGTCCGTCTCCTCCTTATAGTATGGCGGCAGAGATTGGCAGGCATTGAAGATGCCAAAACTTGAGGGCACAGCGATTCCATCATCCGTACGCTGTTTGGTTATGGTATAATCAAAATCGGATACAACTTGCATGCGCTCCGGTCCTCCGCAAACAAATTCGTTAATTATGCGTTCAACTTTTTCTGGATCGCGCATTTTGCAGTGTTCTTGATTTAATGCTGGAATATCCTTAATACACACATAACCCACACGATCCACATCCTTATTAAGTCCATGTGTTTCAGTACCGCCCATTTTGTCCTTTCGATATTTAATTTTTTTTAGTTGCTATTATTTGTTTTCTCTCTGCAGTCGCACGATTTGTAATGTACATACGCTCGGTGCGGGTTCTTCTTTACGACTGAAATGGGGGAAAAAAAGAATTTAGTTTTTGCTCGTTGCGCTTTAGTGTTGTTTTTAAAAAAATTTGCGCACATCGCACATTTATATTGCGCTTTTTTAAATTAACATTTGATTAATCTATAACTGGACATTATATGAAGGAAATACAAATTACTCGATGTACTACTGTCTGTTACGTGTCATATAAAACTATTATTTTAATCTAAACGAACTATTTGTTATAATAAAGTCAGTATTATCAAATGATCAAAATAAATTAACTAGTTCCATGTAAAAAATTGAATTACCATAAGTTCAACACTAACGACTTGTTCCTAGCTTAGATTAAATCACTGTCACACATAAAATTCGCTCATCACTAGCATAAAATATAAATGTTTAAGTATATGTATGCGTTTATTATATATCTTTGTATGCGTGTATTCTTAACCAAGTATGACCGACCTTGGCTGGTTTTTTGCCAATTTTTCTTTTTGGTTGTTGAATCGAACGTCTTATCAGGCTTTTATCGATACTCTTTACGTTGATACGTGTGCTTACATTTATTAAAACTAAATGCCACCCAAGTGTATTTGGCTTATTTACTTTATGCTTTGGTTTGCATTTGCTTTTGTGCACTGCACAATACCATCGGCCACACACAACAAGAACTGGCGACCGTAATCAGCTGTGCGGCTGAGCTGAAACGAAATGGAATTGGAGCAAGAGCGCGAACGAAATACGAAAAATACCACATTTGGAATTAAAATTTTTTTTTTATTTTTATGGTGCCATTTCATAAAAGTTTGCACAGAAAGAAAAAATCAAAATCAAATACAATTCATAATTAAATAAACTAAATAATTCATGTAGTCTTAAATTAAATTAACAAACTTTACGCTTAATTTTTACATATTTTATATGTAGTTGAGTTTTAAATATGTTTATATATATATATTTTTTTTTGTTTATGTGGCGCGGGTGTTTTGTTTTTATATTTGTGTTCATGTTTTCTTTTATGGAAACTCAGTCTGCCATCAAATTATTGGTTTAATCTTCGATAACAATTGGAGTGTTATCGAACGGCAAAAACTTCCAATCAGCCGGCAAGTGCATCTTATATTTCGATTGACGTGACAAAGCGCTAAAATGAAAAGGAAATACAATTGTTAAACGAGTTATGTGTATATTGTATTGAGGCACTTACCGATTTAGATAGGAGCTGGCGGCAGCACAGTTCTTAAACGAGAAAATGCCCTCTTCGGGCATCTTGACCATAAACTTGCCATCTGAAAGCTTGACACGATAGCGGGGCAAACCCTTGGCAACCAAAAAGCCATAACGCGATCTATGCGTATCTGTTGTTTGTGACCAGCCGGGTGACTTTTCCTGTTCCTGCTGCTTCTCGGCTGGCAGCTTGGCAGGCAGCGATAGTCGCAACAGTGTGGCAGCAACAGGTGTTTCATTTTGTAACGAACTTCGGGCAGCTGATGTTTGACTCTTTGGCTGCTGTGGGTGTGACAATTGAACCTTGGACTGTTCAGTATCCGCTGTTGGTGTTGGAATCTTTGACGGTTGTGTTGGTGCCAAAGGTGTCGATGGAATCTTTTCAACTGCTGCCACTGCAGCTTCTGCTGCGGGTGTCGATAAAATCTTCGGCTTTTCGGCTGCTTTTGTTGTTGTGGTTGCTACTGCTGGTTGTGCTGCCACAATTGGTGGTTTGGCCACATCGACTGCTGCTGCAGGAGGCTGTACATTGCCCATCTGTGCCGCTTTTAGTTCACCCCTTAACATACTTAAGATTGCTGGTGGAAATTGAATCTTTGGCAGCGATATTTCGACTGGTTTTGCTGGCGTTTGTACTCTCGAATCTTGTGCTGTTGCTGCTGTTGGTGGTGGCAACGGACGCATTAGTAGCGACTCCAATTTTCCCAAGCTAGGCATATCAATTTGCTCCAGCATGGATTCAGCAGCAGCTGCTGCGGATGATGATGCTGATGCTGACAACTTGCGTTTGCTTCCAATTTTAATGGGCTCCACAGGAATAGGAGCTGAAGCAGTTGCTTTCGTTGTTGTTTCTGTTGATGTTGATCCACCATCCTTGCTCCATCCAACCTTGGTAATGGTCAATCCTCCATTGACAGGGCCAATGTGCATGTTATTGCCACCACTGAGCAGCTCTTGCAACGAATTGTTGATCTTGGGCAACTGCAGACACTGTTTGGCGTTCATGATGCGACTCATTTTAACTGGAGGCGGTTCACAGCTTGATGGTGTGGGGACACCAGTGCTCTGACTAACCTGTTGCTCTTGTCGTGTATTAATGGGGAAAAATTTGCCGGCTCCGAGAGAGCTTGTGAATTCAATATTCTTGGTGTTGGTGGAGATGGCAACTGGACGTGATGTTAAGTGTAGGCTGCCACTTTTATTGGGCATCGCTTGGATGGTGAAATGTGTTAAGCGTTGTAAGCTCTTGGCAGTTTGCTCCCTCCTCTGCTCAAGCTCCTTAGCCTTTTCCTCGTAGTCCGTTTTTTCCTTTTCTTGCTTCTGCGACTCTTCATCTTCATCTTCATCATCGATAACAATAACGCAATCATCGTCATCATCCTCGTCGTCATCTCTGGCATTAAGTGCATCCTGGCATTGCTGCTCTTGTTGTGCCAATGTCAGCGTTGAGTTGTTGTTGTTGCTGATAAGCTCTCCCGCTTTCAGTCCCTCCTTGTACATATCAATATCAAAGTGGACCTGCTTGTTAATCTGTATCAGCCAGAAGCACATGGTGCGCTTATTATGCTGCACGCTGATGCCATGATCCCTTTGATAAACTTCCCGGAGCATCATTTTGCCATCGACACTCTGAAGGAGCACCAGCACCGGTGGCTGTGCATCCAAACGCAATGGTCCAAAGTAGATTTTACGCTTGGATGAGGACGTCACAAACGCATCGTATGGGGCATTTTGGAAGAAGAGCAACTTGACCACTTTCTGTGTAGAGTGTGCCATGCGAAGCACATGATTGATGCGATCCAATGAGATCATGTCCCTGAATGCTGGCACAAAGATGTGCGAGAAATCATCAAAGAGATCCAGGACAAGCCAGCGATGATCCTGGCTATGCAGTTCCGGTATTTGCAGCTCATTCACGTCCGTTTGCGAAACCTTACGAAATTGAATGTTGCTGCAGATGTTGATCGTTGTGTGTTTGATCTGTGGTGGTGTTTGTGGTTCTGGTGTCAGCGATGCTTCTGTAGTGGCTAAACCTGATAATGACTTGCTAGTAGCAGAAGCTGGAGCACGAGCAGGAGCTGAAGCAGTAACAGGAGCAGGAGCTGAAGCAGGAGCAGGAGCAGAAGTAGAAGCCGGAGCAGAAACAGAAGTGGAAACAGGTGTTAAAGCTGAAATTACAGCTGATGGTGATGCTGAAGTTGGTGACGAATTATTTAACTCAACTACACTCTCTGGTGATGGTGGTGGTGGTGGTGCAGTTTTCGTGGCTACCTTAAACAATCGATGCTTTTCCCTTATCTTTTGTTTCAACATCAGAGTGCATAGCACATTGATTTTCTTCGTCAAGATGGGATGCGTCTGTGGAGTTGGTTTGGTGCACGTATTGCGCGTATAGCGCAAGAAACCTCTCACCAGCCAATACTGCTCCCTGCCCTGCATAACGACAGCCAAACGACTGGTGTTCACGTTCAGTAGACTGTCCAGCAGCATTCGCGCCATCAACGGCAATGCACTGGTATCAGGCGCAAAGCGAACATTAGTTACAGCTATTGCGCCTGGGATCGCTGGCATCATATTCGTTATGGTTGCGGCTAGAAAGCTTTCGGTCTTTATTTGTACATCCCAAATGAAAACGTAACCGGATTCGAAAGCGGCCACAAAGTTGGCCCATTTTATAATGCAGAGTATCTCGTCATTCGGTGCTGGTATTATTTTACTTTCACGCTGCAAGGCCATATCGATGTCCTGCATTTTTTTGCTCACATGCATGTTCATCTTTTTGATCACATCGTTGTAGGAGGAGCGGAATGCGGGCGAATTTATCGGGGCTTGCAACTGTGGCTGCCCGTTCTTGGATGTGCCAACTGCAGTAGCGACAACAGCTGTCTCATTGTGATTAATGATGGCGCTCATGGGTACTTCAATTGCAGAATTGGCATATAACGAATAGCAGGCAGATATCTTGGGCATTTGTATATCTATTTGGGCTGGCGGCGGCAGCAGTTGACCGGGAATGGGTGGTGGTGGTGGCTCCACTTCTACAGTTGGTGGCGCCACTTCTACGATTGGTGGAGCAGCAGCTGGCTTTGGTGCAATGGGTACGAATCTAATGGGTGGCACTTTTTTTGTCACTGGTTTCTCCTGTATGCCCTCCTTCACACGCTTGCTTGGTGGCTGGTGTTGCACCTTTAATAGACTAACTCCAGGCTCCTCCTTCGATGCGGTGCCTCTCTTGCATGTCGGTATACTGGGTACACTCTCTCTCGGTATATTGGGTACAATCTCTCTCGGTATATTGGGTAAACTCTCTCTTGGTATTTTGGGTATACTCTCTCTGGGTATATTGCGTATACTCTCTCTCGGTATATTGGGTACACTCTCACTCTCATCAGAATCGTCGCGCACCAAAATCACTGTTGGCTCATTATCCAGCTCTTGCTGTTTCCGTTCCGATAGCTGCTTCTCCATTCGCCGCTGATTATCCAGTTCGGCACGGTAGTAGCGTATTGCGCTAAAGATGCGCTTATTGAGCAACATTTGGGTGACTGGTGTCTCCATCTTAGAAATCTCTGCACGCAAACGATCCACTCGACGACGATTAATGCGTAAATAACACTTTTTGGGCACAGCTACAGTGCGGCGGCACATATACGGCCGGGAGCGATAGAAGCTATAGATAATTTCCAGTTCTTCATTCCGTGGTGGAAGAGTGCGCATAACTGGTGATTTTGTTGCCACCGTGATTCTTTTATTCGTTTGTTCTGGCCGCGGTGGCGGTGGAGGCGGAGACGACGGTGGTGGGGGGGATATAGTCTGCTTCTGCTGCTGTTGCTTTTTTTGTGGCTTCTTCTTTCCTTGCGGTAGCGGTGGCGGTGTCTCCTGTGCTCGCTCGAAGCTATAGTGTGCGCGTGTTGCCAACTCTGGCACATAGTGTGGTATGGGTGGTTCAGCTTGCTCCTTTTCAATAATTATGGGTTTGCCGTCGGGCGAAATGCCGCCACAGAAGCAATTGTACAGCTGATGGGTCATGCAGAATGTGGCCTGATTGCCCATATCGGGCAGACGACGCAACGTAACCTGGCAATGCTGCAGCTGTTCATAGTCGGTGTCCTTGACCTTGCAGGGTTGAAGCAACGGCAATGGCAATGGCAACGCCAACGCCAACGCCAACGGCGACGACAGCTTATCACTTTGAGGGCTGCGTTTTGTGCTCGACTCACGCTTGGGTACCTTGGCAGGGCGCGCGTGCTCCTCATCATCCTCAATGGAGTCGTCAAAGTCATCGTAACGCTTGGGCGCCTTGGTGCAACGCCGTTTCTTATCGCACTGTGTCTCATTAATGAGCAACGTTTCATTATCGGTCAGCACGAGCGTAGACGTGAAATCCTTTTCCATTTTGGCCAATCGAGCAGTTGCCTGGCGACGCAAGTTGAACGCATCCTCATTGGAAAGACCGTGACCCTGAAAGAAAGTAAGCCGATATGAATACACGGCTTGTCTATTGGTTTATATTTCATTTTTACTCACGTCCGTTTTAACGCGCATTATGCGCGTTAGTTCGGCGCCAGAGCAGCCGCACTGCAGGACGCATTCAGCTCGTCCGCAATGCTCCCGGCTGGGTCGAGCTCCAGCTAAACTCTCGCACAGGCAACCCAGCTGGCAGTGATCTTTGATGCAAGGTTTATTTGCTGTGTGAAATCCAAAAAAAATAAAATTAACTTTTTAAATATAAATAAGCCAAGAGCAGCAACGTTCAAATCAACTATCGATAACGTGAACGTAGCAGTGTAATCGATAACATAATTAACTATTTGATCAACACTTGTTCTACAAATTGCTTACTGTTTCTATCATAACTTACCATCCTTGGCAATGGCACCTGCATCGATAATGGTCGCATTGAGACGCCTCAATTCTTTGGCCAAACGACTCTGTTTGTTGTTGTTGTTTACGAGGCGACGCTGCAGCTGTTGTTGTTGTTTATTTGCAGGCGATTTGGCAATCGTTTTGGACAGCAGATTGTTGGCGGCGGAAACGGACTTGACAGCTGTCGAATCTGCAGTTGCTGCATCGGGATCAATACTGATAAACGAGTTTTCACTGCAACTAATGGCCACCGTATTGATCAAATCACCGATCATATCAGCACAGTCCCAGGTAATTTGATCCGATGTCTCACTTATGTCCTTACGAAATTCGAACTCTCTCAGCTTCTCCTCCGGCAAGGCGGCAGTGAAGTTTTCGTCCAGCTGCTCAGACCGATCGACAACGCGTCGTACTAGGATATGATTGCGATCATTTAGATATGGTATCACAAACGTGAAGCTTTTGCGACGGCCAGCGTTTGTTGTTGCTGCCTGTGCCTGCGCCTCGCGCATGCTATTCGGCGACTCCTGCAACGTGGACACACTGAACTCGGCCCATTCGCGAGAGATGTCATGATGTGGTAGGATATACTGAAGATACCGCTTGGCAATCTCATCCAGCGGACGTCCCAATTGCGGCTTGACATCCAGCTGAATTGTGGGCATACTGACAATAGCCATGCTGCCACCAGCTAACAGAAGCGCAGCCGTATCATCATCCAATGGTTTCTGATACGGTTTCTGTGACAGTGGACACGCCGGAAAGATCGCCTTCAATGGGCACTGATTGAGTATTTGCAGTTTCTTTAAATCAATCTGCCGCGTATTGATGATATGCAGTGTAGACCGAATATTAACATCCACACATTTAGTGGTACACCTCACTTTGGCCAACTCTTGCATGGTCAATTGATTGCGATGCGGTTGCTTCTCACGGTTAAGATTGTTGCCCCGGCTACCAGGTAGACGCACCATTTCTCCATCAATGCGAATAACCTGATAGTAATACTTGTCATGCTCCGTCGACACATAACTGGCCGCTTGCCAACCCTGGCGTGTAAATGGCATCTGACTGCCGCTGGATTGCAGCTGTTGCATTGCAGCAATTTTGACTTTACGCTGTCGCTGCTTGCGCTGCAGTTCCCGGTAGATGTTCGCCTCGTTGTTGATGATGGCCATCTTCTGGTTCTTGGAGCGCTGCAAATAAAGTCGCCGTTCGGCAACTGTTCGCAGTTTCTGCAAGCTATCCGGCACCGCTGGCGCATCCATATGTGGTGGCATACTGTGCCTTGTGACGCGGCCATCCTGATACATTGGTTCGAGCAGCCGTTCACGATCCTCACGCAAATTGTTCTTCTTCATGTATGCGTCGAGTGCCTCGCTGACAAAGGCGCCATTTCCTTCGGTAGTTTTGCCACTTTGTGGCACCAATGGGGTTAGGAGCATGCCCGGCTGATGGGCGGTCTCGTCGAAGCCAACGAAATCATCGCTGGCGTCGTCATTAAAACTGAAATCACTGTTGGACTCAGCTGTCGATGGCTTGTTGGTGCCACTGTCTGCATTGCTGCTGATGATGGCTTGTGAAAAGTTGGACTCTTTGGCAAAATTCTTGACGCGCACTTTATTCATGAGCATGTCTAAGAATTTGCTACCTCCTCCTGATTTTTCCGGTGTCTTTTCAATACTGTTGGATGATGGCACAATATCGATTGAAGAAGGAGCTTCCAGTGATTGTGCTGCTGGCTTTTCTTCTAATGGTATTGATACCGGGTCTTCTTCTTCTAATTCCTGATCAAGCTGTTCGTGATCTATGGGAGATTCCGGGTCGAGCTCTTCGTCTATAATGAGCTTTTGTGGAGATTCAAATTCATCGTCTTCTGCTGATTGTGAAATCATCTCATCTGTAGGTTCTTCTGAACATTTTGAAGCAATTTTTTCTGAAGTTTGTTCGTTATCGTTGTTTTCAATTTGACTATCTTTATCTATTATCTCTACATCTTTTATCTTCTCCTCTGCACTTTGCTCCCCTCCTTCGTCCATCGCCGCCTCGTTTTCCTTCTCATCTTCTGGTGGTTCTAGGCGCAATTCAACGTTTTTATTAGCATCCTCAATCAAGGAGAGGCCCCGCTTGCCGCTCTTCAGAAGCTCCAGTTGTTGTTTCATCTGCTTGGACAGCTCATCGCCATATACTGACATCTCCTCGTACTCCGTTACTCGCCCCACTTTCTTGTAGTACGCCACAAGGCTTTTTGACCATTTCTTCATGTGCGCCTTGCGCTTCTTAATCATCGTTTTGAGACGCGGATCGAATAGCAATAGGCGCGCTCGACGCAAAATCATAACGCGATTACGCCTACGCCAGCAATAGTTTCGCAGGACACAGCGAGGAATCAAGGCGTAGAGGATGAAACGCTTCGCATTGCCCCAATTGCTGCGCAAAAAGCTCAACGAAACTGGATATTTGCGTCTCAGATAATTAAATTTACTAAGCTCTTTGCCTTCTAGCACGATTGGGGGCAGCTCATGTGCCATTCTAAAAAAAAAAACAACAACAATAATAACTACGTTAAATTCCGAAAAAAAAAAACAAATTGCATATACAAAAATATCATACATAAAATAATTACTAATCTATTTTTGAATTAATGGGACATTTTTTAACTTATTAATAATAATAGTAATACTCTGATACCTGTAGAATAACAGTTGGCAAGGAGTCTGCCTGGAAAGGCGTTCAGATATTTGAGGGAAGTCACTAAATTTGGTATCCAAACCTTTAACGTAGTTTTTTTTCCTTTGATAAACGTCACTAGCTATTTTGACAACCAATTTGGTGACTGTCACTGTGGGGATTTGGGAAATATCTAGGTTGTTATCTATTCTGGTTATCGATTTCCCGATTTAAGGTTTTCCAATCTCAATTAGTAAAACAAAAAAAAAGCAGATTTACCTATAACAAATCTACAATTAAATAATAATTAAATATGGTCACACTGCTATTGAAAGTTTAAAAACTCTTTTCCAATTTCGCTTTAAACTTTAATTAAATTGCAAATGTTAACTCACAAATATGTATCCCTTCCAAAAATAAAAAAGTTTCTGAAGTATCTCAATTGTCAAAAATTTCACATTTACAAAAGTGCTGCCCATTAGTTAAGGCTGAAGACTTTTACACGAATGTGTAACACTGGCGTGCTAATGAATGCATACCGATAGTAATCGCATGTACACGATGAATAAAAATAGGACAAGCAATTTTTTGTACATAGATGTGATTCACATACATAAACTCATACCCACACACACACCCATACCCACCCCCACATGATAAAATTAATAGATACATCACTTTTCTTCTAAGGACCTTTCACAATTAAACACACTGTTATCAATAAGATATCGAAATCTACATGCAAATATGTGTCAAAATAGTTTTACAGCTACGTAGATACATACATAATTACGCACTTCTAAAAACGGTAAACGCCAAGAAGAACAAAAACAACAATGTACTTTTGCTGTTATTAAAACGCCTTTGATTTGCCCACGCACACGAACACAGAAGCACACACAGGCGTACACCACACAAGCACACACCACAGCAGCAACAACGGCGGCAGCAGCAACAGCAACTAAAACATTTTACACGCTATGTATATATCTTCACTATGAGGCAATTACATATTTCCATTTTATTTATATATGTTTATACCGACATTGCGCATGTGCGCGTTTATTGTTTTAATAATTAACACTTGCAATTATTTAAATTTTATTTTCAATCAAAGAACGCGTGCAAACATTTTGCGATCACAGACAGCTCTGTGCGGGCCCTGTGACGACTGGATGGTTGGTTGGTTATGTGTATGTGCGCAAGGTATCTGTGTGTGTGTATGTGTGCAGTGCGAGCCCATTTCCAAGCGTTCCAACGAAATGCAATGGAAATGATGTACGTTGATATGTAATGAATTATGTATAAATATGCATAAACGTGTGCGTGCGCACGTGGGTGCCGATAAAATTGCATTTCAAGGCAAACAACAGGGACAACTAATGGACAACCAACTGTGACCTATTTATGTAAGAACAAATATGCAACATACAATCTAATATAATCAAGACATCCTTTTCTACAAAAGTAACCGTACACAGCTAACTGTGAGCTTGCACTTGACGATCACTTCAGTTGAGCTTACGTCATCATCTGTTAGCAGAAACACCTGCTTATGTAAGTGCCGTTTCAAGAAATTATTAATGCAGTTAACATATATATTGATTAATTATTTGTACTGGCACTGCACACCTTTCACATATAAAAGAAAAAAACTTAATAGTTCTAGCACGCACGAAATAAATCGATAACCTCAAAATAAATTCAACATGGCGTCGCATCAACAGATACACACGTTAGCGCCGATCACATGCGTTACAATGTTGTAAAGCCTCGAGCGACGCCCGTCCCTCTCACACTAATTCATGGAAAAGTGACGCGCACAGAAAATTTTCTCTTCAACAAAATGTCCTGCCACATATTAATCTAAACATAAATTTAATAACTCACCTGCACCTGAAGATGACACCAAAAGCGCCCTTCCCTTGTTTCGAACTACAAACTTAATGTGCTTCTTCGATATTTTCACTTTTCCATCACGTAAATGCAATTTTACTTGCAGCTCTCTCGCCGCTTACGTCGTTAAAGCATACAAACGAGTACATACACAAAAAAAAAAACACACACTCATGTATCGGCGGCTGCTTAATGAATTTCAATATGGAGACCGATAACAGCCGCGTCAAGGCAGCAGCGTGAAATGAAACACAGGGTTGTAGGGCGTGCTATAACTGTAGTCTTCTGATATTAAATTGTTGAAAAGAGCAGGACGCGTCATTTGTTTCAATAAATGTGTAATATTTGTCTATTCTATTAATAGTGTTGCATTTTTTACTATTTATCTTTTATGGAAAAATGTTCATTTTAATATGCGAGCTCAGAAAAGCAAGTCACAAAGATATTGTTTATCATATATTAAATCCAGGGTTGTTGTTAAGCGATACTAAAAGCTTTTAAGTAGATAGGTAGATGTTCTATATCACATAAATTCTGAAGAATTTGTTTATATTTTTAATACGTAATATTGAGAAAGTAAAAAAAAAATATCATTTTAATATGCAAGTGCTAAAAGAATCCTGTCATGGTAAAAGTACTACGTATTTTTAGTTTAAGCGGCAGTTGCCAATGTGACGCAAAAAATGGTAATCAACTTGCGTCGGGTGGCAACCCTGGATTCTTATTCCCGCCAAAAATTGCTGTCAAGAAAGAACAAGCAAAAGCCAACTTGTTGAGGTTATGCGCTTGTTTACCAGTGAGTAATAACAACCACATGTTTAGATTGAATTTCTTTATTTCTTGTTCCGACAGTAAAAATAATTTGTGTATATATATTTATAAAATAGAGATAAAATTAGCATCGCAGTCGGACGGGGTTGAAAATTACCTGAAATTACAAGAGCAATGGAAACTTAATTAATTTCATGTTTATAAACTATATATACTTTTAAATAAATGTAAAATGTAATATTTTGTATTCAGTAGGACCTATTTTTGAGGATTGTGTTGTTGCGGATTTTGTGAATCATGCCACATATCAGCGTTCCTTTCTCATCATTTCATATCCTTATAAAAAGCTGTTAAAATTGTACACACCTTTAATTCCAATCAAATATTCTTTTTGCCTGAATTGTGTTGGAGCTGCAAATAAATATACTTGAAATTAATATGGTGATTACAAGTAAGACGAAAAATGGTTCAAAAATTCTTTTCAGTAGGACCTATTTTTGAGGATTGTGTTGTTGCGGATTTTGTGAATCATGCCACGTATCAGCGTTCCTTTCTCATCATTTCATACGCTATTAAAAAGCTGTTAAAATTGTACACACCTTTAATTCTAATCAAATTTTCCTTTTTGCCTGAATTGTGTTGGAGCTGTAAATAAATATACTTGAAATTAATATGGTGATTACAAGTAAGACGAAAAATGGTTCAAAAAGTCTTTTCAGTAGGACCTATTTTTGAGGATTGTGTTGTTGCGGATTTTGTGAATCATGCCACATATCAGCGTTCCTTTCTCATCATTTAAAGAACCTTTAAAATCTTATTCGAAAGTCATCATTTGCTTACCTATTTGATTTGTCTTCCAGAAGTAAGAAACTGTAAGAAACAAAGATAAAATAGTTGAAGTGAAGGCTAAGAAATTTCCTCAAGTTTGTGTTTTAGAATAAAATTATCAGCAAGACCAATTTCGCGTTCAACAGGAGAAGTTTCACTTTTGTGTTCAGATAGGGGCGAAAGTTGATTCTCATCACAAACTTTAGGATTACAGGTTAAATTAATGTAAGATACTAACCGATTATGTGTTGTCTAAGAGAGATGCTCATCTACCTCGTTATTCAATCTGTAACGAAACAAAACTATGTATGAATAAAAATGTTTTAAAAAGCTATTAGGCTTTGCTTTGAAAATTTCAATATTATCAGCAAGACCAATTTCGCGTTCAACAGGAGAAGTTTCACTTTAATGTTCAGATAGGGGCGAAAGTTGATTCTCATCACAAGATTGAGTTTTAAAGCAAAAAAAAATCTCTGCTACTAACCGTTTCTTTGCGGCTAAGATGATTTCTTCTGGATTGGTTCAAGAATCAATTAAATCTGTAAAAATAAACCAAAAATATTTGTAAATTAATAGAGTTTTAAATTTAGTTTAGCTTTGCTTTGAGAGTTTAAGTAATATCAGCAAGACCAATTTCGCGTTCAACAGGAGAAGTTTCACTTAAGTGTTCAGATAGGGGCGAAAGTTGATTCTCATCACAAAATTCAGGTTTACAGTATAAATTTATGTAAGATACTAACCGATTATTTGCAGGCTAAGATGATCAGCTGCCTCGTTATTCTATCTGTAACAAAAGAAAACTATGTATGAATAAAATGCTTTGAAAAGCTTTTGAGCTTCGCTTTGAAAATTTTAATATTATCAGCAAGACCAATTTCGCGTTCAACAGGAGAAGTTTCACTTTTGTGTTCAGATAGGGGCGAAAGTTGATTCTCATCACAAAATTCAGTTTTACAGGATAAAATTAACATCTATACTAACCGATTCTTAACAGCTAAGACGCTCAGCCGCATTTGGGGAGTACGCAAAGTATAGCATTCAATCTGAAAATGTAGAAATATATATATATATATTAATAAAAAAAAGTACTGAAGGAAAATCTATCTATCGAGAATTTTAATATTATCAGCAAGACCAATTTCGCGTTCAACAGGAGAAGTTTCACTTAAGTGTTCAGATAGGGGCGAAAGTTGATTCTCATCACAAAATTCAGTTTTACAGGATAAAATTAACATCTATACTAACCGTTTCTTAACAGCTAAGACGCTCAGCCGCATTTGGGGAGTACGCAAAGTATAGCATTCAATCTGAAAATGTAGAAATATATATATATCAATAAAAAAGTATTAAAGGAAAATCTATCTATCGAGAATTTTAGTATTATCAGCAAGACCAATTTCGCGTTCAACAGGAGAAGTTTCACTTAAGTGTTCAGATAGGGGCGAAAGTTGATTCTCATCACAAAACTGAATTTTCTTGGGTTTTATTTAATGAATACTAACCTTGCATTTCCTTTATGACTAAGATGCTCAGCCGCCTTTGTGGAATTGTTCAAAGAAGCTGTAATAAATGAGAGAAAAAGTTGTGAATAAATAGTTTTGAAATGCTTTAAAACAAGGCAAATGACTTGTAATATTATCAGCAAGACCAATATCGCATTCAACAAGAGAAGTTTCACTTAAGTGTTCAGATAGGGGCGAAAGTTATTTCTCATCACAAAAAAAAAAGCTATCATAAGGATATTAGAAGTTAGTTAAGCTTACCTTTTTATCATTTTCCCCTCCAGGTATATGTATTTCATGTGGGAAGCTGTAAGTTAAGGCATGTGTTATTAATAGTGTATATGTAAATGAAAGGACAAGTTTCAAAAGTGTTGGCTTTTAATTCAGCAAGACCAATATCGCATTCAACACGAGAAGTTTCACTTAAGTGTTCAGATAGGGGCGAAAGTTATTTCTCATCACAAAACAGCACAACACACTTGAAAATTTGTATATTAAAAATAATTGAAACTCACCTTTAAAAAATGTTGAGTTGTGACTGTCGCTGCGTGGTGAGTTAAGAGCTAGACAAAATATCCCTAATTAAACAGTCATATTTTACAATAAAAATATCGAATTTATTGCATTGCGAATGTCACATATAAATGCATTATAAATTTGCATTTGTACAGCTCAAATTACACAAGTTCGCCGTCTGGAACTTAAAAACTTAATATCTACGAAAATGTTCTCAAAATAGTTGAGGATATAAAAGCCTATTTCCTAATTAGTAGTTTTATAGAAAATATTCTATTCCTGAGCCTCTTCTCTATCCCTATCTTTGTCCTTCTTCTTCTTTTTCTTCTTTTCTTTTTCTACAGGAACTTCAGTTGTTGTTTCCTCAACTTCAGCTTCTGGCGCCTCCTCATCGCCCTTATGCTTCTTCTTCTTCTTTTTCTTTTCTGGAGTAGCTGGTGGGGGTTCAACTGCTGCTTCCTCTACACTAGAGGTGCTATGCTTGCGCTATATAACAGATAATTTAGATGCATTATAGCAATAACAATTCATATTTAAGTTTATTTTAACTTACCTTGCTGGCTTCTGTGCCATTTGTGGGTTGGTTAATTGGTGCATCAGATTGTTGTTGCTTCTTTGCATTGTAATCAACAAATCCTGTTAGCCACTCTTTGGGCGTATTTTCATTGGGCCTGCCAAACTTGTCGAGCTTTCCGGCAGCAATGAGCGCCTTCTTAGCAGAAGCTTTAGGACCCAATCCCCATTTGCGTGGATATGTGTCACGCTCCATAATAACGCGCTTGATCTTGGCAACAACGCCATGATCGCAGGACGACATTGTGGCTGTTGTCATTAAAGCGATGGCCAAACATATAGCTTCGCCCTTTGTGGTACAGATGACAATTTCCTGTTCGATTTCGATGCCATCCTCATAGCGCAGGACACCAGGCAACATAATTTTGGCGCCATAACAAACGGCATTCACCTGGTAAAATTATATTACAAATCAAATTAGCGTCCGTTTTTAGAAATTTAAATAAATATTTTTTATAAAGCATTTTGTCGTCTGAATAATACTTTGTCAGATACGCTTACGGGCGCAACTCCAACATACACACATCAGCGGCAGTTACTGTTCCCAGTCATAGTCACAGACGCCGCTGGTTAAAATACAAGCGTCTGCCGGCTTAATATCATGGGGTAAACTTCTATATACAATATAATTGAGTGTTTACTTACGGAACTATCTTTCATAATGATGCGTTTGTGATTTATCAGGAGACCCTCCAGAGGTTTGATGACACGGCGCAGCATGGACTCATCCTTGTGATTCTCATACAACCACATCGCATCGAGAACATCGTGCATTGTGACCATGCCATCGCGTTCCGACTGAATGCCGGAACGGACGCGACGTAGCTCTAACATTTGACCACCGACACCAAGGACTAGACCCAAATGGACGCACATGGTACGTATATAGGAACCGGCCTCGCAGCTAACCCAAAAAACACCTAAGCACGTGAGTATTGAAAAAAAGAAAAGTGTTACAAATAAAACTGTGCATTTGCCTGCCGGTAGGCAAATACTAAACTTTTGCTGTATATTTCTGTAGATCTGGCAACACTGGACGTCTCTGCCTTAAACCAGACAGCGACGCACTGGCTTCACCCAAATAAAATGGAACTTACCCATGTTGCGAGATTCATCGTAGTCCAGCAATTTGCTGTCGTAGACGGTACGCACACGAAGCTGACGCTTTACGGCTGAGATAAGCGGTGGGCGTTGGAAGAGCGCACCACGCAATTTTTCCAGACCCTGACGCACTTTGGCCACCGATTCAACGGCGCCGTGAAGTTTAAAAATCGCCACATACTCCTTACCAGCACTCTGTTGAGACTTGACGAGACGGGTGGCACGGTCAATGCAGACAATCAAGCAGCCTGTGTTCAAAAATTGTGCGTGCGCACGTGGGTTGGTTAAAAAGTGTGAGGTTATGTTGAGGTATGCATGTGGTAAAGATGAACAGACTGCTACGCATTTGAGCGCAAATTGTTACAGGCATGTATTAAACATATATGTAAAGTCACTTTATACAACAAATCACAACATTGAGCATCTCTAGAAAGCACACACATACACACAAACAAAATTCAACACATGGTTTTTACACTTACCGGTAACCTTCGGATCCAATGTGCCCGAATGGCCAGTTTTTTCCACTTTTAATATCTTTTTAATCCATGCAACCACCTCGTGCGAACTGGGATTCGATGGCTTGTCGAGATTAATAAAGCCTGTTTTGATATACTCCTTAATGTCGCGATTCAATGGCGAAGAACCATGTGCCAGCGGCGTATAGTGATTTGAGCGTATGTTGAGCTTATCAAAGTGCTTAAGCAACAGCGGCCATTGGGATGTCTCCAATTCAGCGATTTTTGAGGAAGGTTTTATTTGAAATTGGTTCTGCTTTTGCAGAGTACCAAGATCATCGCCATCAAGTGGCTCTTCCTTGATTTTCTTTTTTTTCTTGCGCGAATCTACAACAATTAATGATGCATTGCAACTGGTGCATTTGTTTTATGTTATTTACGTGGTTACTTACCAACGTCAGTCATTTTATTAATTTCTTTTAACACTTGATGCACGCGCTGCTCGAAAGACGTTTACACGCGGTGCCAGGTTAGGGAAAATGGCCGAGGAATAAACGTGGTGCAAGCAACGATAATTTCTGTGCGGAACTAGTTCTGAGAGTTTCATCAATACTACACCGATAGTTCGCGCCAAAGCTGTGAGTTAACTTTTTGAACACAAACAAATAAAATTAAGAGGAATAACATGCCTAACAATTAACTTTAATGTTTCATCCGTACAAAATTAATTTAATGGTTTCAATAAATAAAAAAATTAAAATAAAAATGTATTTGTAGTTATTTAAATACAATTCGCTGAGACAGTATTTGGTTCCAGGCAATTTTGGTGTTATCGATAGTTAATATCGAGCAGAGTCAGCTGTCATAAAGCTCATTCTAATTTTTGATCAAGCACGTCTCTAGTTTTGTTTTTGTCAATAAATGGAGCACATTGAAGCAAGTGAAACAGCTAGCTTTACTGCAGCAAAAATTGTCAATAAGGTCTCGCAAACATTAAAACCTACGAGGAACACGGCCATCAAGTGCTTAAAATGCGACAAAGTGTTTATATTTCCTGATGATAAGGATGACTGCCTAGCGCATTTGTATCTCGAGCATCGTCTCGTGATAGCAGATGTGGAGGACATAGTCTTGTTGGAGGATTATTTACAATACTGGAATAAAAAGTTTCAAGGTAAGTGTTGTTTAACCAAGCATTACCTTTATTAACTTTGCTATGCCGCAGGTCACGAATTCGAACAATACTGCACAACAATGTTTCTGGATCAACTACCTGATGGAAGCTATGCAAAAAATGAAAAATATTATCTGCTCTGTGATATATTGCCGGAAGACTTTGAGCTGCGCCAGCGCCTGCAAGAACAGCGTTTGAGTGCCGCCCTTGAGCGGCATCAATTCGAACTAACAGATCACACCTTCAGCAAGGAATGCCTCTTCTGTCGCACTGTCATAAAAGGTTTGCGCGCCGATTACCTCGATCATCTGTTCGATAAACACTTTCTGCTTGTTGGGAAGCCGGAGAAGTTGGTCTATGTGGATGAGTTGCTTGATCGGCTGGAGGAGAATATAAATAAGTTGCTGTGCCTATACTGCGAAAAGATATTTAAGGTAGGTCTTTCTATATTTTTGAAACATATTGTAGAGCTGTTCAATTGAAATTGACAATTAAAGGATCGGCCCACGCTTAAGGAGCACATGCGCAAGAAGGGACACAAACGCATTAATCCCAACCGCCATGAGTATGATAAATACTTTTTGATCAACTACAATCGGTCGAATATGGCGCCGACGCATCGCAAGCAGCAGCAGCAAAAACAACGACCTAAACGTCAATCCTTAGTCGATGACACTACCAGCGTCGACTTTGACAAACATTTCGCGCGTCAGGATTCGGATGATGATCATGATTCAGATTGGTCGGACTGGGCGGGTGATGGTGAGCCACATGTTATTAAGTGCCTCTTCTGTTCGCACGAGGAGCAACAGTTTCAGACCCTTAAGCAACACATGAATGATACGCATCGTTTGGATTTTGTTGCCGTTACCAGTTCTTTGACTTTCTATCAGAAAATCAAGGTTGTCAACTATATTCGCCGGCAGGTGTGCCTGCTACGCTGCATGTGTTGTGATTTACAGTTTGATGAATTTGAACTCCTTGCGGAGCACATGGATAAGGAGGCGCATTGTGGAATTGGGGAGCGCTCGAAATGGGATAAACCCGAGTTTTTTTTCCCCTATATGGACAATGATGGACTTTTGTGCGTGCTGGACGATAGTGCGGGAGATGATTTGGACGCGGATGTAGTGCGCATAATATCAGAAGATAGCCTTGCGCAGATCAACAAGGATGCCGAGCGTTTATCGTTGGAGAATTTTAAATTGTAAATATTGATCTAAAAAAAACCAATTATAGATTGAAGTTCACTAAATTTGAAAGTCGTTGGACAATCGAACTATCGATATTAATATGAGACTTTCTATTTGTGTTTAGTGTTGCGCAATACCACAATTGAAGCGCTTTGCGTTTTAGGTATTTTTGTGTGTTTTTATTTTCCTAACTGCACTGACATCATTCCGCGTTCATAAAGAAATTCGCTTATAAAAATGGAAGCACTTGACATTTTGGAAAAGAGAATAGATTCACTGACCCGCGTGCTTGGTCCGCTGCCGGAACAACATGCAGGCGATGGCGATAGCAATCCGAAAACGGCAAACATTGTGGATTCGCTGTGCTCCGCCAACGCCATATTGAACGAAGCGACAACAGGTCGAACCCAGCTGCAGCAGGTTGTTGGACGGGCGGCAGAGTTGGAGAAATATCTGGATCCCAATTATCTGGAGGAGCAACAGCAGGTGCGCTCCAAGGAAGTATATTTAAATGCTGTAGCACCAGACCTCTATGTACAGAGCGAACAGCTGGAGCGAGTGAAGCAACTAGAGCCGGCGCTGGGTGCAGAGTACTTTCGCAGTATACCAAGCGAGTGCCTCGACAAGCTTAAGGCCATAACCGCGAACAACGACGAGTACACACAGCAAACAGATCTAATCGAAGAAAGTTTGATATTGGCTATGAAGCGTTATGGCGAAATCCAATCGGGATTGCTAAATTCCTTGGATGCAATGAACGAACGCCTCGAACAGGTCGAAGAACGCATGGAGCAAAAGAAGCGATCCGATCTCGTCAAGGATGTGCCACCCAAGGACTAAGTGATGCTTCTGTGACTGCTTTGTTTGCTAAAAGTATTTAACCTTTTTCCACTGTTTGATTGTAAGACTTTTATTTTATTTAATACGCTAGAACAATACACACGAATCTATCAAAAAAATAATGAAAACTGAAGCATTGTACAGTGTTGAATTTCATTTCACCTGCGTAAATCTGTAAGGATGTGACAAAGTTGAAGAATAATCAAGTTATTAAGCGCTCCAAAAAGTATGCAGCATAATAATTAAAAAGCAATTTACCCAGTTCAGAAACCTAGCCTAACTTCTCTATATATTATATTCTATAGTCTGCAAGGTTATTGTAACCTATTCTTAGTTTAATATGGGAACTTAAAGCTTAACCTTAACTTAAAAACGCAATTCATTGCGTTGAATCCTCTCGTAGATATCCTGTGTAAGCTTTGCATAGCTGCCATTGGGGTTAGCATAATATAGCTCATCCTCGGAGGCGGCAGGATTGAAACCCTGTTGCTGCAACTCTACCTTGCGCAACTTAAACGTGCCAGTTAGGTCGATGCGTCGCAGGAATCTCAGGAACACGGGACGCGCATAGTTGGGTAAAGCTGTGGCGAATTGGGATCCCAGCGAGGAGACATCCACCTCCCTGGTGGGATCATAGATAGCCGCCATGCCGGCGCGTCCTTCCGTCTGTGGTATGCAGACGCCATAGACAATGGTATCCTTATAATTGATCAGATTACTCAACTGAGCCTCCACTTCACTGGTGGACACATTCTCACCCTTCCAACGGAAGGTATCTCCCGTGCGATCCTTAAAATATAAATAGCCACGTTCGTCGGCCACCAATAAATCACCGGATATAAATGCCATATCACCCTTGCCGAAGACATCGTGAACGACCTTTTTGGAGGAGGCTTTGGCATCCACATAGCCAAGGAACTCACGGCAGGGATTACCCTTGACAATCTTGCCAATAAACACGCCCGGCTCGTTCGGCTCACACCGATCACAGAGACCCTTCTTATTGCGTATGGGCTCTCCACTGTGCGGATCGGCACGTATGATCGATATGGGGTATATCTGTGGCAAGATGCGTGAGACAAACCCAATTGCGCCCACAGTATTATCATTGTTCATTATATTCGCATTGCCCTCGGTGGCACCATAGAACTCTCCCACTTTCGGTATACTAAAACGATCGACAAACTGCGTCCAGATCTGTGGTCGCAACCCATTGCCAAAGATCATTCGCACCTGATGCTGACGATCATGTGGGGCCGCCGGCGTCGCCAATACATATCGCGCCATCTCTCCAATATATTGAGCAATCTGTAAATGAATCGGATAGCTCAGATTCTGTAGGAGATAAGATCCCCAAGTTGACCTACCGTGCAGTTGAAGCGCGCACAATCAGCAAAGTAGCCGGAGGCACTAAACTTCTTGCGTATGACGACGGTGGAACCAAAGAGCAGAGCCTGTCCAATGCTCATCACTCCGCCAGCCGTATGATATAGTGGCAATGGGCTATAGAACACATCATTGTTCCGGAAACCCAATGCATAGTGTATGCCAGCAGCTATGAAAAAGTATCTGGGGGCAGGAAAGATTCGAATTTAATAGAATGTCGTAGATAATATATCTCCACCTACCGTGCATGAGTAATGACAGCTGCTTTGGGCAATCCTGTCGTGCCCGATGTATAAATGTAGACCAGTTTATCCAGATGATCGGCACGATTGGCGCCAGCAGCAACCTTATCCTTGGGTGCCGATTCCAACAATGCATTCAACTGTTGAGCCAGGCCCTGACTAAGGCCCTCCGTGGCATCCTTAGTGGTGCAATCATCATTGAATTGATACAAAGCCACATGAGCAGGCAAATCCTTGGCTATATCCATAACAGCCGATCGATAGCTAATGCCATAGATAAGTGCAGTGCAGTTGCCCACTTTGATGCTGTGCTGCAGAGAAGCTCCACGCAGATTCGTATTGATCAGGGGCGTAATGACACCAATTTTGGACAGACCCAGCCAAGTGGCAACAAACTCAGCTCGGTTCTCCAGCAGCAAGCCGACCACATCTCCCTTCTTGTAGCCGTGACTGTGAAAGACATTGGCTATGCGATTCGCATGCTCGTTGACCTGACGAAATGTCCAGCGTTGCGTCTCACTGACAATGGCCAGCTTATCCGGATGTTGGGCAACATTCGCCTCAAAGATATCGCCCACATTCAGATTCTTTCGCTCCTGTCGCTTCACAAACAGCAACACTCGAATGTAGGCAATCAATGCGCTGAAAGATTGCACATAAGTACGAGTCTGAATGGCGTCTATTCGAACTACTTACATGGTATCACGTGGTCCGGTGACAGCTGCTATATAAAACCATCGCCAACCCGGTTTAACTAGCAGCAACACCATTAAACTGGCATAGAGTACACCCAAACCGAACCAGGGACCTTTATAGTACCAGACCATTGCTGTGGCCACTGTAAATACGGACGCCAATATCAACAGTACTATCCAACTGCAACAATTGCCGTTCCTTCTACTCGTATCCACATTGGCGTTCTCTATGTTGATCTCAACTTCCTTTGATGGTGTCTAGAAACAAAACAAAACAAAGAGATCAGATCAGATTAGGAATATTCAAGCTGTTTGTATTCTAAGAAAGTTTTAGTTATAAAAACTTAAGATCATTAACTTCAAAAGTATGGAAATAAATAGCGTTATCAAATATGTTTTTCCTCAGAAAGTCGGTTCTGTTTTGTAACAGTTACAGTTGATTTAACTTGGATGCTTATATGTTGAAGAAGTACGCATTTTGTTTATTTACATATGTTAAAGGCTAGACTAGAACCATTAAAACAACTAATTAAATCAACTTCCAGAACTCAATTACAGAATATCTTCAAGTCAAGCTTTCTTTATTGAACCAATTTGTAGTGTAATTGAAGGTAATTATAAGTGATTAAAATGTTAATCTCCTCCAAGTTGATGGCTAACAAGTTTTTATATATGTATTGCACTTGATCAAAATCAATAGAATTTTCGTGTTTACTGAATCTCTTCCAAAGCATTGCAATTAGTAACAGATAATTAAATAAATTGCCGATTCGCATTTGTTAATATTTGCACTTCAGTTTTTAGCTAATTCAATTTTGAGGTGGACCATATCATCATCAAAACTGTGTCCGATCTGGCTTTCAGTGTCCTCTTTAAGTTGATTGGAATAACGTATCAGCACACAAACTGTAAGGGCAGAGAACAAACCCACCAAATAGAATAATATCTGCGTGTAGATCGGAGTTGAGTTCGAGTTAAGCTGGTTTTTGGGATTTATCGTTATTTACCTTGTGCCAGATACTTATGCGAATGGCTTTAGATGATCCAAACGTTTCTTGCACTAATGGCACGTTTTCGGTGCTTTTCATCATGATTGCCAAATATTTGACAAGCTTTATCAACAGTGTGTTAGATTCCACACACATAAATAATCAAGTTTTGTTTTGAGTTTTTCGACGTAATATTTGAAGCTTAAGTTAAAGCTGCTGTGCATGTTTAAAGAATGTTTTAGAGGTACTAACAGAGTTTATTTGTTTTGTCTTTTATTTATTTAATATCTCATGAAAAAACATTAATTTTAAGGAAATATTTTTGTACTTCTAGCTCCCGGAAACTTTATCTTATAACTAAGCAAACAACAGCCTGAATTATGCGGATAAGTTTAGTAAAGTAAGTTATTAGATCATCACTTATTTTAAAATCCAATATAATACAAAATGCGTAAAATATTTTTACTAAAAAAATCTACCTTAAGCGTTGGAACTCATCAGTAACTTTTTACTTTACACTAATGGCTAAGATTTCCGCAAACTGCATTACACTCAATAACCTTAAGTAAGATGTGATGTGATATAAAGGCAATTAAGAGAAGAAAAAATACTTTGCCATTTTGTCAACAAGTTTAGTGTTGACCTATGCCATGGACTTGACTTTCAAACCCAGTCAACCATTAAATATACAGCAACGACATCAAAATTAAGATGTGACTGAAAACCCGAATCTTGTTTCAGTTCGCACAAATATTTGCGGCTGCGTAAAATAATAACGATTGATGTCTATATGCACTGTGTATGTGAGGCATGGAAAAAAGCAACCCATAAGGACTTTTAGACAGGTGTATACCCTGTAGTTAACATTGTGCTGAGGTGCAACAAGTGAACCAGAAATCAATAAATGGGTTCATGGTTAAGTTGATTGCAGAACATTTTTAAGTGGGTCAACAAGTTCCTTGAAAAAATAACTTGTTTTCGCCTTTGTGTCTTCAACTTACACAGTATACTATACTACAAAAGAGCATCTAGCGAAAAAAAACAAAATCAAAAACTGGTTTGGCCGAAACGAACGTAAGTATTTTTGGCCTTTTGTGGTTTGGTTTCAGATCAAGCACAAAGCCAAAAAAAAAAATGAAATTGTTTTTATATTATTATGTATTCGTCTATAGATTACCTGTGGGGAGTTCAAGGCTGTCGGAACGTTTCCAGGGGCAACAGCATCATTCATTTTGAAATGCGTGAATTTAACCGTCTGGTTAACAGTGTAGAGCTAACAGTGTGGAGTTAACAGTGTTGATTAACAGCGAACGACCTGCGGGTAATTAAGTTAAGCAGTTGTTACTTTCAAAGGGAAATTGAGGGTAATTAGATGGTAGTGTACCAATTGTAACAAACTGGCACAAAGAAAAAGTGGCTTTTATTGTTGTTGAGCCTTTTGTTTAAGTTTAAACTCCAAGGTGACGTTTCTCAGTTGAGTTTAAATGCGTGTCTCCGTAATTGTCAAATCTAGCTACGATTTTGCATAAGCGGATGCAATTTGATCAGCTCATTAAAAGCGCATAAGCCGGCTAAAACACAAACATTTACGATCTCCTGGCCACGTAACGCGTGTTATGTGCACTAAAACAGTGTTAGTTTTATATTTTTGAGATCACAAGATCTTTTAAGTTCAAGCAGGTGTGCTTTAGGTGAGTTTCAGAGCTGTTTGTGGGATTATCACGTTTGTAAAACACTCTTTTTATTGAATTGGCAATATTTTATGTATATATTAATATCATTTTTTTGAGTATACTATTTTTTAAAGCATTTGTTTGGCTCACTGGGTGATTTAATGGATTTCAAAGTTTTTTTTAGCACACAAATTTATTGCCTACTTGTTTTTTTATTATTCGTTTTAATGGCAATCGCATTTCATGTTATTGAAACGCATAAACGCCAGCTGCTAATTTGTTTTTAAACTGTTTTGCATGTTGTTGTTGAACTCATAATTATATTTTATCGAAATTCACATTTGTTTGTGATATTTTTGCGCATGCAAACTTTGAGTTATTGTTATTTTTATTGACGTTTCCTTGTTGCACCTGCAATCATCATAGCTATGGGTCGCAAGATCTTGTAGGCAGCTGCAGCAACATTAATAAACAAGAAATAACAATCTTAACGATCCCCTCACTGTACTTGATGATGATGTGCCTCATCTTCACTTTCACTCAGACTTTTTCTCGTCTTTCACTCTTGATGCCTTTATTTTTTGGCACACTTTTGCAAACAATGGGCTTAGATTAAAAAGCAAAGAAGATTAACTAGATAACTTTAAGGTTTGAGTTTGAGCATAAGATTCGAAATATATACATATGTTTGAAGCTAATGTTTACATGACGCACTTATAGCTTTTTTTTGGTGACACGTTTAATACACGTTCCTCTCATTTGGTTTTGGTTGCATCTTTTTTTGTTTTGAATTTTGCCGGTTTCGCGTCTTACGGCCTACAGCTCGGCTCGTCAACTGCGGGCCACAAAAGCCGCTGGCACACCTTAAGCCAGCAACTGTTGCTGTCGACGTCGACAACAGGTTGGAAAAATGTTAACTTGGCCGCACAGCTTCACCCGAATGCTTATGTGTGTGTGTTCCCGTTTGCATTGTTATTATATATCGTAGTAAGTATCTCGAGATACAATTTGATTGAAGTTTCTTACACTTTGGATGCATATTTGGTTATTTGTTGTTGCACGCATGTGCACATTGCTGACGGCAAATACACCCTGTAATCAGTGGTTAAATATATTTATGAGTGAATAAAATAATAAATTTAAATAAAAACCCGTTTTCAGTTAAATTATTAATAATATTGAGTTCAAGAGTATTCGAAAGCTGCAATTATGTTGCACTACGCACAATGTCGTCCAAATAACTGCGGGAGAGGAAGAAAAAACAGAGAACAAACGAAATTGTCATTGCTAGTAATGCCGGAAAGATTGTGGAAGAATCGCTCCTGAATCACGCGTTACACATGCCTTTATTCTTGTCGTAGTTCTGCTTGTTGCAATGAAAACGATTCATGCGTTACACACGTTGTGTGGGGCAAGTGCAACCACAATGCATGCAATTTACATACATATTAGTTATATATATATTGGATCGGCCAACTTGCATGACTTTGCGTTACTGTCTCAACTTCGCAGCGCAAACGAACTGTAAGCACTTATGAAGTTTTTTTTTTTGAACGGGCTTTATTCTAAGTTGCAAAGCCAAAGACTTTTTGGAGTTCAAGACAAAAATAAATATAAAATAATGTGTGCAATTGTGAAACTAAATGTTTGAACCACTTCTTAGAAGTGTATAAGAAATAGTGTGGCAATAATATATATGTATATCATTAAAATTAGTTTTTATTTATGAATATTAATTAATTTTTATTAGTCAGTTGAACATAAAACTTCTAAAAAAGGTATATATTCGTTAACGTTAATGGCAGAATAAATTTATATATTACTCAAAATAAAGTAATCTAATAATGCAATCAATCCAGCATTCAAACATTTCAAACTTCAATGAGTAACAATTACAAATAATTATTCTACACCATTTAAAATTTACGTATTAAAAATTGATTATATAGACATGGAAATTAACCTTTGGAGTACGTCACAGTGATTTTCCCCTTCCATTACTACAACAAAAACCATTAATTTGAATCATTAAACTGTTTTTTTATACCCTGAACCCATTAAAAATGGGTAAAAACCAAAAAAAAATGGTTTTGTGCGAAATTATGTAACAGGCAGAAGGAACCATCTCCGATCCCATAAAGTATATATATTCTTGATCAGCATCAACAGCGGAGTCGATATAGCCATGTCCGTCCGTCGATCTCAGAGACTATTAGAGCTAGAGACTCCAGATTTAAACATAAGCTCGCCTAATCCCTAGGCAGTACAAGTTTGTTTAATATTTTCGATAACTCTTCCCGTTTCCGATATACACATGAGATCGATAACATTAAAATCTTGATTTTGGAAAACTTTTAGACGGCGTTTGAAACATTACACAAAATAATGACAATCTGTAAAATTTTAATTGAAACCGGTTGAAAAACACCGAAGATATGGAGCATTGAAGTTAGGTCCAGTATGCACTTTACGCGTACATAGACACACACACCCATTTTTGCAAGCACTAAAGTATAGGGTTCAGGGTATTTGCTAGTCGGGATTTTGTTCTTACTTGTTTTATTATGTATTTATTTATTTCACTTAGTTTATAGTTTATATTTTAAAGCAAATTGCGAAAAAGTTCAATCAACTTGATAAAAATAAACAGTTTACAGGTTTGTTTAACTATTTTGTTTACCCGCTAAAATGTTATGTAAATATGACCAAAGCCCTGATTGAAAGGTATTTTCTCACCTTTGTGTGTGTGAAACGAATTGAAACACTTTCCACACTATAAATATAAACCAAGAGCTATAAATATACAACAGCAATATACAAAAAGGATTGTTTAGTATAGTATCTTAATGACACAGAAATCTGCACTATACCTAGGAAATTACCTCACTAGTATTACGGCCGACAAGAAAGTTTTATTGATATAGTTATAGATTTTACATGCATAAAAATAGACTAGATTGCAATTGTGTAGTTCGTGTTTAAATCAAAAAACCACAACAACTATTACAATTACATTTATTACCCACCAAGAATGCCCATTAACCATGACATTTCGTGACACCAGAAAACTTGTTGCTGTACCCTCTCTTCAGATTGCGGCCCACAGATAAATTATAGCCTGTCAGCACCCTATTAAGGGCAAAGCTCACACTCGCTGGGTCCCGTTGCCATGGCAAATAAATAAATCGTTTAGTCGAAGTAATTTCTGTCAATATAGAAATTTGACTCGGCTCAGTTTCTAGAATTTGTTTACGCCCAACAGATCGTTGGCATACTCCAAATAAACTGTTTACAATCATGTCTTACTCAAATCGTAAGTAAATGGCATTTATTTGAAAGGTTTTAGCTCACATCTGGTTTGGTTAAGGTGGCTTTGATTTTCATTTGCCGGATGGCGGTTGGTGCAATCCTAAGGATGATATGTACTTCCGTCGCAGCGTCGAGTGGGTTCCTGTACGAAGTGCTGGAATCGGACGCTCCCATGCGGTTACCAATGGTGTCATATATCCTCGGGTGATTGGCATGCTTCCACGCTATGGCGGACATGTGCCAGGCGAAATTTATAATGTCGGACATTCCTTTGGCCGTTCCACAGTTGATGCCAAGCGCTGGTTGGCTCTGCATCACGAATAAAACCCCTCGCTCACTCTTTAAAATATATATCACAATCAAATTTCCGCTTATTCTAATTAAATTGCAATAAAGTATTTTTTCAAGTCTACACATTGAAGAGTTCAATTTAAATTGAGCGCGCTACTTGTGTAACCAGTGCTGCCATTTGTCGTATAAGAACACAGCCACAAAAACGGTCACACATCGTCACTGCGTTTGATTTTATGCCAGTTCATCATTACAAAGCTTTTCCTATTGGATGCACTACTTTTTGTCTTATTTGCATACACCCAAGAACGGTCACACTAATCGCTATGTTTTGATTTTGTGCCATTTCACCTTTTCTAGGCTTTCTCTCCAACAAACATGAGTTTCACGCGCAAATTTTTATATTCGAGAAGAAAATTCTTTAATATATACAGCAATAGCATAAGTACAAGTGCAATTAAAACACAAAATGTTCAACAGGCGACGGCAACTACAAAGCGTATATGCATTGTTGGTGCTGGTCCAGCGGGTTTCTATGCGGCACAATATTTACTCAAACAGCTGAGCGATTGTGCCGTGGATATTGTGGAGAAGTTGCCGGTACCTTTTGGATTGGTGCGGTAAGCAGCGTTAATTTCCTGTGGTGCTACTATTGCCTGCACCAACAAGTGGCCCAACAATAGAGCGAAATATGCCATTAAAATAAGCTATGTAAAAGAAAGATTGGGGGACATTCTCAATGGAACAACACAATCAGCGATTGTAACTTACAACCAACTTCATTGAGACTCCAAAGGCTACCTGGCGTTACTGAAGCAACCAGAATTAGCTGACAAAGCAGGCACAGGCACACGGCACGCAAAGATTTCACCGTCGACATCGTGAACTTAACAATAACTGCGTTTTGGGCGGCATTTGTCATAGGTGTTTATATACATATTTAGTGAGGCTTCCGTGAGAAAGAAATACTTGAAACTTATCGACTAATGACTATTGCCATTATGCAAATTGAACATTCCAGCTTTGGAGTTGCACCCGACCATCCAGAGGTCAAGAACGTCATTAATACGTTCACGAAGACAGCGGAGAATCCACGCTTACGTTTCTTTGGCAACGTAACGCTCGGCACTGATGTGACGCTGCAGGAGCTGCGTGAACGCTATCATGCTGTCCTGCTCACATACGGGGCAGATCAAGACCGTGAACTGCAGCTAGAGAATGAGGAGAAAGCGCATGTGATTTCGGCAAGGAAATTTGTGGCCTGGTATAATGGTTTGCCTGGTGCGGAGAATCTGCAGCCGGACTTAACTGGACGCGATGTAACAATTGTGGGTCAAGGCAATGTGGCCGTTGATGTTGCACGCATGCTGCTCAGCCCGCTCGACAGCCTCAAGGTAAGCGGAAATACAAAAAATTAAATCAAACTAATATTATTTTTCTCGCACAGCTTACAGATACAACAGAGTATGCGCTGGCGGCTCTGGCCAGTAGTAAAGTGGAGCGTGTGCATCTGGTGGGTCGTCGAGGTCCACTGCAGGCTGCCTTCACCATCAAGGAGCTGCGTGAGATGCTCAAATTGCCAAATGTTGCAACCTGCTGGCGCACAGAAGACTTTGCGGGTAATATCCTCATAAAACTAAAGAGCGAGTAAAATAATGTTTATATTATAATGCCAGGCATTGCTGATCAGGTGGATAAGCTGCCACGACCTCGCAAGCGTCTAACCGAACTGATGCTCAAGAGTCTGAGCGAGCAGAGCAGCCGTAAGGATGCAGCTGCCGGCAAACAGTTTTTGCCCGTTTTTCTGCGTGCACCAAAAGCAATATCGCAACATGAAATGGAATTTGCAATAACCGAATTGCAGGAGAATGCCGCAGTGGCCACCAAGGCAACAGAACGACTGCCAGCTAATTTAATACTGCGCAGCATTGGCTACAAGTCCAGTTGTGCCGATGCAGGCATCAACTTTGATACGCGGCGTGGACATGTGCCCAATCAGCAAGGGCGCGTACTGAAGGGCAACGGATCGGAGACAGTTGAAACTGGTCTGTATGTGGCTGGCTGGCTGGGCACTGGACCAACGGGCGTCATATTAACCACGATGAATGGAGCCTTTGCTGTGGCCAAGACCATTTGCGATGACATTGCGTCCAAATCTCTGGAAACCGATTCACTGAAGCCTGGCTTTGAGCCGGGCAACAAACCGATTGTCACCTGGGATGGCTGGCGCCGCATTGATCAGCATGAATGTGAGGCTGGCAAAGCCAAGGGCAAGCCGCGCGAGAAAATTGTTAGCATTGCGGAAATGTTGCGCATTGCTGGCGTCTAAAAGAGAAGAAAATATTGTTAAATCCGGCTACTTTTGAGTAGTATGTCGTTTTGGGAACAGGTTAACATCTGTTAATTTGTCCAAATCTTTACTTTTGTAAATATTTGTTTATATATCTAATGTTTTAGTTAAAAAAAAAAAGTTATCAAAAATATAATATACAATTCCAAATTATCTGTGCGTTTTTAACTTAAAACGACCATGGAAAAAGCAATAACTCCCCAGCCACATTTGGTGCCAGGGTAAGCAGGCCGAGCATACTAGTAACTAACTATCCGCTAATCCAATCTCCAATCGCACAGCTATACTGGACACTGTCCGGAGAATCGTGATCGCATTGGAAAAACGTACGGCAAACAGACGCATCAGTTGCTTATTGATCCATGCAGTAATCATGCACCGGAACTAATTGTTGCACCCATACACGCCAAGCCCGATCTCAAGGATTACCCGACGCAGAATGAACTGAAGATATTGCATGATCGCGAAGAGTTTGTCGACGCTGTCTACAAGCATCCCATTATACCGGGCTATGCGGGGTTTGTGCCAAACATGTTCAAGCAGACTGGCAAACGTTATGTGGCTGCCGCCACAGCGGGTGTCGCCCAGCACGAGACTCTGATGAATTTGTATCGCTGCGAGAAGCGTACGTTACGTCATCGGGATCTACTCGAGAGCGGCATTGGTCTATTCGAGCATCAGTTGAACGAGCGATTGGTGAGCCCGACTTTAAAACAGGCCATGTATAATGTGGTGCTAACATTGCTTTCCTGCCTCTTCTTTTAGCTGCCGCAATCACATTATCGTGCTCCATTAATACCAGTTACGGGATGCTGCAAAGGCATCAAAGAAGAAAAGTGTCCACCAACTACAGAGAAGCTGCGCTACAGCAAAATAACCACACCACACTTCCTGGATGATGACGACAAAGATAAATTCATTATCAATGGTTATGCCGCTCATATTCCAATGGCTGTGACGCGCTTTGGTGAGCCCACGAAGGTGCTAACGCATAACGCACTCTGCAGCTTCTCTGACTACATGTACAAGAAGAAGCGGGATAAGTGGTGTTGTGGCCAAGATTTGGAGACACCGGCGATAAAGTGTCCGCCAGTTGGACACTTTATTATTTATCATGACACGCATGGCATGAATCCAAGCTATGCTGGCCATGTGCCCGGACATATGTACAAGTTTGGCAGGACATTTGAGAAAACTACGCATAATGCTAAGCAATGGCTTGATATCCATAAGGATCTCCTTATTTTGCCAGAGATTGCCAACTTGGATTATGAATACTAAAACACAGCGTACCGAATTTTTGTCCATAATGATTACATTTTGTTGGGTCATCCAAATTAGTAAAAAACGATAATAAATAATAATGTTCATAAATTAAAATTTACGCGCTTGATCACTTGATTTACTATTTTCGCTTTAGCGCAATCTGGTCAGTCTGGCTGAAAATCAACTTATCTATCGATGTCGTGTATCGATACGACGACAACAACATAGCTGCTCTTGCTTCTACGTCGTTGCAGTTGGTTAAAATTAACATTCTGATGTATTGTGGTGATAAATATGCGTGAATTGTTGTCAATGCCGTGATCAAACATTGTTCAATGCCTTAAGTGCTTGGCAAAAATGTAAAAGCTAAAGTTTTGATAGCAAGACGCGTAAAAAATTCCATGAACGCTAAACGAAAAAATCTCTTCCGAATCGAACAATTCAAACACATACATAGTGCCGAACTGTTCACACTGAAACGCTAATATAGTACCGCAGTGAGTGTGAGTGAGCTAAGTAGCAGTGTACGCAGATAACATACATTTGTGTACCTACCTCTCTTTCAAGTGGTGAGTTGAATGCCGATTATTGCACCCTGCACGCAATTGTAGAGCGCGGCATATGAGTGCAGCGCTTGATAGGAAGTTTATATTTAAATTATATCTCGATATTAATAGGCATATAAACTGATTTTTTCTAAAATTCCTTATCAGCGCACAATAAGATTGTGTTCGAAGCAGATGATCTGCGTGGTTAACGAACAGTATGTGTAGGGCAGGTTATCGCTGTGTCGATGCGACCCTACCGCAAATTGTGTATTAAAAGCGAACAAACGAATAAAAATAAAAACAAAAAAATACATATGTAAGTTGTCGTTGCTGGTGAGATTTACGACTGCATGTTGAGTTGTTGAGCTGGTTTGTTTATGGGAGAGCGCTCAAGAATGAGAACGTATAGATAACTTGGAAAAACCGCCAAAATGGGTTGAGTTTGTTTTGACATCGATTTTCCGGCCGTTTAATAGGATGTGCGTATTTACCTTTCACCCATTTTCAAATTGCAGAAAAAGTAACCCCTTTTTTGCCGTACGGAAATGAGTGAAACGAGGGAGACCAAACCGAACGATGAAACGAAGACTGAGGAGCAGCAAGTGGAAAGTGTTAAGGAATCCAAAGATAACGAGTCAGACACAACAACCCCAATGGACACGGATAATGTGCAGGCACATGACGATCAAGGTCTAAAGGTCAAGCCGGTGAGCTCCACATCAGCGACAACAGAGGATATTAATACGCTGACACCATCGACACCATCTCAGACGCCACCACAGCTGCTGGCGGCTGAGACGACTACAACAACAACTGCAACCACATCAGGGGCAGGAGCAGGAGCAGGAGCACCAACAGCAGTTATTCCCGAGAACATATTGTCGCCGCCCAAGTCGGAAACACAAACGGATGAAACAAATACGGCCACATCGACTTCATGCTCGCCAGCTTCCGAAGGTCAGCGTTCGCCCATTGCAGAAGTCGAATTGCCGCAAAAACAGCCGCACAAACAGCTGGAAGAGCCGCAACAAAAGCAGCAAACAACTAAAAAGGAAACAACTCCAAAACAGGAGCCAGTACAAGATCAGGCAGCAGCAACTGTCAATGGCACCATACCAAAGTCGGGCAAACCACTGGTAACGGCGCTTAATAAAAAACTGAACAAGACGGCCTCCACATCGCCTCGAGCTTCGCGAGCACGTAAACCAAAAGCCTTGCCCATGTACGAGAGCGAAATCAGTGACAACAAAACGGGCATTAAGCTGTGCATTAAAAAGTCCGATGCAGTTACAGCAGCAGCAGAGTTATCAGTAGGCGCGACGGCAGCCGTCAAACCCGCGCCGCCAGCTCCAAAAGCTGCATCGAAGCCAGCTCGCAAGCGAGTACGCAAACCGAAGATACAGGAAAGCGATGAGTACGAGTACGAGCCGCGCAAGAAAAAAGGCGGAGGAGGGAGCTGCAACAATGGCGAGCGTCAGAAGAAGACATCCACAAGCGCTGCTGCTCAGGCAGAGGATAATAAAGCGCCGGTCGAGCAAAGTGTGTGGGCCGAAAAGTTACCTGAAGATGTACTTTTTCGTGTAAGCCAAGAACTGAAATGAACACAAAATCCTCTTTAGACTCTATTAAAATAATGGTTTTACCTTTGTAGATATATGAACATATAATCGATAGGGAGGGCTGTCTGCCCACACTATTTACTTTGGGACGCGTATGTTCTTTGTGGCGACAAGTTTCGTTGAGGCCAACGCTGTGGCGTACAATGGATTTGACAACCTTTGTCAAGGAAAAGCATCGCACGGAGCTAAAACTGAAGTGGCTCGTTGATAACCGCTGCAGCGCTTGCATCGAGTTAAATGTTTGTAAGTAACTGTAGTTCATGCTTTTAAGTTAATTATTATCAATGGCTTTTTTTATTTGTAGCAAATTGGAAAATATCAGACATCAATTGCTTTCTAACAAAACTGTCGACTGGCTGTCCGAATCTAACGGGCATTACGTTAGCTGGTTGGAAAAACTTTACTTCGGATCATTTGAACTTTCTGGTCGACAATATGAAAAAGCTACAGCGTTTGGACTTAAGCTCCATCAATGTAAGTGGCTTTAGTAAATTGATTACTTTTTAAAGTAATACTAATTCTTGAATTCTGCAGGTCGAAATGAATGCCAGCAAGAGCGCTGTGGGCGTTAACTCTCTCTGCAATGCACTGCAGACAATGGGCAGCCGCTTGACCCATCTCTACTTGGCACACAATCGGCTGGCGGGCATACCCAATATTGTGAACGTACTTGCGGTGCGTTTATTTTACAATGCGACCACTATAGTTGATTAAAACTTGAATAATTGCATTTTACAGGCGCACTGTCCAAATTTGACGCTTTTTGATCTCTCAAACGTGACCACACAGGCTACATCGCACGGTGTGCTGCATATTGAAAAGCTGCAGCATGGTTGCCAAAAGCTTAAAGTTCTACGTGTAACAAACTCTCATGTTACACCGAGCACGGCAAGCATGCAGGAGATTGTATGTATTACAAATAAATTGCCAGCCTTTAGACTTAGACTTGGGTTTTATATTTCTTTAGATGGACTCACCCGGTTTTCCCAATCTCGAGGAGCTATCTGTGGCCGCTCTGACCGATGAATCTCGCATCATCGGCGATGATCATTTGCAGCGCATATTAAAGAGCAGCTCGAAATTAAAATTGTTGGACGTTCGCAACTGCACACGTTTGACGCACGAGAGTCTTATAAGGTTGCCAGCATGGGATATCAAGCATTTATTCCTCTCGGGCTGTTCGGTCACCCGTGATATGGGGTAAGTTGCGTTTGCAAAACAGCCGAAGGAGATCATAACAATTATTGTTTGTGTTTTATAGATCGGGTCTGGAACTCATTGCGTCAAAGTGGGCTCACAGTCTTATTGAACTAGACTTGGCCTGGGCAAATGTCCAGCATCCCATTGATAATGCTTTGCGTGCACTCGCCGAGAAGGGCAGCGAAAGTCCATTGGCGTAAGTAATTGAATTAAATATCACATTTAAAGAGAAAACTCCAATAACGATCATTCCGTTTTATATAGCCACTTGAATTTGTGCGGCTCATCAGTTTCGGAAGAGGCAGTCAAGGAAATACTCACGAATTGTGTGCACATGAGCTCAATTAATTTAGCATCATGCCGCGGATTGCCCCGCGGCGTTAAACGCCTTATGCAGGGACCACAGGAGTTGCGCGAACTGCGCGATGTGCTCGGAGTGCAATTGAAATTGCCGTAGAGAGATGAGAGAGACAACAGTGAGTGCAGTGGGAGCAACTATTTTAATTCAAATCTGACGTGGCAAACAGCTGGCAGTTTAAATGCAATTTGTAATCGGTGAAATCATTATCGTATATGCAATGCGTATAGTGTTGTGGCAAGATCACAATAATGCAATAGTCGAAATCGCTTCGCATCTTCCATTTATGCTTATAATTGTTTCTAGGACCGCACCCTTGTGTTTTGTAAATGCAATATGTATTCATAATTAAGTTGTTTTTGAATTTTCGGCGCGATAATAACTCTCGTTGAAAACAATCGTACATTATAAATTAAACAGTGATGTTTAGATGATTTTTTTCATATACATTTATTAATTAGAGCGTATGTATGTAGTTAAGCCACTGATGACCACTGTATGTTTGTAAAGTATGTATGCATATTTAATATAAGTTTACAAAAAAAATTTGTATGGATTTGCAATACAAAAAAAAAAACAAGATGAAAATTATTAACAATAAAAGTAGTCGTCAATTCAATGTCGCTAAGGCAATTTGTAGATCGTTTTTAAACAGAAACAGAAGTTTTGTAAATAAGTGATTGGCGCTTAAGATACAAAATTCATTATTTAAATTGAAATAATATACACACACACACACAATAAACAATATCGCCCGTACACGTAAATTAAAACAGACACAAAAACAATTCAATTGTTAAGCATTATTAGCAACTAAGAGATGGCAATTAAAGGTACATTTAATTTTAAATAAAAAAAAAACAAATTTCAAATATTCTGAATTTGACTACCGAATTTCTTGGGCGTTTCCAAAATTATCCAAAGATATAAAACATTTCAAATTGTTGTCACTGAATCAAATTTTATTCAAATTTTTTACGCAAATATTGTTTTGCACATTACTACCTATGAGCGTTTTATGTTTACAAAAACTAGTATACAACATAAATCGCCTGTACCATTACAGCTTCCGTTGCCTGTTTAGTTCTTCTTCAGCTTGTCCAGATCGTGAATGTAGTCGGTGCCAACCTTAACAATTGCCGCTCCGGTGCCCAAACCGGCCAAGGTGGCAAGAAGTGTGTTGTCCTTTGGCAATGCAGATTTGATCAAAGCCCAGGCAAGAACGGAGCCCATGCTAAAGAGTGTTGCTCCAAGCAGCGCATACAATCCACGTTTCTCGGCCTTAATATCCTTTAAGTGCGGTCGGCCATAGATGTAGAAGGTGGTGCCCACGACGGCCGAAATTAGAAATACATTTGTTAGATCCTTTTTGGGCAACAGCTTAGGCACAATCTGGGGATTCATAACATTGACGCTGAGTGCTCCATAGCTTAAGAGTCCGTGCAATGGTATGTAATAGTTAAAAACGTTGTCTTTGGTGAAGGGCTTCAGGCCAACTTTCTCGCAGATGGTACAGGCGTCTTTACTTTGTGTGCTGGCCATTGTTTGTAATTTTTGGTTACTACAAATGCAAAAGGTTCTACTCTCTCTAGTTATGTAAAGAACAGTGTTGCTAAGTGGTGTAATTATAATCAATGCCGGTTTTTCTTCTATGTTCTTTATGTTCTTTGTAACTAACAGATACTTTTTTGTCTGAATTTCTATGTATAGTTATTTATAGGTTTGTTTACAAATTCCTGACTTAATAAATAGCTCAAGTGTCATAAATAACACTAGATGCAACCAATTGGAACCGGGTGTTGGGACTTAGTGGCAATGTTTTGCAACCGGCTGCAGTAAAAACTGCGTCCATCTTAAATTTATATCTCTTGCAGCTATTTATTCATAAATAATAATACGAATTTTATAGTTGGTGTTAAATTTGATCCCTTTTTATTAAACTCTTATTGAGATGATTTAAATGTCTCAATTTTAAAATGAAAGCGTTGCCACATAGTTGAAAACAATTGCATGGTATTTATGTATAAAAAGTTCCGATTCCATTTTATCGCTCGGACAAAGTATCGTGCATTGGCCGAAAAGCATATAAAGTGTTAATTTTTTGCAACTTGGATAGGAAACTAATTAATGCGCGTAATTAATGTGCAGGAGGACACATACACCACGTGAAGAAACCACAAAATACACACAACAACGACAGCTCCAGCTCGAGCCGTGTGAGACATGTTGACGCACAAAACTTGCCAGGCACGAAAAAAAATGCAGGTGAGTTAATGCGGATACACCAACAAGAAACACCGGGTATGTCACAACAGTGCTTCCTGGCAAATGAGCACAGAAGAACAACCCAACCCAGTACCGTTAATTGAATTAAGAGGTTTTGGTGAATTTCAAGTATTTGTTCGTTTACTTCGTTTGCAGGTTTCCTTTGTGATACGAGACGCGGAAGAGAAACAGCATCGGAATGGCGTTAACGCACTGCAATTGGATCCTAACAACGGCAAATTGTATTCGGCGGGTCGTGACGCCATTATACGAGTGTGGAATACACGCACGGACTCCAACGACAAATACATACAATCGATGGAGCATCACAACGATTGGGTCAACGACATAGTGCTCTGCTGTAATGGCAGAAATTGTAAGTGCCAAAGTCAAATCAAATTTATCCAGTTTTGGCTCAATTTTGTTTCTCTAAGATGTATGTTGCTCATTGTTTTATCACTTTTGTTCACAGTGATCAGCGCCAGCTGTGATACCACTGTGAAAGTGTGGAACGCTCATAAGGGGTTCTGCATGTCTACATTGCGCACACATCGGGACTATGTGCAGGCGTTGGCATATGCCAAGGATCGGGAACAGGTGGCCAGTGCCGGCCTCGATAAAGCAATATTTTTGTGGGATGTGAATACGCTTACCGCTTTAACTGCCAGCAACAACACCGTTACAACCTCTAGTCTCACAGGCTCGAAGGACTCAATCTACAGCCTGGCCATGAATCCCTCCGGCACCGTCATTGTGAGCGGTTCCACAGAAAATATATTGCGCATTTGGGACCCACGGACTTGCATGCGCAGCATGAAACTTCGTGGACACACAGAGAACGTTCGCTGCCTGGTTGTTTCGCCGGATGGCAATCAGGTAGTCTCCGGGAGCTCTGATGGCACCATTAAGGTGTGGAATCTGGGCCAGCAGCGTTGCATACAGACGATTCACGTTCACAAGGAGGGCGTGTGGTCGCTGCTAATGAGTGAGAATTTCCAGTACATTATATCGGGCAGCAGGGATCGAAATATAATTGTTACCGAAATGCGAAATCCGAGCAACAAGATGCTTGTGTGTGAGGAGAAGGCGCCAGTACTCAGTTTGGGCTATAATATCGACAAAACCGGCGTATGGGCAACCACCTGGAACTCGGACATACGTTGCTGGAAGCTGCCCATGTATGACAGATGTACCCTCAGCTCTGGCGGCATGGACGCCCAATGGACGCTAGGCGGCACGGAAATGGCCTGTATTAAAGGTGGAGCAGCTATAAAGGAGTGCACGGTGCTGAATGATAAACGTTATATCTTAACAAAGGACTCTCAGGATCAAGTTGTCGTCTACGATGTGCTGCGTGTGGTCAAAAAGGACGAACTCGGACCCATCGAATACGAAGAGGAAGTTAAGAAGCGGAATAAGCAAGTCTACATTCCCAATTGGTTTACGGTTGATCTTAAAACTGGGGTAAGTTTACAATTTGTCAATTATATTTGTAAAATTAATTGAATACGTTTCCTTTTTTTTTTTCTGCTTGCAGATGCCAACGATTGTTTTAGGTCAAGAAGAGGTAGATTGCTTCTCGGCTTGGGTATCCATAGAAGCCGGCCTGCCCGAATGTGATGATCCGACAACGGAGATCAAGGTTGGTCACTATATATAGAAATTATTTGCTTGATTGTTTTTTTGATTTTACAAATATCGATTGCAGATTAATTATGGCAAACTTTTGTTGGAGGCACTGCTCGAATATTGGACTCCACCACACAGTATACCGCCAAGCGACATGGAGCCAGATGTGCGCGGCAACGGTTACTTCCAAGTGCCTAAACATACCCCAGTCATATTCAGGTGAGTGTGAAGCAAAATGATTTTATATGTTTTGCAATTAAAATGCTAAATCTCTTTTATAGTGAGGTGGGAGGTCGCACTGTGTGTCGACTGTTGGTGCGCGATGCCGCTGGTGACAGTGAGAGTACGTTGCTGCACGAGACGGCGCCGCAATGGGTTACCGATGTTGTGATCGAAAGAAATATACCCAAATTCCTAAAAATACCGTTCTTCCTACAACCACATCCACAGATGACCAAACCGGAGCGCACCAAAAAGGTAAACAAAACACAGAGTTGTAGTGGAAGATGTAAGCAGAAATAATTTGAATTTGCTTGATAGGATCGTCTGGTGGCCAATGAGTTTATACAGTGCCGCAAAGTGTGCGAGCATGTGCTGGAAAAGGTGCTCAATGCTGAAACAACTCCCAGTGGTGGCAATGCAAACAATTCATTACAAAATAGTCAAAGCGATGCCAATTCGGAGGGATCTCAGCTTCCAGCGGAGGAGCGCATCGAGCTGTGGTGCAATGATGTGGTACGTATAAACTAAATGATGTCCTTGTGTTATTTTAAAACAATTCTCATTAATCTCTAGGTCGTTGATCCAAATATGGATCTGCGTACAGTGCGACATTTTATATGGAAGCAATCGACTGATCTAACATTTCAATATAAAACCAAGCAGAACTTTAACTTTGATGGTAAATAATACAAAAATGTCAACACACACACGCCACTTACACACACTGAGAGATTTATGATAAATTTGCTTATTAATTTATAGTCTAATTGTTAGTTATGTATATATTTATCCACCCAATCTAGGTTCAATCGGTGATAGCTTGGAGCGCGTAACTCGCAAGTTTTGAACGCGCTCATTCGATCAGCTACCAGAGTATTGTGTGCTTTACCTAATGGCGTTGCTTTTCCACAGACGCATGTGATTTTTTGTTATTGAAAAAAAAAAGAAATGGGCTAAAAATTGATCAATCAATCATTTGTTTGTATGTATGTTGTACTATTTGCTTTTGTTCTTTTAATACTGTTAGACTGTGGTCGTTCATCGGTTCCATCGGTGATTCTAATTGATCTTTGTAAAATAAAACAAACTTTATAAATGAAAGATTTCTCTTGACCAAATGCATAGGATTTTTGAATACAAAAGATAATATAAGATAAGAGAGAATACATTACAAATATAAATTCCGATTTCTGATCGATAACTGTATCAACTTTATTTTTTTAAACACTTAATCTAAATGCACGCGCAATGTGTTTTTGTTTTTTTGTTTAGGAATAAAGAGTGTTCAACAATTAGATACAACATTGAAGTTTGCAGCCGTAAATAACATTGATATATTACTGTAATCACACACTTAAATACATACCATTTACATAAATATACATACAAAATAAGCAGCTACAGTTACATATATATACTGTATATATTTATATATATGTTGTATGTGCGTATGTCATTTTTTAGCGTTATTCAGTTGTTTACTTAGATTCATATACACATATATACATACACATATTTATAATTCTAAGTATTCTGTTACATTATAAATTACAAAAAAAAAAAAAAACAATACAATTGTAGAAAATATATATAAACGCATATATGCAAGCCAATTTGTAAATAAGTAAAACTAAACTAACAAAAATCAATCAAAACTTATTAAATTATTTGGAAATCAAGCTTGACTTTTCTTTCCCCTCCTTAAATAATACAGCATAATATTAAAATTACAACTTAACTTGTAATTGCTGATGATTACAGATGTGATGAAATGACAAACTTCCTTAAATCCGTCTCTGTATACGCTGTGTCCTGTATGCTTTGATGTTTTTGAGCTGAGCAATCAACTGATCCTTTAGTGTTATTGGTATCATATATTCCATAACACATTTCTGTGGCCGTTCTTCCGTTCTTAGCACCTTGGCAATTATGCACACGCATATCTCCTTGAGTGTGCGCAATGGAAAGTGTATCACTATCTGGCTTCGCACGTCGCTTAAAACCTCCGGGTTATCTGGATTTCTGGGTATGCGTATGCGCACAGGGTAAAACAATGGCTTCGAACGCACATGCATACGTTCGCCAGTAGTGTAGTCGCAAAAAAACCAAATGTGTGTGTTGTATGTATTTATGGGCAGCTGTTCCTTTGGCTTTAATGCATAACGAATATTGTCCACATTCTCTTCGCGAGTCCAGTACAAATCTATGGTGCGTAATGTTGTGTTGACAAACAGCACGTAGACCTCTTCCTCTACCAGCGGCTTTCCTGTTGGGTGATCGTCCCAATTGTAGTTGCAGCGGGTACTTCCCAAATTATTTTTAACCACATTATGCATAGCGTAAACTAATACAAATATGGTTTGTGTATATTTTTTAAATTTTCGCTTAATAGCGTACAAGTGTCTGTATGTATCTTCTTCTTTGTTTGTGATTCACGATATACGACGACATGGCCATTCACACAGCTCTTAATGCAATCGAGTTGGCAGCCCCGTATGCGAACAGCTGGTAAGTTTATTGTATAAAAACAATAATAAATACATTCGGAAAAACAATGGCATTTTGCATTGCTGTTATTGGCAAAGATGTAAGTTTTATTTCGTTTACACTGGTTCGCTATTTAAACACTTCTTAAAACCCTTTCAGAATGCTCCTTTGTACCTGGCTACATCTGACTTGGAGCGGGAATTGGATCTACAATATCATGTTCATGCGGCACTCGACGTTGTGGAGGAAAAGTGCCTAATTGGCAAGGGTGCTCCCGAGTCCAAGGAACTCTATCTGGGCCTGCTCTTCTCTACAGAGAATCACAAAATGTAAGAAAAGCTTAGTGTGATGCTCTTTCGCTTACCATTAATATGCTCTCTCTAACGTTAGCTACGGCTTTGTCACAAACTCTAGAGTTAAATTCATTGTCGTCGTCGATTCAAGCAACGTTGCGTTGCGAGAGAATGAAGTGCGTGTGGTAAGTTTAAAGGATGGTGAGAATATTTTAATTTTCTTATTATTCAGTACATATTTCAGATATTTAGAAGCTTGCACATGCTTTATACGGATGCTGTGTGTAATCCATTCTACATTCCGGGTGAACAATTGACCTCCAAGTATGTTCTTAGACAACTTAATTTGTTCTTGAAATAAAACGCTTTTTCTTTTCTCAGAAAATTTGACAGAGCAGTGCAAAAACTCATGAGCGGCCATGTCTAATTAAGTATTTTGTTTACGTACTGAAAAATATGTATAAATTAACGTCAAATATAACTAGACTTTAAATATTCCCTATATATTTTATCTCAATCAATCTTTATATTCAAGCTCTTTACCCGTTTTGAGAACAACAGCATTTGAAGCTTAAAATACAAATTTTATATTCCTGCTTCCACCAAGAATATAAAGTCTTGTTAGCTGATCAGATAACACTGAATTTATTTAAGAATATATTGTCATAATCAATAATTAAAATAGTAAATTTGAATACGTTGCTAACTTTGAAATCTTCATTTGGTACAAAAGTCAAGGTCGTTTTTAATTTATGTATTTGAATTTAACTATTTTTCAAGGGTGACGAATTCAAAATATGAAATTAATGTAATATATATATGTAATATATGGTGCACGAATCAAAAACCTGTTAATCACGTGAGACACTGCCAAAATCAAATACGAATATATACAAATTTATTATAACAATATAAAATTGATACGACGATGCTGATACACTAAGAAAGTAATTTTCATACGATATAGTAACTTGTTAATGAATTGGGGAGTAATAAAATTGAATAATAATTGTAAAAGAATTTTTAAGCATTATCAATCACAAAAGATCAGTTTTCAAAACTATATGCGTGTTAGAGATATTTAAAAATTAATAAAAATATTAAATACATGAATTTAATATAATTTTCATTTTAACAAAGACTCCAACGAAACTTAAATAACCCAAAAGTTGGAATACAAAGAGAACCCAATAATAATAATAATCATGACCTATGGGATGTTTTCTAGTTGACAGATAATATCTGTCATATATGTGAGTTTCCGCTTGTCATACTACTGCCGCGAACTTGTTATGTTTATAAACCAAACGAGTATCGACGAGATCAAGCGATATGCGTGGTACGCCAGAGACTAGACATATACAAAAAAAGAAAAAAATTTATTTAAAAATTCAGTTGTACTGAAATTAATAAGATATTTACATATTTAATGATAATCAAACATTCCAAAGATATCGGGGTAAACGGTATAAAAGATAAGCTGCCACTAACATTTGCTATCAGTGAGTCTTTCAAAGTCTTTCAGTAAACACCATGAAGTTCATTGTGAGTAATCCCGAATAACAGCACGTTCACACAGCACACAAATAACAAATATTCTTATACATCTCAGATTGCCTTCTCCTGCCTGTTGGTCTTGGCTTATGCCAATGAAGATGCCAATGTCTTGAGGAACGATGCTGTGGTGAACGTTGAAGATTTCCAATATGGCTATGAGTTGAGCAACAGTGTAAAGGCCGAGCAATCCGGAAAACTGGAAAATGGTGAGGTTTGGAAGGTTACGGGCAATTACGCCTATATTTCTCCTGAAGGCGAACATGTTGGCATTGAATATGTTGCCGATGAAAATGGCTTGAAGGTTAACTCTGCCAACCCACCTCTGCCCACTCCACACCCAATCCCAGAATATATCTTGAAGTCAATTGAATATATCAATGCTCACCCACCTCAGCAGACACACTAAGTTTTGTTTTGTTAACAATAAAGGAATAAAAATTTAAAAAAAAAAATCCTGCAAGTTTTTTATTTGCTTAACCATAATTTTTTAAAATGTTAATTAATAAAAAAAAATTATTTAGATAATTTAAGCGGTTGATAAGAATAGATTCTATAAAATTGTTTACAATTTTTGGTGGATGGTCCCAGGCAAAATAATAATGATCTTGCATGCAAATCAATTTAATCTGCAATATTTATATTCGTATATCATTATTTCCGTTGTGTTTATGGCCAGTCATTGAGGCAGAAAACAAGCTTTTCTCACAAATTAAAAGCCGCCATGCAAATGTGGGTTTCATCCGACACGCACAAGTAACATATACGTTGTATATATATTCTATAGGTGGTCATCAGATACAGACGGCCAATTATAACTATCAATGCTTAAGTCGGCTTTAGTGACAAACAACGGTCGTGAACTTTATGAGCTATCAATTTGTCACTTTTGCTGATAATGATCCCACACTTTTGATTTCGTTTCATATTTACATATGCATTAACTAACTGTCTTTGACCCTATTATCTTCTTTTTTTTATACCCTGAATTTGTCTGCATAATGTTCGGGGTGTCTTAGCTAAATATCGTAATAAATGATGAATATCGTAACTTGAGTAGCGGTTGTTTGGGATGTCTTAGCTAAATATCGTAAACAATTTCATACATAAAAATAAGAGAAGTAATTAATCATAATCGAAATTTTATGATATTTTAATGAATTATTTGTACATGTATAGCAATTAAATTGAAATCGTTACAATTTTTTTTGAATTACAATTAATGAAATGTTTTCTTTTTTGTTGATTTTCTTTCTTTTTTTTTATTTCTGTTACGATTTTATGTCTTTTAAATGCAAATTAGAGAGCAAGAGGAATATTCAATGAATGAATGAATATTAAATATCAAATAATTTTTCTATTCATAATTCTAAATTAGTTCCATTTGTAACTTTTGATCTCAACGCGCTCAAATGATAAGCGTTGTGTTTGATGCAAATAGATACTAGATCGTTTAGCATTTGCCACCGCAATTATAACGACGGGCAATTTGTTTTGTGGGCAAAGTGAATGCCGTGCTATTGCCAACATCAATTACCAAAAGAGAACAACGTCTGCTCAGCGGCTCATAGCTGTAAAAGTGATCTTAACGACGATCAAGGTAATACCATCTTGCAGCTGAAGTTCGCCGTCGTCAAATGTCAAAACAACAATCAGCATTGAGAGTCTGTCTGTTGCTTCGACTGCCGACAACTTGTTCTGGTTTAGCAGCTAATCGTCTCAGAAACTCAACTTCAAATATATATTGACAGAGTGTAACCGAAAGCTAATTTCCACCGTCATGCTGCCCGTTGACCAGATGCCAAGTTGCCAAAACGTCAAGAGGCCGACGCTGTCCATCATTGATGTGAGCGAGCGAGCGATTAAGCATTGTCCATCTGACTACAAACGGGGATGTGGAATATGAAATACGCGAACAAAACCCTAATATGCTATGAAACTTATAAGTTGAAATAATATCTTAAGGGAACTAGATATAGGACACTCTGCAATAGTATAACTTGTTCAAAAATGAAATGAAAACTTAACAAACGTTCGCACAATATAACCTTAACATTTACAAAGGGAATGGGCATACAAATCTGACTATTACAGTTCCAGAGGCTAGCTAAACAACTATATAGTCAGTATGGGTGAGTTCGTTAGCCATTGAAACAGCCGTTGGCCATAACAAATTGGTAGCGGGATGAGTTATTAGTGCAATATTTTAGCTACGGGAAAATAAAACAAATGACCAATATGTCGAAATGACGTCAACATTTTTTGTTAGCCCTACTCATTCCCCTTCTTTTAATCAGGCTGGTAATTCAGTATTTTTGCTATATATACCATTTACCCAATTCGCATTTGAATCAAAGTGTGTTTGGCTTTTAATTTCAATACCACTGAGAATATATAATACACTTTAATGGCAGCTATAAATCCATTCAAATTGTCATAAAACAAATACGAGCATTTTGTTAAAACTTATTGCCGTTTAAAAATTTAATTTTAAATACAATTTTCGAATCGTTTATAAAATTGTTTAGCGCCGCCCAAGAACATTGCTTGTGTGGGTGGTTTCTATATGTTCTGTGGCGCGAAATGTGTTAAACATGTTAATTAATTCTATTAGTTATTTGATTAGTTGTGGCTTACTTTCTGATTGATTCTTTCAATAAATGAATGTGTGAAATGAAAATTGTGATTGTAATTCAATTAGCAATAGCGTGGCGCCTTAATATGCACTGCAAAAAATGGTGTGTACGATGTTTTATTAGCATTATATTATTTTGTTATTACCGTTTAATTTATGTGTATAAGTTATTGTAGTTAGTACCCTTACTAAGTGAGATATTTTACCAAAACTATTAAATAAAATATTTGATCTAAACACAAATAATGTTTAAAATTACTTTAACAGACTCTACCAACTTTATGAGGATCTGAAAAAATCCCGCTTTCTCGCAGTGTACTGATATAAATATATAATTATAGTGCTCCACGTTAAGCTTAGCAAACCACTACAAAAATTGATATTACTCTGGTTGGCCAGCAGCAAAGTAAATACGGCCAAATGTTCAATGCTTTTACAGTGTTTTTCGAAAATTTCAAAAATTTCCAAGCATTTCTGTGTGTGTGTGTGTAGTTGTCGTTGTGGTTTTGTGTTTTTTTTTTGAAAATACTGTTGAAAACCATAAATTAGCTTGTTACTTTTGGAATGCAGCATTCAGTGACGTGAATGTGTGTGTGTGTGTTTGTGTGAGTGTGTGTTTGTTTGTGTGAGTGTGTGTTTGTGTGAGTGTCCGTTTAGAAGAAATGAGAAACTAATTCAGTTGGGCGCACAGTCGTTAGCGGTGATCTTTCGGGTGAAGAACAAAGAGCAGTCAAACCAAAAACTCAAAAATGGAGAACATCGTAAGTTTATCAAAGATACTGGGGAAAGGTTATGTTTTAAAGTGTTTGCCTAACAGGATGAGGATCTGACGCCCGAGCAAATTGCAGTGCTCCAAAAGGCATTCAACAGCTTTGATCACCAAAAGTCTGGCAGCATACCCACCGAAATGGTTGCCGATATTCTGCGCCTTATGGGCCAGCCCTTCGACAAGAAGATCTTGGAAGAGCTGATCGATGAGGTCGATGAGGACAGTACGTACTTATCATACATAGTTAGCCATGTCAGCTAAATACTCATGAATGCTTTGTCCCACTTAGAATCTGGTCGCCTGGAATTTGAGGAATTTGTGCAGCTGGCCGCCAAATTCATTGTGGAGGAGGATGATGAAGCCATGCAGAAGGAATTGCGTGAGGCGTTCCGTTTGTATGACAAACAGGGCAATGGCTACATTCCCACCTCTTGCCTGCGTGAGATTCTCCGTGAACTGGACGATCAGTTGACCAATGAGGAACTGGACATTATGGTTGAGGAAATCGATTCCGATGGCTCCGGCACTGTGGACTTTGATGGTAAGCATTCGACCAATTAGCAAATGTCACAACTTGGCTTTAAGCCAAAAATACAAATGACGGCCATGGTGACACCATTTGTATGTTCCACCACTTGCTCCTCCTCCTTCAGATACTAAATCACGCTAAATGCCCAATATTTTACTTTCACATACAATGGAACAGTCTGCCCTTGTATTCTATAGCTATTTTTGGCTGCCTTTGTTGTTTTGTGTATATGTATCTGTATCTATTGAGCTGTAATTGTATATATCTGTATATGTATGTATGGGTGTGCGTACTGTTTTCTAATGATCCACATTTGAATGCTTTTACTTACAGAATTCATGGAAATGATGACGGGCGAATAAGCAGCACAGTTTTAAACTAAACTACTCATAAACATTTCTACACAAAATTTTTCTATCAAAATGCTAACGAGTCTTAAATAAACATAATGAAACCAATACTAAGTAAACTTTGCTGATTGTGCACGTAGAGAAGTGGGCGTGGCAACAATTGTTTCCGTAAACAAATTAACTTAATACGGTGACTCTCAAACTGTAGACAATTTAAATTTCTTTGATGGTAAATAGTCTGTGTGGGAAATTAATATTAAAGAAAGAGATAGCTCCTAAACTGTATGTGCTATAAAGGGAATTAACATTAAAAGAAGAGAAATTAACATTAAAGACAGATATGGCTCGTAAACTATATGTGGTATGAAGGGATTAACTTCGATTGGATATAATCCGCAGTTAAATTCTGGCTATCAAATATATTGTTATTTTTTATGCTTACGGCAAGTAAATGTTTGAAAGCTGCCAGCTAGAACTATAAGCCAGCAATAACAATTCCGCTAATAATAATCAATTCTCAAACAGGAACTTGTTAAGCTAACGGAAAAACCAATAACTGTATGCGGCAAACATTTGTAAAACCTTTGCATCATCATCACACACACTAACACTTAGGCATATTGCATCACAACTGTTGACGTTGAGTCATGGGTTAATTAAGGTCCGCAAGCATCAATTATAATGCGGATAATACTGATTGAAATCCGATCGATCAGTATGCATTTTGCTTGAGTGCACCTCATTTATGTGCTAATGTGTTTTGTTAATTTGGCAAGGCCACAGACAACCAGGCTTATGATTAATATCTGCTTGGCTAGACAGACCGTCACGTATACGCACTGTTTCCAATGGCGAGTTGCTGCGTGCAACATTCCTTTTGCCACTTGGCTGACCTTCTGAGCCAGGCTAGCCCGTTTGGCAAAACATCTGTTGGCCACAAGCAGCAAAAAATTGAGAATCGTTTTTTTAAAGTTTTTTTGTTTTTTTTTGCTGATTTTCAGCTTGTTGCTGCTGCTCTTGTGTCTATCTTGCAATTTCTTGACTTCATAATTGAAATCGCAGGCAGAACAAATAAATTGGCCAAATGCATCGCATCTGGGCGTGAATGAGCACAGAACGTGGCAAGCGTCTAGAGGGTATGCACGAGTATTAGATGCCCTCTAGTAGAGGAAAGAAAGATAGAAAGCGAGACGGAAAACGGAGAACGGAGGAAGAAAGCGGTGGCAAGGGAATGAGGTAGGAGGGAATACAAAGATTAAAAATTAAAAGAGAAACACAAAAAAAGAAAAGGATACAGAAAACGAGGCTGAGAAAACGAAAGAGTGAAAGAGAGAGAATGAGAGACGAGGAGTTGCACAGAATGAGTCAAAAGGAGGAGAGAGAAAGAAGAAAGAATAATAATAATAATAAAGAAAATATATATATATGTTAAGAGAAGTACAATACATTTTTTTTTTGGTCATTCATTTGGTTGTTTTTTTAAATTTTATTATTTTGTTGCATCATTTAAAGTCTCTTTGTTTTTTTTTTTAAAGAAAAGGATACAGAAAACGAGGTTGAGAAAACGATAGAGTGAAAGAGAGAGAATAAGAGACGAGGAGTTGCACACAATGAGTCAGAAGGAGGAGAGAGAAAAAGAAAGAATAATAATAATAATAAAGAAAATATATATATATGTTAAGAGAAGTACAATACATTTTTTTTTGGTCATTCATTTGGTTGTTTTTATAAATTTTATTATTTTGTTGCATCATTTAAAGACTCTTTGTTTTGGTTAAAATATATATATTTTTTTAATGTAATAATTAATTGTTTAGATATAAACTTTTTGTTAGTCAACCTTGTCTCGCATAAGTTTAACGTGGCATATGACACAAAAGTTGCAGCACAATCACAATATAAAAAAAAAAAACAAAAAAAAACCGTTGACAACATGCTGAAAATGCTCATCTCCAACTATTGCTGCTGCCTTTCTAAATCACAGCAAAAAAATAAAAAATGAAACTAAAATAACAATTCTTCAAATGTCAATAGGCAATCCCTATGTTAGACACGGTTAGTTATAGAAATACACGAAAAGTGTATTTATGTATGTTACTTAAGTTGTTGCATACTTGTTGTAGTTGCACTTGGCCATAGCAAAACTGAATGACAAAAAAATACCTGCCCTTTTCTAATGTTCAAGCCGTTTGTTGTTGTTACTGTTGTTGTTAGTGGGGTCAATTTTAGCAATTTTGTTGATTGAAGCCCGCAGGCTACTTTTTGGGTGTTGCTGTCGATATTAATGGTATTTATGACCACTGCCAGAAAGACGAAACCCGTTTCACAATAGGTCAAATGGACAAAACTCAGATTGGTCAATTGGGGGGAGTTTTAGCTACTTTTTGTGTAAAAGAACTAGCAGTTCTCACTTTAAAAAGGGCCGATTGTAGATTTATTGACATCCGTTTCATAATGAAGCTGTTAAGTTGTTAAAAATAGTTTGGCTTGCCGGCAATTGCAATCGCGCATTCAAATATGTTTGGTTTTGCTGTTTTTGTATTTGGAAAAACGTGCAGTTGAGTTGAGAACTTGGATATGAATCGTTCAGCTTCGATTGGATTTCAATTTACGAGCGCAAAAACTTAACAACTGCCAACTGGGCAATTGGAAGCTTGGCAACTGCCACATTGCAACTTGTTAATTTCGAAGATGCGCCAAAGTACGATCATTTGAAGGGAGAGTATTAAACGGGGTGATTGAGGGAAGAGCGGCAAGTGCTGAGAGCGTTTGTTGAGCTGGCAAAAGCTGCATTGAGCAAACGCCAACACAATGGCCAGAGACAAACGACGACGACGACTACGACGGCGACGAAGCTGTCGTGTCTGTCTCCCTTTTGGCATGCAATTTTATTTACCAGCTGCAGCACAAAACACTCACACAGCTGCACTACTTTGCACTATGGGATATTAATTGAGTTTTTATGGCAAAAATAAATTTTTAAAAGTTATTTTTAATAATAAACTGAAGCTAAGTATAAACTTTTAAATTGAATTGCTCGTGTTTACCAACATAAACACAATATGCTAAGTTTAACAGTGCTGTTAAGCGCAGTAGTAGCAAAAGGAAATATATTATTTGGTTGGTTATTGGCTAAGTTAAAAGGATTAATTTATTAATTTAGCTTCTTGGCTACCTTCATCATTTATTTTGTTGTGTATCTCTTGTGCTATAAGATTATGCCAAGAAAATATGCAATTTTATCTACAGTAGCTTTGCAATAAATGCCATAAAGTATCAAAATCTCGGCAGAGGCAATCGCAGCCGCTCTAGCTCCGCTCAAGCTTAGTCTCCGCTTGCGCAGCGTTTTCGTTCATTCCATTCCATTCGATTGCATTTGGCGCCAAGCGATCTCTGCCAGTGTGTAATGCATTTGTATATAAGCCAGAGAACCTGCGCTCCAAACGGCACACAAGTTCCGTGACAATAGACGAGGGCACAACTCTCGCGACAGTATCCCGCTGGCAACAAACAAAAAAGGATATCCCCTTCACAGATGAGACAACATTTATTGTGATTTGTGTGTCAGTGACTGTGTGTGTGTGTGTGCGAGATATCAAGAGAGAAAGAGAGCGCGTGTGTTCTCGAACTCCTTTTAAATCCTTATAGACTGTTACGCAGTTTCCATTGCAAAAGATAACAGACAATAATGCAGCTGAAATTGGTGAGTTATAAAACTGGCAAGGATATAGTAATGTTGTTTAAAGTTGAAAACAATTAGCAAATTAAACATTCTTAACGAATTATTATATTTAATATTTTTATTAGTTATCGTGACCATAAAAAATTGAAATAACCAAAAAAAAAAAAAAAAATTAATGATCATTATTATTAAATACAAAACAAAGGTGTTTTTTTATGGCGCTATAAAAAATGTCTCTATATTATAGAACCATACAAAAATAACAAACTGTAGATTGCTGATCTAAAAACTTCAAACTGTTGAAGTTTAATATATTTATGTAATATTCTTGTAGCTAACAAAACAAATTGCGTATGTTACGTATACGTAATTTTATTTTAAACATAACGGGATTCAGTTTCCAAAACTATTATAATGGAAGACCAAGAAAAGCTATTTCTTTAAAGTATTATTCTATTTTTATTAGTATTATTCTTACTAGTTAATTAAATAATTTATGTAAATAATGAAATCATTATTTTTTAAGTTTTTATTTTATTATTTATTTTATTTTTTCGACTACTCTTAACTTTTTTTTTAAACACATATTTTGACTTTGAGTCGAGCAAGCACTAAATGTTATTTCTCTTTATTAATAAGACAATAGAAAAAACAGTGCAGTTAATTAAAGTAATATATATCACACATAAATTTAATTTATTTGCCAGATTAAAGTTCAATTCCCACACATTCCAAATATTTTCATAATCTTCTCAATATTGCACAATTGGGCTCCAGATACAAATCATTATTTCCGTTCTTTGCCACGCATGCAACACGCAGCAACACACAGAAGCAGAAAAAAAAACGTTGATGCAACATGTTGTTGCTGCGGCACGCCAGCAACAGCAGCAGCAACATGGCCTAAAGACTTAAGCAAAACGCATAAATTAAAACACCATTATAATGAATCAGAAAATACCAAAAAGACAAAAAAAAAGCGTTTGCTGCCGCTTCATTGATGAAACATCACGCAAAGTTGCCCAAGAGCAAACTGTGCAGCAAGCTGCAAGCCGCACTGTGGCATCGTGCACGCCCCGCCCACCTACCCCGAACAAGAAAGAAGATCAACATCGTTAAGATTTATGCAGCGACGACCCAATTGTCAGCCTATTTCAAGTTGCATCAATTATATTTACAGTCAACAGCAACCGAAACTGAGTAGAGTAGTATTACAACATTAGGGGATTCCAAAAGTCGATTAATCCAACCCACAATTTGGTCACGAACTAGTAAAAATGTCGATCCCAGTGCCGGACTGTGCACACATGCAGCATGCAACCGATGGATGACTCAAAGTTGTGTTGCTAAATGTCAAATATTTGAGTTAACTAGTAAAGATTCTCTGTGCTCGCCAAGTAGCTGGATTTCGGCTGTCTATGAAGCTGTTATGTTTTATGGCCAATTAACTAAACGCATTCAACTTCAACTTGACACTTGTCTGACTGTCTAGCTTCTTGCCACTTGCCACTTGGCACAATTGACTAAAACAAACGAACGTAACGCTTACTTAACCTTCTGCTGGTGGCAGCAATGCCTTTATAATAGTTCGCACGCTGTTGCAACTACAACTCCCAGGCAGCCCGCAGCATCCTCAAATATCAGAGTTCGTTGGCAGGCTATAAACTACAATTCCTCCTCGCAATGCCTGCCCTGCCTCCCATCTTAAAGTTTTTTCTTCTCGATGCTGCTGCCGATAGTTTAATAGTTCGTCTTTAACAGCAGCAATAAAAGCGCTATTAATAACAATGCAAAACGTGAGCGCTTTGTGAAAATGACAAACAAAACGTTTCTCATATTTTCCCCGATGTTCTCAACAGTATTTTTTTTGTTTTCCTACTCATACGTTAAATATTTCATTCATAAAGTAGTTTGCCTGCCTGCCAGTCAGTTAGCTACCTGCTGCTGCTTGTGCTGTTGCTGCTGTCATGTTTTGCATGCCAACTGTCAGTTAACCAAAGCTATTCATGATTTAATGATTCATAATGTTTACACCAGCCGAATATATTTATGTACTTAGCATGCCGCTCTTAATATGGATGTGGTCTTTGGATTTTTATTGAGTGACATCGATTTTTCGTGACATTAAACGGCACAGTTTCGAAACTTATTCGGAGCTCTCTAAGATAAATGTTTGAGCCATAAATCTAGGAAAATAAAATAAAATACTATTTACTCATAAAAATAATTACTTAGATTTTTTGTAATTTATGTTTTGTTAGTTTATAACATATGTTGTATTAGTTCCGTCAAATCAAAATAACTTTTAAGCCACATTGCATTCAAGTTTGGCAGCTCTTTAGTTGCAATTTGAAAGCTTATAAAAAATTAATAACTTTGAGGTTTTTTTTACATTTGGTTGTGCTTTGTTGTAAGTTAACACGTAGACCTTGGTTACACAGAATTTATTATTTAAATATTGTTATTTATTGTGGTAATTATTATAAGTCATAATTATAAAGATAATACTCCCTGTTCCATAATTGCTTAAAATTTTAATGGCCTTTAATAATTTTTCTAGCCGGAAATACTAGTATTTCTCAGTTGACTTTATTGCAAATCAAATAAAAAATACAAATAGGATCTGACAACAAAAATGAAATACAATTATTAGTAATATTAATTTTTTCACACTTAAATTAACATAGTACAACAAGCAGATTATGAATAGGGAATAACGTAAACTTTATTAAACATAGTTTCCCAGAGGTTCATGCTTAATGCATTAAATTGTTGGCAGAAATCGGATGATATTTATTAACATTTTGAAGTAATTATATATATTTAAAAAATATTATTAAAATATTTTTAGTTTATTCTTATTTTCGACAATAATTATATATTTTTTGTTTATTAGAAAAATATTTGTAATCAATGTTCCCTAACTAGTAATTCAAGTTTCATTATCTTTATCTATTGTCTGACCTGTGTGTGTGTTTCTGTGTGTTGTACGCAGCTCCACCTACTCTTGAACTCTTGGCAAAAGCTGTGGCAAATGAAGAGACACTTGGGTGCATTGCTTCTTTGTAGGGCATCCGATGGCACCTGGCTAAAACGTGCATCACGATGGCATATATTATAAATGCTGTCTGTCTGGTAGTTTGGGCCACTGAATCTTTGACATGCACCACTGAGTGTTGCTATTGTTGTTGTTGTTGTTGCATAAATTAGTAATGTCAGACTTGTGTTGATTTCACTCTCATATGTTTTTTGCAGGCTGTGCTGGCGTCGCTGCTGACGTTGACGTTAACGCAGGCAGCGCGGTTGGATAATAAATATTTGCCACCACCGGCAAATGCGGCAAGTGCAGGCGGTGGTGCGGGCGCGGGTCTACAGGGACCTGGTGGTGGTCGTGGTGGCGGAGGCGGTGGAGGAGGGGGAGCCTATGGAGGTGGCAACAATGGCTTGGGTGGCATTAATAATGGACTTGGCGGTTTCTCGGGTGGCGGTGGTCCAAGTCGACCAGCTCCACCACGTGTACCATCAGCGCCAGCGCCACCTGCCGGCGGACCACCCATACCGATCCTATCCTTTGTGAATGAAAACGATGGCGATGGCAACTATCGCTTCAGCTATGAGACAGGTAATGGAATTAAGGCCGAGGAGGAGGGCACCGTGAAAAACAAAGGATCGGAGAATGAAATTCCTTCGGTAATGGGATCGTACACTTATACAAATCCTGAGGGTGAGCTGGTGGAGATTTCATATACAGCGGATGAGAATGGTTTTGTGCCGTCGGGTGTGGCTCTTCCCACCCCTCCCCCGATTCCGGACGCCATACTCAAATCTCTGGCTTCTCAGGGCATCGCTCCACTTCCTGGCGGTGGATTCAGTGGAGGTGCAGGTAAGCTTATTGACAGACATCTTCTTTTATATAAGGCCAACTATAACAATCTTCTTTTCAGGTGGTGCAGGCGGTGGTGGTGCGGGAGGTGGAGCTGGTGGTGGTCGAGGTGGCGGCGGTGGTGCCGGATCATATGGCGGTGCTGGAGGTGGTGCAGGAGCTGGAGGATATGGTGGAGGAGCTGGCGGCGGTGGTAGAGGAGGCGGAGGCGGTGGTGCTGGTGCTGGCGGACACGGTGGAGGCGCAGGCGGTGCTGGAGGTGGTGGTTATGGTGGTGGCGCTGGCGGTGCTGGAGGTGGCGCAGGTGCCGGAGGATATGGTGGTGGTGGAGGACGTGGAGGAGCACCTGGAGGTGGTGGCGGACCCGGTTTTGGTGGAGGTGCTGGTGCAGGTGGAGCAGGTGGCGCTGGCGGATTTGGCGGCGGTGCTGGTCGTGGTGGTGGCGCTGGCGGTGCTGGAGCTGGAGGCTATGGAGGTGGTGCTGGAGGGGCTGGAGGTGCAGGAGCTGGTGGATTCGGCGGCCGCGGAGGTGGCGCTGGCGGTGCTGGAGCCGGAGGTTATGGAGGTGGCGCTGGCGGTGCGGGCGGTGCCGGAGCTGGCGGTTTCGGTGGTGGTGCTGGTCGTGGTGGTGGCGCTGGCGGTGCTGGAGCCGGAGGTTATGGAGGTGGCGCTGGCGGTGCCGGAGCTGGCGGTTTCGGTGGTGGTGCTGGTCGTGGTGGTGGCGCTGGCGGTGCTGGAGCCGGAGGCTATGGAGGTGGTGCTGGCGGAGCCGGAGGTGCAGGAGCTGGTGGATTCGGTGGTCGTGGTGGAGGCGCCGGTGCTGGAGCTGGAGGTGGTGCTGGAGGTGGCGCTGGAGCTGGTGGATTCGGCGGACGCGGTGGAGGCGCTGGTGGTGCTGGAGCCGGAGGTTATGGAGGTGGCGCTGGCGGTGCGGGCGGTGCCGGAGCTGGCGGTTTCGGTGGTGGTGCTGGTCGTGGTGGTGGCGCTGGCGGTGCGGGAGCCGGAGGCTATGGAGGTGGTGCTGGAGGCGGTGCTGGAGGAGCCGGAGGTGCAGGAGCTGGTGGTTTCGGTGGTGGCGCTGGTCGTGGTGGTGGCGCTGGCGGTGCGGGAGCCGGAGGCTATGGAGGTGGTGCTGGAGGCGGTGCTGGAGGAGCCGGAGGTGCAGGAGCTGGTGGTTTCGGTGGTGGCGCTGGTCGTGGTGGTGGCGCTGGCGGTGCGGGAGCCGGAGGCTATGGAGGCGGTGCTGGAGGAGCCGGAGGTGCAGGAGCTGGTGGTTTCGGTGGTGGTGCTGGTCGTGGTGGTGGCGCTGGATCTGGAGGCTTTGGCGGTGGTGCCGGAGCTGGTGGTGGCGCTGGTGGTGCTGGAGGTTATGGAGGTGGTGCTGGAGGTGCCGGTGGTGCCGGAGCTGGTGGATTCGGTGGCGGCCGTGGTGGAGGCGCAGGTGCAGGAGGTGCTGGCGGTGCTGGAGGTTACGGTGGCGGCGCTGGTGGTGCCGGAGGTCGTGGTGGTGCACCAGGTGGAGGTGGCGCTCCTGGATTCGGTGGAGCTGGAGGTGCAGGTGGAGCTGGAGGATACGGTGGCGGCGCAGGCCGAGGAGGCGCACCCGGAGCTGGTGGTGCAGCCGGCTTTGGTGGTGGTGCTGGTGCGGGAGGTGCAGGAGGAGCCGGCGGTGCTGGTGGATTTGGAGGTGGTGCTGGACGAGGCGGTGCGCCGGGAGGAGCTGGTGGTGCTGGACGAGGTGGTGGTGGCGGCGGTGGTGCTGGAGGCGCTGGTGGTCCTGGCTCACAGTACATTCCTCCTCCTGCTGGTGGCAGACGTGGTAACGGAGAGTTCGATCCACAAAGCGGCTACATCTATTAGAATCAGCTCGAAGTCGTTCTAGGAAATATCAGTGCAACGCATTCTGCCGCAAAATACTCGTAGCTTTTAGCTTATAACACAGTTTTTTGACTTCCGACGGAATTGTATTAAATATTTATCTAAGTTTCCTGGCCGTTAAGTGAACCCAACAAAATTTCTACTTATGTTTAAGATGGCAAGAGAGTTTCGAATTTATGTATGTGTATAACAAGTGTTTTGAGCGTTATCTAAAACATTTCCAGTGCTGGAAAGCTGCTCATTGTTGCAAAAAGATATTTAGAATAAAAAAATGTAAATGCAAGAAATTAAAGTAAATGTGTTTTAAATAAAGGATGTTTTTTTTAGAGGTATAGAACTTGAAGTTGGCAACACTTTTTTAACTGGCGGCCATTTTTTCAGCTGTTAAGTGATTTATGTTTACTTTGGTTTGGCATTTCAACATGAATAGACTGACGCCTGAACAACGCTTCCAAATTGTACAAATTTATTTTGAAAATCATGGTTCGGTGCGAAGTACGTATCGCGCATTACGTCCATTTTACGGTCAACATAATCGTCCATCAGAGCAATTAATTCGATTAACTATGGATGATTAACAAGATCGTGCGATTTAACACCGCTTGACTATTTTCTGTGGGGATATGTGAAGTCGCAAGTCTACGCCGATAAGCCCGAAACGATTGAACACTTGGAGGACAACATTCGGAGCGTTATTGCCGATATACGGCGACAAATGTTGGATAAAGTCGTCGAAAATTAGACCTCTAGATTGGACTACGTCCGAGCCAGCCGTGGCGAACATATGCCAGAAATCATATTTAAATTATAATGCCAGAAGTTTGTCTTTCGAATAAAAAAAACATCCTTTACAGCTTGAATATTGTAAAGTGGTATCAATGGAAAGCTCAGTTCCCAAATATCGTTTTTGTATTTCAATCCACAAATCAAAATACTCGAAATAAGTTTACAACTTACAATAGATAATATCTTTAACAATAACGATATATTTTTTGTGAGTAAAACAACGTTTTAGGTTTTGGGTTTTTTTAGGCGCATGTATTTCATGCATTTGAATGCAACTAAATCGACTAATTCGCAATGCAATTCTGAATACTGAACAAACAATATGAATAATTCAATTAAATTCTCATTTCTTGGATGACTTCTTGAAGCGTCTGTTGTATTGGTTATAACCAAATGAAGAATCTACCAGCTGATTGGGTCTGCCTCTCAGTTGTTGTGTTATCAGCGACTGTTGTTGTTGGTCATTGCGTGGATCCTTTTGTTGCTGCTGTTGCTGTTGTTGTTGCTGTTGCTGTTGCTGATTAAGATTTTGTTGCTGATTAAGATTCTGCTGATTTAGATTCTGTTGTTGATTAAGATTCTGCTGCTGTTGCTGTTGCTGCTGTGGGTTTAAATTGCTGCCCAATTGCTGTTGACCAAATTGACCCGCATACTGAGCTGGCAGATTACCCGAGAGCAGGGAATTAAATCCTTGCTCTGGCTGATATTGTCCAGAGTTGGGGAAATTGCGCTGCTGCTGTTGCAATTGTTGCTGCTGTTGTTGCTGTTGTAGAGGTGTTAGTTGTTGCCCGGGCGCTGGACGAAACGGAGCCGTTGGCGATTGTGGCAGTTGTCGGTAAGGCGTCTGATACGGATTCAAATTGGGATTGAGTACGCCCTGCTGATACGGCTGAGCGCCAACAAAATACTGGGGCGTGGCTGGTATGCCAGTGCCCTCGGCACGAAATCCATTCTCATCGGCTATGTAGCGCACAGTTATGGGTGTGCCCTCCGGTGAGGTGTACGAATAGGAGCCCTGGATAACCTGGCAACAAAATTTATGAGAGTTTCAGTTTTCCTAAAAGTATGCTTTAAAAGTTGTTAAAACTTTTAAAGCTGCCGCTAAAATGCTGCAATGTAAGGAAAACTCACCTGTGCTTCGACACCTTCACCATAGCCCAGATTCTTGACATATCCCTGAGCCTGTGCCATAGTGCCGTCTGCTGATGCATAGCCATAGGAGAAGCTGCCGTCCAGATTGAGGTCATTCTGATAGGCAGTGATGGGCACATAGTTCTGCTGCTGTTGTTGCTGTGAATACTGATTGTAGCGACCATAGGGACTCTGGCCCAGTGGAGTAATTGGCGCTGCTAAGGGATTAAGAGGATTCAAAGCACTGCCCTGTGCTGGAAAGAGACCCTGTCCCGTTGGCTGCTGACGCTGTCGCTGAAATGCCGATTGCTGTGCAAGTTGTGTGATGGGCTGCCGTTGCTGGAACGGCGACTGCTGAAAGGACGTACTGGCCAACTGGGCGTGGCTAGCTCCCATTAGCGCCAACCAAAGTACACAAAACACTAAGCACTGTGAAGTGAAAAAAGAAGGATGTTTTAATAGCGAGCTATACTGAATTTTGGACGTAGACGTAAGACATAAAAATTCAATTTTAGCTGGACACACTTTAAATAAGTTTGAAATACAAAATCATAATTATGTTTTTGCCTTAGATTCAGATTAATATGAACTGCAGTTAAGTGCTAGGGATTGTTATTTTTACCCGCATATGGCGCACACTGAACTTGGACGGCATTTAGGCTGTCGTCGCTATCATAAATCTCACGAGAAAAACGTTTCACAAATTACACGCTCGATAAAACTGATGTTGTTTCACTTGGTTGAAGAGGAGGAGTGGGTGTTTCGGGTAGCAAGATATCAAAGTTAAACCTATCAAGTACTGAGTTGTTAGTTCTGAACTAGCCGAAAGCGTTGCAACGACTGCAACTGCAGCAGCGTTGACGAGAACTATTTATACAGCTTAAACAAGGCAGGCAACTTAGTGAAGCACTGAAACAGTCAAAGCAAGCCCTAAAGCGCAGCTCGATCATAAGAAGATCGCCCGGGTGACCAGCGGCAACGCTTCCTGTCCAGCTTGGCAGGTTGAAACAACATATGTATATGCCATATCTGGCATATCTGTGCAAGTGCTGGCGATCTTGATTTTGATCTTGTTGCTGCTTCGGCTGATGCTGATGCTACGGGGGCTGTAATTTATCTGCATGCGAATCGTGTTAACAAGCTAACTGTGTTGTAGACCTGAATGATAATCGCAAGAGAGATACCCTGTACCCAAAGTTGATCGTATGCATTCCTCATAATTCTTCCCTTAATACTATAGAAAGTTGATTGCTTAAATACTTTGACACAATACTTTTATAAAATAAATTCAAATATAATGAAATATCTACAAATATCTTAATATGGTTAAAATGAAACTTAACTATCCAGAATCAATGATGATTATCTTCTTAATAAATCTTTTTTAAACAAAACTCTTCACGTAAACTTTTAATCTCCAGCTTGTAGAGTATCTGATTACAATAAAATTGACAAACTATATCAACGCTGCTGTGACCACTTGTCAAGAATATCTGGAAAGCTCACTCTATCTTGTAGCTCTAAAGGTTTACAGGGTATAACAAACCGCAACAGTAGCAACCGTAACTGGCAGCTTTATTGGTTTTTTATTGGCCATTGACAGAAGGACAAACAAATTTGTTAGCACTGGGCCAACTCCGGGCTGCTTGAGTTTTTCCGCTTATATTTATGATGTTGCATGCATCAGATACATAGGCGTCTATGTTGTATGCCCCACTAGATACATTGCCGTATGCAAATGCAGCCACTTTTTTTTGCTTGCTTTTAACATCGGAGCATCTTTTGTTCTTAAGGTGTTTATGTGAGTTATGTGCTGACGGCTTTTTACTGCTCTCGATCTCATCTCAGCTTTATTTTGCGTTTTGGGGTCGTATACGCAACTTTTACCCACACAATGGTCAAGGTTGAGTTCAGCTAAGATAGAGAGAGAGAGAGAGAGAGAGAATAGTTATGAGCGTCTTGAAGATATCACTGAACAATCATTTATTAAATGCAATCTGTCAAGGAGGCAGTCTTGCAGTTAGCCTGTGAATTCCATTGCGATGTTCCATTGTTTGTCCAGTCTCATTAGTCATCTGTCATTCGTCATGCTTTTTGAGACGTTGTTCTGACTTGGTCTGATCTGTTCAGTTATTATGATTGCCACCGTAAGTCATTTACAACTGAGAGCCCCGCCTAGTTTGCTCGATGTTAATGTTATTTTCACATTTGTCATGCGTTGCTCGGCTTTCAATTACAATATTTTTTTTTAACACATCTCATTTCATGTTATGTTCGTTTCCAAATTGACTATATTAATTTTTATGAGGTTTTTCATGCGGTACGCTTTGGGAAGGTTAAAGCTGTTGCTGCTAAATAAACATGCCCAAAAAATTCTTGGCTCTTATGTCAGACTTGAGCAAACTTTGTCATTAATCATTTTAGGCTCTGATTTCATATTTGCAGCAAAATTTTTATTGTGTTTTTTGAGTTTCAACTTGTGTTTTCAGCCACGTGTTATGCTTTTTTGCAAATTTTGGTGCAGCCTAAAAGTATTCTGTATAAAAATATGTGCATGGTTAAATTTATGTTAGGTTACCATTTAATCGACATGAAGACACTACAGTCCAGGGTCTACCTCATGTATGCCAGGTAAGTTAATAAAAACTGAAAAACTTTCTTTCACATCAAACGTAGTTCCTTGAAGTATGCAACATAAAATTTAAATTGCATTAAATGAATTTCGTGTCATTTCGTTTTTCTTAGCATTTTAAAGATAGAGCCTAAAATTATACTATCTCTTGGCTGAATTGTCAGGCCAATGGCATTGAACTGCATAACTGTTTTAGAAGTTCACAAAATACAAAGACCTAAAAAAAGCTTTAAAAAACAGCCACAAGGGTCTAATAAAGACAGTTTTTCCAATAATTCGTTTAAGCTAAAATTATTGCATACTTCTAGGCGGAATATTAAAGTCAAAGTCAATAAGCAATTTGAGTTTTAATTAATTGAATTCGTTTCATTGGTGATAGTAATATAGAGCAATAAACATAGCTTATATTTGTATTTCAAAATTTAATTGTTTTAAAAATTATCTAAAACTTTTCAATACCAATTTGCTTTAATATTTTTAAACGTGTTAAAATATTTCTTTAATTTTCTCTCATTTTTAAGCGCTTTAAAAATTAAAATTTATTTTTATTAGCCAATGAAGTTTAATTATTTTTATGATTCAACTAACAACCAAAACAACAAACGTCACCAACATAATATGATGACATCAGGCACCACAGCTAAGTATAATAACAAACTAACAGCTCAGTTTGTATTTATAACAGTTGCTGAATGGCAATGAATAGTTTAATATTTGTACAACCTGTTAACAAATATGTTTACTTTGAACAAAAAATAATAATGATCAGAAGTAACCACAAGCCAACAATAATAGTTTGCATGCAAGTTTAAACATCTAAATAATTTACCAATATACGATTATTGTATTCAATTTCACACCCAAAAAGTACATATTATCATCAGACTAATAACCATCTATGTGCGATGAGAAATGTAGTTGTTGTATTGAAATATCTAACTTTAATTTATAGTTTTGATACAAGAGATCTCATGTTGCATTCAATTCGCAGGGCAGAAATAAAGATGTGCCTCAAATATGGAAAACTGAATTCACAAAACAATAACAAATGAATCGCTTGGGAAACAAATTAGCTTCGAACCGGAGCTGGACACACCTCCCCTGCTCAACTGTGATTATTATTAATGGTCTTATGAAATGAAGGCATTTGACATTTGGCCACCTCAGTCGTTGGATTTGTTGTAATTGCAATAGGCCAGGTTAGTTTATGGTTAATTGAATCAAGAGTCTCTGTAACTGATCTCTCTTTCTCCACCTCGTTCTGTGCGTATATTCAGCTGATGTTCCGGTTTTACCATTCACCATGTCATTAGTTTTTGTTGCAGATGCAGCTACTTTATCTTATGCTAAAGGTTAATGTGTCGCATCTGAATAATGCACTCGTTGGCATTGCGATCGAAACACTTAATGAGTTTCCATTTCAGTAAATGTACCGATCGGCATTTCTGTCTAATGCCAGACTAGTTTTGGCATCACATTAGAATCAATATATATTAGTACATATACATATATACTTAAAAGAGGTATATACGTCATCAAAACTGCAGCTTGTAAATCTGACTGTCTTTAAGTTCATTTTAGTTTTCCAGTTTTGGATTTTTTTTTTTGGAACTAGGCGTGTTGTTTGCAACGCCCATTGTGCGCCAAGGCAAATGCCAACACCGAATCAGAGCGGATGATATTTACTGACAACGACTATAAGATGCCCTGTAAGCCAGATTTCTTTGAATAGTTCAGTAGTAGATTTCAATGAGTAGTTGAGTTTGCATCCCATTGTAAGCGATTTGTAAGCTGATGCAAATATAAATAAAAATTTTTGAACAATTGATTTTTCAAATATTTTTTTGCACCAAAATAATCAAAAAAATGTTTGTCTAATGAATATTTAAATATTTAATGCCATTTCATCTTGTAAGGCTTCACTTTTGCTTGTCATTTCATTTAAGTTATTGAAATTATATGTAATAGTTATTAATAACTTTAATACAGATTCTGAATCTGCCTTAGCGCTGACCTTCAAACAATTTGATCAATATGCCTGAAACCAACCAAAAACACTGGGTATTAGCGCTGGGTTGCCAAAATGCAGGTAAGAGCAGAAGTGAGCAGAAAAAAAACAGCAGTTTTTGCCGTTTTGCTAAGGTTGCGAAATTGCTAAAATGATTATTAAATTCTTTGGTGGTATAAATGTTAGTCGCTTCTCAGTGCCCACCCACTGTAACAGTAAAATAGACGTGCGACGTGCCACATTCAAATGTGGCCAAAAACAGCCGTATGCAGAGCAAGTGGAAAAGCAGACACCACAAAGACAGAGACAGAGAGAGAGAGAGAGAGAAACGTAGAGTGGAATTTAGCATGGAAGTCAAGTGGAAAACATTTAGACAAGTCTTTTGCCTGTTTTTGGTTTGTAAATTGTTAAATTGTTTTCAAAGCCACTCAGCCGTTACATATTCAGCACCTTTCGCTTCGCGGGTGGGCATGGCCCGCCCACCCAAACGCTTGTTATTCGTGTATGTTTGTACAAGCAATTTGACAAATTTTATTAGCCGCCGCGGCTGCACCCACCAAGATACAAGATACAAGATACACGATACTTGACACCCACTTGAATATGTTTATGTTTAAACGCGCACGCAACTAACTGATGTGTCACAGTTAACAGCTAAAGACAATAGCCAATTTCGGCAGCAGTTACATAACTTGGCCAGAACAACAGGCTTAAAATGCAAATCTGCAACACGCAACCAAACAGTTCAACAAACTGCGACTTGACGACTCGTCTCGCAACTTTCTATTGACCCAGCATAATCAGCGAAATTCTAACGGTCCAAATAAAATTGTATAAAAAGCCGAGAACTGGCTTATGTGCGAACAGTATTAGCATAAGTTTGGATCCAGTCATAAAACATGTTTCGTTTGGTAAGCAACAACTACCATAAATTTATATGTATATAGCTAGTATGTCTTAAATCTCTTTATTCAAATCTTCTTCCCGCTGGCTGGCTGCAAGCTTTTTTTATTCCTCATACACTGTTTAATTGGTAGAAGAAGGGTGTATTGGGGGCATACTTAGAACTTGTACACAGAGCAAAAAGCAAAGATATAGAAATATATACATATTAACTGAAGGAAAATACTTTTAGGAGTAGAAGATAAATCATTTGATTTGTTGAAGAAATTAATAATATATTAATTAGTTCGTTTTTGATTTAAATTATAGGTTAAATGTGCATTTTTGAGTTGAAAAACTCAAAAAAATAATTTTATTTGTTTTAAAAATTAAAATAAAAATTTGTTGAAAATTCGTTGCTTTAATTCACAGTTTTAGAGTCACTTACCTTACAATTACAGCTTTAGGATCACACCTTACTTGAGTCATTATTTAACTATAGACAGAGTATTTCAAACTTGGTTAGATCTTTTTACAGTTACAAATTCCTTGCTTGATATATATACAGTTTTAGGGTCACTTACCTTACAACTCTTCAACACCTTACTGGAGCCATTATTTAACTATAGACAGAGTATTTCAAACTTGGTTACGTCCATCTAAAACTCTTTTAATGTACTTAATTTGTTTCCAGTTGCTGTTTTGCCTGCTGTGCTGGAGCGCCAGCTGCCTCGTTGAGCAGGGTCTAAAGGAGGAGACAGGGGATGGGGCAGTGCCCATCATTAGGTCAATGGCTGAGCAAAAAAACGATGGCTCCTACTTCTTTGCATACGAAGGAGCCGATGGCAGTTATCGCGAGGAGGTAGGCATCGTTAAACCACGTTCCAAAAATCAAATACCCAAACAAGATACAGAAGAAGCTGATGATCAAGTGGAGCTGGAAGTTTCTGGTGTCTATCGGTATGTCGATGGCAATGGGGAGCATGTGGAGGTCAGCTATGTGGCCGACAAGAATGGCTTTGTACCCGTAGGCACACACATAACCAAAGAGATCACAGAGACGGCACAACGAGCTGTCCAGGCGCTAAAAGTGCAAGCAGGCAAAATATAAGAAAAAAACATTGCAAAATGTTATTCAAACAATTATCCAAATAAACGACACATAAACAATGCGGGCTAATAAATTCAAATCACAATTGGTATGAGTCAGCGCCAAACTATGCCAACGAGGAGCGGCTCTGGAATCGAATGAGTGTTGTCCAAAAAAAAAAAACACCTTCCAACACTAGTCATAAAGTGGCTCATCGTGTACATATATTTAATTTAGCGACGTGCATCGCCAGTTTCTGTCTGTCAGTAATATAAATCGTTGCAATTGTTATTGCCAACACAATTTTACATCGCACTGCAAAATATGGTAAATTTTTATTTGGGTTGTTTTTTTTAGTTTTTTTCGGGGCAACTCAAACTGTGCCCTTTTGCCCAAATGTCGTTTGAGTTGTTTGCGATGCTGCCTTTGTTGCAGTTATTCTCTTAATGGCTAAAAATTAAATTTAATACTTGATTTCAGTGTTCAACAATAAGTCAATAAATTAAGAAGACTTCTGCTAGCTATAATTAAATAAGTTGCAATCAATTGCTTTCATTATTTTTTTATTATTTGAATTGTTATTGAATAATGTATTAAGTGATAAAATCGATTAAAATTATTTATGCAGCTTATTTGAATTTTCATTTGAAACATTTATCAAGTGCTTAATTGTTATTTCATAAGAGCTAGCAAAGTTCTATCTCGGATAATTAATAAGGTAATGACTTGGAACTCTAGGAAAACTGTGCTTAATTGAATGACAATATTGATTATTGAAAGAAATTACAAAGTAACAACATAGTTTTATATCAAAAGTATTGTAGGTAAGAAGGAACTAAGCTTTAAAAACTAAAAACGGAATGTTAAAAATCATAGTTTGACATAGTTTGGTTAAAGTTTCATATATTTTTACGAAGAAATGGTCTTAAAAACTGTTTCACATTGTTCAATGCTATAACTTAGTCCAAACTCAAATAATGGTTGAATAAAAAGCTATTCGCATCGTTAAAAACAAGAATAGAAACTTTTAGGAGTATAATTTTATACATACAAATTATGTATTCACAATCAAAAGTCAAATTTTAACACAAAATAACTATAACTAGAAATAATATTCAAATCGCTAGCACACCTACAGAAAAAATTGGGTGCTGACAATGCCCCAGGCACTTAACAAATGTTGTTGTTTGCTGAACTCTCCGAGTAGTATTCCTCTGCTCAGGTGTCGCATTCAGATGGAGATACTTACTAATAAATTACGACAAGCATTACACGCAAAGCGCTGACATTTTACATGCTAAATGAAAACATTTCTGGGCTTGGTGGTTGGATGGATGGATTCGAATGGAATGACATGGAATGGGATGCCAATGCAAAAGATACTGAGATACACTGTCAAGTGGCAATTAATCGCAAGAAACACCTTGAGTGGGTGAAGCTGCCGCGGAGCAAAGCAAACAATTTGCAGCTATGGAAAAGGTAATTGGTAGCCGTGAGCCTGCTAATGGATGCATTGATCGATGCCATCAATCCAACAGATACACTCATAAGAGATACATAAAGAGAAACAGCTAAAGATACAAAGGAAAAAAAATATTATTCTATTTTTAACGCAAAGGGCAGCATGATTTAAAATTTTAAGAGCTTTTTTCTTCACTTTTAAAAGTATGATAAATATTTTGTAATTTTAATTTAAAGCGTCTTTAAGATTGGCAACAAATATTTAAAAATATTTGAGCGTATATATAAAATATATTTTATATATGTATTTTTAATATAATTGTTAAAGAGTTAGCTTTTTGCGGTTGATAAACTGAAAAGTTTCTCAGATGTTTCTATGTTAAAATTAATCAAAATAATTATTTGAATATTTCGTCGTTTTTCTTCTAAGTGTATGTGCGGAAATGAAACCAATTGCTGCATCTGGAATAACTTAGTAGCTGAGTGGTTGACACATTTTTGAAGCTTTTTGAGCTTTAAGCAGCTAACTGGAGACGACCCTGACATTTAGCGTTTAGCGATGTGAGGCAATCGTTTAAAGTTATTTGGGGTTCGCCATAAACCGGGATGCAAACATGTTTGGCATGTTGAATTAACGGCTGATGACAATGCGTGCGTTGCTTTCGCATCGCATCGCATATAAAAGCCGGAACCCACACAAAACTGATCCACATTTAAAACTCTCGCTTTCGTTGAAACAGTGTAAATAGTCTTAAATCTCACAAAATGTTCAAGTTCGTAAGTGAATAGCAATCAAAATGAAATGGATTAAAGAGAAACTAACAAATGGCATTGGGATTTCTTACAGCTGCCTTTGCTTGTGTTGGGCGTCCTGGCTAGCAGCGGCTATGCAGCGCCAGTTACTGAAGAGAAGGAATTTGTGCCCATTCTAAAGTCGGAGATTTTCAAGCACGAGGATGGCTCCTATCAGCATGAGTACGAGTCGGCCGATGGCACCTCGCGTCAGGAGGAGGCAAGCGTTCAGAATGCCGGCACCGATAATGAAGCACTGGAGGTTAAGGGCTCCTACAGGTATATCAATGATCAGGGCGATACTGTTGAGGTGCATTATACGGCTGGAGTGAATGGTTTCGTGCCCACTGGCAGCATCATCAATCCCGATATCACAGCCGTTGCCCAGGCAGCCAAGGATTTGCCCAACTTCGATGAGAGCGCGGAATACAAGACAAAAGTTCATCAATAATCAATTCTCATAAGTATATGTAGTTATGTAATTATGAAGAGTGAGCGTGAAACGAATAAAGGAAAAGTATAAAGAAATCACTAAACGCAAAACAATCATAAATATTAGCATAGCCTAAAAGATAATTTCCTCACAATTTTGCATATCTTCGATTATCTCCGCATCACTCTTTCTTTCTCTCTTTTGTGGTATTCAAGCCCGCGGGTTTTGGACTCCAGACAGTTTTGAAATTCCCGCCTGGCAAAGACCTTGAAAAAGCACAAAACTTGGCACACTCGCAAGCGCAGTCAATATTTATAATCCCGCCTAACCCACTTATCAAAAAGTAATGAACAGCGTACAGTGTTGCCTGGCATTGTGGAACAAAATGATTATTCAACCTGAAAATGAATCAATAAATGAGTTTTACTTGTCATTGATTATTAATATTTGAAATTTTTTGTGTCTATTTGTGATTTATTTCTAAAATATTTCATTACTTTGAGCAGCAATTATAAAAAGGATAGCAAAGTGTCTCGTAGCTTAAATGAACTTTATAAATCTCTAAACAAGCAGCACGAAAATCAATCAGCAATTAATTTGATTTATTACTGTGATTTATCATAAAGTAAAGTTAGAAGCATTAAATATGATTTTTTTTTTGTATTTATTTTTGCAAATAAAATCGGCGTGAATAAATAATTAAGGCATGAGAATTTAATTATGATCTTTAATCATTTAGATTTGTTTTATTACACAAAAAACTGTCAAAGTTTAAAAGAAAAAAAGTTAAGAATATTTTTTTTTGTTACAAGTTTTTGTATTTTACACAAGAGCTTGTAAATGTTTAACAAAAACATTTTAAAATAAAATCTCAGAAAATCAAAAAAAAAACAATCATATTTGGCGTTAAAAGTAACTTGATTTTATTTTAGTCCAACTTAAACGACAAAAAATCTACAGATTGCTTAAGACTCATAAATACCTAAGCCGGAAAATGATTAATTGCTTTTAACTATTAACTTTTGGTGTTACTGCCCATCAGCATTCAAGCATAATCAAAATAACAAATGGCTTAAATAATTATGCAAATCTTCGGGATAAAAACAAAACACATTTTGAGATCCACGAGCTTTTAATCTGTCAATTAAGTGTGTAAAATTTATAAAAGAATTTTTTTTATTGCTGAAAGTTCTAAGCTGTTGAATTACCAAAAGATTGTATAAGCCTCAATAAAGCGAGACCGATATATTTTGGAGTTCTCATATTGTTTATGACATCATTAGTTGCCAACCAGCATAAATCGTGATCTTTATCATGAGCTATAAATAGCTGCGATAAGTAAACCTTTGGGAAAAGTGCAAAAGATACAAAACTTGTTTTTTTCTGTTTCAGATTTATTGCTTATCAGTTGATTTAGATCGCGAACATTATAAATAATACTTAAGTTTAGTTAAACACTAGAAATTTCGTTGAATGAAATCTTTATGCGGTCTTTGACTCGACTTTGTCGCTCTTCTCCACCTTCTCGACGGGTTCCTGCTCCAGCACCACTTGCACGGGCACCACTTTAGGTTCAGCGGTTTTGGGTTCTGATTTCTTAAGTTCTGCTACTGGTTTCTCTTCCTTCACTGGCTTCTCCTCCTCAACTGGCTTCTCCTCCTTCTTCTCCTCCTCAACTGGCTTCTTCTCCTCAACTGGCTTCTCCTCCTCAACTAGCTTCTCCTCCTTCTTCTCCTCCTTCTTTTCCTCCTTCTTCTCCTCCTTCTTCTCCTCCTTCTTTTCCTCGACCTTCTCTTCCACCTTCTTTTCCTCCTTCTTCTCCTCGACCTTCTCTTCCTTAGTTTCCTCCTTCTTTTCCTCTGACTGAGAGCGAGCACGACGCTTACTTAAACGCTCTTCACGCTCCTGCTCCTCGGTGTTGTTGGGCAGACTGGCTGCTGCCTTGGCCAGAGCGGTAATCTCGCCAAGAATATGAGTTCCATAGGGCACAAAACCATTCTTGCCGGCTGTATAATGAACCTCAACCAGCTGACCATCGGCATCGATATAGCGATAGGAGCCAGTTACCTCGAGGGCTTCATCCTCAGTGCCAGCATCCCGGACAACGGCGGTCTCCTCGCGGAATGACTTATCGCCGCCCTCATACGAGAAATTGAACGATCCGTCGGGATGCTTTTGAGTTTCGTAACTGAGCAGCGGGATAACTTCACGCTTCTCGGTGGTTGTATCCAAGCGACCAATAGTCGCACCACTGACACCGCTGGCCACCACAAACAAACAGACTATTAGCTTGAACATATCGCGTCTTGGGTTAACTTTCGACTTGACTTGAAGTCCCAAATTGCGTTGCTTTTATATATGGCGCAACAAACCAGCCAAAAATTAGCATCCATTACGTTATTTATAAAAGAAGAGAAACACAAAACACATAAAAAGAAAAAATGAAAAAAAAACCCTAAAGAAATTCTAAAGAAACGATGGCAAAATGTATTTCAATAAAACACTCACAGCACAACATTTGCATAACTATTCAATGAATCAATGAATCAATGAATCAGCAAGTGGAAAAACATACGCTTAAAAGACAACGACACAATATTTTAATTACGGTTGGTGTTTTTTTTTTTGATTTTTTTTATTGATTTCATTTTAAGATCTAAGAATAGGCAAATATTTAATTAGATGCTAAATATGTGAGTGAGATTTTAACAAACATTTTTAGTGGTAAAAACAAATATTTTCATAATTGAAATACTTAATATAAAATACAATTTTAACTTATTATTTATTTTATTTAGGCATTTATTTCTTTCGTATATCTCATATACATTTTTTTGTTAAATATTTGTTATTATATTTTTGTCCGTATTTATTTGTTTTATTTTATTTATTTGTTCTGGTTTAGGCAGGCCTCAAGACTTACTTAATAGCGTGAATCAATTGCGCCAAAAATATGTAAATTATTTATATATCTACACGTCACAAACTCGTTTAAGTCGGACGCAATATAAATCCCCCCCCAAAAAAAAAACAACAACAAAACGAATATTCGCCGAATATTAATTTGTCAGAGCGATGGAGTCGTAAAACAATCTCTTGGAAATGCTGCACACACAATTAGCATACAGAAAAGATGGCTCTGATGGTTTATAGACTCATTGCATTGTGTTTCGACTGGGTCTAAGAACAAAGCTGCATAAATTAAGATACACTTTAAGCTCACTTAAGTTTGCGCCGATTGAATCTGCAAGCAAACAGATGCATAACATTCGCAAACACCACACGCGATTCATTCATTCATCATTGTGAATGAGCCAAACAAACAAAACCAAAATAAGTAATAATGACGGAAGACGCAGCCGAAGTGAGAAACTGATCCACTGAACCACTGAGCCACACTGAGCACACGGGAATTTTACTTATTTGGCGTTAGAGGGCAATAAGCATAAATGAGAAATACTAGTACGAGTGTGAAACATGATTGCAAATACTTACTACAGCACTTATGAGCAGCTGCCAGTTGAATAATATTTGTATGTCAAATGTGAACGAGAAGTAATGTGCATTTTTAGAGTCTTCGAATACTCTATTTTTTGTAGGCAAAGTCATTTAGATAAATGTCATTTAATTGAATTTAATTAAGCTTTGTTATTTTTCTATATATTCTTAGTTAATGACCAGCTTAATAATATGCTCAATCTATTTGGGATAAGTTAAGAGAAAAAACTTTTTTTTTCAAATAAAAATTTATGATTTAGTTATTTTGTAAGTCAGGTAAAAAAATCTTTAGCTGATAATAAAAATAAGTATGAAGGCTCTAGTCGAGAAATCCCGACTAGACGATACCCTGAACCCCATACATAAGTGTGTGTGTATGCGTATACTTAATTTCAATGCTCCATATTTCCGGTGTTTTTCAACCGATTTAAAAAAAAATTTTACAGATTGTCATTATTTCGTCTAATATTTCAAACGCTATATCAAAGTTTTCTAAATTCAAGATTTTGTTGTTATCTGTCACATGTTTATATCGGAAACGGTGAAAGTTATCGAAAATCTAAGACAAACTTGTACTGCCTAGGGACTAGACGAGCTTATGTTCCAAATCTGGAGTCTCTAGTTCTTATAGTCTCTGAGATCAACGCGTTCAGTACATACAGACGCAAATGGACGGACGGAGAGACGGACACGGCTATATCGACTCGGCTGTTGATGCTGATCAAGACCCATACTTTATGGGGTCGGAGATGCTTCCTGTTACATACTTTTGCACAAAACCATTATACCCATTTTCAATGGGTTCAGGGTATAATAAATTGTTTAGTTTTCAAATTAGCTTATGAACACATGTGTCGAATGCAGATACAGCTTTTATGCTTGGTAAAGTTTTCAAAGATGTAATAATTCATTTAAAAGCAAAGTCCAAAATTCTTTGCTTAGCTACAAGTTAAGTGGCAAAATGATGATACCTTTGTGCAGTGTAAGCAAATGCACTTAAGCAAAGCAAAAAAAAAAAAAGATGCGGTCGATGGAGACGAAGGCCAGCACACGAAACGCGGGCAAATCGCAAACGCGACTTTTCTGGCCCAACTAACACACAGAAGGAAACCAAAAATCGCACAGCAAGCAAAATGCAATGAAAAATTGAACAACAACAAAAGGGTGGCACGGCTAAAGAGTTGAAGCTAGAGCTAGAGAGCTGGACGCAGAGGTGGGACAGGGTAGGGCAGGGGTGGAGTCAGAGGTGGAGCTGCAACTGATGCTGTTTGGCTGTAACTTACAACTAGAGAAGGCGTCTTCGTTGCTGTTGTAGTTGTTGTTGTTGTTGTTGCAGGCGCGTTAATCTCGCGCGATGTTCATCATGGCATGTTCGTGATCAGAGCGCACTCTAATGTTGTTGTAGTGGTTGTTGTTGCTTTCGTTGTTGTTGTTGTTGTCGTCTTAGTTGCGGCTATTGCTGCAATTTTTATGAATTGCAACTGACATTTCCTACACGCTGTGGCAGCAGCCGAGACTCTGTAAAAGTTTAAAGTTTAAAGCCGAAAATTGCAATTTTCTGTTAAGCGCCGGCCGGCTTAACAAAAACCACAAAATGTAAAGCGACAAGCAACGCCTGTTCCCCCTCAGTCATCCGTAGCCCCTCAGTCATCCTTTCTGTGCATATCATTTGGTTCACCTTTTGCAGTGGGAACTGGTGCAAATGGTGGGAGTGGCATGCCACCTATTGGCTGTCTCTGGTCAGCGCAAATTGGCCACAAAACCGCTGCCAAAGCGTTTCAAATGTCTAAATTGTAATTTTGCGTTGTCTTCGTTTTGAACAGCAGCTGCAGATGAAACAATGGCACATCAAATATCGAATATATTGATGCTACATCTGGCAATTGTTTTTGGGATCTTGGTTTTTAGTTCACCAAGCAAGTGGGCAAACATTTTGTTTTTTTTGTTTTTTTTTGTTAAATACTTGTTGCAAACAAATGTGGCAATGCCCGCCCCGCGGCTCGCTTGCATTTGCAAATGTCAATAAAATATGCATTTCAAACAAATGGAAAAATATTTTAATGGCCAATTCATCAATTCTATGCCACAATTGCAACATCTTTTCAGCTGTCCGTGCATTAATCTTTTAATTAATATTTGCATTAACAAACTATTGCATAGTGCGGCACAAACAGCGGGCCAGAGAGAGAATTCAAAATAAAAATAATAAAGAAAAACCGCAGCAAACGCCAGCGTGGGCTAATCAAAAATGAACTTCGCATTGCTAGTTCACATAAATTAATGACTAGACAAGCTGGCGTGCCTCACACACACATCAAATCTGTTGGCTTAACAGATAATACACATGCACTTACACACACACACACAAACACACACACACACACACACACACACACACACACACACACACACACACACACACACACACACATACATACACACATTCATTTAGCTACACATGGCGTATGCGCAACGCCCATTTTTGCATTTGAAATGAAACACGTTGCGCATACGCCGCGTGGTACAGGTAGTGGCAGCCTCTTCCGATTCTATTGCCACTGTTGCTGCTGCTTGTCAGGTTTTGTACAAACATTACTGCAGCTTCTACTTCTACTTCTGCATCGTCTTCGTCTTCGTCTTCTTCTTCTTCATGGAAATCTGATTATTGCTGCGCTGCTCTCATTGCGGATGCTGTCGCTGCTGTTGCTGCTGCTGTTGCTGCTGCCGCTGCTGCTGCGGCTCAGTGAATGCATTTTTTTTTCGGTATAAAAACGTTGGTGCTGACTGCATTCAAGTCAAAACAGTTTTGACGAGCCTTTCGAGCGCAAACAATACAATAAAACAACGCTCCGATCCACAAACAAGTCGCGAAAAAGTTCGAAGTGAGTTCTAAATGGCTGTGCTGTGAGACATTTTTGTTGTGTAGTGCAAAGGATCAACAATTATAAGGACTTATAACAACACAATTCAAAGCGAAATTACTAAAATTTATATATGATGATGATATTCACATTAAAAGAATGCTTAAAATTGATGTGCTGCAATTGTAGAAGTTCTTAAATGCAATTTTAGGCAGCTTCCTAGATATATTTAAAGAGCAAGGACTCGAGTTTGTATACCAAGCTAATGTATTTGCCAGAGGATTTATGATTTAGTGTCAGCTAAAAAGTTATGTTAAAGCTTTTGATTTTCCTTTACTTAAAAATAACGTGAGGAATTTTTTTTTGAGTTTTGTGTTTTATGATTTATCTTACCTTTATAAAATGTATTTACTTAGATTAATATTGCCTTATAATCCCAATCCTTTATAGGATAACCCAAAGCATAACAAACACCATAATTTTTTCTTGAATGATTTTATTCCATTAAGTTAGCTATTCTGAAATAATCTGCATAGAAGGAATACAAGACGATAAGGTCATAAATAATAATCAGCATCTTTTGCATCCCATAAAAATATTTTTATTGCTCCCAGCCATCGTTAACATATATTGCCACATACTAAGCTAGAAGGTCAATAATTCTTGTTGCCATACAAAGTTGACTTTCGAAATATGCAGCAAAAAGATTATTGCCAATTATTATTATGAAGTATCGCGTACTAATTACATTGATCGCTGCTTGACATTATCAAAAGTCAATGAATCAATGTTTATGTCTCACTTTACCAATCATCTTGCTTTTTATTAACTTTGCTCCTCTTTCGCGATCTCTCTCTCGCTGCTGGCGCCGAACTGAAAGGTCATGCAGTTGCTTAGCTACTCCTACGCTGTCGCCGCCCTAGCGCTGTGCTCCCTCTGCATTGTCACAGCGCAGCCACAGCGCGGTCTGCCTCAACCCCGTGGCAATTCCTTCGATGCGAATGCTGTGATATTGAAGCAGAACTTTGATCTGAACCCGGATGGCTCATATCAGTACGAGTAAGTTGCAGATGTTATATCTTATATTTTTATAAAGAAAAAGTTGTGTCATCTGTTATTGGGATTATTCAAATCTTTAAATCGTCTGTTCTCTTTGCTACATAAACAAAATTTTAAATGTTTGAAAACTTAATTTGCTTTCAGCTACGAGACGAGCAACGGCATTCGCGCCGATGAGGCTGGTTACCTCAAGAATCCGGGTTCACAGTCTGAGGCTCAGGTAAGTTTTCGTTTACAGTTGCCCAACCTTTAGCGGGATTGCAGAAGCTAACAAAATAGTGTAGCATACTTTGGGGTGCGTGTAGTTAATTCATTAACCACAATTTTCAGGTTATGCAAGGCTCTTACTCTTACACCGGACCCGACGGCGTACTCTACACAATTACCTATATTGCCGATGAGAATGGTTTCCGTGCCGAGGGTGCCCATATTCCCACACCCCCACCCGTTAGCCCCGTTGCCGGTGGACCCCGCAGATTCTTTAAATAATTGATATGACCGTGCTTATTTGGATTTAATTTGTATGATAGCATCCAGGATGAAGAATAGCAGCAGCAGCTCAGTTGGTTATCATCAACAAATTTCACAGACCTCTTATGGTTTTATCACTGCACACACACATATACACTCTCACCTGCCCAATATCACATCCCACTGTGTATACCTATGCATTTGCCGCGTTTTCCAGCTTTCCACTTTTCCAATTCAATCTTCACATCTAAGTATCTAGCGCCTAACAAATTGTGTAAAATATGTTTTGTACATTATGTAAGTTTGATTGTTAAATGTCGTACGATAACGCAAGCTATGCAATAAAACAAATATTGCTCGAAATATTAACGCTGATGATTTCAATATTTAATGTTTTATTGGTGTGAAAACATTGAACTTCCATATATATTTCAATCTAAGCGGGTTTTCATAGCATACTTTCAGGCAGCCTAAGAAATTGCTCAGGAAATTGAGTTAAGCAGAGTAAAATATGACATGGCTGTGCGAACAATCTTAATTAAAGCGAGAAAACAAAGTTGTTGAATCGTATATCTGAATAATGCGGTAGAAATGCTTACCGAAAGAAATACCTCCATATTGGCCTCAAAGAAAATTCCATCAATGCAACTGCCGCGTTGTGCACGCATCATTGAAAACTGCAGAGAACGACCAATACGTGGACTCCTTCGAATTGCATCGTACCAATGAGTTTCGTAGATAGCTATGGCAAACTCTCTGCTCTCCGTTTTAAGGTACTCGCCACAAGAACAATATAAATATAGTTGTATCATTACGGAGATTGTGAAGAACACATAGAAAGGCATCTGTGGCTTGTCAATTTTATCCGATATGGAGTAGCTGAGCACGCACAGATGCAGTGAACCCACCACCAGCTGTGTGCAGATAAGCAAACGAAAGAAACGATTCACAACATCACTAACAGCCAGGCTCCTCCTGTACAGATCCAAAGTTTGTCCAAGCTCCAACTCAGTTGAACACAATTGCATCTTATGCTGTGCAATCTTGAAAAGTGCGACGAGATTATAAACGAGCGATACATAAAGTGTATCGACACAGATTGTTGAAAGTACGATGGCAAAAGTGCTATAGGATATAAATGCATAGGAAAGCAATCCGAACTGCAACTTTTGATTGTCCCAGGGAAAACTGCAATAAGAAAATTACTTAAAATTATAAATGAAAATCTTTTTGATTGAATGACTAGACTAAATAATGACAATCTGTGATTTGATTTATTGAAATCGGTTAAGAAACCCCGGAGATATGGAAAATTGAAGTTAAGAAAGTACTCTCACACATACTTGCAAGCAATGACTGTACGCATAAAGTATAGGGTTCAGGGTATCTAGTCTAGTCGGGATTTCTCGACTAGAGCCTTGTTACTTGTTTTTGAATGCAGTTAAACTTACGTGCATGGAAAGATGCTCAAATCAAGAAGAACTTCCCCAGTTAGACAGTAGGTAAGCAACACGCCTACACTGGGCATTAAGCAATTCAAAACGCCGGCAACAAGAAAGCAATTCTTGTAGATTCCACTTATACGCTGCTCCTGCCGATTCTCCTGTTCAATAATCGCAGCAGGCGCCTTCGATTTGCACTCTTCAAATGTTCACTTTTAAGAGACAAAGAGAGAGATATTTCCAGAAGATTACACGCTTACCCCTTTCCAGCAACTGACGCAATTCAACAATCAACTGTCGCAAGTCCTTGCGCATATAAATCATGGTGCCACACTTAATCATAGCCAATTGTTCAATAAGAATTGAGGCTAGAGCTTCGGCCAACTTTCCCACATGATCTAGACTCTGTATGGCACAGCAAATTACCGTCCCATAGACAATGACTATGGAGAGCAAGCTAACGATGGTTCTCCAAGGATAGGGCCAAACGTGTCGTTGAGTCATTAATATATTAAATCCAAGTACCCGAAAGTACACATTCTGCAGTTTGAGAAAATCACCCGTTAATGTCTGCATTCTACAATTGCAAGTGAAATTGTGCATGGAAGTCCTTTCAGGGCATGACTTATATACGAATGCTTCAGTTAAAAATCGATTTTCCTATCTAAACGTGGCGATTTGCGTTAGTTTTTTACGCAGTGTAAAGATAATCTTTAAATAATTGGCATGTAATTATATAATTGAATCGATTTAGCTCATTAAATGTATATGAATAAATTGGGATACGTGCTAAAAGCTGCAAATTAAAGGGTTCAAGGATAACTAAAGTAATTATTAAATTCGAAACCATAAATGGAACTCTGGAAAGTTTCTTGTTCAGTTTAGAAACTGTTTGTCAAGCCAAGTGCAAGTAACAAAAATTTGAAAAAATCTCAAAAATCTGAATTAAAACGAGAATTAATTGCAATGCAATTATATTTATTTGCTAAGCTTAAGTGCAGATAATTAAATGCTTAAAATATTATTATACAAAAAATATGTGAGTAGCTGAAACTTGTTCAAATGTACTGAAAAAAACACAAGATTTTTTTATTCTTTTTGAAAATGTTCTTTATTTACACACAGAAAACAAACAATAAATTGTATGGCGACAAGTGGTAAAGGTTGTGTTGATTGTTGTTAAGTGTTGACTGTAGAAGCTTTTGCTCAGCTTAGCAGAGTTTAACGTCCCCAGCCGCCGCCCCATCCACCGCCACCCCATCCACCGCCACCGCCACCCCATCCACCGCCACCCCAACCACCGCCACCCCATCCACCGTGATGATGATGACGCCAGCCGCCGCCCCATCCACCACCCCATCCACCTCTACCATAGCCCCATTGACGAGCATTGCGGTCGCCATAATTCTCATGATTTGCGCCTTGGTCGGCTACATCCAACAGGCCAACCTCGCCGCCATCCTTGCCGAGGTCTTCCAATGGCTGGGCCTGGCTATAAGCGAGGCAGAGCACGCCAAAGAGCGCCAAAATTGTTAGACGCATGTTAATGAGGAAGAATTTCCAGTTCCTTTCGGATTCACTTGTTGAGTTCTGCTCGAAGCTTTCTGTTTAACTGATGCTTGAGTCCCCAAACGACGGGCCTTTTATTTGAGTTTAAGTCGTCACAAAACCAAATCATGTGCTCAAATGATGAGTTGTCGTTCCTGTTCTCGCACGCATCTCCTAATTTCAAGTGCAAGATAAATCTGCTGATGTAGATTAAAAGGGGCTTTTTGGTCGGGTTTTGTCATAATTATTGTTGTTCCAGTCAGGTATTTGTTGCCTTCTCAATATACTAGATAGTATTTGTGTATTTTATTTTGCATGCGCAACAAGGTTATTGCACCTATTTTGCTGCGAATGCTTAGTCTTGTTATTGCTCATCATCATCTCAAAAGTTGCTGCTCATCTGAAAAGTTGCTGCTCATCTCAAAAGTTGCTCCTTCCAGATGTGTGCCACAACTTAAGTGCTTAACTGGATCACATTAAATGTCAAATTTATTGCAGCTGCTAACTCAACTAATTAGCAGCGTATTAGAAAGAAAAAAACATATTAAATAATAATACATAATATTTATTTAATAACCTATACTTTATTGTTATATTATTCAATTGCAAGCAAAAATTATAATACATAGTATACAAATAATTGTGTTTTCAGCATTCGTCAATTTATTTTTATTTATTTAATCAATAATGCCTAAAATTATGCAACGTTTTCAAGCGTATTGAATGAGAATATTAGATTAGAATTCTTTAGTTCTTATTCTAACAAGATGGCAACCTCCAAGCTTAATTTTTGCTTTTCAAATCAACGTTAATATATTAAAAAGTGCGAATACTAGAATTTTTATCCACATTATTATTCTGATTAAAAATAAAAACAACTTCCCAACTCTTATACAAAATTATTAAGTAAAATATACAAATTTTTGTTTAAAAAATACTTTTAGTGCTGTTTAAAAATATACTTTAAGCTCTGGTATATTGCAATTTATAATTCTGATTGCGTTCCATGAGCTTAAGTAAAGACCAAATCAAAGACAAACTTTAAGTATTTTTATAAACTTTTTTATTTTAGTTTCTTTTTACGACTTTTACAATCGCATTCAAAGAATTGTGCTTCACAAGCAGCAAACTCTTAGGTACAAGGATATTTGCGGAATGTTAAGATAAAATATCATGGAATAAATAGTTTTTGGAAATGTTCTTTATTAACAAGTTCAAAATTAATAAAAACTTAAACGTGTCTTGAAGCTCTCAAGCGTTGGCATTGGATGATGTGTGTAGTGGTTTTGTTAATCTTGTCAAGGGAATTATCGTCCCCATCCACCATGACGGCCACCCCATCCACCGCGTCCACCTCCCCAGCCGCCTCCATAGCCGCGTCCACCTCCCCAGCCGCCGCCGCGTCCACCTCCCCAACCGCCTCCATAGCCGCGTCCACCTCCCCAGCCGCCGCCGCGTCCACCTCCCCAGCCGCCGCCGCCGCGTCCTCCATAGCCCCATTGCCGGACCTCACGATCGCCTTCGTTGGCATGATTTGCTCCATTATCGGCTACGTCCAGCAGGCCAAGTACAATCGGATTGTACTTAGCGTTGTTACCATCCGTATCCAGGGCATAGCTGCAGGCGAGGCACATCACGCCAATAAGCGCCAAAAGTGTTAAACGCATCATTAAGTTTGTTTGATTGATTCCTTGAATTGTACTGTGTGAAGCTGTCTTGCTTTCTAACTGATGCATTCAGTGGCAGTGCAGGGGCTATTTATTTGCTAGCCAATGCCTGGAAATATCCGGATGAGTTGTCGGGCCTGTTCTCAAACGCATCACCAAAATTTTTAAGTGCTTCTAGACATACGCAATACTTAAACAAAACAAATCACAACAAAACACATACAAAGATTTAAAGGGGCTTTTTTCTCTCACTCGCTGTTAATTCGGTTATTGTTACTTTCACAGTCGAAATGCATATACTATGTATATTTGTTAATTTATTTATCGCCACAAAATTATTGCACCAGTTATTGTTGATATTTTAATTTTTAATCAGCTCCCAATTTGCAGGCTAAAAATCGGCAATGTCAATCTCTCTCGACGTAATGTGGAACACAATATAATTAAATAATTTGACAAATATGCTAATGTGCTTAATTAATTATATCTGCGCAGCATCTGTACAAACCATCTGTAACCAGTCGGTCTATAAACAAGCTTAGTTAATTAGGCGTGGGGAAAAAACGTTTAGAAATAAAGAGTATTTGGCATAGACATACTAAAATATGCATACGTATATATGCATATGTAAGTATTCTTAAACAACTAAGAAGGCTCTAGTCGAGAAATTCCGACTAAACCTACTAAACCTATACTTTACGCGTACAGCCAGTGCTTGTCGTATGTGTGAGTGTGTGTGACTTAACTTCAATGTTCCATATCTCCGGTGTTTCTTGACCGATTTCAACAAAAATTTCGCAGATTGTCATTATTTCGTCCAATGTTTTAAACGTCATCTAAAAGTTTTCCAAATCCAAGATTTTGTTGTTATTGATCACATGTGTATATCGGAAACCGGAAGAGTTATCGAAAATTTGAACTACCTTGTACTGCCTAGGGAATTAGGCGTGCTCTTGTTTCAAATCTGGTATCTCTAGCTCTTATAGTCTCTGAGATCGACGCGTTCATAAATACGGACAGACGGACACGCGGACGGACAGACGGATATGACTATATCGATTGGGCTGTTGATGCTGATCAAGAATATATATACTTTATGGGGTCGGAGATGCTTCCTTCTGCCTGTTACATACTTTTGCACAAATCCATTATACCCTTTTTACCCATTTTCAATGGGTTAAGGGTATAAAAAGAACACTATAATCTGCGAGTCATTCTGAGTCGTGTATGACAAATGTATGTCTTATTGAGAAATGCATATATTCACACTTAAAAATATTAACACGTACGAAAATATGTCAAAATAGTAAATTACCCCTTTTGTTGTTGATATTTCAAATGTCTACAAGCTTAATGTGTTGAATCAATAATATCTGCTTCAAAGCAGAAAGTAATCTTGAAAAAAAAACAAAACAAATATCTCAATATAAACATGAAGTCGTGCGCGATTCCTTATACATATTGACTGGTGAATTATGCAAAAAACAACTTTAAGTGACCTATGTGAACTTAGTTTAGTGACAAACTTTTTGAGTTTTTGTTGTGGCAGTAGATTTGAGAGTATGATTACTAAAACTTAATAACTTAATAATGAATCATCTGGCATTAAAGCGGAGCGTGGAACGTAAATAAAAATTGAAATAAAAGTAGATTTTTTAACAGTTTTTTTATTAATATTTTGTTTACTATTTTTTAAGCTTATTAAAACATGATAATAACATTTTTTTAATACATTTTTGTAATTACAATTTGTATGTATTTTTGATATTTTTTATTAATATTTTCTATCATAGAAAAGGCTTTGCATTTAGCGTCCATATCCCCATCCACGACGTCCGTAACCACCACGACGGTAGCCACCACCGTAACCACCACCGTAGCCGTAACGGAAGCCAAAGCCACCACCATATCCAAAGCCACCACCGTATCCACCACGACGTCCATATCCACCACCACAGCAGAAGGCACGTTCCTCCCGCGCACCCTTATTGCCATGGGCTTCGCCCTGATCGGCCAGACTGAGCAGTTGTACTAATGCACCATCCTCAACACTATCCTGTAGATTTTCCTGCACATTATCATCCAATGGCAGCGCAGATCTTAATCCAAAGCAAAAAGCACAAACAAGTAGTGCAAAAGCGAAGCGCATTATTTATCTGTGAGCTTCTTTGATGGTCAAAGTGAATTTTACGACTGGTTCTGACAATAAAAATTCCTGAGGCTTTTATGGAAGACTCAGCGAAATTGTTTTGTTATTTCGTAGAAAAAGTACAATTCACTTGACTGGGACATTAATTATTCTCGTCTGTAGATTCAGATGGGAACAGAATGCCTTATCATCTGCTAACTATTTTACTTTGTTTATTTGCTTAAGGGATGCACAAATAAAAATTCCCATCGTAATTTATAGAATGTGACCCTTTGTGTTATATTCATTAGACTGTCGATTGGCAGCACTGGTGAAATAAACGAACAGTAAGTTAACAGAACCGTTTTATCCAGAGAGAATGTAATGGATAGAGAGGTAACAAGAATACCCCTCCACTGTTAAAAAAAAATCGTAGACGTACGGTTAAGCTCGTCTCCCCCTTCTTCTTTGTGCTCGTTTATCGCTTGTTTGCTTATACTACTGGGCCCGCGGCCATATTTGATTTAATTTTTGTTTTGATTGCTCATGTTTCCTCAATTACATTCTCTCTGAATGTTACCCAACTGTTAAGCTAAGTTAATTTTGTTACTAAGGCTATAGAGCTACGAACGACCAAACAAAGTATGCAAACATGCAACACGCAACAGAATTTCTTAACCGCACCAATCGTCGCAATCGTAACACCCAAATCGAATACAAAGTGCAACAGCGACTCCTTGAATATGCCCAGGATTTGAAGCAGCGACGTTGCCAGTTGGCTCAACAGTTGCACCAAGAGGCAAGGCAACTCGACGAGGAGATGACGGAATTGCTGCAAGCTCAAGTGGATGCCGCTCAAAACCAGCGCATCGAATGGATTCAAATGTCGCTGATGAATAGCGAGCAGGCGGAACAAGATCTAATCAAGCTAAAAAAGCTGCAGCGTGAGATGTAAGCTAAAACTTGAAGTGCATTAATTCAAATAATTTCAAACCTTGTGTTTCAGTGAAAATTCGCAGGAACATCGTCATTCGGAAACGAAACAAATCCTTTTGGATACCAAACGGGCGCAATTGTATCAAATTGAGGAGAGAAAGTTGCAGCGTCGCTGGAAAATGGAAAATGAAAAATAAAAAATAGAAATACATAATGTCATTGATAATAATCAGTGTCATTACGTTAACATATTTACAATCATTAGTATAATTCATATACATATATTGACATAATTTTCTAAAGATAGACTATAGTTGTGTTTTTTTGGAAATAAATATATAACCCTGAAGATCGAAAATATTTGTTTTGAATACATTAAAATCGCTTATTTCGGATTCAACGTTTGTGTTTACGTTTTCAAGATTGTTGACCCAAAAAAATTAATAGAATGGTGTTTTTTAGTTATAAAATACAAAGGCATTTGTTTTCAATAGATGAATACCCATTAATACCATTATTTAAACAAAAACAAAAATTGCTGATTTGCATATTTTGGGCGAAAAATAATGTTGACACATCAATGTGAACAGTTAGATATTGGATTACTGCGGCTTAAGTCAACTAGAATCGAACCGGTTTTTTAAACCAGATAATAAACAAGAGATGTGTTTCTTAAATGTCATAAATAATCTGTGTGTGTGCAAGTGTTAATTGTTTAATTTAAATGAATATGCAGTTAGTGTATCTGTTGATTGTAATGAGCTTGCATTTATATCTTGATATAGTTGTTAATCGCTCGCTTAGTGTATGGAGTGTCAATTAGCACGAATACGTCGAGTCGAATACTTTGGTGAAGTGTCAAGATGAGCACAATTACTCATTGAATCATTAACGGTTGGGTATTGTTATGAATTTAGCACTGAAAGAACTTATAAGAATAACCAGTTTTAATAGAATTTTGTTTGAATCATTTAGTTTAGAAAGTGAAAACATTTTATTGTACAATTTTAAGTGATAATATTTTGAGCGGTTTATTATTTCATTCTCCACATTAAAATTATAATAATAGTCTCAAATATAACCACTTCATATGATATGAATATATCCTTAGCTTCACCACCAATAATTATAGCGCCAAGGACCATAGTAACTGTAGCTATAACTGGGATAATAGTTATAGTATCGAGGATATCCCCAATAGCCGCCCCACAGAAAGCGAGCCTTTCGTGATCCTTGCTCTTCATGCAGACTGCCCACATCGGCGACATCTGATAAACTGGCCATGGCATCACCATTAGAATCCTCATTGGACACTTGATCCCGTAGAGCTGGCAGCTGCTCCTGCTGTAACTGATCCGTTTGACCAGTTGGCCATGCCCAGGCCAAACTGAGACACGTTGCAAGTGCGAGCAAAACACCGAGATTCATTCTGATCGTGATGTGAACTAAGAACTGAACTTCCAACTGTTAGCCAGCTACCGGCTTTTATAGGTCTTGTGGATCTTTCACTTTGCATTTTCAATTAGAATTATTAGCACCAAAGGTATTTCGCAACTAATGCTTATTACCAATTATATTGTTGACTAAGCTAGATGGAGAGTGCAATGCAAACAAATGCGGTTTACCTCTAACACTCAGCTTGAAACACAAACTTGAAGTTAATCATTGGTTTTTAATATTTTTTAATCTTGCTTTAAGTATATTTTTAATAATTATTTATGAAAGTGTATCAGTGCGATGTGGTTGCAAATAAAGTGTCATAAACCGAAGAACTATAATCCTAGACTGCTTATAGAGTAAGTCTCTGAATAAACAATCAAAAAAATGTATATCCTAGCGATCGTTAAAAAGTTCACTTTATGTCATTAAAAGTAAGTGCATACTTTTAGGCAGATATATAAAACTAGTATCAAAGATATAGAGTAGATGTTGATAGATGTGTCTTAATTAAATACCAATAGTTGATATAAACAAAAAACAGTTCAAAAACAATTGTAAAGTCGGATATAGAAGAAAGACAATTAATCAACTTTATTCACAAAATATGAAAGAATTGTTGGTTAAACAAATTGGTTATACAATTATGCGTACATTCAACCCACCATTTACAAAGGATTTTTGTATAGTCATTACCAAACAAAAATAAGACTCGAAATAAATGGCCAAAAGTAAACAACTTAAACAATTAGCGCATTATTGTTAACACAAAGGAAATGTACACTCAGAAGCAAATAAACCCAAACACTTTGTTGCAACTGAATAGCATTTAATAATAACAATTTAATAACCAAAAATTTGATTTTTTACATTTTTTTTTAAACAACTAAATGAGTAATAATATTAGTTTAACAGCACTTAGTTTAAATAAATACTTGTGTTAGTTTTAGTTAGCCCAGCAGGCCCAATAGGCCGCTCAGCGCTTGCGGATTGGCACCACCGGCTGCCGCACCACCACCACCATTGACCAAGGGACGCAAACTGCTACCCAACGCTTGACCCAAAAGTCCTGCCAGCTGAGCTGCCTGCGCTGTGGTCAACTGTGACCCAGGTCCTGCTCCAGCTCCTCCAACACCAGCTCCACCTACGCTAGGTGAGATGCCTGGACTGGGATTGGGTGCAATGGGCGCTGCAGCTCCTCCAAAGTTGTTATAGCTAGGTCTATTGCCATAGTTGTTGTAGTTGGGTCTACTTGCATAGTTATAGTTGGGATATTGCACAGGTCGCTGATAGCCTCCATAGTTGTTGTAGTTGTAGCTGGGCCTATAATAGCCATAGCCTGGATAGCCAAAATAACTTTGCGCCAGACCCGGATAGGCCAGACCCAAGCCGGAATAACCATAGCCATAGTTGGGTCGATAGCCATAGTAGTTGTTATAAGCACCACCGCCTACTCCTCCTCCGCCATAGTACGGATCGGATTGCACACCACCGCCAGCTGCTGCACTGCCTCCACTCACGGCGGCCACTGGCACATCAAATAATCCACCGCCAGTGCCAAATAGCAATGGTGAGAATAAACCCAAAGTTCGACCTTGAGATTGGCTCGTTCTGGGTCGGCTCCGCTGACAATTAGCCAGGCCCAAAAGCAAACTCAACAGGCACAAACGTGCCGGCAAATACATTCCGTTTTAAATCCAAACTTAAGCTAACTCCAACAACCGACAACTAGCAACTAAATTTGCAGCCGGCATACAAGTTTAGTTTTATATGCAAACTTTAAAAACCACGCCTTGATCAGCCCCGAAACTAAACTTAAAAACTGTTCTTGAGCAGATTTCCAAACACCTAATACCATATATGTTTCAACTGGCAGACCTTCGCAGTCCGCTTCTTGTGAATGTCGCATCCAACTTGCACGCACACGCAAAACACAAACGCTACGCAAACCGCTACCAAAACGCTGCCAAGTCGCTACTAAATCGCGTTGTCGCGTCATGAACTGGTTCTGGTTCCATGCTTTCACGCGGTTTCATCCGACTGCCGCTGACATTGACCTTGTGCGCTCAGTAACGTTTTGCCAAATATTGACCAAATCGGTAATAACAAATTATGTTGTTTGTTTGTCACACCGAAGACGGCATACCCTCGACAAACCTATTGAAACCTGGTGAAACGAACTCATATAAAAGAAAATATACTTCTGCTAAGTAAAAGGAATTATAGGAATTATTATTTAACCAAGTTATCGATATTTGCAGTAAATATTTAACAAACATAAAATCTTCCAAGCTACGTTACACAGTTAATACAATATTAAATGTGCCTTCTATCAGGGTTAACCCAAAAACTGTTTCACACCGTTAACTTTGTTTTTTTACTTCCGCAGTTATTTCTTGCGTGTTGTTGATTTTTAATGAAACTTGTTTCATTTTATTCATTATTAGGCAATTCATCGCTTAGAAATTTTTAAATTATATTTGCCTTCAATGGAAATATTTAAGATTGAATAAGTATACATTTGGTATACATTAGATTTATATAAAAGATCTAAATTATTTCATAAGTTAAGTGGTTTTTAGATTATGTAAATGGTTTATCCATCGTATAACTGTTTGAAATAAGTAGCTTGAATGAATACTTACTACATATTGATAATCATGTGATCCGGCCATTATTGTTGCTGGTACTATTTAATGCGTCATATTTTGGGGGAATATTTAAATAATAACCGGTTTCCATCCCATTAATATGACTAACGATTTGTTTTCAATCATTCATCAGACAGCTTTGTCAAATTAACGTCAGAATATTCGTTTATTAATTGCGCATTTGTAATATTTTGCATAATTTAACTATAAAGATGATCTTGCAATTACGCGGAGAAAAAATGTAGAAAAAATTTTAAAGCTAGATCTGAGGTGGAGTTCTTTTATGGTTTATTTAAAAAAAATCCTTTCATGTTTTTGAATTATATATATATATATTCATGTTCATTTAGTTAGCATAGTTTCCGTTAAAAAATTTTTGACCTAGCCCAATAAATACAATATGTAATATTCTTTTTGTAGTTAAATTCATTTTATTTTTCCGCCGAAAAGTATGCAATACTTATAAACTATGCTTAGCTGTATATTTTAAAAAATATTTAGGCTATTGAAATATTTTATTTTGAAATGAATTTTTAAAATCACCAATAAATGAATATAGCTTGTGCACCAGTCATAAAAGATAATAATAAATATTTATTGGGAATATAGTAAAAAGTTAATTACTCATAAAATATGATGAACCGATTTAACCCGAATAAATTTAAGTTAATTTCAATAAATATTCTTTAATTCTCTCATTAAAAACAACACAACCATAAAAACAAAAATTAACAAAATGTGAATTACCAAATACTTACTTATATGTGGGCCAAAACACGTTGGCCTTTATTAGCTTAGAACAAAAATAAGAAACAAAAGAGTCTTGATCTTCTACTGCGCAATTATTCAATCGTATGGAAGAGGTCAGTGAACACAAGTCTCAACAAGTTTGTCTCAATTGTGTTGTAGCAAAAAATCACAGTACTCAAATTGCTGATGCCAAAGCCAACACCTAAAGTATGTGTACGAGAAAAAGCCGAGTAATGTTTTATAAAAAATATCCTATGATATATGGTGAAAAAACTGTGCATATTTTATATCAATTAAAATGTTCTAAAATAAAAACAATAAATATTAACTACTAAAAAATATACAACAGTTTTTTAATATTTAATATGTATTTTTTTACTTCTTAAAAATAAGTAAACATATCCAAATAGATAATCGCATATTTCTTAAGTATTTTCTTTTGTATAGTTTCTGTTTCCCATCAAATACAATCGAATTGCTTGATATATTCTCTACTTTCACAGTGCTAAGTCACCTTTTATTACACATTTTTTAAAGAGCATTAGAAAAGTCCCCCCCCATTATTCTTAAAGTGAAGTGCCTAAGTGTTTTGTTTATGGTGTGAAGCTTTTAATTTGATTTGTCTTGCTTCCAATACAGCAATGTAGGTCTGTGGCTCTAGGCCAACTTGGCAAATGTGTGCTAAAATGTATGCGTGGAGGTGCTATATACACTATAAGCAATTTTCAGATACCTGATTCTAGAGGTGAGAGGCAGTGAAAGGGGTTTCGGCGAAACTAATTGAATGAGTGCCTTAGGGGTCTGGGAATTCCGTGTGCTTGCTTGGCTGCTTACCAATTCGATTAAAAACAAAAAAAAAAAAAAAAACAATAATAATGATAGATGCTGGAGCTAATGATTCGGTTTTGTGATGAAGGATGGCCCGATCACAGAATCACATGGGGCATCCCCGTCATACGGAGACTTTTACTATAAAAGATCTCGCATTCTAATAGACAACAAATAGAATCAATTCGTTACTTAAAGATGAGACAATTTGTGGCATTAGCGCTTACTTTCTGCCTGGCCTTGGCCTATGTCTGTGGTCACCCACTGGAACAGTTGGAGGAGCTGGAGCAGGGACAGCAACTCACGCTGGAGGATGTGGATGCCAGGCCAGTGAATGATGCTGCTGGCAGCCGTGTTGCACGTTTCTTTGGCGGCGGCGGCGGCTGTTGCGGTGGTGGCTATGGACGTCGCGGTGGCTATTACGGCGGCGGTGGTTACCCCGGTGGTGGTTACGGCGGCGGTGGTTACCCCGGTGGTGGCTATGGACGTCGTGGTGGTTTCGGTGGTAGCTCTGCCTCAGCAAGTGCCTCGGCCTCAGCCTCTTCCTATGGCAAATAAAATAAAGTCGAATTCAATGTAAAAATAATAAAAATAGTCAGTTTCAATAAACACAAATAATAAATGGAAGAAGGAAAAACTTAATATCTATTGACTCCATTACAAACTGAGGTAACTGTGAAAAAGTTCATTACCATAAAGTTTCAACTCATTTTAAAACATCTTTACGAGGTTCCGCATAAAGCAAAATATATACAGAATTGATCGTATGTAAGTGGGAAGCCATTAAGGCTAACTAATCGAGCGGCCTTGAAACTTGGTACAGAATCATAGATACTAATCTCCTTCATTCTTCAGTGTGACAAACATGAAAACATATTGTTTGTTTGTTTTGCTTTATAAATAGTAGTAGACTCTAGATCAGCCAAATGAATATATATAAATAAAATAAGTAAATAAATAAAACAGCAAAACAACAATAAAACAAACAAAATACATCGCGGTTTTTGCGCATCGAGATACGCATGCGATTAACCTGACTTGCCTCTCAAAACGCAAATATGTTACTCAAATGTTGACGTAAAATTCACCAAGCTTGTTTTGTTGCTCGAAAACAACATCAGCTTTAATAAACAACAACAACAAATAAATCATTAATCAAAAGAAGCAAAATCGATTTTATTTTTAGCTCAATTTTAACTAATTTGATTTGAGGCCTACAAAATATTCCAATGAATTTCATTCTCTGCTCAAAATATTCCGTTAACAAATGGCAATAAAGCAAAAACAAAAAGAATATACTATATGCAAAGATTAAAGCATATGTATGTTAAGAACGGCACAGAGTATTCGTTAAAGTATTGGATGTGTGAATTATTTAAGAGAGCGTTCGGCTCAGTTTGCATACTTTTGCAACTTTTGCTGATACTCTTGTGAAGTGATTTTATGATTGTCGAGTTGTCGAGTTTAATGACTTGAAATAAAAAAAAAACATTGTTAAATAATTAAGTTGTTCGTTGCAGACTAATAAATTAATCAGGTAAATATTTTTTTGATCTATTTATTTTGGCTAATAAGGTGCAAATTCTTTATTTATGTAATTTATTTTTTTATTTTATACATATTTTAAAATAATTCACACACAATTGATAACAAAAGTATCACAAATATTTAACTTTCGCATTATTGCGAAAGTATTTTTACTTCAAGTTTATTTTAATACACTTTTCATCGCTGATTGAAAAAAAAAAACTAAAAATAAAACCCGATAGCAATCCCATTAATGAAATGTTTCGGTTGCTTTCGAGTTCATATATAATAGTATAATTACAAAGATACACATTTAAGCGGGTTTAACAAAATTTCATCACGATATGTTAAAATATTTTTTTCTTTCGGTAAACTAATTAAAAATGTTGGTTTAAAAAAAAATGTACCTGTTTGATCCCAGCACCGACTGCATAAGAGCATGTAACTCAGTTATATTAAAGCTTATCTGAATCATACATAATTTTCAATTGACACTTTATGAGTAGCTTAAACGGAAATACTCAGCTGTCATTTTGGGAATATGACTCATAAACCAACTTGTACTACAATGACTATAAGTTCACAATAAGGCAATTAAACTTGACAATTAACGCCTATTGTTTTGTGTGCGAATTATGGCTAGACATATTTAAGTATCTCCCAAATGCAAATAAATAGTGTGAGTTATTTAAGGCGTCGCATATGCTTTAAAAACTCCTCGAAGCCTAGTTACAATGTATGTCTAGAATGTTAAGTAAAATTTATTCATGTAATTAGTGTGTGCTAATTTATCAAGATATTTGTCACAGGTCACCAAAAAAAAAGAAGGGAATTATGAAATAATTTCGTTGCTGATGAAAGCGAACTTAATAATATTTCTGAATCATGCGTTAAAATAGTGCAGCGATCACCGCAAGAAAACAAAAACCACAAATTAGGACCTCATTATCGTCAGCTTCGGTTTTGACGTCACAAGAGATGTGCCCCTAAAAAAAATCGTATCTGAGCATTGACGGAAATGTAGCAAGGGGCGCTAAACAGATTGAAAAATGTAAGAAATTAGTGGGCTGCGAGTCAGTCTGATTGTCTGTCCGACTGTCGTTATAATTAGCGCCTAGTGAGAAATGAATGAATGATTTCGTGTATATAAACAGGTTAGAGCTATCGACAATCAAACAGAACCATAAGGAACTTCAAAAGCAGCACATCATCAGCACCAGCAGCAGCAATAAAAATCTTATCAACTGATAAATCAAGGAACAAACTTACAAAATCCAACATGAAGTGCACAATTATCTTTGTCATGATACTGGCCACTTTGGCTTTGTGCCAAGCATTGCCCGTCAACAGCAACAATCCTTATCAGGGCATACATTCGGACATTGATATAAGCGGACAACCTGTGCGACAGAAACGTGAAAGTGATTACTTCATCTGTTATCCCAGCAGCGTTGTCTATAGCTATCACAGCAATCCGAATTCGTTGGATGCAAATCGTCGTTCATCAAATACCGTCAGCTATTATAACTCATTTGACGCGAGAAAGGATCGTGCGGATAGAGAACGTGCTGCATACGATGACTACTTTGGCAGATAAGCAGAGCAGAAATCAGCAGGAATCTAGTGTATATATAAATTTTAATCGACTGCACAGGTCTAGCTCTCTAAGTTGCGTGTACAAAAGGAACACAGTATTAACTATTTTAATTATGCATGTATTAAATTATTAAATATATATATTATAAAAAATATCTGAAAAACATTTTTTTGTTTTTACTTTAAATTTCTTGGCATCGTGTGAAACATTGTTAAACATTGTTAAAGGATTATTTTTCCAAGCTGATGCACTTTTTTATGGATAAGAATCAGAAATATGATAGTTTTTTACTTCTAGGTGGAAATTTCTTTTACGTGATTTTTCCAATGATAAAGTTAGAGTGTTTGCTGAGAAGTGATCCTAGATAAAATTAATCCGATTGCTGTAAGCTGCTTAATATGCAAGAAATTTCGAAAGGTAGCGCATGAGTTCACACAACAAAATCAACATTTTCATCATATTCTGAATGATTTTTTCATATAGAGATTAATTACATGTTTTCTGCCTTTTTAAAAATAATATTTAAATCATCGCAATGAGTTTTAAGAGAAGATGTTTTGATTAAATATATATATTATAATATATTTATTATATATTGTTTAACTTTTAAGGAACATTCATTCATATAAACAGCATAGAAAATAATATTTCTTATTTTTTTTATTATTACACAAAAAAATTTTGTTTATTTGTACCATCATCTTTTTGGTTATTCACAAAACTGTAAACAATATATATATAAAATTCAAAACTAATAAAAAAATATGACTAAGTGAATCATTTTTTATTAACGTACTTATCCTTTCTTAGAAGTCTTCTAAGTTGATTCATTTGAGTCACATTACAAATAAGAAACAATTTTCAAGCCTGACTCACGAACTCGGAAATGAAAGCCAACAAAAATGTGTTGCATACTCTTGGGGATGAACTTCAACAACTAGTTTGTTGCCTAAGTCTTTCGTTTGACAAAGCAACCAACACAATACCGAGCACGTTTTGCATTTCACTTTGCCAATTCACCACAGTGAAATTAATGAAAAACAACAAAAAATTATCTGCCTGACGAAGCGGCAAAAACTGTTGCTGGATCGTCTGAGACATTTAGCACCTTATTTGCGCTTGGCATTAGGCAAAATGTGCGAATTGTTTATAAAGAGATTACAAAACACAGACAGACTGATCTGGCTCTGTTCGCAACGCAGTCATAAAGTCACTTTGGTAACAGTTTATGAGCCAAAAAGAAAACCATTTGGCAGCCAAATAAAGAAAGTTTAGTTTGCCAGCCTCGCATAAAAAGCGACTTCAACGAGCCGGAAGCAAACAGTTGTGCAAAGCAAACCTAAGCAAAATGAAGTCAATCATTGCCCCAAAATCCTTGCTACCAATCTCATTGCTGCTGCTGGCCGTCAGCTCCAGTCAAGCACAGCCGCTCAAGGAACATCAAGAACGGGAACAGCGTCAAATAAAGGGCACCGCAACCGATGCGGATGTTAAGATGAATATGACGCCAGCGATGCAGTTGACGGGCATGACGGGATTGACTGGACCCACGGCAATGTATCCCATGGGCAACATGCAGATGGCACGCTACCCCAACTATCCGAACATGTTAACCGGAGGCTCACCCTTCCTGGGCATGCCGAATATAGTCAACACTTATCCAGCTGATCCCAACATGGGTCTGGGCTTGGGCTTGGGCTTGGGTTTGCCCAACACTGGACTTGGACTGGGCCTCGGCGGCTATCCGGGCGGCGCACCCAACCCTAACTTCATGTACGGCAATCCTCAAGCACTTTATCCCAATGCTCAACTGGGCCAGGGACTTGGTGGACAGCCACCGCTGGACAACTTTGGCGCACTTAACAATATCATTAACTTGGCCAATATGCCTGGCCTGCAAGGAGCACACAACGTTGGAGGAATCTATGGTCAGCCAGGTGGAGCTGTTGGTTTGCCCGGTTTCTTTGGAGCTGGACTCGATAATCCAATGGGCATGCGTAATTATGCACCCGCTTTCTAAACAGCTAGCAAACGCTGCAACATTTTAACTTATTCAAAACTTATTTATTTTATTTATTTAGCTAAATAAATTTCGTATGCATTTTTTAAAAACAAAAACGAAATGATTTTCAGTTAATTTGTATACTTCTTGCCACCCATTGTGGCCCATTGGAACAGATGCTTGCGTTGTTGTTGCTGTTGTTGCAGTTGTTGGTGCTGCAGCTGTTGTTGCTGTAGTTGCTGTTGTTGCAGCTGCTGTTGTTGCTGCCAGTGCTGAGGCTGAGGCGATGCTCTCTTCCCAGACAAAGTGTACGCTCCTTTGCCAACAAATCTCGTCGGAACCGAACCCAAACGCATATTGTAGCCAGGAGGCAGGCGGAGGCGCGTCTGTTGCATCTGCTGCGCCGATATGGTCAGCAGGAGTCCAAGGAACAGCAGTTGCAGCAGCAGCAGATATTTGTGGCACATCTTGTTGCAAAAACTTTGGTGGCAGACTGTGACCAAAACTGCCGACGGCTGCAGCTTTTATGCAACATTTTCTGTGCCACACATTTGATACTCTTGTAATTGGGGTATTCTTGTTTTGTGACTGTGAAAAACACTTCAACGTGCCTTGCTCTTTCAAAAGGGTATCGAATATGTCAGAGTTTTAAAGTTTTGTTTGTCTGATTTAACTTTTACTGTTGAACCCATTTCATTTTATACTAAGTCGATACTTTTACAGCTAAGCATCTGGGAAGTGTATTCTACATTCGTTTTGCTGCGGCTAGTTGTTCTTTTCCAGTTGTTTTTTTCTGGCAACTTGCAACTGCTCAACTCAAATGTGTCAATTGCAGTTATTTTGCGGGCCAACACAAGAAAGTGGGCTAACTGGGACTTTGGATTACTTTGTAGGCTGCCCTGTTGCTGTTAACTGGTTTTACAGCATGCGCATATTTCACAGGCCAACACACACACGCTAATTGTCTAGTCGTTGAGTCGGTGTCAAGTGCAAGGCTAAAATGCAGCAAATTGCACGAGAGTCGAGTATATGGTATTGACCAGGCACTCCATTCAGTCAGGTACTTAAAGGTATCTATGCCAGGCGATTGTCAATTAGCTCTTTGAGTACACATTTCACTTGCAATTACGAAAGTGAAACTCAAGTTAGCCATTGTCTTTTTAGTATTTGCCTGTCCAAGCTGGCCACAAATCATTTGGCACATGCTGTTTTACACGGAACCATTAGTGAGTAAAAATAATCCGTTAGAAAATTCCATCGTCTGAAAGAAAATATTAAGGAACTGTTTTGTTGTAGTTTTACCTGTAAGTAGGGATGGAAACAAAAAGAGGAGTTGCAAAGGAACAAGCTAGAACTCAAGAAATACATATTTATTTTGGGACAATTAAACATTGTAGTTGACTCTATAGTTAAATACATACTAATTTGATTTATTTTATACTTTATAATAATACAAAAAATAATTTCCTTTACATTTGGATTACAATTTATGTTTAATATAATTAAAATTATTAAGCTTGTTGCTATAAAATAAAAATATGAGCAAAATAAAGAAATTGAAGATAATAAAGGTAATAAAAATTCTCAAAAGCAAAAAAAAATAAGTTGAAGTATCAAACAGAACAAGTTTGTTCACTAATATATTTCTGAATTTAATAACATTTTATCTTCTGTTTAAGTTGTTTCACGAAACGCAAAATCAGCAAACACACATGTTGTTGTTGTTGTTGTTGACCTGCGCAACATTTGTACCTAATCCATAGAGAGATCATTCATAAAAATGTGTGTGAGTTTGTGTGTGAGAACAGTCAGGTATCTGTAAAAGTATCCTAAAGATGCTTGAAGTAAACCATGCACGAGGTTTACATATTTACCCAACATTTGGTTGCATTTGCGGAGTAAACGAAAATCCCAAGCGACCCAGGCACGTAGTATAAGAAGCAGTGTGTTGCACTTTGAGTGCAACAGTTTCTAATTACTCGCGACGCAAGTAGGACACACATACAGAGACTGAAACACGAGAGAGATGCGCTGTACACTTGGAATTATAAACACATCAGTGACTTTGAGTTTCTTGCTATTTGTTTTGCTGCTTGTGTTGCAGTGTTGTGAGGCAATGCCCTGGTGGCGCCACAACGATGCCAGCTATGATGCCAGCCTGGATCCGCTTGTCTGGTCGCGTGCATTTGTTCGGGACACAGTACGTCGGCCAAGAATCAGTCAGCAGCCAATGCCGGAGAGGACCACGCCTAGACGCAGCTGGCGACCACATTCCCGAAATAATAACAACAATAATAAATATAAAAAATATGCGCGCAGGCATCGCAATATATTGCTGCTGCGACAAACAAGATTTTAAGCATAGTATCAATTAGCACAATCAACAAAAAGAATTCAACACAAAAACAAATTAGATCGTGCGACGAACTCTGAATGAAAGCGTCATCAAATTCCAAAAATTAGCAACTCCAACTGACGGGGGCAGGAAAATTCTTGAAAACAAGTTCTACCGAATGCAGTTGAAAGCAGTTTCCCAATATATACAATAATTCAATATTAGCACAGTTTCTAATACAGGTTAACTGATTCGTTGGATTACCAAATCTTCTTCAATTGTTAAATTGCTGGAAGGTCAATTGGATTACGTTTCAAGACCAGCTTGGCAACTTATCATGGGTGGTAAACACAACGGCAAACATGATGTAACCCAAACCCCCCAAAATCCACACAGCAGCAACAGTGGCAACAACTAAAAACCCAAACTAACGAGAGTGAGAGAGATGAAGCTTAAGTTTGAGTCGAAGTCAGAAGCCAACCCAACCCAAACCTAAAGCAAACGAACCTAATCCAACTGTAGCTAAAGAGTTAAATGAGGATGAATAACTCGACTACAAAATACTTTAACCTTTACTTAAAAGGGTGTACTCTTTTGAGCTTTTATTTCAAGAGGAAGAAAAAAATATATGAAATAGTAAAATATTAAATAATAATTTATGTGTAAACTAGATTTATTATAATTTAAGCATTAAAATAGTGAAAGTTAAGCTTGTATTAAATATTAAAAATACAATAAAGAATAATAAATATACATAAGGATTTTGTTTTAAGTACTTTTAATATATATCAGTCTTTTGAATGCCTCATTTTGTTTTTTTTTGTGTAAATTTTTTAAGGTGGTAATAAATACACAATTTATATAATCTATATACGGTTTTGGGAGGGAATAATGGTAAAATTATATGTGAAATATATAGAAAAAAATTTTGATTAAACACAACAAATTTTTTATTATTATTTTATTATTATTATTACCAATAACTAAGTAATATTCATACAAACGAAATACAAATACAATTCATTCAAACACACCCACACTATATACCCCATGTCTGAACGCTTGTGAACAGAGTATAATTGGTCACAATTTTCAATGAATGAAAGTACACTTAAGGTGAATGAAATAGCATGTGGAGAGGCACACACAAGTTGTGGACACTCGCAATTAACAACTGAACGCACGAGCCACGCCCATATGCCCAAGAAGAGAAGGTGGACAGCAGAAGAAAAGAGTATGCGTGTCCAGCATACATATATAAGCATGAATCTTTGTCATTTGCCATCAAGTACAAATCAGCAAGCACAACTGACTAAACAGTCTAAGACACTAACAAATATATCGTATAAAAATGAAGTTCCTCGCACTTTGCCTTTTCGTTGTTGTTAGCTGCGTGGTCAGCAGCAGTTGGTCAGCGCCTGTGGAGCTGGAAACGGAGCCGTTGAATCTTCTAGATGTTGATTTGGATGTGGAGCAGCAGCAGTTGCCGCAGCTGGAAGATAAGGAACGTGTGGCACGTGGCTTAGGACTTGGAGGTTTTGGCGGCGGGCTGGGTGGCAAGTTTGGCGGCTTCGGTGGTTTGGGTCTGGGTCATGGCTTTGGCGGTGGCTTTGGTGGCCACGGCCTCGGTGGTGGCTTTGGCGGTCACGGCCTTGGCGGCGGACTCGGCGGCTTCAAGGGACTCTTCAACAAACATTTCTAAAAACATCACAACATTTTAGTTTATTATTTTTTATTTCTTTGTTATAGTTTTTAATATAAAATACAACTTAAAAGTTCAGTGTTTGATATATGGGATTTAAAGCACCATAATACTGCTGATCTGGTGTTGAGTCGTAGTCCACAACGGACTCTGTGGTGGTGCTGCGTAGTTGTACCTGCGGTGGTTTGGTGGTGCTAGGCTGAAAAAGTTGAAAAGCCTCACGCATTTGCACCATAAACTTGTGCCACAGGTTGAAGGATGGTTGGGGAGCTGCAAAAGTGGTTAAGAAGAATAACAATGAATGACGAGATTCGATTTACAGTTTTAGAGCAACTGAAAAAAAAACAGGAATCTCTCTAATGTTGTTATTGGCTTAAAATGTAAGGCATTATTTATTTGCGAATGGTTTTGAAGTGTAGAACTAACCCATAACTGGTGCCACCTCCGCATCGTATTCCAGCTCATTAATAGCACCACAAACTGGGCGAAAAACACCACAGCACCACAACAGCAGCAGCGATAAGCTAACGAAACGCAACATTATGCATCCAAATCAAAACTGAGCCCCAAGTCTTAAGCAAAACTTCGGTTTTGAACTTGCTCAAAACTTTCTCATCATAACTTTGCGACACTCCCTGCACCACCAATAAACACTCTCATCCAATTTAAAAAAGCAACGGCACAAAAAAGTCACACATTTATTGAGCTAGCACAATGAAATATCACAAATATGTTTATATATAGTTTACAAATCAGCTGTAAATGTTTATGGCAAAGTTTAGCCATAATAACCACCGCCGAAGCCACCACCATAGTATCCACCACGCACACGAGTGCGGGTAACGACTCTGGTGCGTTGATAGCCACCGCCAAAGCCACCGCCAAAGCCACCACCATAGCCACCGCCATAGCCACCGCCAAAGCCACCACCATAGCCACCGCCATAGCCACCGCCAAATCCACCATAGTAGGGTCGTGGTGGCCCAAAGTATTGACGCACTTTGCGGCCACTATCTCCACTTCCCTCAACAACATCCTGTGAAGTTTCACCCGCTTCCACAAGCTCAACGGGCACGACAATTGATTCCTTAAGATCCTCCAACTGCTCCTGCTCCTTGGCGCTTCCCACATCCAAGAGCACCACACCGATGCAGAGCATCAAACAGACTCCAAGCGAACAGTATTTCATTGTCAGAACCGTATTTTGTTAGCCACTAAAACGGTGCGGCCCAAAGCACTTTAATTTATAGCCAAATATTTGACTGAAGCTATTTTTATGGCGGGAGTTCAATAACACTATTTCAATTGCCATTGAATTCGTGGTTTCTTTATTTCAACTATTCTAACACACAAAAGCCTCAGCCAAATATGTTTTCAAAGCCGCAAGCTTTTAACTTGAAATTTGAAATTGACCCAATCTTATTACTCTAAGTGATGTGTTGAGGTTTTGATGCGGAAGTTTCGATGAGTAAAATACTACAGTGGAACCCAACCAAGTTATGGGTTTTCTCGTTATGTATTATAACCATCTTAATTGTTTAAGCCATTTTGGTTGGTTTGTTACTTGATTTGTTCCGAGTTTTATGTCAAGACAGCTAATTGAGAATTTATTGAAGTTGGCATTGATTGGATGTTTATGTGAAAAAGAGTTTTAAAGAGTTCTGGGTTATGCATGAGAGATTTTCGTTATGAGTTTTGAAGAAGTTAAGGAATATCTAAAAAAAAAAATATTAGTTAAAAAATAGTTTTCTTTTAAAGTTCTCTAATAAATATTAGTAAATTATGGACTATTTTCAATAACTTTAATAATTAAAAGTTTCTTTTAAATTTGTTTAAAAATTAGATAAAATATATATATATATATCTAGTTGTGTTTTAAGTTTTCATCGGTTGTTTTTTTGAATAAAAAATGTATTAAAAATTCATTGAAAAATATTTAATAATTAAATTTAACAAAGAAGCTTTAATATCCAATTATCTTTAAATATATCAAAGCGTTTTAATTTATATTGAATTTAATTTTCTAAGTAAAAGTTTTTTAACTATGAAAACAATATTTATAATTATTTTACTATTTGAGTTATATGCCAATATTAAACTTGATTAAACTAGAACATAGATAAAAACTTCTGATCAGTATTACTTTTATTTCTCCAACCAACTTCATTTGAAGTACGAAACTCAATAATAACATCCACTGTAATTGAAATGTGCAAATCTTTATTAAGCACAGCTGTCGATCTTTTTTTATGCTTTAATATAATTTTTTTCCCCCAATTCACATTCACGAATTGAGTAGATTTGATTACGCTGTGCCACAAATGATGTTTGCTTGAAGTGCGAGGCATTGTTAATGGTATTTATTTATTTTCAGTTATGACAAAATACGCGAACAAACAAAACAAACGTTAAACAAAACTTGGGCATAAACCAACGCCTCAGTGAGAGAAACTGCAGCATCATCAAATCTACAAACTCACACGCACACACTCACACACACATGCGCAAACAAATATATACACTTAAACTAAACAGTTTGTATTATACTATACATATATACATTTTTGTTTATTCGCTTGTTTACACTGGAGTTTTGAGTTAACCTAAAAAGCCGCCACCGAAGCCGACTCCTTTGAATTTGACAATTCCAATGCCGCCGCCAATTAAGCCACCGCCGCCTAATGAACGACCATAGCCACCACCGAGGCCACCACCGATTCCACCGCCATAGCCACCGCCGTATCCTCCACCGATGCCACCGCCATAGCCACCGCCATAGCCACCGCCGTATCCTCCACCGATGCCACCTCCATAGCCACCGCCATAGCCACCTCCATAGCCACCTCCATAGCCACCGCCGTAGCCACCGCCTCCTAGTCCATAACCATAAGTGGAAACCACCGGCACACTGGTGATAACTGGCACAGTGGTTACCACCGGAACTGTTTGAACTAGTGGAGCTGCTGCATAACCACCGCCGCCACCCCCGAAGCCGCCGCCACCGCCAACGATGCCCCCGCCAACGATGCCGCCGCCGCCAAAACCGCCAATGCCGCCAAAGTGTCGCTTCTGCCGCACAATGGGAGTGGCCTCCACACCGACCAGACTGATGAGAAGTGCCAAGCTGATGGATACGCTTACTGTTTGCCCGAACATGTTCGCTTTAACAACTGACTTTACCCCACATCCCAACTGGTTATATATGAAATTTAATTAGTGGCCCACGTCTGTTCGAATTGGCCTGTTTACGCTACCAATTCACAAATGGGGATTCCAAAATTCCCCAACGGAAAAAAAAAACAACTTCCATGTCCATGGGTCTTTGTAGTTAAGCTTTGGGTTTTCAACGGAATATGCTTCGATGTGCACTGTGAGAAAATATAGGGTTACTTTATGGGGGTTACCCATGAAAGTTATTGACTTAGAAGTTTCAAGATAAAATTTGAAAAAAAAAAAATGGGTAAATAAAAATGGTGAAAATTAAACCAATTTGTCGATAACTTTTTTTGTAAGTTAACTTTTTTATTAATAAGTAACTTGAAAATAAACTAAACCTTTTGTTTTGTATTTAAAATAAATCAGAAATTAATTAAATAAGTTTAAATATTTAATTGGAATATTCTTTTTCATTTTTAGAGGTCTGAATTTGAATATAAAAATCGTTGACTTATGTTTAAAATATATAAATTATTAAAAGGTTTTTATCTTCATCAAGCTTGGACAAACCAAGTTGAATGCATTAACAACCAGTACACAATTTCTTTCAGTGCACTTCACACCTAATCATGAGCATCGTTAAACTAAGTGAAGGTCAGTGTGGGCCACGTGGATAGAGACGCATATGTATGCCCATTGCTTTAACTAATGCGTGCGCAAACACACAGCATAAGTGGTGGAGGGGGGTGTTTTTTTGGGATGACGCACCACCACCCGAACAGAGGGGCATAAAAACGCTGAAACGCCTGCGCCGGCGTCACACAACGTGATTAACATTACGGCCAAGATGAGGTGCTACAACATATTGTTACTGCAAGTGCTGCTTGTCTGTGGTGCGGCACGGGCGCATGATTTGAGCTCCGCTGGATTTGCTGGTGGTGGTGGTGTTGGCATTGGTGGTTTCAACACGGTGCAGCAAGTGCCGGTGGTGCAACAGGTGCCAGTTGTGCAGCAAGTGCCAATAATAGAGCAACTTCCACAGGCTCAGGCACTGATCGGCGGCGGTGGTTTCGGTGGTGCTGCTGGTGGTTTCGGTGGTGGCTTTGGCAGCTATCGCGAGACGGTTCGCGTTCGAGGCCGTGCCTTTGGTGGCGGTGGATTCAAAGGCGGATTTGGGCATGGCCTGGGCGGTGGCGGTTTCGGAGGCGGTGGTTTTGGCGGCGGTGGTTTTCGTGCACGCTACGACAAAAAGGTTGTTGGTGGTTTCGGCGGTGCAGGCGTGCTCGGCGGTGCAGGCGGACTGTTCGGTTGAAAATGAATGTAAAAATAGTATTATTAGTTTAATTAAAAACGTTTCAAATATGTAAAGAAATAAAGCCAAAGCAATTGAGACACCCTGTATATATGTTATTTTGTTATGCTCACACACTTTTTTGCTGACATGCGCATTTTCAACCCTCCTCGGTTTGCTGTACATATGCGAATGTGTGTGTGTGTGTCTTTTCTGAATGGGGCAGCCAGCAAGGCAGCCGCCAGACAGTTAGTTAGCTGGGAGACTTGTCCACAGTTCGAGTCAGTCGCTCGCTGCAGTCGTTGCTCGTCGTTGTCGCTGCTGGCTGGCCGCTCTTTTTCTCTCTCACATTAACGGTGTGTCTCTCTCATTGTGTTTGGCTTTTACCGTTAGTTGCACGACCTGCACCCGCACCTGCAGTTCAACTCCGTTAGCAGCACGGAACAACAAAACACAGTCAAATTGTTTTAATACACACACACAATTCAACAACAACAAAAAATCCTTGTGGAGCTAACTAAATATAGCAACAAAACTAAGCCATTTATTTGGCAAGAGAGACAAATATATGTAAATTTAAGTGCTGTGTCTACGTTTAAAAATAAAACAACGACGCGACGGCAAAAAGCTTCAAAAAAAAATAATTCTCTTTTATTTTTGTCAACTTGCGCGTATTAGAAATAAGCATATGCAACATAAGCATAAACAACTACAACAACGGTAAAACAAAAAACAACAACAACCACGGAGAGAATCAAATTGTGGAATTCCTTTTGATCTCAGGTAAGCGTTGCTGCTACTCAGATTAACATGTAAAGTGTTGTTTTTGTTGTTTTTCTTTTTGCGCCCATGTGTGTGCATTTGTGTTTTTGCTATTTAATTATAATCCAAATGAAAATTTTTCGTTGTCGCTGCGTTCTCTTTAACGCACTCACACACACACGCACACATGGACAGTCGCGCTCTCTGCTTGTTCTCTCTCGCTCGCTCTTTAGGCAGCGTTGCCATATTCGGTTTTAGGCATTTATTCGCAGGCTGCAATAACAACTCGATTATGTGAAGTTCTGCTGATCAAAACATTTCAAGGTGTCTGATTTTTGTTCCTGATTTTTCAACCCTCCGCTATCGCTCCTTCCCTTTCTTCCTCTTGTCGTATTATGTTACCTGTGTCTTATCTTATGAGCACAGTGGCTTCGTTTGTTTTTCCGCCCATTGACACGTATCATTGTGCACAACAACAACTCGAACAGCAACAACTAATACATAAGACTCAAAAACACTTGCCAGAGTCTCAAGTCCTTTGCAACGGCACGGCCAATTAGCGTAATTGCGGCTCAAGCAATACGTAAGCCACAGCTGTTGTTGGCTTCACTTTCGCAACGTTGTTGATGAACCACGCAATTCGCACCACGCACTTTACTTGGGATTAATAATTATGTATTTCACGTTAAATATTGCAATTATAGTCAGAGTACATAGCGCTGAAGTTGAATAATTAAAATACCAAGTTTTCAAACGCATTTGTTATTTAAGGACACTTTTAAAACAGAAACCCATCCTTAATTATTTGAAATTAATATTATTTAAGTATAAAATAATAGAACCAGCTTTTAGACCTATAATCATTTTTGCTCATTTTTTTCAATTTAAATTCCCTTAAATACACAACCCTGATTCATTTAAAATAATAGAACCAGCTTTTAGACCTATAATCATTTTTGCTCATTTTTCCCCAAACATTTACACTTTTTTTAAAATTCGAATTGACCTTAATACACAACTCTGATTCATATAAAATAATAGAACCAGCTTTTAGACCTATAATCATTTTTACTAATTTTTCCCCAAACATTTTACAATTTTTTCAATTTTAATTGACTTAAATACACAACCCTGATTCATATAAAATAATAGAACCAACTTTTAGACCTATAATCATTTTGCTAATTTTTCCCCAAACATTTTACAATTTTTTTCAATTTGAATTGACTTTAATACACAACCCTGAATCATAGTTTATAGGTTTTTCTTCTTTCAAAATTTACACATTTGACTTAACCTCTAGTTCAAGCACAGATAATTTTCTTGACTAGCTTTAGATTATCCCGCAGTTCGTGGCAATTTTCGATTATGATAATTTTTTCGATTGCCATGCACTCACAATAATTTCATGCACTTAAGTAAATGTTTGCACAATCTGGATAATGGATATGAACTCAACCCTTGCAGCGACCTTACCCTAACACCACACAACCAACCAGCCACCCACAATGCTGACGTCGTTGCTTTTCACCCTGACAATGTCAGCTGTGTATGTTTTGTTTTCGACCACCTTTGGCATATTGTGCATATATTTAAGTATATAGTCCAAGGTCATTGGATGTGCTGCTTGCTAGTCTAGTATGCAACTGGAACACAAAACTGGAGCAGCTGTATGGGTCACATATCACATTGATTGTCCGACTCCACACAACTGACCCCAAGCTCTCCATTGTCAAGGACAAACGAGGAGTCTCAGAGTTGATTACTTTTGTTCGTGTCACGCTTTCACATCACTCAAAACTTATGGCATGCGAATGTCGTTTATGGTTCATTAACTTCACGAAGAGCTATATATAGCGTGTGTGGCGCCGAGCCCTAATGGACCTGGTGCTAAACTGGGCAATTTGCCAATTTAAAATATGTTGTAAGGCTTGAAAAAGTCGCTGATAAAGTAATGAAAACAGTAACAGTGTTTTCATGACTTTTTCTTTAAGCTCGACATAGAAGAAGTTTTTTTTAATGATATATTATTCTATGTAAAATTTCAACCAAATATTAAATCCATTATTTTCTGCCAGTCATGAAGTTCCAAGGTCTTGACTTTTCTGGGAAAGAAAAGAAAAGATTTATGCAAAAGCAAAAGAATAGGTTAGCTGGCAAATTAAGATAGACTGGGTTTGTGACAACAATGTAATAAAGGAAGCTCTCCTTTTGTCCTGTCGGGCGGATTTCTGCTGGCTGGGCGCGGTCATTTAGCCATAAACTGCAAAGGTAATGACTGGCACTAGTGTTAACGAGTGCCATGGCAGTCAGTCAGAGCTAAGAATAGCAAAGGGTTTGGGCCATTATCCACACACACACACACACACAAATGCAGTGCTAGTGAACTCTTGGCAGCTGGCCAGGACCAGAGTAAAGAAGGGCACAAAACACTTGTTTTCCGCCTGGCTGGGCAATGGAGAACAAGGAGCAGGAAAAGTGCAACTGTAGCAACAGTAGCTGCAGCAGCAACAGGAACCGCAGCCATTGAACATTTAATGTATGCAGTCTGCGGCAATGTTTTGTTCTTCTTCGTTGCTTGCAACAATTTATGGCTGTCACATAAACGAGGAAAACAGAAAAAGCGCGAGAAGGGGAGAGAGTAGACGTGGTGGGGGGAAGGCCATAAATTGTGGCGCTTCTAATCAGGCATAAATCTGCGGGCCAAGTGGAGCAGCCTAGTTGGCCCGAAGCTTAATGTCAGCTAATTGCATTTTGTTTCATGCCAACAGCAGCAAAAAAAACAACATCACTTTGAAGCTGTGCCAGAAAAAGAGAGAAAGAGAGGTGGGGGAATGGAAAATTTGCCGCCAGTCCGACGCCAGTTGGAAGCCCAGTTAAGAACGCAAAAATTGGCTAACTTGCTAACAAATGCTTTCGCATCACACATACGACACGTTGTCTGCCTTTTGCTCATTTTCGTTTTTCCCTTCGTCTTTTCTTTGGCAAAGTAACGTAAAAGATGAGTTTACTTTGGGCTTCACTCTTGCCTCCCATTCAGCTTTTGATAACTGACTTTCAGCACGCATCAACATTTTCTTTTCATTTCATTTCTTTTTGTTACCTTCCTTTTTTTTCTTCTTGTATATTTTGGATATTAACTTTAGGTTTTTACAAAAGTTCCGCCTTCGCAAATTAAGTTTAGTTTATGCATCGATTTGAATCAGTTGTGAAGAAGGTAAACTTAAAAGATATTGGTTTAATCGGTTTCCCTTTTAGGTGACTGTATTCTAATATTCATATAAATAAATATTCAAATTTTCTAAAATGTATTACATATTACTAATAGGCACCTTAAATTGTGTAACAAATGATTTTAAAATGATTTGAATAATATTTATGAACATTTATTATTATCTTATTTGCTTATATTTCGTTTCGTTTTGATATTAAAAGTTTAAACTATATCTTACTGGGATTAAAAAAAGAAGTTTATTATGTATTTATCAATATTTTGCGGGAAACAATCAAATAAATAATTAACAACTCAAATGTTTACTTATTTATACTTATTTCACATGTTTTCCTCTTTCAGCTACAAAGTATACAAAATATCACAATACTAGATAGGTGTAGCTGAGTGTGCGTGTTTTTTTGTGTGTGTGTGTGTGCGTGTCTATTTATAGCATGCTAACTGCAGTTATGGCATCAGATATCAATTGGGATCCAGGTAAGAAAAAACCATAATTTGACATTTCAACTGTCCTAAAAAAACAAACGTTTCGTATTCAGCGCTTTCAAAATTGATAACCACATTGAAGGAATCGGACAACTTGTCCAATGACGAGGAGATTGACTTCTTGAAGGCACTGCTCGAGTCCAAGGAACTGAATGCCTTGGTCAATGTGCACACAAAGGTAGCTAAGGTGGGTCGCGATGATCGTCTAGCTCCCGTGTTGTCCACCTCGTCTCAGGTGCTGTACGAGGTGTTGGAGCAGCTGTCGCAAAGCTGTCATCTCAATGGCGACTGCAAGGAGGCATTTCATCTGCTGCAGGATTCGCATGTGCAGGTAAATGTGACAGAGATCAAAGAAATCATAACTGGACATTGTAGCTTTCTCTCGCTAATTGCAGCATCTGTTATTTGCTCATGATGCCGTTGCACAAAAGGACTTCTATCCTCATTTGCCCGAGGCGCCCATTGAAATGGATGAGGATGAGGAGACCATCAAGATTGTCCAGCTTGTGAAGAGCAATGAGCCACTGGTGAGTTTGAGAACATAAGTTCTTTTTATCTTATTGTTAAACTCATGTCCATTCAATATCATTATGTCCCATTATGTTCCATTGTCCATAGTGATAAAGTGCTATAATTAATTGTCCAGCTATTATCTATATGGCACTCATTTTCATATACTCATTGTTATCCTGCGAGAGTTTTTCTCTCTCTTTTTGTCACTCGCTTTCTTAACTGTCCTATGTCCTTTACTCTCAGCTTGTACTGCTCCTTTCTGCGCTTTCATTCATTCCCCCTCCGTAACCGCATTTCAAAACTGTTAACGCTAATAAACTTTTGCTTTTGTCTAACAAAAAAAAATATGAAACACTTCAAAAAATCGAATAAAATCGAATTCTCTCATAAAAACCAAACAAATTCGAATAAAAAACTTTTGAAAAAAAATACACAGACAGGAGCACAAAGTGCGGAACCGATTGTTGTAAGTAAACAATGTCCTTACTGTATAGTTCAAAAATTAAAACTGCTGTTAAAGCTTGGCACAAACAACAACCTACTACAACAACAACAATCCACACACACACGAAGAACACACAAGAGAAACCACTGAAAATACAAAAACTGTTTGTACTTTTATGTTTTTCATTGTTGTAACTTAATAAATATGGGAAAACATTTCAAGGCCAAAAACGAGAACACATATGCACATACACACACATGTACAGCATCACACACCCACACACAAACACACAACACATGCACAGGCAGCAGCTGTTAAGTTTATTTAAAACCATTGCATACTTTTAGGGCGCAACTATAAAAACAGACGAGGAAACGGGCAAGATAATCATAGCGAGAATTATGCATGGCGGTGCTGCAGATCGCTCTGGCTTAATTCACGTGGGCGACGAGGTCATCGAGGTCAACAGCATCAATGTGGAAGGCAAGACACCCGGAGATGTGCTCACCATACTGGTAATTAAGCATACGAACAGTTTGGCCATACAAATAAATAATGCCTTTGTGTGAACTTTGTAGCAAAATTCAGAGGGGACCATTACATTTAAGCTGGTGCCAGCTGACGCCAAGGGCGCTCAGCGTGAGTCCAAGGTGCGTGTGCGTGCCCATTTCGACTATAATCCCGATGTGGATCCCTATATACCCTGCAAAGAGGCTGGTCTGGCCTTTAAACGTGGCGATGTGCTGCACATTGTGGCACAGGATGATGCCTATTGGTGGCAGGCACGCAAGGATCACGAACGTTCCGCGCGTGCTGGCCTTATACCAAGTCGTGCATTGCAAGAGCGTCGCATAATGCATGAGAGAACGCAACGGGCGAGTGATGATATGGACTCGAAGCGTAAGTGTATTACTTTCAAGTTATGTGTTTAAACATGAAAGCATTCCTTCCATAATGATAAGGCATCAGATCATAGCTATTATTGATTGATCTATCCCCGCATGTATCTAATGTCATTTCATTCTAACTCCCTCATAACTGTAACAACCATCATCGCTCTCAAATTCAACATCGACTTCAAATTCCAACCCTCCAACCTTAACCTCCACTTCACATTTGGGGATCATAGCGGGTTCATGCGCCTCACTCTGCACGACCCCGCCTGGTTCGCCGCGGCTGCAGACGAGCAACAGCAGCTCATCGTGTCGCCAGCCAAAGACTAAAAAGATCATGTACGATTTGACAGAGAACGATGACTTTGATCGCGAACTAATTGCCACATACGAGGAGGTGGCAAAACTCTATCCACGTCCCGGCATCTATCGACCAGTTGTGCTAATAGGCGCTCCAGGTGTTGGACGAAATGAGTTAAGACGCCGCCTCATTGCTAGGGATCCGGAGAAGTTCCGTAGTCCGGTGCCATGTAAGTAAAACTGAACTTCAACTCTTGGAAAAGATAACATTGTTTCTCCCACTTTCCAGATACCACACGACCCATGCGCACTGGCGAGGTGCCCGGTAGGGAGTACATTTTCGTGGCACGGGATAAAATGGATGCGGACATTGAAGCTGGCAAATTTGTGGAGCATGGCGAGTACAAGGGTCATCTGTATGGCACCTCCGCAGAGAGCGTCAAATCGATAGTGAATGCCGGTTGCGTTTGTGTCCTAAGTCCACATTATCAGGCCATTAAGACGCTACGTACCGCACAGCTGAAACCATTCCTCATACACATTAGACCACCGGAGCTGGACATCCTAAAGGCCACGCGTACTGAGGCACGTGCCAAGTCCACGTTCGATGAGGCAAATGCTCGTAGCTTTACGGAAGAGGAGTTCGAGGATATGATCAAGTCAACGGAGCGCATCGACTTCACCTATGGCCACTTTTTCGATGTGGAAATCGTGAATGGCGAGCTGTTGCCAGCATTCGAACAGCTTGTGCAGCATGTACAGCGATTGGAAAATGAGCCAGTTTGGGCGCCCTCGATGTGGGTGCAGTAGGACGGAAGAAAACAAAAGAGAGATCCTTAAGCCCTGGCCTTTTGGGGCTGCAACTTGTTAAAACAAACACCAAAGTATTTGCCATACGAATTTAGACATCTAATTTTTATTATTTTTATTTTATTTTGCTGTTAATGTTAGCCCTTTAAAGCGAATAACATAACATGACATCAAAAGTGCTAAAGCTAAATGTACACTTAGTTGCCAACGATTGCACGGCATTTAGTTAGAAAGCGAGAGACACAAAAACAACAACAACAACAACAAAACACAGTGAGAGTATATATAACAGAAAACATTTATACAATTTAACCCTTAGGCGGTCCTTGCCGGACGCTTCTGTCCAGCGTTAGTCCTTTTCACGACATGTACCTTTTTGCGTAAATGTGAAAACAATGAAAAGAATACAATAAAAGCAAAACCAAATATTATATTATATTTAAACTAATTCAAACAAACATTTAACCAAAACTTAAACAAATTTAAGCAAAATTACTTATTATAAAGAAGCAAAAAACTGTTGTCCAACAATTATTTAATTCGAACCATGATTGTGCAAACCAAAATTCATGAACTATATTAAATATAAAAAATGTTTAAATTTTATAGACAAAAAATCAAGAGAAAATTATAAATGTGTTACAAATTCCAAAAAAAAAAAAAACCTAGTGTTTATTTGCTGATCTTCTCAAAAACTTATTTTTTTAGATTCAGTATTATCTATATCACTGGCATATGGCATATGTATGCTCATAATAAATTATCTGCTTATGTGCAGTCACAAAACATTCTCTTCAAGTTCTGCAGTTAATAGTGATAATCTTGTTTTAATAAAAAAAAAAAGAAAAAAGAATTTATAGATCAAAAAAGTATGAAACCAGTTAACAGTAAACTTATACAAAATTAGCGAACAAATTTGAAGAGATATACTTGTTAGAATAAGTCATTATTTGTTAGTAATTTCAAACGTTACTTACTTACTTACTTACACAACGATCTCAATATAACAGTTCATAAGGGACTCCATAAGGGTTAATGCTCAGTGCCTTATTCTCTTCTCTGCGCTGATCAGCTGCGTCATTGTTTAACAAAACAATATAGTACACAAAGAGCAAAGAGAGGAAAAGTTATAGCAGCTGGCAGCAGTGAGAGATTAACTGCGACATTTGCTGCGATCATATTCCGTTCACATTCCGCTTTGTGCGCTAAACACGAGTGGTTGTTCCCCATAAACGAGCGCTTGTCTCAACATCAGTCTTCCTTCATACACCCGTGTACGGTTTTATCGTAAATTAATTCAATTGAAATAGTCGTGTGCGAAAGAATGTCGAAATTTGAATTAAAAAATCTGAACGAATGCTTAGAAAAGCATTTGCCAGCCGATGAGCTAAGAGAGGTCAAACGCATACTCTACGGCGTGGAGAAAGAGTAAGTAGAAACGAACATATTCAAATCAGTACACTTAAGTGCATATACAAATTATGTGGTAATCAGAGATTAACAGGCAGTCACTAGTTAGATGATAAGCGAGAGATAAGTTGAGTTCTGTGGAAGAAACAAACATTTTTTTCCACCTAGCCAATTCCCCAGCACGTATGTATAAATTTAAAATTAGAATATATACATACATAATACGTATACGCCGTGTGGCAAATAATTTGTCAAGCAAAACAAAACAAGTCACATAAATGTCAAGCAATTTGTTTACGAAACAGTGCGCTACAAAACATACAAAGAGAGCTCTCTCATAAACTACTTCGCTCTTATACTGTTCTTTCTCTTTTATGTTCGCTCCATGGTAGTCAAGTTCTGGAACTTCCTGCGGATGCCATTGCAACCGCTGAGCAGCATGGCTTTGAGCTCAAGGGCTATCGCTTTGGTGCTCGTGAGGAGCAGTTGAGGAAACCACGCTTGGTGCGAGTGGGTGCCATTCAGAACTCCATCGCTCTGCCGACAACGGCGCCCATTGAGCAGCAGCGCGAGGGAATCTGGAACAAGGTCAAGGTCATGATCAAGGCCGCAGCACAGGCGGGCTGCAACATTGTGTGCACCCAGGAGGCATGGAGTGAGTGTGTTTAAGAATGATAATATTGAAATGAATTGATTTATGTCTTGCTCCCCAGCCATGCCCTTTGCCTTCTGCACCCGTGAGAAGTTTCCATGGTGCGAGTTCGCTGAGGAGGCGGAACGTGGACCCTCAACAAAGATGTTGGCAGAGTTGGCCAAGGCTTATAACATGGTTATCATACACTCAATACTCGAACGTGATGTGGAGCACGGCGAGACGATCTGGAATACGGCTGTGGTCATCTCGAATAGTGGTCGCTATATGGGCAAACATCGTAAGAATCACATTCCTCGAGTCGGTGACTTCAATGAGTCCACCTATTACATGGAAGGCAATACGGGACATCCCGTTTTCGAGACAGAGTTTGGCAAGCTGGCTGTCAACATCTGCTATGGACGACATCATCCACAAAACTGGATGATGTTTGGTGTGAATGGTGCAGAGATCGTCTTCAATCCCTCTGCAACAATTGGGCGACTCTCGGAACCGTTGTGGAGCATTGAGGCACGCAATGCAGCCATTGCCAACAGCTACTTTACGGTGCCAATCAATCGTGTTGGGACAGAACAGTTCCCCAACGAATACACCTCCGGTGATGGACAACCGGCCCACAAGGAGTTCGGACCCTTCTACGGCTCCACCTATGTGGCAGCGCCAGATGGTTCTAGGACACCGGTAGGTTATTTCAAGAGAGTACGGACAAGGTTCTCTTTGATCCGGCGATTACACACCGGAAATCAGATCATATAAAATATTTTGTTTTCGACGTTTTCTCATTTTTCCAAATCCCTTTTCTTCCGCAGAGCTTATCCCGCTGCAACGATGGTCTGCTAGTCACCGAGCTGGATCTTAATTTGTGCCGCCAAGTCAAGGACTTTTGGGGTTTCCGCATGACCCAGCGCATTCCCCTTTATGCCGAATCATTGCAACGTGCCTCCGAGCTGGACTTCAAGCCACAGATCATTCGGGAGCATTAAAGAAAATAGCTGGCTGTTTAATTTTATAATTTTTTTTTTAATGTTTTTAAAATAAAAACATACAATCTTCTCCGTGTATCTATATCAATTCCTTCTGGTAGTAGCCAGTCAGGCGACGTGCCTCACGAATGCCCGTCTCCACAGCGCCGTGCACGGTCGAGTAGTGATGGGAGCTAGTTGCCTCGCCGGCAAACATTAAGATCGGTCGTACCGTTATGGGAATAATGTGATCTAGGGACACGCTATCATTGGATGGAGACTCATAGGCCAACACATTAACGGGCTGCGCAAGCTGATCGGGTCCCGTATTATAGTCCTGCACCAGCAGTGTGGGATAGTAGTAGGCGCCTGCATGCGCTGGATCCGTGCTCCACTTGCTGCTCACCACTCGCTTTGGCTGTGGAATGTGTGTCTTGGGCAGAAATTTCCTCAACATATACATAACGCCTTGGGCAAGAAGTTTCTCATCGATGCGCTCAATCAGGTCACTGTAGGTACCAGTTGCCCAACCCAACAGCACTCTCGGCTGATTTGCATAGACATGAAAGCAATAGATGTCCGGCAACCATTCCAGTTGTGGCTGATGCATGTCCTCAGAACGCCACATAGCATTGAAGCCACGCCAATTTTCTTTCCAGAATATCTCCTCAAACTCCACAAATATTTTGCAAATATGACCAAAACCCATAAAGTTAATTGCCTTCCGTTTCGTCTGAGGAAGATTTGGCTGAAAGAATGTCGGATTGGACTTGAGTACGCCCAGGGAGACGGTGATAATCACATGATCAGCTAAATATTTCTCGTTATTCTCGCATTTAACGCTTACAGTACCATCCTTTTGATCCCATTCAATTTGCAACACTCGCGTATTCAGTTTGATACAATCTTTTAGCTCACCCATCTGATTAATTTCATCACCTTTGACGAGCACCGTCAAAAATTCTCGGAAGCTGTAAACAAAAATTGGGAGCTGTTAAAAAATTGTTAATTTTTGTATCAAATAAAAGAGGTTGGTAAACCCGTTGTATCCTCACCCCTGTTCCCGCCAATTGAAGTGACTAATGCCGGAACAGGGAGTGTAGGTCCCAAACCCGCAAGCACTCATATCCATATCAACGGCATTGCCCTCCATTTTCTTAAATGTACGCAGAAACTCGCCAGCCACTTCATGATTGATTTTCCTGTAAGTGGGTTTCGAGAGCTCCTCTGCAAACTTGTCCACCAGATACTCGCCATAGGTGCCCTTGCGATCGTACAGCTCCGACTCTTTATTTCGAATGATATTCACCATTATGTTTACAAGCCTCTTGGCCAATGGACTGGACATATGCTGTCCATTCGAGCGTATCCAGTCAATATTAAACATATCTCCCGCAGATTCTAGCATATTGTGTTTGTGCACCATCTGATAAACGACATTATTATGCTGGCCATAAACCCACTGAGCACCCAAGTCGACATAGTTATCCGCAAATTTCATTGTCCTTATACGGCCGCCAATACGACTGGCTGCCTCCAAAATGCGCACCTGCTGAAAGCCCTGCTTTTTCAGCTCCATCGCACAGGCGAGTCCGGCAGCTCCAGCTCCTAATATGATTATATTGGGATCCGCTGTAAAGGAGGAACTGAGCTTCTTGGGAAATAGATTCTTGGCAGCATGGTAACGATTGTGAAGCCTCTGAGGCTCCTGTTTTTTTCTAGAGAAGCACTGCGGATATTCAGGCTGTATGGTTTTACGATGTTGAGCAACTTCTAAAATAACGTTTAACTTACACTTCCCATAGATTTGTAATTTTGTTTCGTAAGCTGGAGAAGTGTCAAGATTATGTCATATTAGTGTTAAGGAATATCGAAGTCAGTTTTTTAAGTCTTTATAAGTATCAACAATATTTTTATTTGGGCTGTCATTTATGAAAGAGTTTAGCTTTTATATATTTAATATATGGTTTTACCCAGCACATTGTCGTACGCCTTAAGTTACTTCCTTAGAGCTACTAAATATGCTTAAGTAGTATATATAATTAACTAGTATATATAATTAACTTATGAAGTCTATTCAGGAAGTGTTGTTCAGTTGAATTGTTGATTGAGAAGACTCCGTAATTGTAATTTAAAGCAGTTTATCGTTTGTTCAGTTTATATTTTAACACATTATTGCACTTACAAATAAGGGCCCCGAGGGGCCAGAAGACTCTTTGTTAGAGCTGTGACCGGGTCGTCGTTGTCGTCGAAGTCGTTGTCGATGTCGTTGACTCACTCAAACCATAAAAGTCAGCCAATCTCTTGGCCTCACGCCAACCCGCCTCCACAGCTCCATGGACAGTGGAATAGTAATGCTCGCTGCTTGCCTCTCCCGCAAACTGGACAATGGGCCTATCACAGCGACTCTGCTGGGAAACTCCTCTCTTGCGGCCGGGTGATTGAGGTGTCATGGTGACCACAGTCAAAGGTTGCGCTAGTTCACTAGCTCCCGTGCCCCGTCGCTCAGTATCCATGGACCGAAACGAGTAGGAGCCACGAAAATGTGGGTTCGTATGCCAGGCAGAGGTACGGAAACTTGACGGTTCGGGTATGTGCCAGTGTAGAAAACGTCGGAAGAGATACATGCAACCCGCTAAGACCTCATCCGGCTGCAGGGATTCCATATGCCTGCCATTGGCATTGATAATCCAACCGGCTAGAACGTGTGGCTGATAGCTAACCCGATAAAACCCAAAGACATCCTCTAGCCAGGCACGTGGTGTATCGCGAATATCGAGCAGATCCTCGGCACGCCACAACAGCGTAAAGCCCGTCCAATCCTCTGGCCAAAACGCTTGCGGAAACTCCACAAAAATCTTGTTGACCGTGCCAAATGCCAAGCCATCAATGGCTCGCTGCTTGGCAACCGGCAATCTGGGTTCAAAGAGCTGCAAATGTTGCTCCTTGAGCACACCCAAAGACACGGTAATTATCACATGATCAGCCACACAACTATCACCATTGCTCAGCTGTAACTCAACCCGGGCATCATTGCGATTCCAAATGATCTTTGTTATTTGACTATTGAAGAGCACTCGCTGCTCCAGAATACCCAAATCAATCTCACCATCCGGCTCTGTTTGCCTACTGTGCATTAGAAGACGCAACAGCTCCACGAAACCCTTGTCCTTCCAGTTCAACAGAATGTCACCCTCGCACTCCCAATAGTCCAGATAGCCACGTCCCGATACCTGTTCCAGCGAATCAGATGCCTCCACGGAGTTCTCAAACTTCTGATAGTTATCAAAGAATTCCCCGGCAATAATTCGATCAATGTCCGCATTCTCGGGTCGACGCAACATCTCATAAAACTTATTGGCCAAATAGCTACCCAGGGAACCGCTGCAATGTTGCAGCTCCAACTGACGCGTTATCAGCGAATCCCCAACGATTGCTTTCAGTCGACTTGCAACACTTTCCGGTAGCACCTCACGATTGCTGCGCACACACTGGTAGTTCTCGTAGACAGGACCCGTCGACTCCAATAGATCATGCTTGCTGGCCAGCTCGTGCACAATATTATCATGCTCGCCGTGGCACCATTGTGCACCCAGATCAATCACATTATCACCAAAGGGTATCGTGTGTATGCGTCCGCCTATTCGTCCCTCGGCCTCAACAACGAGCACATTCTGGAAACCATACTCTAACAGTTTGGTGGCACACGCAATACCCGATGCTCCAGCGCCGATAACAACAATCTTGTGATCCCGATGCAATTTGCTCATTGCGTTCTAGAATTTACCTCCAGTCAAACAAGACTGAAAAAGAGAAAATCAACCAGATTAAATTATAGCTATAGTCCGTTAAAAGGTTCTATCTAATTCAATAATTCATCTATAAGCTGCCTGATACCCTGTAAAAATGTCTTAAATTTGTGGCGAAAAAAAGAAATTCTAATTCTATTCTTTATTACATTAGATATACTTTGGAAAAAAAAATAGAATATGTCTAAAAATAACGCAATATCATTTCATACCAACCTTTATATATTATATCTGATTCTTAAGCCAAATTTAAAAAAAAAAATATATATATATATTATTGTAATTTATTAATTAAATTATAAATTTTGAATTTTTAAACGCATTTTAATTTGAATTTCGTCAATTAATTTTAACATTACACAGAAAATGGCCAAATATTTGTTTTAGTTATTGAATTTAGTAATTTTTTAACCCAGCGTAGATACATGATTTCAAAATATTAGCTAATGGAATGTTGAAGTATTTTTAAAAAGCCAACTAATTAAATATTTTATTTTCATAATCTGCTACTAAAGAAAACAGCTCTTTTAACATATTATTATTAATCAAAAGTGACACACACACGAGTTACAACTAATATACCCCACTCTGGTAGTAAATTGTTATAAAATGCCGGCACAGCTGTAATTGTATATGTTTGTTTTGTATTCCGTTTTTGTTGGGGGTGGGGGGTCTGGGGTATTTGCTGCAGCACACACGTGCGCCGGCTAAATGTGAATTCTCTTTGTCTGCTCATTTGCTTATACAGTTGCTTTTGTAATAGTATTATTCGTCACTTGTAATAACAAGAAATAACAAATAAATTAATGCACGCCAGACAAAACCGATGAGGCGACGAACAAATTGGTTTTGAAAAGCAGCTGTAACGGTGCTCGCAGTATTTCTGATAAGAAATAAAAGGCGCGCGGGTGTCGAACGTTCTGATAAGACTCGCTTTGCGTGAGAGAGAAAAGTAAAGAGAGCGTAATGTCGCACAGCTCACACACAAACTTATGTACTGCGTACAGCATGTACATATTTATTAATAGCGCATTGAGTGGATATTCAATGGATTAACACACAGTAGAATTTTATTTTGCTTTTGCATCTTGCTTGACTGGACCGAAGTAGACAGTTTTCTAGTTAGCAACCCTAGCACCACAAAACCCAACGGTCGCTTACACAATTCATGCTCACACACACACACACAGATGTACTTGCAAACATAAGCACTTAACTCCTGCTGTGAGAAAGAGAGCGTACCATTGATTTTATATATGTATATTTGACACAAGTGACCAAAAAACTTTTCAAGGTTCATTCGCAAATGAATAAATTTATAACAAAACAAAACAGTGCACAATCCTACATATAAACATACATAAGTACATATGTATATAATGTATGATTTTGTATGTATGTATTTATTCTTTCACTCAACTAATAACAAATAGTCGCACTCACCAAAAATATCTCTCAAGTTTTAAATATATGTTTGTATTTATTGTTATTAAATATAATTTATAAACCAAGTATAACACTTGCACAATACAATGTTTTTTATATCTTATATTTGAATGCACTTCAAACCAAAATAACTGTTCGAAAAAATGTTGCGACCGCCGTCAGCTATTGGCCCAGACACAAACAAAACTGAAAATCATATGGAAACGTGCTGGTCCACAATGCTTATGCTGCGCTCAGTGGCGCACTGCGCTGCCCCCACCCAGGGCACACAGCACTGAAAGTTTCTAGCTACGCCTCTGCTTGCGGCTCTGCACATGCTGAGAGAGCTTTTGCGGTGAGAAAGCTTTCAAACGAAAGCGCGCCAAAGATTGCGCGACAGCTGACCGGCGTATGGAATGAATGAAATGTTGTGGGGTGATGAATAGTTTTTAAAGTAATACAGTGGTAAAGGGATGCTCAAAACAATAATTCAAATAATTCAAGATTAAATGTTGAATCACTTTAAATTCATATAAAAGCGACCATTATATGTAAACTACAAGTATTTATGTAAATAATATAATATTGCAGTGTTTTCCATTGCACTACCACAGTTTATCACTAAAAACGATCTCTTTGAAGATGCAATCCTGCTTGGCAATGCTGACCATCGACTTCTTGGACTTCATGGCATCCTGTACCTTCTCCCGCACCTCGGCAGCCTTAACGTCATTGCGTATGTAGAATAATCGCACCAGATGATCCTCGGTCAGCGATGGATAACTGCCCAGCAGCGTATGCAAATCCAAGGCAAGCAATTCAATATCGGCAATGATGAGAGCAGACAACGTGGTTATTAGATCCAATGGCGAATCACTGAGCGATATCTTGGGCGCAATCTTCTCAAAGAATTGCTTAATGCGCTTGGCCTCCTGATTGATTTTCCGTGTGATGGCATCACATTCGCTGCGCGTCTTGGACAGCCGCTTGGAAAGCAGGGCGCGAATATAACGTTTGGCCAGGAGCTTCTGTGCCTCATTGATGACCATCTCAAAGTTGGCGGGCAACAGATGATTGTAGTCCTGGAAGTAATCATCGAGTGTGACGCAAATCGTGTCCACGGCAATGCTGCTGCCCAGCCATTTAAGCGTGAACAGATCGTTAAAATGACACTCCATGTCGAGAAAGGCTTCCTCCAGCAAATAGTTGGCGGCATGTGCGCGAATCCGTTGAAATGTCGCCAACAGTTTCTCAAAGTCCTCGTAATGTTCGGTACGTGATTTGGGCCAGAAGAGATGCTTCATCTGTTGAGCCATCTCAACGACATTCTGACTGTTATTCACAATCGTAATGATATAGTGTGTAAAATATTTGATTTGATCGCGATTGCGAAAATGATGCTCCTTCAGTTCGATGACATTCTTAAGATACGTCTGGCCGAATAGCTCCACCTGTTGAATACTCAGCACGAGCGCCTTGAATGTCAGCTCCTGGTGTATTGTATTCGTCACTTGCAAATGCTGATCAATCATCTCAAAGATGATTACGGGTCCAGCACTGTTGTAGTAATGATCCCGCTGATCGGGCATCATTTCGGAGAACCATTCGGCTTTCTCCGAATCCACAGTTTTCTTCATCCAATCCTGATAGTTACGCTCCATATTCTGCAGATACTCATCCTCCAGCGACTTTAAGTGCTCCGGATGCAACAGCGGATGCGGCAACTTCAGCACATCCACGTTGAGATCCGCATGCGACATGAGATCAGCACCTGGATATGTATGCATTACCCAGGCCAGCATTGAGACATATTCATTGCCCTGCAGTCCGGAGTTTACAATGTTATCCAGCTAAAAAGGGATTTGATCAAACTATAAGAAAAGAGCATACAAATACTTCAATATATACTCACATAACTAGAGAGTCCATCATGATAGAACTTGACATATTCATTGAAGATATCATAGTGTGTTGGAAAACAAGGCACGCATAACGACTTGACCACACGCAAATCCTCGAGAATAATCTGACGCAGTATTTCCAGGTCACGCACCAACCATAATTTGTTGTCGGCACGCTCCTCCAGCTTGGAGCCCTCAATGCGTGTAACGACAGCCGCCTGAAGCACATCCATAATCATTTTTCGCCATGCCTTTGGACGACCAGGTGGCAGAAAATTTGTGACTTTCTGCTGCTGCAGGGCAAACTGATCGTTCTTCTCCTCACGCTCAATGATGCGAAGTGCGGTAACAATTACCGTTGGCTTCTTACGCACCGTATTAAGCGTCCGGCTGATGATGAGACGCAGTTTCTTTTCGAGCGCCTGCGACACTTGATCCACCTTCTCAAAGTGACGCTTGAGCGTTATCTTATCGGAAGCGTGCTGTTTGGGCTGCTTGTGCAGCTCGTAGAGCAAATCATCACGCGAGTTCTCCAAATCCGCCAGGCACTGATGTGCATTCAACAATTTATCTTCGTCGATGAGGGCCATCGTCTTTTGCACACTGGCATCCACATTAAATATATGCTTAAGGTTCTCCATAGCCGTAGCATACTGTGAGTGCTTTGTGTTCTCCTCTCGCACCACCTCCAGTGCATCGTAGATATCGGGTACGCCTTCGAGCAGACGCTCCACTTCGCACATTCGGCGACGCACTTCGCGCACATCCTGCATACACGTTTCCAGTTGCTTGAGGCCAACACGTACGCCTTCTAGCTGGTTTTGCATGCCAGTCTTTAACAACGCCTCTACGGAGGCTTTTTTTCTTGCAATACGATGACGATATTGTTCCACCTTCTCCAGTTGCCCTGGGCGCTGTAACATGTTTTGTATATCCTTGAGCGCTGCCTGGCGCGCTTCTTCTTCCAACTGTTGCAAATCCATTGTTGATGCAAATATAAATATTTGTTAATTGTGATTAATTTTCGCTATTTTGTTTTTCTGCCATTCGAGCTGCACAGCTGATTTTATCGATAACCTGTGATTTCTGTTCATTTCTGTATGACCCAACCAATCGATACCGATTGTTAGCTGTAAGTGTATAGGCAGCACTGGTCGAATCAGCTGTCCAATAACAAGCTCGCTGACAACATTTAAAAGTAAGCAAATGCATCGTTTGGCGGATATATTCACAAAGCAGAGCTCTTTAATTGCAAATAATAGCAGATATGAAAACGAGCTGGAAACGATTAAAGTCTTACACACCTTGCGTAGGCTTGAAGAATTTAATCGACTGACGTTAGAATCGCTGGAGAATTTTCAACTGCTTCATGACAAAGAAAAATGTGCTGAAAGTTCTCGCAGCTTGCGCGTGCAGGGAAACCGGGTATACAAAAGCAAAACTGGTAAAAGCGATGCAGATCAGGCAGTATGTTTACTCAATGCCTGTCGTCTCTACACAAAGGCTATTTTCGAGGCGGAAAATGCCGTTGAGGAGCTCTGTTTGGGTTTTGCAAATCGTGCCATGGCGCTACAGGATTTCGGTTACTATGAACAGGCTTACGATGACTGTGCCTCTGCATTGGAATTTGGCTATCCCCAGAAATTGAAGCACAAGCTCATAATGCGGCAGGGCTATTGTGCCTGGAAGCTGGGCGATGTCCAGAAGCTGGAAGAGCATTTGGCTTTTTTGGAGCAACTGCAGCTAAATTCCAGCTACTGCCAGCAATTGGAGCAACTGCAACAAGAGCTTAAAGGACTGCAAAGTGTCGCAAAAGTGGATGCTCCACAAAAATTGCATAAAGTGAACGCAGTGAATCATAAAATGTTTGTTTAAAATTTAAAATTCTTTCGAAATACGATTACATTACTGTATTTTATGTTCTAGCGTGATTGATTCCGGCAGCAGAGGCCGCCACATGATTGCCACCAAGAGTTTCAAGGCAGGTGATCTCATATTCACAGAGCAAGCACAGTGCTTTGTGCCCGTTGAGCAGGAGCTGATTTGTCAGGCGTGCGCCGCAACGCTTCTATGTGCTCCGATACCCTGTCCAGATTGTCACCAGCGGGCGGTGTACTGTTCCCGGCAATGCCGTGAGTTACACAAGCGCATTCACAGCTACGAGTGCGAGGCTTATCGCAGGGACCTGTTAAGCATGGTTGGAGTATCACGTCTAGCATTACGATTGCTCATCACTTATCTGCCCGAATGGCTGCCAGAGTTGAAAAGCAAATCAAATGCGCAGGAGCTATGGCAAACGTTGATGGGAAAGACATTGAGCCACGATAACTCTTTGGATGCTCCCCAATCTGTGCGGAGTCTTTCCATGATATCGCATCTAGATAAGATGCCTCCCTTTGAGCTAGATTATCACAGCCTGTGTGCCAACTTGTTGCAAGTTTATCTGTTTAAATGCACAAATTTCTATGAGCAATTCAACGGTAGCGTTGCAAGCATTGAGGATTGGCATTTGGTCGTTGCTGCCTTGATCCTGCGCAGCGCTGGCCAAATTCTCGTCAATGCACATGCGAGTGACTCCATCAACATTGACTTGTTGCCACCCAATGAATTTGCGCTGCTGCAGTCTGGACTCTGGCAAGGACCTTACCATCTAAGACGCGGCTATCTGCATATGTTTTCCAATTTGAAGATTAAAACGGCCATTAATCTACCGTATTTGAGTCTGCTCAATCATGCCTGTGCTCCCAGCATACGGAGCCGATTTGAGGGTTCCAAGGTGAGAACCTATGCAGCGCGAGAAATTAAGCCGGGCGAGGAGATTTTTAATTGTTATACACAGGACTACAGGAACACCCTTTGTGCAGATCGCCGGAAACACCTGGAGAGCAATTATAAATTTAGTTGCTGTTGTGATAAATGTTTGCTTTCCTTTCCGAATCAGGATTATGTAAGCTGTTTGTCATTATCAATAACTTGATTAATTGTTAATGAATTAACATTTTTTCTAGTTAAAATTCCATAGCTATCGCTGTGAGCAGCCGCAATGTGGAATAATCTATGAAAATAGCTTTGACTGGTCTCTAGAATCAAATGGAACCAAAAGCCTCTACTGCCCAGCTTGCCAGGCACCACAATTAGCAACCCGGCTTGAACAGTTTGATAATCTGCTACAGCAATGTCATTTGATCCAAACGCGACGTGCTTTATATAGAGCATATAATAATCTTGGAAAGTTTCTGCTGGATTATCATAGCTTAAAGTTGAAATTGGCCAATGAGCTAATTGTGGCCTGCTATGCTGTCAAGAAGGGTAAGCGTCAACATCATCATCTTGTGTATACATATTGATATCTAATTAATCCGATAAACACAGATGGCGTCAAGTTTGATAACGTGGATTATACTCAACTTACGCCCATAATTCACTTCCAGCTGGCAGGCACTGCAGCTCAACACGGGATTAACTCTTTGTCATATATAACCATGTTGACATATTTGATGGATCTCATTGCATGGGGTCAAGGCAAATGCACCGTGGCCGAACTAAAAGGAATGCGAAAGGTTCTCGATTTTCTGCCCGCCGAGATGCATAGAGTGTTTGTCAACTATTACAACGATTTTATTGAGCACTCTTCAGCAAATTCGACTAAATAACATTACAATATGTTAAGTTTTAACACTGGCAATTTTGATATAGGACTAAATACAAGTTTTTTTACTAATTGCAGCGCGTAGTTGTGGCTAAGAGAGCATGCTGTTGTCACTTATATGAAATGTGAGGCATATTCGTGGGGCATGACGCCGCGCCGTGGATAGAACGTATGCGACGTGGAGAACTTGAGTAAATTCGTTATGTCACTTGTGTAAATATCAGCAAAGCGAAATAATCGCCTTGAGAAATACGTTGGATTGTGATAAGTGCGAAAAACGCTGCCAAACTGTTCGTTAAACACGTTCTTCGTTTTATTGCTGCAAATGAATATATAAGTCAGTATTTTTTCCGCTGATATATCAATTAACATACCGCAATTGATCACGCTCATCCATCCAGGCACGTAGGCATATTTGCGCCGCTTCACTTTCATAATCCTGCGTCTCCTCGATCAGTTGTGTCAGCATTTGCAACCAATTGGCGCTTGTCTTAAAATCCGCTCGATTCAATGTCTCAATTTCGTGCTGTCAAAATATATAAGTTAATTTGCATAGGATTATATCTATATCGTTTGTGTTTCATTAGAATACTAACTGCCAACTCGCTGATTATGGCACCTGTTCTCCAGCTGTGCTTGAGGGTCACATCTGCCAGATCACTGTATGGATGATCACCAAAATAGAGCACCGAATGTCCACGCCAACCTTTAAGTTCCTGCAACTGTCGCACAGAACCCTTAAATGTGAATAATGTAAAATGTTTTCTTTTAACAGCTGTTCGTAACATTTGGTGTGCATTTGTTGATGGGTAACACTTGTGTATTATGTTACGAAATGTTTTTCAATTCACTGTAATCACCTCATAATAAATTTTTCCCTTCTGAAGCTTAAACACACGATCCCACACATGCGATCTGGTTCGCTCATCATATAACCTTATAGGTCGAGATTCGTCGGTAAAGAATTTTGGTTTGCGTGCCTGCACAATAACCACATCAAAATAATCTCTCCAATTTTCACCAACCAGATACGTCATTCCGCAGTTGCTATAAACACATAATGGATCATATATTAGTTAAAGCAAACAGATTTTTAAGTTTCGTTGAAAACTTACACAAATGAAAAGGGACTATTCGTGACCAAAAATAGATTCTTGCCAGCTTGTTGCAGCTTCTTAAAAAATAGTACTAAATTCGAGTTTCGTTCGATATATTTTTCAGTATTCTTCATAACGGTGGCATGCATAATGGGATGACATGACCCCATGGCCGTACGTGTATCATGGAAGACAATCTCTGGATTATAATCGATGCGATTACGTTCAAAATATTCGATAACATTGCACAAAAGGCACATTTCAGGCACGGAGAACAAATCAGCCAATTGCACCATTTTCGAGTTTGTGTTGTGCTGTGTGGAAAATCATATGTACAGCTGTATTTTGTAAAGGATCATATAAAAAATGTACCGCATGCCCGCTATTGGGACCCTCCACATACGCAATGGGCAGTAGACGATTGTGGTAGAGCTTGAGAACCTCATCGGCGCCCACTTTGGTACGTCCACGATAAACAGAGCCCAGCTGCAGCTGAAGGAACGAGTCCAACTTCACCAGGAGACCCTTCTCCACATCATAGTGTAAGCCACGCACAGCGAAATTTGGCTCATACTCCAAATCCAAGATGTCTTCCGGATATCGAAAACGCTTCACGAGCATTTCACGCGCCAAATTGTAGAGCAAATCCTCCAATATGGGTTTGTAGCAGGCCAGTGTGTAATCATAGTCGAAGCCATAGACCTGCACCTCGTTGAGGTCGAGTTCATTGCACGCAAAAACGGCATCTGGTCTAACATCGCTGGGCAGCTTTTTGGCTAAAAATAAAAATAAAAATCATAACAATAACACAAATGTATAATAAGGATTTAAGACCTAACCTTACTAATAATACTAAGAATAAAAATGTAATTTATTTATTTTTAAGCTACATAATGTGCCTGTTTGTTCATTTATTAAGGCTTACATTGAAATTTCTTTTTTGTTGCTTTGTAGAGCTCTTGAAAATCACTCACTGTTTTTGGATTGATAAGAGCGTGGGTTGTAACGGTTCCTGGTCCACCAGCATGGTTGCCTTGGGTGCTGGAGCTGCTTATAAACCGTAATTGTGAGCTTTTCTTTAGTCGACTGGTGGCGTTGGAACTCCACGGAACCACATTTTGTTTGTATATTGTTTTTAGAATTGGACTACGCGCTGCACACATTTAACTTGATTGGCTAATTTAACTGAAGTGCGTGTATCGATGCATATTGTGCTTGTTACGTACTTTCGTTTGGCTGTACGACGGCTGAACACGATCAGACTGCATGATGTCTTACTGGAACTTGGATTATGAGCACAAATTTCTGAAAATTTACGTGGACAGCTGCGCTTCATTGGTATTTTTGAGTTTTACAGACTTGCTACTATTTCAATATCTAGAATTTTTTGTAAATGAAATGTGATAAACTACTCATTATTTATAAACATTCAACAGCTGTTCGCACATGTGTAACACTATCCAGCACTGACAATTCCGTGAAGTTCAGCACATCGGGCAACATTGCAGCGATGTTTCCTGTTCATCTCTAATTGTAAAACAGACACGAACCAAAATTTAGGCGACCGAATAGCTATTAAATTAAATAATCTGTGTAAAAAATACGAATTTCGACAGCAACAAGAAAAGTTGAACACCGTACACATATTCTCAGTGCTTTTTCTAGCGAAAAATTGTGCGACAAAACGTGCGAAAGAAATTTCTTTGTGCTTTGGACAGTGCATGTGTGAGCGTGAGTGTGTTTCTGTCTGTGTGCGTACGTGCGATTCATTCATTTCCATTACGTGTGTGCTCGGCAAAAGTTTTTGGTCGGGGTAAAAGTTAACAAAACAGCAGCAGCAACAGCTAGCCCAATGACTTGTACAATTCTGTTGTTGTCAAAATAGATGCCAGCAATGTAGAGCTGCTGCTGGCCCCGCGAAGGGGGCCTCAGCCAAGTGCCATGATATAGCAAAGAAAGACATTAAAAACAATTTGAAAAACATATACTAAATAATAATAATTTGCGCCGTAAGTTGGAAAAGAAATCACACCACAGTTTACGTACATACGTCTTCAAGAGGAAGAAGTAGACACAAGAGAGAGCAACAAATACGTCAAGCACCAACACAAAGACAATTCGATCGGTATTGGTAAATACGTATGAAAAGTATTTCCGACAAATTTGTGGCGTTATCAACACCACTGCCACCCACCACAAGCCCAATTTAGCGCTCAGTCATCAGAAACGACGAATCGCAGAGCAGCCGATACAAAAACAACACAAAAGAAAAGAAAAAGCTCACCGAACACACAACCAACGATTTGATACGTAGAATTATGAACGTTGAGAACCAATTGAAAACACCGCTAACGCAGATTCGTAATTTGGTCAAACACGTGAACAAACGAAATTTTAATGAGAGCAGCGAGCAAATAAAGCAGGTACGTTTTCACATTTAACCTTGTTTTATATACATAACCAAATAGTAACAATAAAAACAAAAACAACGATAACAGCAGCAATTGCATAGCATTGAAATAGTTTACGAGTGTTGGCAAATTTCAGCACATATCGGCAATACTGGTAGTGCTGCCAACTTAATCGCAAAGTGGCGATATATGGTCATTTCGCTCACACATGCATTTTTGCCGACGCCATTACAGTTTGTGTAAACCAGAAAATTTCTCTGCGTTGCGCGAGTTTCTTGTAAAAATTACCTTTTTTGTTAAGTTGCTAGTTGTTTAGAATGTGAAAAACACTAGCCTTACCATAAAAAACAAACAGTACTTGCCGCTATTGCGTGCGGCTTAGTAAAAAAATCTCTGTGAAATTGTGCAAAAAAAAAAAAATCAAAAAAAGGGAAACGCGTACAAACTTTTTTGCCAGCTGCGCTGTCGCCAGCCCTTCAAGTTCAGTTTGGACTTTTACTGTCAAATAATTGCAAATTTTAGGCCTTTATTGTATAAGTTTGGATTGCGGTAAGCAGCAGCATATTTTTTCTATAACTTTCTTTATTTCTCTTTATATACATATATATTTTTCGTCTAGCTTTGAACACTAATACATTGGCATAAATCCCTCTTACCTTCTTTCCCTCACCCCTTGCGGTGTGTAGGCCTTAAAATACCAAGTTGAGAGAGGAGTACTTTGTATGTCAGTTTTTTTTTTTTTTCGTCATTTTGCATTTTTGTTGTGGAGCAGCTGCGCGGCTACAGCTGTTGTTGTCTCGCTTCTGCGTACACTTCGTTCAGTTTTAGTGTTTTGTAAGTATTTTAAGGCTTTTCGAGAATTTGTTTCTTTTTTTTTTATTGTGGTAAATTGTTGATCTGTGTGAAGCTGGCTATGCTTCCCATTTCTCTCTGTATGTTTTCAAAATTTCAAAGTGTGCAATGAAAATCGAAGAAAAAACAAGATAATACTATTAACAATAAGTTGCATTAATTATTAACCAGATAATAATTGTGTGACCGCTTTTTGTATGAATTGCTCATGAGTTATCGATCTCGAACTTCTGTTGCCCGGGCACGGCAACATGCTCAGGTAATCGTCTGTGCAACTCTGTGTATTAATCGCCAACATTTTTGTCTTTTTTTTGTGTAATTGTGATTGTAGCTTATCCAAGAACACGGCCTCGAAGCGGATCGTAGCTGCCTGCGCTATCTGTTCACCGTACTCAACTTGAACGATCCAGCTCCGAACGTCAACGCGCAGCTGCAGGCGAAGCTCCTGGGCGCCCACTTGCAGCGGCAATTGTATAGCTCCTCGTTTGTCACCAACATTTGCATTGCCTTTGATCAGCACTTTGCGAAACAAAAGGTACGTCTACAAGTCACAAAAAAATGCCTATCATCTCCTTTCACTTGCATTCTATTGCCCACATAGAGTCTGAAGACCGTTGCTCTTGCCGAACTTATTGGACAGGTAGCCAAACATACGGGTATTAACAAACTTTGCGAGTGCATATTTGCGCTAGCGGTGACTCATAGCTCTCATCCCGAACTTCGTCAGAGCGCCAGTGATAGTTTGCGTAACTCCTTGCCCGATCTACTGAATTCGTATTTGGGTCAGAACGCTGCAACAGCAGTTGCTGCGAGTGGCTTACACGACATCTCGTTTGATCTACTGCAGTATTTGCTGTGCTGTTTGGGCGAGTACGTGACGCCGCAGCTGGAGAAGCAGTTTTTGGACAAGCTACGAGAGGAATTTCCGCGCGAGGCGGTGCCATTAGTTTTAGCGCCACTATTATATCGTGGCGCAACAACGACGCCAACGACGGCAGCCAAATCGAACGAAGCTGATGCAGAAGAGGAAACGACGAACACGAACACCAGCAGCTGGAGCAGCTCGAATGCAGATAATCTGAATGAAGTTGGCATTGAGGATATTTATGACCATTTATGCGAGATAATATTTACAAACCAGGTCTGTATTCGGTTCCTTAACAAATCCACCAAACCGCTGTTTGCAGATCTAAAATTAAATGTTTGGTGTCTTTCGTTTTGCAGGGCAAAAATAATATTATGGACACATCTTGGATTAATTTAATCCTTGAAATCGGTTATGAATTTACATCGAGCGTTGAAGAGTGCAAAAATCAATTGTGTTGCGGCAGTGGCTCCCGAGAAATACAGCCCAAAGATGTTGCAAAAATTGTTGGACTCATGTGCCGGCGACACTCGTCACTGCTCGATTGCAATGTAAATCTACCAACACCAGCCAATTTCTGGCCAGGACAGGGACAGGGACAACAGGGTGGTGGTGGCAGCGGCAGCTCCTCCGCTTCCCAAACCGCACAACAGAACAGCAATAACAATAACGATGGCACCAGCGAGTCGAGCAGCGTCGCCAGCGAGAAGAAGGACAAAAAGGAAACGACAGATGCAACACAAACATGGAAGCCGGACGTGTTCGTGCAGGCCCTCAAGGAGCTGGTGCCACAGCTCAACTGGAAGGACGTCTGCATGGGTAAGTCATAAAACAACACTCCTCAGGAGTTCATTAAAATATGATCAAATCTAGCACTCTTTGTGTTTGTAATGGCTTTGCTGTTATAAAGAATATGTTATTTTCGTTATGAAGTATTATGGTTTAGGTTTCGTTTAACAGATTTTTTTTTTGTTATTTTACTTTAGTTGGTCGAAAGAATTATTTTTTTTTTTATGTATATAAATTCAAGAATCATTTTAAGATTGCCAAAATTATCGGATGTTTTAGTGACCATCAGTGTTAAAGTATATAAAAATATTATTTTCAAAATTATCTTGCAGAACTCGACCATCCAGAATTTGTGTTGAAAGATCGCATCGGTTTGGATCTACTGTTGACGATACTGAGATTAGCGACACAATCAAACCTGTTTCCACAACCGGAGTGCATTTATCGCCATTGGGCGAACACGGAGGGTCAATTGTCGCTAGTCACGACCATGCTAAAGAATCCCGATCTGTTCTCATTTGCCGACTATGTGTTCAGTCAGCCGGCATTGGATGTGCTTAAGACGCCACCTGACGCAGAAAACAAGGAGATTGCTGCCTGGAAGTCGTTACATCTCGTTGAGGTGCTTCTGTCGATAGCAGACAAGGGCTACTATAGTCAGGTGCACGAGCTATTCAAGTTTCCGGCGCAGAACTGTCCCGATGTGCTGTTTCTGGCCCTGTTGCACATAAATCCGCCATTAACGCCACTGCGTCAGGATCTATTCAATCAGCTCGTACCAACGTTCCTGGGCAATCATCCCAATTCCAATGTGATACTTGGCAGCGCCTGGAGTTCCACAAACTTTCAATTGCGACCAACGATCATGAACGCTATGTCCGAATGGTATTTGCGTGGCAGCGAATTTGATCAGGTGAAGTTGTCACGAATTTTGGACTTGGCCCAAGATCTGAAAGCACTCTCATCGCTGCTCAATGCGCGCTCCTTTCTGTTTATCATCGATCTGGCCTGCCTGGCTTCGCGACGCGAGTACTTGAAACTGGAGAAGTGGCTCAGCGATAAGATACACGTCCATGGTGAACCGTTCATGCAGGCCATGATCAAGGTGTTGCAACGTCGGTGTCCGCAAGTGACCAATGCCAAACTGCCCGAGGATCAGCTGCCGCCTAAGCAGGCTCAGCTGCTGCCCGAAACCGTTACCACAATGATCAGTTGCCTTCAGGCGGTCATCAACAGTGTAATGCAGCCGGAAATTGTCGAAATGATAATGCAAATGGCCGCCAATATGACCATCATGGCCAATAAGGCGCGCGCCGCCCAACAGCAACAGCAGCAACAACAACAACAGCAAGCTGGTGGTCCACAGGGTCTTGTGCCGCCACCGCCAAGCATTTTGCGTGGCCATCGCGGCATGGAATTGCCAGGTGGTGCCATTGTACCTGGCTCTGTGCCACCACCACCGCAGCCACAGCAGCCCTTCTCTGGTAACCTGAACGCACAGCAAATGTTTGGTCCGGCCGGCATGGATCCACTCACCAACATGTCCAACAATCTGGCTGGTCTCAATCTCGGCGGTCCCAATGGCGCTTTCAACTTTGGCAACATGCTGAGTAAGTATAATCTTTACTGGAACTAAGTGTCCACTAGATGTGAACAGAGTGAGAACATCTGCTGATGTTTATTTTAATGCCTTTGCGTTCTTGCTACTTCTGATTTTACTTTCCATTATTATGAACAGATTACTTTGTCTGTACAAGATTGTATGATTTTATGATTTTTATTTTATTTTTTCACTTTGTAAACTTAAATTGAATAAGGATCTAATAAGATACTGTTGCATAGCTGTAGCTTCAAAGGGCTTAAAATTCATTTCTTTAGTTTGTTTTTATTTTTTGAATGTCTTTTGTGTGGTGCATGTTTGTAATTTGGCTTTATATATCTACACCTTATCTTTATGAACGGCTACAGACAACTTGGTTTCTACTCCAGCATCTCCATCGCGTTTAATGAATCCTGGCGCCAACCCTTATCCGCCCATTCCAATACAAATCCCAGCACCACCGCCACCAAATGTGGGCAATCTGGGCCGAATGCTGCCGACTGGGCCACAGCCGACGCCGACGCCACCAAATCCAAACAATCCGGTGATGGCCGATCTACAGATGCCCGTTTCCAAGGAGGTGGAGGATGAGGCGAACTCGTACTTTCAGCGCATCTACAATCATCAACCGAATCCAACGCTCTCCATCGACGAGGTCCTCGACATACTGCAACGCTTTAAGGAATCCAGCAGTCGCCGAGAACAAGAGGTCTTCCTATGCATGTTGCGCAACCTATTCGAGGAGTATCGCTTCTTCGCCCATTATCCCGAGAAGGAGTTGCAAATAACCGCACAGCTCTTTGGTGGCATTATCGATCGCAATTTGGTGCCCACATTTGTGGCGCTGGGCCTGTCGCTGCGTTGCGTCCTGGATGCATTGCGCAAACCGGAGGGCTCCAAGCTCTATTACTTTGGTGTAACGGCACTGGATCGATTCAAGACACGTCTGCATACCTACAACAAATACTGCGAGCACATACGATCCATACCGCACTTTAGCGACTTTCCGCAGCATCTTATCCATTACGTGGAATTCGGAATGCATGGCCAGGAGCCGCCGCCACAGAAACTGATTGGCCTTAATAACACCATACCTTCAGCGGCAATTTCCCAAGGCGCAGCGGATCCGCTCTTCCGCGCCAATTCAATGGCTGGTAAGTAATATTATCTCATTGGGGTTAGGTTGGCTAAGATAGGTGTTGTCTGTTACACTTGGTTCGGTTTGGACCTGCTGTACCTTGATCATCGTCGGACGAGGATACCTTTGTGTTATGTTCCGTTCATAAGTAGATCAAAGCAACGATCAAGCTGATCCCTTGGGTCCCTCTCTGAGCTAAGGATAATTATAACCAGCCAACCTAATTTAAACTCTACTTTGTGATTTTTTGTTGAATGCGTATTTTGATTAACTTTTTAGGGAACATGGCTTCAGCTCCGAATGCACAGAAGCCGCCCGTTGCTGTATCGCATGCAACACGTATGAAATCGATTGCAAATGCGACCAACATTGATACACTGCTGGTGGCCAATCAGGAGGAGAAGGTTACAGTGCCGCCCGAGCCGGTGCAGGACAAAACCGCGTTCATATTCAACAACCTGAGCCAGTTGAATATACCACAGAAATGCGAGGAGATCAAGGAGATCATGACCAAAGAGTATTGGCCCTGGCTGGCGCAGTATCTCGTACTCAAGCGCGCCTCCATGGAGTTTAACTTTCACACGCTCTACTACAACTTTCTCGACGCACTCAAGAACGTTGAGATCAATCGATATGTGACCAAGGAGACACTGCGCAACATTAAAGTACTATTGCGCTCCGACAAGGGCGTCATTAACTTCTCTGATCGCAGTCTGCTTAAGAATCTTGGCCATTGGCTGGGCATGATGACCCTGGGTCGCAATCGACCAATTCTACAGCTGGACCTGGATCTCAAGTCACTGCTGGCCGAGGCCTATCACAAGGGACAGCAGGAGTTGCTGTTTGTGGTGCCATTTGTGGCCAAAATACTGGAGTCTTCAGCCAAATCGCGCATCTTTAAATCGCCGAATCCGTGGACCATGGGCATTATGTTTGTACTGGGCGAGCTGCATCAGGAGCCCGATCTGAAGCTCAATCTCAAATTTGAAATCGAAGTGCTTTGCAAGACGCTCAATCTGGAGCTGGAGAAGCTCAAGCCGGTCATCTATTTGAAGTGTCCCACACGAGCGCTGCTCATCGAACAACAAATGTCGCAGCCGAAACCTAAAGTGACTGAGCCACCACCAGCTCAACAACAACAGCAGCAGCAGCAGCAACATCAGCAGCAGCAACAAGTACAGCAACAGCAGCAGCAGCAACAAGCACAACAACAGCAGCAGCAACAAGTACAACAGCAGCAGCAACAACAGGCGCAACAGCAGCAGCAACAACAGGCGCAACAGCAGCAGCAGCAACAACAGCAGCAGCAACAACAACAGCAGCAGCAGCAACAACAGCAGCAGCAGCAACAACAACAACAACAGGTACCACCACCAACACCAACCGCTGAAGTCGATCCACAGGCCATGATGATGAATAGCCTGAATGCAGCCGGATCCGTATCCTCGCCAAACTTGCCGACAGATCCCAGCCAGGTGGTATTGCCACTGCCAGAGCCACGTTACTCGTATGTCGAGGTGAATGTTAACAATTTCCAATTGATATCCCAGCAATTGGTGTTGCCTGCCAACATACCGTTCCTCCATACAAATTCCGGCATCAAGCACATTGTCGTCAATGCCATCGAACGCACAATAACCGATTGGCTGCAGCCTGTCGTGGATCGCAGCATACGCATTGCGTGCGCCACCACGGAGCAATTGATACGCAAAGATTTTGCATTGGATGCGGATGAGAATCGCATGCGAACTGCTGCCCATCAGATGGTACGCAATCTGGCCGCTGGCATGGCCATGATCACCGGCAAGGATGAGATTGCGCGCGCCATTACACAGAATCTGCACAAGGCCTTCATGTCCGCTCTGACAAATGTCCAAAACATGACCGAAATACAAACGGCATCCATGCAACTGGCCAACGAGAATGTGGAGCTTGTCTGTGCATTCATCCAGAAGACATCTGCAGAGAAGGCCGCGTTGGAGATCGATCGTCGTTTGTCGACCGACTTCGAGACGAGGAAAATTGCACGCGAAGAGGGCAGCCGTTTCGTGGATGCACAAATTCTGAGCTATCAGCAGGAACGTCTGCCGGAGCCAGTGCGTCTTAAGGTGGGCCCAGCACCGCCGACACTGTATGCCGTCTATTCGGAGTTTGCACGCAGCATTCCCGGTTTCCAGCAGATGAGCGATCGCGATATTGCTCTGTTTGTGCCCAAGCCACAGGATATCCAGGTGCCCAATGTGTTTGCCAACGATGATAGCAACATGGTCTATGCCGAGGTGGCCGGCAAAATGGAGGCATTCATGAATACCGCCATTAATGTGCCGACACTGCAGCTGCAGGCCAGCAAGATGCATGTGCTCCTCAATGCACTGATGGCCACACGTCGTCTGCGTGATCAGGAGTCGGCATTCATAATGTTGACGCGCGCCGTCGAGGGTCTCACTGAGGGCCTGATCAACGTACAGGATCACATGGAACAAATGAAACTCTATCGTGACATTCACTTGCGCATCCTCAGCCTGTTGCACAACAGCTTTGGGGCACCCAATACGGAACGTGCGGTTACAAAATGCTTCTTTGAATTGCGTGAAGAGGTGCGCTACAATGTGGAAGCGGCACGCGCCTTGATCACATCCCACTTTGTCAATCTCAATCAGTTCGATGGCATGCTGCGCGATTGCATGGACAATGGCAATAACTATGTGGCGATATCGTTTGGCATTGCGCTGATCGAGCGTCTGATTATGGAGGATCGTGCGATTAACATTGTATCGGACAATGAGTTTATGGCCACCGTTGAGCTGCTTGGCCGTCTCACCCAACATCGTCATCGTTATCCCGAGTGCATTGTCAATGCCATTGAGACGCTGTGGTCTGGCAATCTAAACACCAGCGATTATGGTTCATTCAATCCGGGTGAACGTTATTTGGCCGGCGCATCGCACTACATACACTCCGGCATGCATCATGTGAGGGTAAGTAACGATTTGAGATTGATGAGCTATGTAATAAAAAATATAATTATTTTCCACAACAGTCCTGCGATACGGATGATCCGCCTGGTCTGCAGGAAAAGACCGAATTTCTGCTTAAGGATTGGGTCGCCCTCTACACACAGCAAAATCAGCAGACAACACGCGATGCACGCAATTTTGGAGCATTTGTCCAAAAGATGAACACCTACGGCATACTGAAGACGGATGATTTGATAACACGCTTCTTCCGCCAGGCGACGCACATCTGCACAGATGTCGTCTATCGCATGTATGCCGAGCCGAGTTTGCCCATAAATCAGGCCAAGAACAAGATATTCCAATGGATCGATGCGTTCGTGCATTTAATTGCCATGCTGGTGCGACATTCTGGCGAAGGTGGCAATCCAACGACAAAGATCAATTTGCTCAACAAAGTGCTGGGCATTGTATTGGGCACACTGCTCAAGGATCATGAGATACGCGGCGTTGCCTTCCAGCAGGTGGGCTATCATCGCTTCTTTATGATGCTCTTCATGGAGTTGTGCTCCGCCGATGGTTTACCCGAACCACTGATGCACAGCATCGTATCGGCGTTTGCCTACACATATCATCTGCTCAGTCCGACTGTGGCGCCCGGCTTCTGTTTCGCTTGGCTGGAGTTAATCTCACACCGCGTCTTCCTTGGCCGCATTCTGGTACTGATACCTGGCCAAAAGGGCTGGCCCCTCTATGCCCAGCTGCTGCAGGATCTCTTCAAATATCTGGCACCATTCTTGCGCAACACCGAACTGGGCAAACCCGTCCAGCTGCTCTACAAGGGCACCTTGCGCGTTCTACTCGTGCTGCTTCATGATTTCCCCGAATTCTTGTGCGATTATCATTTTGGATTCTGTGACACCATACCGCCCAATTGCGTCCAGATGCGCAACATCATTCTGTCGGCGTTTCCACGCAACATGCGTCTGCCCGATCCGTTTACGCCCAATCTGAAGGTGGACATGCTGTCCGATAGCAGCAATGCGCCCAAAGTTTGCAGCAGCTACATCATGAACATTCAGCCGCCCAACTTTAAGAAGGATCTCGATTCGTACTTGAAGGCACGCGCTCCCGTCACATTCCTTTCGGAGCTGCGCGGCCATTTGCAAGTGACCAGTGAGCCGGGCACACGCTACAACATGACCCTCATGAACGCCCTGGTCATGTATGTGGGCACCCAGGCCATAGCCCTGATTAGGTGAGTCGATATCTTCTATCGCATATATGATTTATATTAATTCTTTTGACTTTACAGAAACAAGAACTTTGTGCCGAACACATCGAACATTGCGCACAGTGCCCACATGGATATCTTCCAGAATCTGGCTGTCGATCTGGATACCGAGGGTCGCTATCTGTTCCTCAATGCAATTGCCAATCAGTTGCGCTATCCAAACAGTCACACGCACTACTTCAGCTGTGCGGTGTTGCATCTGTTCGCCGAGGCCAATTCGGAGGCCATACAGGAGCAAATCACTCGAGTACTGCTCGAACGCCTAATTGTGAATCGTCCACATCCATGGGGTCTGCTTATCACATTCATTGAGCTAATCAAGAATCCCATTTACAAGTTCTGGGGTCATGATTTTGTGCATTGTGCACCAGAGATAACCAAGTAAGTGGTGTTCATTCTTCTAAACATTTATCCTTAACGCTTTCTATCTATAACTTCTATCCAAATTTGTATATATAGTATATAGTAGTTTTGTAGATCCAGTCGTAGTTGATAGCCTGCACAAAACACACACACACACGAACTTTATAGCACACGCACACCTTCTGTTTGTTGTTTGTTTGTACCTTCAGTTGCGTGGTTTATTTATGATTTCATTCGTTCGTTTTGTTTTCAGATATTTTGGTGAATGTCTGATTGTATTTAATCGATTTGAGACTTTGAGCATTCAGTGTGCAGCATAACATTATACAATGAATATATATCATTTATTATATAGAGTTAGTTTTAAGTAATGGTTTTTTTATCCTCGCATGTACCAACCAAGACACCCCGCTTCCCCCACCCTGACGCAATACATTTTTATTTCTATAATTTAATAATTGTACATTTATTCAACAATTACAACAAATTTGAATAAAATTAAAAATGAAATATGTTACATTTAATATTCAATATTAGCATATATATTATTTTCAGCAACGAATCTAAGCCGAATTGTGTATTATTTGACCATTTAATTACAATATTCCAATGATCTTTTACAGGCTCTTTGAATCCGTCGCACGATCCTGCCTGGCCAAATCGAATGTCACCCAGCAACTGAACATGGCCGTCGATGGAGCCGATGTTAATCAGGAGGTGGTCAACATTAACTGAGATAACGTAATTGTCCGACGGTTTCGCCTGGACGTTTGTGCGCTGATCATTTAACCCAGACCAGACAGACAGCAGCAGGAGCAGCAACAGCAGAAGCAGCCGTAGCAAGAAAGCATAAAAATCAATTATATATATACATACTAACGAGACGTGTTTAGTTTTTTAGGTCAAATCGTTTTAAGCAAATTATGAAACAATGAAATTACGAACGCAGAGCAAACAAACAAAAAAATCTAAAAAAAAAATTCAAAAAATCAACAAAAAAAAAAACAAAGTAAAAAAAAGAGGAAATGTAAGCAAAAGCAACAGGATAAAACCGAAACAAACTGTTAAATACGAGATGATACATTTGCAAACTTTATTAAGATGGTAATTTTGTTTAAAAGGAAAGATATATATATATATACATACAAATTTATATGAGAACATTTTAAAATGCCCGCAAATGTTCAACAAATTTTAATTGAGTTGTATTATAATTATAAATATGAAAATTCCTGTATTTACCTTACCTATGGTTTTATAGCCCGAGCTCAGGTAGCAATTAGCTCTACCCCCTTTCCCCCTCAACACTATGCTAGAAGGAAAATGAAAAGAAAAGAAACGAAAAAAAAAAACGAAAAACAAACAAAAAAATTGCAAAATGTACGCGAAAATACAAAAACACTTACAAAAATGCGATGTAAATATGTATGTTGTTGTTGCTATTTAAAGCAAACAAACGAAACAAGAACAACAATAATAATTATAAACAACAAGATGTAGAAAAGACATGGCAACAACAACAACAACAACAGGCACACATATAAATATTATATAACATTCATGTAACTGAACTTTCATGAGATTTATAAGTACGAAGAAACGGAAGCTTTATTGTAAATTGAATTCAAGTCAAGCTAAAGCTGTTACGTTTATATTATAAACAAATTTTTGTTCCCCAGCTCTGCTCCAAGTGCTTCTCATTTAGGTTTTTGTATTTTTAAACTGTTTCGAGCGCTCGTTGATGAACCTCTCTTTAACATTTCTATATATATATATAACTAACAAAACACACACATACACATTTTTGATTTTTGTAACAATACGAAACAGATATAAATCTAGTTTACAATTGAAAACCCATACTTTGTTATTTGCAAGTTCAGAGGTCGTCGGATAGTGTATAGATAACAAAGTATATATATATATATATATATATATTTCAATGATTGATAGTTGCAAAGATAAAGATTAAAGCTTTGGATGATGTAGCAACAACTTTATTTTAGAAACTCATGTATTTTAAAGTTAATTAAATGTTTAAATAGCAAGCAACAAATGCCGCCTTACAACAAACTACAAAAACAACAAATGCCCAACATTATTAGTTTATACAATTGAATTGAAATTCGTGTACAATAATGAAAAGCAATTAGGCCAAGGCGGAGCACATACGTCTATATACATACAAACAAACACAATATCAACTATATATATATATATAGACTAATTAAAATATGCAGCTAAAACATGAAACATCCAATTTCAATCATATATATATATATATATATTTGGCATTAACTGCGAAATAACGAAATAATAATAATGTGATTAGAGAAAAAGTTAACAATTATCGACTCTATTGCAAATCACAGAGAACAAAATGAAAAATATAAATATATATATATATATATATATATATGTATGTATATGTTTATCCATTACAATCGAAATAAGTAACATAGCATTAAGTGAAAAAAAAAGAAAATAAAAATTAATATAAAATATATATGTATAAATGGCAAAATTTTAAAACTAATGCGTTATCTTTGTCTTGAACCCAACCCGCTTTTGCTTTTCCTTATCTTTCTTCTTTTTTGGGTGTAGGCGTAAACTTAAAAAGCTTTATTTGTGGGAGCAAAGGGCGCTCCCATCTTCCTCTAGAGCTCTCTGGCTCTTTCTCGCGCGGCATACATATGTAGCCCATTTCCGCACCCAGACTTATATAAGCTCCCCCCGCCCCCCAACACTTTCACAAACCAACCAACATTGGGTCGGGGGGAGGTGCTGGGTGGTTGTGTTACGCATTTAGGTTAAGTAAACAGATGGCAACAAAGAAAACACAAAAAAAACGCATATATAGACGGGTTCAAAGGAGAAAAAGAGTTTTGCTGCTTGCCCAGATACATAACAATAAAAAAATAAATAAATAAATGTATCTATCTTTCCATATAGCATGAACGGGTGTGTAAATACATTGACATGAATTCTGAGCATTAATTGAAATGCTGCAGTCATCGCTATCGTTCGCTGTTGTTAATTCACATGAATTTTGACATAAGGCTGAATACAAGAACAACGAAAACAAATACTAGTACGTGTATCTACACTTTATATCTGTAGCTGTGTGCGCTCTTGGCAACCGGGCAACGAAGGCAGCAAGCATAAAAAATGTGGCACACTTAAATAAGGCGTCGACGTCGCAGTCGCTGCGCAGTGAGAAATAAAAAAAGTCCCCTGCCCCTGCTGCTACTGCTAACGGGCTCCCTACATAGCATACATATGTACATATATATTTGTATTGTACATAATGTGTATGCGAAAGATACAAAAAGCGCGTTAAATTTGAATGTGCTTAGAAGTGCGCGCGCGCTAGCTTGAGAGCGTAGTGGAGAGCGAGAGAGAGAGAGAGCGCGTAGAAATTTCGTTAAAAAGCTGTGAACTGCGGCGGCAAAAGCACACACACACACAGCCAAACGCGTCACGTGTTCGTGTGCTGCTGCTCGCTGTGTATGTATCTGTATTTGTTTTTCCCTTTTTTTTAATGTAGTTTTGTGTTGTAGCCGCAGCAAAGCTTTTTGTGGCGTCCGTTAAGCTCGCGACATTGTCAGCGACTGCGACTGCGGCTGAGTCAGCACCATTAGTTTGAGCACACATACATACATGCTTACATATATTTTTCTATATGCTGCCTGCTGCGGGGGGACTCATTATATTGCTTTTCTCTCTTCGTCTTTGCTTTTGCTTCAGTTTTTTCTCATCTTGGCAACTATACAGCGTTTTTTGTATGCGCAATGCGCATAATACACACACACACACACACACAAAAACTACCCCCCCCCCCCCAGCATTATTTCAATTGCAATAGAAATGGACATGCCAGTTGTTGTTGGCCGAGCTTAAACCACATTTGCTGGTCGGCGGATCCCACGAAAATCACATAAACACAAACAAACCCAACAACAACTGGATTTCTTTCTTTTATTTTTTACTGACACGCTCTCTACCTGTTTTTCTGTTTCTTCATCTCTTGCCCAAACACACACACACGCACATATACATATGCACATACACTTTCGCGCTCTAGCTCACTCTGCGCACCCGTTTCGCTGCTGACCCAGTTTCCTAGGCACACTACTGCACTGGCCAAGTGGGTTTTTGGCTTTCACACACACACAAAGTACAACTAACTTTCTTGTGGCCGTCCACCCACTCTAACAGCCGCTCCCTTTGCCCTTTTCGACCAACCAATTTTTCCTTCATCTCATCAAACATGGTCGAAAACTTGGCGTCCAGTTTGCGAAATGTCCTGTGCTTTGCATTTTGCTTGCAAATTAAAAAGCATAATCTTATTAAATTGGAATGCCAAACGGAAATTATCAAAAAAGCAGAAAAGCAAACGCAAAAACGAAATTTTGCGACGTGTCCCTTTTACAGAAGGGATTAAAACCGTATGTATATGTATGTTTGTATGCAAGCGTGAATGTACAGGGAGGGAAATAAAAGGTAGTACAGTGGTTCAAATTAAGGTTTAACATAGTATTGACATTAATATCGCTTAGTTTTTAACAGTTTGACAATCATTTTCTTTTTTCCAGAGCTCGATGAGAACCAAACGAATGTTAATAAAAATAAAAAAATAAAAATAAATAAAATGCATCCAAGCGTTATGTGATAAAAAAAAAGTAAATAAATATTTGCAGTGCCAACAAATTATAACATTGCAATGAGATCAGATTACAGACAGAATTCCAGTGTTTCCACTGTTGGACTTGACTCGCTGCACAAAGCACTTGCACTCTCTGTATATGTACGTATGTATGCACATAATCATTTCATTAAATGCAATATTTACGAAAGACGACAAATATTGCTGTTGATTGTACTGATAAAGAGCGAGAGAGAGAGAGGAGCAAGACAGATGTGGAATGTTAGTATCGTGTATTGGTCAGTTTACGATATTGGGAAATCAATATCGTTTGACGATTGATTGGAGTGGAAATGCTATAACTGCAATTTGAATGTCACATTACAGACTACACACACGTGATTTGCAGTATAATTCACAGTAGCTGCAAAACTGTATTTTTAAAACTGGGTGAACTTAAATGTAACTGAAGCTTATTGAAATTGTATATTAACAAAGTAAACACATTTTTCATTTCCATACATATATGAACCCTTATAAAACCCCTCTTACCTTTCGTATTTACTTGCCACTTGCAGTTATCAATGACTCCTGATTGATTGACTGATTGATTGAGTTTTGTTGCATCGACAGACTCTGTCTGTTTGTTAATTGAATTCCGTTTTGCACCTGCAGCTGCAACTGCGGCTCAACTCACATATTTCTGTCTCTGTTATGAGCGAGACAATTGACAGGAAATTGCGCTGCTGTCGCTGCCAATTGGCATTCAATTAAAACCAATTCCAATTCACAGCAAATGTATGATTTTTTACTTCTGTTCGACCAAGAGATGCCCTGTATAACCCGGTCTACACTGTTTCACACAGTTAACAACTCATTTGTATAACAGAATGTTGTTCGGCATTCAACTGTTATACATTCCAATAAGCAAGCTCCCAATGGAAGATCGCTGCTGGAAGTGCGAAGCTCTCTCTCTCTCTCTCACTCTGTTTCACACAGTTAACAACTCATTTGTATAACAGAATGTTGTTCGGCATTCAACTGTTATACATTCCAATAAGCTAGCTCCCAAAGGAAGATCGATGCTGGAAGTGCGAAGCTCTCTCTCTCTCTACTCTGTTTCACACAGTTAACAACTCATTTGTATAACAGAATGTTGTTCGGCATTCAACTGTTATACATTCCAATAAGCTAGCTCCCAACGGAAGATCGATGCTGGAAGTGCGAAGATCTCTCTCTCTGTGCCCATTACACCCTTTTGCCTCCATTAAATAGGTATAGAGCAAACAAAAACCGCCATGAGAAACGCATTTAGCTGTTTCGCTTACGTTTTAATTGCATTTTGCAACTCGAATTGCTAAAGGTAAAAAAAGAATTCCACACACACACACACACATGCACATGCAGAAAGATTTTGCCTTAGGGTTGGACATTGGCATAGGGTCCAATGCTGGCAGCCCTGGCCATTAGTGCTGGTATGTTAGACTGCTCGTAGTTGCCGCTAAAGTACTGTGCATAGGGGCCAGAGGCAAAAACGGCGACATCGTCGCCACCATGCGTGTCCGAATTGAGTGGCACCATCGATGGACTCACATAGAGTGGATATTCGGTGTCCTTCTGGGTGATGCGTTTGCGACCAACCGCTTTGTTATAGGTGCCCGCATATCCCGGTCCATTTGCATAGGACAGAATGTTATATGGCAGGTTATCGTCGGCCAGCGCATTGGCCAGACCCGTTATATCCTGCTCGCGTCTCTGTTAGGTAAAATAATGGGTTTAAATATACACGAAGAGATATTTAACTTGACTCGTGTCTTACCGGATAACCGTTAACGGTTAGCACATGCGAATGATCCGAGCTGACGACAATGAGCGTATCTTCCTCGGAGGTCATTTCGCGTGCCTTCTGCACAGCCCGGGCAAACTCGGCGGTATCCTCAAGAGAGCGACGAGCGTAGTTGGAGTGATGTGCCATATCGATGCGAGCACCTTCGACAAACAGAAAGAAACCCTGATCATTACGCTTGAGGACACGAACTGCTGCCTCGGTTAGTTCGGTCAGGGAGGGATCCGCCAGATGACTGTGCTTTGGGCTGCGCTGCCGATCGCCATCGTAGGGCAGATGTCCATTGGAAAAGAGGCCAAGCAAATAGTCCGTATTATCCAGATCGATTTCAGTCAAACCCTTGCGACTCCAAGCGTAGCTGGCCGAAACATTCTGCTTGTGCTTATCGGCCAGCCAATCCTTGATAAGATTGCGGCCGTCCCGGCGATAACCCTTATAGCCAGCCTCATCCCGTGCGGTGCTGTTGAGGAAGTTCTGTCGGCCGCCACCCAAGATAACCTTCAGTCGTTTGCCCACATCCCATTCGACCAGCTGTCGAGCAATGTCAATGGTCTCCGCGGGATCACAATTGCCAGCAATGACCTCTGCATCGTTCTCCCAGTTGCGATCGGCGATGTGAGCATAGGCGCCAGCTGGCGAGGCATGTGTAACACGTGCAGTTGTCACAATGCCAGCATCCTTGCCTGCATCCTGAGCCCACTTGGCAATGCTATCCACCTGATATTCGGCATCATAGGCACCCTTGCAATCGTAACGCGAAACATTTGCGCTCACACCAATCGTACCGTAGTTGGCCTTGACTCCACCCAAGTAGGCCGTCGAGGTGCAAGCAGAATCCGCCACCTGACGATTGACGCAGTACGTCTTGGCCAGACCCGTATAGGGAAACCGCTCGAAGTACACCTTCTCCGAGCTGTCGCCGAGCAGATCTCGCGTCGCCGTTATCGTATGTATGGACATGCCATCGCCCAGAAAGAGTATCACATTCTTCGCCTTCTTCGTGTGCGCCAATTCCAGGGCGGCCAACTTGGCTCTCAGCGTATTCTGTGCATTCTCACGCCAGTAGCTGCTCTCCATCTCCTTCTCATACTTTACGGGGGGCGCAATGCCTTTCCAAGTGGAGCGTGCATGTTGATGGTCTGCAAAAGTCAAGAATTGTATTGAATTAAGGATTTTTCTTGCCAATTTCCATACGGAGATTACATAGATTGAGTCAAAAGGATCTTAAAAAATATTTCGATTTTTTAGCTAATGCGTTTTTTTCACATTAAATCTGTTTTGGCCTAGAATAGCATTGAAGGAAGTACAGATATAATTTGTTTATCAGCTTTTAAGGCATATCAATGGACGTAAATTAGCAATTGATTGAATTAATCTACGCTGGTCATGTGCTTATCGGCTTACGGCCACGATAAGCATATAGTAGTAATGTGAGTAAGTTTTTCAATGTTATAAATCAGCTGAGAACTGATTTGATTACGCTAACATTATATAACTTAATCAAAGCCATTTGTTTATTATATTTATACTCAATTCAAGGAAACTTAATTGTAGAAATTCGATTCTATGAAGATTATATATATGATATATATATATTCCACTGAAAGAACTTGAATCTTTAGTATTAGAGTTTAGATATATTTAAAATGTTTCCAAATTTCCATTTGCTTAACTTTTCCCTTTTCTTCAATCAGTAAAACAAAATGGAGTTCAAAGTTTTACAATAGTGAAACATATTTTAAATTCAACATTTTCTTATTTTATTGAACGAAATAAGTTAATGGATATTTTTGTGGCACTTGCTTATTGATTTCATTCATCATTTATATACATATTGCTTTGATTTTGCAAACCTTTTACAATCTACACTCTTCTTCTTAGCACTAACTTGTTGTACCCACCTTTCTGGGCGTGTGCAATCGCCAGGAACAAAATGCTAGCGAGCAGCAAACGAAAGTTGTTGCCCATGGTCTCTGCTGTTGAGTGTGTGCCAAGATCAACAAACGTAAGTGCACTGAGAATGGTGTTGGGGCACTCGTTGGCTCGACCAATCTTGGCTCGGCTAAAGAAATCTAATCAGCAGTACCAAGTAATCTCAAATGCCAAAATCAAATCGCCAAATACTTTATGGCTAACTCAAATATTGACTGTAAGTTACGTGTCCAAAAGTGTTACAGTTAACTGGGGCGAGATCAATGCAAAAACAACAATAATAAGCTCGTTACGTATACGTAGCGTTTGCTCTGGCCAGTTTTCAGCTGCCTGCCTGCCGGCCAGTTCAGCTTTTCGTCAACCAGCTCACATAAGAGTCCTTTGCTTATTGTTGCTGTTGTTTTTTGTTCCGGATTTTCTCTTTGATGTCATTTTTAGTAGCTCTGTTATTGTTTTTGCTACTGTAATCGCAAAAAGTTTCTCGAAATATGCAAAGTTGAACCAACAGGGTTCGTAAAAGCTTAAATAACATTGAGATTGTGTCATCATATGGCTAAAAAAAAAAACGTTTAACAAGCTTGTAATAAGAAAAACTTTTGTTGGCTTGTGATTCTCAACTAGTTTCAGATAGATTTAATATGCAATGTTTGATGATTATAAGTTATAAAGGTTCTTAAAATCGTTAATCAATATATAATCATATCGAGCTAGTCTTATTGTTTGATGCTTTGTAATTCTCAACTAGTTTACATTTGATAACATTTTACATTACAATTCCCAACTAGTTTAGGCTATCTTCGCACAAAGTGTCTTAAGTCTGTAAAAAGTTAAGTTAAGTAAAAGTTCGTTACAAAACTTTCTTATACGATTATATGATTATCCCTATTACCAACTGGGCCATCGTTGAAAAACAGATTTGACTTGATTTTTACGTTTCAAAAGACAAACAGGTTGAGGTTGTAGTTAAAAGAGTGCTGCATACTTTCAGGACAAACTGTAAAGTGTAAACTGTAAAGTGCCTGCCCCCTGAGTAAATCCAAGTCAATCTGGTGGCGCCATTTTAGTTGCCATTTTACGGTGTGTCTGTGTTCAGTTGCGAGGACGACAACGACGACGTCGACCCACATAACTTTGTTTGTTTTGTTTGCTAAAGTATTGTCTTGGCCAGCGCCACAATGGAGCCCGTAAACTTGATGACCTGCGATGGGAACGAGTAAAAAGCAAAGCACAAAACAGTTAGCAGGGGCTTGGTGTCAATAAGAGTATATCCGCTTGTGTATACCGCTTGGAAAACGGGCAGCGAGGGCGCAAAGAATGGCACCTCAACGGTGACGGGTCTCTGGGCACGCAATATGAGGAGATAGACACGCTGACGCACCTCACGGTTCCACTGATACCAATGGCTATTGTATGCAGCCTCGCCCAGTTCCAGGCTCTGCAATGAGAAACAACTGTACACATGTATATCTTATCTGCTACGCACTTACCGCTGTTGACATTTCCGTGCCGCCATAACAGTAAAGGTAAAGACAGGAGCTAACGGTGCCGGCATAAACCACATAGCGTATGATATTGTAGCCGGAAAACTAAGAGCACAAACATTGTGTTATGACAGAAAGGAAAATAAGTTCCAAAGCAATAAAATCCTTACCAGCAGTATATCGATAACACTTGTAGCTATCACCAAACTGGACGATACAAACTGTGCAAAAGTGGGCGCGGCCATAATCACCGAGAAACGTTGAACAATGCCAACAATATCATTTTGTCGATCAATAATATTCTCGAGCTGTTGACAACACTGCTCGCACTCACGTGGACTTGGATCTGCATTCGAAATCGCTCGATATCGATCACTAGAACATGAAAAGGTCGATTTGAATTTACCTCGAATGGGTTTTAGGGCACGCCGTATATCCAGTTGTAGTGCCTTGAGCAGAAATGTCACATACAGTGTGAAACTGAAGAAGAAACCATCTGTGGCCACAAAAGCATAAACTGTAATCTGTCCACTCCACGTGGAGTAGATATAAGCCAAGGGATACAAGGGCAAGCGATGTGCAATGGCTGCAAAACTATCGTAAAAAGAGATATAAATCGAGCAAAGTATCTCTACTTTGATAAACTTAGCTTAAACCTACAGCATTCGGAATGGCATATCGTATTTAAAAGGCAACTCGCGACGCATCCACATCTCCCAAAGCGAACGGAGCACAAAGGCGCTGGTGTTGATGCAGCCCAGCGTGAAGAGCAACATGGTCAACCATGTAGCCATGCGGTAATAGTTTCGCTTCATCTTCACTCTCTCCTCGTCCCGCTGCTGTTCCGTGAGCTGTCGAATGCGTTGCATGAGCGCTGCAACCTCAACGCGACTCCGCCACATGCAGGCCATCTTGAAGAGAGTGGTCAGGCTGCAGGCAAGCGGACAGAATGCATCCATGGCATCCACTGGACTGCTACGGATATAATGCCAGCCAAAGCTAAACTCTGCCTGGCAACAATGTGCCAAACACACAAAGTTGAAGATCAGAAAGGCCGTCGTCCATATTGAAGGCACTTGCTCAAAGCGCAATCCTATCAGACTAAACGAATACCTGGTCGAAAAGAACAGATGCTTCTCCAACGGATAATTACTGCTCAGATACTTTGGATACATCACGAACAACTAATTGACTCGGCCCGAAAGGATTTCACTATTTATACAATGTTGGCCACACAATTGTTATCTAATTGAGACGCATTACAATTGTGTTTGGGGCTAATAATACGATAGGTTAACTAATTAGGGACATGTTTTGATGCCTGTTTGGCATATTAAATCAGTTAATTAATGGCCTTGCATGGATTGAACACCCACAGTTTAATTGTAAGCTGTTTACGGGTAATTATAGCTAAACAAATATAATTAAGTGAAGCCAATTGATGCACTTCAAAAGTGTCTTGAAGGTAAAGGGTTTGGCTAAAAGCGCTTTAAGATTGATTCATGTGAAGAAAACACTTTGATAAATTTAATAAAAATCAAAATTAATCGAAGACAGCGAGCAACAGATTGCCATTGCGAAGAATTCTATCGAGAGCTCCAACTATAGTAAAAGTCGCAAGACAAATTGATTAAAAAAAGGATTTTTTTTGTTATCAGACATCGAACTCGTTTCTGACCATGTAGATAGATGTTACTGGCCTATCAAAAATACTTTTTTTTTTGGAACTTTAAACCCATCTTTCTCAAAATGTTGACGTAATACGCAAAGTCTGAAAACGCCATTTTACATCAGAAATAATTTCGATATCTCATAAGAAAAATCCTTATAGACTTGTTTTATTTTAAGCACTTTTAAAATAATATTTAGCGCACTAGTTTTCCTTAAGAAAGTATATATAAATTGATATCAATAAAGATACTTGGGAAAAACTTCTATACGAAACTTCTCTGATAAATAAGTTTTCCAGTATTCCTTGCATAAATTTTAAAACGTTTTCATTTTTATTCATATATTTTTTTAATTTCCTTTACATTAAAAAATAAATATAATATATTATAAACTTCACCACTACTTTCAACATTCAATAAGTAAGGACAAACTCTATGATTAATATTTAATTTAATTTTTTCTATTACGATTTAATTTGTTAAATTAAATCAGTTTGCGTTTCACACATTCACAGCACGCAAAAATATTTAAATGTATTCTCGCACTTTAATTCAAATGTTAAAAAAGAAATTGTTTGATTTCCGCGGTTCGCATTCTTAGTCGCAAATTTGTTTGCCACGATGTTTTGATTGAGGCGCAAGTTTCGGGGCATAAATCTGCAGGTTCTTGAACCCAACAACAAGCCATGAAAAGAAAACCCAAATAAAAATCAAGATATATATATATATATATATATAAAGTTTGCTCAATTTGTCGCATTCTGTGACGTCTGTGAGGCAATTAGAATTTTAAATGGAACCGAATCAAAAATAATGCTACAAGGCATTATTATATATACTTATATATATATATATATATGTGGGTCACTAGGTTTATGTCTTCTTTGTTAAATGCTTGGCGTATGAACAATTTATGTGCATAAAACCATTTCTTACATTTTATTTTTTATTTTATAGCAATTTGGGTAAATGTTAATTTATGCTTGGAGCTCAATAAAGAAAACCAGAAAGAAACTCAACGAAAGAAATTCAATTAGCCATGCCCAAAAACAAATATGGATTTATTTATAGAAAAGGTGAAAAAATTAACAATTTTTGAAGCAAATTATAAATTTGAATTGATAAACATAAGAAATTTGGTTTCAAATAACTATAACTTATTGAATACCACACTTATTGAATACAAAAGAGCACTAGAACCATATTGAGTTGAGTTTCTTGAATGTTCTCAGCTTTCTGAGCTTTCTTCCTGGATCCCTTATGCATTAAAATCGGAGTTTTTTAATTTGCTTCACTTCCATTTTCAATGAATTTTAAGTTAACAATTGAACTGCAGGACGACAGCTGCTGTCATCATGCTGCGACAAACTTATTTTAATTAATTAATTAATTCCCCAGGAGCTTGTAGTTGAACGTTTTTTCATTGCGTATACGCAATGTGAAGACGTCAGATATGGAATTTACTACAGTGGAAAATGTGACATCATTATTTTCAATATTTGGCAACCCGCTGTGCGAAAGATGTTAGCTTTATATCGATTTTGGCATATCAGTGAGTTTCTGCTTGCTGATATCATCGCTGGCAAAAGGAAAGCTACCCCCAAATGGGCGCCCACAATCTGCGAGTCGCCATTCTGCTTTGACTTTTATGACACCAAACAAATAAACGAACTTACTAACGCACGCACACACGCACACACACAAGCAACAACCCTCGCATTTTTTGAATGCTTTCACATGCTTTCTTATTACTTGTGCTGGGGGTGCCAAATACATGACACACCCTGTGTCCTCGACAACAAAAACAACCCCCGCAACTGGAAAAGCTGTGCCTGGAAATGAAAAGTTATTGTGTAATGTCCTGCTGCCGCTGCTGCTGCTTTTGATGATGATGATGATGATGATGATGATCCTGCGGCATGCGGCAAGTGGAAATAGGCGCGACGAGCGTCGCGCTCTCAAAGCCAGCAATCAGGCCAACGTGTCATGAGAGCAGAACTCAACAGCAACAGCAACAACTTAGCCAGAATTAAAACCAGTTTTCTGCTTTCGGAATACCCTGTAGCCTTTATCTACTGGATAAAGTGGGGAATAAGGATTTTGAGCATGTGCTTGTTCATTTGTTTCCAATAAATGCAAAATATTAAAAAAAATTATCCACTTGCTACATATTCGTATAAACCAAGCTTCTTATGACTATATTGTCATCTCGCTCTAACTCAGTTAGATATTCCTATAAACCAAACTGGTTGTGACTATATTGACATCTCGCTCTAACTCAGTTAGATATTCGTATAAACCAAACTTGCTGTGACTATATCGTCATCTCGCTCTAACTCAGTTGCTCTGGCGACCTTTTTAAGCTCGTGCTCGTTTCATTTCACTCTCTCAAATCACTCGTTAGGTGAAGTTCTCTACAAAAAATACTTCCACGCAAAGTACAGGGCATAGTCTAGTCCTTTACACTCGTCTCGTGCACTCTTACTTGATTCTGTTCTTCTCCTTTTTCTTTTTATCGCAGAGACATTTGTAAACTGTGCTCGTACTTGTGCCCTACTTTTGTTGGATGTGGTGGAAAAGCGGGAGAAACGCGAAACGCGAATCGCGCAAAGAGAAATCAAGTTTTCCCCCCTCGCTTGCTGCAGTCTTGTAAAAGTTGAAGTTGAGTCACGACCATCATTCGGGGTTTCGGGTTTTGAGTTTGTGGGGTAAACAGGTTGATTTTCCTGTTCTCCCTCTCACGCTCTCTCTCTCTCTTTGTCTTTCTTGGTGCCATTGGCCATTAGCCAAATGGAATTTCACACGCTTCCTTTATGATTGCCCCACTTGCCACACAGACCCAAGTATCTGCAACTGCGTCCCAGCTTAATCAATTATTAAAACTCACTTCAGTAATTTGCAGTGCTTGATTTTTGGCCAATTTTTTGTTCAATTCATAAATTTTATATATGTATGTATGTGTGTGTGTGTGTGAGTGTGTATGTGAGTGTGTATGTATGTGTGTAAGTAACGTGAGGGTGTCATAAATCCACTTAGGTTTTTTATCTCTGTGTATCCGTCATCATTTTTAGTGTCATTCTGCTTTCCACATGACCCACATACGTCGCCACACAGTACACAAATTGTGGCATGGTCGCCAAAGAGGCAGGGAGGGAGCCGACAGGCCTCATATTAATGTCTGACAAGCGATTAGAAAAAAACAACAACAACAACAACACACATAGTATGTGTTTAATCCATTAAAAATTTGTTTGTGCACTTTTCAATTACGTCACATTCACATATATGAAACTATTCTAATGTTGGTAAACGAACAATAAAGTTGTTGCATACTGAAAGAAAAAATATTAAATTTTGTTAACAATGTTATTATAATGTTACAATTTGATCAAGCTGAAAAGTATATAGCCATAAAAATGCAATTCCACTAACAAGCTTTCAAAAGTCATATCAAAACTTTGTTATACCCTAAGTATGTAACAGGCAGAAGGAAGCATCTCCGACTCCATAAAGTATATATATTCTTGATCAACAGCCGAGTCGATATAACCATGTCCGTCTGTCCGTTCGTCACTATGGAACATCATTGCTTCTACGCTGAAGGCAGAACAACTATCGACAACTAAATTAATGATAACTTTCCCGTTTCCGATATACACATGAAATCGATAACAATAAATTAATGAATTTGGAATACTTGGAAAATGGTTTTGAAACTAACTTAAATCGGTGAAATTTTTATTGAAATCATAGTCAGGGTATCTCCTAGTCGAGATGCTCAACTCGAGTCTTTTTACTTGTCTAGCTTTTCCAATATAGGTTGTAGTCCTTGGTAGCTTTTAGAGCCCCATTCCTGGCAATTTAATTGCAATGTTGTCGTAAAAATAGCAATAAAGAATAAAACAAAAATTGAGTCGAGCGCAATTTTAATTTGCTCTGTGGCGTTAATTATAATTAAAACTATTGAGCTAAACAACACAACAAAAATGTGCAAATTGTATAAATACCAAGAGCGCGCCACAGGGCCATCTGTCTATATGTATATATATATCTGTATGCTATGAATAAGTACATAGATCAAACATGACACAATACAATACTCTGCGCCCCTCTATCTCTCTCTCTCTCTCTCTCTTTCGCCATAAGCTAAATTGTTTTAAATTTTTTTTGTTGAATCGTTTTTCAAATGACTGCATATAGCATTGAGCTTGAGCATTATTTCTAGTTTTGAATACACTTTTCCCAAAAAAAAGATGAGTTGATTTAGTTTGGTTTGTTTTCCCCAATAATCAATTTTTTACAGTTTTGGAGTCAAGTTTAATCATGCCTGTTTCACACTTTTGGTGTCACTGGCGCCAATACAATTCCCCTACAACTGTAAACAGAGCATTGCCCAGTCGTTAAGTTACAGTTTGAAAGCCTTTTGCTAGCACTCACAATTGTGGCTTATGACTTCTAATTGAAGTCAGTGCCTTGAAAAGGCAGCTGTCATGCGGTTGGTGTCATTTTGGTGGCGTTTGTCAGCGAAGAGATCTTTGTCAGACCACGGCCATATATAGTGGCTTCCTATATGTATAGCTAGTACTGTTGCGGTCAATAGTGCACGACATAATTGCTGATTGAATGAGGCTGTCAACTGACGTCAGCCCCCACCCAACTGATTAATAGCAATTAGCGAGACTACTAAAATCTACACACATATGTATGTTTGTTTCCATGTATGTATGTATGGATGTTTGTGTGAGTATGTTAGCATTCCTGGCGCTCTGAATTTTTACTTGCCTTGGGGTACTTAAAGGCATATGTTTATATGTGGGGTACACTTAGAAACAAACACTATATTGGTAGTTAAATAAGTATTATATCTGAAATTCATATTTTTTGGGTTATTTAGAGGATTTATGTGTGTAAGTAAAGATTTTTCGGTTATTTTATTCTCCGAATTGAACTATGTTGGATTGTTCGTTCAGTTAGGGACACAAAATCGTAGTTAGGCTATACTTAACGGTCTTTTTGCACAGTGTATATAAGCAGTACACCATTAATGTACATACATATGTAACCTAGCACGCAAACAGGCGACAAGTCACGCCAAGCAAATATATCTGGTATATGGTACAGATATATACTATATGTATGTATATAGTACTCAAACATTTCACTCTCGGCTAGGAGCTGGGATTGCTCCTTTCGCCTCCACCGCCTCCACCGCACTCGCCTTGTTCGCCTTCTAACTTCTTGATTTGTGGTTTCTGGCGCCATAATTCTGCCGTTGACGGCTCTCGCATGTCGCTGGCAATTCGACAAATGGCACCAAAACTGGCGCAACAATCGCATTAAACTTTAACAACTTTGCAACTCTCGCGTGTCCAACATTGAAAGGCATTTGCAATTTTGTTCAAAATGTAGTGCAACAGCGCCAAACCCCTCAAAAAAAAAACATTCAACTTGACTTGTTGAGCTTTAAGCGTTAAGATTCTGCTCCTAACTTTAAGTAACTGAACTTCGTAGGAGAGAGGAAGAAAGAGAGGAAAGAATATCCAATCCCATAAAGTATATATATATATTCGTGATCAGCTTTTTTCTTGCTTCTTCTTTTTGTTACAGTTAGTTCTTTTGTCAAAATCGTTAAGATTGTGGACACTATATCATATAGATGTCATACAAATTGAAAGATTTAACGAGAAACGCCGACAAGAAGATACCTATACTTAGCGCGTAGAGTAAGTGCTTGCTTGAATGTTGGTGTGTGTATGCGTATACTGCATAGTTGACTGAACTTTAATATTCCATATCTCCGGTGTTTCTGAACCGATTGCAAGGAAAATGCCACAGATTGTCATAATTTCGTCTAATGTTTCCAACGCTGTTCCAAAGTTTTCCAAATTCAAGACTTTATTGTTATCGATAACATGTGTATATCGGAAACGGGAAGAGTTATTTATATATAAATGTTACACGCATAAAATTGCAAATAGCACTCGACGTCTTATCCAGAGTTTACTTCTAAGTTTATTCGTTTGTGGAAAAAAAATGATAAAAATAAATTTTTCCAACATTTTTTTTTTGACATATGTTCTCACCAGTTATGAGCAATAGGCTTTTAAAAAAATATTCTAAACTTTGACATTTTTGAGTTAGAACCTTGTATTTGTAATAACAATAACTTATTCTAAGTATTGTGTAATCTCTTAGAATTATCTATTAAAAACACAAAAAGAAAATAAAATTGTATAAGTAAGTCCCTTAAAGGCCTAGATATTTAATCTATCTGATCAACTTATTTAAACTTCATTTATTTGTCGATACTATATACTGAAAGTGACGATCAAAACCTATCATACAATTCTTAAACTTGTCCAAAATTCCAATGTTTAAAATTTTTAACTTTGCCAAATTTAGATTTAATTGAATCTAAACTCAAGCACTAACAAATTGCTCAATAATATTACGCGTGTTACGATAAAAAAAAAAACTGCTCTGCGGGTGGTATACTTAATTAAAAATTTGAAAATAAACCTGCGAGGGTAGATAATAAATTGGTTTCCTTCCATATAATACCCAATACTAACTCTTGGCTCAAATAATTAAAAACAATATAAGATAAAAACAATTGCACTTTGCTTTATCAGTTATCGATAGCAAGCAGCATTATTCTTTTTTCAATAAAAGGGCCAACGCGAATTGGCCTTTATTTATTTCAAGTGCTTTGTTACAGTGTTATTGAGCAACAATAAAATGGCCCAGACCATAAATACTGTTACGCTGTTCGCATTATTCGTTTGCTGTGCGTTTGCGGCATCCGTTTACGCCGGCAACGACTATCTGTGGGGTGAGATTGGGCCCAACGACAATCATCTGGCCAAGGATACCGTTTCGAAGGCCTTCTTCGTCGGTTTGGTGCAGAAAAAGAAATATGTCTTTAAGCAAAAAGTGCGTTGTGTTGGCCAACAGTCTTATGTGTTTATCGCTAACAACTATTTTGTTTGTTTGCTTGCAGGATAACCTCGACGCTTTGACAATCACGGCCATTAGGGTCACCGACAAGAAGAAGAGCAATGGTGCCACAGCGCAGCTGATTGCAGGCGGACCCGGCTCCAAGGGCGCCACCATTGAGTTTACCTCGGAGCGTGGATATGGCATTAAGGATCTGGTTGAGATATGGGGACGATGAATATATACATATATACATACGATCTTGTACAGCTCAAGTGCTGTCTAACAAGCCTAAAAGTATACTGTAGTCCCAAAGCAAATAAAGAAAGCTATTTTAATATGATAAACATTTTTAAAGCAAATTTTAATTTTAATTTTAACTCGTTTACAGTTTGATGCAAACATTTATGAGACAATGAAACAAGGTTTTAACTCAATTTTGAATTTATTTTTTCAAGCTTACAATTTAAAATATATTTTTGGGGTCTTTTCGAAACCCGATTGTTAAATTTGAATGGAATTTTTACTGTTTAAAACAAGGGAAAATATCAATTTTTTTTTTTAATGTTTTAATCATTTGCTTGAAGTTCTTTCAAAAGCCGCAAATTTTTCAATTAAAAAAAATTATAAAATAAACTTGATTAACATACTAAAATAATTATTTAACATATTTTCAGAACTTAACTCTTCCTCAAGCATTATACACTTCAATTATATTATATTATTATATTAAAAAAAATAATTTTATTAATATACTATAACTTTTAATGTTGTTAAGCTAATGTTTTTATACTGTAGAACAAAGTTCTAACTTTTTAACCAATTTGTAATATTTTTAGCAAGTTTTTGAAAGTTTTTCAGAGCGATAATTACTTACTTGAAAACTCTAAAGTTAAAAATTCGTATTCAAAAAGAATTAATATGAAATGCTTGATATTAAATATTGATTTTCGAACTCTTTTAAAAATTTCTTGTGTACAGCAACCATTTACTGTTTTTATACCCTGAACCCATTGAAAATGGGTAAAAAGGTATGCAAAAGTACGTAACAGGCAGAACGATAACAATAAAATCTTGAATTTGGAAAACATTGTGATGCAGTTTGAAACATTGGGTGAAATAATATCAATCTGTGAAAATTTATTGAAATCGATTGAGAAACACTGGAGATATTGAGTATTGAAGTTAAGAAAGTTTGCACTAAACGCGTACACACACACACACTTACAAGCACTGACTGTACGCTTAAAGTATGGGGGATTTCTCGACCAGAGCCTCCTTACTTGTTTTTTTTTTTTGGTGTGTCTCCCAAAGAGTTGAATTTGTGATCATGTTTTTGGGCTCGGATAACTGGTTGCTAGAATCTACAGTTGCTTTGCCATCTAATCGCATTTATCAAAGTCTAGACGTTTATTCTATTGTATGATCCCACAATCAACACACACACAAAACACAAACACAGGCATTCGAAACCGCACACCCAGACACACATGCACAACTCGTCGCTTCAAGGCCAACTTCTTATTAAATGTCAAAATGTGAGCGTATTTTTTTTTCTTTGTTGTTGTTGTGTTAGAATAGAAACGACAGCTAAAAAGCAACAGAAAAATACAGTACGTAAGAAAAATATCAGAAATAAGAGAGCACAAAGCAGGATTATAATTACACACACTCACACACATAGAAATACTGTTCTGAGCTTTGGTTGGAGCAACAACCATTTTGGGAACTTTGAAAAGAGAGGCCTTCAATTCATCATCATGTGTTTATGGTTCATTGGAGTCGTCGTCATTGAGCGGCAAATATGTAAATATCTATAGATAAAAACCGAGATAAATCTACAGCTACAAAATGGCGTCATCTCGCGCTCTCCCTCTCTCTCTCTCTTTCGCTCTTTCAATAAGTTCATTTGCTGTAGAATACGAAATGTAAAACATGAAGTTGAGCTCGGCTTTTTGCTAATTAGTATGGGTAACTGTCTGTATAAACATATATACTTATACATACTTATTCAATTCACTCTATGCATGTAGACAGAACTGTCTGTTTGTCTGTCTTACTAGCTGTTTGCTCATTTATATTATTATTTTTAACTAAAGTTGCTGCCACCCAAGGTCAGCCAGACCAGACCGCTGACTAACTTCGTCTTCTCCTCTCGATCTCCCTCTCCTTCTCTCTTTCTCTTTCTCAGCTCGTAATCTCTAAACGATACCAACACAGTCCCACATCGTACTTTGTTGCAAAAACTCCAAGCTTCAATGCAAAAAGTACTAAAGTACAAAGATATATATGCAAACGTCGTCTAATTATATATGGCAAATAGCAATAAACGATATACTTGTGTGTACGTGATATCACGGCAACTTGTTTGCCCTGCACCAAGTGCAAACTTTTAGCTATTTAAGCACATAATATACATATGTCTGGCATATCCGTTTATAAAGCAACAACAAGTGCATGATAACTGAACACTAGGGGATCATATGGCAGCTATGGACATACACATACATATGTAAATATCCAGCATACAAAGTTTATAACAATTAAGTGTATTTGGCGTCAATATAACATTTGATATTATTAGTTTATTTAGTTTTCTATTACGAACTTCCGTCATATGCAAAAAAAAACCATTATATATATTACGAAAACACACCCTTTTTGTACTTAGTCAAGATATATATATATATATTTTTTTTTTTTTTTAATCTTTTTAATCTATATTGGATATTCTGGATTATTTTCGACTACAAAAATTTTTGTTTTGTAGTTTTTACTTAAAATGTCTCCTAACTCCTATTATCTTCAATCAAATACATTCCTCTAGCTTTTAGTTTTCCACACATTTCAATTCTATTGCCAATATTCCAATGCCGAAAACAAATACACTTCAAATGAAATACACTCAACACTATGAGTATGTGTACTATTATATGCAAATAGGTTCCATTCGAATGCTTGATTTAATGAGCTGCGCATATTTGTCCCATGATTACCTGGATCCCCTCTCTCTCGCTATCCAACAAAGGCTTTAAACAAAGCACTTTGTATAATTTCTAACAGGAAAATTGCATCACCAAAGCAAATGACAAGCAACAGCAATCATAACAAAACAAATGTACTCAAAAAAAATGCATTTTCTATACAAACCGCATTTATCTTTGCTTAGTCATTGTACAAATTACTGGGAATATATAATTTTTTATTTTTGAGGCGGTATATAAATATATGCATACATAGATGTGTAGTCTACGCCTCTATTATAATAGTATAACAGATAGACTGAACATAGTATTTGACCACATGATCAACGATCCGTTGGGCGCATCGCATCCACCACTTACCACTTGCATACTCATACATATACACACATACACGCACAAGTGTATGAATATTTTCTCTAAAACACCCCAAAAAAAAAAATATTACAAATTTATCATCTACGGCATTCTCAGCTGTCGGTGTGTGCAAGCAATGTAGAACACTTGGGCAGGAAAAAAATCAAATTTCTAATTCGATTTCATTTTTGCGATTACATTTAGCGTCACTACGGTAATTGAACATTGTGCCAGGTGTTTAAAAGTTGACTTGTTCCAAAAAGCTTTTCGCGTCCTCAATTTGAATTCTTAATCAGCTTGCGCGAGAGCGATACAAATACACTCATACATGTAAAGGCGGTCAAATTTTGTGCGCTCTCTTCAAAACAGTAGAAAATAATTATTTCCTATTTCATTTCACCCATTGTACAGTTTTATTTCTTCATATACAACCAACACACACTCACACACACACATGTATGTGTACATGTCTCATTGACTGACTTAGCAACAAGACAACAAAAACAGACCACGACTCGACTGTTTTGTTCTGTTCATAGTCACATCACAGTCGTAACGGTTTTATTCGTCTTTCGCGTTCGTGAAAAAGCGTATACCATTTGATAAAGCCCATATGTGTGCGAGAGAGCTAGAAATATGAATACGTACGCTTGAGTTTTTTTCCTTTTCTTTTTCGTTGTGTGGGGAATAATAAGTGTGTAATAAAAGAAAACGTTTCCAAAAGCTGTTAGAAAAGAACATATTTTTATTTGAGAATTTATGTTGAGGGATAAAATAATTACAAAAATTAATGGTACATATATATTCCAAGCTTAATATTAAGGCACTGTTTTAGCAAACTAGAATCACTTTTTTTTTATAGACACAATTCCAAAGTTTTGCGAAATTCAATCGACGATCTTTAACATGTTGATACGCCCGCAATTTGTATAGGAGAGAGAAAAAGACTGACTATTTAAAATACACAGTGAGTCCCCGTCTCGCTCCCACATAGGTTGCAGTACGTTGATAAATGTCGCTCACAGTAAACAGCAGCACCAATTGAGTGGAAAAAACTTGTAAAACAAATACACGCAAACAAGCACGAGTAACGCGCGAGCCGAAAAAAAAAAATTCCATTAGATTTCTGTAACGCTCTTCCCATATGTGTACGATGTTTGCGACGCCAAAAACACGGCCAACTTTGTTCGCTGTGCAGCTGCAAATGGCGCGAGCAAACACAAAGCAACTACCAAAAGCAACCCACAAGCGAAACTCGACGAAAAACGCAAACTTAACGAACGAACGTAGTATACGAAAGCGCTTCGTTAGAATTCGCGTATGTAGGTATGTGTATGCATGTGCCAGTGTTTGTGTGCGTGCGTGTGTTGGTGTTTCATTAATTATGACGTTTGCCCCGGAGCTTTTTTCTCTTTTCGAATTTAGGTGAAGAAATATGTAATACATACACATAAACACACACACACATGTACACATATTTTCCAGACTTGCCGTCATCCGATAATAAAAAAAGCACATGCAAAGGCCATTCAAACATGTCGGAATAAATGTGTTTAATCAAAGCGAGCAAGCGAGATGGCAACTCTTCTTGTTTTTTCCCATTACTCTCTCTGCGCCATTTGCAAGTTGCGTAATTGTCGGTCGATTCAGAAAATGTGTCATTCAAGTTCCTGGTTCTTAGCAGCAGACGCTTTTTTCTTTCGTCCAAAGAACGTCACCTCTTTTTTGTCTTCTATTTTATTTTGTTATTTTTTTTTTTTGTATTCTTGTGTGTAAAGGAAATGCGCGCGAGTTTATGTAATGCGCGGGCTTTTATTTCTGAGAATTTAGTTTGTACACGTTTTTTCTTTTCATATTTGTTCAGTTTTTATTGCTCACATGATACACATGGTGTAAATCGTACACACACACATATGCATACACATGTACATATTCGTATAGGTTTAGTCTTGGCAAAGTTCACTAGAAAAAACCACCACCAACAAAGAGGTGCGCCACTGAACCACAACCACCACCAACCGTCGTCGCGCCACACTATTTGACTATTTTCGACGTTAGCAACAACGGATTCAACATTTTTTTGTGCTCTCCTTTGGGTTTTATTCTTTTCACTTGATATTACATTTTATTTTTTGTTTTGATGAAGCGCTATAAGCGAACAACGAACCGCACGGCCCAACGTTCAACGCACGAATGAATCGACAGCGACGCCAGCGAGAGCAACACGGCGACAAACCAGTTTTATATAAGCCCGCGCGCAAGTACAGTAAATATAAGCTACATATATATATTTATATATATATATATATATATATTATTTCATGACGTGTCTGTGTGTGTGTGAGTAAGTGAGCGTGTACGAGAACAGCATTTCAAGCTTTGTGAAAGCTCTTTTGCGTTTGTATATAAGCAAGAATATGTGTAGATGTGTTGGAGTAGTTTTGTCGTTGACACACATTCAATATGTGGTTGTGGCTGCTCTTTTTAGTGCTTACTGTTTTTTTTTTTTATCATGCTATGTTTGCAGCTTTGTAGTTTTGTAGCTTTGACTTCGTCGAACGCGCCAGTGGACTGAGACTTTTCGGTCTTTGACGTATCCCATTCAAACTCAATAAGATTCGTATCAAAGCTAAGTCTGACTTTATGCTTAGATAAATTGCAAAAGATAACTTTGGCAAAGAGATGAAAGAGTGGGCGTATGCAAAATGCTTGATGAGAAACCACAAAAATTTAATTAGAAAACGTGAGTCGCTGTGTGGTAGAAAGTGTGCCAGCAAGAGACTCTGATTAGTTTAGTGTCCGCAGGAAGCACTCAGCATACTATACAAACATATATACATTAGAGTTTATATGTATGTGTGTCTGTAAAAAGTGTGTCATCACTTTGCACAAGTTGAAAACTTGTTATTTACAACAGCGCGCAACTTAACGAAAGGCTGGCAATAACAGCTTTTTTTTTCGCTGCATTTGCAATTCTACTTCTTACTTCTTATTCTTTGTGTTCACTTTTTGTCCCTACCACATTGCACATGTTTTCTTACACACTCAGAGACAAACTAAGCTTTTTAGAAGTGCAAACTAGAAACTGAAACTGGGTTATTGGTGCAAATGCGCGCGCGTTTTTTGTCTTTTATTTTTGTTTGGCGACTAACCTGCTGTTGTGTTGTAGCTGCTGCTGTTTGCCTTCGTTGAGTTTTCGCTAGTGTTGTTTGTGCACTTGTCATGCGAAAAGCTGCAACTGCAGCTGCAAACATCAAGTGGGCGGAAATTGCATAAAATGACTTATTTTCATTGTTTTTTTCGTCTTGTTGCCTATCACTCTGCTCTTCTTTGTATACAATGATGACGACATCAACAACAAGAGAAACGAAATCAAACCAGTTCCAACAAAAAAAAAAACGAGAAAGAAAACTTTTGGCGATGACGCCACAGCTGCGTTTATTGTTGTTATTGTTTTTATTGCGTTTTATGTTGAACATTTTTAAAAGCCACGCACACGCACACACTCGTTAAATGAAAGAAAGCTGGCAATACATTTCTTTAGGGTTGCCCCTTAGACCTCCCCTTCCCGCTTCCACTCCCCTTGCCTTTTCTCCGCTTTTCTATGTGCATGTTTTTTGATGTGTGTATGTCTTTCTGGTTTCTTTGTCTTTCGCCTTTTGCCGCCTTTATGAGCAAAACGTGTGTTGCATGTGATTTCATTAAGTTTTCCAGCCTTCCTCTCTCTGTCTCTCTCTCTCGGTCCCTCTCTTTTGTTGACCACACAGAAAGACAAAAGAACACATTTTGTGGGACAAAATTTAATGCGCTACAAGCACGATCACATTTGGATCCGAAGCTAAAGCAATCTCTCAATTTTAATCTACACGCAATTCCTGCTACGCCCACCAAACCTCCCCTCAATTTAATATTGTTTATGCGTTTTAGCTTTTTTTTTTTGGATGCTCTGTTTAGATGAAAAGCTCTTTGCATAATGCTGCAAAGGGAAACAAAGTAAAAAAAAGGAAATTTATTTTGGGGGAAATTAAATGGGAAATTCCTTTCAGCAGTCGATAATATTACTAAGCGGTCTTGGACCTCAGCCTTGGAAGGTTGATACTACCATAAAGTCTATTTACTGCTTAAATACCCTATTCTCTTTATCTAAAATACGAGCTTTTGAATAAAGAATAGTTTTTTATCTGAGAAATAGAGTGAAACGTTTGACCTATAAAATATATTGCTGACATTTCCTGTTCAAATATTATATCACTATAAAATGAACAACTTATCTTAAGTCTACAGCTACTTAATTCAAGCGTATACTTGACCTAAAAAGTTTAGAACTTGCTTAATAATTTACGATTTACTGATTTCAAGCTAACAATCTATTTTGATCCATATGCAATAAACATAAGTGTGCTTGTATTCTGATAAATATTTCCTGTTCCTATAAAGCATAAAAGTAAATCTTTAATTTTAGAAAGTTCTCTTTTGTTGAGCACACAAAACCCCTCACAAGTCTTTTGTTATACGTCAATTCTGCTTGTCACATCAGCTGTCAGCGCATTAAAATTAATGTTTTTCATCCTATGAGAGATATATACTTATATATATGTACATGTATGTATGATACATGTGTGCCAATAGCTTTTGTTGCCCAGTTGAGTTTTCCCCAATGATAACTATCAGTCAGCTGCAAGTCACCAAATCACAATAATAATAAAGCTGAAAACATGTTTTTGTGCACGTCCGTTCCTTTTAATTGAGCTTCTCTAGTTCTAGTCGAATGAGTGTGTTACTTAAATATACATACAAACATACACAATTACACATGCACACAGTATTTATCTATACTTGTAAAGCTTTGGGAAGTTTACAACTGGCTTGGTGGTGAGCCCAGCTTTGCACATGGCGATTTTGCACTTTAAAATTCGCATTGCGAGAGCGAGAGAGTGAGAGTGAGAGAGACGCAGTGCATACTATTAATATATTAAACAACTGAAAAACCTTGAAATGTGCACGAGTGTCTAATTAGACGAGGGGGCAAAACTTAGAACAGTGCTGGGAACTTGGTTCAGGTTCAAATTCCAATTATTGCACTAACATTCTACTTGTAAACTAACATGTATTCTCATATACTATACAAGGTATAGTACAGAAAGTACGAAGGTACAAAACTTAATAATTCCCTGCAAGTTTGTTTAAAATAGATTTTTGTTTAAATATTTATGTACATTGATTTTTGTTTGCGTACGTCTCCATGGATTCAGTGTACTTTGATATATCCACAAAATAGCAGCAAGTTAACAAAACGAAATCTTATAGTTGAGTTTTGAAAAAGTAATTTCTAACAATTGAATTTTTTTTTTTGTATTTTCCTCAATTATTAGCAACTGTTCTTACAAAATACTTACATTAGTTTGAATTTTCGCTTTCAGTAAAAAAGCTTATGGGAAATTCCATAATCGTGATATTATTGTAAACATTTTTCCAGTGAATGAATGAATGTACAGTCCAGTTTTTTATGCAGTTATGTTAAGCATTTTTTTTTATAACTGTTTATCACGATTAGGGATCTTCGCATAAATGTGGTCACTTTATATTTATTTTTTTATTTTTTTTTGCGTTGAGCGTATACCGTTTGCCTTGCTAGGAACTTAGTGACTGACCTCAAACAGTTGAACGGAGTTGATAGCTGATTGTTGCCAGCACTAAAACAATTTCGTTCTTTTTTTCCAGCTGTTGGAATATGCGCGTCGTCTATCGCCAGCGAATTATCATTGGCGAATGTGGCGCTGGTTGTTTTGCCTTCCCACTGCGACCCATCCAGTTTTCAACCAAAAATGCGTTCCATATACATATGTATATTTGTTTATATGTACATATATATAAGGTATGTATGTATTGGTTTTGTTCTTGTACTTTTGTATGCAGTTGTCTTACATACACACATGTGTCTATATGTATGACGCTTTTATGTGTATGCTTGCTGCTGCTGCTTCTGCTTTAGGGGAAGCCAGTGTAGGTCAACGAGAGACAAACAGAGCTCCATAAAATGGTTCGTGTATCGCTGTCGTTGTCTCGCAGCTTTTAAGCTCGCTAAGCCGACCGAAAAATGTCTGCATTGGCATTTCTTGCTTATTGGACTAAAGTCGCCGAAAGCGTTTTTAGGCTCATCATCAGCAAGGGCGCGCTTTTTTTTTTTATTTATTTTTTTTTTTGTCGTGCTGGACATGTGCCGTTATCACACAAAATAGCCTTGCTGCTGTTGCTGCCGTCCTCTTTGCATGAAAATTGCGCAGCTGCTGCGGAAAAACAAAAAAACACAAAGCTGCGCAGTTAGCGTCTTTGATAATGGAACGAACACTTGGGTAGGGGATAACCAAGCAGTTTCACATACATACATTAATACATATGTACATACGTTATGTATATTTGGCACACTGTACCAAAGCTGCTTGCTTCCGCAATGAATTCGCTTAGAAGGAACTGGCTGCTTATCAGTTTATGCGGAATTTGAGCGCATTTCGTATTGCCAAGCCAAGGTCTGAGTTTTGTTGTTGATATCAAAACTTCTTGTTATATGCATATGCAAGTTCTTGACTTCATTCTTTATTTATTTTGCTTGCGCTACCTAACCCCCCGTAACTTATCTAACGTTCCGCTGCAACCCTCGACCGTGTTGAGCCCCTGGCATTTCTGATACTGCGCATGTTCTTATTACATTCTTCTTCGTTTTTTTTGTGCTTTGTATTATGTCGCATTTTCAGTATGTATGCAGTTTCTTTGTTTGTCTATATCTCTACCTGAAGGAATTTCCATTCTCAATGGCAACTTTGCCCATATTGTTACTATTGCGTCTTATCGCCCGAGTAATGCAATCGCAATAGCTTACGAGCAACAAAAGCATTTAAGTGTATCTCCACAGGGTGAAAAATATTTGTTTGTGTGTGTGTGTGAGTGTGTGGAAACCAGTCGGGCATCGGTTGATGGATTTTCCAATAGCTGGAGATGAAACTTGCTTATAAATCATGACCATTTCCATTCAGAATAAGTTGAGCATTTAATAAGCATTAATTTATGACGAAAATTCATTAGGGATGGATATATCATGTATATATCTAGATAAAATGATGTGTATAAGTATAAGGAAAGTTATTTTACATCTTAAGTATTTGCTATCAGGGTATTTACATCTATTTCCGTTGATCCTCGATAATAAATGTTGACTTTTAAAAGAAAATATTCAAAATCATACCAACAAGAATTACCTTAAGCATTTCACCTGCAATAGGTTTAGAGGTGATTTGACATCTCTATGTTAATTCATTGCTTAATGGTTTTACAAAATTAGGAGTTCTTTAACGTAAAGTAAATATTTTTTCGATACAACCATATTTTTTGAATGCTTAAATATCAGAACTCTTACAATCTCATTAATTTAGTAAATGAATATACATACATTAAACAGCTATCTTGTTACCAATTAGTATATTAAGCTAAGCCTTGAACTCAACACAATTTGCACTTAATTGGGAACCAAAGGTGAAAAACCAAAATTGAAATATGATAACAAAAAATCATTTAAGTTGCAAGTATGAGATTTCCAAACTGCGCCCAGCTCATTAGCGTTTCACAAAAATAAAGACCTCAAAGAAAAAGCCACGAAGAAGAAGAAGCAGAGGGTACTCGCTATTAGGGTAGTCGCGTCAGGTAGTCGCCGCTTAAAAGGTTTTCTCAAAAGCAAAAAAAAAAAAATAAAAAACATTTAATTGAAACGCGGCAAACGGGGAAAGGAAAAAGTATGTATAGTATGTAAGAAGGTCGAACTGCAATGCGCATCCGTATCCGTATTTTACCTCCTCCTTCCCACCCCTTCCGCTCTATGCAGTACATTAGCGTGAGATAATGAAAGCATTTCAACTAAGTAACAACAACAAGTTTTAAAGCATCTGTGGTTTTGGTCATAAGATCTGACGAAGAAATATAAATATTTGACTAGGAGATACCCTGTGTTTTGTATAGTGCCGTCTTATGTTGATCGTAGCATAAATATTAATCGATTTTTATCGATAACTTTTATATTTGTGTACTGCACAGATTGATCATGCTGATCCACTTTATTTATATGTATATGCATTGCAAGTTCATCAAACCCTTTTGTATTGGTTACAGGGTACTATAAGACATGGGTTAAGCAACTGTGGAACGTCTTTGTAGCCCAAAAAACAAAAAGCAAAAAACCGACACCAAACAATAAAGCGGGCTAAGTAAACAGAAAACAACAAACACGAAAAAGAAGCAGCAAACAAAACATTTACAAAAGAAGTTCATTGAACCTGCGTAGCGCTTGGCTACTTTACAACACCAACAACACCAACAACAACAATAACAATAAGAGCAACAACTGGCTCCGACTCCAAAACGAACGTCTTCAAGTTGATTTTGTGAGTTGCGTCAATAAAGTAGGGAGAGTGTGTGAGAGAGAGCAGGAGAAAATAAAAGAGTGCTAGTTCCCCCTCACACCAATTCCTTTTTCCACATCTCTCACACCAGGCTTGGCCAGCTGCACATCTGTGCAGGCGATGTGCATTAGACAACACTGGTGGGGGACAGCGGCAGTCCGCGTTGAAAGGTGGCCGCCCCAAAAACACAAAAAAAAATATATATATGTATGTATGTATACATACGTGCATAATAGTTTAGTTAAGCTGCAGGCCCACGTCGCCAGTTCAAAACGTTTCACACAACTTTAACACACCTCTGTTTTTCGTTTGAACAGCAACGATCGGACAACATCAATCAATTTATACCAATTTTCAACTTTTCAACAACCATCTTTGAGCGTTGCCGGAGGTTTTTTTTTCTCAGTGCTTTGAAGCCTGCCAGAGTTTGGTTCATTTCATTCATTTTCATTAATTACAAAAATGTTTAGTGCGAATATTTAAACAGCTTTTATCAACGAAACATGTACATATGCATGTGTGTGTTTACATAACAACAGCACGTATGCATATTCATCTGTATGTATGTACACACAACACATGTTCAAGCATTATGTAAACATACTTACATACATTCGTGTCAACCAGTTGCGTAGTCAGCGTTTTTGTTATTGTTGAAAGGGGTTTAGTTTGTGGTTAACTGGAAAAAATATGATGTAGTTAAATTACTTTATATGAATACATCTAAAAATTACCCATTGAATATTATTTCTTACACAACTTATCGTGTTAAATATACATACATCATAAAAACACGAACTGCAGCTGCAGTATGAATTGAAACTTTGCGTCCCGTTAAGCGGGCGTCACTGTTCTGCATACATACAATATGTATGTATGTATGTCGAGGCATGTAAGCGATGAAGACGACAACGACGAAACGACGAAACTACGACTACGCAAAACGCGAACTGCGTTCAACGAAACAAACAAGCAACGAAACGACGAAAAGACGAAACGATGAAACAACGATGGCATGACTGTACTATGTATGTATGTATGTATGTATTTATGTACACAGCCGTATACAAACAAAGCGACGAAACATACACGTGTGTGTATATATGTGTGTGTATGTGTTTGGTTGCGTTTTGTGCCAGCCAGCACAGGTATAGAAGAGCACATACTACCGACGGTATGTACGCGCTTCGCGCCTGTTGCAAAATTCAGTGCCGCTGTTTCGTTCGTGACGAAAGGATGTACGGCCGGTTGTAGGCGCTCGTATGAAACGTACATACAACATACACACACAAACAAACACACACACACTCGCAACAACAACAACAACAATGATGTATACAGATAATTTGCCAAAAAGCAGCGAATACGATGAGCTGTCTCAGCTGCTTAAATCTTGGAACGTTCACGAGCTGTTGCCATATTTGCAAGGTAAACAAAACACACGAGTAACATCAACAACAACAACAACACACTTAAGAATGATGAATGCAACTTTTGTTGGTAGAACAAATTTGTTGCGTTGTTGCTTGCAGCAAAAGAAGTTAGCTTTAAATGCAGTTTGTTTCAAAACATGTTTATAAGTATGTAAATATATATACATACACTTGAATGATCAGGACATTCTACTAAACCAAGCTTGTTTGCTGAACGAATATATGTATTTGAGTTTTTGGGAGTAGACCACGAAGTTTAAATGAATCTAGAAGGTATTCATTGACCTTGAATTCGAATCGGGCTCAATTGTATAGTTTTTGAGGATTTATGTTTAGAAGCAATATTAATATGTGATTAATTTGGTGAAATCAGCATTCAATAAGTGATGAAAAGTGCATTCCATTTCATGCATGATAGATCTTATGCAGATATTTAACTGTAGCTTCATTATTATACCTTACCCATTTTCAAAGGGTATAATGGTTTTGTGCAAAAGTATGTAACAGGCAGAAGGAAGCATCTCCGACCACATAAAGTATATATATTCTTGATCAGCATCAACAGCCGAGTCGATACATGAATGCGTCGATCTCAGAGACTACAAGAGCTAGAGACTCCAGATTTGGTACATAAGCTCGCCTAATCAGTACAAGTTTGCTTTAAATTTTCGATAACTCTTCCCGTTTCCGATATACACATGTGATCGATAACAAAGAAATCTTGAATTTGGAAAACTTTGATATAGCGTTTGAAATATTAGACGAAATAAGGACAATCTGTGAATTTTGTATTGAAATCGGTTGAGAAACTCTGGAGATATGGAGTATTGAAGTTAAGAAAGTATGCACTATACGCGTATACATACACACACTCACATATACTTGCAAGCTTGCTCGACTAGAGCCTTCTTACTTGTTTTCAATATAACTTTCTTTTACATCACATACAAAAAGTTGTTAAAGAAGTCGTTGGAAGTACGAACTAAGCGTTAGTTAAAGAGTAACTGCTAGTCGATCACTTTCACTCTTTGCTCATTTCTCAGACTTTTAATTGTAGTGCTTACTTCCTTCTATTTCAGAGGAGGCGATCAATACGCAGGAACTGCAGATGGTGAAGCGACATCATTTGAATGATCTGCTGCGGAACTTTCGATATGGAACACGAATACGATTCGAGCATCATTTGGAACGCTGGCGTCGTTGGTTGAATATGCCGCTGCAGGATTCGATGATTGAGGAGCCTTCCTGCACTGGGAATAGCAACAACAACAACAATATGAACAACTCCAACAATGTACATTGCAATGGTTGTCGCTGCCCCGAAATGGAACAAGAGCAATCACCAAACATTTCCAAAGGCGATCTGTTGGATGACGTCACCAAGCAGTTGCCATCGGAGCCATTTGTCTCACTGAACGAGATTGGTGACGGATCATCATTCAATGTGCCCTTGCCACTAAGCGATCACAGCGAATTGGTGCACACGGAGCTGGTTACGGCGGATCTGATCAAGCCGGAGATATCCGAACCGGAGCTAGTGAGCGAGGAGAATGCCGTTACAGTCCTGGCCATATTGCATGCCTCGCCAGCGAAAGCGCAATCGCTGCTGGAGCGTCTCGGTCAAAATGAACAGCTGGATGCAGTGCAGCGTTTGCTGCTCATTCAGCTCATCTGCAGCTATTATGAGGACAATCGATTGCATTTGACCCTGCAGCGAAGTCATCTGCTGGAGCGTGAGATCCTACAGCTATTCCCCAAGGAACAGTTGTGCTTCTATCGCACAGAGCGACGTGGCAAGATCTATGTGCGATTCACGAACATGAAGCGGAACAAGCGCTTTGGCACACAGCGGGAGCTGAAGCGACGGCGCGAGGAGATCATGGCACCACCCAGCTCCTTTGTGACCAAGGAGGTGAACTTTGGCGGTGATCCCATGTCCAGTCCCGAGAGATCAGATTGATATTTATATTAAGCGTAGCACTTAAGTCGATTTTAGTTTGCTTTAAGACCCAATTTAAATAATTTCTTTTGTATATTATTTTTATTTGTGGAACTTTTGCAATCTTTATACTAATTAAAATTAAGTTTTGCGCACAATAAGTTCAATTAAATTTAGTTATTAACTGCATATTCCAATTTTCGTAGGAATCCTAAGTTTTTCTCATTATTCCATATAACTAAGTTAAGAGTTTTTAAAGCTTGTTACTAAGTATTGCTTAATTTCTGTTATAGCAATAGTAGCTGAGCCTTTTTACCTTTAAGCCGATCATTCGTGTCGTTAAAATATATCGAAAAATATTCTGAAAGAATAAATTTAACAATTAGTCCAAAATATGGATTTAATAATTTATTTTTTTTGGTTTCTGAGTAACAAAACACTAAGATACTTAAAAACTAGCATAAGATTTTTTTCATAAGTTTCCAAAGTATATATTTAGATATTCAGATAGATTAAATCACAATAAGAGTTTACGTGGAGGATTTTGAATTTATTGGGTAACTTCAAGTCGTACAACCCTCAGTATTCTGATTGCACTCTGTGTAGCGTATCTGTGTTTCGGTTTTGGCGGGGCTAGTTTACATCACGTATGGAAATAAATCAGAGATACGACTGACAGTCGCACAGAACGAACATTTTGCGGTCACGTCGCAAGCAAGGTAGCTCCGCTCCCGCCCCATCTCACTCCACTGTCAGGAAACTAAAGAGAAAACGTATTCACGAGTGTTTGCTTTTCAAAATTTTAGTACTAAAGTCAACAGTATTTTTTGTTTGTAATGACTACGTAGGTAGGTAAGTATCTTGCAGATACATACGTATACATATATGTGAACGTTGTGGCCAGACAATTTGGCAGGCGAAACGAAAGTGGGCTGCAATAAATGATTACATCAGCAAGCGCAAAATAGTCATCATAAGAAATGCTATCGATTAGATTGCTGACTATGCCTTGCGCGTGTATGTGTCAGATACTTAAGCTTGTGCTATGTAAACCTAATTAAGAGCGAAGAACGAACAGAAACGATTACAAATTACCGAAGATGCCATGCACTGCGAATAAGTTAGAACTATGATGAAATTCATTAATAACTGGTTCCGATTCGAACTTCGTATATACAAATATATATTATAGCACCCTTTTGCTGTAAGGGCATACAAGTGTTTGATAGCGTATACACTACAAGTGTTGCTTGCCAATTAAATCAGCCGTAGAACGGCGGAAAAGTGCTTCCCCCGTTCAAGGCAATGATGATGATGTAGCAAACAGCCCACGTCCAAGAGCAAGGGTGCGGAATATTTCACACTCGGTGTGAGCGCGCGTGTGTACGTGTGCCTGTGTGTGTGTAAGTGTGTGGGTGTTTTTGACTCTTCAAGTTAATTAATTAGTTGCTTCTTTTGGCTGTTGGCAGCGTTTTGCACTTGAAGCGCTTGTTTTCTGCTAATTGACTTTATCTGCAGCGTCAACGAGCACACAAAACTATCAGCCACAAGATACTGTATACAATACATATGTGTGTGTGTTTGTCAGATAAGTAGTATATAACAGTTGCCTGTTCTATTTGATCAAAATATTTCCATTCATAGTTAATATTAGTTGGACTGTTCATGCATTATTTGCTGGTAATATTAATTGTGCATTGTGTATGTGTTGAGAGTATGGCAACGCTTGGCAGCTGGCCACAATAAGTGGGTCGTCGGCTACAAAACTATTTGTCGCTCAATCGGCGAGCGAGCTTTTGGCGCTGCTCTAGTCAAACACTCTCTCTTCTTGGTTCAGTCTTTTTCTTTGCCTTTATGTATCTAGTATGTATATATATATGTGTGTATCTGTATAGCAGCATAATTGGGATCGGTAAATGAAAACAAATTGCAGCTATTAACGTGTCAATCGACAAGAACATTGATCAATGCGTTTATTTTTTATTCTCTCTCGCTCGCTCTCTTGACTGCACAGTGTCGCACAGCTGTTATACTCACACACATAGATTCTCATGCTCTCCCACTCTCTGCTGTTGTTTTTTGTACGCGTAGCTATGGAATTATATGTATGTATGTACACACAAACGTACACGAGTAACAGTTGCTGCGCTGCCTTGTGTCGAATAGGGAAAGTAGGTCAATTACACGTGTCATATACGCATACCTATGTACATGCTATTCACATATGTATGACAGATAAATATCTATGCATGTGCGCATATTGGACCGCACTGTGTATATAACCGCACTTTATGCTTTTTGTTGTTGCTGTTTCAGTCCCATTGCTTTAGGGAAAACTTTATTTTCTGCTGCTGTTCAGTTTGGTGTGTTTGGATTTTCTTCTTGCGCTGTTTTTTGGTAATTACTTCACAAATATGTTTCTAGGTCGACCGGATAAGCGTTTGTTTATATATAGCCAATAAGTAAACACCCATAAATACGCATCAATGTACATATGTAGATTTGTATTTACAAAAGTACTTCTTTTGTTTGCAATTACTTAACGATTGTTCCAAAATTTTCCTTCAACAAAAACTATGCGTGAAGAAATAATTGAGATAAATGAGTACGTATGTACCATGTATGTATAAAGTTTGGCATTTTAATATCCCTTCTTGGGAAATTATGATGGACCTTTTAGTTAACATGTATAGTTCATTCTGCTAAGTGTGACCAGTTATAAACCTGTATTTTCCCAGTAAGTACAAAAAAGCACTTTATTGAACAATTTAAAGTTTTTCATTGAAAAAAAATATATTTTTTCCACTTGGTGATTTTTGTTTGCTTACTGGCATTTGCAATTTGATTCAAATTTGATTTTGTGGTTTACTTATTGGCTCGTTAGTTCCACCATTTCAGCAAGGACAAAGGGAATGGCAGAGAGAGAGGTGGGGGTGAGTGCTCTCAACTGCAGCTTTTGCTGATGACATAATGAGCATATTTATAACGAGCAGCAGTGGGAGCAATGGAAACGGGCAATAATCCCCATGCATGCCCCAAAGTATAAAATAAAACCTACACCCAAAAAGACCCTCGCTCCATAAATGCCCCGGATACACACCCAGTAAGCAGGCAATGGACGGGCGGATGGCGGGTGTAGGTAGGGATTAAATAATATATATATATATATATATATACGTATACATAAAAGAGGGCACACGCTTCAAGGCTTTTCATTTGCCCAGCGAATTTGGCCATTAAATTGCGGAAAAAAGCTTCCAAGCTGTGGAAAGGACGTTGAAAGGACGAAGCCATTGGAATTTTTGGTCCACAAAAACAACACTAACACAGCAACAGCAAAGCGACAAGAAGAAGAAATGAAAAGCTACGCAACGTAAAACAAACAACGAACTATGAAAAAAGCTGCGATAAGAATCCAACTAGAGAAGTATGTACCCGAAAAATTGGGTCAATCGATAAAAAGCAGCAGCAGCCGCAGCAGCAGCGAACAGCGACGCCAACGATGACGACGACGGCGACTGCGGCAGCAGCAGCACATGCGCCTAGCGAAGAGAAGCTTTTTGCTGCTGTTAAAGCTTTTGTGCAGAGCTGGGGCGGTAATCCAATTGTAGCTTGGCAGTAATAACTAACTGTATACACACACATATAAATAACTTTACATATGTGCTTACAGTCAATGAGAATGTAATACAGATTTAATACCCTTTATTAAAAAATGCAATTAAGCTCTATGAAATTATTAATATATATTTTTAATACACGGACAATTCATGTTAATTATCTGAATGGAAAATGCGTTTATTTTATGGTTAGTGTTCATTTAGTATTTATTCATTTTAAACCTGTTCAATAAGTTATTAATGATCTACCTAATTCCCAATATATACATACGCATATATATTTTGGAAGTCATATTTAAGTATCTCACGTTTGGCCATTCAATTGCACAAAGTTCTTACAAAGTCTGTACTACCCTCCCATAATACCCTCCATCTAAGGCATTGGCAAGCAGATTGAACTAAAAGTTGAAAATTGAGAAACTCAAGTTCTGCGACAACAACAAGAGGAATGAAGTAAGGCAACACCTAATCGTTGTTTCACGCATCGCACTCTTCGCGATCAAAACAAAAGCGCAAAGAATAATGGCCGACCACTTAACAACGAGTAGAACAGGGAAATTTTCCCCACGAGCTTAACCACAGGTTTATTCCAGACAATGAGAATGTAATGTAATGTATTACATTCTCATTGGTTTATTCCCTTCTGTTAAAAAGAGGGGTACTCTTTGTTTCCACTCTATCTGTATTACATTCTCATTGGATTAAAGGGCAGCTGGTGATGTGATTCCAACTGCCTGCCGCTGCTGCGGCGTTCTTTCTGTCGTCTTCTTCATTGCTATTTGTTATTGGTATCTAGTTGGAATTACTGTTTCATACACCCAACATAAAAACAGTTGTTTAATGTATCTGATTAGATTCCATTTGAGTTGATCTAAATCGTGTGGTTTGTATATCCAATTGGAATGTAATTGCACTGCTTACGGTTACTTCCGCCATGAACTGCTTGTGTGCTGTAAGCAGTTGCACTGCACAGCGCAAACTTGAGAAAACCAGTATTATGTTAACGCATTTGTGAGTTAACAGTGTTTGTTGACTCTTATTTGCGCTGCGTGAAGCTAGCTGCGCTTATGTCACAGAAATGTTCGAACTCAACTGCAAGTTCGAAATGATTTTAGTTAGATTCAAGTATTTATTAAAAAAGTGAAGTGCACACGCAATTGCATATTATTTGAAATATATTTTATTGGTAGGCAGTTTTGAAGAACATTTGTAATGACATTTATATATAATGAACATGTTTCAAATAATCGTTTCATTTCATACCATTTTCATCTCGATTGTAATATTCTTCTATGTATGTATATAATAAATTTATTTATTATTCTTATTCTTGTTATTTCTGTATTTTGTTTTATATTTCATAAATTTTTGTTATGTTTTAGTTTGCTGCGGTTGCGTTTTTTTTTTGTTTTTCTTTTTTGCTCTTGTTTTGTTTGTTTAATGCATATACCTTGTAAACTTATTTAGTTTATGTATGTATGTATATATATGTTTATCTATATTATATATATATATATGTATGTATATATATATATGTATATAAGTATTTTATTTATACTTTATTTATCAATAATCAATATCGTAAATCACCAAACTTGTTAAAAAAATGTTTACACGAATTTTGTTTTTATGTTGTTAATGTTTGCCTCTCTTTTGTTTTTTGTATTGTTTTTTTTTTCCTAGTATTTATTTTGTTTTGTTGCTGCTGCTTTCTCTTAACGCTTCTCTCTAAATAAGTTGTTGTTGCTGCTGCTGTTTATCGTTTTTTATCGTAAGTTCTTGATGATCGTATTTTCTCGGTCTTCGGGTGTTTGTTTTTGTTTTGCTTGACTGATTCTGACTTGACTTTCAAATATTTTATATAATTTGAGCTTGGTTGATTTTGTCTATAGGTATGTGTTTTAGTTTTCATTAAATACATTTTTATGCTTGGATGTGTATATCGTATGTATGTATATGCTATGAATAGTCTACATATGTACATTAAAGTACACACGGAATCCGATTATTATGATTTTTCTTTTTCTATCCATTCTCGGCACCTAATAACATGAAAATGAAAGTTTTGTATTAAATTCATATTGGATCTTATTATAAAAACTACAATAATCAATTTTTGTTATAATGTGTATGTGTTTGTGTGTGTGTGTGTGTGCCTATAATATTGAGTTTACAATTTGCTAATTACATATTAGAATTGCTAGTTTTAGGTTTTGTTTTATATAGAAAAATTTGAAAGCAGTTTTTTGTTTATTATTTTAATATTTAACTTTACGAGTTTTACGTTTTAGTTTGTAATTTTGGGTACACGACGGCGGGGATAATATGATTACATTTTTTTTTTATATATTATTATTAATATTTATAATATATATATATATATATATATATTTAGTTTTAAGTTAAGTTTACATATATGTATATAGACAATGTACCGTTAGTTGATGTTTGTATTTTGTTTTATAATTCATTTTGTTAAGTTCAAACTATCTAGGCTAAGAATAAGTTGTTCATACTTTAAAGGCAAGTGTTCTTTGTTTGGTTTTATCTATAACTTCGGATAGTGAATCGAATCGATAGATAGATATATGTATGTAGATATATATATAGAGAGAGAGAGACTAGATCTGTTATCTTTCATTTACAGTAAAGTAGGAGTAGATAAATTTGTTGTTGTTGGTGCTATATATATATCCCGATATGTTGGCTATCAACAGATCTTATTGAATATAAGTGTTAGTGTTCTTTCTGAGTGTATTGGTAGTAGTAGTGGGTGTGTGTGTGTGTATGTGTCTGTCAAATATTGTCAACGTTAGTGTATACGCACAGTTTGAGAGCGACTGTGATGTGTCCCAACGATTTTGTGTTGATTTGTCGTTAATTGCTTGATTTAAACATTGTTTTTGTAGTTTGTTTGTGTATATAGCTATATATATATATATGTATATTATATTAATGCAAGTACCAATGATAAGTATATAGATTATAATTATTATATCATGTATAATACAATTGCTTTCATATGCTTAAGAAGTACAATTTTTGTATACTTATTATGTGTGTGTGCGCATTGCCATGTTCGGGCAGCTTTTTGGGGCTGCCAATCGGTTTGGCAATGCTTCTCTAATTATTTTATATATATATAGGTGTAACCAATATACAGATGTATATATAAATATATACCGTAGGCTACTTATGCATTTAAATGCGCCTTGCAATTGGCGTATGAAATATTTCGAATGTGAACACTGTAGGTTGGCGCTTTTTTAGGGCTGCCAACCTGTTTCAATGTTTAAAAATGTATTTACTTTACGATCAACTCATATTTAAAAATAAGAACTTTTATATTTATTTATATTTACACATTGTCGGCTTGTATGGCAATGTTTATATTTCTAATTTTCTCTTTTATATACTTGTTTGCTAAGCCATTTTTTACATCGTTCCTAGTTTAGGAACTTTTTGGGGGGCCCTTAGGTATGTACACAAAGCGAACGCTTTTCGAATGCCTATCGATTCGATGGCGTTGCCAATCTAACAATAAATTTTATGTAAGTAACGCTACGTTACGGTATTATGATCGATTAGTATCTCATTTGGCTGACTGATTAATTCAAAACAAAAAAATCATAACAATAAACTTTTGTTCGCTTCTTTTCGCAACTAAGATAAAGGATATGTTATCGATTTATCGATTTCTGCATATTATTGTTGGGAAAGTGTTTCTGGAATTTACTTTCAGTCATGTCACGCTGTGATATCTCGTATATTTGTATGATATGATTGTTTATTATTTGTATTCTGAATGTCATGAGCTTGAATGAAACTGAATAACAGGGCTAATCTCCACTATAGATTAAACATAACAGGACTACCGCAAATGTTTTTTACTAACTCCAATTCAATGATATAAACATAATTTAATTTCTTTTAATTATATATATATATATATTTGTCGATTAATGATTAATTTTTGCAACTTTTACTGTGCTTGAAAACACATTGGCAGTGATAATAATTTTGTAGTTGTTATTTATGTTTCGATTAATCAACGAAAGTTCAAACAAAGCTAATAATTTAATTCGCTATCCGATATATATATATATATGTATATAATTATTTGGCTTGTGACCCTTTTATAAGTATATATATTATATATGTTATATGTTACGTTATGTACACATTGCCAAGTTTTGGTCTGCTTTTTGGGGCTGACAACTTGTTCGGCAATGATTCTCTAATTTTTATATATATATATTCATGTAACCAATATACATTTGTATATATAAATATATACCTTAGGATACTTATGCATTTAAATGCGCCTTGCAATTGGCGTATGAAATATTTCCATTATGAACACTGTAGGTTGGCGCTTTTTTAGGGCTGCCAACCTGTTTCAATGCTTTAAAATGTATTTACTTTACGATCAACTCATATTTAAACATAAGAACTTGTATATATATTTATGTATATTTACACATTGCCGGCTCGCAGCTTTGTTTATTTTTTTTTGGAAGCTGCCAACCTAATGCAATGTTATTATGTGTATGGTATATATGCTATTAATATATATATATATATATGTATATATATATGTATGTATATAATTATTTGGCTTGTGACCCTTTTATAAGTATATATATTATATATGTTATATGTTACGTTATGTACACATTGCCAAGTTTTGGTCAGCTTTTTAGGGCTGACAATTTGTTTGGCAATGATTCTCTAATTGTTATATATTCATGTAACCAATATACATTTGTATATATAAATATATACCTTAGGCTACTTATGCATTTAAATGCGCTTTGCAATTGCATATCAAATATTTCAAATGTGAACACTGTAGGTTGGCGCTTTTTTAGGGCTGCCAACCTGTTTCAATGCTTTAAAATGTATTTACTTTACGATCAACTCATATTTAAACATAAGAACTTGTATATATATTTATGTATATTTACACATTGCCGGCTCGCAGCTTTGTTTATTTTTTTGGGAAGCTGCCAACCTAAGGAAATGTTTTTATGTGTATGGTATATATGCTATTAATATAAATATATATGTATATATATGTATGTATATAATTATTTGGCTTGTGACCCTTTTATAAGTATATATATTATATATGTTATATGTTACGTTATGTACACATTGCCAAGTTTTGGTCTGCTTTTTAGGGCTGACAACTTGTTTGGCAATGATTCTCTAATTGTTATATATTCGTGTAACCAATATACATTTGTATATATAAATATATACCTTAGGCTACTTATGCATTTAAATGCGCTTTGCAATTGCATATCAAATATTTCAAATGTGAACACTGTAGGTTGGCGCTTTTTTAGGGCTGCCAACCTGTTTCAATGCTTTAAAATGTATTTACTTTACGATCAACTCATATTTAAACATAAGAACTTGTATATCTATTTATGTACATTTACACATTGCCGGCTCGCAGCTTTGTTTATTTTTTTGGGAAGCTGTTAACCTAAGGCAATGTTTTTAGGTGTATGGTATATATTCTATTAATATAAATATATATGTATATGTATATGTAAATATATAGTATGTTTGTGTATAATAACAATAACATCATTTGTATTTGTTGTTTGTTTAAAAGCAATTCTTTGAAAGTGAACATTTCGGTTTTAAATCGGGGCTTAAGTACGATATTGAAGCTCTTTCACAAAAATAAGAATTGAATGAAATCAGTTTTGGGATTGCGAAGGGAATTCAGTATAAATTTATCTAGATGCCATTGTATTTATGTATATTTAACTAATTAAAATAGTGTTGCCAATTTCAATTATAGTATGTATTTGTTTCTGTGTATAGTTATTTCTTTGGTACACGGCTAAAGGCTACGCGATATATGTAATATTATTTATTTATATATGGTATATATATATATATATATATATCTCATAATCGTATCAATGTTATATATGTATATAATATTATTGCTCTACTATTTGTTACTTTGTATCTCGTATTCAGGATAGATGCATCTATGCGCCTATGTACATGATGTGTGTGAACGTGTTTGTGTGTGTGAATGTTGCATTTGTTCAGTTTTAACTAACTATAACAGAGGCTAGCATATCGTTATATATATGTATATATATATATATATTTATAAGTACTATTTCTTTATATATAAATATATACGTTGCACCTAACAACTTATATGTAGAATTTATGTATATTTTAATAATAATTATTATTTATTTGATTTGTTTATTTTGCTTTCGTCCTCTTTTTTTTATATTTTTGTTGGTTTTGTGAATCACATTCGCGCCGTATGCAAAACTAATGCTGGGATTATTTCAACTCTCATCAGAGATCTGTGCCGAGAGAAACTTTCTTTAAAGCTCAACTTGAACTAAGCTCACACACACACAGAAACATATACACACAAATGCGTGAACTTGAACTTGAATAATCATAAAATTTAAAAAGTATTAAACTAAATCTTGTGTGTACACACTGTGTATGTGAGCTTAGTTTAAGTGGAAAGGAAGAAATTGTAGTCTACTTTCAGGTCGAAAATTGACAAAACGCTCAAGTTCAACAGACAGCGATACAGCAATAAATAGATAGAGAGAAAGACCGAGAGAACAAGAGAGAGAGAGAGAAGGAAAGTGTGTGTGAGTGGGAGAGAGGGTTAGAAAAACGAGTTAGAACTTTATATGTGGGCGGTTAAAGGTATACATTAAGTTAAGTTCAATTTTAAGTTCGAGAGAGATTGAGAGATAGAGAGAGAGAGAGAGAGAGAGAGTTAGAAATTACGCGTTACGATCTGTTCTGACATTTACATAAATGCATTCATAATTTGAGTATAGCGGCAACCTAATTACAATACAATAAATACATATCAAATAATTTACTTGCATTTTACATATGTCATTTACAAATGTGTGTGTATGTGTAAGAGTGTGTGTGGTACATAGTAGTAGAAGAAATACTGCATAGTCGGTATCGGTAATCGGTAGTATACAAAATAGTTGACAGTGCTGTTCTTGTTGTTGTTATTTGTTGTTGTGTTAGGTTTGTAAAATACTTGTTGTTTGCATTTCGTAAAGTATTTGTACACATAATACATTTTGCTCTCTGTTTAGAAAAAGCTCTTCAAGAATCCAGCGGGTCCAGCCTATAAAATAATGCTCGTATCAATAACATGGATTGATCACTGTTAAGAAGAGAAATACTTACATCCTGTTGCTGCTGTTGTTGGGTTTGTGCTTGTTTGACTTTGGCTTGAGCAATCTTTAAGGCTCTGTAAAGCGTTCAAACAAAGGGCATTTATTAAATGGTTAATGTTACTCAAACTGTTATTACTCACTGTTGCAAATCCATAATGGTCTTTTCTTTGGCGTTCTGCTCCTCCTGTGACATTTGTACCAATTGCAGCAGTCGCTCTGTTTCGGTTGCCGCCTTCTTGTGCTCCTCTTTTGTGTTTTGCAGTTCTTTCACACAGCTGCAAAACATAGGGATTCATTAACATAATACTGGGTTTAGATAACAGTCTTTCACTTACGCTTCGAGCTGCCGTTGCGTATCCATTAGCTTTTTGTTTAACTCGCCGGCCGCCGCCGCACCGCCCCCCTGTGTTTGCAGTGACTTTTCCAATTGATCCATTTGCTCTTTGCGCTTGCGCAGCTGCACATCGAATTCGGACATTTTCTTCTCCTTGTCTTCGATATCCTTGCGCTTCGCCTCGATTTGTTTGCGCTGCTCATCGATAATTTTGCGTTCGCTTTCGGTGGCCTTTGCCTGGTTATCGATCTGTTTGCGCACCTCCTCCAGCTGTTTCTGTTGCTGCTCCAGTTGCTGGCGTTGCACATCTGTTGCCGCCGCTCCCGCATTACCTGCCTGTTGCAGCTGTTGCATTTGTTGTTGCAATGTTTGAATTTGTTGCTGCAACTGTTGTACTTGCTGTTGCGATGTCTGCAATTGTTTCGCCTGCTCCTGATTGGATAGCTGCAATACGATCAAATGTGTTAGCGTTGCCAGATCGATACAGTGACGCATGGTCATGCTTACCTGACTCTTCTCCAGCTCCTGTACGAGGAGCTCGAGTTGCTGTTGGAAGCGATCACGCTCGGTACATGCCGCTTGCAGCTCAACTTTGACCTTTTCAAGTTCCTTGGCATCGACGCCGCCACTGGCACTGGCTGCTGCCGCCTGTTGCTGCTGCTGTTGTTGTTGTGCCGCTTGCTGCTGCTGTTGCGTCATCTGTTGCTGCATCTTTTGCATCTGGGCATGCTGATCCTTGATGTGTTGGTCCATCAGCTAAAGAAGTTATGGAAAAGGTTTTGATTGATTGATGCTTTTGCATCTACAATATATCTTACCTGTATGCGCTTGTGCATTTCCTGGGCTGCCTTGTCGGCCATATCGGCGCGATTCTTCTCCTGCTCGATGACCTTGCGCCACTGTTCGATCTCTTCGCGAGTGGCACCGGCTGCTGCTGCAGCTGCGGCTGCAGCTGGCTGCTGTTGCTGTGGTCCTGCCGCTGCCAGAGCGCGCTCTGACTCTTGGAGCTTCTGTTGCAGGACTTGCAGCTCCTTCTGCATGGCTTGGAGCTCGGCGGGGGCAGCGGGCGCAACGGGTTGACCGTTGCGCAGCTTGCGATTCTCCTCGCGTGTCTTCTGCAATTCCTGTTCGGCATTCTGCAGCTCCTTCTGGAAGTTCATGAGTATCTCCTGACTCTTTTCCAGTTGGAGCACCAGCTGTTCACGCTCCATGGCCAGCTGTTTGACATCGGACTCCAGTTTCTGGACGTGCTTCTCAAGCTGGGGATGTGCGCCGCCAGCGGCACCACCTCGTCCGGCTTGCGCACGTATCGATTCCTTCTCCGACTCGGACTTCTCAAGGCGATCGTGCAGACGTCCAAGCTCAGCGCCCATGCGCTCGAATTCGATGCGCGTAGACTCGGTGTTCTCCTGCTGTTTGGCCAAATGCATTTGTGCCTTCTCCAGTTCCTTGGCCAAGCGACCGGCCTCCAGTTCGGTAGCATCGCGCGACTGCAGCGCCTTCTCGAGGCGATCACGCAGTCGATCGATCTCCTGTCGCTCGCCCGCTGAGAGTGACATCGAGGCGGACGAGCGCACCGGTTCGCCGGGGCTAACCGAGGACTGTTGCAGGCGCAAACGATCGACCTCCTTCAGGAGTTTCTCGTGCTTATCGCGTGCCTTCTCACGCTCAATGTGCGCACGCTCCAGTTCGCTGCGCTGTTTGTCCTGATTGGCCAACAGTTTGGCCACCTCACCCTTGGACAGCTCCAGCTGTAGACTCGTCTCGTGCAGCTTCGACTCCATGTTCCCTATCTCGTTCTCAATCTTTTCGTATTTATCTTTGTACTTGCCAAACGACTCAGACTCGTACTGCGACTTGCCGCGTATCGTCTCCAGCTCCATCAGCGTCTTGTCCAGCTTCTCGCGCAACCGTTCGTTCTCCTCCTTTAATCGACGCGTCTCACGACCGAATGTATCTGTATCCTGCAGCTTGCGCAGTTCCACTTGGTTCTTCTCGTAACGCTCACGCATCTTCTCCAGCTCGACAGCATAATGAGCAGCCTCATCCTTGGCGGCCTCCACACTGACTGCTGCCTTTGTCTGTGCCGCATGCGCACGCTCCAGCTCGTAGGTGACACGCTCTAGCTCGGACTGCAAGTGCTCCTTCTCACCCTGCGAACGTCGAATGTCTGTCTGGATCTTGTCAAAGCGATCCCTGTTGTGCTCTAGTTCGGTACGGGCATTATCCTCACACTCCTTGGCCCGACTGAGCTGCAGTGCAGCTCGATCACAGGCCTCCTGCAGACGTGTGCTCTCGTCCTGAAGCTTGCGCAGATCCTCACGCGCCTTGGAGGCGGCCAAGCCGGAACGCTCCGCTTCCACCTCAAGACGTGCACGATCCGCTTCAGCTGTATCGCAGCGTGATTGCAAGCGATAGATCTCGTTTTGAGCACGATCGTACTTCTCAAGCATCTTCTCAAACTCTTTGTTGGAGGTGTCCTTCTCGTCGATCAGCTTCTGACTGGCATACAGTGCCTTGTCCAGTTTCTCCTTGAGTATTTCCACCTCGGTAACAGCATCATCTCGCTCCATCTGCAAGTACAACGAAAGCACGGGATTGAGTAGAGCCGGGGGTATCGCATACGAACGAGAGTTTTAATCAGGGCCAAGCAGTGTTTCAATTACTTTCTTTTTTAGTAAGAAGCTACAAATTTACAAACAGCCAATCTCACTGGTAGTTATAAGTTTCACATGCTATTTTTGATTATACGATTAGTATATAGTTTTAAAAAGCCAATTGTCAATTTTGTATGTGTTATAATACCTCTCTCACAGTTGAGCTTGGGGAAAATTACCTGCAGTTTCTGCTGTATGGCATGCGATTTCTCATAACGCTCCTTGAGCACTTCCAGATCAGTTTGCATCGCCTCACGATCACGTGCGGCCTTCATGAGGAGCGTCTGTGAGGATTCCGATCGCTCCTTGAGCGTTTCCAGCTCATCGGAGAACTGATCCCTCTCCTTCTGTATGCGCGCTAGCTGCGTCTGTTTTTTTTTTTTTTTTTTTTTTTTTTGCGAGTGTATTATATGTTCACATACATGGCACATAGTTGAAAGATAGATACGTATAGATATGCGTATATATGTATATATATATGGTATGCATAGGAAGTATTTGTACGATATATATAAATGATAATGATACATAGCAATTGTTATTGGGTTAAGTGATCGCTCTAAAGCTAATTGTTATAATTAGTAAAATAAATATATATAAATAAATACGTTGATGATTTCCTGAATGAATTTAAAGTGGGTTTCAAATAAGCATACAAATGATAATATTAAACAACTTTGGAGCGACCACTTAGTTAAGTATAGTCAAGTATAGTTTGTATGCTAGGGTTAGTTATGTACAGTTGAGGGAGTTTTAGGTTAGTGTTTTTGGGTTTAAGGGTTAATCACAACACAATACAGTTACAGTTCACAGACATCGATTGGGTTACAGGTTTCACAAGGCTCTACGCATGTTGGATTGCTCGGCGTGTGTGTTTGAGTGGTTATGTGTTTGTGTTTGTGTGTTTTGAGGGGGGCATCTTGAAAGTGTGGAGTGGCAACGATTACCGCATACCTGCGTCTTCTCAAGCTTTTCGCGTATGCGATCTGTGTCCAGTGTTAGGGTCTCACGCTCCTTCTGCATGCGCGCCGCCTGGCCAAGTGCCTTGTCCAGCTGCGATTGCAGATTATCATAGTCATAGGTGAGCTTCTCCTTTTCGAGGGTGAGTCGGCGGTTCTCGGTGCCAGCCTTGTCTAGTTTATCCTGCAGATGATCGACCTCGTTCTGGGCCTTGTCCAGCGAGTTTTGCAGCTTCTCGTGCTGCAGCTGCGCCTTGCCCAATGTTGCCTGAGTGCGTTCCATCTCCTCCTTGATCTTCTCCACTTCGGAGAACGCCTGTGGCACAGATACCAACCGGGTGTGAGTGAATTTGGAAGGGTGATAGGTGGATGGGAAGGAATAACAGAGACAGTCTAAACAGAGAGATAGAGAGGTTTGTGCCTACCCGATCGCGATCGGCGTGTATGCGTGAGACACCGCTCTGGGCCTTTTCCAGCTCCTGACGCAGACTCTCCTGCTCGCCCTGGGCATTCTCCAACTTCGCCTTCAGTCGATACACCTCGCCTTGGCTCTTTTCCAGTTTCTCCTGCAGGGCAGCACCCTCTTCGCGTGCCCGCTCCGCATCCGACTGCGGGTTTATTTTGTTGTTGTTGTTGAGGTTGCATTATCGTTATCGATATCGGGTTAATGTTGTTGTTGTTGGTAAGGGGGTAAATTGGATGGTGGAGACGGATATTATTTACAGGCACGCATGATGTTTGATTGTTTCAAAAACGAATGACTGATTGACTGGCTGACTGATTGACTGACTGATTGACTGATTGATTGTCAGACACAATACATAGTACATAGGTTAAAACAACAAGTACGAGTATACGTATAATAATTACGATAACAATTGCGATTGGCGATAACGATTACGATTAAACAACATCTAGAGCGAGCGATATTGATGCTGCGTATGCTGACCACAAAGCGAATTGACAATAGACATGATGAATGGGCACAAAAAGAGACAAAGACAAAGAGAGCGAGAGAGAGAAAGAGAAAGAGAGAGAGAGCAGGCAATGACAGCGATAGGTGGCGCTCGGGTGCACAATGAGCTAAATACAAGAACGTGTTTAAAATGTAAAGGAGTAAAGCTAAGAGTATGAAGGCAAACGTAAGGTAAAGACTTTTAGGCAAACGTGTGTATATGTGAGTGAATGAATCTGTGGGTGTGTGAGTGTGAAAGTTGAAGACCTGAAGTACTCAAGCACAAGCCTTGCAACTTTCTAGCAACTTTCTAGCTCTCTTTGAAAACAGTTGCCAAAGTCACGCTGCAAAATTGTCTTCGCGTCTTGCCTGACTTGTTGTTTGTATGTGCTTGTGTGGGTGCGTGTATATGTAAGTATTACCAAGGAAAAAGTTTTTGAGTAATTCCTTGTGTACTTTCTACTTAAAACTGTCTTTTATTCAAAAGTCGTAATGGCTTACATAATGATAAAGAAATGTTTTCTGTTTTCTTATTCCAATTGGCTGTCAGTGTTAACAAGTAAAGAAAGCTACTTTAAAGCTGTTCAGCATATCTTTTGTTTTTGAGGAACTTTTATTGTCTAATGTATAACCAAAAATTGATTTTATTAAAGTAGGCTTTTGTGTAGTTTTCGGATGGAATATATCTTTGGGTAATTGGAGGGCTTAACAATATATATATATATATATACAGACAACTCATGCAGGAGTCGCACAAAGGAAACGCAGATGTTCGAAATCCACACGATGATTGATGGATTACAATGAAGTCAAAGCAATTTTGATTTATACAAGGACAAATGCTAAAATATATGTATGTATGTATTATGTTTATATAAGTATGTATATGTAGGTAAGTTAGTATGTTAGGCGATGCAAGTTACGAACAGTAAGTAAAACACATGACATTTATGTTGATGGAAACTAATTTGTTTGGTTCTTTTTTCTATGTTGTTTCAAATGTTGTGTTTTAGTTTGCAAATATGTTTTAGTTGCTGTATCTTGTTACTAAAAAACTTGTACGAGTATCATTTGTGTTTGGTATTTTGTTTGTTTGGTTGTTTATAAGCATTTACTCACAAAACGTTTTTCAGTTTCGCCCTATAGAAAATGAATGTAAGCACAACGATTTAGATAGAGTTTAGGTTTTAGTATACACAAAATATTTATAGGTAATTGGTTTTATTATTGTAGTTTTACTTTTACGTTACAGCTAAGAATTATGTGTTAAAAAAGCAATAAAAACTTTTAGCGCAAGTCAAAACGGATTTTCATAATTTTACAAACAGGCGATTGGAAGTTGTTCTAGCTTTTTCACAAATTTTATACTGTTGTCAACAACTTTTTCTGAAATAGTTGAATTTATTGAATTTCTTTCAGTTTAGTTTCTTATGATGACGAGTTTCAATAGTATTTAACAAGATTTACATTGATATTTCGCGAATACTCGTTGTAATTTTTATTTACGCTCCGAAGTGATTTAAATTTGCATGTGCAAAAATATGTGGCTGTGTGTGTGTGTGCGTGTATCAGTGTGCTAGTTTGTGTGTGTGTGTGTGCGTTTGTGTTAGTTAGTTGTTGCTCTTGCTGTTAAGGTGTTGTCGGTGTTTTTGTGGAGTAGATTATTAAGTATAGAAGATTTCAATCATGAATTGAAGCCAATGCGTTGTAGAAAGAAACGAAGTTGATTGTCTTTTTTTTGTTATTTTGTAGCACACGCACACAGAGATATATGAAATTTGTATTGCGAGAGAATTGCTATACAAAGTTAGATTGATCACACACGCAGACAACTAACTAATAGAGCACACAGATATATAGAACGAGAGTTACGAGAGAGAGAGAGATGCTCGTATGCATAGTTAGATACATAATATGTATAAGTTATATGCACAGAATACAAATATGTTACATATATATATATAGAGAGTATATAATATTTGATATTTAGTATATGTATGCAGCGTATAGGATATGGATTTAATGATGATAATATTAACTGTACCTGTGTCACTCGCAGCTCGGCCTGCGTGCGTCGCAGCTCGGCGGCAGCCTTATCGGCACGCTCCGTCGCCCGATCCAGCTCCTGGGACGTGGTCATTGTGGTGCGTCCGAACGTTGTCTTTAGTCGAAGCGAGACGCGAAACAATTCAATTAGTATTTAGTTATCATACAATAGTATTTGTTAATACGAAATAGTGCAGCTACATAGTTCGAAAAAGATTTAAGATTAGCATACAGACAACCATTTAAACATAAACATTAGCAAATATGTATTTAGTCCAGCAGGTATCGAATGTCGAATGTCATACGATGCGTATACGTAATGTGTGTTAAGTGGTATATACATTGTGTTTGAAATGAGCATGAGTTTTGATTTTGGATTTAGTATCAAGCTTGAGGATTATGTGGTGTTTGATAGTCAGTGCATTTAACGCTTTAACGTATTTTATTTTTATTTTTTTCATTGTGTATAGGTGTGTGTGTGTGTGTATTGAACAAAACTAACAAATTCAATATCTTATAATTCTGTTGGTATTATAATGGGCCTAATTGAAAGCCTAACGAAGCGAATGTGATTACAAGGCGTATACTTTATAACTCGAGCAAACATTTCGATTAATGTTTTAGTATCAGTGTGCTATCGATTATCAATTATCAATTATCGTTATTTCGCGATATTTCTACATTATGTGGCCTTGTTTGGCTGGCTTGTGGCCAACTTACCGATATTTTGCCCGTTTCGAACATTAACTTTTGTACATTCTGTAAAAGTACGATACGTTAAATGCATGTTCAGCAACAATTAAACCATTCAGACATAGACATTGCATGTGGCATACTTAATTAAAGGCAATGATAATTGTAGTAGCCGCTTGAATTATGCACATCGATTTGTAATCGTATGTGAAAGTGTTCAAGATTAAATCAAAACCTCAACAACTACTTTGCTAATATTAATATGTGTGTGTGTGTCTGTTAGAATGTGTATGTTGGTGTTAGGGTATGTTAGTGCGCTGACCAGGCTAAGCATGTGTGTGCAAGGTGCTAACTGGGAGTTCGTGGTATTTAACTAATGTGTTATGCAAATGGGCAGACCTTAAAAGTTTCTCTTGTTGAATTTATCAAACAATTGTACATAGTAGTTTCTACAAGCTACCATTGAAATGTTTATTGAGTGTTGAGTACTTATTCACGTTTTCAATTGCTATATAATTATTAAAAAGAGTTTAAATTGAATTTCTGTATTGAATATTTTTTAAGAATGTTATTTATGAAAAAAATATATATATATATATGAAAAATAGTTTAGTAAGCATTAAAAAGTAAAAATCTCTAAAATATTTCTCAAAGAATTAAATTTTTTTTCTAGATTGTTTGAACTACAAATATCGAAAAATATATCATACTTTCAGCTTCTTGATTCAGATAATCTTAAAGTGAAAGGAAACATTACTCATGCATGTGAGTTTTTTTCGCATGATAAAAATATCTATATAAACAAAATTATATATTTTATTATTATGTTTTAATTATATTTTCTAGCAATTTCTTCAGAAACTTTTAAGATCAAGCCCAGCGCAGATTTTGTTTTGATCACTAAACTAAAAACATAAAATAAAACCTGCTGGCACTAGATGCAAAACAAAATGAAAATAAGGAGTGGTTTTTGTTTTTTGTGCTACAATTTGTGTGTGTTTATACAACATTTTTGGGGTGGCACTACAAAGAAACTTAGGTACTACAGAATAGGTGGTACTTAGAGGTAGATAGGTAGGTTTTTTTTTTGGCGGTAGGCTTACTTTGTGTAGTGTGGTCTGTTCTTCTAGCTGCATCTATTTTGTTGGTTAATGTATCGATTATTTAGATATATTTATATAGTAGAGTGATAAAGTTGTAGGTAGTTGTTGTTGTTGGGATGCGAGATGTTGTTACATTGTCATTGTTGTTGTTGTTGTTATAAGTGTACATGTAAATATATATAGCACACACAGAGAGGCATATATGTAGTAATAGTTATAATAATAATAATAATAGTATTAAATTAGCATGTTATCGTTATCGATAACCAATTTATGATTGAATAAGTAATTTAATTATATATATATATATATGTACACTGCACACAGAGGAACACAATACATATATATAGCATGATATGTTAGGATTTATGGATAATATTCTAAATATTTATAGCGCTAGGCGTTCCGGGGAACCGGTTCTAATGCACGAGTACCTGCGAACGTTCCAGATCGTGTTTCAGCCGTTCATTCTCCAGCTCCAGGCGTGCAATGCGCTGCTTCGTGGACTCCCAATCGGCGCTACTACGTCCCATCTCACACGTGGCCTTCTCCAGCTCCGCCTTCGATTTGCCCAGTTCACTTTGCGATGCCTCCAGCTTGATCTCGAGCCGCTCACGCTCATTGACGGCACGCTCCAGGCGCGTCTGCAGCTTCTCGATATCGCTTTCGGCGGCACGCAATTTCATTTTGTAGTCGGCCACCTCGCGTTCGTGGAGATCACGCTCCTCCTGCTTCTCGTGCTCGGCGCGATCTCGCTGCTCGCGGAGCTGTGCCATTTGCTTCTCCTTGTCGCCGATTGCCTCCTCCAGGCTGGTGAGTGCACCCTCGGAGCTGCTGTGATGTGCCTGCATGGCAGACAGCCTGGCCCTGGCCATATCCACCTGGTTGTCCTTCTCCTTCAGCAGATCCTCGAGGTTTTCAATCTGTGAAGTTGATTGTTATCAGTTTTTTTTAGTTTTACTTTTGTTAAAGTTGCTTCTTCTCTGTCTGACCTTGCGCTGCAGCACACTGATTTTGCGATCCTTGATGTCCATGTGATCCTTGAGCTCGGTTAGTTCACTGGTCAGCCGATTGCGCTCCTGCACCGTATGCAATGTGCCCTGCGTCTTCTTCTCGATGAGGCGATTCTTTTCCTCGAGGCGGGCGCGCATCTCCTCGACATCCGTCTGCAGCATATTGTAGTGCTCCTCTTTGGCACATAGCGACTCCTTGAGCACCGCTATGTGCCGCTGATAGTCCTAACGAAAGTTATATTTTACTGTGTCTGGGGAACAATTTGGAAAACATTTTTTGTTTTTGGGCTTCGCAAGCTGCGCCAATTACCTGATGCTGCTCCTCGAGCGTTTTCATTTTGGCCGCCATCGCCAATATCTCTTGATCCCTTCTTTGTATTTCAAGACGGAATTCGTCCAACTGCGATTCGTAGGTGGAGAATATTTTGTTTCGTTTTTTTTTTTTTTGGGGTAGAGGATAAGATACAAGACATACCATGATTTTTAAAATTTTCGACACAACTGCAAAGCAAACGCATTTTGCCTTGCCTACAAATTTATTTGATTGTCTTTCTTATTTGAGTAGTTTTTTTTTTTTGTGTAGTAGTTTTTCTTGGTGCAAAATTGCGGCGCAATTGTGTACGAATGTGGTGTATGTGGGTGGGTTGGGTGTTGGTATGAGCAAGATTAGGGGGTTTTGTGGGCGTGACGAGCAAATATGAGCGAGAGAGAGAGAGAGGAGAGTATGGAGAGAGAGAGAGAGAGTATATTGTGTATATATATATCATAGTTTGTAGTAACTGCAAAAGTCGTTGCCCCCTTTACATAACTGAGGGTCAACTGGGTGTAAAAAGTGTGTGTTTGCTGTTTGTTAAAGTGTGCGTGTGTGTAGTTAGTGTTTGTGTTTTAGAGAGTTGAATAGAGAGGTAGAGAGAGAGAGAGAAAGAGAGAGGTGGAGGGTCGCTTATGAGCTGTTAATACTGTTAACCTGAGATATTAAACGTTGGGCATAGCTTTGTTTAGTTTATTTGTTTTCTTCTTTTTTTATCCATTTTGTCGCATGTTGTATTTGTTTTGGTTTTTATTGTTTGCTTTTTCGAAAATGTCATTTATAATGCTTAAGAGTTAGGTTTAAGTTTAACAGAGTCGAGTTCGATCTCAAGAATTAGTTTTGAATTAAGTCTGAGAAGTAATCTTAATTAAGTTTTACAAATACAAATCAGTGTATAAATATAAATATATGTATATAATATATAGATGTATATCGCTGGACTATTAATTAATTAGGTATATCATAATATAAGATACAATATTGTTTATGCCTGTATACGTATAAGTAAGTACAAATATTTAAAGTATTCAAGATCATTCATTGTTGTTTTTTTTTGTTGTTCATTATCATTATTATAATATAAATGCCTTCTCTTATTGGTGTACTTCTCACTGTTCATAAAGATGTTTAACAAGAACCCAAATGGAACGTTGAAAGTCATAGTGAAAGTAAAGGGAATCAACCAATCAATCTAATAGTTAAGTAGTATAGATTAGTAATATTACTTATGCGAATGTTTGCTTGGTTGTATGGTTGTATCCTTTACACAGACAGCAACTGCTGCACATAAATGCTTTCAATTGGCTAGTTTTAAGCTTATTATCCTTTCTTATGACTAGAGAGATAAAGAGGGAGGGATAGAGAGGGAGCGAATATACGAAATCAAAACACAATAAATCAATTTTGGATTTAGAAAAAAGTTTTGTTCTTCTTGTTTTTTCTCTTTGTCTGCTGAACACAACGCAAGTTTTATTGCTCATTTTGGGGCTATATCAAAAATCGTATTGTATACGAGATAGCCCCGTCCTAAATACAGACACACACACTCAACTACAATGTGTGTGTGTGTACAACTACAATTGTTAAGCTATATACTACTACTATATATAATTAAAGACAAATTAGAGTAACTTCACAATTTTGATTTCACTACGTACTAAGCTATAACAAACGGGGGATTTTGTTTTTTTTTATTTCCTTGAGAAAAACGATGTATTCGAAAAAAAACGCAATTTTAAGCCGAACAATTTGCACACTACAATAAAGATTTCGTTATTTTGAAGACGAATTAAGTATGTAATAAAAAGCACCTAGAGACATGTAATTAATGTCTTGGTAAATGTAAATGTTAATGTTATATATTAATATAATAGTATATAGATGTAGAAGTATGTATATAAACGTTCACTTGGAATACTAAGTAGTAAGTATGAATATAAGAGCTTTAGTACATGGTACAATACATAATACATTTGTTTTTGTTCTTTCGATTCTTTTAGTTTTCTTATTTTTCTTGTATAATTTTCGCATAGACACATTTTGAATGCTTCTTCGTTTCTGTTTCTGTTTCTTGCTTTATGCTTTTCGATTCCAAATTCTTTGTCGTTTTGTTTTAAAACTGCAACCAAACTGTTGTGTTAAACACATTGCCAGATGTTACTGTATATATATATATATATAGTAGTATATATATATAACCAGTTGTCACTTCATACGATTTCCGCTACTGCTTCGTACTTTCCTTTTATATTTCGCTACACGTCTTCTCGATTTTTGCATATAAATTTCATCTTTACATATAATTGACCTTCATTGCTAATCACACGCTATTACTTAGTGGGCTATACGAGTACACATACACATATACATATAGAATCCGTATATAGTATATGTAGCTGGTAGAGTCCGAAGACCGAACCAAGAACACAATTCGAACCGAATAAAGATTTCATTGTGATTAAAGTAATTGAAACACAATATATTATGCAAATGCTTAAAATGCTTGGCTAGTAAGTACATAATTGTTGGAGTCTAGGTTAGTTAGGTAATTTGCTAGTTAGGTAGTTAGTAGGTTTGGTATAGAGGTCCTTGCCTTTGGCTTGGCTAAAAAGGGGAACGATTAGGGGGCGGGGGTAAAGGGGCGGTTAGGTCTCACTATGCAAAGTATTCACTTATAGTTCATACACACGTAAGTTATAAGTAGGTAATGCATTATAGTTCATGTATGTTGTAGGTAGTAGTTCTTCAATTAGAGAGTTGCACTAACAATTTCTTTCATCTATATAGACTAAGTATGAACACGAGTTTTCGAGTACTCAATAGGTTTTGATTTAATAATAACGTTAAGCTTCATTCGTTCTTTGTTTTCTTCATATTAATATTTTCTTTTATCATTGTTGTACCGCTCGCTTAACTTAACATATACAAGTCTCGGGTGTAACAAATAAAGTAAAGTAAATTTCATTTCTCATTTTTGTAATTACATTTTTATCTCAATGTTTTTGTGTATAACTATATGTTGTATAAATGTTTTTTTTTTTATTTTTTTTTTATTCATTCATTTATGAGTAAATATCATTTAGTTTCACTTGGTTTACTTGTTGTTATTTACAGTCTTTTACTTTTGAGAGTCAAGAGCAAAGTGGTTCAAATTTCAAAACGAACGAATACTTTATCATTTCTAAACAGTTCTTTTACAAATGTTTGCTTTGTTTTGTTTTCTCTGAAAAGTTGCCCTGAGTGCTCTATGCAAAGTAACCACAAAATATAAAGTTTGAAAAATAAAGTGAAAATAAAAAATCATTAAGAAGCAATAATGAAAACTAATTACAAAACTTGTACAGCTCTTGAAATTGTGTTATGTTCTTAAACTCCTTGTTCTTGCTACTTTAAAATGGCACATGAAACAAATGTTCTTCAGCTTTCTTCTTTCCTTATAAACTTTCACTTAAACTATTTCTAATATTTATAACTATATTATATATGGTGTAATACTTGGTGTATTGTTCTTACTTATTCTTCTCTTTTGCTGCTTCGAGAACCGCACACTGCAAATGTCGTTGGCTTATTTGAATTTGACCTGGTAGGATTGGGGTTTTCTTTTTCGAAGAAAGGGTTAAAAGCGTAAAATGCATGATGCATTTGGGCAATGCGATTTGTGAGTACATTTGCGTATATATTTTAAATTCATTAAGCAATCCGTTAGGATACTTTAATGATTCAATTGATTAATATCTGATTCGTTTTTTGATGGGCATGGTTTTTTTTTTAGTTTTTTTTTGCTGAATGTGGCTGTTGTATCGAGTAGTATCGAGTATCGAGTATTAGTTTTCGAGTAGTAGTAGTAGTAGTAGTATTTAGGAATCTAGGGATAGCGTGTCTACGTCAAATTTAAAACTTACTTGTCGCTTATGCTCTTGCGGCAGTTTCGGATAATCTAAGTCTAGTTTCGAGTATGGCAAATGATGGTGTTGATGGTGTTGTTGTTGTAGTTGTTGTAGCTGTTGTTGTTGTTGTTGTTGCTGCTGCTGATGATGCGTCAGCGAATGCGTGTGCGGATATGACGAGGCATGCAAACCGCCCGGCAAATGATGCGAATGATGCGTATGCGGATGCGGATGTAGATGCGAATGCGAATGCGACGTATGATGCTGATGATTATGATGATGCAGCGGATCGTAGATGCCAACGCCGACATCACGAGCGCTGCTCGCCAGCGTCCCCCCAAATGTGCTGTTTGTATTTGCCAACGCTGCAAGCGGATGGGTTTGCAGATGATTCTGGTGCTGATGCACATGATATTGATACTGCGGATGCATCTGCTGCTGCACCGAGGCCTGTATATGCGAATGGGGATGCTGCTGTTGACCGTATTGCTGCTGCTGTTGCGTCCCAGCAAATTGCTGTTGCAGATTGTACGCCAGCGCCGAGCTGGCCGGCGGTGGCATCGAATGCTGCTGATAGTACTGCGATATGGCGGGATTGGAGGCATGCAGAGAGTGTGACATGAGTTGACGGTGTTGCGCCGTTGACGGCAGACCAAGCCCTGGGCCCAGGTTATAGCCTGAACCCAAACTGGGTCCCATGCCCAGACCCAGGCCCAGGCCCAGGCCATAGCCCGAGGCAGTTGTGTTTAGGTCACTTTGATAGGGATTCGCGTAGCCCGTCGCACCGTACTTGCAACTGGATGGATAGCCAGCAACGAGATTCGTTACGGAATAGGCGGGCCGGAGACGTGCAGCCGCCGCAGCGGCACTTTGAGCGGCCGTCAACTGCGTCGGCTGCGGCTGGAAGTACATATTGGGCTGGGATGAGAAGCTCGTCGACATTTGCAGCAGGTTATCGTTTAAATATGGCGGCGATGTATCGCCGCCACCGTGCAGCGTCGGATAACTGGATACCACACGGCCGGACAGCGGTGTTGTCACCAGCGTCTGCGTTTGCGTCAGCGGCTGGCCCAGCTGCCTGGCCTGGTGGCTCAGATTGAGTATCTGCGATGAGCGCGATATCGATTTGTGCGCCTCGTTCAACAGATTCACAATGTTCGTGCTGCTCGTCTGCTGCAGCGGCGGCGCCGGATAACCATAAACATCATTATACATTGTTGCCGATGGCAGTCCGGCAATGCTGTACCGTCTCCGTCGTATCGGTGATGTTTGTCCGTAGATCTGTGCAGCGGCAGCGGCGGCAGCGCCACTCGGATCATACAAATACCCTGTGGAACTAGATGGGCCGTATAGCTCATAGGCCTGGCCATAGCCCAAACCGCTACCGTTAAGTGGTGCACCGTAGCCACCGTAGCCACCGATTCCAACTCCTCCAACTCCTCCTCCGTAATATTGTCCAATGATATCTGGCAGTGGTGGGCTTCCGCTGGCACCCGTGAAGCTATTGTACATCTGAAATGGGCGATTTCAAATTGGTTGTTGTTGTTGTTGTGTTTTTCTAACTGTAACTGTTTTATTTTTTAATGTGTTTTGTTTTGTTTTGCGTTTATTCGATTTTTTTTTTGGTTTTGTTATTTATTTTAGTTAAGCATTGTTGTTTTGTTTGATTTTTTTTGGAAATTTTGTTGGTATATTTGGTATATTATTTTTGTTAGTATATTTTTACGTGGATTTTGTTGTTACGCGTTGTCCATCTTACACGCAAATTGTATACTAAATCATAAGTTAGCTACAAATTGTTTATAGTCTATAGTTTATATTATATATATTATTGTTAACAACAAGTTATATTCTTCTGCACATTTTTTTGTACATTTTTGCATTCAACAAATTTGTATTTTGTTTAACAAAAGCGATTTTTGCCCGAACACTTACGGACTATTTTGGCCCCATATTTGTACGTAAAATTTGTATTATTATTATTTTGTTCTGACTTTTGTTGTTTTTCTACAAGTTTTTTTTATTTTATTTATACGTAATTCAAAAAACGTTCAACACTCTTTTTTGTAGTATTTTTCTTTTGCGATTAATTTACAATAAGGTTTTGTAATAAAATTAATGATTTCTTCTTCAGCTTTTTTCTCTTTTTTTTAACTTTTTGTTTATAAAATTCTTTGTGAACTGTCTTTAAAATATATATTTAAGCTTTGCTTAATGGTTTTAAGAGACTTCTTTTTTCTTTTGTTAATATTGGCAAGCTGCACCTAAAAGTTCAACAAGGGGTGTATTGAAAGACAGAGAGAGTGACAGACAGAGAGAGAGAGAAGGAGAAATTGCGAGTGTGTGGGTGTATGTGTGTGTGTGTGTGTGTGTGTTGAGGGGCGTGGGAGTGCTGGTGTGTTGTTGGACAGGCCAGGGGGGTCAGGCGGTTTATTTTTTGCAACATAAAATGTGTGTCACTTTGAGACAAGAGAGAGAGAGAGAGAGCCACGCGGCTGGGGTCACTTTAGTATGTATATGTGTATGGGTGTGTGTGTGTGTGTAAGGCACACGCTCACGTGCAGTGCGCCCATTACTTTGGGGCTAGTGAGCGTGTATCAGTGTGTGTGTGTATGTTGGCCGCTGTTGATTTGATTTTGGGTTAGTTAGTTTGTGAATATTGCGTATACGACATGTGTGGCGAGGCATACAAATGCGCTTGGATTCTGATTTCGTTTATTTTGTGGTATTTTTTTCTTATGTTTTCGTCTGGTATTTATGTATATATGTATATTTTGTGGTATATTTTTGTTCTATGTGGTATTTTGCTTGTACGCAGAAAAGAAACATAAATTACTTATAACCATATATAGTTCAGATGCATTATAGAAATAACGTGCAAAAGTATATTGTAAAACAATTGTTTCTGTATATTTTTGGTATTTGTTTTTGTGTGTGTGTTTTTTTTTAATGTAAAAACAAACAAAATTGTTTACATACATATATATATTTTAATATATATCATATATCATATATATATATATATATAGAGTAGTTGAGTAATTGAGTAGAGTTTTTAAGACAGACAGTGAGTGTGACAAAGACAGATAACAGAGAGAGAGAGAGAGATAGACAGCAATTGATAGTGAAAGATAGAGTATACGAAAGACAGTGGGAAGATAGACAGTTAGAGTGAGAGGAGATAGAAAGAGAGTTTTTATTTTGATTAAATTTGAGCGCAAGTTTGATTTATTGCGGCTGAGTTTCAAATGGAATGCCGGAACTTGTTACTGTATGTGTACGTGGCAATGTGTGTGTATAGGTATATGTGTGTGTGGCAGTCTGTGAGTGTGCTAAAAACACAACGAGTGGTTGTATGTGTATGACTTGTTGGTTGCTTAGTCTGCGTTAGTTTCAAATTTCAATTTAGAAGTTCAATTTGTAAATTTTGCAAATGCAGTTGATATTCACGTTCTTTTACAGTTATTTACAAAACCAAAAAGTAATATATTTAATGTATTTTTTTTTTCTCATTTCCGTAACTAGCTGGAACAGGCGGCCAGTATATTGAGGGGGATGTGTTTGGAGGGGTAGTTATCACAGTGGATAGACGATTGTTGGTTGGTAAAAATGGTAAATGGTTCGTCTGTTGTTCTTGTTTATGTAGTAGTAGTAGTTGTTGTTTTTGTGTTGGGGCAACATTTTGGTAAGCAAAGTAACTCAAGAAAAACAACATACTTTAGGTATAAGTATATATACGTATATATATATATATATATGTTTAAATATATGTATATACATATGCTGGTTACATAAATAGTAATAGAGTGACAGAGAGAGAGAGAGATAGAAAGTATGTATATATTTATATATATATATATGTATATATAGATATATTTATAGATAGATAGGTACGTATTGTTAGTATATACACGTCATAATTGTTTTATCATTTTATCGTCAAAGAGATGTGTCAGTAGTTTCCTTGCCTACATTTAATAACGATTTCTCTTTTTTAAGAGCCCGTCTAGCTTTTGACTTTTTTTTGTAGTACTCTGATTTGTTTTTTCGTTTTTTTTTTATTGGTGCGAAAATATTACAAAAGCATATTGTAAATAGTTGCATACAGTTTAAATTTACTTTTGGTTGGTTTTAAAAATTTGTTTGATTTGTTTTCAACCTTTTTGGTCGTTTGCATATTCTATTGTTTTGCTTCGTTTTGTGTGTTTGCTTTTAGAACAACAACAAAATATGATTTTTTTTTTGTTTTTATAGATGTTATGTAATTGAAAATGATCAATTCTGGAAACAAAAACAAGTATCTCGCTTTCAAAAATCGTTTGCATTTAAACGTTTAAAGTGTTCTTATTGTTTTTTTATTTTTATTTTTTGTTTTGTTTTTGTATTCGGTTTCTTTTACTTTTGCATATATAAAAAAGCCAATTATTGGAGCCATTACAATCGATAAGTTTCGTGAAAAAATCTGCATCTTTTGGCAATAAAATGACAAAAGAATTATTCTTGTATGCTAAAATAAATCACAGTTCACTAATAGTTCATTAATTGCATTAAATAATTTTTAAAAATTTTGTATTTGTTTATTTAAGTTTTTTTTTAAAATATTTTTTTTTTCTTTTTTGGTTCTTGTTTTGTTTTGGTTTGTCATTGTTTAGATTGCTTTGTGTTTGTGTATAAGTATATTTAGATATATATTACTTTTTGATTATGTAACGGTAAGAAAAATAAGTTAAAATTCAAACAGCGTTCCATACAATGCTAATAAATTTGTTCAAAAGATTAAAAAGTGTAATGTAAAAAAATTCTAGTAATAAATTGTATATAAAATAGCACTAAGTAACTGAATTGAGGTTTAAAACAAGTGCTAGGAATAAACAAAAAATAAGAAAAGCAATTACAATTTTTTTTTTGAAAATTTAGTCAATATTCAATTTGTAGTCTAACTTTAAAAAGATAAAGTTTGAATTTAATGCGCCTAACGCTTTTAGCTGTGTGGAAAGTCGAAGTTTTTAAAATGTAGGTAATGAAAGATTTGCATCAATTTCTATTTGACAAATGTTTAGTTTGACTCTGTAAAATATAAACAGACACTTTAGAGACATGTTGCTAGGCACTAAGATTTCGATTTCGAATTAATGTGAATTTTGCTTTTACTTTTACTACGTACTAATTAAGAAACTATGCAGCTCAAAAGTATGCTATGTTAAATTTTGATAGATTTCCATTCTCAAAAATTTTGTGTTAAACTGCAAAAAAAATAATGGAAAGAGCTTAAAATAATAATTGTTTATTTCAATTAAGTGACTACAAGTTTGAATTTTCTAGTAGCTTCAAACGTGAAATATCAAAGGACATTCGATTGCTTTTTCTCAGTAAATAAAAAACGTGTTAATTTCAGGAAAGTAACATACAAACAATGTATAAACAACATGTAATTTGAAACAAACACGACAATAAACACCAACATTCAAGAGGGAATGATCTTCTAACAAGAATTCAGTATATAAATGTGTATAGTACATTAAAGGCACGTTTAGGAATGCGTATTTAAAGTATAAATTTAGAAATTATGCTAACCCACATACAGTAAAAGAGTCAGCATTAAGGATAGACAGACGGAGAGTGAGCCAACGCTGTTGAGAAAGAGACGAGAGAAGAGAGAGCAAGAGCGAGAGAACAAGATCGAGCAGGTGGGCAAGTAAAGTGACTCGCAGCACTCTTCAAATAATGCTAAGAACTTTGGCCCAAACACATACACATAAGAGTGAAATAAAAAACTGACTCACACAAATAGAAAAAGAAATTGTGGCCCGAAATAACAACATTTTGGTTACAAGGTTATTACGTGTACGCCATGTGTGTGTGTGTGCTTAACTGTGAGTGTTTTCTTGTGGGTGTTTTTGTGTCTGTGTGAGTGTGTGTGTACGTGTGTGTAAGAGCACAATAACGACGACTTTTTGTGTGTTTATGGCAACTAGGGTGGCGCAGAGGCAAGGATGTTAGGTTCGGTAGCGAGAAGATGCGGCAGAGGGGAATTGGGCAGCTGCAGAACACAAACGAAATAAAACACAAAGACAAAGAAAATGAAAATGTAAATGTAAAAAAAAGGCAAATCCAAAAGCAAATGAAAATAAGCGAATAGCAGAAGCCAAAGGCAGCGCCAACAAAACACAAGAAGAAAAAGTGCCCAACAATAAGTGTGTTAAGTGCAAAGTGTACACATGTAGCACAGTGTGTATGTATGTGTGTTTGCTTGCTTGTTGTTCCGTTTGCTATTTTTGGTGAGGCTGCGTGTTTCGCTCAAATCATAAAATTATAAATAAACACATAAAAAGATATTGTAAAACACGCAGTCAAACAAACCAAAGCTCAGAACTCATGAGGCTGGCTTCTTTTTATACCCTGAACCCATTGAAAATGGGCAAAAAGGGTATAATGGTTTTGTGCAAAAAATTTCGATAACTCTTTCCGTTTCTGATATATACATGTTATCGATTAAATTGAATTTGGAACACTTTGTGATGCAGTTTGAAACATTAGACGAAATAATGACAATTTATTGAAAACGGTTGAGAAACCGGAGATATGGAACATTGAAATTAAGAAAGTATGCACTACACGCGTACACACACACATACTTGCAAGCACTGACTGAACGCTTTAAAACGCTTTCAGGGTATACTCTAGTCGGGATTTCTCAACTAGAGCCTTCGTACTTGTTTTATTTTCCTTTTATGACATGACTAAAATGTTGACTGGCAGGCAGTCACTCTCCCCCCCCCCCCCCACACACACACACACACATATACACACTTCCTTGCCGATGGGTAGGCGGCAACGTTACCACGCCTACGCCATTTCGGCAAGTGAATTGTGGATTTTGTGCTCGTTGTGGAGTTAAGGTTCGAAATCACAACATTCCGCTCGTCGTGCACCCTTCGTTGACTGTCTGTCTTTGTTGGCAGTGGCGTTTTTGTGAGCTTTCTCTTTGTAATTATGACAAATCATCACGTTTCGAGTGTATGTGTGTGGCTGCAAGGCCAGACTGACAGTTCCCCCTTAAACTTTCGACTCTCATCCCATGTTATCATTGCATTGCTTTGGCAATTGTCTCATCTCACGCACGTGTGACTATGCAGCTCTCTATGTCCCTCTCACTCTCTGCTGGAGTGGACAAAAAATGTATTTCAAGTGACGTTCATGAAGTGCAGAGCATCTATGTGCATATACCCTGTTAATGACTTTTGATGAGGAGCACAGTGTGACAAATGAGCGATAATATCAAGTATTTTTTCCTATTTCAATTTGATTTCATATAAAGAATAAACAAAAAAGTCATTCGTTCTTAATCCCTCTGTGTAAAACTGTTAATATATATACTGTAAGTAAGTATCTTAACTTCAGCTTAACGAGAATTTTCATTGCATTCGTTTGTTTAACGAACATGTAGTTTGGTATATTAGAATTGGATTTTGTTTAATCCTCTGGCTCTACTTTTAATTAAAAAAATTCCTCTTACAAATTCGACAGCATTTGAAATGTTTGAGCACAGAGATAAACATCCAACGAAGTATCTTGATGTCTGGCACATTTACAATTAAAGTTCACACACACACACATATATATATATATATAGTGATACTTTTCAGTTTTGTTTCTGTCTGCATTTAGAACAATTGCGGCACGCGTTGGGGCTTTTTTGCTAATGAGCGGACGAATGGGACGGATGGCCTACGTTACGAACACGAGCAGAACAGAAACTTGCATTGTGTGCGCTTTGTGTACATGTCTGCACGTTCCTTCTTATTTTGAATAGACTTTCCCCAAGTGTGTGTATTAATTTGTGTCTCTGTGTGTGTATGTGTGTTTTTGTGCCTGCTGAGCTTGCACTTGAGCTCATTCGTTTATATGTTCTTTATTCGTTTTCAGCTAGCACTGATGCCAAATTTCACTAATTACGCATTGTGACCTTTAGAAAAAGCTCACACTTCGACACCTACACCCACACACACACACACACACAATCATATCCACCCGTGCAACCCTTGCATTCTTGCGACTCGATTAGCTGAAAAGTATACTATGAAATTTTTGTTTAACCACAAATTGTAACCACAAGTTAATACCCAGTGATTTTCGAGTTTGCGTTTTTGTCTGCCCAAGACATTAACGTTATTCAACATGCAATGCATGAAAAAACAAAACTCATAAATAATTGCTTCAACCGTAGCAGCGCTGAGCTGCACCCCACAAAAAAAAAAACAATCAAGAACATTCAACTGCAGCTGAAATTGTTTTTTTTTGTTCTTCTTTTATTTGTTGTGCGCTTGCAGACTTAAAGGCAGTTCTCAAAAGGGTTGCAAAAGTTTTTAATGAAGTTGTTGTGCGTTTTGATTGCAACAAGAAACCTTAAAAATTGTGATTAAACCTTGAAATAAGAAATACGTTCGTGTGTGCTTTTTTTGAAATGAATTCGTGTTCAATTAAAAAGCAGTCTTGTAAGTGAATCGATTTTGCTACTGTTTTACTCTTTAACTGTAAGATTAATTTTATCTTAGAGAAGACCTTAATTCGTTCGTAGTTCGAAAATTAAGTTAAAATCTCAATTTTTTTCATATTTTCAAGCAAAGTTCGACTACATTAACATCTTTTATGTAAGTAGTTTCATTCGTCTCAAACGATACTTTCTAATCCTGGACAAGTCTTCTAGTGATTTTGATCTAGCCAAAAAAAGGTTTTACTGTACTAACCAACAAAATAATTAAATTATTCTAGGCACCCAACAAAAGGGTATCCTTAAGTCAAGCACACGGTTTACTCTTTTCCTAAAAATGGTTGTAATTGCCAGCCAACTTGCTTTTCTGTCTTTCTCTTTCTCTGTTTATTCTGTTCACTTCACTTCGAATATATTATGCAGGCGTCGCTGCTCCTTTTTTTGATTGAGGGGCAATTTGTAAAGGCTAAAACGGGTTAGGGCTGTGGTTTGTGTATATGGTATATGGGGCCTTGTTATGCTTGTTGTTGTTGTGGGTGTCGTTTGTCTGTCTGAGACGGTTGCAGTGGTTGTTGTTGCCAGTGGTTGTTGATAGACTTTTGGATTTAACGTGTGCAGCGATTGCCATTGCGATTGATATGACATTGGATTTGGAGTTGTTGTTGTTATGCTTTTTTTTATATATTCATTTGTAATGATGATGAAATGATGGCAATCCAACATGATGATGACTCAGACGATGTGTGTTTGTCTGTGTGCGGATGACATTTTGTTATCATTTTGTTGTTAGTTGAGCTGATTTGATGAATTTGATGGTTGATTGAATGATTGTTGCCTTGCTTGTTGTTGTTGTTGCTCAGTTGTTGTTGTTGTTGCTGTTGTTGTTGCCATTTACAGTACCTTATAGTAGACATAGGCATTGTCCATAGGTTTGTGACTTTGCTCGGTGCCGCTGCTAAATGCCTGAAGTTTAGAATGTTGCTGTTGTTGTTTTCGTTTTTATTGTTGTTGCTGCTACTGCTGCTGCTGCTGCTGTTTCTGCTGCTATGCAAATGTGCTGCAACTGCAGTTCGTTGTACTTGAGGTCGGCCTTTCCGCCTTTAAGCGGAAAATGCGGGGGCGGGGCGGTTCGGGCCGGGCCGGGCCTTATTGCTATTTATGTAATTTGAGTTGGGCTCTAAGTTAGTGCTGCGCAGGTGTGAGCCTAGCTGCATGTGCGTGTATGTGTGTCTGTCTATGTGTTCGTATCTCTCTTTATAATGTAATACAATAATAAACCGCTGGCAGCGACTTCGTTTCCTGCTTCTTAGCGCTTGTCTGCTTAATGTGCGAAACAAACACACACACAAACACATACATACAGAGCTAGCTTGTCAAACACCCGCACACACACACTTACTCAAGCGCTTTGTGTTGTGTATGTATGTGTATATATTATAAAAACACAGGCTCAAGACGCTGAAAAAAATGCTGCTGCTGCTTCCGTTGTTGTTGTTCCTTCGTTGTTTGTTGTTGTTGCTAGTTAATGCTGCTGTCGCAGATTTTTGGCTGCCGCTGCTGCTTAAACAAAATTATTGATTTTTGCTACAACTGCTGCTGCTGCGCTCCTGCAGAGTTTAGCTGTTTTTTTTTTTTAAATTTCCTTTTTTGTTTGTTAAGATTTATATTTTATTATCTATCTTATTTCTGCAACTTTTTAATATTATTTAATTTTTTTAAATATATTTTTTCTTTCTTTTTTTTTCACTCACACGAACCAGAATATACAGGCTAAAGGCACAAAATTGAAATGCTTTACATCCTTTTGAAGGATTTTCTTGCTTTTTCTTTTTATTTCTTTCTTTTTTTTTTTTTCTTTTTGCTCAATGATTTTCTGGCACACACGCGTTCGCGCCACGTTCTGCTGGCATTTGCTGCAGCCTCAAACGTTCACTAGCTATAATATAGTTCCTTTGCATTTATTGACAGTGCACAAATATATTGTATGCGTATTAATTATGCTCATCTATGGTTATTTTCTTTTATTTTTGTTTTTTTGGTTGAGACAGTTTTTTTTTTTTGGTTTAGCTTTTTGCCACAGTTTGAGTTTTCGTTGCGTATACGCGTCGCGTTTTTATTTTTCTATTTTGCATGCGCTCGGTCCGTGGCTCGTGTCTCGTTAGCTGAAACGTTGCGTATAGAACTGTTCGCGCCAGCAAAGCTTTCGCGCCCACGAGGCCAGACCATTGAGACAGTTTGGCATCAGCAGCCGATAATTCACTCCGTTCGCTTTGTTTGAGCGCAAAATCTTGGCTCAGCTTCGGTTTAGCTCAAAAAGCGTCATGTGGTTTGGCGACAGGCGGTGCATTCGGCACATTTGCCACTCGGCATTTTAACATTCGTCCCTTTTTGTGTTCACTCGGGTATTCGACACTTGGCACTCGGCAAACGCTACTTTCGCATTTGGCAGCTGCACGCGCTAAAGCTTTACAACTTTTGACTCGGCTGCCTAAGTAGCGCATCCAAAAAAGCTTTTACGTTTTACGCTCAAAAGCTGCGTTTCGTTTTGCGTCTTCTTTTATTTTTTTTGCTTTATATTTTTTGCGTTTGCTTTTGCGTTTATTGATTGTCGCCTCGTTGGTCCGTGAGCTCAGAGCTCGTGAGTTTTGCGTCTCGTGCCACGAATTAGCCGAAATTTTTCGTTATCCCTGCAGTTGCCGCTGCTGCTGCCGCTGCTTCTGTTTGTTCTGCTTTGCATTTGATGTACGCAGCACGACTGCGTCTGACTTGAATGCAGCTTTTGCTGCAGCTGATTTTTGCTGCTGCTGATGTTGCCATTGCAAATGAAAGTGCAAGTGAAGCTGCGTTTTTTACCTATCTTTGCCTGCGCTTAGTCCTTGCCAACACTTACCACATTGAATGTGTTTTTATGAGCTTTCTTTATGTTTTGCTTGCGCAGTTAACTCTATTTATATATTTTTATGTTTCGCACTGCAGTAAAATAGTATTGATAGGAATCTGTAAATCAGCGTGCTTGACTATAAGATACCCTATGGGGATTATAGCAGATATCTTATGGGCAACATATATAAAGTGAGAGGCTAACAATTTAATTTACCGAAAAACTTTGATTGAGTTTTTTCTACTTTATTTTTATTGCTCAACTTAACATTAAAGTCAAATATTCGATAGTATCGCTCCTAACTTACCTAAAGCTTAACCTTTAACGTGTCCAAACAAATGTTCACTTTATCTCTTGCGTTCTAGTTTAGCTTATTTGTTTAGTGTGCATGTGTGTGTGTCTTACTTTCCAGGTGTGTGTTTGTGTTACGCAAAGTGATGGCACAGAAAACATAACCGCAACCAGTAGTACAACATCAGGACAGCTGCAGAGAATGGCTTGAGGGGCGAATGTTTGTGTTCGTTCATATAAAATTCAAATGCAATTTAATTGAAATCGATAAACTAATTGAAGCGGACATTTCATTTCAAGTGGTGGAGTGGAAAGAGGGGGATAAAATAGAGAAAAAAAACATGACCAATGATGTGGCATAAAAGATGCGGAATAGATTGGCATTGGCTACCGTTTCCTGTTCATATATTTCCTCTCTTCTAGCATTTGTGTGCCAGTGTGCCAGTTTGCAAACTGGTCCTGATTCTTGCATTGCTAAAAGGGGTCGATAGTTAAGAGTTCATAGTTCAGAGTGTTTACTGCGCATTTCCGTTCACGGCTTAATTGTTTTCATTTCATTTCATTTCAACGCTAAATAAACGCTTTTTCAACAGCAAGTGCACTTGCTAATTGCATTTCACCACCGACACGATTTAATGAAAACTTTTGCGCATACTAGAAACTATTTGGTGTGTGTAACTTTTGTGCACTTAGAGAAAACTGTGGACTACATGTTAAAAAAATATAATTTGAACTTGCAAAGCGAAACTTATGTGAGAATCAATTGCATGAAATTTATATTAAAAGTTGGCAATTTTATATTATAAATAAATTCAATTTATAGAATATAATTAATATGTTTTAATAAATTTTGTTTGCAAGTGTTTGAAAGTTTTCTATGTTAATTGAAGTGTAACTTTAAAATTCAAGGACATTCATTTTTTTGCCAAGTGTGGGCTTTGACAGCAACATGAATTTTGCGGCAAGTCGCGTAATTATTTTATGCCCTCGGCCAAATACAAAGCGCACCGCTTTTCACCTCCGACCACGACTCCTTACAGGGCACTGCCACAGTATATCATGAGTTGAGCCTGGGCAGTATTTCATGTATAATAACGAGCAGCAGCAGCAGCAGATATACACACGCACACACCACCTACACACGCACACATTCCCATTATTATTTATGCGTATGCATGGACTTATCCTTGTGCTCTTCATACATACACATACACAAGAAGCACACACGCACACAAACACACACCCCTTACATCCCAATGTTGGTGGCGTTTACTTTTGCATGCTAATTAAAATTCAGGCTTTGGCGCCGTTTTGCATAGCTTGGTAATTTGCTTGGCCAGGGCCAAAAACAGCATGAATATTTGAATGCGGCTGCCATTCATCGACAGTTCAGGCCAACGTGTAACTATGCCAAATGGATGGTTGTTTACCTGGGTGGGTGATTTTTGAGTGGGTGGCTTTCAGGTGTTTCAGTTGGTTTCTGATGGCCTACAAGCACTGGCATTAGCTCAATGTCTAAGAGCTCGGTTGGCTGGTGTTTAGCCAAAAAAGGGGTTAAGGCGCAAACTACTTTGGCTATAAAGAACTAATTTGAGTATCAATGTCTTTGTGTGTGTGTGTGTTTGTATGTTGAATATAAACTCACCCTCACCCCCTGCTCTTCCTGAGCGTATTTCTTGATTTCACGCTCCAAATCAAGCTATTCGTTGGTTTGTTCGTTGGCAAAGAAGTGAAGAAAATAAGTCAGACGAGTCTCTTACGCTACTGCTTACTGTGCGACTGAATGCCAGAGGGCAAATGTATGCCACAGATAAAGTGGCGCCAGTTAAATGGCCATAAATGATCTTAATATAAAATTCACAAGCGCAAGCACACATACACACACGCTGTATAGAGCCAATATGCGTGAGTAAATGTTATGTAAGGCCTGGAAAATGAAACAAGTCTTGGGTCACAAGTCTAGTTACTACTTACATCTAAGATGACATACAAGATGACTCAATAGATGAAAGTGAGACTAAAAGATTAATATATGTGTGTGTTGTAAAGAAGTTGAGCAATTGAATAAAGATACAATAAACAGAAAGGAAAATTTTCATCTGCGCTCAAAAGTATGCTACGATTTTGTTTGCTTGAGTTCATATTACAAAAGCCTATGAAAATAGTTTAAATGTCCTTTAAATTTCCTTGATATGCTCGTACAAATTGATTTATTAACAAGTTTAAGGCACAAGCTATTAAACTAATGTGCAGAAACAAACTAATTACTATTTTTAACTGAATTAAAGCATAATTAAATAACATTTTATTAGTTGACACAAATGAAATAGCTAATAAATTAAATTAATGCTGTTTAATGAAAGGCAGAGTGCGCTCTTGAAGTTATGGCCAACACGACCACAATACAAAGTACAATAAACAAAATGGAAAGCCATTTTAATCAGCTGCTTGACTATTGGTATGAAGCTGAATCAACAGAAACCCATTAAGATAAGAATCAATAAACAAAGTTTCTCGTCTGTGTTACAGTTTACTTAACCCCATAAGTTATTAATATTTATCTCACACTCCTTAAGAAAATGTAAAACAATGCTGTTCATTAAAGTTCTGACAGCCTTGGTTTACTTTTTGCAAAGACTTTTAATAGCAAAAGCAACAACTGCAACTGCAACTAGTCAAGTGTGCGCATTGGATAAGAACTATTAATTACATTTGACAAATGTTTTTCATGCAGCGAAAAAATCTTAATACAACCAGAAACTGAAAGCTAAATGCAATTGAATTCGCGACAGCAACAATGCGAACTGACCTCGACCCAGCAAAATGGCGAGGCGCTGATTGCTTGCCTTTTTCAAGCCTTGTCGCCGTGGCGTATACGCAACAAGAAACTGTAAACTTTTTAATTGCTTTCCCACACTTTTGGCAAGCATTGTTGATTCCTATGTTACTGTCAGAAAGGGGTTTGTTGGGAATATCGAGCTTGCAACTGTTTTGGCATTATATGTTAGAATCTGAAAAATCACACTAACTCCAAATACTTGATGGCTGATGTAAATACATTCAATGCTTGTGAATATGGAGACTGTAGCCTTGAAATACTTCTTTTTACGGACCGAATATCCCACAGTCGGTCGAAATAGACTTGCCAAATTGTGTTTGCAACATTTTGAAGCGACGATTTTTAATTACAGCTGTTTCTGTTGATGCCGCTGGTTTGTTTTGTTGTGCCTACTGCCAGCATGAGTGACAAATTCATTTCGAGCAACGCCAAATGCCGCCCCAAGGCGTGCCCGACATTCAATAGCTCTTGGCAGCAGCAGTTTATTGTGTGCGAAAAACAAACAATTGCGACATAGTACATAGTCGTACACTGTCCAAGTAAGTCAAGCATTCAAGCATTCAATTGATGCGTGAATAAAATGGGAATAAGTCGCCAAATGGGCAGTTGGCCAAAAGGCTGACTAAAAATGAAATGGATCAGTGGTCGTTGTGGAGCTCGGCCTTTAAATAAGTAGCATATCATGGCATCAAGGTTATTTATGTCCAAAATATACACCAAGGCCGGAATACAACCCATGGCGGCCTATCATCTGCTTCCCTTAACACGCAGAGTAGTTGTGTGAGTTTTTTCATTGCACTTGCGAAGGGTCATTATAATTTGGCCAAGGTTTTGTCAAGCATTAAGAAAAACATTTCCTATCCAATAAATAAGTAAGTCTAATTGGTGGCCATTAATATTTTAACAAATCTAAAAGGACATTTTCTTTTGTGATAAACGATTGTTTATTTTATAAAGTAAAATACTTAATACACTTAACTTTCTTATGTCAAAATACTTTTGGATTATTAAATTCGTCTACAAGTTGAATAATGTTTTCGTCATATTAGTAACATGTTTCTATAGTAACAATCCTTTGGTCCTATGAGCACTTGGAATTATTATCCAGAAGAGTATCTTAACTTCGACATGCTGAACATCACAAAAAATTTCTTGTTTTCCTTTTCTATTTTTTGTCCTGTTTTACGCTTCAGCGCTTTTGTTGACATGCTAGGGACCGTTGGCCAGCCTTTATTTTCAAACTATGGGCATCTGAGAGGGGGGTGGCTGGGTAGCAACTGGGCTTAATGCATGGTATAATGTATACGCATGTTATCTATGGGCTGGCATACAAGTAATTACAGAGTATAGTTAAACATATAGTATGTGTTTATGTTTATGTGTGTATAAGTAATAAGCAGCTGCCCTGTTTTCTGTTGTCCTTGGGGATAGATGAGTCAGTGTTTTGTCAACTTCAATAGATTTCCCCCGGGGTGCCCAAGCAGCTTTAGCTTTTTGTGTCCGTTGTTGAATGTGAGTTTGACTCAATAAGTATGAATTATGATGCAAATCGAATGCATTTTCCTTGTTGCATAACAGCTAGAGCCAAAGAGCACTACTACAAAACATTAAAATACACACACACACATATGCATATATAGAACAGGGTCAATGGGGCGGGATGGGGTGTGGGTTGTTGGTCCGTTCAAAACAATGCCAAACTGTCGAAATGTACGAAATTGTATGCAACAAATTGAATTTTATTGCTTGCTCCATATTGAGAGGCTGAGAGATTGCAACTGATGAAATGACTAACAATAAGTGATTGTTACAATGTCTGTCTGTCTGTTAGTGTGTGTGTGAGTGTGTGTTTGTGTATGTGTGTGTGCTTTTGTGTATTTAAGAGAGCTTATAGCTGACTCATTTGCAATACTTTCACAATATATATTTTTAATACTTTTTTTTTTGGGTTAAGGGGCGTACACAATGAAAAACGTTTCAAATTAATTAAACAACAACAAGTACAACTAGCAAAACATGTCAAGCGTATGTTTGTGTGTGTGAATGTGTGGGTGTATCTCTTGTGTATAGAACTAAAAGGAAATTGAACACTACGAACCAACTGCAAACGCTAGATTTAAAATTTGAAAGTTGAAATTTGTTATGTAGTTTAAAGTTTTTTTTTTTATTTATTTAACTGGCAGTTAATTCAAAGCAAAACGAAGCAAATTTTATGCGAATTTTTTTTGTTTTGGTTTTGTTATTATTTTTTATTGGATGCTAGGCACTACAATCGAGTATTTTTACGAGTATTATTGTATGCATGTATATGTGTATTTTTATTACTGTTAGTTTATTTGTGTAACAAATTAAAAAAAGAATTGTAAAAAAAACGTTAAGCATTTTGCAGGTTTGCAATCGCAAAAGTTTGTTACACACAAACGAAAAATCAAAACTAAAATTGTATAAAAAGTATATTTTTTTTTTTGATTTTTATTTAAACGTATTTGTTGTTTTTTGTTTTTGAGTTTTTGGGCAGAGAGTGTTTTATATTATTTCGTCTTCTTCCTCTCTGCCCGTGTACGAAATCATTGTCACTAGAGCATTGTTTGCCGCAAAAAAAAAAATATATATATACATATACAATAAAAAAGTAGACCAGAGAGTCGTCTTTCTAGTCTATCTTTTTTGTTTGTTACAGGGTGCCGCCTGTTTTTGTATTTTCTCTGTTTTTTTTTTTTTTGTTGCGATAGCGGCACAAGGATAAATATTGTGTGGGCAAAAAGAAGACTTACCTGTTTTTGTGCCATCGCCTGCATTTGCTGAAACATTTGGCGCTCCTCCTCTTTGCCTGCAACAAATTTGATGCAATTTGATGCCACAACTGAAAGAAGACAGCACTCAGCTATTTGATAGACTTACCCATGCCCTTGGCTTGCAGCATTTCGAGCAGCTTCTTGATGCTCTCATCGCGAGCGATAAGCGTCTGCTTTTGGGTCTCAACGCGACACTCGAGATCCTTGATGGTCTCCCTCAAAATGCTTATCTCGCGCTGCAGATGATCATTTTCGGCATAGATCGCCTCCATTTGCTGTTGCATCTCCAGATTCGGTTGACGCATCCGCAAACGCAGCTCCTCTTCCAGCTGGCGCACTAGCATCGCTTGTTTCTAAACAGTAGAAGAAGGATTAACTATTTGCTTGCTCTACGATTGTATATTGATTGAGCTACCTGATTTTCGGTGCTAAGCAACTTGAGTTGGTCATTGATCAGACTGTATTTGGCGCTCTCCTCCTTGCGCAACGCTCGCTCCTTCTTGAGCTCCGGTGACCAGAACGTCTTGATGCTGTGCATGGAGCTGCCGAGCTTTTGATTTGTCAACTCCAATTCGCGCTTTAGATTGCCCAACTCCCTCTGCAGATCCGTATTCTGATGCTGCAAGTCCCCGAGATACGCCCGATCCGAAGTAGGCATGCCCGTATTATAACCTAGAAAGATGATTTTGAATAATTGATGTGAGAATTACAATGAGCAATTATTTGTTACAGCTCCTTTTATTGACATCTTCTTTAGTTTTGTTTAAATATTATTAATATATAAAAGTATTTACGGTTATTTACCTCCTAACGCATTGGGACTTTGTCGCGCCGAACGGCCATAAAGTTCATCCTCTAGGTAAAGGCCCCTCTCCAGGGATCTGTCCCGGGAGCGATCACGCGGCTCTCGTATGGGAATAAATTCGCGATCATGCGGATCCACCAATCCACCGCGATCAAGAGATTGATAGCGGGTTCCTACAAACATATCACATAATCAAGTATATAAGTGAGCAATTTCGAGAAAAAAAGAAGACAGCTTGAAAGCATTTGATTAGTTGATTAGCTTATTACTTGGATAGTCCATGGCATGGGACATCGGTGGTCTGCTGGCACTGCGGCTGCGATGGTGACCCGCACCGGCGGGACTTGTTGGCTCATCCATGTCGCGGTAGTATGGACTGCCCATTGCTGAAATTCACATATAGAATTCATGACGATGATCAAATGAGGATGACGGGTTTTTTCTGGTTCGGTTTTTTTTTTTGGTTTCGTGTCATAATGTGTCTGTTTGTGTGTGATTCAAAATTCAAATGAAAAACATAAATCAAAATGATTGAAACTAGTGTTTTAGTGTTGGTTGAAACTAGTGCAGTGAAAGGATTTGGATCGTTGTAGCAATCGCTTCCTTATTGCGCTAATGCTAGTTTTGTGGCTTCATACTGAATTATGCAGTTTCTAGGTATAATATATCTATATAAAATGCTTAACGAAACGGTTTGGGTTAGTAGTTTTAGTAGTTGTTGAAAATGGAACGCAAAAAGTCAACAGCAACGTAAAATGTTTGTCGTGTTTCCTTGACGCGCAGCTTGCAGCTTGCAGCAACCACGGCTCGCGATGCCATAAAAAAGAACGGGCTCATAAACTAGCTACATTGTTACACCCCTGCTCTCTGTTCCCCATGATCCACCTACGGTGTGTGATTTGTGCATCGGGCTTAGAGTGGCACAAGGATGGGTGGGTTGGTGGGCTGGTGGGTATTGTGGTGTGTGCCATAAACTAAACTAAACTTTTGCCAGCACAAGCACATTCTGCACGTATAACGCCAAGCCACACGAAACTTAATTTGTAGCTCTTTGTGGTATGCCGTGTGTCCTTGCGCATCACGGCTGCCAATTTTGGCTGCTGTTTTCGTTTTTTTCTTCTAATTTTTATTCCTTTCTTATTTTGTATTTCTGCATGAGCTTGTTTTAAAGCGTAGCTTAAGCTTTCATAGCATGACAACTAAGTTTAAGTGTTTGATTTATTGCATAAACTACTCTTTGTTATATGTGGAAGAGCTTTAACTTGTCTCCAAAGTATTTGTTTCCTAAACTTTCTGACACTTTTGATTAAATGAATAATATATTGCTTTAATATTTTCCTTTGTTGTACTTGGAAGTAAAATTGATGTATGCTTTTTCTACGGCTTCATTCGATGATTTTACATAGCTGAAGTTAACTCAGTTATCTCATAGCTTTAAGTGTAACCAGTTTTTAATTGTTGTTTCTGATTGATTGATTGAAATGTTCCTAAACTTTGTTCAAAAAAGCAACTTCGTTTTATTTTTTCTTTGTCTGAAGCTAATCTGCCCAAACCATTCCTATCTGTAGAGGTGTTTAGAAAAGTTTTTAATGTTTCTAATAATTTTTTTTATTTTATCCTCTACGGTACAAACTCTTTCTCGTCTCTTTAACCAAGAATTCAGCCATTTACTTTAAGGCACTAACGAATACTAAAATGTATGCAAACATTTGCCAACACTATGGCTATACTCCGGCCTTTATTGAGTCATAAATATTGCAACTGACACTATTTATAATGGCTTGACTCAGCTGCGTGTTGCAGGCAATTTCTGAGAAGGCGCATATTAGTTGGTTTGCGAGTTCAAAGAGAGAGCATTTTATTATGAGTTGAGCATGTGCGTTCAGATTATGGTCAATTTGTGTTGTATGTGCGCTCGGCTGAGCGTTTACTCATTTAATTTATGGCCAGAACGAAAGTTCTTGGATGAAATGGCGGGGGGATTAAGTGGATAAAGTGTATGCTTTGGTTTGCTTGCTAACCATAATTGTAATCCAGTTTGAGGCTTTGATTTTCTGTGACGCTTCAGCAGGAACTAAATTTGTTATTGCTCTGTTGTGTGTATATGTGTGTGTGTGTGTGTGTGTATGTTTGTGTATGCAACTCAAGTCAGTTGCTGGCTGCTAATTCAGCTGCAAGCCATTCTCTTTCCTAGCCAAGTTAATGCAATTTACAAGTTATCTACAGCTGCTGCTAGATTAGTTTGTTATTAAATAAAGAAATCGATTCGAAAGTGTTTTTGTTTTATTGCAAAGTTCAGTATGCAAATGCGTTTGGTTTTGTTGCATTTTTAAGCGAACCGATTTGTCAATTTTAATTTTTTTTTTTTTCGTATGAGCGTATCAAAATGTTTTTGTATGTGTGTTGTTGTTTTCATTGTTTTTTGTATTCGTTGAAAAGAAAATGAAAAATTGTTACAGATTTTGCAGATGAGTTAAGCCAAACAGAAAAATGTACCATGCGCATGCGTGTGATGTTAGACAGAAATTATAGGTTTTAGTATAAAATTTTGCATTAGTTGGTTTTTTTTTTTTTTTGTTAATTTGACTACAATAGCAATAACTAAAAGCATTTCATGATATAGTTACAAATCAAAAGAAGATTAGATTTTTGACAAAATTATATTCAAATCGTACAAGTATCGTTGTCCAAAGATCTTAAGCCAATATATATAAGAAATCCGTGCATCGCATAAATAAATTTTCGTTTTTTTTTATGCATGCATCTGGATTTTGAAGTAGTAAATTTTGTTGCTAAGAATAGTTTGAAAGATATGCCAATTGATAAGAAGTTAAGTAATTAAACGAAATAATAGAAAGATTCGCTGGTTTTTTTTGGGCACAAACGTGAGCAGCGGTGGATTTTTACTGTTACTATTTTTTATTGTATCTTTTGGATACACACAAAATTTATTTGTAATTTTTTTTGTTGTTTGTTGTGCTGTCAACTACGTTTGTGCTTGATTTGAAGCTTGTCGCTAGCAGTTTTAGTTAAAGCAACTAACTGGAAACAGTAACTATAGATAGTCTTTTGATTATTTTTTATGTTTTTTTTTTTTTTATATATATTTTGTTCACCTAGAGGACTTCCGCGTGCGCCGTAATCCCTTGATGGTGAGCGATCGACTTGTGGCAATTCCTGGAGCCGACGCACGCGACCCGGACTGCGCACACCAGAGCTATTCACTGGATTATAATCGTCACGTGACATAATCCGCGGCTGATCCGCGGCATGCACCCACGAGCTGTTGTTGGATTGCAGTTGCTAGTTGGTTCTTGTTGTTGTTGTAGCTCCTCCAGTGTTTTTTTTTTTCGTGTTTTTTATTTTTTTTGTTAATTAAATGCGTCGTTTGATTGGTTTATGCTCTGTATAATTGATATGCACAGTATTTTGATTGGCTTTATATTATTATTTGCGTTTGGTTCTACTTTTTGGTATTTACTTATTCAGGAGTTAAAGTCTTGGTTTTTTTTAATTGCTTTCGCCCGCTTGGCTGCATCTGCATGTACAATCTGCAAGTGTAAGAACTGAAAAGAGAACAAAGATCGTACAAAATAAACAAAACACAAACACACAGAGACGTGAGTATTTTACGTAGTACTAGTATATAGCTAGCATACATATTAACATATTACGCATACGCCGCACAAAACTCAACTTGACTGCCTTTAAGCGTTTTGCATTTAAATTAGACTACCCCCAACTAGCATATCCTTAACCTTTTTACCTAAATCTCAGCTGCCAGCTGCTCAACCATAAACGCATAGGCAAATACTAAGCAGCTGGTTCTGCGGCAAACAAAATGGAAAAGAAAAAATGAAAAATGTCGAGAGCATTGCATTATGGCGGCTGTCGCTCTCTATGCAAATTTCCTTTCTATTTAGACATAATAAATCGCATGCAAATTGCCACTCGACCAAGTCGCTACCAAGAGGAGTCGCACTTAGTTGTTACCAAACGCACACAAACACACACACTTACATTCAGGGGAGGGAATATATATACTTATGAATATAAACGACGAGGGCGGCACCAGTGGACAAACGAACTGCGAAATGCGATTGGTTTATTGAAATCTAAATATTAATAAGCAATAAATCGCTTAACGTTATGCAGAATTGGATTGAAAATTAATGAGAAGCAAATTTTTTTAAGGCTATTGAAGTAGCACAAATAAATATTGCACATTAAGTGAAATTCCATTGCATTTTAGCCCATTTTATTAAGTTTTAAGTCTCTTGCAGTTGGAATAAACAATTTGTATAATTAAGTATCCAATATGAATAGGCTCTAATCTATTTATTAATCTTTATTGCTTAAGCTAATATACAAAGAAATTAAATATAAAATACTTAACGTAAATATATCAAATCGAATGAAAAGCCTTTATGATGAAAACTTAAATGAGAATTAGAAAATAAAAACTACTATAGAGAGGTTTTCTTCTAATCGCCGGTAAAACTAATCAACTAAAATATCTAACAAACCTGCCTGTTCATTTTAACAAAACTTTGATTTATTTAAAGTCAACCCTCGCCGTGCCACAGACAATTTCTGTCGCGTGAAGGTACCACAAGTCTCACGTTTGTATAACCAGGAAGGGCTCAAATGTGAAGCAGGTACACTGTATGCGCCGCTTTATGAATGGATAAAGCAGGGGCTAAAAAGGGAAAATAAACACAGCAGGGGAAGAGGTCTAAGAAGAAGAAGAAGAAGAAGAGGAAGGGGTTGGAAAGGTGGGGTGTGGCAATAATAGTAGCAACGAGGCGACTGGCGACTAAATAAAACCTAAACGAATCAGCAGACCGGAAGACCATTCAAATGTTTACTTGCATGCCCGAGCAAGTGCAGTGTTAGTGTTAGTATGTGTCACACTGCAGTCTGTGTGTGTGTGTGTGTCACTTGAGTGCCCATTTACGTGACAGAAACAACAACAACAACAAGCACATCAAGCTGAGCTGATGCAGCACATATTGGCCAAAATTTTAGTCAGCATCTATCAAGATGAGGTCAGAAGTGCATCAGGGCTCTCCACAGGAATAATAGTTGGCCCAGGATTCGATTACATCGCCAGGCAACAGAAAAAAACTCTTAAGGCTCAGCACTTTACTATGCAAACAAAGCAGGCACTTACACACACACACACACACACACTCACATTGAGGAGTACTACTCGAAACTGCTTATCTATGCAGGCAGCTCATTTTATTTCTTTTTAGCACTGCATACTTTCAGGCGAGCTTCCGGTTTAACACTGTGTGTAACTGCATTTGGATGATGATGACGAAATCGTGTACAATTGTTGTCTGCGTTTAGTGCCCGCGGCTAGCTAACCGTTATCAGCACTATGCGCTAACTCCACACCCCGTCAACACCTCTTCCGCCAAATAAACATGTTGAATTGTGGGTGGCGCCCAGCTGCTGCTGCTGCTGCTGCTACTGCTGCCTTTTACGCCAATTCACCACACGCAGTTTGCGCAGCTGCGGCGCTCAGCAAGAGACACACACTCACACGTTCTCTTACACACCAACACACACACACACACGCATACTGATGTGACGATTCCACAATAGCGTCATCGTAAAACATTTGCCGCATTTTGTTGTTTGCTGTTGGGCGTTGGGACGCTTTGGCGGCGTTTCTACACATTTATTTGTTCTTGTTTTTTTTCTTCTTTTCGTTTTCTCGTTTTTTCTTGTGGTTGTGCTTACAGCGCTATGCTGCGAGACATGCACGTACCCACACGCACACACACACATTTATATGTAGGTATGTTGAGCGTGTGTAAAATAAGGTTAAAATTTGAAATCAATAAAAATTATTCCACTCTTCTATAATTAGAACAATGCCCAAGACTATGTCGACTATGCCGTCAAGCAGAACTGAAAATGAAACTGACTAACTGTAACTAAAACCAAAGCAATGCCAACCCTAACCCTTCTACGTTCGAATATAAACAAATACCTCAACATGACACGCAAAGTGGGGCCAAATATGAGAAATACTTATTATATCTACTGTCGATATGTCTCTATGTGTGTGTGTGTGTGTGTGTATGTGTATCTGCATGACAAATCATGCGAGCTGGCTATTTGATTGGGGGGCGTATTACGTCTAACTATATGTACTGACATATATCTAAATGGAAGTATGATTTTGCTTTTCGGGGCAATGTGTGCAATTGACAAGGCTTTTGCGTGTTGAATTATAAACTTTTAGAAACCCCATTAAATATAAAGTAGAATTCTGAAAAAAGCAATTACGATTTATGAAAGACAAGTCGATAATCGAAACATACAAAACTATGATATGTACGACAAATGAAAAGCTTAACGGGGGCGTATGAGTAATAAATAAATTAGTTTTAATCTATAAACTACTTAAAGCTAAATTGTTAGCTAGAGCTAAACACAATATTGTTGTCCTTAAGACAAAACGAAAACTTAAATGGAAACTAAAGCTAAAAATTGGCATATTGAAAATTAATTTTTGGTACACATATCACATGAGTTGAAGTACAAGTTGAAAAAAATAAATGCACAATACACAGACATACATATACATACAAGTTAATCAGAAGTATTTATTAATACAAGCAAAACAATTGTTAAATACTTAGTTTTTGTTTGTTGGTTGGGTTGTTCGAGGGGTTTATATATATGTATATGTTTTTACGATTAGTCAATACATACGCATGAAATCAATATTGCTTACAATAAATGTGTGTGTGTGTGTGAGTGGTTGTGTTTGGCTGTGTGTGTGTGTGCAAGTAGGTTCGTGCGTTTATCTCTGGATGTGTGTGCTTGTCTTGATCAAAACTGCATTAGCCTCAATAGCAAGTATTTAGAGTATTTTCTTTATAGTTTATTGATATGGCTTACCTGCTTTGCTTAAACGATGAATTTTGAATGATTTTTACGTTATACGCTGCGTATGAAATTTTTGTTTTCTATATTTAGAGATGCTCTGGCTCCAGTTCCAGTTCCGGTTCCAACTTCAACTCCTTGCTGCAGCTTCCCAGTTCCAGCTGCAGTTCTTTCTGTCTAGCTCAACAAATTGTTGCAACCAAAAAAAAAACAATGTTTGATTGCTCTTCCTCTTTACGCACAACACACGGACACAAAACACACGGCGGCTACATTGCCTGGCATGCATGTATGTGTGTGGATGCGTGTGAACATCTCTTGTTGGCTGTTTTTGTTGGCTCACTGTGCATTTCCGTTTCCGTTTCCGACTTGAACTTTTTTGCTTTTCAATTAATTTTGTTTTTTAACTTTCTAATTGCATTTCATTAAATAGCCGCTTGTTAGTTTAATGCATTTTTTTTTATGTATGTACATGGCTGTTGGGCGTTGAAAAGAGAAAAACACACAAAAACACCGCACATTACTTAAACTGTTGAACTTTTTCGCTGTTCGGCCCAAGTTGGATAAGGCACACTTTTTAATTATTTTGTTCGCCTGATGTTGTTTTTGTTGTGCTGCGTGCTTAACGAGTGATTTATAAGGGCTGTGTATACGCAGAGAGAGAGTGAGAGAGAGCGAGAAAGAGAGTGTGAGCCAGCGAGGGAGAGACAGAGAGAGAGAGATAGAGAAAGAGAGCGTTAAAAGCTGGAGTAGGTAGGTTTGGTAGCACTTGTCTCGCTCATTTTATCGCCTGCTCCAGTGCTTTTACGAGAAGCCACTGACACACATTTTGACGCACGAATCGCCCACACAAACACACACACACATACACAGAAATAAAGAGAGAGTATGAGAGAGAGTCACGGCGTGAAGTCAGCGTTGAAGTTTCCGGAGTGTGAGTTACGTACAACGTAAACGCAACGTAACGGAATCAACGAATAAAATGTACGAAACGCGAACTGAAAACCGAACCGAGTACCGAAACGAAACTGCGACCGAACGAACCACTAACGAAGCTAACGACATAAGGGCTGCCCCCTTCCCATGCCTTCAGCAATACTCCCCACCAGTTCCCCTGCCCCTCGGACTACATACAACATTATGCTACACCACTTCTGCCTGCGCCCGTAACCCTACGCGGCTCCAGGCTGCATTGTGTGTGTGTGTGTCTCTACTGTTATACAGCATATAGCTTTTCAAACTTAATGTATGCGTGCTTAACTACGTCTGTGTGTGTGTGTGTGTGTGTGTATCTCACACGCTTTTTTTTATATGTAGGTTGAAGCAATTTATATTAATTTTTTCCATTCAATCGATATGCAGCGTTTAGCTTTGCATCTCATTTTCTGACTTTACTTCACTTCCATTCCAGTTACTCATACGTTATTCATGATTAATCATTTGATTCATTTCGACACTCATAAACTGTCAGTTTGGTTCAGTTCCTTTTTGATTGTTTCTTCCCCTTTCTTTCATTAGGTTCTTTTCATTTTTGTAGATTGTTAGTAAGAGGCGCGAGCACATTTTGCAGGAAATCACTTTTCTGTATCCAGGGAGCCGTCGCGGCCTAAAGCACAATTGCTGCTACACACGCATACACACACACTCACACACACGCACACGTTTCGCATACACATACACATTATTTTTTCTAGTAGCCAACTTTTTTCTGCACTGCTTCTTTTGAGTTTGTTTTTTGAACACATTTTACACATCATTTCATTTAGCGATATTTTATTGGAGCTGCTTATAGGCAATTATGTTGGCTTTTCTTTTTGTTAATTCCTGCTCAGTTCCAGTCAGTTACTAAAACAGCAGCAGCAGTAGCAGTTAAAAGATACTTCTAACAGATACATATACTCAATGAGTGTTGGTGTTGGTGTGTGTATAAACTAACCCAAAAAATATATTGTGCGGCAGCTGTGGGGCCCGTTTTCGGCAACGCCGTTGTCCAACTAACTACCCTCAAAGAACTGAGCGCCGTTCGTCCGTGCCAGTCGCTGTTATAGTCGCCATAGCTATAGACAAATTCGTATAGTCGTAGTCTCCGTAGTCTCCCCAATAAAAAAACACACACAGTGTGTGGTGAATTTCACAAAACTCGAACTTAGGAACTATATAGTGAAGAGCGCGCGCACTCGGCGCTTCCTGATTGCAATCAATGAATTTTCATCGCGCTCGCGCAGTTTTCCCTTCAGTTTCTCTTTCGCTCACACTCTCACGCGCTCGTTTTCTCTTTGGTTGCGCGTAATTGTATTTGATTCTGCCTTTTTGTACTATTGTGCGGCTAAATGTAAATTCCAATAGCAAAATATGAAATATGCGCAGGGACATTCCTCAACAGCTACATACTGCCCGCCACAATCCCCAAAAGTTACACGTAACGTCTTAGTTACGTTAGCGTTACGGAATTTACCACGTAAACATTAGACAAAAAAAAAAACAAGTAAGAAGGCTCTATTCGAGAAATCTCGACTAGAAGATACCCTGAACCCTATACTTAGTATGTACAGTTTCAATAGTTAATACGCATAAACGACATGTAAAATATATTGTAATTAGCATTTAGTACATCACATATTGTAAGAAGAAGTGTTGCCTAAGGTACCTACAAATTTATGCAGACAAAACACTCATTTCCTTATACAACAATATGAATAATGTGCATCAGAAGTACAGACTGACATACTGTGCATCAATACAGAAGTGTGTGAGCTACACAAATACAAATAAATAAAAATATATTTTTAAAATTTAATCTACTTCAAAGTGTTATTTTTTATTATTTGTTATACTTCACGATTTTACGAGTTTTTCGTAGTATTTTTGGTATTTTCCAGGCAAAGCGTTTGTAGTTTGGTACTTCGCTTGCGTCTGGAAATGCTGCATTTAAATACCCGCCCTAAAATTATGCTAGACCTTGGCTGAATTGGCAGGACAATATCATCTGAACTTCAGAAAATTAGAATTTCGTTTTAACTAAAATCATTGCATACTTCTAGGGTTATATTAAACTCAATATTTAAGCATAAATTTTGAGTCAAAATTTTCAGTTATACTTACATACTTTGTGGCTGGAAAATAATCTTCTTTTCGCTCGCAAATGAGTCAAATTGGCGACAATTACGATAAAAAAATATGAAATCTATAAGGAGGATGGCGCCCATTGTGTTATAACTGTAAAAATACAAACAAACGGCAGATTTTAAACTAAAATCATTGCATACGGCATAGGCGGTATATTAAAGTCAAAATTGAATTGAATTAAAATTGGGAAAAATCGAATCATTCGACTTTTTTATTTTATAATTTGTGCACAAATTTGAGTTTTAATTAATTAAATTCGTTTTAAATATGGAATCTAATTAATCTAATAAATATAGGGAAAAAATATATATTTCAATAGCTTTCACACTTATTTTGTATGACAATGTTCCCATTAAGGTGGAATTGAAAACATAGATGTGTAAATGTTCAACAACGTATTTGAACTATAAAATTGAATTTATGCAAACAATTAATATCGTTACAGACTTTAAAAAGATATATAAATGGTTTTTTTTGTTTTACAATTGGTGTAATACATTATATTTCGCATAATACTAGGCTCGCTATGAACTAAACTAAGTAATACTAGCAACATTCGCAAGATGGGCCTGTCTTCCCAGCTATTTACAGGTAAACTCCTCGTAGCTCTCGTCGCACACCTTACACTCGACCTGGCAGCACCACTGGAATTGACAATGGCACTGCCAGCTGCGCCTGATGTGCTGTGTGTTGTGGCCACGCCCACAGCACAACAGATCACAGCTCTGGGGACCGTGGCCGCTGCGATTGCAGGGTCGACCAGTGGTACCCAATGTTCCCGTCTGTATGCTGCGCTCACAATAGTTGGGCGATGCCTCCAGATAGACCAACTCCATACGTTTGGGCCACACCAGCGCCGGTTTCTGTGCAGCAGCCACAATATGCTTCTTTCTGCAATGACAACGTATGACAGGCAATCATTTGAGGGATTTGTTTTGAGTTGAGAGATGCATAGACAGAGGTAGAGGTCAAGAAGTCTCACCTGCTTAATACTAATCTCAGTCCACGTTTGCCTCTGACGGCTTGAACAGTTTTGGCTTTGTGATATTTCTGCATCAGCTTCTCGCCGATCAGCCGAAATGGCGGCAGGCTCTTCCAGCATGTTTTCATCACACACGAACCGCTTACCCCATGACATTTGCAGTCCGTGCGCAGCAGCTTCTTTATTAGCTGTGAAATAATAAATACATTGAATTATATTAAGTTTTTCATCCAACTGCTTTAAAATATAACTTAAAAATGCATTGTTGGTGGAAAAGTGTATGGAAAATGCAGGTAACTGCTTAACAATGCCCTTTGCCCTTAGCTTAGCCCAGAAGTTACTTAATGTCACACATACGCACCGTTCGCCCCACACGATTATTGTGTAGATTCATAAGCGTTCGCGAATCTCGCTCCAGTTCCCGTGCATCCGTAAACTTGCGCGTATATCGCATGCCAAACTCCACATCCGCTGAGCAGCCACCCCACTTCCAGGGCTCCGGCGGCGCTTGCTTGTGCCGCACATCACAACCGCACATCGAGATGTTGCCACGGGCACAGGCAGCAGTCACCGCATAAGCAGCACCAGCACTTGCAATCGCATAAGTGTAAGCCGCTTCCCTAGAAGCTGAACAATGAAAGTTAATGATTATTATCGACTCCAACTTCCGCTGTTGCTCACCTATGGGTATAACATGTGCGAAAACATTGCGCTGCCACACCTCCGAACAGTTCCAGCGATGCCCACGAAACTGATGCTGGCACTCGTGTGCTCCCAGCTGTTGACCCTCGCCGAGTGCGATCAATGCATCGGGCATCTCGCTGCAGAGTTGTCGCTGAGCCTGCGTCAGGCCCGGTATCCGGCCACAGAGCATGGCGGACGTAAAGCTGGATACTAATCTGACGAGAAAGCAGAACGTTAATACTAATATAAATATTAAAGAAGACATCCTCTTTGTACACTAAAAAGGTTAAAGTTAGTTTAAAACTAAGAAGAAATAAAATTGTTTTATATTTTGTTTCATGTTTATTCTTCTAAAAGGACTTTTCTTATCTTACTTTTATTTTACTTAACCATAAGAGATTCTCATTAGAGATACTCTCACAACAAACAAAACTGAAACTTAACACGATCAGGATTACTTTCATATATATCAAATATAGCAGAGCTCAAATGCTTGACAGTTTTATTTAATTTTCACCTCTTACTTTGTGTGTCATACAAAACAGAAAACACGATGACCACCAGCGTTAGCTAAACAACAACAATGATAACTATAACAACAACTACAACGGCAGCAACGCGATTGCATTGGGTAAACAATAAATTAAATATGGCAAGAAATATGCACAAACAAATGTGGATCGATCGATGGCTGAGAAGTCGTGCTCGGTGCTCAATAAAATGCCGCCAGCGATCAATTCATTTCCATTTCATTTGCCGCCTTTGCCATTGCCATGGAAAAACAACACAACTGACAACAACAACAACAACAACAAATAAACAAACAGCCAACCAACTGGCCACGAGTCAGCATTTAGCTGCTAACAGAGCTCCAGCCAGCCAATGAATGGGCCAATGGAAAAAGCAAAATTGTACCGCATTCAAGCCAAAGATTAATGCGTTCAACGCGACTCAATTCAAGCTGTACTACACTCGAGTTGTTGTTGCTGTTGTTGTTGTTGTTAATATTATTTAAGTTGTTGCTCGTTTGTGAGCGGGCAGGTGAGTGAGTGGCGGGCTTTGGAGGGGCGTAGACAGTTTTACTGTCAGCTTTAGTCAAAATAATGCCGCCAGCTGTATTATTAGCCATAATTACATGCATCTCGCCGTCTAATCATGGAGAGAAGCTTAGTCCGTTCGCATGGAATGTCTAATCAAGGCTTTCAAATTCGTGTACACACACACACACACACACACACAAAAAGATGCTGACTTAATCGGCGAAATGCACGCTAATACCACATAGCCAAATACCAGCTAACAACAGGTAAATGCTGATGGTAAATTGGATTAATGGTGTGCCTAAAAATGGCTTGCAAATTGCTAGCTATGCGAAAAAAAAAACCAAAAATTGGCAATTCTAAAACAAAAAAAAAAAACATTCACTACATTACACACATGCAACTCATAATTATCAGCTGATTAAGCAAAATTTTAGGTTGTGGAATTAATTTGTGGGTATTACAAGTTGTTAAGCTAAAATTATGAAATCTTTAAAACGTTTTTAATGCGAAGAGAATTAGTGGGTTTATTTTGTTTCAAGTTATATTATATATGTACATTTTCCTTATTGGGATAATGAGTTTATTCTGTTGTGATAAAGCTTGGAAAAGACAAAATAGAGTTTCCGCTTTTATAACTTGTTATAGCTTTATTAATATAACATTAAATTTTAGCAACATTTTTTTCTGAATGCTCTCATAATAACTATTATTTAACAACAAGAACTGCTTTAAAAATTGCAAAAGCTGTTCTAAAGTTTACTCAGTTAAGTCTTTAAACATTTTTGGCTTCATTATTTTCTCAAATAAAGCAAGTCATACGCGGTAATCACTCTTGAAATCGTAGGAAGACCATTGTGAATGGAATTTATAGAGCATGTATCCACTTCCCACACATACACATGCACATACACACACATATATATATATATATATAAAATAAACATTCCATTGGATGCAATAACGAGCAATTGTCTACCTGTCGATTTGGCACCATATAACAACAATAACAAGAAAACTAATCAAACAGCTGCGCAGGCGCCAAAAAGAAAAATAAAAAAGAAACATGAGCAACATGGTCAGTTCCAGTACGTATTGAAGCAGGAGAGGAATGGGAGACACAGCTGTGCCACATCCTGAGGCCAAATGCCGATTGTTAATTCCAATCCAACTGGTTGTCAATAGCTTTGAACTGCAATCGTTTCTGTTTTGGTCTGGCTGCTTTCGCTGCATGTTTCTCTTTTGTGCAAGTTGGCTTACAACGCATTTTTAATTGGGCCAATTAAATCAATTTACAGAAATTACAATGCTTACAAAAGGCAAGCGAGAGAGAGAGAGAGAGAATCTTTGTGATCATGTCCTCGGGCGGCTGCACAAATTAACCCTTCAGCTGGGCAGCAACAAAAAGAACTGGGAACTGGGAACGGCCATCGACAATCGACTCGATCGTTTTCATGTTTAACAATCTTTCAATGTTGTTTTGTTGTTGTTGTTGTTGCTCATGACTTGTTGTACATGCTGTTAACATGCTGCCGAGCCCCAAGTCCAAAATTGGTAGTAAACTAATAATTAGGCTCGTTTAACAGGCACGACCACGCCAGGATGCGATCAAAACAGCACAACAACAACAATGACCACTGTGGTTTGCAATGCTTCAGCAACCACCGAAACCACCAACCAACCTTCAACTTTAACTTTGTTAAACTGCGTTGATCGATCTGTCAGCAGCAGCAGCAGCAGCGCATCCGTTCAGTTCGTTTGTCTGTCACTCAGTCAGTCAGACAGTCAGTCAATAGCTTTTCGTGCGTTCGTACAGCGTGACCGTCATGCCCACCTCAATCACAACAACAACTCAAACAGCAACAACAAAACGGCATTAATCTCTCTCTTTTCATCATGGTCTTTTGTTTTTTTTTTAGTTGGCTCAGTTTTGTTCAGTTAAATAGTTAGTACGCTGACAGCAGGTTAGCAATATTTTGTCGTGAAGTGTAATAGTAGATAAAGAGATCCATATGTATAGGCGATCCTTAAATGTTCTTTACTTAGTTCAATACTTTCTACACTTAAAACTATTTAGAGTAAAAACTCAACTGATTTACAAATCAGAAGCTACACTTTAATAGATTTAAAGCTTGTATTGAGCTCTAGGATCTTGCGCATTACTCCAATAATTTAAAAGCATTGAGTGTTGAAACAATTTTCCAGACATAAATTTGTTAAAACTTAATCAAATTGAACATTTTTGGCATTAACTTGACTTTAGGCAAATAGTATATTAGAACTACATTAACGTCTTTATACTTTTGTCCGTAAGAGCATGTAAACTTCGGCTTGCCTCACACAGCAAGACTTCCTTTATATTATTCGTGCCTTAATTTAATTTGTTGCTGCCACTTGAAGCGCGTTGTTGCCCCATTGCTAGTTGCCTGTTGCATGTCGACGTCGACAATTTCATCATCTCAACTCATCCCAAAAGCAAAACCTTACTTTACAAAAAAATCAACCCATAGCAACTCCAATTCCATTCTCAGCCGCACTTCATACGCAGTGTCGTCAACAACGTCCAAGTCACGTGTACTTGATTTGTGCTTTGTTTTCTGAGATTCACTACCCTTCGTTTCATTCGTTCCTTTTATCTGTAGCTCTAGATCCAAAGCACAGGCTTTTGCGCTTGGGTCTCGCCTTCATTTCGTGACCCTTTTTAGTATTTCAGTTTTTTTTTTGTTTTGTTTTTTTTTTTCAGTGCTGCGTTTGCGAGTTAGATTCTTTTTATTACCAGCTGAACGTGTGAGATGCGTGAGAGAGCAAGGACCTGTCATGGGCTGGATATCATGATGCTTTTAGCCAGGGTTGCCAACATATTTAAATAAATTAAGAAATCAAAATGAATATGCGGATGTCTAGAGATCAACTAAGTCGAAGATTTGCATTCAGAAATCTACCAACTGTCTTAAAAATATTTGCTAAAAATAACTTCCTTATTGATTAAACATAATAAATCATTGAAAGATGTTGAATTTTGCTTGCCTCACGCCTTTTGCCAAAATAAACTTGTTTCAAGTATAAATAAATAAATTTTCAAGCATGCCAAAAATACCAAAATATAAAATGTTTACAACATTTTTTTCAATCACATGCGTTTAAAATCATATGAAGATAAAATGTTGCTACATTCAGTTCCAGTTTTCCCGTTAAATTTGCTAATTTATTTCCGCCTCTGTTAAAATAATTATTATGATTTTTTTTTTGATTTTCGATGGCATTTAAATAATGGAAACTAGTTTCGCTGACAATTTTATGTTGTGGTCCATCCATTTCATGCCAACGCGGGCAATCATTGAAATTGCGCCTCGAATCAAAAAATGTGATTTGCTGCATTCAACTTACCGAATTGACGGTCCGACTAACATTAAAAATGGATTACTCCAGTCGCATAATTTAGCCGCATGCGCAGCCAGCACCAATTAGCAACACGCGGCATGCAACATCAACAACTGAAACTGAAACTGGAGCTGAAGCCGCAGCTGAAGCTGACTCCGGGGGAGCCTGACCACTTATATCTTGTCCAGAGCATAAACATAAATGCCTAAGCGCACAGCAAGTCAATAACAAACCAAAAAAAAAAAAAAAAACTTAAAACAGCAGCAACAACAACAACAACGAACACTGTTAATGCGCACTTCGGAGGCTCATAAAAATATGACTTTAATATTTTCACGCGCAGGCGTTGCAGTCCAGACAAAACTTGAGCCAAACGCGCCAAATGCAAACGAAAAATCATAACTGGGCTCAACTTGAGCTATGCTCAGATGCGTAAGGGGGCAAGGGCTAAGAATGATCCTAAAAGGGCATATCATAAATGCACAGTGAGAAATAAACATAAGAAATAAATCTTATTTGAGAATTTAAAAATCGTTTTAAAACGTTTTTTCAATTATTTAATTACTGAAATTCTTTTGTTTAACTTTTACATTTGCTGTTTATCAAATCCTATTATTGTTAAATATTGTTTTAACATTAATTGTATCGAATGAAATATTTTTAAAATATTTTAAACGGCTAAGAAAAACAATAAATCTAAGCCAAGTACAAGAAATTAAATTAAAAATATGTAAAAAACAGTAATAGTAATTACAAAAAATAAAATTCTTTAGTATAACAAATAATCTTAAAAAGTTTTTTTTTTAATACTTTCAACTTAAAAACTTTTGATAGCCAATTAATTTTTTTCCATGTGCATGAATAGTTAGCATCTAGACCCAAATGGACCCCCACCCGCTGTGCAGTGGGAATGAAGGTGGAGCCTTTGGGTTTTTAAGCCTTTTGTCTCTGGTAGCTACTAACACTAGCTTGACTGCTGTTGCTGCCCCAAAGCTTCAAAGTTATGTGTGCAGTGCAAAGATATATTGCTGGCTGCATCTAGATCGCTGTATGGTGTATGGTGTATGTTGAATGTTGTATCTGTATTTGTTGTTGCTCCTGCTGTTGGTAATTACATGGCTTGCTGACATGTTCATGGCGCTCTGCCTGCTGGCTGCAAAATTTACGAGTGTGGAGCCAAAATAAAGCGCCAATTGGAGGCGGAAGCCACAAAGTCACATTAATCCAAACAATGCAACTAACCCTAACTGAGCTAAGCTCAATTTGGCTTTGGCTGTGGCGCAGTTTGAAAGTTTTGTTTTGGCCATTGGCATTGTCCAGCTGCATGTAAAGTGGGCGGCGCCCGAGGAGCCACCACGCACCATGCGCAATGCCAACTGTCCGAGTATACGGAATATACAAACTGAAAACCCATAAGAGCTGTTCAACATGCCATCAATAAAGGAAGTAAAAGTAGAATAGTTGTCAAGTGAACGACTAACACATATACCCTGCTCGTTTATTTTTATCATTTATCATCATTATCATTAATTTTCATATTTTTATTTTCGAAAATATGATCTAAGCTTTAAGTCCCCCTTCTGTAACAGCATTATAACACAATACATACTTATTCCAAATGATCGGAAAAATGTTTTCTATGTATCAAATTTTAACTTTCTAGCTCTTGATATTAACTAACTTTTCCGACTGAAGATAAATAATAATTTAATTTAGTCTCAATGACTTTTAAAGTCTTAAGGCTACTACGATCGTCAATTTTCACAGGGCATAAAGTATGGAAAAGAGGAACAACTGGCACAGAATACCAAAGAGCTTGGCAATCTGGCCATGGCCAAGAAAAATGTCGCTGCCACGCGGCAGACAAACGGCGAGGCAATCACAACAATAATAACAACAGCAAATACAAGTGAAGTACAACAATAAAGCTCGCTGCACAGCTCAAAATCCTGGCAACACAACGGACGACGTAATTGAGCCGCGAAAGACGTATGGCTTGTGGCCAGTCCTAGGTTGGCCAACTGAATGGTTTAACTGGCCAACAGGTAAAAGCCAAAACGGATCGTTCGTCATGGCCAATTGGCAAAATGCTGTCCAGAGCCAACAGTCATTTGGCCAGCTGGCTAGCCAGGCAAACAGGCAAACAGACAAACAGATCAAGCGCAGATAGTTTTGTTTGTGCTCGAGTCGATCACTCATCCAAAGTACAAAAACTAAAACCGCCAACAAAGAACCATCGCCGCCGACGGCTCCCGCACAGCATTGACTTTGGCTTCAAACTCTGGCTGTGACTGTTTGGCTTTGACTTCGACTTTGGCTGGCAACAGGAACCACTTTAAAGGCCATTTTTGGGCTTGTAACTTGCAACAACTTACGACGATCTTGATCACAATGTTTGAACGTTTGTCTGCACATTGCAAGCTCATGAGCTGCAATTGTTCCAATCCATGTAACGAGCCATGTTGCCCCCAAACTCTCTTTATCTCAATGTATCTCTCTGTTAGCAGACTGTTTGCTGCACTGCCAAAAAATACTTTGTGATACAGGAATTACTTGCTGCACCTTTCAGGAAGTGAATTGAGCTAGAAATATTATTTCTACTATGATTTTACATCTTTAGTTTTAAATTTAAAGAGCTACTTATAAAGTGGGTTTACATGTGTTTTTCTAAGTGTAAGTGTAGTACAACATGCCATTTAAAATTGCAGTAACACCAATTACAAACGTTGTGGCTGCGTTTCTGGGTTAAGACCCTTTTTTTGTTGGGTGAGGAACCCAGCTGCGTGTGTAAAAAGCAACCTGTTAACTGGTCAAAAGCTTGCTGCATAGCTGTTATTGGTGTTGTTGTGGTTGTTGTTGATGCGCATTGTTGTTAAGTTGGCCGACATGGCGGCGGCGTAGCTGCCCACAAGACCAGCCCACTGCATCAGTTAGCAAGCTGCGTGTATCTTTCAGATACTTGTAACTGACTGCACCAAGGCAATTAGATAGCAGTCGAAACAAACACAAATATAGCTTGAGCTAAAGCCAGGCACGTTGATGAGTTTATGGCAAAAATTGATTTCCAGTTGTCTTTCATTCGTTGCTGTTGCTGTTGCTGTTGTTGCTGCTCCCGTTGCTCCTTAAAAGCCAAGTTTGATTGGCAAACTGTGTTTTTTCTTTGGCTTTGGGAAAATGGCATTCGTTATGCTGGCTTACATCGTTTATCTCTCTATCTCTCTTTAAGTCTGTTCGTCAGTCAGTTGGTTGATTTTAGTTGCTGCTGCTGCTGCAGTCATTTAATTGCCCATTTTAATGAGATTTTTCAGCGTGTTTCCCGCTGTTTGTACTTACTTTTTTAGTCTTCGTTGCTTGCAATGCCTGCTTTTCACTAGAATCAAACGATCGACAATCTCAACTACGATTTGGGCGTATTGTGCTTGGGCGTCTACTGATAACTATTTACATACAAACTCCTTGTCGTTGTTTCTCCCAGTTGCCCAGATGCAAAATTAGCGATTGTATCGATCTTAACTGTTGAAAGGAAACAGTTGTCAACTGTCGCAAGATCTTGTTTTGATAAGCCACAACGAGAAAGCCAAATAGTATTTAACAACGAAACGATTTATACACTACACTATTTAACTGAGCTTTGCAGGTGATTGAGTATAAGACTTCCAGTAAATTCTCAATTAAGAAATATATGATTAATATTATTAATTCATTTTCTTTAATCTAATAATATTTTAAAATTTATTTTAGAATTATTTTTAATAGTTTAAATTTACAATGAATTATAATTAAAATTTCAATATTTCTTTCGAAAAAAAATTTGTTTCTAGTAAGTCAGTTCCAATACCCAAAGCAATTTTTAAGGTAAACTTGCAACTAGGATTTAATAAATAGATGTATATTATATATAGTAGATAATCTTCATTATTGCATCTTATCATCAATCTAACATCATCAAAAATATTTTTACAAACAAAAATTTTTAAGAACTTTGCAACAAGTTTTCAAAAGTGTGAAACCAACTTAAGGAACCGTTATCACCCGATTTGGAATCAAAACTAAAGCAATACTTGTATAGAAAGTTTGTATTTAGCATAAGAACAAAACGATAAATCTTTTCCACTTAGAGACGAACGAATATGGCAAAACATAAAAGATTATTTTGAATAATGAAGTTAAGTTTTGTGTTGTTGTTTGGCTTGTTTGGTACTATACCTTATTTCCATAATCCAGAGTATATATATTAAGAGTTTGTTATGTATTTTCCACATGACTACGTCGTAAAAGAAAACGCGAGGCACACACAACACACACTAACACAACAAATGCGTAGGAGTTTGTCGAGTATCATCATATTCTTTTCACACTAAATGTGCGGATTCGTAACTTTAGAACTGGCCATAGAAAATATGTTGAGCTTTGCACAATTACAGCTGGCATTTTATTATTTTTTATTTTGATTGTTGTTTTGTCTTGGTCGATTTATGAGAGCTCGGGATTATGTTATTTGCTGATGAATCGCTGCCATTGGATACTGCAGCGTATAGTGTTTTATTATTAGTATTATTAATGAGCCGAACGCGCAGACGATAGCATAATAAAAATAGAAATCCGATAGAGATGAAGATGAAGAGTCCAAAATGAGAAATACGATGCCGAAATACTTTAAGCGTTGATTTGTTCATATGCTAATTAACACCTTCTGGCAGAAGCAGTTTTAAATTAAGTCATCGCTAGAGCGAGCGCCAAGATTGGATCAAAGCTTGGGGCCAAGTAGAAACACTGTTTAGACGTTCCAGCTCGTTTATCACTCGTCGCGCATTTCATTCATGCAAATAACTCAGCCTCAGAGTCAGCTTTAACTACAGCTTGACTTCGACATCAACAGCATCATTCATCAGCCACTGAGCCGCCGCACCACACGCACCACACTAACCAGACGAATCAGGCAAAAGAAGCCACAGACCAAGCCACACGGCTCTGTCCAAAGCTTGGCTCTGTCTCTTTGTCAGTCTGTCGGTCTGTCTGTTTGTCGGACTACACGACTTTTTAATTTATGATAAAGCGCCTCTGACTGTCACAACCAAATTGCGGCAATAATCATAAACGGCACAGCAGGTGAAAACTACCAAAAACAGTCTTTGAATCTCTTTGGGAGTCTTTGGAGTGTTTGAATGTTGTATGTTAATTCACAGCGCGAGATAAAGATGCGCAGGAACCGTCGGCATTCAACATACGATCGCTTGAAAGGCTTAGAAGAGGACGTCGGCTGCGGTTGCTCTCCGGGTGCCGAGATTAACATAAATGCAGCTCATTAGTGACACTATTAAAGACCTGAGCCGACAAAATGCAAAAAAGGTTTCCCAAAAAATGCATCAAAATACGACACGGCACGAGATGGCACGACGCCACACGACACGTTAGCTATGTTTGTATTCTTCGGGCTTACGTTTCGTTATTCGGGTTTTTGTGTATGTGTTTGGGATCCGGGTCAACCGTTGGACGCGAATGTCGTATAAGAACTGGCAAACTGCCAGTTGAACGAAATTCAAACAAACTATTCAATCAGCTGGCGCAGCGAACATGTTTGAGCTGAGTTCGAGGAGGCTGAGGGCGAATCGAGGGCTGCCCAAATAGTTTAAGGGAATTAATATGCATAGTTCATTCACATTCATTACAGTCTTTTGGAACAGATCTGATAAGTTAAACTTTTTCAAATTCTAGAAAGAATTTAAAGTAAACATATAAATTACATTAAGTACAAAATAAAGTAGAAAGCGGTGGTTTGTAAAAGAAAAATTACTTACGTATTGATTGGAATCCTAAGATAAACATAGTAATTAAAAAATAAAATCAACTTTAAGCTATTGCAAGTGAGATTGCTAAAGATTATTACTTTCTCAAGAAGATTTTTGCTAGATTTGTTAAATTTAGAATTTTCTTAATGTAAAATATGAATTTTTTTTTTTTACATTATTATTTTTCATTCTTTAAAAGCTTTTGATTACAAATGTATACTTAAAAGTTCACTAAACATATTTATATAAAATTAACTTTGCAGCTGACAAACCAGTTTTTAGTCCAGCCAAGAACATTTCGCTCTGCTCTCGTTGTGTTCGCTCGGTTGCCTTACAACATGTTGCAAGCACTCGCAGATCAACGGCTTAAGAAGAGATCCTTGCACGTGACTCCAACTGAAACTGGAATGAGTACAAAAGTGGCGTCTCAGCCATTAGAGCCCATTATTGCGGATGATAATGGGTTGGGAAAAGCTTTTCACAAAATTGTGACGGCAATCAAATCAATTATTTATCGATGCGGGTAAAAGTCGTGTTAACGGCCCCAACCCCAACCTCTTCCCCTTGCAGCGCCAGTGGGTTAATGTCAAGAATTCGTTAGCTTGGGACTCTTGAGCATTTATCAAAATATCCAACAGGTGATTTGTCAACACAACACGCACACACACACACACATACTAATGATGTTCATCAATGTGTTTTAACATGTGTTTTTTCGCGAAGTTATTTTTTTTTTGTGTTTGTCACAAATTCACAACTTGTTTAAAATTGCAATAACAACTGCGATTTGCAGTTTACTATTGTACAAATGTTTTTTGTACTTCATTTTTTGTTGTATGTTTTTTAAGTATTTGTTGATTTGTGATTTATTGTTGGGTATTTACTAGCCTGTGGCAGCCAGTTGTGAAATTTGTTTCTTCTGCCACGCCATCGCCATCGCCATCGACATTTACGGTAGCTGCTCAGCCAGTCACAAAACCGCTTGACACTTGCCACGCGCAAGGGGTTAGCAGGAGGTGGAGGTATCTGCGTCCGTTGCAGCTTCAAGCTGTCTCCTGTGGTCTAATGCATTTCTTGGATACGTGTCGCTTTAATTGATTTACCATTTATGCAAATTTTCGTACAGCACATTCCTGTAATCCTACACACACACACACATACATATATATATATATAATCTTGATGTGTAGCGATTTGTGAGAATTGATGACATTTTAAGTAAGAAAAAACATTGCAACAGCTTATTAAATGCAATTACGTTAATTTACAACAATTTTGTTCGAGTGTTGACAGCCAATAACACAGTTCATAACTCAGCAAATCACAGCAACATCAACTACAACAACAACACTGACAGCAACAGCAACACCAACAACAAAAACAAATCACAGGTGTTTGAGAGCCTATTGTTTGGTATCGAGAGATGCTGTAGTTAGTTTTGATTGTAAGCACTTTAACGATTTTTAGATTGCCAAACGTGACTCATCGACATCATTGCTCTGGCATTAAATGCAACAATTTTTCCCTGAAAGATGAGCCAGTCATCAATAGTTATTGGTATCGACTTATGGCTTGTAGCTTAGGGGCAAGTTGTCAAGCTCTCTCGATATCAAATGGCCAATAATTGTTGCCATTCTTTAAGTTTTAAACAGATTTACCGTCTATTGTCATGACAGCTGTGCCGTTAGCATATATATGCATATATACACTGTGTGAAAAAGTTGTGTAATAGAGTTGTAAAAAAATTGATTACTTCATATCTTGTCTATAAAAATATGTTCAAAAACACATTTATGATTATTTCTTAATCAGCAAACACACTTTTAGTTTATCTTGATTGTTGATTTAAAAATACTTACAACACTTTTAAAAATTATTAACACACGTGTACCTATACTAAAAATATAGCTTTAAGCTTATTTTGTAAGTTTTCTTTTCTTGGATTGTCATAAGATTCTATTATTATCTTTTTATTTACATTTCAAATACAGGGTATCTACAGGCAGATCATAAATTGCCCATTAATAATTTTAATACATATGTCTACATATCGGCATCCCCATTGAGTTAGACAGCCAATCAAAATTGATCTTTTGACCCACCTAGCAAAGGTGTCTAGCGTAAGTATTATTGATAGAATTTATTATGTGCTAAGACTGTCAAATTAAAAACAAATTATTGCTAAATTGCAAATACGTGTGAAGGTGTTTGCATTTATGGCAGCCAATCTATTCTTGATTACTAACTAAATTTATAGACATAAAAACCGACAACTGTGGGTTATTGCTCAAAAAATATATAGACGACGTAATAAAATTTAAACGGCAAAACTAAAATGCAACTAAAGCTTAACTCAGATTGCAAAATTATCCCAACTTTACACATATCTAAGAATAACGTTCCCATCTATCAAGTTTTTTGCCTAAGTCTTTTGATTTATGACAAGCATCAGCACAAATACTAGATAGTCGAAATGTTGTAGAACCAGAATGTGGAACCATTTAATTAATAGTATGTATATAACACAGTAGGTTACGGCGATAAAACTTGCTGGCTGCATTAAAATCAAAACCGTGAAACAATATTAAAAAGTATACCAAATTTCCAGCTAATAAACAAAATTTGTCGGTAGCCAAACAAAAAACAATACACAAAGTAAATAAAATCTATATACTTTTGTTTATTTATTTGGTGGTATTATTAGTGTGATTGTTAAGGTGAGAGTTGGTGGGCAGTGGGTATAGCAACGGGAATCGAAACAGCAACGCTTGGTTTCACATTTCCCCACGGCGCTTCCGTTGCGCCACTGAAGCGATTTAACCTGAGTCTGCCACTAGGCACAATAAAGCAGCCTATTCGCCGGATTGTCTACAGATCACATCACTTTTAGGTTTAGAGTTGCGCGGAAGTCGTGACACGATCTGGTATTATATATACATATTATATTATATATTATACATATAAAACTTATTATTACAATTAAAACTTGTTTCTCGCTTCAAGTACAACTCGTGAGCATGTCGTGCATACTCACGCGCCCATCTCTAACGTAGAATGACTGCATCTAATCGCATTTCGTCATAGAACATTCGATATGGTAAATTGGGCTAAACTGCGATTGCCCATAAGCAAAATAACAGGTGTAATCTGAGCTGGAAAAGCAGACAGGAAGTCTCCGGGCGTCAATTCCATCAATAACAGAACCAAACAACAGCATCCAATTACATTTGCAAAAGGTCGTCGATGTATTAACAAGGCATTGCAAATGCATTTGCCATTTGGCACTTTGCATTATGTTCGTAATTAGGCAACAACGCATCCAACAGATACAAAATACTCAAAGAAAATGCAGGCTCAAATGCTCAAGTGTTAATTGAGCCCAAATTGAAGGAAGAGAGAAAAGGGAAATGTTTTGCAGCTGCTGGAGGTGCAGGTAAAATACGATCGCTCTTATCAAGACGCCACATGTTGCATGCTAGGCGCTGACTTTCTCTCTCAAGCAGATAAGGGGTAAAACAGAGAAAAGTAGATTTAGGGTTAAGTAAAGGTTACAACTTAATTGATAATCGATGGCGCCAGCTCTGTGTCGGCTGCAGACAAATTGATTACAGCTAATTGGTTTGTTAAGTTCTCAGTGAAGTGTTTTGGATCATTTAAGGGTATTTGTTTGTAGGTGTGACAGGATGCAACATATCACACATGACGTCGATGGGATGGTTAATGGAGAAGATACCAAAAAAAACAGTAAGAAGGTTCTAGTCGAGAAATCCCGACTAGAAGGTACCTTAAACCCTATACTTAGTGCGTACAGTTTCAATTATTAATACGCATAAACGATATGTTAAATATATTGTAATTAGCATTTAATACATGACATATTGTATAAGAAGATATGTCATCTCCCTCAAAACAAAAATATTAGGTACCTACAAATTTATGCAGACAAAACAATCATTTTCTTCTACAACAACTATGAATACTTTACATCATTCAATGTAATTGTGTGTGTGCTATACAAATAAATACAAATATATTTTAAAAATTGAATAAACTTCAAAGTGTTTTTTTTATTATTTGTTATATTTCAACAGGATTTTACGAATTTTTCGTACTATCTAGTATTTTTTTTGTATTTGTCAATATTTTTAGATGATCAAGGCAAATTTGTACCTTTTTACACCTTATAAAAAGAGTAGACAATGCATTCAGTTCAACTAAAGTGTTGAATTAAACTTTATTGAATGTAATTACAATTTTACATAAACTGGAAAGTCGTTTTACAATATGTATATTAGCATATAGCATTCATATAATAATACGTTTTTTTCTTTTTAATAACGTTAATCATCCCTTACTTGATGTTGTATAATTTTTAAATTTAGATATATGCATGTATAGTATATATACATATATATAAATATATATATGTTGAATATTTCGTAATAAGGTAGGTATGTATGTATATATATATATATATATTATTTAAAAAGTTATTACGCTATATGTGACATAAAAGTTGAATTAACAGTTTCATCTTGTTCATCGTTATATTTTTTTAAATTTTCAAAAAATCTTTGCATTTTATTCTACAAAGTCTGGTGCGAAATTCATACAAATAAATAAACAACATAATTATTTGGTGTCTCAAGTTAAAATAGTTTTCTTATTTTTTTTATTTTTGTTTTTGGTTTTTTTCAAGTTTTTAGAACTGAGACTTGAGTAGTAGATACAATACTTTCATATTTGGGGATAGCACTTTGAAAGTTTTTAGGACGTCGAAGTTTTTCTATATATGTAAAATAAAAAATAGAATATTATTCAACAGATATGTGAATACCAATTATCAGCATTTCGTACGCTAGCTAGAATAAATTTTAAGTATACAATTCTTTTTCGAATATCAACAATTGGTGTTGTGTTTAGTTATATATGTAGAGTGTTTATAGTCATTCCTTAAAACAGTTGGAAAAAGTTGGATTCTATGAAACTAGCAAGGGGCATTTATATAATATATCATACCAATGATGGATAAGTTTTGAATATTTAGCATTTACTTGCAAACATTTCTATGTATGTTAGTTATAATTTGTAGTATAATAGTTTGGTTTTTAATATAATTAAAATTAAAATATTTTATTAGATTTTAGTTTTAGTGCCAATTGGCTTAAGGTACTTTAAGTTTTTCTTTGCCTTTTGGCATTTTTTTTTTTACTTTCTTTTAATGTTTTAGCTAGAGTTTAAACACACACTCAGATATAGTGATTCGACATTTTTTGTTGTGTGTGTCTGTTGTTTCCAAAGACTGTTGTTTAGTTTATAGTGTGTTTTATTTTTTGGGTGTGTGTAGTAGTTGTAATAGAATTAAGTATATTTATGTGCAAATATTGCAAATCGTTTTTTTATTTACATTTCGACGAAGTAACAAGTAACGAAACAAACTTTTGCATATTTGTTTAATGCTATGCTCTAAAATTGATTGCAATCATTATAAGTCATTTAAGTAGAGAAATCTTTTTAGTCTTCAATTCAGATTAGTTTCGATTTATACAATAAGTACATAAGTAGTTGAGTTGTTACATATATCCAAAGAAATGCAATTGAAGTTAAGAGTAGGTGCACATGAAGTTTAGACATAGTTAAATAGTTAACAATTTTTATTAATAGTTCTAGAAATGGCTTTCTTTTAGCCCTTAACAACTGTGCCTAGCCCCAAGTTTGGGTTCATACATATCGCGTACATATAGTATATAGATTAACTCACAGCCCAAATGCAACGAGTTATTTGCACATGCCTTACAGTAGCAAGAAATTGAAATACATTTTAAATTGTTGGTGTATGTGTATTTGGTTTTTTTTTGTAGTTTTTTTATGTGTTTGTATCAATTCTTATGTTTAGTGTATAGATATAAATGACAAGAATTATTCCATATTAGTTTCTGAGGCGTGCTGGAGGTATGTCTATATATAAATTGTATGTACTTGTATGCCAAGGTTCCGAGTTCACTCAGTTAGTTCAGTTAATGCAATATCTGCCAATTGTTGTCTACTTAAACTTCAACGCTTCGTTTAAAATGTGGCTTACTTATTGGGATATATGTTTGTATATATATTATTATATAGTATATGTATATATTTATTTCATTTATGTTATGAAAGCTAACAATGTGGACGGACAAAAATAATTTACAAAAATTCTTGTATTGTTACATTTTTAGTTGGAAAATCGAAAATTTTCGTTTTCTGCTGTTACTTAATATTAACTATTATATTAAATTTTTATTTTTTTTTTTTTTTTGGGGTCTCAGTTGAAAGTTGAACAATTGTTTAATATAATTCGATTTATCGATTAAATGTTTAGTTTAGTATGCAGTAATATGGCGAGCATAAAGTTTTCTCTCTGTTTTTTTTTATTTTTATCTTTAACTATGTTTATTGCTAGACTACAAAAGTCACACAAAAAGTTCAAGACTTGGCTTTAAGTACTTGGCGTTAAACAAATTAGCATAGCATTTTTAATAAGTATACATAATAATTTAAAAAAACAACTAGAAATGTTTTTAACATGATATACATATGTATTTTCGCTGCTGCGGCTGGCTTCGATTTTAGAAATCAACAACAACATTGGACTTTCGAGCTGAGCTTTGAACAAAGCGCAGTTAATATATAGTATTTATGAAGACACTACTACAACTATGATAAAATCGAGAATTAATGCTTAAGATTTTACAGGCTGACGGGGGCTGTTTTAGAAACAAGCTTAGTACGCAGAGCTGAATCAAAAAACGTGGCATTTAAATATATTTAGTATATAATACAATAAAATAGTTTCCGAAGTTTTTTTTTTTAAATTAGAACTAACTATATACAAATGTAACTACTATATGTATAGGGCATAATATTCATTTATATATATTTTAATATACATAAGTATTTATCATAGACTAAATTTCATTCACTACACTTGGAGTTAAAAAGTTTTCGAAGGCTTTGTTAATAAGTTCTTTTGAGTTGACAAATGGAAAAGTAGAGCTCTCATTCTCTCAGACATATATAAAACCGCATTTAACCTAACATGCGCTACGTTTACAAAGTTTATGTTTTCGCATTTATAAATCAATCGAGTTTTATAGATAGTACTCGTACATATTTGTGTATGCATAAGTTTTATACATTTGTTAAAATTCGTATTGCAAATGAATAAAAGTGCGAATTCATATATATGTATATATATATATAGATAGTATTAGGAGTAACAAACAAAAGTTCTACTACAAAGAGGTGCTGCGTGTCTTAATAAACAATTATGAAAGTAGAAAGTTTCACTCAGTTGTTAAAGCTATTAATAAATTCTTATTGAACATAGTTTATTTTCTTTGCTCTCGTTTATTCCTTATGTTTAAAATTCACTCAGTTGCAAGTTGCGCTCATTGATTGGGTTGCATTTGCTGCAGATTGTTGTTGCTACAAAAAAGAGAACATTCTTAATTATGTGTAATTTGAAATTAGTTTTAAACATACCTCATTTCATTATGGCATATTGACATTTCCTGTTGCCCTTGAAACTGCAAGTTTTGAAGGTATTCCGCCCTGCGTTGGTGCACCAGCTTCTCTTTTTCGGCTCGCTCTCTCTGTAGTCTGTTTAGTAAAGAGTTGATAACGACAGTAAGTAATTTAGTTCAATTCCCTATTTTATAATAAAACTATAACGTAAACTATACATATAACCAAAAATAAGTCAATCCACATAAGTTCAACATGACCTTATGTATAAAGTACTGATAGCATGGGTTATTGTTATGCAATAAGCTCCATTGTTTTCTTACCAAAGTCGTCAAGTTGCTATCCCAAATGCTAGCGTGCAGAATTAGTTGACAGTTACAGTTTTCACAATCTATACAATCTAAGAACTTAACCTAAGTATACGGAGTATTTGGTACTTACTTGATGCGTGATTGTCTCATGAACTGTTGTATTTTTCTGGCAGCCTGATTTTGTGTAGACTGAGAATATGTACGCCTGTGGAGTTATGGATATATTAATGAAGGTAATCAATGATATATGTCAATCTTGCACTCACTTCAAAGGACCCGAAGGACTTGTCTCTTTGGGCGTGCTGGGTTGTGAGCTAAGCTCATGCTGCTGCTGTTGATCCTGCTTGTAGTGATCATAAAAACTGGACAGGCATTGTGAGTTGCTACTAACGCTGCCATGTTCGCTGCCCGTGCCCATTCCACTGTTCGTGTTCTGGGACTTCTTGAAGCGCTTGTTGCGCCGATACGAACGATAGCCATGTTGGATAACTAGTGCTGCATTTGTCATCTGTCTGTAGTAGGCATACTGCTTGTAGCGTCGATAATAGTTCTGTATGACAATCGCTGCGGTGCGCTCCTTGTTCTGCTCCTCCATCTTTTGGCGACCCTTGTAGGAGCGATATGCCTTCTGTATGCATTTAGCTGCCTCGTACAGCTCTCGCTGCTCCGTGTCCGTTAGCGTTAGCTTGGAGAAATCTGCCTCGAAGGGATATTGCGATATGCTGGAGGCATGCAGAAACTCCGTTAGCTGCTTGGTCGATGGCGGCGGACTGGGTGAGCTAACCGAAGGATCTGTGCCGAGTATGGAATAACTAGCCGGCGATTGCAGTGGACCCGAACTGGCTGGACTTAGGCTGGAGCAAGGTGTGCTCACATCATGATAGCGATAGCTATGATCATGAAAATCAAAGCTGAAGTCACTGTCGAAATGCGTATTTGGCAATGAATCGAGCAGTGGGTCCATAAAGCTATCAGTCAGAGCCGAAGATTCGGAGGTCAACGGTTCCGTTAATGGACTGCCCAACACCATCATTTCATCCGCTTCATTCTGTAAAACACAGGATTAGCGATATATTTATACATTTAAAGTAACTACTTGCCTTGATACGTTCCGGCATGGCGGCTATAATGTGTTCCGCAAGTGTAAGGACCTTTGCATCCGAATCCCCTGAAAGTAGGCAACACAAATGAAAATAGCTAAACAACACTTATTGGGTTTTGTTTACAAATCTAAAAACGTGTCTACATAATGCTGATCAGTGTTAATTGTTGTTTTTGGTTTTTTAATTTTACATATATAATACACATCGACAAGCACTTTATTAAGCTAAATGTACGAGGTCAGCTCAAAAAGTAAATAAAATAAATTAGCTTGAAGCAATTTTTTTTTTTCATGTCTTGTTTTTGAAAGTAAAAACTTAATTTTTTATTATAGTTTTAAGCTGCTCTCGTTTATGTTTTGTGTTAGTTAGTTGTTTTGTTAGTTTTAAAGACCCACACACTTAATATTTACAAGTTGAGTACATGTTGAATATATACAGAATTTTTTTTGTGGTATTAGTATGTGAGATAGTGTTTGTTAGTTTGTGTGTACATCGATATAAACGCACATTTATAGTTAATGCTAATCATACAAACGACTGAACAATAATGTTATATGTGTAGCACTCAAATTTACACCATAGACCATAACCTTATATATCAATATGAGTATACTATGCATATTCATATTCATACGCACACATTCATAGCAAAATAGCAATCAACATCAAAAACGAACATTTACATAGATTATGTTTAGATATTAGGACTTGTACAACAGTTGAGCGGAGCCTGTAACACCAAAAAGTATGTGAATAGTGTAAAGATAATATTATATAATACAAGTATATATGCAACAACAAAATTAGCAACAGCAACGAACAACATTGAGAGATATATAGAAGAGCCATAGCTGATATATATGGTAGCTATACACAAATGCATATTAGATTTGATGGCACCCGTTTAAACGAGTTACAAATTACGATAACGAGTTTTACGATAATAGGTTAGAATAGGTTTTTTTTTTGGTATGTAGGCCCCTCACTGACCTACGACGGCATCGTTGAGCTCATTGTTTAGCGTTGTGTCGGTCACGCACGTCGAATTCTCATCGCAATCAATGTCTTTGTCGTGTATGGGACTCGATTCGCCCGTGGATACCTCGCCTGGTGTGTGTATACAACAATTTAGCGAGAGATGTCTTTTGTTTTAGCATTTATCGCAGACAATAATTGATATGCCGCAAAAGATACAATTAGCGCATGCATTTATCTAACACTTACACAATGCAAAGTCCATCTTGCGCAACGGCGACAACAATCCCGAACAGTTGGTCAGTGAGTCCAGTGGTGAGTCTACACCCAGCGCATAATTATCATGCGGTTCAAAATTGCTGAGAGATAGAAGGGATAAGATTTGATCAGATGTGGATTTATAGCGAGAAAATCTCAGAACTTACCCATGAAGGCGTGCCAGCGGTTTGCCAGATTTACTGCGCATATCCATATTTATGCCACTGTCAATTGAAGAACGCTTCGAGTAGCGGCTGCCGTTATTTGGTGGACTTTGATTGCTAAGAAGACAATAGAAACACTTGAATTAAAACTCCAATCGATGTAGACTCAACCTTTACCCACCTGTTCATTGCCACGGGTCTCAAAAAGACGCCATCATGCCTGCGCTGCAGCTCCAGTTCATAGACACTATACGTTGACTCCTCTGTGGTTGTTGGCTCAATACCTATGTTCATGGAGAGATTTGCTAGACCACCACGTGGCTGTGGCTTGCGACTACGCTCCTTCTCCAGACGACAAAGCTGCTGGAGCAACTGCTTATGCCCCTTGAGGCTGGCCAAATCCAGAGGCGAATGCTGTGCCTGCGTTTTAATCTTCAAAGCATTGTGATTCCACTTGTACAGCAATAAAGTGCACTCCAAGTGACCACGCACACAGGCCCAGGCAAGCGGCGTAAAGCCATGCACATCCTGACTGAGCGCGTCCAGCTCTGTTTCCAGTATGATATGTGGATTCTCAGCGCGCCAGTTAAGCATAGCGCCCACCAGCTTCGCATAGCCCAAGGCGGCGGCCAAGTGCAGCAGTGTCATGCCACGCAAACCAACACTCCAATGGGCACCGGCACTGGGCGTACTCCAATCATGTTTCATCAGACGATGACAGTAAACAACCAGTTTCTCCTCAAAGTTTGGCTCCAGATACAACGATGTGTGATCGATCTGTAAAGACAATGGGAATTATTAGCAATATATTGAAAAACAATATCTTTGAGGATATCTTACCGTTAGGTCATTCTCCACTTTAAGCTGCAGTTTCTCATCAATGGTGGAGAGACGATTAAGTAGCGTGAACTTGTACAGGCAATCATTGGAGCTGCTGGCATCGAAGGGTGCATCCGCTAAAAGAGATAACTTGTACTCGAACATGGCCGAGTTGGAGACAAGAAAACCGCCGCAGGCAACCTGTAGCGTCACCAAACCCGCCTCATGAGCAGGACAATAGCAGCGTAAGACTCCCTCCTGCACCAGCACAGTGGGCACTGGCTGGGCATCAAAGAGCACCGTATAGCAGCCACCATCACTGGTCCAGGGACCCGCGACAAGCACCTTGACGCCACCCTCGGTATACGACCATTCCGGACTAAAATCGCAAATGTTGAGCATCTTGCGTTGCGTCTGAACAGGTTGTGATTGGGATTGTGTGGCTACTCCCAGATAGGAGGAACTGTGTACCAGATTTTGCTCCTGTTCCAATGCTGTGTTGTTTAACGCTTGTTTGTCATCCAAATCCAGTTCGGGAAACTCCACCAGCATATCAAAGGCATCTAAATTGGCAAAGACATCGGCTGTATCCTCATCTTCACGGTCTGCCTCCTCGACACTATGCGATTGTTGCAGTTGTTGTTGCTGTTCGTTGTTGTTGCTGCTGCTGATACTGCTGCTATTAACAGCTGTTGCTGCTGTCGTTGTAGTGTTCACTGTTACTGCTGTTGCTACAGCAGTGTTGTTGCTGTTGTTGTTGTTGTTGTTGAACGGCATATTTGCTATCAACGTGCGTTGGATATCCTCATGTGATAGATCCAGTGTTTCATTGAAAAAACTGATGGACTCCGCATGTGGTTGTTCATCGTCGTTGTTGTTGCTGCTGCTGTTGCTGCTAATGGGATTGTTGTTGATGTTGTTGGCGCCAAAATTGCTACTTTCATCGCTGGCGCTAATTTGGCTACTATTATCACTGGAAGCATTATAGTTTGCACAACCATTAAGAATTTGGGCCTTGTCCGTGGCCTGATTGTTGACGCTGTTGTTGTTGCTATTGCTGTTGCTGTTATTGTAGTTGCTTGCTGCCTGCTGCTGTTGCTGTTGCTGTTGGTCGCTGCTGCTGTTGCCCAACTCCAGCTGTTGAGTGTAAAATTTTAATCAACATAAATAGCATAAATGCAGTTGACTTGCGGTCGAACCGCAAAAGTCATAAACATCAAATCAAAACTCAAAACTCACCTCAGCCAACGCATTGGCGCTCATTAAATTATCACAAGTTGCTACAGCTGCTGTTGTTGCTGCTGTTGTCGTTGTAATTTGTTGCTGCTGATTGCCATCGATAATCGACTGTAAGGAACTTGAGGTGGATGATGTTGCTGACGTGGAAGGGGTATTGCCAGCGGAAGACGTTGCTGCTGCTGCTGCTGCTGTGAGCTGATTGTTTCGGCCCCCGCTGCTGATGTGATGCTCAGGTGACATGCACATGGCCTCAACTGGGGGTTGATTGCTGCTGCTGCTGCTACTGCTGCTGTTGGGGGTTGCTGTCTGTTGCAATTTATAATAATGTTGTTGCTGCTGACTGTTGCTGCTTGTATTGGCTTGTTGCTGTTGATTGTATATAAAGTTATTGCTGTTGTTGTTGTTGTTGTTGTGTTGCACATTATTATTAACGACATTTAATTCGTTGTTTGTGTGAACGGCTTCTGTTGCCGTTAATTGCTTATTGCTGCTGCTACTGTTGCCGTTTTTGTTGCCATTTGAGGTCAACTGCTCCTGCTGGCTTTGATTTTCAATTAGTTCTGTATCCATGATATTCGAGGCAGTTGCAACTGCTGCTGCTGCTGCTGCTGCGTGTGCTGTTGTTGTTGCTGCTGCTGATGCTGCTGCTGATGCTGCTGCCTCTCGCGTTGTTGCTGTTATTGTTGTATTTGCAATTTGCAATCGATGATTTAAATGTGCTGAATTGTGGCTGCTATTGTTGGCATTGTTGTTGTTGTGTGGGTTATGACTTTGATTGCTTTGATTGTGACTGGCCACAAAACGTTGCAAGTTCAAATGCTGCTGCTGTTGATATTGCTGTTGTTGGTGTTGCTGTTGTTGTTGCTGCTGTTGTTGTTGCTGCTGTTGTTGTTGCTGCTGTTGTTGTTGCTGCTGCTGTTGTTGTTGTTGCTGCTGTTGTTGTTGTTGCTGTATGATTAGATTATTTCTTGTGGCTAATATTTGATTGGCACCACGATATTGCTGCTGATAGTTGCCATCGCTGTGATTGGCCTGCTGCTGCTGCTGTTGTTGCTGTTGTTGTTGCTGCTGCTGCGGAATGATTTGAAATTTGATCGCCGACTCCTGGGGCAACTGCTGTGTGGCATTATGGAACTGCGCATGCGGATTGTCCAAATGTAAAGTCGCCTCCCGTTGCCTATGCCGCTCCGACCACCGGGAATACAACTGCAAATAGAAGTGGATTGAGTTCCCATGGCCCCAATCTCAATCCGAGCTAAAACTCACCTTGCTGGCGACCACAACATTCGGAGTACCATTGGCCGTACTATATGCATCATTGGGTCGCTTCTCCGACACGGATTTGAGTATGCCACCAGTGCGTCGCATAACGGGATGGGTGCAAGTTTTGCCATCGGCACAAGTTGCTTCACCGCAGCCACAATCCAACTGTTTGACTAAAGCTGCCTGACGCGACAATCGCTGTTTCTCCATCAGCTGGCAGACAATCGACTCCACTGTCTCCGCCGTCTATTATATTATATAGGAAGCTCTTATTACTATCTACTAACAAATATGCAATAAGATAAATGTGTCTCGAAACGTGTCAGCAAACATTGAGCTTGAAGTTAAGGATATTAAATATTTTATATTGCATCTAGCGAAGAATAATATTTCTGTTGCTACCTTTTACCAATCCTATAGATTCTTACTCACCGAAATTTCTATATCATTGCCCGAATCAGAGTCCTCATCCGAATTGACCGTTGAAACTGCACATATATTTACATTTACATAAACAAACAGTTATCTGATACAAATCTTCTTAAGTACTCACGCATTGGTTTCAATTGGCTAACTAGCTCCTCCTTGGTCCACTCCTTCTTGTCGCCCCAAAGCGTAATGCTGGGCGCTATGACGGCCATTTTATTATCATCCGGATATGGGACATTTAGATAGTGCACCAAAACAATGTCCGGATTCTGTTTGTTGTTTTGGGTTAAAGTCTTAGAAGTAGCCGTTATTCCCCGCTCAACCCCTCCGACACCTACCTGCAGTAGCCAGTAACATCTGCGATGAAATGTGGGCAATATGGCCGAGTGTACATAACAACCATAGATGCACTGTGAGGCAGAAGAAGAAATCAATTGAGCAAACACAAATCACAAACACAAACAAGAGCATAAAAATATATATATATATATCTAAATGTATATAGTTTAAGCTTAAGTTATAGTCGGGCTGGCTACACGCAGCGTCTTCATTTAATTGGAAGGCATAAAAAAAGACGCAGCTCAAATTAAATTACCAGTCGCCCACGCTAGGGGGCGCCAACAGTGCCCAGATAAAGGCTTTGAGTTGAGGCACAGGCAACAGAAAACAAAAAAAAAACACAAGACAAGACAAAAGTTGACTGGAAAGGCAAGTGCCAAAAAATCGAACCCTTTTTACCCGCACTTATGAGTTACACAACAGCTTCTACTATTTGTTGTTGTTGTTGTTATGTTTTTGCTGCGCATTTCTTTTGCTGGTGGCGCTGATAAATTTTTGTTGGCCGCCGACTTTGGGCGATATGCCGCTGACTTTTTTGCTCTTCAACGTTTCAAGCGTTCAGCGTTTATAAATATTAGTTATCGTCTAAGCAGAGACAGAGAGAGAGAGAACGAGAACGAGAGACAGACGGACCGAAAGACAGAAAGGAAAACCCCTGCTGTGTGTGTTTGCCAAGTGCATAAATCTCGGAGCAGCTACTTGTCTTCCAAAATACTCGCAAAAAGAAAAAGTGGGAAAAAGAATGCAAGCGGTATTAAAATAAAAATTAAAACAAAAACACACACAAACGGAAAGCACGAAAAAATTGGCGTGAAATTGCCAACTGTTTTTGTGTTTTTTTTTTATATATTTTTCTTTGTATCTGAGTAACAGTCAAGTTAGAAAGGAGACTGAGTAGCAGCTAGACATTATAAATACGCTTAACCCTTGGCAGAGGCTTATTTCATTAGCAGACAAACAAACACCCAGCATGGACGGAAAAGAAAAAACTTAGCTACTGTATATTTCCGGCGGAAAATCATAACTCACAATGCATAGAAGAACAAAAAAAACCAAGAAAAAAATGAAAAGAACGAACCGAGTGTGCTTATCAACCCCCAACACGTAAGGCAGTTAAACTTAAGCTTCGACTTCCGTGTATTTGTTTTTCTATCTTGTTTCCTTTCAACTCGCCCTTGGTCAAGAAAAAAAGGCCAACTAAAGTAGCCGGCTAATTGACTAATTGCCCAGCAGGCGTCAACAGAAATTACAACATGTTTTTGTACTCGTAAACCTTTTGAGCACTTCTTAGCTTTTGTCATGATAAAAAAAATTTGTATATGCAATATAATCTATGATATAAATAAAAGTAGTTCTTTGTAGTTTAGAACATGTTAAAGCTTAATATTGAATTTATCAAGAGGTGGTTATGAATTTTTAAGTTTTCTTATCCCAAAATATATATTTGTTGCATTCCTTATGTAATTATTCTAATATTATTTTGTGATTTTTAATCAGAGTAAACTTTTTTTGCTGCACATGTTTTAAGTAATATTGAATTTATCAAGAGATTATGAATTTTTAAGTTTTCTTATCCCAAAATATATATTTTTTCCATTCCTTTTCTAATTATTTGATTATTATTTTGTGATTTTTAATCAGAGTAAACTTTTTTTGCTTACCTCTGTGCCTTGTACTTTAAGTTTCATGTGATCCTCGCGAGTCGTCTTCCCATCCTTGCGCTTCTTCCAGCAATAGCCATCGCGTCTGTAACGCACCTTCTTGCGGGAATAGAGCAGCAGCGAACCACTCTTCGGTCTGAATAAGAGAGGGATATATATATATATATATATATGTATTGTTATTTTATGGTTATTGCGTTGTATGCAAATGTGCAAATGCTTCAGACAGTTAGTCGGTCAAGTGACTCACCTTGTTTTGACTTCTTTTGATTGCCATTCGCTATGCTTATCAAAGCTGATAAGAATCGCAGCGATTTCCTGAAATATTTTCAGTCACAAAAAGTGAATTAAAACAAATATTTGATTAAAAAAAAATAACAAAATTAAGCTACCAAATAATGTGCACTTTAAAAGAGAGTATAAAGTGTTTTTTGTAGTATTTGCAGGGAGAAAAATTGAATGAATAATAAATACCTTCAGGTGAAGTTTGTATAATAAAATAATACAAATAAACTAAATAGCCCATTTATGTGGCTTTTAGTAAGAAATTCAAATAATTTAAAGTCTACACTTTATTAAAATGCTAACCATATAGAAAACTTAAGTCATATAACCTACATCCTCTTTTAAGATTATTTGTAAAGCTTTTTGAACACTATCTCAGAGCGAGAACAACCTCGAACAAAAAGTCTACAATAATTTTATATTTTTTTTTATTAAAAAGGTAGTGTATTGGGAATTGTGAGTTGATTGTGAATGTACGCACAGCTTCTTTTTATTTAGTGTTTCCAGTGTGTTTAATCTGTATAGCGTCCTTCAGACGTTTGCCTAATCAGCAGCAGTCACGTGTGTTTACCAATTTAATAACAAAAATAGCTGCCACAATCACAACAACAACAAAAGCAAACGTTAACCAAGTTAACTGAACGTGCTAACAATTTCCGAGTTGTTGGCAAATTTACGCTGGCCAAGGTACTCCCGGCATTTCCTGAACAGCTCGAGGTCCGGCAAAAGTTTTTGTTTTTGTTTTTTATTTTTGCGCATAAAACAAAGGAAAACATTTTAGAAATTTCATTTGACCGCAAGAGCAGCAGCAGCAGGAAGCGCCAGGAAGCAGTTGGAAACAGAAGGAGGAGCAGAAAGCGAAGTGTGACCACAATTTACAGGTGTCGCCAGTTGACACCTGACTAGGTGTGTGTGTGAGAGTGTACAAGTATGCAATGTGCATAGTTGAAATGCGTATACTTGATAAACAGTCAAGTTATGAGAAGAAAGCGATGGTGGCAATATTAAATCGCTCTGGCGAATCTAGTCAAAAACATTGAAATACAAAACAGAAAAGACGGCCAAAAAAGCAGCTGAGTGGAAAGCAGAAGAACACTCTCTTTCTCTCTCTCTCTTTCTCTGTTGGATGCCCATTTGGCATTTTCATTGCATGTTTTGCCGATAAAGTTATCAATTTGTTTTGCCCGTCTTGACGTTGCATGAATAATGTAAAGTGTTGCTTGCACACACACACACACACACACACAGAAACAGAAGCAACATCACATCGCGCATACAACATTCATTCACATTTATAGTCAAACTACGTTAAGGGACAGTAAACCAACAACCATTCATCTGATGCCTTCAACACAGCTGGCGACGCCCAAAGGACCATAGTCTATAGACCATATAGAGCTTATATAGATAGACCCATGGCCCAATTGACGATGTGCAGCAACAATTTCATATATGTCAGAAATCGCAACATTTGCGAGTGTCATAAAAATTGTATGCACACAAATAGGAGTATGAGTTCGAGTTTGAAGGATGTTGAAACTGAAGGCTGGCTGTTTGGAAGTTTTGGTAGGAAAATCACAGGCGCGTGTTTGTCAAGTGGCAAACGTTTGCAATTTCTTTGTTGTTGTTGTTGTTGTGCGGCGCCCCAAATTGCCTTTGACTTTGGCATTTGCCTTGGCTGAAGCTCAAACTCTTTTGCTTTTTTGGCTTTTATTTATGCATGTTTCCCCCAAAAAGCAGTCTCTGATTCTGTTTTCTTTTTGTTCGATGATGAATTCTCGGCACATACGTAGTTCAAGTAGCTGCGCGAATGGTACATTAAATATTTATGCGTATCTCAGCGCATTTTTGCCACACCCCCTCCTTCTTCCCCACACCTTCTCTTTGCCTCTCTCGAACCCATCGTTTGTGATTTATGCGTGTGGCACACTAAACAATTAGAGTTGCACAGAACGCGACAATTTACAAGTTTTATTAGCACGGCTGCGGCTCATTATCAATTTAAGTTTTTTGATTTTTTGAAGCTGCAACATTTTAAACCACACAACTTTATGTATGTGTATTGGGGAGGTCCTTCCTTGCCATTGCTTTATGGTTTTTTTTTCTCAGAGACTGGCGCCCAAATTAAAACCGTGTGGTTAATGCCCAAACAGCCAAGCGGGCCATTTAACGGTCAGCTACGCTTACTCAACAATCCAAAGCCTCCCCGCCACCCTCCCTCCCTCTCCACATTCGTTGTTTCAGTGTCGTCCTCGTAAGCAGACTAAAATAAGCGTGCGTAATTTTATTTATGCCCCCGGTACACGGTTACATTTTGTAATTTTTGCATGCTGATGCAGTGTCCTTTCAGTTTGGATTGGGATTGGTGTTGGGGTGGTGGGTTTTGACCATGGCAACCATTGGCCGTAACATTGCCCCCCGTCTACCACTCCTTTCCTTTAGTTGTTAAACTTTATATTAATAAACTGTGGCACGAGTTGCTTTATACTCTGATTATATGAGAGCAGCTACAATGTGCTTGTGCGAGTATTATATATAATGAGAACGAGAGCCATACTATTTATATATATACCCTCTAGATGGAGAACGACCATGTGTGCCTTAATGATGGTATGTAGCTCTATAAAAGTTAATTAACTACATTTGTCATCACTTGTATTAAATATTAATTGTTGTTGTGCGATGTATGATGTATGAAGTTTATTTCAATTTCAAAAACTAATTAGAAAAGTGTTCTTTAGATATTTTTCAATCTCCTAAATGGGAAACATTTGACTTCAAAATTTATCCACTTGCAGGTGCTTTTTAACAAAAAACCTAATCCAAATGGTCACACATGTTCCATATGCTATCATCTTGCATGAAACTTAGAGCGATTTGTCTTAACGTTTAAGCTCTACGTTGATAGCAGTCAGTCAGTTTATTGAATTATTTAACTGCTTGCATAAATATTAATATATTTGAAGCTTTTATAATGAAAATGGGTTTGCAAAATGTTTTTTTATGGCTTGTTAGAGCATTTTAAGTTCGATTAAGAATTTTATGGGTTTTACTGTTCACTTTTTGCTTGCTTTTAATTTAGTCAGCTTGTCGCGCGAGTATGTAAAATGTCGCTTACTGAATGTCGCTTCCCTATCCAACACTCCTCTCACATTCTCTTCTTCTGCTCTCAGCTTCTGTTGCAAAACAAAAAAAAAAAACTTTACAACTGTCCAAATGAATATTTGCGGTTGCGTTTAATTCACAAGTAAAACGGGCAACAGCAACAACAACAACAAAAGCGTCGGGCATTCATTGTTGTTGTTGTCGTTTGGTTTTTTAAGCGCAAAAGTTTTATTGTAAACACAAAGCTGAACTTTGGCTTTGGTCGCGCGTACGTGCGCTGGCCGTGTCCTTTGAACGGCGCGAATCCTGGCACAGGACTACAACTTCTATTTGTATTTGTATTTGTATTTGTGTTATAGTTTTGTGTCGCATAAAAACCAAGTCGCGAACCATCCCTAATAAACCCGCTTGAAAACTCGCCGTCTTATTAATCTGTATAAAAAGAAAGAAAAAAATGATTGTGGGCTAGTCAAAGGGAAGCAACTCCTTGAAGCTGTCAAAGTGTCCAGCCCACGACTGGCAGGCTCATCCGCCTGTCAAGCGCAAATCGCTGTCACTAACCCCTGACCAAGGACCCAAGGAGCACGCCTCTCTGCTGGCAGTTCTAACATTTTCTTTCTAGCTTTCATTTTCGACATTTTTATGTGCAATCAAATGCAAATCGAGCAACACAAACAACAAAACGCAAATATTTATATATGTATATAGATAGAGGTAGGTTTATATTTGTAGTATATGTAAAACTGACCTCATTTGTATTCCAACGATGTCGCTGCGATGGAAAACTGTCGGCTCTTGGCAAGCTCTCCAAATTGTCGGGCAGTTTGATAGGTTCGCCATCTGGAAATAACAACAAGAAGAAGAACAGCAAAAATGCAACGAAAGTGTAAGTACGAGTTGAATAATTCTCAAAATCCTGTTGCCGAATGTAAATTTCACATTTATTTTGCATATAGCACAAGCTCTAAGACCCAACCCTCTACCCCATTCCCCCTTTCATTCTTTGCAGCTTCTGCTGCTGGCCAACAGGTGCAACTAAATGCGACAAAAATGTTAAATCGTCACTATGATGGCATGATTTATAGAATTTAAATGTCAACTTAATAACGCTTTCAACTCAAACTCACAACTCGCCTTGACTACAATCATTTATCAACCGAATAACTTTTGGCATATGTCTTCTTCTGCTGTTGCTATTGCCACGGAAAAAAAAAGATGAAAAAAATAAATGCATTCTGGCCAAATGCGTGTTGTACGTAAAACTCCTAGTCTAAAAACTTTACTAGTCATTGAATAATTACGCGCACTTAATGACGCTTGCAACTTGCGGCAACAACACCAAAAATTATCAAACTTTGCTTGCGACATTTTGCGTTTTGGCTTATTAAAATGCCACGCAACTATAATAACAACAAGTCAATAAGTTGTGAGTTAAGTTGCTTGACTTCAAGATACCCTATGCTTGGTTATATAATCACGAAAGATTTTTTTGGTATTTGATTTCAATAAAATTTGTTGTTAATATGATGTTGCAGTATGATTTGTATGATTTGAACAAATAGTATTTAGTATTTTTTTTTAATTATTCAACTCTTTCTGTTTCTTTAAAAATTCATTTCCGGACCATACAAATATTTATTTTTTATCATGCAAAAAATCTATTGACGTTTTTAAGAAATATTATCTTTAGATTTCTCTTATCTTAAACTATTCTGATCTCCAAAAAAATCCCAAAAGTTCTCTTCCGCATTCATTCTGTTGAATATACCCTTTCACATTCATTCATACAGGGTATATTTTAAGTATAAAGAAGAACTGTTTTGTTGTTTGCTTTTACAAATGGGCTATTCGAAATAAACTAGCGGCCAAAGTGTAATTTAGCAAAAATGTGTAATAAAGCAGCGACAGAGGCAAAGGCAAACGGAGAGGCAGTGGCAGTGGCAGAGGCAGAGACAGATCTGTTGACGCGACCGAGCCAACTCGTAGAACTAAACGAATATATCAAAAGCCGATATATAGAGCTGGTAAATACAAAATAGTAGCACCACACTCAAACACACACACACACATTCACACACACTCACGTACATATAGAATGCACTCTCAAGGGTCATAAAAAAGAAACGTATTGTACAATTTATATAAAGTGCTCAACGGTTTTTGCCCACAGCCGCGTAACCGAAAAGTGTTGCCAAATGGCAAATGGCACTGAAGGGTGATGGTTGTTGGGGATTGGGGGTTGAGAGACAGTGCGTGGGGCCCGCATATATTGAGGTGCCTCATCATGATGATGATGTTGTTGTTGTTGATGATGTAGTTGCACCCCGGGCAAATGTGTCGTCAATGTTGTCCTAGACGTTGTTCAAGCTGTTGTCGTTCGCGTTCTTTATGGCCATTTTTATAAATATGTACGTGTGTGTGTGTCACGTTGGCAGCACACACCAATTGGTATATAGTTTTGTAATTGATGGCAATATTTTAAAACTCAAGTTTTATTGCTCAACTAATTTGTCATGGCAGTCGCCTTGAGTTTAGCTTTAAAATCCCCCAAATCGAAGCTAAGTGGAAAGTACAGTACACACTGGGAATTGGGAAATGATTGCTTTAACATAGGAAAAACTATTTAGCTGAGAAGTTATCATTTCACTATATGTATATGTATGTATGTATGTATATATATATAGTAGGAGTAATGGTTTTTATATACCGAAACAATCAGAGTTCGTTCGTTTTCTTTCAATTTTATTATGCAGTCGCCTGCCATTGTTGTGGGAAAAATGTCAAAAAATGTGTGTGGAACAACAACAACAACAACAGCAGCAGCAGCAACCTGGAGACGAGCGAAAAGAAGAAAAACTCTGTTTGATTAATACAAATAAAAAGTTTTTTTAACTGCGCTTTGCATATTTCATGGCAAACGCTCAAAATTCTGACGGTGACAGCGACAGCGACGTCACATAATAGACTGCCCAGGGGCGTGCACACAGCTCTGAGGATCAGGGGGCAAAGGGGGGACACTGTGTCGAATCAGTGCCAAAACCAAACCAAAAGACAGAGAAAGAGAGAGAGAGCGAGTTGCAGAGTTGAGCTCAGGTGCCGCCGGATTGTGGTTTGAGGTCCCAGGCGCGCCATGTCGACGTCGACGTCAACGTCAACGTAAGGACTCAACGAGGCTGCTCTTCACTATTTTTTCCATTTTTGGGTATAATATTACGCCGTGCAATTCTCATAATTTTCGGAGACCTTTTGCTTAATTGTGACAAATGCGCTTTGGCACAAAAAAATATGTGCACAAGACTCGCATAATTTTCAGTGCTTAAAGAGAAAGAGCGAGAGAGAGCGAGCAAAGAGACTGGGCCCTAAGGGCAAAGGTTGAGCGGCTGTTGACCAGGTAAGCCCGAGGGGGGGTAATGGGTGTAGCAATGACAGGGCAAATAGCACAAAAGAGTTAACATAAATAATAAATTTTCGTTTTACGATTTTCGCGTTACGCGACGCAGGTTGAGCTGCCAATTTGTGGCTGCCAAATTGTGGCTAATAAATATCTGACAGGCCGGGCAACAAAAAAAAAAAACACAACTTAAATGCCGAGCGGTTAGGGGGGTGGTTGCAGTGGGCGCGAGGTCAGGGCTTTGATAGCGAGTTGTATCAAAGAAAAATTGTTTGCACTTTGCTGGCGACGCGTCGCGGCACAAAAGTCAGCGAGTGTGAAATTACTTTTGTTTAGGCCCGAATGTCACACAGAACAGAGAGAGAGAGAGAGAGAGAGAGAGACCGATCTCTTGCACAATTAAAAGCCATTAAAAGCCCAAAACAAACTGTCTGCGAAATGGTTCAACAACAACAAAAGCTGCCGTTGCACTTAAATATCTTTGGTTAGAAAACTTTAAACTGCAGTTCATGTATTTACCAACATATAAATCAGCCAGCTTAAACAGCTAATAAACCACACACACACACAGAGAAAAACAATCTTAGCACGCACCTCTCTCTGCCACAAAGCAGTTTAACGGTTTATGACGTCTTGGCCACATGCTTCCAACTAAGCCAACAAGCAAGTGAAAAACAGCTCATAGACTCGACAGTTTTTGGTGAAAGAGATAAAATGCATGACGTTGCGAATGAGGCAATGAAACAAAAGCGCCAATAAATAAATAATAATGATAAGATACAGACGTCATGGTTGAAAGAATAATACCAGTTTTCTCTTTCTTTTTATTGCCAGCGATAAGTAAGCCAACAACATATATGAGGGGATTTTGTAGTATTTATTGGCTGATGAGCAATGCAATAATTAAATCTCAAATATTTATTAAAGCACACAGCAAACAGATAGTAAAAAGCTAAGAAATTAAAATGTTATCTCTTGTTAGAGATAATCTTAACAGTTGTTATCGATAAAAAACTATTGCAACATTATGAAGAACAAAGATTTTTAATCTTGAATTTAATTGACAGTTTCCGGAATAACATTTTCCTTCATTTTGTTCTTCGCAACTTGTTAAGCATTCAAATTTTAATGTCTTTACAGATTTGTATATCTAGTCTTCTTTCAACAGCACGATTTCAGGTAGTATACTATATAAAGAATAGTCGCCCACACTCTCGTTGCACGAGTAACAAGAAAGCACGCAACGCATTTTGGTTTATCTTGTTCAGTACAAAGTAAACTTCTCTAAATATAAATTAACTACAACAACTTATGACAGATGTACAGCATATGATTTATATTATGCACACATAAACACAGACACACACATATATATATATATACATAAAGAGAGAGAGAGAGAGACGCCGCGTTGCGGCTGATAAAAATCATGTAGCGTCCATGTCAGTTGGCATATTTTTTTTTCTGTTTTTTTTTTGGCCAAAGCAAAGTTGTTTGACTGTAGATTGCATTACAAGGAACCATTTCTCAGGTCCGGGAAGTTATGCAAATATTGTGTGGCAGAAAAACAGCAATTAAAAGACACATAACAACAAATAAGCGTGTCAGCCAACTAAGCGAAACAATAATTAGTAATAACAACAAAAACAACAGCAACAACAACAGTGCAAAAATATGCTATGCAATTTTTGTGAAAATATAAATTGTGCAGAACCATTTGGCCAGGAAAGGAACAGCACAAGTCACACCAAAGGGCAGGCCAACAAAGACGATTAACATAAAAATGTGCAGCGAACAGCAACAACAAGAAGCAGAAGAAGCAAGTTGACTCCGTCTTGGAACGTCTCGAAAAGTCATAAAAGTGCTATTAATGAATTTCTAACCGAAATGCCATAGAACAAAAGGCAAATGGGGAAGGCCAAAACAAAAGCTGCTCACAAATGCAATAAATTATTCACATTTATGACGACTAACCGGAGTTCCCAAGGAGTAACAGCAGCAGCAGCAGCAGCATTGTCAACGCGGCGTATGAGCAACGTGCAACGTGCAAGACATTGCTATAGGGCCAACACTCCCCTCTCCTCCTCTCCACACCGCCTAGCTCTGTTGCACGTATAAACCATTCTAGTTCAAAGTCTTCGCTCTCTCTCTTTCGTTCTTCTTTTCTAAGGGGCCTCAAATGCAATTACGTGCTCATTTCATTTGTGTTCTTTTTTTTTGTCCTTTTTGACGTCCTTTGCGTTGTAAATCAGTGCAAAAATTCACATTTGCTAAATGATTTTTGGAAATGAAAAAAAAACTAAGAGGTGAGTTTTGGGGAAGGCAATACCCTGTAGACAGACAGAAAGAGCATACTGTGCCATAAGATTGCTTTTTCCTCAACCTTAATCAACTTTAATATTTCTTTCCCCTTTTTGAGCATTTGAACATTTTTCATACAATTTTGTTTACATTTTCAATCCATTTAAGTTTAATATTACTATCCTCTTATATTAAATTTATTAAATATCTTTCCTATATTGTTAACAGTAACATACAATGGCAATATATCCCTTTTCCACCAGCTTTTACTGGGTATAATAAGTACAAATAAAAATTCATCTTGCCCCAAAACTCTTGGCATACAAATTGTAATGCACTTTGCAAACTTTAGCTACATTCAGCTCCTCGCCGTTAGTTTTGTCAGTTCACATATGCTTTCTACAACATTTTTGGGGGTCTTTGTTTACTGGTTATGGTCAGTTTGGGGGGCAAGGAGTTGGAGTGTTTATATGTGTGTGTGGCCTGCAAATTATATTAATATGCAGTCGCTGAATTTCAGAGGCGTCTTTTTACCACACAACACAAACATGCGATTTTTTTTCAGTTTCATATATTTGTTTGCCATTTTTCTTTTATTATTATTATTTCTTTTTTTTTTGGGCACCTTTGCATGAGAACTTCGTATATTCTGTTGGCCGCAGGCTGTCTCTGTGTATATTTAAAATACATTTTTTTTCTATAGTTTTTTTCCACATTTATTTTTGGGTATTTCTTTTTTTGCTTTGGTGGTTTAGCTGCGAAAGCTGTAATTTATTTTAATGCTAGTATTTATCAAGTACTCATAAAATACGCTGTGAATATTTGGCCGGCAGGCACATAATAAATATGTTGTATGTTGCGATTTTTCTTTTTTACATAAATTGTAAATTAAACATTTAAAGTGCCATGAAATTAGCGCAACGAGAAACACATGGAACCGAAAACTGGTAAAATCGTTTAGCCATTAAATATACATAAAAAGCCTCAAATTGCTACACACCAGAACAAATTAATCTAAATGCCCGAAAACTAATAATAATCAGTGAGCTGAATTTGCAACGACTATTTAATACCTGTGAAAACCAGTTAGAGTAAATAGTGAGGTTGGAACAAGTGAATTACAGAACGATTAAAATTCCAAGAAATTTAAAAAAATATATTTAATTCATAGTTTATCCTTTTGGAGCATAAGTTCTGACTCTAAAACCTTTCTGTGCATTTAAAAATGATATAATACTGCAATTTAATGATTAAGTAACGAAAAAAACCTTTCTAATAAACTTTAAATATTTAATAAATTCTTAAGTTCAATACAAATGATTATCTATCTTTGCCAAAATGTATAAAAACTTGTATTTTATAAACGACAGCAATCTGTCAAAGTGCAAATGACAAACAACATGCCATATGCATATATAATCTACCCCTTTAAGTCATATTGAGTACAGGTATTAAAACTAATATTTATCTAACAAAATTAATATGGTTGTAAGCTAATAAAGACAGGGACAAAGTTTCAAAACTACACACTGAAAATGGGATATGGGTTTTTTGTTAACTGTGCGAGAGAGACGGAGAGAGAGAGAGAGGGAGAGGGAGATTGAGAGAGGAGACTGGGATAACATACTAAAAATTGTTTGCCTAACCGACAAAGCGACAAATGTAGCACAACATTTTCGAGCCCATAGCCGGGGCCGATAAGCCAAATAAATAACGCAGCAGGCAGCCGGAGGCGGACTATTCGACGTTGCAACAAAAATGATGGCCAATACACACAATGTGTGTGTGTGTGTGGTTGCAATGTGACCAACGTTTAGAGAGGCGCATTGTTCAATAAATCTATTTGCGTGCGAGCTAATCGAAAACACACCTGACCCTATATATGTATACGACCAGAGGGGAGGAGAGGAGAAGTAGGAGGTGATTGTAGGAGCCCGGGTCAGCAACAAATTGGCTATGGACAACAACATATTAATCCAAATTAGCATCAAAGTGATTTAATTGCTTGGAATTTTGCGTTGGCAAACACTTTTCGACTTTTGCACCATCCAAAAGGACACACACAAGGTAGAGGATACGTATCCAGCTTCGCTCTCTCTTCCTCTCTCTCTCTCTCTCTCTCTCGTTCTCTCACTGTTATCTGGGCAGGTTGCATGGCTTGTAAACATGCCAGGCATAGGCCTTGCATTTTGTCACCATTTGCCCATCGATCAGGCCTAAACAACAACAACAACTGAACACTATAGAAGGCTGGCAGGCAACTGTCCTGCTTTAAGGACTTTAAAACTTTTGCCAAGCAAACACTTTGGCTATAAATTTTCAGGGCACAGGCGCTTAAAGCCCCAGCACGATTTATGCAGCTTTTAGTAATATGAGCAAATATATTACGTGCCACGTAAACATCAGGCGAGAGAGAGAGAGAAAGAGAGGGAAAGAGTTTGCATGGATCAGTTGCAGATGAAGCTTTGGCTTGGCAAAACATATTTGAACTAATTGAATTGCCGCGCCTGGCGAATGGAAATTAATAGGCGCACATCAAAATACCAAATACGCCCACCAGCTGTCCCCAGAGCAATAACTAAGCCGAAATTAAAGGCTCCGACTCGACTCGACTAGAGTCCAATTCAAAAGTGTAACCAACTGTACGCGACGCTCATGGGCAATATTTATTGAGTACGTGATCTTTGACACAAAAATCCTTTTTCTCATCTGTACATATGTGTGTGTGTGGAGCAGTTTTGAATTTTTTATTGCACACGTTGGTCAGCCGTTCTCGTCCTTTGCATCATCCTTTAGGGCAGCTGGCAACCGTTTCTCGTTGGCATGCAAAAGGCGGCCAGCAAAGTGCCTTATTAAAATTTTGTCAACTTGCGACTTTCTTTCACTTCTTCAACGAGTTTTGTTTCTTTTTTTTTTATTATTACTTTTTCACACTTTGAGATTTAGAGTCCTTTGCTCCCCTGACATTGTGGCTTATACATTTATAAAATGTTACAGTTTGGCAAAGGCGTACTTATAGAGATGTTTAATGTAATCTGGAATGAATTTTAGCTTAAAGCTACAAGACAAACAATATTGAACAATCGTCAAATGTGACTAGATATATAATATTAACGCTTTCGTTCGATTTCAGAAAGGAAGGTGGTTAAAAAAGTTAAAAATCTATGCTGAATCCTTAAAATTATCATACAACAAATTCAAAATAATCATAAAACATTTGAAAAAGTTTCTAATCCTAAGGATCATTCACTCAGCACATTTAGCTTAATCTGAAGATAGATTTAATAACCTATTAATATTCTTCCCTTAATAGAGTTCTTTAATGTTGCATCTAGTTAATGCTTTGCCACTTGAAGATGTCTTAGCCAGTCGGTTTAACTCGCGCTTTTGTTGCAAGGAGTGAATAACACACAACATTGAGGTCGTAACAGCTCCGAAATATAGATGGGGAGGCAGGCAGTCAGAGTAGAAGGCCTTGCGGGCAGTAGTCACAACAATGGCATGCCAAAGACAATAAAATTGACGGCTACAACAAACAAACAAACCAACAGCAACAGCAACAGTGGCAGCCAAAGACACACACACACACAGACAGATACACATTGCACACTTGTTGGTTTTTCATTGACGCACTTTGGTTTGCAAAGTTTTAGCGTGCCCAAGTGACAAAGCGTCGATTGGTCGCAAGGAGACTGGGAACGGCCAACATTCAAAATGGGGCGTGGTATGGCAATTGTTGAGCGAACGGAGAGGGTGTACGCTGGGGCATGGCAACAAAAAAGTATGCTACATAATGTATGCATAATGAAGCTGCTCATAAACGAAAAATGACTTTTGTTATAGCTGCTGTTATTATAATACCCTTGCAGCAAGGGTATTATGATTCTGTGTACGGGATTACTATAAGCTATATAGTTATTGAACAGCAACACGATTTAAGTGATTGTCTGGATAACATTCTACATATACTTTGAACTAGTCACGCAGTTCGATTAGTACTTTATGGCTCTTTGATATCATCTGTTTTCACTGTGGTTAATTCATATAAAGATGTCCTAAGTATCGGAACTTTATATCATGAACTTTTACTAGGAATTTCCTTTTAAAAAAGGGATTTAGTTTTACAAGAAAGGAAAAGTTTAACCAAACAAAAGAATTGTAGCTTATAGAGTTTGTGCAACCTAACCTAAGATGTAGGCAGAAGATCTTATAATCTGCATAAGGGTATGTGCTGTTCGGTCATAAGTTCTACTTGGTACTGATTGTTGTTGTCCTAAGCGTTGCTCAGCCGCATGAAATGTGAACTCGCACCTATACACACACACACACACATCCAGAAAAAGTCAAGTATTGTCATTGTTTTGTTTGCATAATAAAAAACACTTAAAATGCCGTTAAGTTAAAATAATAAAGTTAAGCCACCTTTTACACTTCTACCCACTTCTGCCCACACCAGCCACCTCTAAGCAACAAAAACAACAACAGTATCTAAATGTGACAATGGCCGCAATGGGAACTTTTGCTGTTAACTGGTTGCAGGTAAGAGAGAGAGAGAGCGAGGAAGGAGCGGGGGAGGCACGCAAAAAACCGTTGCACAATTGCTGACATATTTCAATGTGCAGCACAAAAGACAAGGAAGACATAAATGAGATGGGGGCGTACCAACAAAAGTGGGCATGGCTCGGGGAGACACACACACACACAAAAAACTAAAGCAGCGAAACAAACGGCAAATGTGTAATGTGTATAATAAAAAGAGGCAAATGTTGGGCACATTTTGCATTGTTAGCGACATAAAATCGCGCACAACAACAAACACACACACACACATACATACACGCACTGAATACACACACACAAACATGTGTGTATAAACACCTGAGCCTTTGGGTTTTTTTTCGTGTCTTTGGAGCCCTTTTGTTTTCAATTGTTTTGTAGTTTAGGTTTTAGGCTTGCACTCGTTAAAGCGATACTCAGGGGTGCAAGTGTGTGTCTGTGTGCGTGTGTGTGTGTGTGTGTATTAGTGTGTGTTTGAATGCATGTCCTTTTGTTCAAAGAAAAACAAAACTGGCGACGCTCCGCACGCGTTTTGTGGAATGGCGTGCGAATTATTGCACCAGGAAGATATGAAATAAAATTTAATGAAATGTTTATAAAATGAAAATGAGTTGCATACAAAACAAGTTAGAGGGGGGATGTAAGGGAGAAGCAGTTAAAGAGACACCGAATGAAGTTTAAGGCACATTTTCATTTTAAGTTGGCATTAAAGTAAGACACACAAAATTTATCGAAGCTTTCGCATTTCAATTGCTTCAAATGTCAATATAGACTATCGATCTGTCGAGTGTATTAATTGTAACAAGCTGGTAACACTGTTATTCTCTTGAAACCCGGTTTAAAAGTGTAAAAAAAAATCATTGCGATGAGAAAACAGTTCTAAAATTTAAGCTAAGTTATTTCCCGACAAAAATCGGATTAAAATTAATTACCACACAAAATAAATTATAAGCAATTTATCGATAAAGCTGGTTGAAGCCTTATCGATAAATATATCGCGCAGAGCTTATCAATGTCTAAAAAAAATGAAGCTTAGCTAAGCCACGCATTATCGTGAGGTTTAAAACTTAAATTAACGCACAACATCAAAAGAAACTTAGCTCAGCCACACATTATCGTGAGGTTTAAAACTTAACCAAACGCACAACATCAAAAGAAACTTAGCTAAGCCACACATTATCGTGAGGTTTAAAACTTAACCAAACGCACAACATCAAAAGAAACTTAGCTAAGCCACACATTATCGTGAGGTTTAAAACTTAACTGAACGCACAACATCAAAAAAGAAACTCACACGAATTGAAAGAAGGGTTAAAAATAGACAGCTATTAGAAACAGTTAGGAAACACAGTTAGAAAACACCAATATCAAACAATAGACAAACATGCAAATTGATTAATGGCAAAGTGTACAAACTTTGTTGTTTGACTGTAATTGATCGCCCACAATTACCAGAAGCCACGCCCATGCATACTTACTGACACTGAGCGGCAAGAGGGCGCTCTGCAAATGACTAAAGAGCTGCCGATGATGATGGTGATGGCCCAAGCCATTAAAGTACAGGTGGTTCTGATGCAGCGACAGCTGCTGGTGGTGGTGATGATGATGGTGGTGGTGGTGCAGCGCTGGTGTTAGACCCAAATGTTGTTGTTGCTGCTGTTGTTGTTGATGATGCTGTTGATGTTGTTGCTGCTGCAGATGATGTTGCTGCTGTGCATGTGGCAGCAATTGCTGCTGCTGCTGTTGATGCTGTTGTTGGTGTTGCTGCACGTGTGCGTGTTGCTGATGCAACATTAGCTGTTGCTGCTGCTGATGCGAATGTTGCTGTTGATGATGCTGATGTGTGGGTTGCAACTGCATCGCTTGCTGCTGTTGCATATGTTGCTGTTGTCCATACGGTGCCGACGGCTGCACCACACCACCAGCTGTTGCTGACGCTACGGTTGCTGCTGGCGTTGGAAGTGCAACGGCAACGGCTGCGGTTGCTGCTGCCGCTGCTGCTGTTGCCGCCGCTGCTGTTGCTGCTGCTGCCGTGGCCGTGGCTGTTGCCGTGGCTAAAATATGATGATGCGTTGTAGATGAACGATGCTGGCTTTGTACTGTATTCAAACTGTGTATGGAGGCATGCACTGCCGACTGATAGATTATACCGTTATTTGACATTGCCGTCATTGACTGATGATGAGCATAGGCGGCCATTGTTGGTTGCACATTGCTATTATTGTTGTTGTTGATGCTGCTGCTGCTGATGCTACTGCCACATGGTTGCACGGCAGCAACTGTTGTTGCCGAGACGGGTGCCAGCGGCAACGCGCGATAACCGGCCATATAGATCACTTGATTTAAGATCTCTTCTTCACTATTTATAGTTCACTTGGTTTTTTTTTTTCAAAGCGTCTTTTGCGCGTCTTAACGGTTTGCAGTTTGGGCTTTAACTAAGTTCTAAGTATTTCCTACAAGTTCAAATCTTAAGCAACACAAATTACGAATTTAAATACACATTTTTTCTTTTCTCAGCAGAAATGTATTTCAAGTGGTCTCTAGCATCGTAGATTTTAGGCTTAGTCGCCACGTCTGATAATGTCACTCCAACGAGTCCGCTGATAAGTCTCGTTATCCGTGTGTTATCTTGACAGACGAGTCAAAAAAATTTCAAATTTCTTTGCAGCAAAACTGTTGCCACAATAGGTAGAGAGCTGCTTTTTTGCTCGGCTTGCTGCTCGATTCATACACATTTAATTTCAACATTTATGATCTGGGAAACTGAAAGCACTAAAACGAGTTTTTATCTTAGTCTCATAAATATTTGGCTTACATTCTTGACAAATTTTTGATTCGGCCTTGAACTGTAGTTCAATTCACATTTCATTGTCTAAGTTTCGGAGATGAAACTACAATTATTTGCACTTGTGTAAAACTGTCTCAACTCACATGTGATAAAATAAACTTGGCTTTAAGTCAAATATGTTCCACTTTTATTTTATGAATATTGTAGATTTTGTTTATTAGCTACTGAGTAGCAGAATTGCTTAATGTTTCGAAACCTAAAGAGTGTTGTTTGTTGGCTTTCAAAGTTACAATGTGAGCTAAACAGTTAAGTTACTTTTTAATACAAATATTTTCAAGTAATCAAAACAGTTCCATTTTGAAATAGTTATTATATTAATATAACGCTTTAATGTTAAAACTCTTTAGAGAAGTATTAATATATGTGTAGTATGATTAAACAGTTAATATAATTTTTTTTTAGCTTAGCTATTAAAACCTAAAGTTGATAAACTTTTTTATAATTAGTATAAATACTTTATTTAAAACGCACATCAATTTAAGAATTATATTTATAACTAAAACACAAAAACGTTCACAAATTACAAACATTTAGAATAGGTTAAAATACTAGAAAAAATGAATACACCAAATTTGTGAACATAAAAACTAACACCAAAGATTATTTAGACACTTAAACACATTAATATCTATATATTTAAAGATCAGTTTCATATAAGTTAAAGTTTACACCGAGGACAACAGTTATAAGTAATGACAACATCAATTTCAAGATAGACAACATTAAGTTTGGATAGGAAGTGTGATTTTAACGAAAATAAGTTGAAAACACCAATTACAGTGGAAAACATTGACACAACAACGAAATTACGAAATGAAAATAAGAGTGAGCGAATGTTAAACACGGTTAATAATAAACAACGCAGGACAAGGTAAACAAATTACATAAACAAACGCAAAATGGCAAGTGAAGAGGAACCTTATTGCCGGACTCAGAGCCGGAGTTGAAGATCGTTGTGCAACGTTTCAAGTTGCGTAAGCAGCTGTTGTTGTTATTGTAAATATTGGCATATTGCTAGACGTTGTTGACAGCCACGCTCCGTAAACTTGCCACGTAAAAACACAACACGTAAGACGTAACGTAAAACGCTAAAAATTACGACAACGACACTGGCAACGACAACGACAACGACGACAATAACACGTTCTCGACTACGTCCGACACGTTTGGCCAAGGTCTGAAAACTGAAGCACAGTACAACAGCACCGAGCAGAGACACCAGCGTCCTTGTCGTCGGGTTTGCAAGCTTGAAGCTTCGGCACGCGACACGAACCTGCAGTCGGCTGGACGCTTTGTGCATTCAGCCAGGATTCGTCGGTTTAGCTGGCAACAGTGAGCAGCGAGTGCGAGCGAGAAGGTGCAGTGTAACGAGTACAGCATGACCGTTTGGCAGATGATGAATGTAGTTGTGTGTGTGTGTGTGTAAAAGTGTGAGTGTATGAGTATTTCAGTAAGTTGCTAGCATTAGGCAGTCAACGCTTCGTATACGTTATGTTTGTAACAATTAGCCTAATTCCTTCTTAATGCCAAATCACACTGTGTGTGGGTTGGTCGACAGCACCTACACAATGAAGCACACACCCACACCCTCTCTCACACACACACACACACACACTTGAAGACGTTTCTATTGCACAACAAAAAGTGTGACAGCAGTTAGGGGTTGTTCCGGGCCGTTAGAGGAACCCGTCGTAGCCGAAAAAACAGGACCTGCGCACTCAGCAACATTTCAAAAACGGACTCGCGCCTAAACGAATGGGTCCTACCCCAAAAAAAAAAAAAACAAAAAAACGAAAACGAAAAAGAAAACAATAACAAATGCAACGCTATGTGATGCACGTGGCGGTGCACAGCTATGCGCGGCATTCAAACGTAGTGGAGGCCAACTAATGGAGGTGCAGGGTTCAAGTGCCTTATGAACGAGCCCAACGTCCAACGACCAATTTAGCATTTTAGCCAACATGGAATTTTTAATCAAATGCACGTGAGAGCGAACATCAACGCGCAAATATGTGAACAAGGCGACAGATTAGCACACATTTTAATAAAATCTCAAATATATAAATAGATAATATATTTATCAATATATATATTAATTTTAATGCGTTACACATAATATGTTTGGATCATTTTAAATAAATGGAAAGTAGAGCAAAACTTGTTAGACTGATTTATACAATGACACACATTAATTTTTAGTGTTGATTATAAAATATAAAATAATTGTATTATAACAAAATAAGAAACTGTCAATAACATACGCAACTCAAAAGTATATATAATATATATATATATATATATATATATATATATATAATATTACTAACAAAAAAATATTCAACGTAGAATTAATGTACTGAGGTAATACATATAGAGTTATGATATAAAATTCGACTTTAAGGAAGCCTCATCATTGTTTTGGTAGATCAATTTATTTTTAAGAAAATTATGGCAGTATAGCAATATATTGTTATATTGACTTTTATAATAAAATCCTATAAATATATATTTTGTCATCATTTAATTAATTTGCTTATATTATTAAGTTGGTGTTAAAACATAAAACTGAAACAGAAAACTGAAATCCCGGACAGGACATTTCATTCTTCAAGTGTGACTTTACTGTGGGACCTTGTAAAATTTGGCAATCAATGCTTTTGAATTTATAAAACCATATTCCAGCATAAATCTCACGTGTCCCTCCATATAAGGTAATGTTTAAGATAGTTTCAGCGAGACACTTCAATGATTATAAAGTATTTTGAACTGAAAGTCGATGTATTGAGCTCTCGTATTCCCTTTGAGAATGACGAATATTCAATTAGCGTTTCGTTTTTATTAAGTAAATGGGTACATTTTATTTCAACAATAAGACATATAATATTGAAAAAATAAGAGATAAAACTTTTCTCGCGTCCTTACACTCATTTACCTTTAAATGCTGACGTGATACGTGATTCAGAAAACGCCATAAAGTTAGAACCAATTTCAATAACTTATAAAAAAAAAACTTTCGTGACTTCTATTATTATATTTAAGTGTTACCAACACAATGTCACTCTCTACCAATAATCTTTTAACTGCAAAATTATGAATATATCCACACATTTATTTCTTTTTATGTACCACATTGAAAATCTCATCATTAACTAATATTAAACAAAAGATTTATTAATTGGTTTGACGCATTTTTCGCATGTTTCGTTTGTTGACTCGAAACGCTTTGAGTGAATTCATTTCTTCTAAATTGCCCACCCTTACATACAGGGTGTGTGTGTTTGTGGATGTTAATGCAAATCAGGGCACTGCAAATATGGACAACACGTAAAAGTATGCAACAAAAAGTTTGCGAAAATTCTAATTTAAGCAAAGAACTTTGCGACACAATAATCAAAAAATGATGATGTGCAGCAAAGAAAAAATAAAGGTAAGCAAGGGAAATAGATCAACGAAACGGGCAATGGGCGTGACACTGAGGTAATTAGGCACAGTGTTATCTAATTAGCCGCCTACAACACGGCAATCTAGTAGCTCTTTGTAAAGTTATCTTTCACTTTGTGTTTGTGTGAGTGTGTGTGTGTGAGTGAAGTGGTGCCAGGCGCCGGCCCATCATATTTTGCAATTTAACTCGCACCGAGGGAAAAAAAAAGGAAAGAAAAAGAAAAACTAACAAGAGATAGAAGCTTCTTGTTTGCCCTTTTTTAACCCTTTACAACACTGGCCAAGCTCGCGCTCAAGTTTCATAACAACAACGGAAATGCAAAAGTTTTCCAAATTTTTTTATTTTTTTTTTGTTGCACAACGGCCGAAAAACAAATCGCAAAAGTTTTCTCCAGTTGTATTTTTTAGTTGTTTTTTTTTTGCACTCTTTGCAATTATGTGCTCGAAAAAAAGCACACCAAAATAATGATAATGAAGCCAGCCAAAAGGATTTTCGAAGAAAAGTGAAAAAAGCAACAACCAAAAAAAAAAACCAACTCCCATAAAAAAAAGTTTTGACGATTTTATTTTTTTTTTTTCTTTACAAAGCTCACATGACGGCACATGCATGCGAAATGCAAAAGTATCTCATAGATACTTGCGGGTCGACTCCAAAAACTCAACACCGTGTGGGTCGTTCCGATTGCTGTGCCCCTGCCTGTGTTCCGTTGCTTGTTCGTAATTTGTTTAATTTGCTTACCTTCAGCACAAAAAAAAGCCAAAAACTGAACGTAAAAATCGCTGAACAGAAATCTATGAAACACCCTGTAAATTTGATCAATTATTATTTGTAGGAGGATAGAAATGACAAATAAAGAAAATATTGTTAATGAAAATTAAACTTAGATCGAGAAAAAAGTTATATATGTATTTTGAAAAATGTTCTTTGAGAATATAATGTTTCTATTTTGAAAATAATGAATAAGAAATATGAAACAAAAACTCAAATACGATAATAAAATCAACCAAGAGTACAGGAAAATAAATTCCATTAAATCTTTATGGTACATTCATGATCATAATTCATTTAATATTATTCTTTAGTTCTTATACAATATTAAAATAATATAAACAATAATTTCATGTTCTTTAATATACCCTTTTTGGACTTGCGCTTTAATTAAGGTATCAAAAGAACTAGAAATGCAAGACCAATGAATATATTTCGGCGGTTTTTTGAAGGTTGACGAGCGCACACGACGCCTTTTGGATAATGGCCGTGCCTGTGCCTGTGGATATGATAAAGGCCCGAAACAACAACAACAAATCCAACAACAATAACAGTAACATAAACGAAAAAAACTTGCCATCAACTAAACTACAACTAATTTAAAATATTTAAAATTTTAGCCAAAGTTTTATCAATAAAATGCACAAGCATGCCACAGACGCTACATTGTGTGGCAGGCGTTTGGTACTCTGTTAGCTGCAAGTCCGATAAGTATCTTACGGATGTCTGCATTGAAAAAGGAACATAGATACACATGCCCTATGAGAACGACTCAATAAGTATCGGCAAGCCAAACCAAACCAGGCAGCAATTGAAACATCAGCAATACTCGAGTTTTGTAATATTTGAGAGGCGACAGCTCGCTCGACACTTTTTGGCCACTCGACGCCCACACACACACACACACAACGCAATCGTTTTGGGCCATAACTTAAATCTGGCTTAAAAATCACTTAGCTGCTGTTATTTCCCCCTCAAATAAAATGTTTCGGCTTGTCAGCACAAATGAAAAAACCACCAGCCAAAAACAAAGGCACAAAAAGGCAAAGACTCTTTCTGCTCTTTTCGTTTGTATCGAGTGCAATAATCAACACCTTAAACACAGACAGATAGACACACACACACACACACATACACATACATAACTCTTGCTACAATTGTCGCACATTTTATTTACAACAACGACACGATAATTTGAGCATTTTCTGTAGACATCAGCAAATATTCTCTTGCCTCGAGGCGTTCTCTGTAGAAACGTGCGATTTATTTTAACTCAAGCTGCCACTTGGCTAATCGAAAGCGACAATCAATTCAATCTCTGAGGAATCTTTCTTAGCGAAACTAAAACGCAAAATCACTTCAAAAAATATTGCTTTTCAAAGTAGTCAAGAAATGCCAGCGTAAGTTCACAATGGAAGATAAGTTCTTTATTGCGATAAATAGTTAAAGATTAAGAAAGAAAAAATATTTTATATGATGCGGAATGGTACGTATAAGAATAAGAAGTAAAAACGTGGAGAACTGCTTTATCAAAATCTCGACTTTATATAAATATCTATTGATATTTTGAATTGAAAACTTTTTCCTGCGAATTTCGAGTACTAACGAAAAGTTTAAGTTGGATCAAATATGATGTTGAGAATCTTAAGCACTTTACGCTTAAATGAACTAATTTGCGCTCGTTACAGGTTGCTAACAATCACTGACATAAAGTGCCTTAACAATTCATGGTCTGTGTGGATGGATAACTTGTAACTTGCAACTTGCAACAGTGCTCACTAATGAACACAAAGAACAGTGAATAGCATTTTTCGTTTGTTTGCAACAAGCATCTCCAAAAACAAAAAAAAAAAACAAAACAAAACGCAACAAGGAGCAGTCCAATTGAGCTGACCCCAGAGAGCTCACCACACAGGCAGATCATTATTGTTAACGCTGATGGAAGTCAAGATACCTTAGACAGTTATATATCATAAATAGCAGAAGTATCTGAATGGGGACTATAAAGCCCGAAGCCTTTAACAGAAAATTTAAAGAGTATAAAGTGGGATGTCTTAAAGTTTATTTATGATTTATGTAGAAAAGTTTTTCCTTTCTTTAAAATCTTAAATTTATTTCATTTTTCATTTCATTTTCACTTCAAAAAAAATCTGGAATATCCTTTTTAAGTCAAAATTATATTAAGCTCCCAATACAAAAATATAATATTTTATTTTAAAAACACATTTTTAAAAGATCTTTTGTCAGATATTTGTATTAAGATGTTGAACTTGTTTTTCAAAAAAACAATAGATTTCATTATTGTCTTAAAAATTTTTCAAACAGTTCCATATTTAAAGTAAAGTATAAAAAAAAACAAATCTCAATTCCTTTCCTAATCATTTTTTATACATATACGTATACCCCTTTTTCTACTCTTGCTTACAGGGTATATAACAAATGTTAGCTAGTGTGAAAATCAATGAGCCTCCATGTTCACAGCTGGGCAAATGCCTCCAGCCAGAGACAACTGAGACCGAGAGAGAGAGAAATGGGGAGAGAGAGTAAGGCATCAGCGCCTGAGGCCAAGTTTATTCGCATTTAATTGAATAATTGTTAGGCTGACCACGTACACCGAAATATACCCAAACAAGAAAAAAAGAAGCACAACAAATCAGCAATAAAATACATGAGCTTTAAAATTGAAGCGCCTCAAAGTAGGCAACAAGAAATTTGGCCATTTTTTAACTGACTCTGTTCGTCAAAAGGCTTAGACAAAGAAGAAGAGCGTTTAGAGACTGCGACAAGCACGGCGCTTGCAAATACCTGTACAGGTTGTACAGATTTATGTCTGCCCAATGGAGTATTCTATTGTTTGCTAGCTTAGACTTACCGTTCCCCAGTGGCACATTCGTCGTTTGCGGCTGCTCGATAGTCAGTTTATTTGTTGCTGCTGTTGCTCCTGCTGCTCCTGCTGCTGTTGTCACCTGCTGCTGTTGCTGCTTATTGACGACGCTCTTACTCAGTCTCAATATGGTCGTGGCAGCAGCTGCTGCTGTTGTTGTAGCTGCAACTGTTGCTGCGGGCGCTTTTAGCTTTTGCAATGCTGCAGCAACAGCTTTGGGCGTCTTCGAGCTGCGCGTTACGCTTAAAACATGCGGCTGCTGAGCAACAATGTTTTTCTTATTAGTGTTGTTGCCGTTGCTACTGTTGCTGGTTGCAGGTGTCGTAGCTGTTGCTGTTGCTGTTGTAGTTGCCGCCGAGTTGCGTATGACCAATATTGATTGTGATTTCTCCAGTCGCTTGAGCGTCTGCAGCACAAATGGTGATTTGCTGTCACAATTGCTTTCCGAGCTGAGACTACGCGAGGCCTGCAAAGCGAAATGGGGGAAACGAAGTTAAAAGTTGCAGTTGCAATTTGTAAAATCATTATTTTCCTTACATGTTTAAGCATAAAAGGACGTTCCACAAGCTTTGTGTTGCTGCTACTGTTGTTGTTGTTGTTGTTGTTAACTTGTGCCTTGAGCACGCTTTCCAGCTGACTGGCATTGATGGGCGTTTGCAGCAGGATCGTATTGGATTCCTTGCCACTGCTGGAGACTATGGAGATGCTGCCACCAGTGTTGTTGTTACTATTGTTGCTTGTTGTTGTTGTTGTTTGTACAATGGTTTTGCGCGCCACAGTTGTTGTTGTGGGCAACTGATTGAGCGTTAGGGCCGTTGCCTTATTCTGTTGCTGTTGTTGCTGTTCGTTGAGCAGACTGAGTATATCCTGTTTGTTTTGGATGATGATCTGGCCATTTTCGTTGCGTGTGCCCCGCAGCAATATGATGCTGTTGCTGTTGCCGTTACTATTGTTGTTGTGGTTAAGGAGTTTGTGTTGTTGTTGCATGGCCTCGATCTTAAGTTTGGCAGCACGTAAACTGGTTGTTGTTGTTGTTGTTGCCGATGTTCCTTTAGTTGCTGTCGTTTCGGCCTCATTGCTGTGGCTTAGCTTGCCGCTGCTCTGCGTTCTGACCAGGCTAACACGGCTCAGGCCATTCTTTGTTTGGTCTGTGAACAGAGAGCAAAAAGGTTATCATTATTATGATTATTATTTGTATCTCATCGAGAGTTGTTTGCCAAGTTTCGCATAACTCAACGCCCCAAAATGGAAAGCGCTTTTGTATGCAAAAGATGCAAAAGATACGACAGATGCCAAGCTAAACAGCATTAGATTTATGGCTAAAAGAGACTAAAACTGGCATTGCAACTTGCAAAAGGGTTGCAATAAGCTAAACAGTGTTGTCCAATTAGCGGGAAATATGTATTTAGCGGGAACTTTTAAGGTGTGTTGCATAATTTTTCTCTTGTTTTTTGGTTCAAAACCACATTTAATTATATAATTAAAATTATATTTAAAAAAAATGGAAAAATCACTTGGCAATAGAAAATGGCGGGAAAAACATTTTAGCAAATTTTGTAGTCAGAGATTTTTTTTGCGAGAGTAAAAAAAAACCATAAGTAATCTAACTTGTTCTTTAAATTTCTATAGATCATCCTCTACTATAATTAATAAAGAATATATTTTTTTAGCCTGTCCTTTAATAAAAAGCCAACTTTCACCAAAAAAAAAAAAAATGCTTTTCATTCATCGGAAAATAAAGTTTTCTTTTATAAATAGACCACTTTTAACTTGAAAAATGACTATACTCTGTTTTAAATTCCCGCTAAAACTAGCCTTTTTCGAGCATGATGTCAGCACTATTGTTTTTGAGCTAAAAACATATTGTCGTATTAGATATTGACAACGCGACCAACCACAGCAATATGACAAGCGATGGGGCAAAAGCCATTGTGTTGCAAGATGATCAGTTGAGCGTTACGTATTACGTATACGCGACGTATGGCGCGCGGTCAGTGGCTTAGACAGACATTTTAGCCAAACCAACCAAAAACCCGAAAAAAAATAATGCCCAGCAACAACAAAGAGAAAGAAGACAGTTAGGCATTCAGGCTGTCCAGCCGCTAAATCAAGCGAAAGACGACATGTTTATGGCTAACACACACACACACACACAGGACTACTTAGCGGCGGGACAAAACACACACACACACACTCATAGAGTGAGCGCAATAAAAGTGCAACAAACAAACAGAGCGACGACAGCAGCTGGCTTTTGGGTTGGTAAACGGGGGGGTTTACTACCCAGGGGGCTTAACGGGGTTAAAGGGGTGGGAACTATAAAGTGTCAGGCTTGCAATGCGTTGCCAAATATAGACTACCAAGGCTGAAGGCGACATCGAAACAAAAGTGAGCGCCGGAAACATTTAAAACGTAGCTAAACACTTGTATGCCACGACAAATACCACCCCTAACCCCTAACCCCTTGCCAAAGCTGCCACACCTGCCCCTGCCTTGTCTTGTCTTTGCCTTGCCTTACCCTGTCCCCGTTCCTCTCCTCTTCACACCAAAAAAGCAAGCTGTATTCCGTGTGTGTTTGTTTTGAAAACGTGCGGGTCATAATTAGCTGCTGGCCGTCTCTGTGACCATGTGTGTATATACGTATGTGTGTGCATGTGTGTGTGTGTGAAAAGGTCGCCAAGCAAATGAAGAAGGAGTCAAGCAGAGAAATAGAGTGAGTGAGAGAGAGAGAGAGAGCTGAACCCTTGCGACCATTCATTCGAGGCGAACATACTTCATTGTAATGTATGGGCAGAATGGACACAGGATCTAACGCAGGACTTTAGGCCTAACACAGCCACAACAATAACAATAACAACAACAACAGCAACATCAAGAGCTAAGTAAAAACAACAATAACAACAACAATGGGTCTGGCACTGGTCGCGTAACACATAAAACACTTTTGCAAGACGTGCAAGGGTGACGACGGCGGGGCTGAAGGGGGGTAGAGAGAGAGAGAGAGAAATGGGGTGCTGAAGCTTCGCATATTTTTGTGTTCGTCGCGGCTTTTGATGTGCACAGTGCCGCCAGAGTTGATTATATTTGTGCGAAAAGTAAACTCAGACACATTCAACGAATAATAAAAGATAAATAAATATTATAAAAAAATTTTTCATATATATAACTTTATAATAAGAATACTTCCTCTAATTTAATAAAATTAAAAAAAAAAATCAAAGTCACATTTCCAATTTAGAAGCTCTGATTTTTACAATTTTAGTTGAAATGATTAAAAAAAAAATTTCAAATATAAATAAATATATTTTATGCAGTAAAACAAGTCAAAAATTTATTCGAAAAGTGCAAATTGACTAAAAAAATTTTCCAAAAAAAAATAAATAAAAAATAAAATGGGTCTTACCAACAACAGCAAAACATTTATACAATTATAAAGGAAAAATGAAAAATAAATGCATTAAAATATAAGCTCCCTATATATAGATTTAAAAAAATCCTTTTATTCCTGAAACTTATTCTTTTTTATTAAGAAATCCAACATATTTATTTTTGAACTGAATAATTTAAACATTTTAAGATAAGAATTCCTAAAATGTATTTACAAGTTTTAATTACCAAATTTAACTATTAAAAACACCAGCATATAAAGGGAAAAATTATTGCTATTACATTTTTCAACTTAATTCAACCACTATGCAACCAAACGCACGTGGCATGAAGCATGACAGAGAGAAAGAGAGAGAGAGAGAGAGAAGAGTACAAGGCATGGGGTAAGGGGAAGGTAGGAACAACTCAGATATGCAACACGACAAATTGCAAGTCTATTGAAATTTTATTAGAAACATAAATCAAAAGCAAAAGGCCAAAAGAGAAAAGAAAATAAGTTTTATTATTTTGGGATAAATAAGGCACGACACTTAATAAATATACAAAAAGGATAACGGTATAGATGAGCGCGCATAGATATAGATAATGCCAAAAAATAAATCCCCGAATGCCCCAAAAAGCAACAGCATAGCAAATATGTATAAATGTCCTTGAGCGCCGTCTCAAAACAAAACAAAGCGAAACACAAACACACACACACACGCGCAAACCACAAACAGAAAAGCAACAGAAACAACAAGAAAAGACGACGAAAAATCTAATTGGAAAACCAATACGGCAACACTAATCGAAGAAGTGCAGTTATCAGCAGAGATAACGGCACAACTCATCGATAATTATGTTATGTACACACATATGTTCGCATGTGTGTGCGTGTGTGTGTGTGTGGATGGGAAGAAGTTGAATGGGAGTGTGGTGAGAGATTTTTACTTACTTTGTTGTAGATTTCGATTCAGATTTAGATTCATGACCACCAACAGCAACAACTACGGCTACTTCTGCGACGTGCGGGAGCGGGAAAAGCAATTTGTTTGGGCTCGTTTTCCATGCCCTCCTCCCCCCGTTTTGCGAGCACAAACTTTTCTTTTTTGTTTTGTTGTTGTTATTGGCCACTCTTAAAATAAACACCTGGTGGGCAGCGCAACTGCAATCGACTGCATCTGCATCGTTGCGCATTAACTTAACTGTTCTCTGTTAAATGCCATTTTCACACACAAATAGCACAACATCTCTCAATGTCTGTTTGTATATTTTGTACGCACATATATCTATTTACATATGTATGTATGTACATATATTGGCAGCAGCAGCAGCAGTAAAATTCTCGATATCCAGCAGCACGGGTAAAAAGGTAAACAAAAAACTAATTTTACCCGCAACCCTTTGTGTATGACGCGCATACGTTTCGGACACAACGATGTTGAAGTTTTGCAGCTGCGCTAAATGCTACGAAAAATTAGCGAGCAAATATAAATAATTTCAATTATAAATATTTTTAAGACGGTCGACAGAATGCGGTGGCTAGGCGATATATATGCACAACTGTCTATCGGAATGTTGAGCTTGCTCCACAATTTTTCGATTTTTCCACAACAGAGCGACTCATCGCTGCTGTTAATGTACAACAGCTGTTTAGCGGAGACTGCAACCTATACGTGGCCTAGCCACATCGCTGAAAAATTAACGTGTTAGACAGCACTGTTGAGCCAATGCTGCCACAGGGGCTACAGCTGGGCGCGTAGCAGTTGATTTGAAAAGCTACTGTTTCAATTGCATTGTTTTCAATGACCTTGTCCCAAGTTTTTTTGCAACTGCTGCAATTTATGAGCCCATCAAGAAACCAGATATGCTTATCGTGACATACGACACATGTGCACAGCACACAAAACCAAAAAAACCTTCAATAATTATTTTTCCTTTTAAAACAAAACTTTCGCTGTTTTCCGTTGCCCTCTCGTTCCCTCCCTCTCCCACTCTGTCTCTCGCTCTCTCTCTCTCTCCTATTTACCATGCTGAGCGACGGAAGTCTCACACTATCTCAACGGCCGACCAACCGAATACAGAATAATTGCCGTTGTGCCAGTGCCAGTCGGTGCCATAGCGCCAACAACTACAACGACAACGGCAACAACAACAACAACAGTATGACAACACTTATCTGTGTTGTTGTCGCTACTACAACTGTTGCTTTTGTTGTTTGGCTTGTTATTTTATTGTCGCGTTTGTTGCACATTGAAAATAATATACAAAATAATTGAATTACTCAAAACTCTTGTGTGTAATCTATGTATATATATGTATGTGTGTGTGTGTGTGTGTGCGTGCGTGTGTTGGGGGCGTTCAGTGCTCGAAAGCGTGCTGATAAGCGCAAAGTCAAGCCAAAGACAGATCACTTCGTTAATGCGATAAGTCTCCTCTCATTTCCATTATAATTATTTGCATACCAAAAAAATAATCGACTGCAACAACAACAACAACAGCGTTGCTAACACAGGGTGTTCACAGTTAAGCGATAAGCGTCAAAGCATTCAATCAAATGAGCGTGAAATGAAAACGTGACTTGAGCTGCGCTTCAACATCTTCACGTATGTAAATTATGCTGTTAGCGTCGCTGCCGCTGCCGCTGTCGCTGTCGCTGTCGCTGCAAGCAACGTCCCGCACCCAGGCTTAAATAAAATACAAACTTACATATTTTTGTGTTTTGTTTTCTGAAGATTGCGCTCAAAGAAATACCAGCACGTTTCCAAAAAAAAAAAAAAACAAAAAAGAATCCAGTTTTATTCCGTCTGCCATTTGATAAGTGCACACACAAAGAAAAAAATGCATTTAAAATGACATTTTTTGCCGATGATGGCATTTAGCAGGCAGAAACAAGAAAATAAACCGCCCATTTATTTGTTTTTGGTTAATTGTGCCTTTGAACTCTGGACAGAAAACGATGATGATAATAATACAGTCATGCTTGACAACGATGGCGACGCCGGCGGCAATAACCACAACAACAACAAAAACTTGATTTAAAACAAGGCCCCCCTTGATGGCAGTCAACGCCCCCAAAAGGAGGAGGCGGCGGTGGTGGCGACGGCAGCTACGACGCCATCGATAACAAACAATAAGGCAATAAAAAAGCGAAAATCATATGCAATAATAAAATTATAAGTCAATGTATTTTTTATAATTTGTATGAACTTGGAAAAAAGGTCCCGCTTCTCTGCATTTATTTGAATAGGGTGCGGAAAGGCGTCGGGTGTGACAACAACAACACGCCAATAAAATAAAAACGCCCCAGCAATTGCCAGAGTCGCCCTTTCGGCGAAACGAAAAGCTCTCAATGAAACTAAAATACCGAGAAAAAAAAAACGCACATTAAAGTTGTTGTTGTTGTTGTTGTTGCTTGCGGTTTGCAAGGAAAATGGCCAGAGCTGCAACGGGTCCCCCTAACTGTAAATGGTCAATATTGATGTGGTTGTTGTTGGTGTTTTTTGTAAGCCCCTGAGCGGGAGTATGATTCAGCTTCCTATTCGTCCAGAGAGCGTAAAAGACACAGGTACCTGCAATACCGGGATGCCAGTGCAAGACAGTGGACACACTCTCTCACACACACACACACACACAGAGAGAGAGAGAAGCTTACAAACACAGGCGAACACTCGTTCATGTTAAGCCGGTTTCGGGAGCATCAACACACTTAGCCTGTCGATGCAATTTACAATGCAACGCTGCAACTACTGCAGTAAAAATGTGGCAAAAATTGAAGAAAAATACAGAAAAAAAACACACGGCATGCATTTGACTTTAGCACTAACAACGAACAACAACAACCAACATGGCTAACATTCAACAATAATTAAATCCTCGTATGTACACAGTAACATGCATACATACACATTGTTTGTATGTGTTTGTATATGTTCATATTGTACATTATACGCCTGACTTAGGAAACCAGTTTTATTGCAATTCCCAACCAAACACAAAACCCCAAGAAATTACGTAGCACAAATGTTAATACATACATACATACATACACATATATATTTGTAAAAATGTTGCATGTATTTTTCGCCGATATTGCTTTGGTCTTCTGCCCTCTCCACATCGGCAACAACAATATTGTCTTTGAGTTTGCTCTTTGTTTTTTCACAAACAAAACTTATCAACACACGTAAATGTATACACAACATACATACATACATACATATGCCAGTAAATGTATTTTTTATGTTTACCACCTGTAGCTGTAATTGTTGAACTTATTTTTGGTTTATTAGGTGATTCTGTATGCAATGGCAGATAAGCTAACGTTAGTTTGACAAATTGTGCACAAAAAAGTTCAGTCGAAATGTAAAACAAAAGAAAAGCAACAGGTAAAACTTTAAATACACACATACCAACATATTGAGCGCTTACTCATTCCTATGTATTCGTGCTTTAACCACAAAAGAGAAAACTACGCTTAGTCTCCTACAGTTGATGATGACAGGCATTTGAGTTAACTTAGGATTTGTGGACAAGCATACATTTAAAAGTTGTTAAATTATACAAATTAAGCAAACATTAATTCTAAATAAATACCTGAGATAGCATATAATTTTACTTGTTGAAAATCAAGTTTATTTGATTCTTTTGCAAGTATCATAACAGTTACAGCGCACAGCGAGTGTGTGCCAAGCCGAGTGCGTATTTCGTAAACGAACAATAACTAGTTTTACTGTCTGTATCATTCGAACCAGGGCCGTTGTAAAACATTTTTCGCTCATTAGCTTTTCCGCCTGCTTGAAATAGAGTTGCTCACTGGAAATCGGCCACTCAGTGTGATGGACATGCGCAACACTCAAAAACTGCACTGAGAGGTTAGAGCAGAGCGCGATGTGTGCATCCCTGGCAGGTGCAAAATGAAACGGCCTCATAACTTTTTGGTCAACGCAACGGCAGCTCGAGCCTCAGTCTCTTGCGCGTGATCGGTAAAAACAATTCGGCGGACCGTGAAGGTGGTGAGGATATTCCATCGTCAGTGTCGATGTGGTTGTTGTTGCTGCTGCGGCTGCTGTTATCTTGTTTGTAGTAAATTTGCGCAGTACATTTAAAAAACCACACAAACAAAATTAGTCCGCATCACACAGAAAGAGAGCAATAGAGAGTCAGACAGGAGAGGATCGAGAGCGCGCGCGAAAAAAGTAAACGGTTGTTGTTTTTGTATTTGTATTTTGTACCAGCCGCAGCATCCCGCCATTGTTGCTGATATTTGTAATAGTTGTTGTTATTATTTGCATCGCGTGTAACTGTAAAACTGTGCCGCCACCGTCGTCGTAGTCGTAGGTTCCAGCCGCTCACCCTCGCCCGCATCGCATCAATTGCACTAATTTCTTCAATCAGCGCACAAGGCAAGATCCACATTTTTAACGAGTAAAACTAGCGAAAATTGTTTAACAAGTGAAAAGTATGAGCATATAATGTGTATTAGTATGAATGTGTGTATGTAAATTTGGCCCATTGTCCAAATTTAGATTCTAAATCCGGAATTGACTGGAAATAAAACGGTTGATGAGTTTGCTGCTTCTAAGCGATGTTGTTGTTGTTTTTTTTTTGCACTGTCATCTGTGAGAGGTGCAGGTCATGTGGGCGATGATCGTGAACGAAAGATAGAACAAATAAGAAGTGAGATCTTGGAGATAGAGAGAGAGAGAGAAAAAAGAAAGAGAGAGCTCTCACGTGTATTTGAATTTGAAATTAATGTGGAGTTTGACAAAGCTTTTTTCATCAGACTAAAGTTTAATTACAACATGTATATAATGTATGCAAGTATGAACAAGATGAGTGCTCTCGCACTTGCCAGAAGCGGCGGCGTCGTCGCTATTGTTGTTGTTGTTTGCTCTAATCTCGATTTATCTCGGCAACGACAGCAGTGAGCGGCAATCTTAACAATTGTTTGTTGCTGTCTCTCCCCCTCTCTCGTTTGAGTGTGCATGTGTGCATGTGAGCATGTGTGTGTGTGTGTGTGTGTGTGGAGCACAACTGCAAGTGAATTAAACGAAACGACTTGAAAAAGTTGAAGCTTTGCTTTTTTGTTGTTTAGTACGCAGCTGTCTCCCGACGTGTACGTTACGTAGTAGCGCCGTGGCGCTGTAAAAATTAAAACCAAATATAAATAATAAAATAGCGGTGAAAATCTTGAAACTCTGTGCGGGACTCTGCAAAAAGTTTTTGAACACCGATTTAACGCCTTGCTAAACAAACGGTATGCGTATTTGTGTGTGTGTGCCTCTCTGAAATGAGATCGCGCCAAGGAAAGCAAAAGTGTAAATGTAAAATTACAATATAATTGCCATTTGGGTGTCAGTGTGTTTGATTAAAATTGAATTTAGTAGCTAAGCTCTTATTAGGTAGCCTTACACGCAAACACGCAAGCGCAGTACGCATCGCCAGCTAATTATGAAAGTTTTTTTTTATTGTTTTCTTAATTCGAATTGGTGCCCGCGGCGGCTGCTACTGTGCTTGTTGTTGTTCGTGCGTTTATTTAATCGTTTGCTTGTGCAATGCTTAAGCCTTAAAAGACGCACATTTGTTTGCCAACATCGATTTGTTGTTGCGCAAACGCACACACATAAAACAGCACACAACAAGTGGAGTGATATGCACATACATATACTCGCCCAACGTGGTGTGGCCATTATTGTCCCAAAAGAAAGTATGTTGCTTGCTGGCTGCAGATATCTTTGAGAAGAAATCATCAATCAACGTTTACCAACACGCTGTAATATGCATAAATTATAGCATGCTATGTCTACATTAAGCATGTTGTAGAAGAGAGTGGGCAAAGAGGAGCAAAACAAAATGGTTCACAGAAAAACACACACAACAATTTTACAGTCAGTACACACCGCTCCCAAATTGAAGTACCGCAAGCAGCTGTCTCCTTCTCTCTCTTTACCCACGCCTACGCAATGCAATGCATATATATATATACATGCATACATATGTATATATTTTCGTAGATTACATTTTTGTACAGCGTCGTTGTCGACTTTGTTGTCTTGTCGTCTAATCTGTGCTCATAAAAAAAGCTCACGCATTCTGCATGCTAAACTGATCGCTGGCTTAGCAAATTGTAATGTGGATGGGGTTGGGTTGAGTGGGTGGAGGTTGCGGTCAGCGTCAGTGACTTCCGCGACTTCGTCGTCGTCGTCGTCGTCGTCGTCATTGCGGTTTTAGTCAGATGGCTTTGGCTTGTCGACATTATCTCTTTTGTTCGTGACGCTTGCTGCCGTCAGCTGAATGCTGCTTATACAAATATATGTACATATGTATGTGCATCTATTTTTTTTCCACTCTTCTTTATTTTATTTTGAATTTTTGTTGTTTGATTGCGCAGCAGCGACGACGACGCCGACGCCATAATTGCGCACAATTGCCAAATACAGGGTATTTCACTTTTAATTTCGTTTCGCTAAGCTGTGCTATTTTTTTTTTTTTTTTCAATTTTTGTCATCGTTGTTGTTGTTGTTTTCGCTGTTAGCGTGTGTTATTTGCTGTTGTTGTCGTCATCGCACGCCGCTTTTGGATAATTTGGCTTTCGCTTTTGTGCCATTATTACTGATGTTGTTGTTGTTGTTTCTTTGTGCTGTTGCCTAATGCCCCAGCGCAAGCTCTCGTTGCCATTCCCCAAATCGACTCCAAAAAATGAATCAAACTTATGTTCACAGGCATACAGTGTACATTCGATATGGCATACCAACAACAACACCTTAGACAATGCTAACAAACCGGTTGGAAGCTGATAAATGGAATCCCCGCAAATCTAAAATTAATCGATGTACTGTCAAAAAAACAATACAAATCAAACCAAAAAAAAAAAATATAAAAAATTGCTAAGTAAATCAAGGCAATTCAATAAACAAAAGAGAACATTTGACCTCGTTATTGTGATTTAATGTATGTGAAAGGGTTGGCTGTCACTTGCAGCGAGTGTCTACTGTATTGTGTTTTTGCACTTTAGACCAACCAAAATCCACAAAATGGAAAAAAGAAGCCGCGCTTCATTTTGATTTTGCAAGATTTTTCTTAATTATAATTAAAAACACCACGAAATGTGAGAATTGCACGAGAATTTATCCCACAAAAGGTTCGCCCGAGTGCCAAGGTGTGATTTTTTGCTTATTATTATTATTGCTAAGAGCCAACTTCGAACGACAACAGTTTGTTCTACTTTTGTGTGTGCGATTGCATATATGTGCTTAGCTATACATGTGTGTGTGTGTGTGTTTGTTTTGACTGTTCTTTTTTTTATTGTGGATTTGATTCTGAGAAACTTTGGCTTATTGTCTTTGCTTTGTCTTTGGAGGTCGCACTGTGACGTCCAGCTGATTGAAGATTGTTTCATTTGTGAGGGTTTTTTTGTATGAAGGTACAGTGAAGCCTTGGTATAGAGAACGAAGCTTTTGATAAACGATGAAGATAAACATATGGAATGCGCAATTTTTCGATATCTATAAATGAATGTGTGTAACTGCTTGGTTTCACTTTGCGAGTGACTACTGTAGTTAACGCTTACTACTGCTTACTGCTGGCCAATCGGACCAACTGGTTTGGCTAGCGCTTTGGCTGACACGCCAGACAACGTCTGACGTTTGACGATTGTCGTATATATGTATGTTTGTATGTATGTATGTATGTATACATAAATATGTAGATGTACTGTGTACATGCAGATGCATTGATGGGGATTGGTTTACCAGCTGAAAGGAATGCATTCAGATTCATTGCAAGCTGTTGTATAACAACGTTAATTAGCAATATGACAATATACACACTTACATATATACAATACATACAATACATACAAACATAGCAGTGGCATCGTCTGGGGAACAAGCGTCGCAATTTTGTTGTTTTGCAAATTAAGTTTCAGCTGACAAGGAAAAACCCCAAGCGATGCTATCACTATTAGCCCAACGGGCCACTACATCATCAAAACAAAATAATTTGAATACAATATATAAATCCAAAAATGTAGAAAGAATATTCGCAATCGAGATGCTCTATCTTTTGAACTTCATAAGCTGTTTGATTTTTGTTTATTATCCACATTTTAAGCGAGTAGATCTTAACGTTTTCGACCACATCGAATGAGTTAATCTTGGAATTTCGTTACAAAAGTTTGCTTTTGAAACTTCGAGCACGATTTGAAATAGTTTTTAGAAACGTTATCACCCACACCCAACACATTTCAAGGGGTATGCATAGGAAACGTGCCGATGCATTTGGGAACAAAGTACAAATCCAAAACGAGCCAAAACGAAAATATTTAAATGCACAAAACTGTAATTAACATTTCTCATCCATTTTACAGATTCGGCCCCCAACAAATTGCAACTAAAAATAAAAAAAATAAAAAAATAAATCGCTGTAAAGATGCCTTATCAGCCAGCGGGCAATAGCAGCAGCAGCGGCGGCAGCAAAACGGCAAAAATGTCGCAGCTTAAGTTCTGGAATAAGCAGAACAGCAACAAGCAGCAGGAGAAGCAATTGCAACAGGATAGCAGCGGTGAGAGCATCATTGATGGCAGCACAGGGCATAATACTGGTGGCAGCAATGGCAGTGTCACCGGAAGCGGTGGCAACTCCAAAAGTGATGCGAAAAATGGCAAACGCAATTGGCTGCATACGCCGGAGCAGCTGATCAACGGGCACGCCGTCTATCTAGTCAAGGTAAGGTTAAAGTCTCTCAGCTGTGACCGCGTCAAAAAAAATATATACATTCATTTATTTACTTTGTGTTTTTTTTTAGTTCTTTGGTAATCTGAGCGTGGATCAGCCCAAGGGCATTGAGGTGGTCAAGGATGCTATACGCAAGCTGCAGTTTGCACAGCAAATGAAGAAAGCGGAGACGGGCACACAGGAGAAATTCAAGAAACTGGAGATCACCATTAGTATCAAGGGTGTCGCCATTCAAGAGCCGCGCACACATAAGATCTTGCATCAGTTTCCGCTCTACAACATCTCGTATTGTGCGGACGAGAAGGGTGTGAAAAAGTTCTTCAGCTTCATTGCCAAGACGGTCAAGTCCAAAGACAATACAATGGATACGAATGGCTACAGCAGCGGCAGCAACAATAGCACCACCACCAACAGCAACAATGGCAGCTCAAAGCTGGAGGAGACGCACGAATGTTTTGTATTCATATCAAATAAATTGGCCTCGGACATAACGCTGACCATTGGACAGGCATTCGATTTGGCCTACAGGTGTGTGTTGTTCCACCTTCAACATTATATATATATATATATATGAGCTGTCTAGAAACCTAAACTATTTTGTAGTGCAAATATTTTATAATTGTTTTTTAGCAGTTGTTCCTGTGATTTGATTTCCTTTGCTCTTCTTACACAGAAAATTCATGGATAGCAATGAAAAGACGAATTTAAATAAGGCACAGCAGCAGATTGATCATCTGCAGCAAACGATTGTTATCTATAAGGAGCGTCTGCGTGAATTGTCTGCCAAGCTGCCAAAAGCCGAACTGGATGCCATGCTCTTTCAGTTGGCCATTAAGGATATTGTTGAGGTGCCCAGCCAGGAGCTCAATGGCAATGAAACGCTGAGCAATGGCAAGTTGGGTAAGCATAGCATTTATTTACTTATAAAGTCGAATAATCAGTTCTTCGTTTCTAGACGAGGACAAACTACTGATTGATACCAATTCAACGACTGCATCAACGCATTCGTCATCACCAAATTCGTTCTTGCCCATTGTGCCGCCTAGGAGTAATCTGTCCAGTCAGATGAGCATCGGCAGCAGCGGTGGTGGTGGTGGTGGTGGTGGCAGCAAGGGCAATAGCCAGAAAATGGATGAGCTGCTGTTGAATTCGGATTCGGACAGTGATTTTGATCCGCGCGCCGATGAGATACAGGAAAATCTAAGCAATGGTCGCAATGCCATCAGCAACGATTTGTTTGGCTTTGAGCCATCGAAGAGCTTTGGCCAGCAGCTCTTTTTCAACAACAACGATAACAAGCTGCAAAACAACAACAATAGCAGTTTGAGCAACAATAATAACAACAACAACAACAACAACAATATTATGAGCATCAACAGCAGTGGCTTCTACAGCGAGCTAAACATAACGCCACCTTTATGTAGGTTGATTTGTGCATAAATTTGTTTAACTATGTTTAAATTGTTTGTTATCCCCAAATGTTGCAGTGGCGCCACCGCCCAAGATTGCAGCACCACGTCGCAGCACATCGGTGTCAAATAGCAGCAACAATGGCCTCAATGGCAACACGGATCTATTTGGCTCCGATCCCTTTGAAATGAACAACGGACCAAGCGTGTTCAAGGTAAGAGTTCGTTGCATATCATTTTAACTTTTATATAGTATATTTAAAACATGTGTGTTTATTTTTTGCCGTTTGTAGAGTCAGCTGAACATTGATGATTTCTCATTGGAGAGCTTGGATCCGTTGCGCAAGTGAGGATGGGGGAGAAGAGCAGTGCTAATTACGCCATTTGCGCAACACGAATGAGAAGTTGTGTTACTATATATACAGTTTATAGCTTAGCTTATTTTTTGATAATTGGCCTGCTGTTTTGCTGCTGCTGCTGCTAAATTCGTGTTAAACTTTTTGAGTTGAGTTTTGAGCTTGAATTATTGAATATATATTGTATGTGTATGTGTATTATTGTTTATATAATTTTATATTGCATATTATGTATGATTATTAATTATTATTATTATTATATATTATTATATTATCGAATCCAATGCACTTTGTTTAAACGAATCAATTGTTGCTGTAGTTAAATAGTTTAATTGAATGTCAAATGTCGAGCAAAACGTAAAAGGTATATTAAAAAAAAAAAACTAAAACAAAAACGTCAGAAACGTCGTGATAATGTGCAAACGCTAAAAAACCTAAATGTGAGAATTTTGTATAAACTAATTGTAAAACTAAACGAATATTATATATATATATATCTACATATATTCTTATATATATATACAGATATATATATATCTTTCTGTCTAAAAACCAAGCGCACGCAATTAATTATTGTATAGCTCAGCAAAATGAACAATATTTATTATTATGTAAAGAAATAAAATATAGTGCCTAAAAACAATCTTTTGTTTATTCTTTTTCTTCTTCAATATATTGCACAAAAACATGTTTATAAAATATGCACGTGATATTCAACTTGTTCTATATATAACTTTATAAAATTTTGGTTTCTTCTAACAACAATTAGAAACTTAACACGTTACTGCCATGAATACAACTATCAAATACTATTCAACTATCAAACCGTAGCTTATGTTGCTGTTGTATTTGGGGAATGTTTTGCCTATAAAACTAATGATATATCATTTTAACTCTCTGTAGGTTGTTGCATTTCAAAACTATTGTTGCTGTTGTTCGTAGACGACCTGAGTAGAATTTTTGTGCCACGTTTCTAATCCAAATCCAAATCCAAGCGCTTTGGCGTTGTTGCACTCAACTGACGTGCTGTCATATCCGAGCTCTGAAATATGCAAAAAGGTTAGTTTCCCAATAATAATGATCAAGGAATTTTGTATGATTTACCCATAACCAAAATGGTAACAAGGCAGAGTTAGAAAATACCTTTGGCTGGTAAAGTTAAGATACTTTTGCAGTAAGACAAAATACTATCAAACAAAATAATAGCAACAGTGTGATTGGAACAGTCTTATAAATTCTTTAAAAAACCATAAATATAACGCCAACGATTAGAAAAGTTCTGAAAGAAAGCATCAAGATAATTAAGAAGGTATAAGATGTATAACTAAACGATTAAAATCAAAATATTGTTGGGAATAAGAAAACTGAATCTTTTACGGCCAGCCGAAAAGTATGCTATGATTAAGGTATTTACGTGTCAAAATGGAATTCCATGCATACTTCTAGGCGGTATATTAAAGTCAATATTTTGAGTTTTACTTAATTCAATTTAAATATGGAATCTAATTAATCTAATAAATATGGGGGGAAAATAAAAATTTCAAGAGTTTTCATTCGTATTTTGTATGACAATGTTCCCATGAGCCGAAAAATTTGGCTAACAAAAACAAAGATTAAGGTGGAATTAAAAACGTAGATGTGTAAATGTTAAACAACGTATTAAACAAGCAAGGGATCTATTAAATAGTTTAAAAATTATTAATTTTTCAAGAATCATCAACAACAGAACATAATATGGAAATAGTGTTTTTTTTTTTGTGTGTATACAAAATTTCAACAGTTTATTATCGTTTTGAAAACGTTCAGTAGAACTTAAAATATAAATATGTATAAATATATGTATATTGTAATTATATGTATATATGTGTAAATCTTGTGTGCTGGATAATAAACAATAAATTTATTTTTATAACTTAAAACTAATTCACAGTTTAAAACCTAATTTCGCATTTGTTTCAAGATTAGCAACCAAGATTTTATCGTGTTTTATAACAGATTTTAGGAAATCACAAAAAACAAAAATAAATTAATCAAAGCAAAAAAAATAAATTAGGAATATTTTTTAAAATGCAAATAATAATATTTTTGGAATGTCAACAAAAAGAAAATATAGCATTGAGTGAAATGAGAGGAAACAGCAAATATACAAAACAACATAAACATTTATAACTATTCAGATTAAACATAAATTAATGTTAAACACTTTGGACTTAATGCGTTTTCCATGCTGGGGTTTATCAGGATATTGTTGATCGATTAGTGATAGAGGGGATTTGCAGGCACGGAGGCACAGAGACACACAGCCAGATAGCCAGATATATGTTTATGCTTTACTATTGGCTAACAGCGCTCGTCTTCTTCGGCTTCTTAGCGTATTTTACCTGATTGGACCAATCACCCGTCGGCACTGTGGCCCGATAGAATTTCGAGCTTGTCTTATTAAAGATGGGCAACAGCTCGTTGGCCTCATCCGAAAGGGCCTGAAAAAGGTAATGAGAACAACATTAGTACAACAGCGATTAAAGTTAGAGTAAAGCAAGTTTACCTTCAGGTAAATGATGGCATCGGTGCCAAAACCCTCGCACGATAGCAACACAATATCACCATGGAAATAGCGCGCATATAGCCTTGAGATGGGCAAACCATAGCCATAGCCAGCGAGTGGTACTGTATGCAGATCCGATTTCGATGGCTGCGGCGCAGTGCTGTACATATACTTGAAGAGTTGATCGGATTGTGAGCGTGGAATGCCGCCACCCTGATCGGAGATCTTAACACATATATCCTCATCGCCGCGACAAATGGCCACTTTCAGTGGTGGCAGCGTATCGCAATTATCATGATTATGATGCTCGACAACGGCACGCATCGAGTTCTTGAATAGCTCGAAGAGCATATAGTACAAATGCGATGGCACATAAACGGTGCGTATGGGCGTCGATTCATTGGTCGTGCTGTACTGTTGTATCTCGAGTTCGGGACTCGCCAAATAGTATTGATCACAAAGGAAACGAGCATTCTCGTACGCATCCCGCACCACATCCGATAAATCACAGGCGGGATCCAAACACCCAATATGCCGACCCAACGAATGTGGACTCGAACCAAACAGTAGAGCTGTGAACGAATTTGGAATAAGTATTTCTCACTGGTTTGCAAACTGCAAAGACTCACTGTGCTGATTGATTAGCATGCGAATGCTGATGCGCGACATATAGAGGCGATCCAGGAAATATTGTATGGAGCTCTCTGTGGACGCATCCACATTGCCGCACTCGTTCTCCTTCATCTCGATGACGCCTTGGGCCATCGTTTGCACCACATCGTTGTGACGATTCCTAATGAGATCCAAATCGCGTACAAATCTGTAAAGCAAACAAAATTTTTTTGGAAAAACATTCACATAATAACGTTTAGTGGGGGGGATTCACACTTTTGTAGGTTTTCATGCGTGGGTTCGACCTTCTCGTACTCCAGCACATCCTCGAAGCTCTTCACATACCACGAGCTCACTTCGGTCACGGATCGTGTATGCAGCAGATTATCCGGCAGCAGCGCTATCTCCTTCATGATATTCGCCAGCCGCACAGGCAGCTCTTTGCGTAGAAATATATACGATTTCTTCTCGCATGCATTTTGTCCTGTAACACGGCAATAAGAGATTGGAATTTAGTCAGCGTTATGCATTTAGTAGTGTGTCTAGACTTTTGTTCTACTTTAGCTAATCAGTTGAAAAAGGCGACGCAAATTCCGTTGAACATGCACTTCATAAGTGGGTCAGTTTTAGTTCTAGTTGAATTTAAAATAACAAATGATTCAGTATGTAATCGAATCAAATGAGTTTGTTTGGGGAACTTTTCAAATCAAACTTATGGAATGAAAAGTTAGCAAGAATTAAACTTTTTGATACCCAAAAACAAAGGAGTTCAAGGTTGCAACCCTGTAAAGTAGCTTTTTAGCAGTTCAAGAACCCAAGCAGAACGAAACGCTTGAAAATGATCGAAAACAAAACTTTGCACTTTTTCATAATGTTTTTATTTTTCGTTGCTGATTGCCAGCAATTTCGTAACAAAAACAAAACAGCAATGGAAAGCAGTAAAAGGCGATTGGAGCTGACTGATAAGCACAACGAACTCGACAAGCGACAGTCCAAATATTAATTAATTGTGTACACAAACATATACATATAAATATGCAGAAATATTTACATACTAATGTCAAAAATTGGGCCTTGAACTGGACAACGCCATCTGTGGACAAAGTGCATAAATAACGAGACGACACGCCTCTCTTTTGCGCTGACTTTCAATTTGGATGATTACTTTGACCGTAGGGGCCATAATGATTACTGTTAATCTGACTCTGATAAGAGATACACTGCAATATAAAAGAGTGTCAACATTTTCAGAGCAAAACATAACGACGAATATGTCGGAATTTCGAGCGACAGACGAAAACAAATAATAATAAAAATGCCTAAAACTTAGTCATAAATGTTCGATAGCTTTGTCGGCCATTTTGGTTTATGAGGCAATTGTAACCAATTCCGAAAACAAAAGAGAATCAATAAAACAAGCAAAATAATAAAAGCACACACATACACAAACAAAAAAAAAAACAAAACAAAAGTTACGCTCGAACAGGTTCCCACTCAAACCAAAATCAAAACATGAGTCGACATCAGTCCAATTAGAATTTGCGAGAAGCTGTCGGCTGTAAAATAGTGAATCGAGACGGTCACACCACAAGAGCGTACGTACGCATGTGAGAGTGAGAGATAGAAAGGGAACGAGAGAGCGTAAACAGCGATCAGAAGACACACACGCGCGGTATTTGAACACCTCTTCACCAGCACTCTACCGCCAGACGCTGACCTCAAAAATAAAGCTTTATTTATTTATGTTTTGTTGTTGGCAAACACAAGCCTTCCGCTTTTAGCGCTTGTTGTGATATGAGTGTGCATGTATGAGTGTGTGTGTGTGATTGCGTATTTTGTTTTGCTGTTTGCAAAAAAGAACTGGAATTGATTTGATTTGACTGTCTGGCACTGGACAAGAAAGTTGATGCATTGCAATTGATAAGATTTGGACTCACTTTCGTTTAACTCGCGCGACAGGGGAAAAAACGCTAAAAAAAATATCAAACAATAATCGATTCTTAATACCCACGTCTGGGAAGCATAAAAATGCTCCAACAAACATGCATATAAGAATGTGTAAATGAAAGTAATTGAATATTAACAGGTGACAAGTCGCGATTTCAATAACTCAATTGAATTCCTTCTCATTATCTGTTTAGCCAATCGCCACTCAATTACTCAATTGTATTAGCGTGCTGGAAAGTGCAATAATTTATTTACAGTTGCACGCAATTTCTTAATACGAATACACGCACATACACACACATGCGCAAGCTCAAGGTCAGGGATAGTCCAAGCAGTTGAACGCACAAAGGAAATGCTGACATTGCAATTACAATTACGCGCTGTGCAATTTTTGCATTTGCATTAGGACCATTCAATTGCATAGCTGGGGGTGACGTCATTACAGGCAAACACGCCCACACTCAACAGCTGGGCCGAATTGGCATCTCTTGCCTTTTATTGCATCAGCGGCCTAGCATATTTAATGAATAAACTTATAGCGACTCTCTCTGCTTTCAATCGACGACATGTTTGCGCATATATTTGACTCACATTTGCCTTTCGTCGCAGACTAATGTGTGAGCAAACACATCGAAAGCAAACAAAAGAAACAAAAACAGTTAGCCCGCAGACAGTTGGACTTTGATCTGTTGCTCTCAGCAAAAAAAGATAACTTGACGAAACATGAATTTACGAGAGATTAACAGCGAAGTCTTTACGAGTTTAAGTTTTAACGAAACTATTAGTGTCAATTGAGCATCAAATGAAGCGAGTTTGAACACACACTGACATATACCCTGCAATGTCGAGTGGCGCGTGTGCCTGTCAATTTTATAATAAGTATTCAGAAATTGCGTAGGTGTTGAATGGTTCTTTCTTTTAATTTTTTGTTAATATGATTTCATTTTCGGTTTTTTTTCGTGCAAGGTTGACGTGTTCAAAGTTCAGAAAGATAAATAAAGGCATTGCAAAGTCCAACATTTTGTGTATGATGCTGATTGTCGTCATTTTAAGATTTTAAGAAAAAACATCAAATGGTCATTATATACATAGAGTATAGCCGGACTATATACGTAAATAAATTTTCCATTTCAAACTAATCTTGTTGCTTCTATGTTGTTTCTCTCTCCTTTTTTTTTTTTTTTGTTCCACGCAGCAAAATGGCACATGATCAATTTGCGAGAAGCGGCGGGTGGGGTTTAGGTGAAGCGATATAGAGGTCTCATAATCAAAAATAAAACCTTTCCTTCTCAAATATGCGTTATATATTTGAGTCACATATTTTTTGTTCAGCTGATAGGGAAAGTGATTAGGGACAACCATACATACGAAATAGAATAATAGATTTTGAATATTAGTTCTTGGTATTCTAAAAACGATAATAATGATAATGAAACTATTTTCCCGCACATAACATATGCATGTTATATAATCTAACGGCTTTGTGGCTGGTCAGACGCGAAATTTCGCGATGTTCTAGTTTTACCCCAGCCACAGATACATCTGGGAGAATTCTCACAGTATAAATGCAAAATTTACTGGAGTACAGTACACAACAAAAGCCACTCAAACCTTATCGTTATGCAGCAAAGTTCACGTTCTGCCATATAATATACTGAACTTAGTAAAAAAGCTTTTATTAATTTTGTCTGCACATCATGAAGCCAAAACAACAAAAGATAAATAAAAAAAAAAATACAATGGATATTAAGTGGGATGTACTATGGTTTAAAATACTGGTAGTATAGTATATGGTTAAAGCCGGTTCAGCAATTTTAATTCTATTAATAGACAACAACAAAAATCTGAGGAACCTTGTCTTGCTTCCTTTGGACTATTCTATTTATAGCCTTTAATAGCACAGCCTCCACCATCCTTGGGGGTTGAACTTGGTGCCAGCCACTTGGCCCCAAGTGATAAGAGCTTTGTTGAAATCTTTTCTTGTAATAAGCCCCATTGCTGTAATTCACTGACAAACATAAGCAGCTGGGAGAAAAAAAATGGGGTTCATGTTATCCAACCTCACAAAATGGGCATTTTCAGTTTATGATGATTTGTTTGTTAGTTTTTTGTGTAAAATAAATATGTATATCTGATATTCTGTACAAAAATAAGTGTCTTTTTCTTATTCATTGAGATATATATATGTATGAATATTAATTATGAATTAATTTTAAATGTAACGCTGAGGATTAAGGCACAAAATCATTAAGACCTATTTCTTCGTATGATTTTTAACGAATTAATTAAATTATTTAATTATTAATTATTTAAAAATTAATTAAATTAAATTAATTAAATTATTTAATTATTAATTATTTTAAAATCATTCAAATTGGTTAACGGTGTTTTTCAATTCCTTTTAAATTTTCAAAAGAGGTGTAACTTACAGGGTATCGTAAAGTCGACTACTGCATACAATCTACCGCCGTATTGGGGCAGGCTTTGTTGCGACTTAGAACATACTTATATATATGTTCGTGTGTATGTATATCCATGTTGTATGTAAGAACATATGTGTGTGTGTAAATAATGCAATTGGCTACTGGTGTAACTTGACATTGAAATGTCCTTGAAAGGCACGTGCCATATGCCATTTGCAACTGGTGGGTAGTCGGACAGACGGGCGAAACCGGAAGGGTGACGAAATGTAGCAAAAGTATAATATTTCATTGTCATTTGTTGTTCACGACTTAATGATAAATACATATGTTTTTTTTTGTTTGTGGGAACTTCCGTTTTATATAGTTTTACATCGACAAATCGAGAGTAATTGAGAAAACGATTAAACTTTTACTTGTTCTCATTCTCTATCTCTCTCTCTCTCTCTCTCACAGCTTCTGCATAATCAACAGTTTTGTGTGTTTAGCGGCGACCCGGTTCGCATAAAAAATTGCTTAATTGACAATTCAATGAAATTCAATTGGGTATACATTAGATAACGGCATTTTGCGCAGTGCAGCTAAATAATGCAGCTGAGCTAAGCTTAGACACATATGTATGTGTGTATGTTCAAACATATGTTTGTATGCATGAGTCTAAATTTTACATGAACAATGCGCTCTTTGCTGTAAGCTGTACCTACTCATAATTTACGTACACACATACATATTTCTCACATCAATGGATTCTCTTTCTGTTCTCAGATTGCGCAAGAGCATAACCGATTAGATCAAAGCTAGCGAAAACAGGTGCTTACGTCACAGCGATATCAAATGTATTGTTATTTAACAACGTTTTTACATTTCGATTAAAACAACAAATAAGAATTTTACACACGATTGTGAAAAACAAAACAACTTACACACACTCACACACAAACACACCGTTATAATATTCTTCGAGAGTTTTGATAGAGAGTGAGTGAGAGAAAGATAGATGAAGAGAGTGGAACTTAACGAATGCCGGCAAGGACTTCTATTATTAGTATTTATTTTTAACTTACCAAAATCCATAAACTGTTTTATTGACAGCGGCGACGGATTGAACCCCGAGTAAAAGTCCAGCATTTTGGTCAGGCTCGACATGGTCGACGAGATGGCCGAGAAACGTACGGGAAAGATACGCATGTTGAGTGAGTTGTTTTTGTTTGTGTATCGCAGGGGCTGTTATCTTTAAGAACTTTATTGCTATCAAGAATTTAATGGGCTCTGCGTGTGGCTGGAACGTGTTGATTTAAGGGGCTGGTACGGCGCAATGTCCTTCGCTCACCTTCAGCAACCCAGGAGGACGCCGAACATAACCTATATTTATTTGGCAGCAGGACGATGACCGGGCTTTCCACGCTTTATTTGGTTGAGAGCTTTTTTTTTTTGCACCGAACAGCTGGCAAACGTTTTGTAAATGCAATTGTTGGTGTTGATGTTGTTGTTGTTATTTCTCACAGTTCAAAGGCCGTGCAAATAAATCAATTGTGCTTTAAAAGGCTTTTCGGTTTGTGGTTACAAAAGGTAGCAAAATATTTGGTTTTGTATTTATATATAAATATATATATATATATTGCAATCGGTTTGTTGCTATTTGCTTTATGTTAGCTGCTTTTGTTGGCGCTTCTGCTTCTTCTTTGCTTGTTATTATTCTTGTAATATTTCTCGGCAGTTTCTTTGGGTCTTGTGTGTCGCTGATGCGCCATAAAAGCGTGTGTAATATTGTTGTTGGTAAATAGTGTTTTATTCCACACTATACGCCTGATTTGTGCGCCACGCGTTTTATAATAGCGTCAAATTGGCTATTTATTTACTTTTTTTTGTTTTAGATGTTGTCGTCGTCGTTGTTATTATTGCAGCGCTCTGCGTCGACTAACCAGACGTCCGCCGCGTATGGTCTTAATAATATGCTCCACGAATCGAGAGACTGTTCGAGAGCACACCGCGTATTGCTCATTTTATAGGCGCGCTCCAAAATGTCTTGTCAGTGTGTGTGTGTTTGTGCGATTTCAGCTGGAGGCTTTTGTGGATAAGTGATTATAGTGTGACCAAATGTTGCCGAAGCGCAAAATGTTCTTATTTGCATATAAAAATACTAGCATTCTTGTGTGTCACTTACCCACCACACAACGTAAATGGTAAATATGCGACTGCAATATACCCTGTAATACAATACACTTTTGAATATTATACAAAATTCATTTAATAAATAAAAATAAAGTAAGAAATGCCTTAATAGATGTGGTTTCACTTTTATTGATACCCTTATAAATATAATAGATAAATATTCATAGGCTATAGCATATACAAATGTTATTTGAAATTATTCCAATTAAATTGCAATAATATTCAAAACCTTAACATGATTTTAATGCACAACGCTCGTTAAATGCTTTCAAACATTCAACGGTGAGTGCGGGTCATTCCATAAAAAATTCGTATTACATCAAAGTAAATTTTGAAAATTCACAAAAACAAATGATACAAATTTGAATATTCCTTTAACTTTACATGTTTTAAATATAAATATATATATATATACTATATAAACCAACTATAGATATTTTAATTTTGTTGTTGTTGCTGCTGCTGCTTTAGGTTGCTATATAAAAGTTTGTTAGACAAATTTACAAGCACACAATTTTTAAGCACAATCGATCTGTGCGTAAATAATAAATGAACTACATATATTTCTATAGCTTTTCATATAGGTAGGCTTTTTTTGTTTTTATCTTTTTTGGAGGCCGGAAATGGTAGTTGGATAGTTGCCTTCTTTTTGCTGCTTTTGCATTGATTTGGTTTACATATGTATGTGTGTAGGACTAAGGAGTATCATTAACATTTTCACGTTCCGGTTAATTTATATATATGCTTTCATTTTTTGTTTCTTTTTTTTTTAAATATGTATATATGTAGTATGTATATATTAGATATATATGTTAAGACTATAACTAAATTTGTGTTAACAAAAAACAATGCATAAAAATTATAACAAATTTGTAAATGGAAATACAATTATAGTTTCTACTGTATATGTTTGCGTGTATGTGAGCTGGTTTTTGTATTTTAAGGAACATGACAACAATATAGTGTGTGTGTGTGTGTTGATGGATATGTGTGTTTGTGTGTGAGTGCGATGTGAAGCTAGCAAAGAAACTGGAAAGCATTGCCCAGACTTTACTATTACACATACATAGATATATATATATATATATGTATATATATAGATGTATGATCTGTTATATAGACTTATATATAACGTAAATGTTCTTATAAACACATATGTGTATATAAAATATATATATATATATGCTTTTGTGGCACCTTTCCAACTTTCCAGCCAAACACACACACTTTACTCACAAGATCAATAGACAAAACGATTCATATTCATGCCCAGATCATTGCCACCACAACCACCCGCAGGCGGTGGCGATTGATCATCCTCATCATCACCCTCGTAGCCATTCCGCGTCAACGTTCCATTGCCAGTGACACTGACACGCTTGGCATTACGTTTGAATCTCTGCAGCTTGACTTCCTCGTTGTAGTCACGATTATCTTGCTTCACATAGTCGCGGAGCGTGCGCGGCAGTTCGTCCAGTGTTAGTGGTGGGATCGATGGTACGGGCACGATCGGATTCATCGGTCCATTGGGCGCTGTTTCCGTGGAATGACCGCACATCTGATAGAAGAGTATGTACGGTGTATTCGGTGAGGTCAAGCTGTGCATATCTTGGGGCTTTGAGCTGGTCACCAGACTGTCATTAAACTTGAACCAGTTCTTTGATTGATCCGCAGCAAAGGTGAAATAATGTCCGGAATCCATGCTATAGCCAGCGTGCACAACACCAGCATAAAGATCATAGTGCACCGTGCATGTCTCCTGCAATGAATCCGTCGAGCACACCTTCACATTAACCTGTGTAAAGAAAAAAATGAATCTTAAAACTTTTCCTTAGCATTAGTAATCTTTAGAGGGGATACTCACACTCTCGTCGTGGAACACCTTGTGCATGAGCTTGGTGCGAAAATGATACTTCTGATCGTACTTGAACTGCTTTAGCGTGAGAATGAAATTACGTGGCGCTTGGGTAATCCCAATGCGACGTTCGGCATCGCAAAGTTTCTTGCATCGCGGGCAAAAGTATTGATTGTCGCCGTCGAGCTTCTCGGGCGAACAGTAATAATCTATAAGATCCTGCACCGAGTAATTGGCAGCGCCACAGTCGTCTTTGTCATCGGGAAACGATAGCTGCAGCTCCCGGAAGCTATCCTCATTGCGACTCTCCCAGGCGCATATCTGGCATTTGTATGTCGTTGACAACTTGCCAGCGAATGTCTTATCGATAGTCGATGGCGGCTTCTTTGACTGTCCATTGTTGGTGGGCGTTGCTGTGGGCGTGGCGGAGTTAATAGCAGATATTGGTGCATTTGGCCTCAAATTGTGCACGGCGCACAGCTCATGATCATTACTATTATAGGGTATAACACCAGCGGCAACTATCTCTTCGGTTAATGAGCTAGTCGGTTCGCCGGACTCCTTCAATTCTTTGGCCTGTGCGGGAGCATCCGTATCCATGTGCTGCACACTGTGTGCCCCACTGTTAATCTCATGCTCGTGCAACAGATCCAGAAAATAGCCAAGGAACTCCGAACTATCCTGCTGCAGTCCGGGCGTAAAGCCCGGCGGACGTGTCGCCTTCAACAATCGCGTTGGCGTCAACTCATATCGCATCGAATGATGCATCAGTGCAATCTGTTGCTGCACCTTAATCAGCAACAACGAGCCACTCTCCACCAGCAGAATCTGTCGCACAAAACTGTAAAACGATATTATATCATATATACAATTTTGAATGAATGTGTGATTAAAACATACTCGCTGGTCATGGCCAAAGCTTGAAGTACACTATTCATATAGCAGGTATTGCCCAGGTTGACCAAACCAACCCGTGCATTCCGGGGCAGGGCATTCTCGAAGAGGGCACGGGCAAGAACAACACAGTTTTGCGATGGTTCGTACATTTGGATGGCGGCCTTGATGGGTGCATAGAGCTCATCGTTGTCATAGAATCGCACCATCAGTGCATTTGTCAGATCCACAATCTTTTGCAGATAGGTTCGCGAATCGATGGATGCTTCATCCATGGTATTTGATTGACTCTTCAGAAAGCTAATCACTCTCGGTATCTTTGGCAATATCTAAAAAAAAAAAAGAAGAAAGAATACAATTGAGTGAGATTTTTCAGGTTTTTTTTAGAATTTCTTACGTGAAATCTGACTAAGTGCAACAAACTTATAAACATGGTTAAAAGAAAGAACGATGGAGATAGTAATTGAAAACTCATTATCCAAAGTTTCGGTTAAAAGTTGTTTCATTAAATTAGTTTCACATATTAAGTAAATTTTAAATTCCTGCATAAAAATTGATTGTTAAAATTTGCCTACTGTGTGATAATATTAAAAAATATAGGTAAAATGATTAGGATTTAAGATTTCTGGGTGCTTCCCCTCGCAGTGTTGCAAAACGATTTCATATTTTTGGCATTCACACACATACGCACTCACCTTGTGGAATATCTCCGGAGCGTGATTGATCGTTGAGAGCATGTGAAAGACAATCGGAGCGACCTTGGGACGCATTGCGGGCAAGATCATGGACAAGAAGAGCAACTCGATGTTGTCCAATGCGATCTCATCAAGCAGCAGATATTTCTCCTGTTCGCGCAATCCCTCCAACAGGGCCATAATCCACAGATTGAGATTCTGGCAAAAGTTGCAGGCGCGTATCCATTTGCAGAGCAAGCCCACAGTTTTGCGTATACTATCATCCTGCACATCCTGTTCGAGGAGCGATTGTACCGCCTCCAGAATCAGATCCGGACTGAACAGCTGAAAGACGATTGCCACCGCACAGGAGGGCGTCTCGTAGGCGGATTGTGTGATCAGTTTATAGACAATGCGTAGATAGACAAAAAGATAGCTCTTCTTGCTGGGCATGGCCAAATAGGTGCCCACCTTGGTGATATCTTCTTTGAAAAGCTTAAGATCCTCGGGCTTGCTGCTCATTGGCATGTGTGCCAAATTGAAGATGACATGTTGATAGATCAATGCTGTCTGCGGATCCTCCGGATTAATGCTCTGCAAGGCGCGCAAAAGTGCCCTAATGTTATGTAGTCCGGATTGATCGGAGCCGCTAGCCTTGGGCAATGCATCGCTTGCATTGGAGGCATCATTGGAGCCGACGCCACCGCCTCCGCCTCCGCCATCGTCTGAGATGTTGTTATTGGCTGTTGATGTTGCTGTTGCAGGATCCGTGCCTGCAGCAGCACCAACCGACGCGCCATCAATCTGCTGTTCCGTATTGTTTTGCTTCACCGCCATATTTATGTCGGCTGCTAATTGTTGCTTTCGTTGTTGTTGTTGACGCCGGCGACGCAATAACTGATTTCGGAGTGGGGGACGTGGGGGCTTCGATATGGCGCGGGCGCTGCGACTGTTGCGTGACCTTCGGGTGCACTGGGTGCGCAGTCGCCGCGTGTCCTTGAGCCTGCTGCCGTTGCGAGTCGTTTTTACTGCTTTTGACCAAAACGCAGCAACTATGTGTCTATGACCACAACAGCAATAATAAAAACAAATTCACATCAGCAGCAATAGCAGCAGCCATTCAAGACTTTGGCCAAATCCAAGCACCCAATAAGAGTCCTGGTCGCCCTTGCACCACAATTATTGGTGAGGTGTGCTCTTCTCTATTCGTTGTTTTTGGTAGCAAGCACACACACACACACACACACACTTGCACACGAGAAGAAAAAAAAAAGTACTCTGCGACGACGCTCGCTTTTGTTTTTAGCTCAATTTCCGTTTTTCACTGCCGACCTTCTTTTTCTCTATTTATATTTGGTTTTGGTGTTGTTATGCCCGCTTTGATTTCCTCACACTTAGGTGTACAATTAAATAGTGATTGGTCTATGTTAACTATAATTTTGACTGTTTTTAACAAATTCTTTGTGAGTTTTTTCAGTTTCTTGTTAATGTTGAGGCTACTGAGTCAGTGAAAGCAAAGTAGAGACGTTCAATCTGTATGATATCAGTATGGCCATCACAGCCAGGGATGGCACACGAATTACACAAGTTTGGTCAGTCTGGTTCGTAATGACGTGCATTGTTTACCACAAAAATCGTTGCATCACTCTATCGACATAGCACGATATATGAGAGATTTATTTGCGTATTTATCGCACATCAGCTGTGCTTTTTAAATGCTATCGATGTACATTCATATCGATACATCGATGCTGCTGTACATTTATTGTTTACCTTTTTTTGTGCGTGGCTGTTGCATTGTACTGTCAACATCTGCAGCTTTTTGTCAACAACACACGCCAATACACGACAATTTTGTATAAATAACCGTAAAATGCATCCCGAGCAAATTGATGTCAATGAAATTACGGGCTATTGGTCATTTCTTGCGAGCGTGAGTATCAAAAAATAAAATTAAAAGCACAATATGGAATTTGTTGACCTATGAACATTAATATTGCAGATCGATTGGACGGATCCGTGGCTTATTGGACTGATTTTACTGCATGTGCTTACGACAAGTACCGCTTTGCTCACACGAAACAATACAAATTTTCAAGTTTTTCTTTTCTTAGTGCTTTGTATGTATTTTAATTCCATGCATTGTTTGGTTATTTACTTTTTTACTTTGTGTCTTATCAGTGTCTGTTGTTTATTTCTCTGAGAGCATCAATGAATATGCGGCGCTAAATTGGAAAACATTCTCCAAACAACAGTATTTCGATGACAATGGCCTGTTTATTTCGACTGTATTCTCCATTCCCATACTGCTCAACTGTATGCTGCTGATTGTAAGTACAAAAATATATAGATACGTGTCCCTCAAACTTATGCCGATAAAATATCCACAGGGCACTTGGCTATACAATTCAACACAAATGATGGCCACCTTAAAGACTGCTCAGCTTAGGGAGAGGGCGCGCCGGCAGCGGGATAGTGTGGCAGGAACGCCTGGTAGCACTGATAATACCCAGAAGGAGGACTAGGTATAAGCAATTACTCAACTATTAAAGCAATCAAAGCCATAGTGTTAGTTGTATATTTTGTATACGATATGCAACATTCAAGATTTGTTTGCCAGTGTGCCACAAGGCGTTGTCCCGCCCTATTTGTACTAATAAAGCAGTTTCGGTAGCAATTTAAAATCAAGATTCTTCAGTAGTAGCCGGTGATGCAGTATTTTGCAAGACATTTGGTATTTGATATTTTTAGCGCATACGGTCTTACTTAAGCGCTTGGCTTGGAGATATTTTAGCGCATCTCATGCTATGGTATCACTGGCCAGTCGGTGGTTGAAATTAGTCAAGTGCAGCAGCGGGCGACGTGTTTTTTACCGCTGCGTAAACAAAATTTGTTGATAAGATATATCCGACCGTACATTTAATAACAAAATAAAAACGCGACTTGGGTGTGTGTGTGTGTATTAAACTATTATTTATTTATCTGCAAGTGAAAAGTAAAGGTAAACGAGGACGGATTAAAACTCAACACGCACTGTGCCCCAGCTTACGAAGCTGTGTTTTCTTGGTATATGTGCACAAGTGTTTACTTGTGTGTGTGTTTGTGTGCGTGCGTAGCTGCGCTTGTGTGTGTCTCTCGGGCAGCGAAACCAATTCGAAGATTGCCCGAAAACAGAAGTTTTATCTGTCTGTCAACATATTTTACAAGGCCAAAGTCAGCCGTGCAAAAAAGGGCTCCAAGTGAAAAATCTAAAATTTAAAGCAAAACTTGTGCAAAATAAATATAAAACACAAAAACAGTTAACCGTACACAAACTCAAGAAGAAGAACTCCACAAATAAAGGGCAATAAAAAAAAGGCAATAGAAAATCTGGTCGCAGGTCGAAAGTGACGCATAGAAATCAGAAACCAAAGCTTATTACATTAAAATAAAAAAGGTAAACAACATACAACATGTGCAACAAATCTCAACCACAAACTTAGCTTAAGTTTTCTTTAATACTATATATATTCATTCATAAAAAACGCGACGCGATTTCTAACAACATAGCAGCTGGCACCCTTTGCCCCCCTCAGTCACCCACCAACCAAAATTTCCCTTGTCCCCTCTCTGCCCTTTTCTTTTGCTCGTTAACACATTTTTGTGGTCGCTTTGTTATTTATTTTGTTTTCTTTTTGGTTTGCATTTTTGTAAATCAAAACGATAGCAATTGATTTTAATGAATTAATATTGCGCATAAGGAATGTCCCTTCTGTTCGTTTCCCTTCTCTTCTGCTTTTTTCTAAAGGCATTCCGTTATTACTGATTTGTTGTTTTTGCTATTGAGTGTTTTTTTTGTAGTTTGTTTTTGCTTTGAATTCGTATGCCATTCATTGTTTGAATTTTATTAGATCCGATCTTTGTCTAAATATGGCAAAAGTCTCCCTTTCTTTATTATCAACTGGCATGAAATCATTGATGAAATCATTAGTGAGATTTTCTCATACGTTTCTTAAATGTTGCCCAAATAGCAAAAATCTTAAATGCAAGAAAAAATATTAATTTAATAATTTAACTCTCTTTAAAAATTGAATGCTTTAATTAAATAAGTTTTAAGCTCGATATACTTTATCTATTATCAATTGGCAATTCACCTTCTACGTGATAAAAAAAAAAAATACGTGATAAGAATATAATCAATAGCCTTAAATTGATGGCACCTCATTGAACTTGGCGCTTATTGAATTCTCGCTGCAAATGCCAAAAAAAGCGAGGCAAAGCAAAATAAATAAATAAATACGTATGGTGTATATAAAAAACAATCAAAATAACTCGGTGACATCATTTTGACTAATCGCCAATTTTAGCATTTGAACAACGGCGACAGCGGCAGCCGCTGCTGCTCCCGGTGCTGCTGCTGCTGCTGCTTCTCACCAACGAAGTAGGGTAGGGCAACGGCGAGGGGAACTATGACTGTGACTGCGGCCGGTCAGCGTCTGATGCTTCTGGGGTGCTACGCCCGCTAATCGACAAAACGGGCTCGTGTGTCGGCTTGTCGTTCGTTCTTGGGAACGCAGGTGCCCGAAGTAGAAGTCAAGCTCAAGCTCAAGTCGAGCCGGCACGAAGACAAAGTCGAAGCTGAGCTGAGCAGTGCAGAACTACCTCTCTCTCTCTCTATCTGTGTTTACCTTTGGCTGTATGTTGTCACCCTGTTTGTCGCTGATCAATTAAAAATTTCACTTTCAGCATGAAATTGTCTCTGAATGATTTGCATTTTATATGAATTACGAGTGCATGAAATGAATTAATATGTGCGAATCTTACAAGTTTACAAATGTAGCACTAAAACATTAAATAAATTATTCTATAAGTTCGAAAGTGTTTTATGCCTGAATTAAAAATAACGAAATTAAACAAAACAAGCTTGCGATCAAGATCATCTTTGAGGCGAGGCAAAAAAGAGCTTAAAAATAGACTATACATGGAAGGAAGAGGTGGGGTTAGGTAAAAGCTTAACGCTTCGTTAACTTTCAACAAACTCGTTAAGCCGCCTGTAATGGAATCGGAACGCTATACATGATTGAGTCTCACCGTTCTCCATTTACCGTTCATGTTTAACGGAACTTTACTTTACCTTTCAATAGAACATAAAAAGCAGTTGCAGTGAGAGAGAGAGAGATAGAGAGCGGGGTTTCTAAGCGGTTGATTGGTAAATGCGATTACGACATAAGCGATTAATTTTATTGCATTTCTCGTGTTGTTGTTTTTCTCTACAAAAAAATTCTATCAATTTTTAATTGAATCTCCCTGCAAAAGCTAATGCGACACCTACCACAGCAGAGGGAGCCAGCCAATACCCTAAAGCTTCCTTCAAAACACCCGCACAAAAGCAACTTCAAAGCAATTGTGTAAATTTACCCTGGCGCCCCCCCGAAAAGGGTTAATTGTGTGAGCCTTTAACCTCTCTCTGACCGTCTATCTTCGCCTCTCTTTCGGTCTGCGCCGCTTTGGCGGCATCTTTTGTTTTGTGCCACGCTTTTTATGAGATTTTTCAATTTTTCACCGCGTACATATTCTTTGTCTTGGTCTTCACGGACTCTTTGTTATATTTGTGTTATTTCTCTTCTTTTTTTTTTGGCACAATGCTTGTTTATGTTTTTTGTTCTTATTGTTATGCTATTGTTGTCGTGGGTGCGCTCCCAATTACCAAGTGTTTCGCCTATCTCCCTCTCCCTCTCTCTCTCTCTTTCTTTTTTCCACTGTGCTTCAGTATTTTGCTCTGTCACGCCTCATTTAGCTTTCCACAGCACAAAACAACTGAACTGAACTCAACTAACGTTAACTGCCACCCCTCTCCCTTCTCATTTTCCTTCTCCTTCATCACCCCCCTCTCCGCCCTACTCTTCTTGTCATCGTGTCACACGAAATAGTATGTGGAGCATGTTACTTTACAAGCCTCTTGGCCAGATTTCAAAATGCACAATTTATTTATTCCCTAGGCTGGCACAGAATTAGCACACAGAGAAGAAGGTAGAAGAAGAAGTAGATAGGTTTGTATGTTTCTGTTTCAGTTTCAGTTTCTGTTTCAGTTTCCGTTTCTATTTGTTTCAAAGTATCTTTGAACTAGATCAAAAGACTTTATTGCGGTCAGCGTCATCATCATGATTTCGTTCTATTTCGTATCAACTTTAATTAGTCTCAAACATGTTGACAGTGTTGGGTGCAACTTAAATGTTGCCGCTGCAGCTGCAACAGTTTTGCGATGACAGATAAAAACAAAAGTTGAGTGCAATTTATTTTGACTTGTTTTGCAGAAAAAATAAGATATTTGTACCAGAAAAGTACCAGAAAGTTTGCTCTCAATTAGGGATTTTTAAGTCCTTTCGATTTGAGGGATTTTTTAAGCCCAAAGTTTACAGCCTTAGCAACTTTTTCCCTTTCGCAATAAAAATTCAAATTCATTACACAGATAATAATAAATGTTAATTACAAATGAGCTTACTTAAAGCAAAATTAATAAACATTAAAATCTCATTCGAAAAAAAAAACATCTGCTCAATGTATTAACACTGTTTAACAACTTATGGTTTTTTATATTTACGCAGATGATGTTGTTTTTGTAACATAAATACCCGATAATTAATGCACAACTGCTTTTTAATCGTTTGCCCCATAAACAAGGCATAAAACTTTGTTTGTGTACATTAACATTTGGCCATAATCAATGTTTACTAATTTGTTGTTTTCCGGTTTCGATTGTTTGCCCGCCGCCAATGCCAATTGTTGTTATCGAATTCAAAACAAAGCTGCATTTATTTATACATATGTATGTGTCTATATGTATGTCGTAGCCTTGCATTTAATTCATATTGATTTGCTTGACATGGTCAATATTGTTTGACATATTGCCGTTCGTTGCTCATTGCATTTGTATTTTTTAAATCTCATTATGCATTTATGCCTAAAAGGAACAACACAAAAATGAAACCAAACAAACAATTTACGTTCCAGTCCCGTTTAGTCACAGTTGGTAAACAACTGTTCCATTCTGCATATTCCTGTTGCCATGACCCCATTGCCATTGATTGGCTTTTTTTGCTGCTGCTGCTGCTGCTGCTGCAACAACTGTCATTGACGCAACTTTGGTTGCCAAAAAAAAAGTATCTCTGAGTCAAACTTTTTGTTACAACGTTTATTTAAAGCTTGAGTTTCTTCAAGTTCTGTTTTCTTTAAGAAAAAACATTTTGTTTTTCAACTTTCCATAGCTTATGCAATTTCTCATTCCTTCGCTTGCCCAGCTGACTTAAATAAGCCTCTTATCTGCTGCTGCTGCTGCTGTTGCAGATTGTTATCAACGCACCACTGATAATCGCTTTTATGGCACTTCATACATACATACAGCCAAAACTATCTTGTCTACTCACCCTTTTGGAGTGTAGGGGAGCTGTTGTGGTTCACGTTTAATGTATCGTCAAATGAGAAAATCGGCCCACGCCCAAAGCAAAAAAATAAAAAAAAAATAAATATTTGTCTTCCATGTCGCAAGACACTTTGGTTGATGTTGCCACTGCCACTTGGCAATCCACTAACGCGTGGGCCCATGACGACGACGTCGACGCTGACATAGATGTGAATGCTGCGATTGCACTTTCCAACTTCAGTTTATATATTATGTGTATATAGATATGTAGTATATGTACTATAAATATAGTATATATATATAGAAACATTTAACATGTGCTGTAAACTTTTTGCTCCACATAAGCCCAAAAAGAAAAGCCTACAAAAATATACAATTTAATTTAGCTTTTTTTTTTTTGCTGTTTTTAGCTGTCAAATGATTTTGAATTTGTTTAAACAATTGGCTTTTAGTTTGCCAAATGTCGGAAACGTTTTCGTCTATTATATCTCAAAGATAAATACGTGATAAACGATTTGGAAACGCTTTAAAAGCCAAAGGTGTTTGAATTGAATATCGTAGAAGTTTACTTTGAACTTTGTTAAATACTTTTAGAAAACAACGTCATGTAGAAATATTGTAAATAGGAATGTTTTAAGCACCTTTTTGTATGCGCGATTTGTCATCCAATTATTTCTTACATTTTCCTATGTTATTCCAACATTTCCCATTCATTATGCGTCAAGATTCTTGGTGTTGTGACTAACGTACGATATATTACATATTTCCTAAGAATTTCCGTCATAATAGCCAGAAATTTCACTCAAAATATCTACTAATTATCATATATATATTTCATACAATATTTAATCTATCAAAAATGAGAAACAAGAGTATGAACATATAGAGAGACTTGTGATTAATGATTTCCGTGATAAATAATATTTATTATTAAAATGTATCATAATTATTGGAAATTTCATTCAAGTTTTGCAAAATCTGTTTCCGTTTCTGTTAGATCGTGTAAATACAAAAATAATCTTTTAGTTAACAGCTTCAACTTTGTTTATCTTAAATCCCACGTTGTACGCGTGTCATCATCATCATCATCATCATCATCATCATCATCATCATCATCATCATAATCATCATCATCATCATCATCATGTAATAATAAATACAGGCGTGACTGAGTAAAAACATATTAAAAATAATAATAAATATTTGCTAATACAAACACCAAATAATTATTCAACTGTGCTAATTTTAAAATGCTGATCAATACAAAATGTTTTTGTTAATATATACATTGTTGTTGTTTAACAATTTGAGAAGTTGTCACACCTTATATACACATCATTTAGTATACATGTATTTGCTCTGGAACACGTCACTTGTTTGGCATTTTGCGAGTGCATTCAATCCGACGGCCTGTGCTCATTTGCATATACCTCGGGCTTAACTCGCACGCGCTATGGAATGCCCAACCTATGTGGGCGTTTCGCAAGCCGTTTCTAGCAGCAGGTGTAAATCGTAGAAATCATAGCTTATTCGGGGCGACAACTTTAACAAGAATCAATCAAAACAAGTAAGAAGGCAGTCTAGTCGGGATTTCACGACTTACTCTGAACCCTATACTTTACGCGTACAGTCGGTGCTTGCAAGTATGTGTGTGTGTGTGTGTGTGCATACATTCTTTACTTCAATGCTCCATATCTCCTGTGTTTCGCAACCGATTTCAAAACAAATTTCGCAGATTGTCATTATTTCGTCTAATCATTCAAATGCCGTCTAAAAGTTTTCCAAAATCAAGTTTTTATTGTTATCGATCACATGTGTATATCGGAAACGGGAAGAGTTATCGAAAATTTGAAACAAACTTGTACCGCCTAGGGATTAGACGAGCTTCTGCTCCAAATATGGAGTCTCTAGCTCTTATAGTCTCTGATATCGTGCATACATACAGACGGACTCGGCTATATCGACTCGACTGTTGATGCTGATCAATAATATATATACTTTATGGGGTCGGAGATGCTTCCTTCTGCTTGTTACAAACGTTTGCACAAAACCATTATACCCTTTTTACCCATTTGCAGGGTATAAATATACTCGATTTGTTATTTATAAATGACCAAAATGGGAATTTTACCCCTTTAAAAAAAACCTGACCAGATTTTTAAAGTGTAAATATGGAAATTTTTAAAAATTATTTCTACGTTTTTGCGTTTATATTTCATATTTCAAATAAGGTATATTTTGTATAAGGAAGTAAAAACATTTTTGATCTAACAGAACTTCTTATGCTTTATTACTTTCAAATGAATAGAATTTTCTTACATTTCATTTTTATTCGCCCGTATATTATGTCTTTGTCAACTGTCTACTGCCCTTCGCTTTTTTAATGGAATTTTGCTTGTTGGATAATGTCCTGTGCTTCTTCTTCTTCTTTCTTTTCTTATGTGGCAAAATTCCTGACACTGTCAAGTGGCGTCGCCAACAAATACTTTGATACTAAATGTATGTACATATATATTTCTTATTTCTTTTTCCCTATGCCTTCAAAGTCGTCGGTCCACTTAACAGAACCACTCCCGTTAATCCTTGGGCGCCCGTCTAATGGTGCAGCTTTGTGTGTGTGTGTTGCAGCTCTGACGGAATGTGCACTTTTCCATTATCCAACATAAAGTTAACTTGAGCTGTAAGTGGCACGAACCAACCGAACAACAACCCCTAAAATCTAACCTCAAACAACAACTGCCTGCCTGCCTTCGCATTGCTGTCCGTCCTGGCGATGTTCCCATTTCTGTGCATAATTACTCAACCCCTCCACCCTACACTCTCTGCACTAGATGTGTTGATGAAGGAGGACGATGACGTGCTTTGGCATCTCTAACTGGCACAGAACTTCCTGCTTGCAGCAACCACTTCCTCATCCTTTATACTTACTTGCTTTGTACTTGCTCAGTCTTGTTGATGTTTTCTGCATTGCTTTCCTGTTCATGAACTAATTTCAGTCGTAGTTTTTCTCATAACTATGTTATAAAGGTGCTGCAGCTCTTCAGTCCCTGTACACCTCTGGCCAATCGATTGGATCATGTTCTAAGCTGACTAATGGAGCGGAATTGCACAAAGTTCCAGTCCGTTTTCAATTAACTCGTGTGCAACGTGTGGCAAATGCAGTTTTCACAGATTTCTGTTTTGCAAAAATGAAATGCCATTTTCCCATCCCAAAACCCCCGCTTACTCCTCCCCCCTTGCAATTTGCTTTGGTTGTGTGCAATTTTTCCGACTTCTTTGCCTTTCCATTTGCACATTTTTTTTTTCGACTACGAGACCGAGACAAAAGGTTATTGCACGGCCTAGCGATTTTAGATTATCATTATGGCTTGACATGCAATGTTGATTGTTGTTTCGTGTTATGATTTTGTGCTTTTGTTCAATACTCTTTACTTTTACGTGTGTGCTCCAAAGAGTTATTTGGACTGCTTTCATATTCAAATATGCAGTATTGCGAAGTTTTAGTATTGACTTTTAAGTATGAAGTGGTATGCATTATATTATAACTAATGAGAGCGTTCCGTATAAATCTTTAATATTCAAGAGGAAATGAAAAAATGTCAAAATCCCTTTCAAACTTAACTCTTAAATGAAAGCGTTTATCAAAGTTCCCAAAGTTTCTTAACAGTACAGAGTATCTAACTTCTTTCATTAATCTTCATACTATTTTTTATGTTTGCAATTTCTTTTTCTTTTGTTTGTTAGGTTCCGTTTGCAGTGGTCGTTTTTTTTTCATTCTGGCCCCCCAATGGAAAGGTGAATTAACACGAAATCAACGAAACGATTTCCCCACAACTGTGGACTCTGCTGTCTGGTATTCAGTATTCACAATTCTGAATTATGTGGCATCGTTGTTGTTTCTTTGATTTGTTTGCGCTGCACGCAAACTGCAGGTCCAAAAGGATTGGGGCGGCTTGTGGCAGCTACTTTTGCTAATGTTTGCAACTTGCCGCAGCAGCAAAAAAAAAAGAAGAAAAAAAACTTTTTTAAACCTTTTGATGCAGGCTGCTCGGATCCCAGGATACTTGTTTGTTATGTGCGGCTCTTAAGGACGCTTTTGTGCGAGTCATTTTTCAAGTTTTCTTTTTTTTGGTGTAAATTGAGCATTAAGATGCTGTTGAAAAAGTTAAGCATAAAGTAGCTAAAGTTCAGTTCACCTGGGAACGAGAGAGAGAAGAAGTGTGGAAAAAGGTTTTCAACTATTTTCATAACTAAGTTATGTGCAACACGCACTTCACGTGACTTACACGAAGGACTCTTGCTTTGACCTGAATATACGCATTAACCGCAGACTAAGTTCTTTTCCATTATCCCGATCTCGTTGTTGTAGTTGATGAAAAGTTGAACATTTGCTTTAATCAAAGTTTTGCATTTAAATACGATGAAATATCGGAATACGCAACACATTTATTTATTTATGTTCTATTTGCGGTTGTCAAGCAACAAGCTTTCAACATTCTGCGCCATGAATATATCAGAAACTCAACGGAACAGCACTCAAACCAACTGCAGCTGGCCGAATTGCAGAGTAAAGCCAGGGATAAACCTACATTTAGCCATTGCAATTGCATTGGCATTACTTTACTTCGTTTTTTTCCGCTTGTTCTTTTTGGCGCTGCTTTTTTTTAGTGTCTGAAATCTCGGGATGATACAAATGCAAGCGGGCAAACAAGCGGTCAGCCCTGTGGGAGACCACAGAACTCAATGCAACTTGGAAAACCTGCAGCCGACAGCGAGTAACCAGATATTGCACAGTGGAAAGAACTCCATTTGAATGATGCGTTGTAACTTAATGGAACTATAATCTTTTTAAAGTAATTTTTTATAAATCAATATTTGGCATGAGTATTCATGCAGTATTGAATATGGAATAAATGAGAATATTAAGTTGTTTCGTATAATATTTTAAAAATACTTGGGAGTGGCTGCAATTCAAATTGTTGCGATTATATATAATACTGATATTAGGGATGGCGAATAAATTTGTATTGCCTTTTCTCTGTCAATATCGAACTGATTTTCAACAGCTATATAACTTAGTTTAAGATATGACATCAAACTAATTTTGTTTCTGTCTCTAAGAGACCTCAATGACAAATAATGGATTCGTTTTGATTAAGCTTATCTGATTTAAATAGTAATTTATACTTAATTGACTTTGCAAACGCACTTTTAAGTACTTAGAAGCTTTTACTACTTTTTGTTTCAATCGGATTTTTCGAATATTTAACCTGCCATTTTCTACTACATTTTAACCACTGTCTGAGCTGGCCACTTGAAATACACACACACACACAGAGAAACACAAACACACAAGTGCCCGAATGTCGTCGTTGTGCGCCCAGTTGGGAATGCGACCACCGCATACTCCCCTTCCCTTCACGGCCACTTGGTAACTCCCTCCGATAAAGCTTTGGTGCCGGCGGCACTGCGCAATGCGTCTTCATAGTCAACGTTCTCGTTGCCAAACTCGGAATAATTCAGGCTAGTTTCGTTGCATACTTTTGTGCGCAAATGTTTACACAGCTCCTCGTCGCAGCTTCATTCGTCCTTCATTCACTTTTGGTCTACAAGATGCAGGCATTCAGTTCTCTTGCCGTTGCTGTTGTGTTGTTTAGCTGGCCCACATCTGCCCGGGCCATCTGTATGTGCATATTTATATGAATGTACATGCATGCGCATAAATGTATGTACATTTGTACGTCGTATGTTGTCCAGCGTTGGTGTAGCTTATGAGTCATCGCCCAGCATAGTCATCCCCTTCCCCATCCCCATCCCAATAGTCATTCTCTTCCTCATCAGTGTTGTCATTTGGGTCTTTGACATTTTTCGAAATTGAATTCCACTTTGGAACAAACCAGATTGGCTGCCATCATCATCCTCGTGTGTTGTCCCTGCGTGTAATGTCCTGTTCTGACCTGATGCTGGGCGCGATACGCTGTCATCTGCCACCCGCCCGCCTGCATCATCAAACATAAGTAGTCAAGCAGCATATAAATGATGAGGAATCCTGTTTTCTTCTTCTCGTTTTCTCTTTTTGAAATATACTCGTTACTTGAAGTCCTCGTTGCTCCTTTTGAAAACTGCCGCATGTTATTTCCGTTGCCATGTCTCGTCCTGCCGCGCTGTCTGTCCTGTAAGTTGACTTTGGTCCTGCGTCCTGAATGCGTCATCACGTTCATCTACAGCAAATTTTAAACTGATGGACAACGCACACTGGTGTGCAAACTAATGAAAGAAGACATTAACAGTCCCAGCCACCTTACGCAAATCTTGAGAATCTAGAGGGGCGACTGTTTATTTGTAGAAGATGTGCGGCGTTTTTATACTTTTGTCCAAGTAGACTGAAAATGGAAAACAAGTGGATAAAGTTTTGTTTGTATTTCCCAAGAATGTTGAAGCTCTGAGTGAAGAAGTATAAGATATTAAGTTGTATAACTAGCAGAAATTCAAGTGGTTAACTAAAACCGAGCTAGTTTTAATCGAAGGCGAGAAACTAACGAACTTTTTTATTCAAATAACGAACTCAACATAAAACTTGAGTTAGGTTTTATTGGAAATCCTTTACCTCAACAGCTTGAAAACTTAAAGTGAGATCATTTTTTATTTTTGCGAAGTCGAATCAGTGTGAAATATTGCTAGGCGTCTGGAAAACATGAGTAATGTTTCACACACACACACACACACATACATTCAGTCAGCTGGATAATATCCTGCTACTCTCCGTCCGCTTGATGTGTGTGAATCAGAAAAAAAAGAAGAAAAAAAGAAAAAAGCAAGAACAACATAATAAATGGCTGACACTTTTGGCGACAAGCTGCAAGGATGCAGGACCCCTCCTTTGGAAATAGCAACTGGAGTGCAGTCACAAGCGAAGAAGAAAAAAATAAAACAGAAGAGAAGGAAAACTCTTATACAGATTTGCCCATTTGCCAATCTCATTGCGATTGCTATTCTCGCATCCGTTTCGATTAATTGGTATTGCAGAGCGGATTACAAATGATTTCCAATTGTAAAGCGGTAGCTAATAAAATTTGCCTATTTTATCCTTTGCTGCAGGTCTGTTGAGTTAGCTTTCGATTGCTCACATGCACTTCCGGTGTGGCAGAGACAGTTTGCCACGATTTGTGTCCGGGGTTCTGCTCTGTTTCTGTTTCTATGCCGCCAGACAGACGCGGCTGCTTGCCTCCTGACAATGGAATATGTAATAAAAAAAAGAGCAAAGCCAAGCGAATCCATTGTGTTCGCAGCGGAAGTGGCAAGTGGCAGAGAGCTGGTTAGAAGGCTGGCTGGCTGGCTGGATGCTCTGCTCCCTTTTGCCAATCGTTGCGGATGATGTCGTTGCTGATAACCCAGTTAGCTCTGTGCCAGAGAGATAGAATGTGTGTGCTCGCATTATTATTTATGCGTTAATTAAATATGCCGCACACATGTATATATATAGCATATAGTACACATGTTTTGAAAGCACCCACAACATGTTCTCAGCGCACATTATTAACTTGTAATACTGCTTGGGCCATAACAAGCTCGACTAAGTATGTTTGTTGTTGTTGTTATCGGGAGTTAGTTCATAAAGTAATTCAATTTATGACAGCGCTCGTGGTTGATATTTATGACTTGTCGATAATGCATTTTTCATCTAATCTATGTTGATAAAGACATGAAGAAAATAAGAACGAATAAAGTACTATAAAAATTGTATTAATATATCATGCAAATATTTAAGGAATTTTATATATCAAATTATGAAACTAAACAAGTTGAAAATAGTTTCGAAAACAGTTTAAATATGTCAAATTTCGTATGTAACGAGTTTGTTGTTCTAAGACATTTAGTTTAATATCCTTTGTCGCAAAGTTTCACATCAGAAATTTGTAAACTTTTGTATCTTAAACTAAGTAAACTTTGATGAAACTGCAACGATATTGAGGTTATGTCTATGGCTCTTTCTTAGAGCTTTATTTAGTGTCCAAAATTCTTGAATTTTCTTCTAAATGTTCATAAATATCGAAAAACTGTTATTCCTTTAGTTTTTTTATCCCAAATATAAGTGATTTATTTATGAAATTATTTATGAAATTCAGAAGAATATCTTTAACTTGATTAAAGGATATCTAATGTCACGTTTAGGTTTAGCTCAGTCTAGTAACAAGTTGTATAAAAACTATACAACTTGAAAAAACTTTCGAAAACTGTTTAAATATGTGAAATTTCTTATAAATCGAGTTTGTTGTTCTAAGACATTTAGTTTAATGTCCTTTGTCGCAAAGTTTCATATCATAAATGTAAATTTTTTCAATTTTTTTATCTTAAACTAAGTGAACTTTAATGAAACTATTATTCCTTTCTTTTTTTTTAACCAAAATATAAGTGATTTATTTATGAAATTAAAAGTAATGTTCAGAAAAATATCTTTAACTTGATTAAAGAATATCTAATGTTAAGTTTAGGTTTAGCTCAGTCTACTAACAAGTTGTATAAAAACTATACAACTTGAAAAAGTTTCGAAAACAGTTTAAATATGTGAAATTTCCTATAAATCTAGTTTGTTGTTCTAAGACATTTAGTTTAATATCGTTTTAATTTGTCACAAAGTTTCATATCAGAAATGTAAATTTTTTCAATTTCTTTTTATGAAACTGCAATGATATTGAGGTTATGTCTATGGCTCTTTCTTAGAGCTTTATTTAGTGTCCAAAATTCTTGAATTTTCTTCTAAATGTTCATAAATATCGAAAAACTGTTATTCCTTTAGTTTTTTTATCCCATATATAAGTGATTTATTTATGAAATTAAAAGTAATGTTCAGAAAAATATCTTTAACTTGATTAAAGGATATCTAATGTTAAGTTTAGGTTTACCTCAGTCTACTAACAAGTTGTATAAAAACTATACAACTTGAAAATAGTTTCGAAAACAGTTTAAATATGTCAAATTTCGTATGTAACGAGTTTGTTGTTCTAAGACATTTAGTTTAATATCCTTTGTCGCAAAGTTTCATATCAGAAATTTGTAAACTTTTGTATCTTAAACTAAGTAAACTTTGAGGAACTGCAATGATATTGAGGTTATGTCTATGGCTCTTTCTTAGAGCTTTATTTAGTGTCCAAAATTCTTGAATTTTCTTCTAAATGTTCATAAATATCGAAAAACTGTTATTCCTTTAGTTTTTTTATCCCAAATATAAGTGATTTATTTATGAAATTAAAAGTAATGTTCAGAAAAATATCTTTAACTTGATTAAAGGATATCTAATGTTAAGTTTAGGTTTAGCTGTATAAAAACTTAAAATCGAACGCTTCAAAAAACACATTTGAAAACAAAGGACGTTGCCATCAACTCAACTTTAATAAGGTGTCAATGCAATTGCATCATCAAGAGATGCAATGTTAACCCAAATATTATTATTATTGCCTATGCTGTTGACTAATTAGAGACCTGCTGCGAATTGTGGGCGTTAAACAGTTGCACTTGTGCAAATTATCGTTTGTATGCTATTGATGTTAACCTGATTTCTGATTTTCGCTTGTTTTTCACAGAGTCAACGCTCGATTTGCGGCGATTTGCAAGTATGATGGAGCTGGAGCCGCGTGTGGCCATTTTGCAGGATCTGCGTCTACAGACCTTCGACTCGATACGCTTTGCATCGTATCGCACCGCCTCCAAGTTGCGCTACATACAGAAGTCAACGAACTTGCATCTGGTGGACATTTGGAATGTGATTGAGGCGTTCCGTGAGAATGGCCTCAACACACTCGAACCGCAGAGTGATGTGAGCGTTGCTCGCCTGGAGACACTCGTCTCCTCGCTCTATCACAATCTGAACAAGCGTTTGCCAACGGCTCAACAGGTGCCGGTGGACTCCAAGGCGGGTCTATTGCTCAATTGGCTACTCGCTGCCTATACTAGGTACGACAATAATCTATACCATAGGGATAACAAAAGAAAATTCAACTTTTGATTGAACAGAAATGGTTTAAGGTTCACTTAAGTTTTATCTTTGTTGTGCCCTTAAACTAGATCTGTTGATAAGATCCATAAACTAACTCTTCCCCTCTTTGTACTCGCAGTGAGAGCTCTGGCAAAATACGCGTATTCTCGATAAAAGTGGCGCTGGCTACCATGTGCTCCGGCAAACTGGTAGATAAGCTCAGATGTGAGTAGTATTAAAAGGCGAAATTTATAACCAGAATAAACCCAATTACGTATTTTGCAGATATCTTTTCACAGATTTCAGATGGTGCTGGTCAGTTGGTGGCGTGGAAGTTGGGAGAGTTTTTGCGTGAGGTATTAGCGTTGCCGGCGGCCGTTTATGAGTCGCCCACATTCCATTATAAAGAGGGGCTGGAGGAGGAGATCTTTCCGGCGGAGACAAAGGTCACCGTGAATGATTTCATGGCAACACTTATGTCCGAACCGGGACCATCGTGTCTCGTGTGGCTGCCGTTATTGCATCGGCTGGCCACCGTTGAGACTATTGTCCATCCGACGATCTGTTCTGTTTGCCATAAGGAAAACTTTACTGGATTTCGTTATCGTTGTCAGCGCTGTCACGCCTACCAGTTGTGCCAGGAGTGCTTTTGGCATGGCAAGACATCGCTGAACCACCAAAACGATCACGAAGTCAAGGAGTACTCAAGCTACAAGTCCCCCAGCAAACAGATTGGTCACTCCTTGCGCAAGAGCTTCCGATGCGTGCCCGAGAAGACGACGCAAGTGTTGCCACGATTCCCCGACCAGCCCGAAAAGACTCTCAATCTGTCGCACATTGTGCCACCCTCGCCGTTGCCCTCGCACAACGGCTTCTCTGATCCGGCGCTCGCCCATCTCCATGGACCCGGTCCCGGGCCGGGTCACAGCGGTATCTTTGATCGCTCCAGCACCCTGGACTCACGCGCCACCGGACGCAGCCTGGACACAACAATGTCGCGGGTGGCAGCCGCCTCCGCCAACGATGAGGAGCACAGGCTCATTGCACGATATGCCGCACGTCTTGCCCAGGAGAATCGAGCTGTATGCCAAAGTTTTCAACATACATTCATACCATGTTAACTAAACCATCCTTTTGTTGTAGCCCACCAATATGCCCAATGCGGAGAGTATTACGCCCATTGGCACAGACAATTCGCGAGCACAGCGAGAGCTGATTGCGCAGCTGGAGTCAAAGAACAAGGAGATTATGCGTGAAATAGCGCGCTTGCGACGCCAGCAGGAGACTGAGCAAATGGCACCGGAGAATCCGGCCCTGATCAATGAGCTGCGAGCGTTGCGCCAACGCAAGGGCGAGCTGGAGGGACATTTGGGCGCGTTGCAGGACTCGCGGCGACAGTTGATGGAGCAGCTGGAGGGACTGATGCGAATGCTCAAGAATCAACAGACTGCATCGCCCCGTTCGACGCCCAATTCGAGTCCACGTTCGGGCAAATCGCCACCCATACCTGGTGGTGGTGGCGGGGGCGGTGGTGCTACAGCCGCTGGTGGCAGCATATTGGGCACCTCGCCAATGAGTGCACTGCATGCCCAGCAGTTGCAACAGCTGCAACAGCATCCCATGCTGCGCTCCACACAACAGCAACTGTTGCAGGCACAACAGCAACAATCTCAATCCTCGCCTGGCCTTGGCCATGGTCCATTCAGCCAGAGCCAGCTGGAGCAGCTCAATCAGATTAGCAGCGATATGCGCAGCGCCTTTGCCGCCAATGGCAGTGCAAGTGAGTATTGCTAACACTAGGGCTAGTCCTTAATCGAATAGGATCTAAGGGGGCGGGGGTGTTAATGTGAACATATTGAATTCGTTTAGGTTGGCGCCAATTTTAATATATAAATTGATTGTTAGTTTAATCGTGAATCGAATATTTGGTAACAATAATGAAAATAAACTCATAAATGATACACATTCAACAACATCACTCTTCACTTGTCACTATGTCACTGTCACAGTCACTCTCACTGTCACTGCCAACTACTGTCACTGTCACAGTCACACATACAATATACACACCATTTGAAAAATGTACTTGAGCACCACAAAGCTTCACATACAGGGTGTCTCGCGTGTCACGAACTCATATTTTGAATAATTATTCAGGAATTCGTATACGGAATTATGTTAAGTTGCTTCATAATTGGTTTATCTAGAAACCAAGAACATCAAAGAATGTTAAAATAATGAAAACACCTAAACTCATTGCTCGAAATTTTTATTTTGATGAATTTTAGAGTTTAAAATGTAAATAACATCTATGCTCATATGGTTTAATACTAAAAAAAGAGTTTACAGTTAGTTATTAGTTATTATAAGCTCTAAAGAAAGTAAAAAGGATATTTAAATAATTTTCGTCAAACTTATACAAAACAATATAAGAAAAAAAATATGCTAAAAAAAATTGATCTGTTTACACAAAAATAAATCCATCAAAAATCGAATTTAGAGCTCAAAATGAACTTAGAAAAGGCTAGTAGCAGTTATATACTTAGATTTAGATGTGCCTGGAATAAAAAAATACTATTGAAATTTTGAAAAACTATAATATTTGAATATTGCTTTGGCGAAAACGACGAGTTCGAAGATTCGTGACACGCTTGCATCTTAGTGTGAAGTTCATAGTTTGGGTTCACCCTAAAAGAAATCTCTTTCGCTTTATATATACATATATATATATATTACGTACATATGTATGCATCTATATGTGGCTTCACCAGCCCCACCGCCCATGTGCAGCTCCAATCCGGCAGCCGATGCGGAGCTAAACGAAGCTGCCGACAACATTACGTCGGCCATTTCGACAATGGTCAGCGATCTGAATGCAGGTAAAACAAATCGCAAGGGGACTCCCCTGAAACTCAAACCCGCAACCCTCCAAACCACCCAACCCCCCGCTCGGATAAAGTGTTTGCTGCTCAATGTTGCTTTTTTAAATTAGTTTAGATTATTGCACCTGCAGTTTGCACCAATGCATTTTGAAGGCTTTTAGAGCTGTTCGTTTTTGTGTTCGATATTTGTTTAATGGCACCAAATTAGTTTGCAAAAGCACCACGCTTTTAGAGCTACTGGCCACGCCCCTTTCTTTGCACCCATTTATAATGAATGCAATGTTCTTTCTTCTCTCTTTCACTCACGCACTGTCTCTATCACTGGATATGCGCTTTCTCCCACAATCTCTCTCTCACTTTGTGTGTGTGTGTGTGTGTTTTTGCCTTGGCTTTGTGTGTGTGCATTTTGCAGGACAAGCAGTCAGCGGCTCCTTGGCGCCGGCACGTTTCATAATGCCATTGGGTAAGTCAAAACAAGTCGTCTCCCAGCTTCCCAACTCCACAATTCTCTCTCTCTCTCGTTACGTCGAGCCCCATTAACAAGATCTCGCCCTCCCTTCGTGTTCCGGCTCTTTGTCTATTTTTGTTTGTTTGTTGTTTTGTTGTTCACCAGCGAACTTTGCTTTATTGTTTTGCTCTTTTTTTTCTATAGATTATTTTCCAAATAGACGGCATAAGAACAAATGCTGCAAAAAATATTGAGTTTGCTTATAATTTTAATCGTTTTTTGTATGCATTGCCCAAATCCAAAATACAAATATATCTCAATACACACACGTTACGAACACACACTCATACTCAAGAGTATCGTCACATCGAGGGCCGTGAATCTGAATCCGATTGTGATTGCGAATGCGATTGTCGGGTGTACGAGCAGATCTTTCGCACCGACGACGATCTCGAGTGTCAAGGCGCCGTTGCAGTTCCTTGCCATAATGATGATGTTGTTAATAATACTGATTACCAGCTGTCGCCGGTGCAATATGATTATAGTTTTGGACAGAGCGACGAACAGTCTCAACTGAATCGCATATTGGCGTATCGCCATCAACCCGAACTCTTTATCGATGATGAGGATGCCGGGTTTCCGGCACTCCACGAGATCGGTGAGACAATCGATGAACTGCAGTTAATAATGCACGCTTACATTATGAAATATAGTTTGAATATATAAAAATTACAAATCGTAGGTTAACGCGTTGTTCAGGTAAAATATATTTATATATATATATATAATACTCTATAATATTCACATTGCCTTTTAGCTCATTTAGCTCGAATGTTGTTGTAGTTGCCAGACCCATTCATCAGCTTTTACTTCAGGTCGTTTCTCACTAAACCTCAATAGCTGCAAATGAACGCTCGCCCTCTCTCGCTCTCTCTCTCTCGACATCTTCTCATTCATAGTGCGCCATTATCAAATGCAACTCTGTATACAGTGGCGTAGAGAGGCGTTTTCAACAGGGTTTGAATGTAAATCTTTATATTTTTGTAAGTATTTATTTAAAAAAAAATAGTTTTCACTTAATAAAAAATATTTGAAATTTAAAAATATGATTAAAAACGTCTCTTGTCTACGCCTCTGCCTCCTATCGTGACTCAGGCCATATTTAATCTATGTATATATATTGATTAGTTCGAATATTTTTATACAATTGGCTGCACTTCCTACAAAATTCGCGACTCTCCATCTTAATCGAGCGGTCTTTCTTACAAGTTCACAGAATCGTCTTTCGTCTCTCTGTTCTCATTCATCATGTGGCACATTTCTGGGTTAACACCACACCAAGTTGTATCTAGTAGATGCTATATCTAATAACCTAAAACTCGTATCTTCGCATATTTAGACTGTTCATATGTTGGTTGCTCGTTAAAAGACATATAAATATATATACAAAAAAAAAAGGATAAGCATTTGTTTTGGGCTATGTTTTAAATATAACTGATGCTTATGCATATTGATACAATTTCAGATTTTGATGAATCTCAATCATATAATCCCGAATGGAATGAAAAGGTAAAGGATTTCACACTGAAATCCTTACACTTAAACTAATTATTGATGTTATTATAGTTGTTGTTTGTTTTTCCTATTTTGTAATTGTTGTTTCTTTTACATGCACTCAATATTCTAATCAACGATATATACTATACTATAAATGTATGTAGTTTGTGTAGTGGTATCTTGATATACAATATATATCTATATAGCAACATATATTTTTAACTTCCACTCTTTGTTTTTTTTTTTGCATGCCACAAAGCGTAGAGTTTGGGTAGCTGCTTTAAATATATTAATAATTTACAATTCAAAATATCTATATAAATAATAATTTTGTTTTTATGTTAATCTATTAATGGTATGAACCTATCTTTGCAGGCAAATGCGAATAGCCAATGGCAGGAGCAGTTTGCACAATGGAGTCTTAATTCACAGAATAACTAAATTGTGGATCTACAATATATTAATAAACAAATATATATACATATATATAGTGCGAGTCTCGTCTTCAACAAAAGAAAAACCACAAGTGGATGAACATGGAATGCACTCGCTTAGCTTTTTAATCTTAAACAAATATCTTATGTTGATCTAGAGCAATTTATTTATTGACTTATTTAGTCTACACTATCTTACAAATTATAATTTATTTTCTTGCGATAAATATGTTGGCGGGCATATATAAACTTAAATACGTACATTTATTTATATGACACAAATTCAAACATATATATATATATATATATACAGAAAGACTTGCACTTGAAGTCGCTAAACTCTTTGAATCTCCTTCTCTCTCTCTCTCTCTCTCTCTCTCTCGTTAAAAATCGCTCTTTTTGAATTTTATGTTAAAATTTTGCCAAACGCTTTATTGCACGTTGAAGTTGTGCAACTATTTATTACATATTTAAAAAATTGAAAATCAAACACATAAAATACAAATACTATACTATATATATATATATATATATATATATTATATACATACATACAATACATAGACATTTATGTACTTAGAACTAGCAACTTGTTAAATCAAAAACAAAAAAACCAACCTAAAAATCAAATTCTAAATGCTGATTCCTCTCATTTTCCCCCCCAAGAGGCAGCAGTACAATAAATATTAATACACTTTGATATACGATATTAATTATGGAGAAGCCAGAAGCTACGTGAAATTATGTAATATGATGAGATCAAGATGATATGAACTAGATAACTTTCCAAAGTTTACACAATATTTTGGATATTGAATTTTTATGTTATATATATACAGCTGAGTTTCATTTTAGTATTTACATCAAGTTTTAAAAAAGAAATTAAAAGGAATCCAATGTTAAAACTAGACTTGAAATAGTGTCATGTCGATACTATTTATACAACATATTATTAATATCAATTTTTAATATGCATTCATTAAAAATGTTTTACAAATATAATCGTTAAGCACAGAAAGATGCCGAAACAAAATCAGAAATTTATAGAAATTATACATAAATAACCACTGAATAATGAACAATATTACAAAAAGAGAAAAAATAAATAAATACAAATACATTTTAAACAATTCCAAAAATAACAATTATGCCGATTTTTATTTCTCATTGGTTACATTCGACTTCGAACTGCGGAAACAATTTAAATGATTTCAATTGCGCTCAAATGAAATAATCAGCTGTTTAATGGGAAGCCACCGTTATCGATAAGTCGGTTGACGCAATATTGAGTTAACATTTCATATTGCTGTTAATTTACATCTACACCGCTGTTAACGCAAATTGGAGCAACAGTGCCCATTAAGTGTTGTAAATTGGTTGCATGTCATCGATTCGTGCACTTTGGTATATCGTTTACGCAAGCGCCCGCTGTCAAGCGCAACATTCGAATCATTAGTGTCGCAACATCGAGAGCGTTCAGACGTCTTCAAATTGTGTCTCGCGTGTGGTCAACATATTAACAACAAAACTGGGCTTACACACACACATACACAGACAATAGTCAGAGAGCGCGCGCGCACATACCGAAAGCCGAGAAAACTAGCTTAGAGCGAGCTGACAAGTGTGTTTCGCCAACAGCATCCGCGCTGTGCCGTGCAACAAAAAGAGTCAAAGCTACCACCTGTATTTGGTGTCGTCTCCGTAAACGAACCCAGAGCGCAACACCAAATAGCTCAAAAGCTGCTTTTCTTCAGCAGTTTAAAGTTAAATACTGAGCATTGCAGTCGCCGTTTCTCACGTCTCAAAGTAGCTTTTATTATCATTTATTATTGTCTATTCTACACACATACAAACAAATAAAAAGAAATCATCAAGAATGTGGCTAAAGCTAAAGATTAACATGTTGCCCGCGTTGTTGCTGCTGATTGTTTCATGCGCCACGCAAGCGGAGGCGCAGCGGACGCCAACAATTTCATACATCACACAGGAACAGATCAAAGATATTGGCGGCACCGTTGAGTTCACTTGCTCTGTACAGTATGCCAAGGAGTACAGTGTGCTCTTCCTCAAAACCGACTCATATCCCGTCTTCCTCTCAATGGGCTCAACGCTTGTGATTAAAGACTCGCGCTTCTCGATGCGTGCCGATCCCAACTCTTCCACCTACAAGCTACAGATTAAGGACATTCAGGAGACAGATGCAGGCACCTACACATGTCAAGTGCTCATGTCTACGGTGCACAAAGTTACCGCCAATGTGATACTGTCTGTGCGTCGGCCCCCCGTCATCTCCGACAACTCAACGCAATCGATTGTTTCCAGCGAGGGCAGCATGGTGCAAATGGAGTGCTATGCCAGCGGTTACCCAACACCGAACATTACATGGCGTCGCGAGAACAATGCAATTCTGCCAACGGGTGAGTCTCTCTCTTTTTCTCTCATTTTTAATTATCACACTATTTGTTGACCCCTCCACGCTATGTCAAAGTTTGTGTGACTACCGTTTAACATTTACGACATATGCATTATGCTCTCTTCTTGGCTCTCTTTTTGGCTCCCACTCTCTGAATCTCTGTGTTAGTGTTAGTATGTGTGTGCGTGTGTGTGTGTGTGTGTGTGTGTGGGTGTGAGAGTGACCGTGACTCACTCAGGTGTCTCCGTTGGCGTTTGTTTATTTGATACTTGTATACATTTTTCATTATTAGGTTGCTTTGCATATTCTCACATTTCCCACCTGTTCTTAACTACGTTTTAACTATATATTTTTTCTTGAAAGTTTGTGAGAACACAATGAACGCCCACTTTTGTTATAAGTTGTATATTGCAAAGCTTTGGTCGTTAAGCTTGTCTCAGAAGGCTTCTGTTCTCACCCACACATAGCAAGAGACCCACAAAAAACATTCACACGCATACATACAATTCGCTCTCTCCCGCTCTTGGCTGTTGCTTCTTCTTCTTCTTCTTTGTGCTGGGCGCTGCACTTTGTTGTTATTTAGTTTCTTTGGAAATACCCATCAACTTGTACTTTTATTGCTTTTACATACAAACATAAATACTTAGGCCTGCCAAATGCTAATAAAATAATTTCTTACTCAGGTATACTTAGAGCGTATGCTACAAGGTCAAGTCTACTAATCCCGTACAGGTGTTTTACAGCGTTATTTACCCAGCGTTATTCTACCTGTTTGAAGCACCTTGCGTGCCATAAACGCCGCTTAGCACCGTAGCCATAATTGATTTTTAAGTCTAGCTGCGCGTTTAACAAGATTGCAGCGTCATACGACAATTAGTGTCACTAATCCGGGGAAATATGCATGTGTGTGTGTACGAAAGATATTCAGTTATTGAGTCGAGTCAACCGTTATGCGCAACTAATTATTTTTTTGTTGAAGCTAGAGATAACAGATATGTTAAGATTTAACAGTTGGGCAAATGTTAATTGCTTGAAACTAAATCCTGTACAAGAACCTTGATTATAATTCTTGTTAATGATTATACTAGTATCCGTATTATTGTTATTACTTTCTTTATGTTGATTTTCTTGTGGATTTTTTTATTTCCCAGTGAATTTTATAAACAAATTACTTTCCCATACACTTGGTGCCCTTTTACTTGATTAAGCTATTAACGTTATTGGATTTATTCTTGACTTAAGCGAAACTTATAAACCGCAGCTTGTCTTGGACACATCCATTATCAAAATGCGTCCTTTAAGCATTCAGTCGTTGAACTTGTGCAATCTTTAATTACTTTGGCATTGATATACCTTATCTGGGGAGGCATTGCATTTGAGTTCCATCTGGGTTTTGGGTGTGTGCTCGATTGCTCCCTTTTGCCGGGTACGGCACTTGAATTTGAAAGCTACTCAAGGTCTGGGGCATGGGCTTGAGGTAAGGGTTTGGTTCTGGGCACATAACGGACATAAAGTAATGCACAATAACTTGGACACGCTTGAGGGACTTACTTCAATGTCAGGCCATGGCTTAACTTTGATTGCAATATATGTGTATACAATAAATCAAAGGTAAATCGCCCGAGATTTTCGCTTGGCTTAAACCATGCTGTTTGCATTTACGTTTTGTTTTTACCAGGGAGAGAGTTTCACACGTTTTTAACGCTATAATTTAAAGCGCTTGGGCAAACATAAAGATGCTTTGAAATGCGCCAACGGAGCGAGTTTTTTAGTCCTGCCAAAGCAGCTGTCGAGTGGATTGGGTTGGGTGGCGAGAATGGTTGGATGGTAACCCGGTAGCGGGTGCACACAGAAGGAGTCGTGTGCACTAGAGATGCTTTTATGCAGCCAGAATTCGCATTCGAGGCATTCGACAACTTCAGCACGCGCAATTGCTTCCGCAACTTGAAAACGTTCCACCTAACCGTTTGATGGTTTACCTACGGGTAAGGGGTAGAGCTAAAGGTAAGGGTAAGGGTGAGAGTTAGGGCAAACAAACTGGCGTAAAGCGAGACTGAAGGCGTTGCTGTGAATATCAGACACGGTTACAGCTCTTGGGCGGGTTCAGTGCAACAAAAAAAAACAAAAAACACAGAGTAAACAACCAAGAACAACAATAACAAATGGCATTTGCTACAACTTGATTGGCTTTGACTATGATATACCCTATAATATAGTTTAGCAAGAAGTTACAACAGGAGAAGAACCTTCAAAAAAGAGTTTTTATACATATGAATATCTTGGTTAGAATAACAGAGCATAAAATCACGGATCAATCACTTTTTCAACCTGATTCCTCAGTGGAATGTCGATCTCAATTCAAGTTAAGTTTTACTTGATTCAAGATTGATAGTAAATTTAAGTAATTCATTTTGTAATCAGGAAATTCCACACATTCCTAATAATTACAGGGTATAGAAAAAAAACAAACAACAACAACAACAATAAATCCTAAGACCATGTCGAATACGCTGAGCCCCTTAGTGCATATAATTTGTATTTTGATAGCCCGACAAATACAATACCATAACATACAATACAATCTACAAAATATATATAAATTACAAGCCAAAAAGGTAAAAAAATACACGCCACGAAACAAATAAAAAACAAAAGCACCGCGTACCACTCCCCTCTCCCTCATTGTATGCCCAACCCCATGTCGGTGTTCCTGTGTCCTGTTTGTTGAAATGCAAACAAACCCAGAAGGAAAGCAAGCATCCTGCGATGCGAATTCTAAGCAACCCTAGCAACGGGATTGTGATTGGGCTACGCCTTAGCCGCGAGCACAAGAACAGAAATGAAAATTCGAAATAAAAACCGGTACGCACGCAGCAAACAAACGCTGTAGGAACCCCTAATCAGGCGCTTCCGTTCAGGGTTTGCGCGGGGACGGAAGGCTGAGGATGGGTCTGGGCGTGCGTTCACTTTTTGGCTCGATCTTTTTGACTTGCGGGTTCGTTCGGAGCGGTCCAATGCAAATCGATTTGGGCCTTAATAATATTTTCACAATCCAAACATGCACCTGGCGCGTTATCTGCCGCTCTGTCCAACCCAAAACCAACCCGGCCCCCTCCACCTCTCACTTTTCACCTTTTGCTTGGCCATGCAAAATAAAAATATGCATTGGCCAACAAAAAATTGCGTTTTTGCCATAATACAGCTCTTACCTTGGCCCAACTACAAGCGTCACGTGAGCCCGGTTTCGTTTTTTTTTTTTGCATTTCCAAGTTTCTGTTCCCCCCGAAAAGAACAAAGACGAAACGAAAACAAACAAACCTTAGTCATTCAATTTGCAACGCGAGCAATTTGTATTTTAATTCTGGCATAATTTCAAACGTTGCCAGCTGTCGCCATTGGACTCTTTTTGGGCCTTTAAGCTCCGAGGGTCAGTTAAGCCATATTGCATTGAAATTGCTTTATGGATTATCATAATTGAGTTCAAGCACTTTTCTGCAATTATCTAAACCAAATTATTGTTTAAATCATAACGTATATTTTGTAATTTTAGTCGTTGAAATATTAATAAAAAATATTCGTTGAATACAGCTAATATTTTGGTAAGGAATCTCTTATAGACAAAATGTCTTGTTGATGGAATCTTTAAAAAGAGGAAGAAGAAGAAAAATGCCATAAATGCCATGCGATAACTTTTCCCCGTTTCCGATATACACATGTGTGATCGATAACAACAAACTCTTGAATTTTGGAAAACTTTTAGACGACGCTTGAAACATTAGTCGAAATAATGACAATGTGTATTATTTATTTGAAATCGGTTAAAAAACACCGGCGATATGGAGCATTAAAATTAGGAAAGTTTGCAATATACGCGTACACACACACACACATACTAACAAGCACTGACTGTAGCCGTAAAGTATAGGGTTCAGGTTATAGTCTAGTCGGGATTTCGCGACCAGAGCCTTCTTGCTTGCTTGCAACTGCCTCACTTCCTTTCAAGTACACTATTACTATTACTCAAGCTGACGTTGTTCTCGTTGATTCTGCGACTGTTTGTGGATGCTTTGTTATGATGATTAAAATGGCCGGAAGCATCTGCGATCAGCGGCACCATGAAATAAATGAGTACTCGTATCGAGACAATTAATAAGCAAAACATATCCGACTGTTTAGATCCTAATCTGGCGATAAGATCACAGAACATGCGCTTGAATCAACATTATTTCATTATTGACACTAATTGGACAATAATGTGAGCCTTAAGATCAGATCTTGAGATATGTGCATGTATGTTTGTTTGTTTGTTTGTGTTAAGATCGTATGTCACATGAATCTTATTTTTCCTCTCCCCGTCTCTGACTCTCCCTCTTTTTGTAGAGTTCTTAGAGTTGAGAGTCAGTCCCCTTTTTTTCCCATTAGCGAAGGGAGCTCCACTTGAGCGTGAAAACGTTTATGCAAATTAGTACAACTCGAGTGCGTTCGAGTGCTGCGATAGCGTAATCGAATACCAAATCTAAATGCAATTTAGTAACATTCAATTGCCACTTATCTAACTAGCTGGCTGGCTCCCTTGCTGGCGAAGGGTGAAATATGTAAATTTTTGGCAAAACATTTTCGAACATTTTATGAAATTTCGATGCGCAATTGATGCGATACTCGAGATCTCAATGGGGCGTGGCCAAATTAGTTGATGTTGTTGGCAAAATATAATATTTTAATGAAAAATTGCTAGCATGCTTCTTAAGCATGCCCTTTCTGACCCTTCCTTTCCTCTCCTACATGCAATTTTTGGGTGGTTGGACCAAAAAAAAAAAACTCAAAACTCAAAAGGACGACTGTCCAAATATTTGCAAGCAATTAAGTTTTTACACACATGGAATTAGAGAGCGACGGTTGGGACGAGAGTATATGTATATGTTTTATTATTGCATATGCAAGCATAATTCCTATAACCCTCCTCGAACCCTCATCCCGTCGGAGAGAAAGGAAGTGAGAATACAACAATGTTGCATTGTGTGTGGATGGTTGGATGTGTATGTATGTGTGTTTAATGCATTATGGCGCACAGTGTTCTAGTTGCAAACATGAAAGAAAAACCAAGAAACAAGCAACAACCACAACAGCAACAACAACAACAACAACAACAACATCAACATGATGACGTACGGTGCAAAAACTTGTTTATAAATGTTGGTTGCTGGGGCAACGACCACATGACAAAAGCGGCCAACGCAACTGGCAAACAAACAACTGAAGGGATTGGGTACCCCGAAAGAGGGGCAAGCTACTGACCAACAACTAGTAGTAGTAATATCTGTACTTTGACTAAAAGGTAAGGCGAAAAGTGCCTGCTGAAAGTGGCCAACTAACTTGTTAGTTAATTGCTTGCTTGGCCCGCAACAAAATATAGATATATTGCCCAGGCCTAGCCCCTTTTTTTTCGTTTACAATGGATCTGCTATTTGGGTTGTGCCTTCATTTCCCAGGGCCTGTAACGATTTTACCCTTTGTGTCGACTCAATTCATTATAGTAAAAAACATATTAAAAAAGAAAATATTTTAAGAGATTTTTGTGTTGTGTTGATACATTTTTGAAAAATTCAATTGAAAATATTAAACTTTGAAAGGGATTTTTTTGTATAAAGCGATAAGAACTTTGAATATCGCATGTATTATTTTCAAATATATAGATGCCAATAAAATATTTAAATATATATAATATTCATTTCAAGAAAAAAATATACAAAAACTTTTAAGCTTGTCATATTTTGGCTTAATACTCAAACATTTAATACAAATAAAATATTAAAAAATATAAATAAAATATTTAAATATATAGAATATTTATTTCAACCCAAAAAAATAATTCAAAAAAGTATTAAGCTTTGTCACAAGTTTGCTTAATGCTCAAATATTTAATAAAATATAAATAAAATATATATAATTCATATTCATATTCAAAACAAACAATACAAAAAACCTTTAAGCTTGTCACAATTTTGCTTAATGCTCAAACATTTAATACAAATAAAATATTTAAATATATAGAATATTTATTTCAACACAAAAAAACAATTCAAAAAACTTTTTTGTTAATGCTCAAACATTTAATACAAATAAAATATTAAAAAATATAAATAAAATATTTAAATATATAGAATATTTATTTCAATACAAAAAAAAAACAATTCAAAAAAAATTAAGCTTGTCACACTTTTGCTTCATGCTCAAATATTTAATATAAAATTTAAATAAAATATATATAATTCATATTCATATTCAAGACAAACAATACAAAAAACCTTTAAGCTTGTCACATTTTTGCTTAATGCTCAAACATTTAATATAAAATATAAATAAAATATATATAATTCATATTCAAGACAAACAATACAAAAAACCTTTAAGCTTTGTCACAATTTTACTTAATGCTCAAATATTTAATATAAAATATAAATAAAATATATATAATTCATATTCATCACAAACAATACAAAAAACCTTTAAGCTTGTCACATTTTTGCTTAATGCTCAAACATTTAATATTGTCGCCATTTTATTCAACTTTTTCCCTTTTCTTTTGCATCGGTTAAACCTTTTTGCCGCAGTAAAGCAAATCCGATGGCTTACAACGATATAAATGCTTATTTATATGTAGATCTAGTATGTGGGTCTCTCTGGCGTTGCGCTTATCACACCAAATTCACGTATTTCCAGCAATTTCATTATTTACTTAGCACTTTCGGCGTCGTGTTGCACGTCACAGGACCGCACCGGACCGGCTTTGTTAATCCTTATCACAATGGGAACGGGCAACTTTTATTTTGTATTTGTGTTTACTTTCAGGATTTGAACATATTTGTTTAGGAAACAGAAACTCCCTGTTGGATTAAAAAGACAAGTTTTGCTTTCGTTTCGGTTTTCATTTTTCGATTTTTTTTTTTGGTGTTTGCTCTTTGCTATATAATTGCCATTTTAAGCGCTGTTACTTCAGAGATCATCGAGTGATATATGGCCAGTGTCGCAGTACAGAAACTGCGATGTCAATGCCATAAATTCAATTAGAATGACATTTTCTCTCTCTCTCTCTCTGTCGAAAAAAAGGAAGATATTTAAAGTACTCAATTGAGTTGGGCCTTTTGTGTGTTGGTTGTGGCTCTTGAGTTTCTCTGTGGTAGAAGCATGAAAATGTGTGTGTGTTTGTTGCATAGTTGAAAGCACAATCCAATAAATGGCATACCGAGCGGGTAGCTATAATGTGCTCTACTCGAAGAAATCACTTTTCAAAAGTCAACAACAACAACAGCGTCTCCCGTAAGTGGAGGTGGAGGCGGGTAGGCAGTAAAGAATTTGCACTGTGTCGTTGGTGGTTGCAAGTCTCGCTAGCGTCCGGAGGGTGTCTCGTTGTGGGTTGCGGTTGTCACTAACTCCTCTTCTTCCCCTACTCCATATACTCCATGTTGTTGAAGGTTGATGCGTTAGCCACCAAAGTGGGTGCATTCACATGTCTCAAGAGCTTGTTATATGCTCGATATGTGTGTGCACCAACCAAGATGAGACTCCTCATAATGTTGAATGTTGATGTTGCCTGATGATGATGAGTTTCGGGTGACAAAACAGGAAGAGCCGACAAATTTTTTTGCACAGGCATGCAATTTTTTAATAAGCACAACAGTGTCAAAGAGAAGAAGCAAGTACGTAGAGAGAAGTTGATGTTGTTGATGCAATGTTTAAGAGCATGCTGACTTTGTGGCAGCTGCTTGCTGGGACTGTTGACTTGCCACAATGATTCAACCTCAACTAACTTGAACCGCAGCACAGCTGAGACTTGATTCTTATCGGGGTTAGACCCCCGAAAGCATTAGGCAAATTGGTAATAGATTTTGTTGTTCAGTCAATGGAACTCGGCAGAGCTGAAACTTATTTTATGATAATATTAACACAACATTAAAGACTCCTAACTCGCGTAAAAATGAATCTATTCACTGAAAACTCTTCTTTTTCTTAGCTAAGCTTAAATAACTGACCTGCTCCGTTCAAAGACTTGAACTGCAAAGAGCTTAAACAAGATATTTTAAAGCAAAGCTTACAGTCAACACTACTTCTAATAGCTTTATGGCGTAACCAATAAAAAAAACCAAATTCACGCATGTAAAACTTTTTCGAAAAAACTTCGTTTAACCCAAAAAAGTTAGGAAAAATTGAAAATTGCATTAGAGTCAAACAGCGTTTGCGCCGTTTTTTAATTGGATTTTTGCCAGCTTTTGGCCACACGAGTCGGCAAAAGAAAATCATATAGAGAGACAGCAATAAAACTAGAGAGACAAAGACAGAGTGAGAGAGAGAAAGGGAGAGAGACATAACCCAAGCTGACTTTGGTTACTGGGTTTGGGGTATCTGGGCTCTCTATGCTCTGGCAGTGTGCAGTGGGCGCAAATAATATGGAACGTCATTAAAAGCGCACCCGACTTTGCAAGCCTAAAACGACGACAACACTTTGATTATGATGAGTCACACTTGGTTGTTGTTGTTGTTGTTTTTCGTGGTGCATTAACATTCATAATTTGCACATGGCAACGTTTTTTAAGTCATAGAATCATAGAACCGAATCCCCCTCCTATGCTTATGCAATGTGTTGACATTTGAAGAGTCGATCATTGTGCTTTAATACCCTGAGGGCTGTCTTAAAAGTGTATTCTAGACTTGCGCAAATGTCTACAAGCAGCAAAATATGATTAAGAAGAAGATTTACAAGTATATTTGAGTGTACTTTGTTATGGTCGGCGATGTGCTATCGATGCTTTTGGTTGTCGAACGAGGGTTGGACGGTCGTAGAGGTCAAGAGATTAGATAGAGAATTAGAAGGAGAAGAAGAAGAAAAAAATAGAGGTGATAGTGTTCGTGTTCCTTTTTTTTTCATTTAAATACTTTATTCATTCTTTTTTTTGATTTATATAAAGTAAATTTAATTTAAGAAAACCATGTATAGAGTTTTAAATGAATAAATATAAGTGTGTATTGTATATCTAAACATGTGTGAGTAGTTATTTATGTGTGGGTGGGACGATTGTGTGTTGATGTCGTTGATGTAAGTTGTTGTTGATAGTACGGTGTATTAGGGGGTCGGCAATCAAATGCAAACATGCCGACTCATAGGCAGGGAGGGCAGCATTGGGGGTAAATGTTTCCACCTTTTTATCTTTGTATGTCCAATAATTGTCCGAATCTGTAGAGATTTGATTTTCACCCATTAGTTTTTTTTTGTTAGTTATTCGTACTGAAAAATATAAATTTATTGTTGCACCGGCCAGCACTGTATCCAGGTCTTATCCATCCCTGAGGGACCGATTTGCCAGCTAGCCATCGATAGAGTGTTGGGAAGAAACAGCCGGTTATTAACAACTTAAACGTTAAACTTACTAAAAACTATTGAAACGCTTATCGCTTTGTCATTTATTTTCGGAAATCCAAAGGAATTCGATGTCCAAATGTATTTGGCTTATTAGGGTTTTTAAGTACTAATCTCTTGCCTTAAAACCCTAATTTAACTTAAACAAAAATCTTGATTCATCGTCTGTGATCGTTATCTGTTTTTTTATCTGTTAATCTTTCAACTATATTGTCTCTCCATCTTAATATAGTAAACCCATATAGGCCTAACTCTCTCTGGTCTCTCATGAACAGTTTCTTACCGAAACACTTGTTTCCTTTGGTATCTTCAAGTCGAGCTAGTCAACTTTCGCGCTTACTTTGTTTTCTTGAGCAACTTGCCACATCGTCAACGGTAACTTCATTTCGCTTAACGGTTTTGTTTACAATGTCGACAAAAACCATCCATTGACTTGCCAGGAAATTGAAAGGGAAAAAACAAATATGGCTGCAGGCGGCAAAGACAAGGGGTGTGGGGTGTGAAGTTTTGGGCACGTTTCTTCTTTTTTTTTTTTGGCACCAGCGACATTTGCTGTCTGGCCGTCGAAATTGAATTCCCCGTTTGTTTGGCTCTGATTGGTGCGTATAGATTTTTGCATGCCATTTAATTTCCATATACGTGATGGGCCGCTAACGGTGGTTGTTATAGCTCAAAATGGCGGCATCATAATCGTTGTAGTTTCCCATAACACAAAAAAACGTTATATTTAAGTGCAACCCTTCAATTTTCTCAGCACACAACAACAACAACAACTTGTCACAAATTTTCCAAGCCAGCGCATACAACAAAAAAAAAGAAATAAATAAAACGATAAACATAAATGTAGAAAGTGTCGTTGGGGTAGGGGTAGTTTTAGGATCATAAAATATGGCTCAACAAAACTCAACAGCTTGAAAGTCGCCATGCCGATGCACTGTCGCCAGTTTTGAACCTGCCTTGAAATGGAAAAACCGTTGACGGCTTTTCAATGTTTCAGTTTATAACCTTTAAAATGTTACCAAAACCTCCTTCACTTGCATTTCCTATGAGTCGGCATGTTTCCTTCTTCTTTTTTTTTGTGTGAGTGCCACAAAAGACGTCTTGTTACATTTCGCATCCTTTATTTTTATTTTTTTTCATTTTTTGTTGTTGTGTTTTTAAGGTCCAGGTAGCAGATAGGCTCTTAGTTACCTGCTGAAAGGTCTCTTGTCTTGGTTTCAGCCTCTTCTTCTTATTCTTTTTTTCCACTTCTCACCTTGCCCTTGTGCACTTTGCACAATTTTCCATTTCTACGCTTGGCATCGCTGCTTCTACTGCTGCGACTGCTGCAGCTTCTTCTGTTGTCTTTAACTGACAATTTATCTCCGACTGTTTGCCCAAGGGACGTTCCTTTTGTTGTTGTTGTTGTTAGCACACAGACAGGTTTTTCTTTGGCCGGGCTTAAACAAATGCTCGCCTGTCTGATTTTTCATTACCAACACCAAGAGTTTACCTTTTTCTGTTTTCCTTTCATTAGTTGGCTGCCGTTGCAATATCCACACACAAACTGAAACAAAAACACACACGCACACACACACACACACACATATGTATGGAGTTTGTCATGCTCCATCCCTGGTGCAAAGTGTTTTTAATTCTCTCATTAGTAACTGAAATTACAACGCACAATTTAGAGACACCATTGGATATGAGTAGAGAGTGAATTCATCATTTCCGGCTCTGGCTTCATTTTTCTCATGCACACTCTCTCTCTAGCTGCATGCTGCATGTTGCATGATGCGGGCACTCAACATTTGCTCGTTAATTGATGTTGGCTCGGTGTCGGCTCGATTTCTACGCAATTGCAACGGCAAACAGCAGCAACAACATGTTCTCAATTTGTCATATTAAAAACGTGTTATTAGAGCAATCAGTTCTTCAGTCGGTAGTGCTTGGAAATTAAAGGGTACACGTATACTATGTTCTAGACTTGCTTGATCACTAAGCACTGTACTTTACCTTAAGTACATGTAGTGTGAAAGATTTGTGAAAAGATTAAGAAATTTGCAATTCAATTTATGAACTACAACAAGTATACTTGTTGTGAAAGCTTCGGTACTTCCCAGAACTACTCGAATATCTTCCATTGCATATAGTTATGAGAGTATTCAGTAGATGAACTTCAATATGAAAGAGTTACTGAACAACCTTATACATTTCTGCCTCATTTGCCCATTGATTCATGACCTTTAATTACAGGATAATTAGGATTAGCTGGAACTGGAAATTTCGAGTTGTCAGGAAATATAACTTTAAGGCAGTTCGGGCTTGTTTCCCTAATGATATATGAACCTCAGCCGTAATTAGTACAGTCAGATTCGTTAAATATTTCCAAATCGAAAGGGTAACTTGTACTTCCAGAACCTTTTTGTCTTGTTTAGGGATGATATATGAACTGCAAATGTAATTAGTAGTCGAAAAGATCATTTTGCCTGGCTTTTGTCGCTTTTGATATATGATGATCGGAAATTGTATGCCGCATTATCCCTAATTAAGGTTACTTCACAACAAAAACATAGATCATATTTATTACACACAAAATACTTTATCTAATATCTATGAATTGCACTCACATAGTCGATGTTGTTCTTGTTGTTCTTTCTTGTACAGTTTCGAAGACTTAATAAATTTAACCCAAAATGTCAGAGCTCGACTTTAATTACAAGCATGCCACCAAAATGAGCTGAAGCAATATCAAATTCAGCTAAGTAATTCTTATAGACTCCCTCTCCCTCGTTTCATTGAGACAAAAGAAAACGGAACCTCTCTTGTGCGTAGATCAGAGCGAAAGAGAGCGAGAGAGAGAGAGACACTCGTGCTCTGCATATTTAATAAGCAATTAAACATTTTTGTCTGCTTCTTATTCTTCTGCCACGCCTCAATTAAGCAGACAACGAACTTTTCTGCAAACTTTGGCAAAGCACAACAAAAACAGTAACTTAAGCACAAAACCGTTTAACTAACGATTCAAAAGTGTGTGTGTGTGTGTATGTTCGACCTGACCTGCATATCATTTCATGCCACAGTAAACAATAAAATTTAACACTTTACTTTGACGCAAACATTTGTCATCGCTGTATGGGTTTAATCGGGGGCGAGGAAACGAATGGAAACATTTGTTATGGCAGCTGCGTCTAGTATTTCAAGCTGAACCTTCATAAAACATGATTCTCTAAGCTTCAGCAGGTCACGCTGCTGCACTTGGGGTATGCTTCAAAGTGACACGTTCCACCAGCAACAATGTCCAACTACTATAGTATTTGCATACCCTGTTGGCATTAGATGGGCGTCGAAATAATGTTTGATAAAGTTGAATTGGAGGGAACAATTTTTGAAAGACGAACCACAGAGCAATCTTTTCATCTGTTCCTTAAGTTGGTTAAAAAGTTTACTCAAATATGTTTTTTATTATATTTTTTTACTATTCTTCAAAAGTCTTCCACTTTTCTTTAAATATTTCTTCAATGAATTTGATTTAAAACTCAATTTGACTGTTTATTTTTATTATTCATGGCAATGTTTTCATCTGTTCCTTAAGTTGGTTAAAAAGTTTACTTAAATATGTTTTTTATTATATTTTTTAACAATTCTTTATAAAGTTTTCCACTTTTCTTTATATATATTTTATATTATATTTTTACTATTCTTCAAAAGTTTTCCACTTTTCTTTATATAATTCTTCAATGAATTTGATCTAAAACTCAATTTGTCTGTTTATTTTTATTATTCATGGCAATCTTTTCATCTGTTCCTTAAGTTGGTTGAAAAGTTTACTTAAATATATTTTTTATTATATTTTTTTTTACCTTTTTCAAAAGTTTACCACTTTTCTTTATATAATTCTTCAATGAATTTGATTTAAAACTCAATTTGTCTGTTTATTTTTATTATTCTTTCTTAGGGAAATAAATACGAAACAACTTTCCAACTGTTTGCAGGGCATGTTTAGAGTCCAGCACAAACACTCAACTAGATAATTCAGTACATGGTTTTTTACTAATTGTTGGTCAACTACTATATGCACATTCGTTTTGTACAATAAGTGACGTGTCTGGCAAAACGTGATTCATTTCTGGACAATTAAACAAAAGCTTGGCAGCAGCGTTACTTGTTTTGTTTTTGTTGGTCTCCAGATGGATTGTTCAATATTCAAAATGAAATTATAACATTTGTCACGCTGCTGTTGCTATAGTTGTTGTTGTTGTTGCCCGCATCATCATTGCAATATCTAAAGTATTTGAACTGAAGTTACAGCTGAACTAAGCAATTCAATTGTTGTTGGCTTTTAACCCTCTCTCCTGCCGCCTGTCAATTCAATTTTAATCAAATGCGTCCCTTCGATTCCCCAGCGCAATTAATTTGAAATGTTTCAACCGAATGAGCAAAAGCCCATTAAGCCTATGAACTACATGCATACCATTTCTGTCCTCCAGTTTTCCCAGTTCAGTTTCGCCCGCATTTTGCATGAGGTCCATAAACCATATATATATGTATATATATGTTTATTCCTGCCATACATTTACGGTCAACGCTCTTCGAGCTTAGCTTTTAGTTATACATATGTACGTGTAGCTGCTTTTCAGCCGTGTAGTTTGTGTCAATTGTTTAGGCTTGAATTGTTTTTGGCAAATGTTTGAAGAGATGCCACAGATGCCATGTTGCACACATAACTAAAGCCAGCGAGAGCGAGGGTTGGGTGCAGGGGGAGTTGAGGGTCTATACAGGTATCATGAAGCACATTGCACTCATTTAAACTTCCGGTTATGAACTGAATGCCTGCGCAAGAAGCACCTTTTGCATTCCCATTCACATTCACATTCACATTTTCATTCGTATTCGTATTCGCATTCACGTTTCACGCTTCAGTTGCTTGATGCAATACCCCTACTTATCCAGAAACGCACCCTATACGTTGCAGCCAGCTTCTGCCGCTTTCCCAGCTGCAAAAAAAAGACTTTGAATAAGGTATTTGCAAGTAGGTAACTAGGAGATACTATATAACTAAAAATTATATTTATTTTAATACTTAGGATAGCTTCTTGGCTTTCGAATTGAACACTAATCATTCTAACATTATATCTTATATATGATATGATTTTCAAGTAATTATATAACTTGATAGGAATTTTCTTGCTCCTGCAACCATTTCAAAATGAACACTAATCATTCTAACATTATATCTTATATATGATATGATTTTCAAGTATTTATATAAATTCATAGGAATTTTTTTGCTCCTGCAACCATTTCAAAATGAAAACAAATCATTATAACATTATATCTTCTCATATGATATGATTTTCAAGTAATTATATAACTTCATAGGAATTTTCTTTCTCCTGCAACCATTACAAACTGAACACTAATCATTCATTCATATCTTATATATAATATGATATGATTTTTAAGTATTTATATAATTTAATAGGAATTTTCTTTCTCCTGAAACCATTACAAAATGAACACTAATCATTCTAACATTATATCTTATATATGATATGATTTTCAAGTAATTATATAACTTGATAGGAATTTTCTTTCTCCTGCAACCATTTCAAAATATTACAGGGTATAAATAGTTGCAAAACAAGTTGAGTTTGGCCGTTTTAAATGGTTTTGGCTGCTTGTTAGAGGTCATTAACGTGGCCATTGTTATATGGCGTCAGTCGACGCCGTGTTTAAAAGGTCACCCACAACTACATAAACTAACGTAAATTGTTAACGGATGCGTCGCTGCTTCCACCCCCCTCCCGTAGCCCCTGCGGCGTCTCATTAAAATCCGCATTCGAGTGCACAAACACAAAAGGCGCAACGAGCGTTTAAACTGCATTCAATTGTTAGTAAAGCTGGACGCACTTGAACACCCTTTATTAATATCGTCCCCCCTCTCTCTGTCTCTTTTCATCTATTTTACAGATAGCGCCACGTATATGGGAAATATATTGCGGATCAAGTCGGTGAAGAAGGAGGATCGCGGCACATACTATTGTGTGGCAGACAATGGAGTTAGCAAAGGTGATCGTCGCAACATCAATGTGGAAGTGGAGTTTGCACCGGTCATAACTGTGCCACGGCCACGTCTCGGCCAGGCGCTGCAGTACGACATGGATCTGGAGTGCCACATTGAGGCTTATCCACCACCAGCCATTGTGTGGACCAAGGATGACATTCAGCTGGCTAACAATCAGCATTATACCGTCTCGCACTTTGCCACCGCCGATGAGTATACCGATTCGACGCTGCGCGTGATCACCATTGAGAAGCGTCAGTATGGCGATTATGTGTGCAAGGCAACCAATCGGTTTGGCGATGCCGAGGCACGTGTCAATCTGTTCGAGACGGTCATTCCAGTGTGCCCGCCAGCTTGTGGACAGGCGTACTATGGCGGCGCTGTGCATATTGCTGCCTCGGCATCTTCCTTTGCTCTGTTTGGCATTTTGCTTGCGCTCCTTTACTCCAGATAAGCCAAAAAAAATAAATAAATAAACAACACTACAAACACCACCCACCACACGATCCATATCTAATCCATCAGCTCGCAAATAGTAGTGTAAACCCACACACAACGTACACACATATATCAAGTATATAGCTATGCATATTAGATATCATCTGTAGAGACATATTTCTCTTATTTTTTTTTAAATCTGTCGCAAAATCTCGAAGCATGAAATTTTACTTTAATTTTGTTGAATTTAGTTTTTATTTCCATTTCAACTTACTTATCATCCACACTCTGTATCCAAGTTATAAAACGTGCAACCTTATATATGTATTAAGTTAAGTTTGATAAGTTTACAATGAGCTCACGAACGAATAATAGCGCCTCTTAATCTTATTTAAATTGAGCCTCTCTACCCAAAAATACTGACTCAATTCAAGTCCCGTCCGTTATCTACGTTTTTTTCTGTATATTTTTAAATAATCTTTTAAGATAATGACTCGATATAGACACACCTACAAACATCACAAAGAAAACAAAAAAAAAACACAAAAAACATAAAAAAAAGCCAACGCAACGCTGTCGAAAATTCATTCCGCTTAAATCGTAATAAATGAGAATATTTTATGTTTATTAAATAAATAATAAAGTATTTTCGTGCTGCAATATATTAAGGTTGATATGTACAGATATCTCATCAATGCGATTACAATTCGAGACACAGATGCAAATACGAACGAATAGATGCAACAGCAACAACAACGACAAGTTGTGCTCATCATTAGCTATTAAGCGTAATTCGAAATAAATAAAAAAAAAAAACAAAAACTTTTGATACCCATTTTAATGTGGGTGTAAATATATTGCGACTTTTGTACTAAAAAAAAAAGAATTCAAATAAAAAAAAATATGTAAAAGCCAAAAAAACTATTACACTTTATTTACTGGGGCTGTGCCATTATTATTAATTGATTGCTAAGGATTAAGTTTATGCCTTGATGGAACCGCCGGCAGTGGCAATGCGATAATATAGATTAAACTCCGATTCGTAGACGGAAAAATTGGCATTATTGTACAATTTTGTGGGCGGAACATATTTTCTTAGCGGATTGTCCACAATGAAGCGATAGATGCGTTTGATCCTCTTCAATTGATGCTGCGTGTTGATACCCAAAGTCTCAATGTTGTGCAGCAACTGAAGAATTTCCTCGTGCTGACGACGAGCCTTCAGCTTCAAATCGTGCGGATCAACTGTGGGAAGGTAGGCGGAAATGAAACAGAATGTCCACAGGGCAAGGGAATCAGGTTTTGAGCTTACCAATTAACGGCTTCAAATTCAATTTCAAATCAGTCGTGTGAGTGGCAATTGCCGACGCCCACAAAATTCGTTTACGTACTTCCTGCAGGGCGCCATGGGGTGTTAGCAGATAGCCGGGCGCTAGTTGCATGGTGGATGCCAGCTCCTGTGACTCCACGATAAGCGGATTGGCTGACAGCAAAAATGCACTACAAGGGACCAATATATATATAGACGAGATACACATAGGCCCAATAAAAAAAAAGAAACATACCAAGAACGGGGCATGCAGCTGAACTGTTCAAACGAGACTTCAGCAAATGTGTTTAGCTCCATTAGATGACAGGGCAGTGAGAAGCCGCCGCTGCCTGTTGACATCACAGCAGTGGAGTTATGGGCACTAGGCATTAGTGTTGCATTGTCGAAGCTGCGACGCATTGTGGTGTCAATGGGGTTGGGATCAATGTCCAGTTTGGTGCTAGAGAAGACGCTGTCATTGGCCAGACTGAAACTTTCCATGCCCAAAAACGACATATTTCCCACCTTTCGTTTTGTGGTTAGCAATTGTGATTTGGCGCTTTGGTGTTGCGACGCAGCCTGCATGTCGTCCAGCATATTTTTCATCAAATTCTTGGAGTAGAGGATTTTCTCTTTGATTTGTGACATTTGCCGCATATCGTGCTGTATGCGATTGATCGAGGTGTTAGTTTCACTATACATCTGTTTAATGGAGCCTAACAGTAGCTCGTGATTTTCAAGCTGCTTGGCACCCGTCTCCAGCTCTACACGCAGCTGTTCAATCTGTTCGGTTAGGAATTCATTGCGTGCCCGATTAAAATTGCGCATATTATACTGCATCATAAAGTCGGAGATGATTTTCTCGGTGTTCTTATTATCCTCATCATCGTTCATGTTTATGCAATTAAAGCTGATAACTTTCTTTTGCAGCTCATCCATAAAGTTAATATAAATCGCAGCGAAACGCTCCTCCAGTTGCACTACTTCGCTAAGTGCGTTTACATACTTGGCCACCAGACCCAACAGATCACCCTTCGTCTTTAGCAGCTTCACGTCGAAGGCACTCATTTGAGGTTTCGACAGCGACCTACAGCCTGCTGCATTCATCGTATCGTTGCACTTATTCAGCTGCATGATGTGCTGCAGTTGCTCTTCCTTGGCCTTAAGAATAGCATTATAAAGCAGCACGCTGGGCGTATTGGCAAATGTTTGACGCATTTGCGACCATAGACTTTGTTTGGCCTCAGCTAATTGATGGCTATTGTTACCTTCGGCATTGCAGATGTTGTAAAAGTTTTGCAGCTCCTTTTGGGCCTGATCTATGGCCAATTTCTCACTGGAATTCTGGTTGTTCAGCTTGACGGGCTTTGTTGCCAGCATCTGGGCTTTATTTTCGAGCTCCTGTTTAATTGACTTATTAAGTGACTCCTGTTTTAATTGAAGCACATTTGTTTTAGACTGAAGCAACTGCAGTTTGTGCTTCGAGCCAATTGTTTGAATGTCTGTAAAGCAGAAATCGTTTGTATTTAATATTGGACAATTTGGAATTCAATACGAGTACTTACTCTTTGATTTTATGGATGCGGCCAAGTTATCAAACTCTTTTCTTGCCTCTGCCAGTCGCAGTTCTGCCTTTTCTTTTTCCTTCTGCAGATCCTTCATTTTAAAATGGATTTGCATTGGGCGCGGCAGAAAACTGCGTTGGCATACAGGCAACACTTTGTCCTTGTTCTGCTCCACCTGGGCAATGAGCAGATTTTCGCGAACCTCCTGCACATGTTGCCGTGGCTGGATGCGTGACTGCAGCTGCGCAAACAAGTGCACCTGGCGGGACTTAAAAATACTTGAAACAAAAAAAAAACAAGATGGTTGTTCGGATTGAAATTTCAAATGAGTTTTATTGTTGCTACTTACGATTTGAGCGCATCCTCATCAGGCAGGCAGCTGGGCGGGCAGCCTATGCTGGTAGCCCAAGCACGAAAGTCTTTTGTCTGGCCCTCAAAAGCCATTGCTCTTGGTTTTAATTAAACAATTGGAATATATTTTAAACGACGCGACCGCGCACATTCGCAGCTATGCACGCACACTCATACAACTCACAAACAGTGCTGTTTCAAGCCAGGGCTGCTGTGCTGTTATCGATAACGCTCTTTTCGATTAGTAAAATGTAAAAACTTTATTATGTACACACTTAAAACGGCTAACGCTTTTTCAAAAGCAATTTCCAATTAAATTTCAACTACTAAACAATCAATTTAAGCACCCAAGCCACATTGCGTTACATAAGTCTTGGCCAGCGCACACTGTGCGCTTTGAGTCCATCGGTGTGCGGGACAATTTTTAAAGTATTCCATGTACGTGCAGCCGAGTACTATGGCCGCAAATGGACTGCATTTGGGTTGCTGCGGATTATATTGCTGAATTGCCGCCAATCTTCGCTGAGACTGAGGCTCACATTTGGTAAACGCAGCAGTCATTGCCTCCACATATAACGTGTCATTTGAGAATTTCATGGTTAAATCCTTACGTATGATTTCCAAATTGAGCGACTTAGGCTCTCGTTTGTATTGTGCGGTAGTCAAAATGCACTCAGCCAGGCACTGAGAAAGGGTTGTTTTTAGTGTTAATTTAAAATTAAAAGGATTATAAGTACTAACCGTTGCCGACTCTAAAGAAGGTGGACCACTAACGGGCTGTCCATTCGTTGTTCCTATTACTTGTTCCGCACATTTCTCGGCAATTTGATCTCGACCACCATCACGGCAGCAGAGGGAAGGATCCTTAAAATAAATTTAAAATGAATACTTGCTAAGAAATATTACATTACATATTAACTATTTACATACCACAAGCTGTGGTGGTCTTTGACAGTCAATTGTCTGGCCAATTACAAACGGATTAAATGCTATTCCAAGTACAATAAAAACTACCAGATTTTCAGCAGCTGCCATGTTGTGTGTTTTTGCTTATGTGGTCCAACTAAACTGATAATATAGTTCGACAAACAATCGTTTTTATATGTGCCTCATGCATGATGACATTCAGCAGAATACGAATATGATTATAAAGATTTGTCAGCTAGTTAAAAGCGGCAGCCACGCAGAACAAATAACTTAGCATAGGTTCATTGTTGCAATTGGATGCTATTTCGGGCCAATGTCATTTCTAATGCCATATTTTGGAGCGTTGACATTAGAAAAAAAGTTTCGCGTTTTATTAAATACTGATGAATTTTCAATTCTATTAGAATTTATCATTAGACCAATTAAGTACAATAAACTCTTTCAAATCCTCTCATATGTATTATACTTTCAAGGTGACAAAGGGGAAGTACACAGCACATGTTAATGATTGTCGCAATTAGTTTGGCCAAAAAAATTCCAGATTTTAAATTGCGAGCGGTCATTTAGAGCCGGACTCTAATGGTCACACTCTAGTTACATCCGGCCCTTTAACAGAACTCTCCACTTTTTCAAATTATGTTCGCTGTTAAAAGTTAACAGGAATGTTCGCTGTTATGTTGTCAGCTGTTTTCGGCGCGTCTTATGCACAAAGAAGAAGCAAAGAATCAAATGGAAGTCACGGTCAAAATGTAAATAAATAAATCTAAACGTTTGCAATTAATAAAGTACTATATTTTAAATTACAGATTAGTTGTAGGAGATGTGCGCGGTAGATTTAAGCAGCTGTTTAGCAGAGTAGAGCAGGTCAACAAAAAAGCCGGACCATTTGAAATTTTATGCTGTGTGGGCGACTTTTTTGGCGCGGATAAACAAAACGAAGAGCTAATTGCCTATAAAAATGGATTTAAGCACAGTAAGCACAGTTGATGTTCATTATAGCCGTAACGCAAACTAAAACTAGCTTTTGTTACACAGTAACTGTCCCCACGTACATACTGGGACCTAACAAGGCGGAGGATAAGAAGCACTACGGCAATTTAGTAGATGGAGAAATATGCACAAATTTAACATATCTTGGCAAACGTGGTGTGTACACACTGACTAGCGGTGTTAAAATAGCTTACTTGAGTGGAGTCGAGGCAGCTGGAAATATTGCTGCAGAGCATGAGTTTAACAAATCCGATGTTCAGGCCGTGCGCAATTCCTGCCTGGTTTCAAAGAGCTGTGCCTCGGACTATCGAGGAGTGGATGTGCTTCTGACATCTCAGTGGCCTTACGCACTGCAGGAGAAGGAAAACGTTAGTGCTCTTTCTGGACCTACAGATTCTTGGCTGCTTAGTAATACTATTTTGGTATCTTCTATTACAGGCAAACGCTTCCAAGCTAATATCGTTTCTTTGCAGAGAGATCAAACCGCGTTATCATTTCTGTGCCATCAATGGCACCTACTACGAGTGTCCACCGTTTCGCATACCCAGAGATGAAACCACTCAATTCGAGTTATGCACGCGGTTTATTTCGTTGGCGGATGTTGGCAACGCCGAAAAGGCCAAATACATCTATGCGCTCAGTTTGAAGCCCGTGGATAAGGCACGATTGCTGGATCTCGTGCAGAAGACAACAAATGAAATACCGTGCCCCTATATTGGTCTAGACATGGGTGGCACCATCAACGAGAATGAGACGTCCGAGAGTCGTCAGTATTTCTTTGATATGGATTCCAGCGGTAATCGCAAAAGACGCAGTGAAGGTGGAAATCAAGATAAACGACGCCGAATAATGCAAATTGATCTGGGTAAGCATTTTATATGCATTCTATTGAACTTTGATTTATATAAATGTTATTCTGCTTCAGAGGATTGTTGGTTCTGTTTGGCATCGCCCAAGGTGGAAAAGCATCTCATTATCACATTAGGCGAGCGGTTTTATTTGGCATTGGCCAAGGGACCCATCAATAGCCACCATATACTGATATTATCCACCAAACATATGCCTTGCACAGCTCAACTAAGCGCGGAAGATTGGAAAGAGCTGGATCAATTTAAAGACGCATTACGAAAACTCTTCAAGACCCTGGGACAGGTTGTCTGTTTTACAGAACGTCATTACAAGTCCCCTCACCTGACTATTGATGTTGTTGCCTTTGAGGAAGGTTACTCCTGGAAGATAAAACACAGTTTTGAGGTAAGCTTAATGTTATTAAATGGATATTCCAATATGTATTTTTTATTTATATTTATTATTATATTAGGACAAAGCTGAAGAGTTTAATTTGGAATTTGAGACGTTGCCGACTTTGAGTTCACCACAAATGTTGCCAGAAATGGGTCCATACTTTGTGGCAGAGCTGCCCGACGAAAGCACTTTAATAACGAGGCAGATGAAACATTTTCCACTTCACTTTGCAAGGTTCGTTTGAAGCTTTCTTCTCGTTTTGTTTTTAAATAATATTTAATTGTTTTTACAGGGATGTATTTTGTTCCGAGAACTTGTTAAATTGTGATGAGAAAGTGAACTGGAAAGAATGTCTGCTCGAAAAGGATGAGGAAGTTACTAATGTGGCAGAATTTCGTAAGCTTTTTGCTCCTTTCGATTTTACAGATGATGATTGATTAAAACAGAACAAACCCTTTTTGCACTGTAAACAAAGTTTATGTGATTCCTATCGAACACACCAATGGCATATACATGACCACAATCCAGTTAAATTCTACCTACTACAATATATTTTAGTTAAGTAAGTTATGTTGTTAATGATTTGATTTTGTTGCGTTTACGAGTCCCGTTGATAGATTTTGTTGAGTATTTGCAAGAAGGTCTGATGCGGCACACCGCGTGATGTTTGCTGTATGTGTGTTTTGATCATATTGTACGATTCCTCCTCAAATGTGGCAAAGGTTGAGGGTAAGCTAAGTTCCTTATACAGCTCCTTAACGCGCTGCACCTTGAGCGGATCTAAAATCATGTATTTGAAGACTATATAAAATACGTTGGCTTGATTTAAAGTCAAGTACGCACCGGTTTGTCCATAGCAGTCTATCATAATTTGCTTTTGTTCAGCATTGGCACGTTGCATGGCTACCACGGCAAGCCAGGAGCACTTGTTGTCCTGTATATCGGTGCCTATTTTACCTGTCACTTCTGGATTACCGAAACAGTCCAACCAGTCGTCTTGCACTTGGAAAAAGTGACCCATTTCAAGCAGTATGGTCTTGGATTGTCTAAATGCTTCGGCATCTTTGTAGCTGCAAGTAAAATATATAGTATTAAGCATAAGAAAACATTTAAATCCTGCAATAATTACCCGGCTAAATGCATTGCAATGGCAAAGGGCAGGTAGAAGGAGTAATAGGCAGTTTTGTTGTCCACAATTGCTTTGTAGTTTTCCATGGTAAACTCCGAAACACTTTTGTTTGAGTTAAGCAAGTCCAGCGACTGTCCACAGGTTGTTATGTACGTGATCTCATGAAAGAGCTCCATAAGTGCCACATAACAATCCAAATGACTAAAATGCTGCTTGAGTATGGCATACATTGCATTCTCAATCATAAGGGCATCATTGATGGCTGTTAGGCCGACATTCTCCACCATGTGCCAGCACTTTTGACCGCGTCGCGTTGTACTATTGTCCATGACGTCGTCCGATATGATAAAGAAACTTTGAAGCTGCAACAACAAAACGAATTTCGTAAGTCTATTGTACGAATGCTATTGTTAGTAATTTGAGACACACCATTTCAACGCACCAGCCCAAATATTGGGCCAGCTTAATGTTCTCCGCTGTCAATTCCTCAGCTGGCACCAAATTCTTATAGGTGAGCACCGTCAAAATGCCGCGATTCTTCTTGCCACGCGGAACATTGTATTGTAAGACCTGGGCAAACCATTTAGCAGCATCACTGCAATTATACGCTTTTGTTGCGTTTGTCAAGTCACGCACCACGTCTAAGAATAACGATAAGAAATAAACATACATATACATACGTTCATTATTATCATGCTAATTGCACGAAAAAACAAAAACAAACACAAACAAGTTCACAGCTCACCAGGAAATACAGCCATAAAATCGCGACTTTCATCTTTAGAGACGGTGACCCGAGCCGCTATTGGAACCGAATGATTTTGCAGCGTAGATAAAGTTCTATAAAGAAACAGAAGCAAAGCACCATAACAATAGAATACACAGAAGTAAGTCGGCAGCAGTTGCAGAAACAGCTGTTTATGTGGCCTACGTGACCGCACACTTTCTCTTCAATTGCCCCACCATACCCCTTTTGCAACATAGCTAGAATATTAATGTAAACAACACAAGCAAGTTTTGATGCTTGGCGAAAAAACAGGTAACTACATACCTTGTTGTTTTTTTTAGTTTCTGCTCATTGACTATCTCCGTCGGTAAGCCGCCTATTGTATCTACAGATTTGACTTCATCGCTTGTGGAAATTAAACGACGCACAGCTGCGGAACATTGTAAAACGCGCTGCTGCGGCAAAAACTTTTGTGCTAGCTTGAACATATTCAAACTATTATTTAAAAGGTTTTTACGTTTGCTTCTTAAATTTGCACAAAATTAAAAAAAACAAAATTTTACTTCTGATTTTGATTAAAATTCAGCGTCCTTGATTCAGCCTTTTGTGCTTTCACTTTAAATTTTGTCAACAGATATTTTGTATTGTTCGTATTGCTTTCTTTTTAAAAATGTTTAGTTATTGCGCACTTGACACCAATATTCTTGTCGAATCTCGAAAGAACTTAGCCGACTGGAAGTGTGACCGTCGATTTAGTCATAAATGACCAAAATTAAATGTAAAAAATACCAAATAAAATACAGCAAAAATACAAAATATGCCAACGTTATTACCCGATAGTTGCTTCCATCTTCAGAACCTCAACATCTTGCTCATCCCTAATTGCCGAAACAACTGGAGCGCAAGCAAACAAAAAGTCCGTGATTTGTTCACGTAATTTATGTACATCATGATGGATGAGCAACTAATTGATGAAGTGGCTCACCACGGCGTCATCTACAATCGTCAAAAGTATTATCTGAGCGGCAGCGGCAGCGGTAGCAACTACGAAACCAAGGACGAGGCCTGGCAGCTCATTGCGCATAAGCTGCGCACAGACGGTAAGCTTTCCACTAATTAACTGACAAACTTAGCAACAAATATTGTTTCTCTTGCAGTGGAAACGTGTAAGAAGCGCTGGAAATATCTACGCGAGCGCTATGTTTCGCAGCGTAAACAAGGCGATCCACCCGTGTACGAGCATTTGTCTCGTCCGTATTTGGAGAAAATGAAATTCTTGGACCAACACATACAGCCGCGCAAGTCCTACCGCAATGTGCCAAACTTTCTGACCTCACCGCATTCGGCAAACAGCTCTAACTACAGCGAGTACAATGTGGACTCCAAGTCAAATAGCTCTCTCAAGAATATGTCCCATTTCGCTGGTACTGCCCAAAATCATCATTATCATCATCAACAGCCGACGGGAGATGAACAGCATACAATGAATGCACTAAGCACTGCTGCAGCATCAGCGCTGGAGAACGTTAACGGCCAGGTTAAGATTGAGGCGGAGATATTTAGAGATTTTGCTGCCGCCGTAGCATCGCAGCAGCTGCAACACATCTCCCAGTCACAAATGCAACAGCAACAGGCGGCAGCAGTGGCCGCTGTTATGGCGGATTCCTCGCAGGGCTACCAGGAACCATACCGGGAAACTCAGGTGGGTGTGAGCGGCGCCCAGAATAGCGCCGGCAGCACTGGCGGCCTCACATCAACCTCTTCCTCAATGAAATCGCCACTGTCATCGCCACTGCCAGGCCTAGGTGCACCAGAAGATAAGCCGACGCCCACAACGTGTCAACCGGCACCGCCACCAGTACATTCCTCATCCAGTGTGCCTGTGACTGCCAGCAGCCTTCAGTTGCAGACTCACGGCTATAATAATCACAAGAGCAGCGATGATTTACACTGCTCGACGTCGAGCAAGTATCACACAAAGAAGCCACGTGTGCAACTTACCTCAAATGGTGGCAACCATGGACAGCATTCCAATGGCGGGAGTATTTCGACTCCAAATGGTCACTTTGGCAACGAAAGCGATGATGACTCCGATGACAATAGCAACGATATGATGGACCCACAAACAATGCTTCAGCATGACACTCATTATAATAATTCCATGAGTATGCAACGCTGCTTACCAAATGGCAGCATCAATAGCAACAATAATAATAATCAGCAACAACAACAGCAGCAGCAACAACAACAACAGCAGCAACACCAGCAGCAACAGCAACAACAACATTCAAATATGTTTCCATCGAACACGGACTTCCTTTTCCAGCTTTATCAGCAGCTGCCACAACAAGCAGGTTCATCACACGCTTCCAACTTTGGCAAATTTCAAACGCCACCAAATCCTCCTAGTATACAGCGTTCGTCAGAGCATTTGCTCGGTGAACTGGTCACCACGGAGCTCCTAAAGATGAACAAGGATCGACGAAAAAGCGTTCAGAAGCGAATATTGGAAATACTCTTTTTTGATGATTAGCAACACAAACGTTTCGTATTATAACAGTACCTTGTACATAGTTGCAAAGATCCATTAATTTATAATGATTTAATAATCTTAGCATTAAGTCTAAAGTTATGCGCTTTTAAAGTTCTTTGTCTTTTGTTTATTTGGTCGAAATCCCACCATGGCATTTGAAAAGTTATACATTTTAAACTTTCCATCTGTGCTAGTCATGATAAATGTATTGACCAACTCTAGAATTTAATTTTAAGTTAAAATTATTGATAAGGAAATAATATTACTAGGAGCTTTATTAAGTTCATGGTATACGTAGAATATTTAATGTTCTACAGAGAAAATGAAAACAACATATAGTTGTAATTTATTAATAATGTTTATTAAAGTGTACACCAATACAAACATAAATAACTTATATGCATATATGTACAGTTATAATTTAATGTGTAGGTTATGTCGTATAGCCATGTTTGGAACCGGACCAGTGGGCCACTTCTAGTTACTTATGTTATCGTCTGGAAACCAGCAGTATCGCTGAGCTTAAGTGGCTTCCACCACAAGTCTACACTGTGATGGGTTTTCGGATTTGGCGTATCGCAACCGCTCGTGCAATTGTTCGGCTTAATATTATCATCTGGGTCTGCAAGAAGTAAAGCATTGATATGATGAATAAATAATTAAATATTAAAGATATTATTATTTACCATATTTATGATCGTGATCCTCATCGCAGGATCTTGGACAGAAGACGACCTTTAGATCGATGGGCTCGTAGACCTTTAGTATGAGCTCGGGCACCTTCTCTGTCGTGTAGTCGACTGTGGTTGGTTCTAATAATGAACGATTTGAATTATTCACTGGGTAGGAGGCTTGAATCGGTGCTAGGTGTATGGTTTGTTGTTGTGATTGCAGTAGCCACTGTTTGTTGTTCACCGTAAGAATCTCTTGGCGTGTGGCTGCTGTGGTTAAGTGTGTGGTTGTTGTTTTTGGTTTAACTGTGTGGTGGTGCTGTTGGTGGAGTTCTTTCTGCTCCTGTTTTTCTTTGAGTGTATTGATTGTGCGTATATTTCTATGTGTTGTTACTTTAGTGTCTTGCTTGATTGTTGATTTATGTTTTAATCCCTCGCTAACCTCAATGCCTGATTGCCTTACTAGTTGTGGCAGGGGCAGAGCTGGAATGTCAGCCTTAAATGCAGTTCTCTCGACTTCTTGTGGCATATTCACCTCGTTCGTTAACCCATTGCCAACGGGCGTCACAAAGCTGCTTACATTCGGACTCTCAGCTTCGCTTGGCTTCAGCGCCGTTAGGCTTTGCAATGGGTGTATAGAGTGCCGCTTGGCTGTAGCTGGTGACCTAAGTGCATCCTGATTAATAGTTGCTACTGTGTCTGTGCTCGCTTCATCGTTTGCATAGTCATAATCTTCATCATCATAGTATTCCGAACTGTTGCTACCGTTTGCGCTCGTTGTTGTTGTTGTCTTTGCTGTGGTGTTCGGCGCACTTGTACTGGGCGCCAAGGTTGTAGTTGTTGCTGCCATCAGCTCTGTGGCCTTCTTGACCAGCGCCATTCTGGTCAGCTTCTGTCTTAGCAGGTTGATTAATAAGCTCTTCGAGTCTGTAGTTTGTGTGCCAGCAATTTCATTAGGTGAAACAGATTCAAGTGCGAGATCCTTTGACTTGTTGCTCACAGAGCTTTGAGTCGTGGTCTGCGGTGCTGCTGTTGTAGTTGCCCTGAGCTTCTGCATTAGCATTTTGATTAAAGTATTTTTCGGTGCACTTAAGTCCGGTGTTTTGGTAGTAACTTCAACAACGGGCTCATCATTAGCATAGTCGGGATCTTTGAAGTTAATGTTGGCAGTTGAACTGGGTGCTGTGGTAGCTTCACTTGTACTTGTGCTCAGTGGAGCTGGTGTTGTTTCTGCCAAGATTAATCTCGGGATTAGTAGCTTAGCGATCGAGTTTTTTTGCGCGTTTAAATCTGGAATCGTGTTTGACTCTTCATCTGATGCGGGCTCATCGTTGGCATAATCGGAATCCGCATAATTATCAGAGTAATCCAAGTCGCTGGTCATATTAAGCATGGCTATTGTTGTGGCATTGATTATAGCCGGCACAGGCACACTGGAACTGGTTTCAAGAAGATCTTTGACACCAGCATTGATCTCTGCTACTCTTGTTGTACTTTCAACTAATCGAGTGGTTGTTGTTGACTCAATTGGTAGCATTTTTGTTGTTGTGCTGATGATTGGAGTCATTGTTGAGCTTGTAACTGACACTGTAGCCTTTTTAAGTTTATCATTACTATCAATCACATTTTCCAGCTCATCTGTATCATATTCGTTATCGTAGTAATCCGCTTCTTCACTATCTTCGGTGGCATTATTTGACTTGGATTCTAAAGTTGTATTTGTCGCCAATCGTTCAACGGAATCCCGCAGCGATTCAGCCGTAAGGGGTTTTGATGTGGCCAATTGGGCAAAGGTTACTTTTGGCATTGGCTTTTCTGTTGTTGATATAACACTAAATAGTTTTTGCAATATTTGTGTTGCTGCCAGGGTGGACATTGTCGCGGGCTTCTTGATAGGACTGGCAGCTGTCCATGTTACTGTGGTGCTATCGATTGACGCGTTCGGCTCTGATTCATCACTCGCTTCAAGTGATGGCTCATCGTTCATGTAGTCGTAACTAATCTCACTAGAAACTAAGCTTTGGGACAGCACCGAGGATTGGCGCTCACTTTCCCTTACAAAACGATTTCCATTTAATGTGTTTGTGGTAATTTGTGATTCGGGTACTGTGTTGTTGTTGTTGATCTGTTGTTGTGGTATGCATGGGAATTGTGTGTTTGGTTCTGTAAAGTAAGTGGTTGGGTGTGATTCAGTGTTTAAATATGGTGTACGCAGTACTGCAGAAAGTGCTGCAAGTGTTTTATATTTGTGTGTGCTTAACAAAATATCGAAGACTTACCTTCAGTGCCACAAGGAGGCAGTGTTGTTGTGCTGCCTTGTCCAGGTGCTGTGGTTGACGCTGTTGCTGTTGATGCCACCTGGGTTGTAGTCGTTGGCGTGGGAGTTGTTATTGGTGTTGAAGTAATTGGACTTTGAGTTGTGGAAGTAACTGTTGTCGGAATAGTTATTGGTGTGGCTGTTGATGCTGAAGTTGTTGTTGAAGCTGTTGTTGGTGTTTGAGTAATTGGCTCAGATGTTGTCGAAACAGTTATTGGTGTGGCTGTTGATGCTGAAGTTGTTGTTGAATCTGTTGTTGGTTCTTGCGTTGCTGGAGTACCTGTTGTCGAAATAGTTATTGGTGTGGCTGTTGAAGCTGATGTTGTTGTTGAAGCTATTGTTGGTGTTTGAGTACTTGGGTCAGCAGTTGTCGAAATAGTTATTGGTGTGGCTGTTGATGCTGAAGTTGGTGTTGAAGCTATTGTTGGTGTTTGTGTGGTTGGCTCAGCTGTTGTCGAAATAGTTATTGGTGTGACCGTTGATGCTGAAGTTGTTGTCGTAGTAATTGTTGGTGTTTGTGTGGTTGGCTCAGCTGTTGTCGTAATAGTTATTGGTGTGACCGTTGATGCTGAAGTTGTTGTCGTAGCTATTGTTGGTGTTTGAGTAACTGGCTCAGATGTTGTCGAAATAGTTATTGGTGTGGCTGTTGATGCTAAAGTTGTTGTCGATGCTATTGTTGGTGTTTGAGTACTTGGCTTAGCTGTTGTCGAAATAGTTATTGATGTGGCTGTTGAAGCTGATGTTGTGGTTGAAGCTATTGTTGGTGTTTGAGTAATTGGCTCAGCTGTTGTCGAAACAGTTATGGGTTTGGCTGTTGATGCTGAAGTTGGTGTTGAAGCTATTGTTGGTGTTTGTGTAATGGGCTCAGCTGTTGTCGAAATAGTTATTGGTGTGGCTGTTGATGCTGATGTTGTTGTCGATGCTATTGTTGGTGTTTGACTACTTGGCTCAGCTGTTGTCGAAATAGTTATTGGTGTGGCTGTTGATGCTGAAGTTGGTGTTGAAGCTATTGTTGGTGTTTGTGTGGTTGGCTCAGCTGTTGTCGAAATAGTTATTGGTGTGGCTGTTGAAGCTGATGTTGTGGTTGAAGCTATTGTTGGTGTTTGAGTAATTGGCTCAGATGTTGTCGAAACAGTTATGGGTGTGGCTGTTGATGCTGAAGTTGTTGTCGATGCTATTGTTGGTGTTTGAGTACTTGGCTCAGCTGTTGTCGAAATAGTTATTGGTGTGGCTGTTGAAGCTGATGTTGTTGTTGAAGCTATTGTTGGTGTTTGAGTACTTGGGTCAGCAGTTGTCGAAATAGTTATTGGTGTGACCGTTGATGCTGATGTTGTGGTTGAAGCTATTGTTGGTGTTTGAGTAATTGGCTCAGATGTTGTCGAAACAGTTATGGGTTTGGCTGTTGATGCTGAAGTTGTTGTCGAAGCTGTTGTTGGTTCTTGTGTTGCTGGAGTACCTGTTGTCGAAATAGTTATTGGTGTGGCTGTTGATGCTGATGTTGTTGTTGAAGCTATTGTTGGTGTTTGTGTAATGGGCTCAGCTGTTGTCGAAATAGTTATTGGTGTGGCTGTTGATGCTGATGTTGTTGTCGATGCTATTGTTGGTGTTTGAGTACTTGGCTCAGCTGTTGTCGAAATAGTTATTGGTGTGGCTGTAGATGCTGAAGTTGTTGTCGAAGCTATTGTTGGTGTTTGTGTAATGGGCTCAGCTGTTGTCGAAATAGTTATTGGTGTGACCGTTGATGCTGAAGTTGTTGTCGTAGTAATTGTTGGTGTTTGTGTGGTTGGCTCAGCTGTTGTCGTAATAGTTATTGGTGTGACCGTTGATGCTGAAGTTGTTGTCGTAGCTATTGTTGGTGTTTGAGTAACTGGCTCAGATGTTGTCGAAACAGTTATGGGTGTGGCTGTTGATGCTGAAGTTGTTGTCGATGCTATTGTTGGTGTTTGAGTACTTGGCTCAGCTGTTGTCGAAATAGTTATTGGTGTGGCTGTTGATGCTGAAGTTGGTGTTGAAGCTATTGTTGGTGTTTGTGTGGTTGGCTCAGCTGTTGTCGAAATAGTTATTGGTGTGGCTGTTGAAGCTGATGTTGTGGTTGAAGCTATTGTTGGTGTTTGAGTAATTGGCTCAGATGTTGTCGAAACAGTTATGGGTGTGGCTGTTGATGCTGAAGTTGTTGTCGATGCTATTGTTGGTGTTTGAGTACTTGGCTCAGCTGTTGTCGAAATAGTTATTGGTGTGGCTGTTGATGCTGAAGTTGGTGTTGAAGCTATTGTTGGTGTTTGTGTGGTTGGCTCAGCTGTTGTCGTAATAGTTATTGGTGTGACCGTTGATGCTGAAGTTGTTGTCGTAGTAATTGTTGGTGTTTGTGTGGTTGGCTCAGCTGTTGTCGTAATAGTTATTGGTGTGACTGTTAATGCTGAAGTTGTTGTCGTAGCTATTGTTGGTGTTTGAGTAACTGGCTCAGATGTTGTCGAAATAGTTATTGGTTTGGCTGTTGATGCTGAAGTTGTTGTCGATGCTATTGTTGGTGTTTGAGTACTTGGCTTAGCTGTTGTCGAAATAGTTATTTGTGTGGCTGTTGAAGCTGATGTTGTGGTTGAAGCTATTGTTGGTGTTTGAGTAATTGGCTCAGATGTTGTCGAAATAGTTATTGGTGTGGCTGTAGATGCTAAAGTTGTTGTCGAAGCTGTTGTTGGTTCTTGTGTTGCTGGAGTACCTGTTGTCGAAATAGTTATTGGTGTGGCTGTAGATGCTGAAGTTGTTGTCGAAGCTATTGTTGGTGTTTGAGTAATTGGCTCAGATGTTGTCGAAATAGTTATTGGTGTGGCTGTTGATGCTGAAGTTGTTGGCGATGCTATTGTTGGTGTTTGAGTACTTGGCTTAGCTGTTGTCGAAATAGTTATTGGTGTGGGTGTTGAAGCTGATGTTGTGGTTGAAGCTATTGTTGGTGTTTGAGTAATTGGCTCAGATGTTGTCGAAACAGTTATGGGTGTGGCTGTTGATGCTGAAGTTGTTGTCGAAGCTGTTGTTGGTTCTTGCGTTGCTGGAGTACCTGTTGTCGAAATAGTTATTGGTGTGGCTGTAGATGCTAAAGTTGTTGTCGAAGCTATTGTTGGTGTTTGAGTAATTGGCTCAGATGTTGTCGAAATAGTTATTGGTGTGTCTGTTGATGCTGAAGTTGTTGTTGAAGCTATTGTTGGTGTTTGTGTAATGGGCTCAGATGTTGTCGAAATAGTTATTGGTGTGGCTGTAGATGCTGAAGTTGTTGTCGAAGCTATTGTTGGTGTTTGTGTAATGGGCTCAGCTGTTGTCGAAATAGTTATTGGTGTGACCGTTGATGCTGATGTTGTTGTCGATGCTATTGTTGGTGTTTGAGTACTTGGCTTAGCTGTTGTCGAAATAGTTATTGGTGTGGCTGTTGAAGCTGATGTTGTGGTTGAAGCTATTGTTGGTGTTTGAGTAATTGGCTCAGATGTTGTCGAAATAGTTATTGGTGTGGCTGTAGATGCTAAAGTTGTTGTCGAAGCTATTGTTGGTGTTTGAGTAATTGGCTCAGATGTTGTCGAAATAGTTATTGGTGTGTCTGTTGATGCTGAAGTTGTTGTTGAAGCTATTGTTGGTGTTTGTGTAATGGGCTCAGATGTTGTCGAAATAGTTATTGGTGTGGCTGTAGATGCTGAAGTTGTTGTCGGAGCTATTGTTGGTGTTTGTGTAATAGGCTCAGCTGTTGTCGAAATAGTTATTGGTGTGGCTGTTGATGCTGAAGTTGTTGTCGAAGCTGTTGTTGGTTCTTGTGTTGCTGGAGTACCTGTTGTCGAAATAGTTATTGGTGTTGCTGTTGATGCTGAAGTTGCTGTCGAAGCTGTTGTTGGTGTTTGTGTAATGGGCTCAGCTGTTGTCGAAATAGTTATTGGTGTAGCTGTTGATGCTGATGTTGTTGTCGAAGCTAGTGTTGGTGTATGAGTACTTGGGTCAGCTGTTGTCGAAATAGTTATTGGTGTGGCTGTAGATGCTGAAGTTGTTGTCGAAGCTATTGTTGGTGTTTGTGTAATGGGCTCAGCTGTTGTCGAAATAGTTATTGGTGTGACCGTTGATGCTGATGTTGTTGTCGATGCTATTGTTGGTGTTTGAGTACTTTGCTTAGCTGTTGTCGAAATAGTTATTGGTGTGGCTGTTGAAGCTGATGTTGTGGTTGAAGCTATTGTTGGTGTTTGAGTAATTGGCTCAGATGTTGTCGAAACAGTTATGGGTGTGGCTGTTGATGCTGAAGTTGTTGTCGAAGCTGTTGTTGGTTCTTGCGTTGCTGGAGTACCTGTTGTCGAAATAGTTATTGGTGTGGCTGTAGATGCTAAAGTTGTTGTCGAAGCTATTGTTGGTGTTTGAGTAATTGGCTCAGATGTTGTCGAAATAGTTATTGGTGTGTCTGTTGATGCTGAAGTTGTTGTTGAAGCTATTGTTGGTGTTTGTGTAATGGGCTCAGATGTTGTCGAAATAGTTATTGGTGTGGCTGTTGAAGCTGATGTTGTGGTTGAAGCTATTGTTGGTGTTTGAGTAATTGGCTCAGATGTTGTCGAAATAGTTATTGGTGTGGCTGTTGATGCTGAAGTTGTTGTCGAAGCTGTTGTTGGTTCTTGTGTTGCTGGAGTACCTGTTGTCGAAATAGTTATTGGTGTTGCTGTTGATGCTGAAGTTGCTGTCGAAGCTGTTGTTGGTGTTTGTGTGGTTGGCTCAGCTGTTGTCGAAATAGTTATTGGTGTGGCTGTTGAAGCTGATGTTGTTGTCGAAGCTAGTGTTGGTGTATGAGTACTTGGGTCAGCTGTTGTCGAAATAGTTATTGGTGTGGCTGTAGATGCTGAAGTTGTTGTCGAAGCTATTGTTGGTGTTTGTGTGATAGGCTCAGCTGTTGTCGAAATAGTTATTGGTGTGGCTGTTGATGCTGAAGTTGTTGTTGAAGCTATTGTTGGTGTTTGTGTAATGGGATCAGCTGTTGTAGAAATAGTTATTGGTCTGGCTGTTGATGCTGAAGTTGTTGTCGAAGCTATTGTTGGTGTTTGAGTAATTGGCTCAGATGTTGTCGAAATAGTTATTGGTGTGGCTATAGATGCTAAAGTTGTTGTCGAAGCTGTGGTTGGTGTTTCAGTAGCTGTTGTCGAAATAGTGTTTGGTGTGGGTGTGGATGGTGAAGTTGTTGACGAAGCTGTTGTGGGTGAAGTTGTTGGACTTGGCGTGGACGCTGAAGTTGTGGTTGGTGTGTTGTTTGGTATTGTAGTTGTTGTGGAATCGGTTGTTGGAGAAGGTGTCGCAATTGTTGATGGTGATCCTGTGCTGCTGAGCTCCACTGTGGTTATTATTGGTTCCTCAGTTGTAGTTGGGATAGTGGTATCGCATGGTATAATAACAATTTTTTCCTTACTTATGACAGGGGCCATTGTAGTTTCTTTAACAAAGCTACCCGATGCTATGTGTGTCTTTTGATTGTCATAGTAATAGTGGGGATTCGGGGGATAATATGGATGCGATGGGTAGTTATGATATTCGTATGTTGGTGGGACGTCTTCAAACTCTTCTTGTTCGCTTTCCGCAGTATCCTTGTCATAGTCTGCTTCGGACACATACGGATAATATGATGCTACTGGAGCATAAGCCCGATCGGGAATTTGCATATAAGTATGACATCCAACTTCATGGTTTGGTCGGCAGATTTTAAGTTTGGGATGAAAGCTGTTATTGGCAGGACACCTATGGATAAGCAATATAAATAGTTAAGATAGAATTGCATTTCTTATTTAGCTTAAACGCACTTCAAACGCGTCTGCAAATAATTCCCATTGGTCTGCAGCATGCAGGTGTAGTATAAGGCACAATCCTTTGGTGATCTAAAGGTGCCCTCTTCTGTGCACTCGGGAAAATTATCTTCACAGTTTTCGGCTGTGTAGCTGTCGCCGTTCGATATTTCCGTCGAAGGACACTTGTCGCCAGGAATACACTTCTCCTTGGATGGGGAGAATATGGTGCCTGTTCGACAGCCGTACAGAGTGGGCGTTAGATCCTTGTCACACTTGTAGTAGATCTTGCAGTCATGCTTGTATGGAAAGCGTCCTTCCTTTTGACAAATTGGCGGATAATCAGGACGTACACGCTGCACGCAATGACCCGTAATTGGACTAAATTTCTGTAAAAGAAATCTTTAAGTATTCCATAAAAAGCGAGTGTTTGATTTTAACCTACCTCTAGGTTAGGGCATTTGCTAAAGATCACACAGTTGGGCCGACAAACATAATAATATTGCTGTTGATCCGGATGCGCTTTGATTCCCACATAATCTCTAGAGCATCGATTGTTCTTTAAAGAAGAAAATTACTTATTTAGTTTGAACTGTGTAACTTTGCGCTCAATAAACGTACGTAATCGATAGCAACTGCATCGCCGCCACCGGGTAGGGGTCTACGATAACCATAGTTGCTATCAAAGTAACTGCCTGGTGGACTGTAAATTATCGGACGCGATTGATAGCCATAGTGTCCATAAGGTGTTCGTGGAGGATAAGGGTAGGGCTCTGCATAGTAGGGATTGGGCAGCAGATGAGGCGGAGGTAGACCATCATCGCTATAACCATGTGGTACGTGAACGGACCGTGCGTTAACCGCGACTATAACGGCCAGTAGACAGATGCAGCTCGTCATTGTAAAACCGCACTTAAGGTTCACTTTAACAATCAACAAACGTATTAAATTTAAACACTCGATTCGTTTCGTTTTCACTTTCAATCGACGCACATTAGTTAAACAATTGCTTTGGTTGCTCCTTAGTCCAGTAATACAAATATCCCTTTACACCGACCGCTTTCGCGCTTCGTATGTAACTTGTGGCTTGGAATGGGCTCGCCTATGCTTATATGCTTTCAGCTCTTCAAGAATGTTGCATAATTGAAATACCATTTGTGCTAATGCGTGATTTATGTACGTATATAAAAATGTAGCAACTGCCGCAGTCGCTGCGACGCTTCTTAAAATATAAACAAAAACAATTATATACAATTATAATTTGTCTCCGGCATCCACGTGCGCTGCAGAACCGGAAGAGAAGCTGAGAGAAGCTACTACTTCTATCACATGGTGGGCCAGAGCAAGATGGCAATAACTGCTGTTGGCTAGCTTCCGTTCCGGCCACGCTTTCTTTATTTCAAAGTATGAGTAATTTTTGTTTTATTTGCGGACGTGATCGATGGTCTTGCAGATGCCGGAACAAGAATTGTCCAATGATTAAGTCAAATGCTTTCATATGACCAGATAAAAAAAAAACACCATCTGGGTCGATTAAAAAACTGCAAGCCAGAACTATTGAATGACACCTGACGAGTGTGCGATATATATTACAATATTGATATTTGTTACATAGTATTATAATTTTAATTGACATATCATGTTATTAATCTTGTCATTAATCTTTACAGTGCGCTTAGGAATATTAATATGCTTATTTCGATGTTAGTTTTTACACGTAGGCGAGAATTACACATAAAAGTATTTCGAACCTATTTACAACACGTTCGCAGTTTTGGCCAAAAGTGTTACGACGCAGAAAAACCGTGATGATTGTGTGCACCAAACGTGTTTAATATATTTGTATTCATACGAATTCTCACAAAATGAGGCTGTTGCATAAAACCCTTAAGCAAAAACTTAAAGCAGTCACGTTCCCTAAAATTCAATTAGGGATAATCTTTTTGACAGTAACTATAAATTTCATCCGTAGGTAGAATCTCTACGAATACCCAAAAAATACAGCAGCAACTTTGTCGGATTTATCTCATAACCTAGTGTTAAAAAACAAGTTAATTTTTTTTTTATGAATAAGTTTGATTTTTATTGCATTTAATATATAGTAATTTTAGTTGTATGGAAATAATTGTGACATTGACATTTTGCATTGTTTTGCTATGTATTATTTTTTGTTTGTTTCTTTAAGTTGTTAATATTATTTGATTCTTTGATTTTAAAACTTATATCTAATGAATATCAATATCTATATTGAGCCTCAAACACATTTTTATGCCGGAGGTAACCGAATGCACGTGCACAATCTTAAGCTAGTTAATGGGCGAAGATTGAGGGTCTCATAAATCCGTAGATTAACCAGATTGTTGCGATTGTTTTTGAACCGCTTGCATTTGGGTATTTACAACTAATCACAAGAAGAAGACGAGCAAGTTTTCTTGTGTATATGTTTAGACCTCTTGATTATCTTCCGACTCGGCCACCATGGTCAGACTTCGCAGCGATCTATGATAAGCGCGCAGTAAAAATAGAAAAAAGAGAAGTGAATGAACAATATTAGTAAAATTTGCTCAACAATTCGTAGAAATATTATAAGTAGTTGGTATGTGTGTAAGACGGAACATGAGCTATTCGTGTTAGAGGAGAGGTAATATTTAGTTTACTGATAAGCCTTATCAACAAAACCTGCCTCAGCTCATCAACTGGACACTGAAACTGAGCTGGGCTTTCAGTCTGTGGCTGTGTCTTGAGATTTGCGCATATCAATATGAAATACTTTTGTTTTGCTATTTTGTTAATCTGGTTAGCACAAGTCTATGCATGTAAGTCACACAGATTAAAGGTTATTACTACAATACGTTTAAAAAACTTGATATTATGCCTTTCTCATCTAGTTACGGACGAGATGCCGACTTTTGCGGGCGTTTGCCAGCTCCAGGGCGATTGGTGTACTACCAAATGTCAAATAGCCGGCGGACGAGATGGCATTTGCAATAAGATGCAGCTCTGCATTTGCAGGCCTTTATAGTGCTGCATTATAAACTACTCATGTTACATATATTTTGTATTATTTTATGTTAGCGCAATATAAATTAAAACTTTGATGCAGAAGAAAAATTTCAAAATATTTACAATTGCGGACGGTTTTAATGGCCGTGGGATTCCTGGGAATTATGAGTACAAGAGCGAGTTTGTAGATATAAAAATTAGATAAAAAAAACATAATTAAATTGTATACCTGGAGCGCTCAAACAAAGATGGATCAGTGTAGATTGGCTCACTTGGATCCTCAAACTGGTGATTTGTGTTGCCGCCCGTGCGAATTGGATTTATAACCGGCAGCTGGCACATGCGGGCCAGGTTGCTAAAAACAAACAAGCTTTAAGTGTTAGCGGACGTGCTTCAATCAAGTGGGCGACAAAGATTGGCTTACCCTGTGGCAAAAGTCTTGTGTAATGAGCCACCAAACATGGACATGTTGGTGCGAAAAGCGTTCGAGGCGCGATTAGATGTACTCTGATTGCTGCCACGGCCACCTCCGAGTCCGCCTCCACCAACAGTTCCATTTGGCATGTGTCCGATTTCGGTGAAGCGCTCGTGGGTGCGCATCGAGGAGTGCGAGTGTCCCATCGAATGTATGGGCGAATTGCGATCAACCGAACGATTCTTCGATATGGACTTCCAATAGCGTCTGCGAAATGTAAAAATATGTTAGTTGCGTTCTGCTTGCCAGCTCTCGCTCATTAGCTGACCTGTAACCCATTCCGGCAACTAGCGTTATGCTAAACAGCAAGATCATTAGCAGTATTATAGCTGTGATTAAGCCATGATATTCGGAGGGTGTCATGCAAACAGTTTCCACTGGTGCGACAAGTTTTCGTGGATAGGATTCCTTTTCAATTTCCTCGCGCGTTTCAAAAACCTATAGAATGTTGGGCATACGGAGTATATTACTCCTAAACCTTTGGTTTTGATTTTAGCTTAAGTAGGTCTTACCTCAATCATTTCGCGTACTTGCTCTGGTTCTTCGGTTTCCTTAGATTTCTCGCCCTCTTGTGTTGCATTGAGTTGTGCACCACCCAGAGTAGCGCTGACTGTGGTGCTGTTCACCACTGTCATTTCATCAGTTTCCAGCTCATTAACGCTCTCAAGTGCTTGTGCCTCAGGGATATCAGTTATGTTCAAACTACGTCTCTTGCGACCAAAGGAAGGCTCTTGACGCCCAGCGGGACCTGGACAATAGGCTGGCTGGCAACCCTCTCTGCAGGAACGCACAGTGGCCTCAAAGACTAAGAAATTAGACTCGGGTATCTTGAACGCATTGAAGCGGGCCTCCAAGGTGTCGCCATCGCGTAACTTATCTAGCTCAGGGAAAACATAGGGATCCACAGGGCAACTAGAAAGAAACGTTAGTCAAGGGAGATGGGCAAGGAAGTATATAAGCAATTACCCAAAGCGATCTATTAGCTGTATGCTACGTCCAGAGTATGGATCTCTGGCCACCACATTGGTGGCAAAGATGTCAGTCACATGATTATAGCCATCCTGTGCCTCCAGCCGGAACGTTAACGGGTCGCCAACGGCAATCGTTGTTGTGGGTCTGCCTTGATAGAGAATACTTAAACGCACCTTGGAACTAAGCGTGTTTTCAGCCGGCAAATACTCTATGGGTATGGGGCTACCCGAGCTGTGCAAGCCAAAATAAAACATTAAACTTTAATCATCTGCAGATAATGATGATAATTAAGTCAATTGGTTTACCCCGCGCCAATGTAGCCAGAGCTCACGACCGCCTCACCGGGACCCCGAAAGATGCAAGTGAGATTGTAGCGCTTATCACGACTTGTTTGTACATTGTCCGAGAATTGCACAACCACAATATTAGTCAGCGTGTCGCCGTACTGCAAGATACGATCAATTGATCGAGAATGTGATAAATTGGAGAGCTTGTTGGGCCAGTTAGAGCTGCTTACCCGCTGTGTGCCACAGTCCGGATAACCCTGGGGTCCGCTAATCCTCAGTACATTGACGGTTCCCCCATTGCCGCGGAAGAAGCAACGATCGTAGAAGCCATATGTGTAGATGCGGCCGAGAAAACCCTCCGGTGTCCGAATGTTAAACTCCATGCCTTCCTCATTGCATGTCTGCGTAACTGCAAATTTAGTGCAATTAGTCAACGTCCAATTGAGATCGCCAAAGGCTTTTGGTATTGAGATTAGTATGTATTTACCATCCATGCACTCGCCATCGCTGCGTCCAATGCTGCGCTCATAGAAGTCATAGTTGGAGGCATCAAAGGTGCCCGGATCGTGTATGTCCAGCTCACGCGAATCTCTATCGCTCAGCTCACAGTTGGGCGACTCGCGGTCTCCGCGCTCTCTGTCTCGGTCGCGATCGCGGTCCCGATCCTCATAACTGGAGGCGGTGTCTCTGCCAAATTGAATACGTGATTTTGTTGTTTTAGTTGTGGCCAACACTTGTGACTAGCACTTATCGCTCATCGAATCAGCTAATGTATGTATCTTCAAAAACAAACCTGTAGTTAAAGCTGCGGCACACAAAGTCGCGACTCTCAATGCATTCCCGTTCGCACTGTACAAGACTTGGGACGATCAGAGCGCGTCTTACAAAATGCCGTCGCATCTTGTGCCTGGCTGCTATCTGCTTGAAGTTGTCACTCTCCTCGCAACGCGTTATGGGTGGTCGCGGCGGCCCAACACCTGCAACGCCGATCGCAGTGTGTCCACCGCCTCCACCTCCACCTCCATATGCTGTGGGTGGATGCGACAAGCCAATGCCTGGCAGCGGTAGTGGGCGATGATCATCTAAGCTGTTGCCTCCACCGCCGTAGGGTCGATTGAAAGGCGTATCATATCGTCCGTAGTTTCCGCCCACAGGTCGGCGCGCCGGCGGACCATCGTACTCCCTGTCGTAGGGTCCTGGTGCAAAGCGATCCCCATAACGCTCCTCATAATCATAGTCATAGTAGGGCGGCGGGCGTTCTAAGCCTAATTATCGTGATAATTGTGATATTATTTAATAGGTATTAAGTGGAATCCTAAAATTATTCTGCTGATTGTTTTGTGTTGACGAATGAGGTACAAAAAGTATGCAATTATTGGCAATGCGCTGCAGCTAATATAAAAGCTCTTTCTTTTAAAAATTCGGTAGTAAAAGCTTTCGTTCTGTTCTTGACAAATAAATGGTAGAGCTTTTTCGAATTTAATTGCAGCTACCAAATGAGCTCTACTTACTATTTAAGCATAAATCAGTTACTTAAAATGATTTTAAGATTTATTTATTTAAAGCAAAAGATTATAAATTAGTTCACAAAAAAACGAAACTGTAAAATTCAAAGAAATACAAAAACTTTTTATTTCAAAATTCCATGTGTTCTGTTAATTCTCTGAAACATTACCTAACAAAGCGGCATTTGTATTGCATTGTTTTTAGATGTACCTCATTTTTACAATATATAAAACCATTGTCCTATCTTGCAAGGTTTTTTCAATACCGTTGAATCATTTTCTTTAGCTGGCAATTGGATTAAATGGTAGTCGTATTATGCTGGTAGTTGATTAGTGTTCGAGTGTTTGAGTTGTACTTACCGGGGCGTCTGCCAATATCACTGGGACCGAGACGATTACCATATTTGTAGACGTCAATAGGATACCGATCACTACCTACCGGAAAGCGATTGGGGGTCGAGGCATACTTGCTGGCGCTGCCAGTGGGAGCCAGTGGAGCGGGTGGATAACGCTTGGCCGAATCCGGCTCAGGGCGTCTTGCACTATGCACAATATCATCATATCGGCCAGGTGGGGCACGAGTGTCGGGCGCATAAGGCGCATATCTTGGTGGATCCATGGAGGATGGCCGATAGCGTCGGTCCGGGAATATACTATCTGGTGCATCACGACCAGTATAGCCACCCACAGGATCGCGACTCGGCGGATAGCGAGACGGGTAACGGCTGTCATACCGACTGTCGCCGTATCGGCCACCCCCGCCATATCCGTACGGTCTATAGGGTGCATCATCATCAGCGGGAAAGGGTCTTGTGTGAGGCAGATCGCTGGGCAATGTATTGTCATTTATGCCCGGATAGGGCAGTGGGCGGTAAGGCAATCGATCACGATCACGATCACGGTCACGATCCGGATCTCGATCCCTATCCGGATAGCGTCTATCTCCATAACGATCAGGCGGATAGCGTTCCGGGTAGCGCTCACGATCCCGATCTCTCTCGCCGCCAGCACCCACAGGATACCGATCTCTCTCACCGCCAGCACCCACAGGATACCGATCTAAGAGGTTGTCGTGATGTCGTTAGGGTTAGTCAATTAGTTGTCAGTAATCGAGCAGTGAATTCGAATAGCAGGTGATATTAATTATTTTTAAATGGCTCAACAGATTCTGAACTTACCATAGTCATCTGGATATCGATCATAGGGTCTACCATAGCCCATGCCATCACTGCCTCCAGGGCCTGGATAACGCGACCCACTTCCATAACGATCAGGCGGATAACGATCACGATCACGATCCCTATCACGATCACGTTCACGATCGCCGTTGCCATATGGGTAGCGATCTGGTTATAAAATATGGAATAATAAGTAATACCTATACAAATAATAAAGCCATTTACCATATTCATTTGCAGCAAAGTCCGGATAGCGATCGTATGGCCTATTGTAATCAATGCCATCGCCTGCAGGCAACCTATTGCCACCTGTACCAATGTGAGCGCCATTGTTGGCACCGCCTAAGCCACCTGCAGTTGACCCCGGTCGATCATAGCGATCGTCGTGCTTGTTAGGCTGTCTCCAGTTGCTGCCTGACTGATCACCGGGTCGCTTGCCATCGTTGCCACTGTGGCCTCCATGGCCTGTATCGCCATCGGCGCCGCCGCCCACAACATTTACTGCACGACGACAGCCGCAATGGACAGAGACGAGGAAAGACCGAGAGACAGAAAGAGAGTGGAAAAAATGGAGAGATTAGCAACTACTCCATTAGCACCCGCTGTTATTACTGCCGCCACTTACACATTAGATTCTCGTAGTAATCATAATCAGCATCGTATATAATGCGCATGCCATCCTTTTGATTGTACCGACTGAGGCGACAAGTACGAAAGCGATCACTATAAACCGCAGACCTGTAATTTGTTCCGCGATTCGTAAAACACAACACGACATAGAACACAGATAACAGAACACATCAATACAGATCAGAGTGGGTTGGCACAATAACGAAGAAACAACAGCAAGAATTAGTTAGTATCTTCGGACTGCCGAAGTTATAATACCCTTGCAAATGATATATGTTAACTAAATAGCTTTTCACTAGATTGAGGAGAGTTATAAGTTGTAAAATACTATTTACTAAATAGTTTATAAGAAATTCTCTCATAAATTCCGTTCAAGAACATATTCTAAAGCAAAATAACTTTGTAATGCACGTTGTAAAATATTTAACTTAAGTTTCTATGGTAAATAAGTTTGAAGAATTTTAGTTAACTATATATAGCAAACATTTTGTTACTTATCTAGTTAAAGCTATTTTTGTAAAATATAGTTAATGGGTCATATTTGTAAAGTAGACCAAAAGTAATTAATGTTCATTGAATTAAAATCAAAATATTTACACATTTAATGGAGAATATCATAAAACTCTCTGCAAGGGTAAAAAAACAAAAATAAAACAAGAAATACTACAAGTGAAGAACGGCAATAGCAATTGGCAACTACAACGCACCTGCACTGGAAGCTCGTCTGGCGCAGGCATTCGTCCAGGCACTCGCTGAGGGAACGTCCCGTGATCTCTGAGTGAAACTCGCCGCCTAGTCGCGAGTTGCGGTAACGCTGGAATGCTGTATCTGGCCGACGGCCGCTCGAGAAGAGGTGCGAGGTAACAGAGTTATCTGGATAATCGTTGGCTCGTTCTGCAACGGGAATAGCAGCAGCAAACGGAGAGAGAGAATGGCATAAAATAGATGTAGAAAAAAAGGCAGAAGCAACCGTTGCACGTTTTGCGTTGCAAGTTGCAAGACACACACACATAGTAATCTTTCTGTCGTTATGTCGACCAATCTTTAAAGAGTCTTCAGTCTGACTGTCCACCTCTTCAGTGTTCAGAGTGGTCAACGTGTAATAGCGCACTTAACGCTCTGTCTGCCTCTGTTGGAGTGACGGTCTGTCCCGTTCTGTCCTAGTCTGGTTGTAAGTGTAATTGAGGCAGGCGCTAACTTGCGGTAGCCACTTACGATTATCGAGGCATACGAGATCATAAAAATGATGTGTGGGACTGGAGCTGATGCTAATGTCATCCTTCTGCGAAATGGAATCCTCCTCAGAGAGTATGCACTGCTTGCTTTGATCATCAAACTCCACCGAACGGCAAAAGTATCTGCAATGTGTGTGATTAAGACTAATGTACCCGATCAATAGAAACTCATTGCCCGTATTTACTTCTCGGCACGCAGACACATCGTCTGGCACTCCTCCAGCGTCATATTATTGAAGATGTCCACTTCAAAGGGGCCGCCCAAACGCTTGTTCTCCTCCTTGACAAAGACGGCGAGGCCATCGCAACGCCTTTCAGCTGTGGAGAGTTTTTGTTAGCCAGTAGTAGAAGTAGAAGAAAGTATAAAAGCTTGCCATTTAAGCACGTATTCTCCAGATAGTCGGAATTGGGATCATCCTCCATGAGTTCCGGATGTGTGCGTCGAGTGAATCTACTCAATGTACAGGAACGCATAGTCGAATCAAAATTCGCTGAACGGCATACAAATGAGAATTCATTTAGGCACTTGTCCTCACAGTCCGAGCGATTCGCGGCGGTTATCTGGGAAGGAAATTAAGTAATTATGTAAACAAGGTGTGCATATTATAGTAGTTAAGAGAACACAATTTGATAGTATTACAACTAGCCAAGTAACTGTTTAAAATTGGTTGGTTTTGGTGGGTTATATATAAATTGTTGGTGATCTGTTAATATCTCCAACTATATGTGAATAACGAGCAGCAACATATCAAATTTAAAACTTCCTTTTTCTGAGTACACACATACAATTTATTGAATTAAAGATTTCTCCTTCTGCTAGTGAAATTGCAATCGCACAACTTTATTAAAGGCACTTGCAACAATTCTGAATTATAGCTACCAGGCATGTAAGCTTAAACTTGAGCTTGAGCAATCGGTTTACACAACTCCAACCACTTCACTCACCTCCTTGATATCGCTGATGGGCAGCTTGAGTTTCTTGCGCGGATGCCGTTCAAATACATAACGTCGACTGGGACATTCACGCTCCGGGCGGCTAGCTGCACTTGGAAGAGTAATTTGAGTAGCCATTCAAGATGGTGTCAACACCCACACACTTACATGTCAAGCAAATCTCGTTGAAGTGGACGCTATTGGGCACCAGCATTAAGCTGCCAATGCCCTCAGGCCCGGCCTGTTCCGAAGTCAGATAGCACAGTGACTCCTCGTATTCGGAGGTACCACCGAACGAAGTGATCCGGCTGCCCGGTTGAAAATCAAAGCTGGTGCATGTACGCACCAGGTTATTGGTTCCGGTGCGGTCGCGCAGGCACAGATCCTGACACTTTTCCAGCACTCGGAATGGTGGCGCCGTATCCCTTACCACATCATCATCGTAGCCCTGCAGCTGCTGATTGGGCAGCCGTTCATAGAGCACACGGCCCAGTCCATTCTTACAAGTTGTTTGGGCTGTGAAAGGCAACTTAGGACTGTGAGCTATTCGAGGTTGGTTCTGGGACTTACCATAGCTCTGGCTAAAGCTGAGACTGACCAACGTGGCTAATATTATTATTATAGTTATGCGCAATTCCATATTGTCGCTATGATGTTAGTCTTTGGAGTGTTTTCAAAATTTATCGCGGCATTATTAGCACCGCATTCGTGGTTTATTTTTTCAATCGCGTGTTCTATAGTTTTAACAGATTATTAGAATATATGTATGTGTATTATCACATATGATCAAATTAGTTCATGGGCTAACAAAAATAAATACCCAGTAAAGGTATGAAAAAATGTGTACGCGACCTCAATAGTGTTGAAATTTCACCACTCCCCATAATTGAAGAAAAAAGAGTAAAAACATATATACTAGCTAAATATTTCTGCGACCAGCACCATAATGTTCACAATGCGTAACGCCAAATTGGATCATTAAACTAAAAGCCAACAATGCTATGGGTAGCTTTGCTCATATCGATCCACGACTCCGGATGTTGCTTCCGGCTTATTGTCCGGCTTGGCTATTTATGCTTAGAATAAAGCACAATACAAATCGAGTTTTATTTTATTTTTGGAAAAGGAAAAAGTCACTAAGCTGTCGCATTGACCTCAAAGGCTTCGTTTGGCTGTACCATGGCATATTTTTCAATGGTGAAAATAAATTTCTAAAATAATTTTAAATAGTTTTCCATTAGCACCCTTGAGGACCAAATCAAATTATAAAGTTTGTTAAATAAAGGATTAATTAAAAAATTTTGAATTATCCTTATGAAGAGCAAAATATTTAAAGCTTAACATTAGATGATTAAGGTTCCTTTGTAAGCATTCGCTTAAATACTATAAACTTTTTGTCCTTATTTAAGTTTTCCACTTTGCATTAAAAATATCTATGAATGATATAAATTCATATTAAATATATATTAAGGATAAGAGTCCTTTAAATTTCCCTTCAAACTTTATTCACTTTCAACACAAACAACTTTAATTTTAATGATGAGTCCTTTGAATTTCTATAGTTTTTTTTTTAAGTTTGAAAATGTAATTTATTAATTTTCAGGATTACTTTACTGAATAACACTTGCATTCAACTTTTTTACCTTGATATAAATATGATATTTTAAATGTATTTAATTGTTGAACTGATTGAAGGTGAAACCTATTTTTTTATATTCACAAAACTCTAAACACTCAATTAGAGGATCGATTAATGTTGCGCACTGTGAATAGCTCCGGGAGCGAAAACCCGACCGATCGTTAGAATTATTTGCGACAAACTGAATGCGTTGTTGGTCAGCAGACACCAAAAACAGCCTGCCTGTCACTCTTGACTCTCTGGGCTGTGGCTGCAATTGGATCGGTACATTACCCCATCACCATTACGATTACCATTAGCGGGGGCAGCAGTGCCGATCATGGCAAAGCCAAACTCCATGGCAACAATGGGCCTGAAAGAGGAATTAATTAGATGTGGAGACAACAACAACAGCAGCAGCAGCAACAACAAATAACAATAAAATATAAAAACGCAAACATAAAGTTCTAAATACGTGAATTTCAATTCAAATGTTAATCAGTGCGGCGGGCAAAGCACAAAACTCCATCCAGACCAAAGTTGACAATAGCCACAAACTCAAATACACACACACACACACACACACATTATGGGTGTGTTAAGCATGGGGGTTGTGTTCTGTACAGGTGTGAGTGCGTATATGCGACGGTTCTGCCTCGATACGGCCCCCGTTCTGGCCCAATGTGCATGGAACATTGAACGCTAACCATAATGACACCTGTGGGCGTAGCATTCGCTCGAATATACTACATTATACAGATTCAAATTCATGGACAGTCAAAAAAAAAAAGAACAACAAAAAAATCGCTAGGTTCAACTACTTCTCCCAGCTGTGAAGGGCAAATAGCGTTAGCTGTATGTCTGCCCAAGAGCTAAAAATTAAACGATCGCCGCGCCCGCTTGCAGCATTGTGTTGCAGATCTATGGCATGGATCCGCAACTGCAACTAAATGTAAATGTGAATGCGCTTCACGTCTGAATAAGTTCGAGGCTGGCTCCAATTTCACAGAATTACCACCACCAACATCAGCGGTCATCAGCAATTGAAGAATATATATGTATAAAGTATATTTAATATTATGCTTGTTGCAGCTTGCACCTGTCATTTGGGTGTAAAGTGTGTGGAGCATGTGTTTGTGGGCGCGGCTGCACTTTAATACGCCTGGGCGTGGCAGCAGCCTTTACAGTCAGCAATAGATTGGTTAATATCAAAAGGTGCTAAGTTGCATTCGCTTGAAAGCTGCACAAAACTGACGGTATATTATGTGTTTTGGGTCTGAGTTTAATCTTGATAGCTTTTGTTGAAAAATTGGATATACTTACGGCTCTATCATTTTATTTTCTTAACTTTTTTAATTCGTTTTCCCCTTGGTAGATGTTGTGTTTAAAGCTTTTAGATATCAATTAAATATTTATTTTGGCTTATCCTAAATATAAACTGGTTATCTGTGGCTTATAGAATTTTCTTCTCACCTCAATTGCATATCATTTGTACAGATACTTCAATCAGTTGTCTGCATAATAATTAAAATTTGTCAGCTTTTTACCTGTCTTTTTGACATACGACTTTTGTGACTTCCTAAACTTTCTTTTTAATATTCATAGAAACGCGCATCTGATGAAGAAATATTACAAGATGCAGACATGCTTTTCCTCTGGTTCTCTCTTGATGTTAACAAGTTGTTAAACATGTTTATCAATTTTAATTTCAGTCAAGTGACTGACATGGAGTTAATGGAGCTGTTCGGCATTTGACATGATGTATATATATAAAATTGCCACCTAGCAGTGCAGCAAAGTTGTAATTATTGCCTGTAAGACGAAAACTGAATACAGATACAAATATGTGAATAAATTTGTGGATAACCAACACATAAATAAAGCTTCTGTTCTTTATTGCATTTTAAATAAACTAAAATTCTACACAGATTCCCGCAACAAAGCCAAGATTCGATAGCACTGCTGGAGTATCTGTGAAGTAGAAAGAAAAACGCTGCATACCCCAAGGGCTGAATTTTCTTTTAGATTCGTTAGATTGTCTTACGATTGAGTAGGTGGCGAGTGTAAAGGGTGGAAACGGTTTTGCTGCATAGATAAGCGGTATCTGGCAACGCTTAATCATGAACATTATATCCCGCTGTATGGAAACCGATTTGGTGTGCCAGTCATTGAGATCAAAAGCAGCCTGAGCCACATCCACTGACTGCAAAAGTATACAATGTGATGACTAAGTAGTTAAGAAATGTGAGTGTAATTAAAGCCAAACCTGACTGTAGACTAGAGTGCCACTCATACACCAGTAGGAGAGCTGAACGAAAGTGACAAACATGAAGAGAATAAACTTGGCAGCTACTTTGGGATCGTCAGTGGCAGCCATCGTCTCAAATGTGGACATTGATATTAAAGCGAAGCTGGCAATGATCTGGGCAATAAATGTGCCATGAAAAACACGATTATTCTTCTCTACAATGCTGTGGGAGTTAATATAAATAATAAACGAAACGTATCATTCAAGGATTCAAATATTACTTGCCGTATTATATGCTGATGGAACTGTATAATCTTACAGAACCGCTCATGAAACTGATCATTGTTGAGTTCAAATTTTCCCAATTTCTTCAACTCAATGCAGAGTATTTTTAGATTTAAGGCTGTTTGTAGAAAAGTGTGAACGCCAAATAGATCAATGTGACAAATGGTCATCAGATTAAACTGCGATGTAATGCACTGCCAAATGTAGATGACGTTGTGCATATTCGGATGCTGGGCAGATCGTTGCCAACCAAAGGGAAACATTACATGAAACGGTTGCTCTCTGCCACTAACCACCAAAGGTTGCACACAGATCGCCACATTGAAAAGACACATAAAAATCGTAAAGTTGAGAAGCATGGTGCACTCAAACAGGTAACAGATGCGTTGCCAGCGTCGAATCTCCTCATTCTCCGACTCAAACTGTGCATGATTCGTATGGTAACGGATCTGCTCTGGCTTAAAGATCTTCTCATAGTAGGTGAAATCTTCAATAACTTCATCGATATGATTGGCGCGCAAATAGATGTAAATTATTTTGGTGAAAATGAGAAAGATCTAAAGATAGATTGAGAAACTCAAGCTTAAAAATCTGATGATTAATCTATTGTGTGATTTTTTATTTGAAACTTACCCCAATCATCCAAACAATATCGTCGCCCATATCGATGACATTGGTGGACTCATGTATGGCACACGTAACCGTTAACAGAAATAGGCCAAGATTGGCTATACAAAACAGATTGCAAAGCTTGTACGTTGTATTGGCCACCAGGCAACGATTTGGATAGATGCAGAGTAAACTGAACAGAACAAAACGATACAGATTGATTGCTGAGAATTAGTTTTGGCCAAGAACAATCAGTAAACGTTTTACCCAACACACACACACACACATACGTACACCATAAAAGCTCGATGGTATTCCAAGACGAGGCGTGGTGGTTGCGTTTTCTGGTGCAACACCGATTGATACTCGCCAAAGAAGCCGCGCAGTTTGCGCTGATATGAATGAAAATCCCCGTTGGCCATCAGCGCGTTGGATAACTGTGTATAACGATAACGACCCACTGGCTGTGAACTCTTGGTCTCTGTGCAGCTCTGGTAGCGCATTGTGGCCTTATATATATACATGTCTGTGTGCCAATTGATTGGCCATGCAGGATGCCAATTACAATATTTACGATTCAGTTGCAACGTTTAGCAAAACTAGACCTATGATTAGCATTAGTAAATCGCTAGCAGCTGCTAACATGTGCCTCAAATTGCAATCAGCGCTGGTGCAGCCAACAAGAAGCGTTAGAAGGCGCCTAGGGAAATTCTTGAAGTCGGAGGAGTAGGAAATGAACTAGAACATATCTATAAACTTGCGATTAATTGGCGCCGCCCATCAATATAATAAATATGCAAGCTAATAGGAATGTTACAGTTTAAATTGCTTGACTAGAAGATACTTTGCCCAGCCCAAAAACAATTGCCCACATAAAAAGAAAATTATCTATGAATCGAGTTATGTTTAGCTCGGTGTATTCATAGAGAGGAAAAGTTGCCTGAAACTTCGGAAGAAATCGAAGTAAGTGCTTGAGATTCGAAACATCTACTCTGGACTTAAGCACAAATTTCACTATTCTTAAAATTCATTGTTGAATTACTTACTGTGCCTCGAATACCGAACAAAATGAGACTAAGAACACCTTCCGAAGATTGTGAAAAGCATATATATTACATATTTGTAAGGTAAAAACTCGTCAAACATTATTTGGTATTGTATTTTATATCACACACACAATGATTAACTTACTTATAAACAAAATGTATAAGAAAAATATAAAGAATTAGAAAACAAAAGTCCCACAATGTTATAAACTCTTTTCTTCAAGGAAAACGTTTTATAATAATAATAATGAATTGCAGCTGTCGATTGATTACTTAATAACATGCCAGTTACACATATGTAAATACACGTAGTTAAAGCTAAGGATAACATACAATATGGACTAAGTACCAAGCAGTTAGTATTTAAATGCTTTATGATATAAGTATATGTTACACATATGCTTATGGCTTTATTGGCGTGCAATGAACCCGCTGAATGAATTGTTTTCGGAGTATATTATTCGCGTGACTCAATTCGCATATTAGATCATCAGCATCATTAACTGACAATGAATGACATAGAATGTCAACAAAAATTCATTTTAAATTTGATTTATTCACAATTTTTGAAGCGTATAGCTGAACAATATTATCTTTATGTGTTGTACTATTATGTGGCATTCCACCAAAAAGAGTTCAATCAACCTGGCTCGTGTAAGCTCGTAAACTTGTTCACTTCCTGTGCGACATTTTTTTTGTTCATCTCGATGATTGCATCAATAACAAATTTACTTACAATTTATGTCTTAATTTGACAAAAGACATAAATCCTGAATGGCAAAAAAAAAAAAGCAGCTCAAACATTATTCAAATATGAACTGGGTTTATGACAGCCCCAGCATACTGTAAAGATTGTCGCGTGCTATATATTTGTTATAAATACAGGTTCTTAAACGAGTTGCAGGCGTCTTCTAACGGCGCTTAGATAGCCAACGCAGAAAGCTATTAGAGATGTCGATCTTGTGTTGATATTACGAACAGGTGTTGCCATTAAAAATGTATATAGCTGCTGTAAATGACGCCAAGCCAAACGGAGTTCACGTAACACGCTTAGCAATCGTTGGTTGTTGACTTCGCCTACATCGCCGTGAGGTGTAATAAAGTGTTTTATTCAACATTGACCATGCCTAACAATGTAATGGGCATCATAATGGCACAGACATTATACCAAATTGATATCAATTTTAGCAAACAATATATGCACAAGTGCAAAGCACATCGTTAGCCTTGCGGCCAACAACAGTAACAACAAGATTAGCAACAATTGTTGCAGCATTAACGTTTGCGTTTTTTTCTGGCTATCCCGCCGAGTCGAAGCCGTCGCATTGAACTCTTCACTGAGCTGCAAGCTAGATTCAAACACACACATTTACACTCATACACACGCACAGCAAGAAGTATAAGAAGAAGAAGAGAGAAAAAATACCATCTCATGGGTGGATATACTACTAGCCATGCATCTGTTTCGATGGCCAATAACAGTATAGACCAGTTCCGAGTTGGCAAAGCGCCGTTTGATGCTCTAATTTATACAGCATACTGATGAGTTGACCGCCGCTCAGCCAGCGAATTGTTCTCTCAGTTCTCAATTCTCTGTTACCGAAAGGCGTCTTCAAATACAACAATATATATATATATATATATATATGTATATACAGAGTGGCAATAACAAGAAACGGTTATTTCAAGATCAAGAATCGTTGAGCAATCGTCTACAGCCTGCCACTTGTTGACCAGCTCTCTTGCAAATGGAAATATTTGTAGCGGTTAGCGTTTAATTGAAATGCATTTGGCTTGTTTGCTGTCAATCACGCGACATTGCAAAGGCAGGCAACAGCGTTGCAGGCAGCCGGCAGCAGGAGACCAACCTACCAGCATATTCCCAGCTTGGCCCAATGATTGTTTGGTAATGGAATTGTTGTTGTTTCGGGTTGCATTGCTGCCTTACGACCTTCGGCAAGCATAGCTGCTGCCTGTCTGAGTGGCTGCCTGCCTGCCACTGACATATGCCACATGCCACATGCTACATGCCATTCCTGGACAATAACCCGCTAACCGTTATGGTCACACACGTTGGCCGTGTCGTTTTTATGGTCACTTTTTATGCCCCCAAAGTCCGTGGGGTGCTTGGCTACCACATTTGGTGTTTATGTTGCACATTTGTCTGCAAATTTTATAGTGATCGGATAATTAACGCCGATGAGTACATTAAAACGTTATTAAGATTGCTATTGCCATCAAATTTTATAGCACTTATTGGATACATAAATCGATTAAAAGTACTAAGTTTTCCTTACAATTTTCCACACCTTCCGCCTTGTCTCCACAGATATCTTATGTATTTCACATATCCAAAATAGTTCGTTAACCAAAATTTAATTCTATTTTTTTACTGAGACTTTAAAAATTCGCAAGAATTAATTAAATTCAAAGAACTTTGAGTTCATGATATTTAATTAATTATGTACATGATTTTAATGGCTCGATGTGCACATTTTAACAACTCCCCCCATAACATAATTGTCATGTACTTGTTGGCCGTGTACCGTTATATGGACCCCATGCCGATCTGTCGGATTGCGCAAAGTATAAAGCGCATTTTCATGTTTATTGCACCGGCACATGGGGCAATTGATAATAAGTTCCAGAATACGCGACCGCAAAAAGAACATGCAACAACAACGACAACAACAACAACAATAATACGAACCCAATGCAAACATATTTCAAGCGTTATTTATGAATACAACTGGAGTTTGCAGCAATGATGCGAACTGTAAGCTGCCAGTTGTAAGTTGCAAGTTTGTTTAGGCGCAGCAACAAGCCGCAATAATACCAATAACAATAACAACAACGGCAACAGCAAACAGCAACAACAAGTGAATCAATAACAAGGCTGGCTAGTTGGCTGCCTGGCAGCAAGGAGCAAACATGAACTGGTTTGCGCTCCGACGACATCCACGGATCAGACAGCCGCACCGCGGCTAGCTGAGACGTGTGTCCAAAAGTTTGCATAAGTTAGGCACGGTCAGGAGCTAGAGACGGGGGGCAGTGGCTGGCCTGGACCTGAGCTGCTGGTTTTTTGTTATTCGATTTAAAGCCATTATCCACGTACTCATTTAAAATTTGTAAAATGGGTATCATAAAGTTGTTGAATTGTTTGTAAAAGACAGTTGGAGACATTTCAAACTCCTAAAAGTTTTCATATTATTGAACAGGATTTCGAAGCTAACATATGTTACGTAAACGTCCAGAAAAAAGTCGATAAATAAAGTTTTCCAACTTCCCACATTATTTAGCGATTTTTAAAGTCGTGTTGCATTCAATTTGTTTTCGAAAATGTCACTGGAAAAACCTATTTTTCTTTTTTTTTACAATATTTAATATTTTTTAAAATACTTTCTACGTTCTGCCGCATGAAAACAATACTCAGCTGCATATATTTAACCATGCAACATTTATTAAACTAAAACTTCAACAAGGGGTAATAGAAATTAAAAAGAAACTAATGTAAAAATGTTAAGTACTAAATACTTTACAAAAGTTCAGATCACAATAATACAGGGCATTTGGAAGTCTTTCACTTTCAACATAAGCACACACTTGTTTTATTTGCTTAGTTTATATTTGAAGATTTATGGAACATGTTGGCAGCGAGTACACGCGGGGTAACTGTGTGCAACGCTTGCTGCAACCGAAACCCAGATCTGATGCGCGCACACACACAAAAATGTAATGCCAAATCGATCGATAAGCGAAGCCAACAGTTGCAACACAGTTAAAGCAGTTAAAGCCAACCGGGAGGCAACTGCGTTTCGATTTCGAGTCGAGATCCAAATCGGGCGTCCGTTACAAATACGAACACGCAGACATAATAACAAATGCAAATGCAATCGAATGGAAAGAAATGAAACCCAAACGTAGTAGATGGGCAGACAATCAGTTCTCACTGGGTCATAAAAATCGAAGACGCCTTTAAGAATCGAGATGGGATCAGCAATGGGCGCATTATAGCTGCAACGGGTTGATACTGAGTTGTAGTCACCATAATAACAAACTTTCTAAATGACACAAAAAAATAAAATAAACACAATAAAGCATAGAAGAGAAGCAAAAAAATAATAAAAATAAACAAACTGTAAATGCAGCCGTTAATAGTTATAGTATGAATTTATAGCGGTGTCGCCAACTAAAGCATAATTATTGCCTAGCCCCAGTTTGGAATGGGAATGAAAACTGAAACACAGATCTCAGTGAGATGGCTAAAGTTGCAACAACAACAACAACAACAGCAGAGTTGAAAGACGTGCGTTGCAAGCTTTACAAATATCAGAGATTTTCTGGCATGGCATTTGTAGTCAAAAGGAGTTTTTTGTATTTTTCTACTTAACGGTTTTTTAATTGAAACCAGTTTGGTGTAATTGTTTTTGGCTTGTCGCTACAAAACGTTGCAAGTTGCACGTTGCACGTTGCCCGTTGTCCGTTGCCATATATGCCATAACTCGCTTATGTCAAACACATTGTGCGTGTAATTTGTGCAACGGACTTTTGTAAGCTCATAACTCATGATTGAATATGAGAGACAGACACACTTTTGCCCAACTTAGGCCTCTTATTATAGCCGAGACGTTCGTTGGTAAAAGTTGTGCACACAAAAGTTTTCACTTGTTGTTCTAGTTGTAATTGCCAAGACACACTCGACTGTGACTAAAATGAGTAAATTGTTTTTCAAATTATGCTGAACAAATGACAAATGATGCTGTGTGTGACTTGAAGCCAAGCTGTCGCTTATCAAATTAGAGCACAAGCACAAAGCTAAGGCGGCAAATCTTCTTGTGTTTTTTTTTTGTCTTTGTAGTTCGCGCACAATGAGCTGTAAATTTGCAAGCTGTGGCACGTGCAGACGACAGGCGAGGACACGCTGTATTCCCTGGCTCTGTGTTCCGTTAGTCGGTTTCGGGCACGCGATGGCAATGCCATGACACTTTAAGCCAGATAAATTGAAACGGGATTGCAGCAAATGACATTAACATCTTCTTCATTTAGTTGGCGTACACGCACACTGCGTATGCTTGATTGGCTTCGTCTACAACTGCATCAAACACACACACACACACACACACACACACACACACGCGTTAATTAGTGGTTGTGCTTAAAGAGCTCACATTCACACATCAAAACATTTCTTATACAATTTGTCAAAACAACGAACTTATACTTTCGAGATATAAGAGCGTAAAGCAACAAAAAATAACAAAGCTCAAAAGCAAAGCAATTGAAAATACACAAAGAAAGAAAAAGAAAAACTTGTTTAAGAGCAGCGCAAAAGTTTTCGCCGACTTCCTCAGCAGCGTGCTGTGGCAGCGCCTAAGTTGAAGCCGCAGTCGCTTCGTTGACGGCGACCTTGATAGACGTGCCAGCGGCTGCAATCTGGCTGAAAATCAAGACAAAACTATATATAAAGAAGAGCGCCTATTGAAAAAAAAAAAAAAACAATACAAAAAACAAACCAAAGTCAATTCACGCAGCTTTCTTTGCCAAATCAAATCATAACTTACGGCTAAAATATGTTATTGTTTTTGACGTGTTTGTGTGTGCCACGAAAGTGTTTCAAAAATGTGCTAGAAATATGTGAAGAAATATGTGTGTGAATGCCAAGTGCAGTCAATGATAAAACGTTGAAAAAAAAACCTACATAAGCACAGCAGCTGCTTACAAAGGTGTGTGTGTGTGTGTGTGATTGTGTGGGTGCAACAAAGAAAGAAAACCCAAAAAAAAAAAAAGTTAACTAAAAAAAGAAACAACCGAAAAAGAAGTGCAAAACATCCAACAGCTGAGCTAATTCTACCGTTAAGAAATAATAAAAAAAAAAAAACAATTGTTCAGCATTTTCTGCAACTCTTGAGGTGTTAATTTATTCATTGGCCGGAACCTCAACAAGCTGTGAGTAAAATTTGCATTTCCATTGCCCCAAAAAAGAAACAAGAAAGAAACAGTTAGCTTTAGATTACAAAAGTTTTGCTTGCGATATAATTATCTGATCGAACACAAGCTTACAAGTTATGGCTTTGATTTATAGATATTAAATGGGAATAATATTTCAATAGTCTGACTTTCTTTAAGTCTGGCACAAAAGCTGCAACTTTAAAAAGAATATTTATCGCATTTCATCTTTAGAATAATTAGAGAGATTTCTTTACAATATTTTTAACTAACAAAACCTTTATATATTTTTTTATTTATATCAATAAATATTATCTGACATATTTACTTTTGGCTACATTGATTTATTAATAGATCCGTAAGTAAATTATTCATTGTGTTGAAATATTACTTTTCCATTCATTTCTTTACCTTTTTTTTCAAATCCCAATCTATTTATCTATTGCAAAGAAGTTAAGCAAAAATCATTTCTAATGAGATTTACAAAAAACATGAAATGTGAAAAAGAAAAAGGCTTAATCTATTTTTTTTTTGTGACCTTTTTGGCCTTTGGTATTTCCATTTCCATTTTGGGGGCTGCCCTTGCTGTGCATTTGAATGAAATTAAGCTTATCAGACCATTGAGTTTAGGTCACTGGGCAGGCGCTACGAATAGATCAAGATCTTTTAAGGTGAAAGTAATTTGCCGAAAAAAGTGCCAAGACACCAAACCAAAAAACCGAAACCCAAACTCCCGAAAGCAAAGAGCCAACAGCAATAGTCAAATCAGTGACCAGTCGAGTGAAGCTGAAGCTGAAGCTGGCTAGCGTTCAGTGCACTGTCGTAATTTAGTTTTAACAACTATTTTGTAAACCGTTGGCCAGCCCTATGAGGCTTAGCTTGCTGCCTGGCTAAAAAGCCAAATAGCAATAGCAATAGAAGAAGCATAAACATAAGCATAAGTACACATTAAAGCACATTAAGGCGGCGGCGAGCAAATGATGCGCTCCTCTGGCCACACAATGGACCAGCGGCGCCGCAAAAATGTTGAATAAATTTCAAATTTGTTATTATGTATGTACGCTGGGTAGCTAGCTGGCTGTTTATTGCTGAGGCTGCTCTTCAGAAGCTCGAGCTTTAGCTCTAACTAGCGTGTGTGTTCTAAGTGTTAAAAGTACGCCAAGTGTGACGTCGACTGCTGCACTCGGAAGTGTAGCGATTGCAGTCTCTATAGCCAGACAATGGCCCATAGCAATAACAACAGCAACAACAACAACAACAACGGCAAACATGCATTACTTATTTTTTCTATCTGAGCTGCATCTGCGTGCTTTTCTGCCTAGCTTACAATGCGCTGTTGTTGCTGTTGTTGTTGCTGTTGTTGCTGTGTTACATACATATGTATAAACATAAATTTATGCGCAGACTTAGAACAATGTGTGCACATACATATAGAAACATAGCTATCGCCATATCGTGTTGCCTAATAATTAATGAACGTGCATGCAGTTCATTCGTACATACTTAGATATAGATTCATACATTGCTGCTGCTCATACATATGTACAATTTATGCAGGCCCATGGCGCGCAAAGTTCAATTACCTGTTAATTGAGTTTAGACGAATACAAAAAAGCGAGTCAAGACCTAAACTAACTAAAGCAAAGTCAGCTAGACAATTCCCAGCAGCGACGATCGCAGCATTAACATCATCAAAATCACATCAGTCAGCGTTTTGCCTCATCTTGTGCTCTGTTGCTGTTGCAGCTAAATACAAGCACACACTTCGAAATCGGGTCAATATTGTCATTAAATTGTTTCAAAATGCACACGATTGGGACACACACACACACACACATTCACACTAACACAAATCAAATCGTCAACAGATACATTCATATGTATATGTTAATATAATAATCCCATATTGTTAATCTTAAATGCCAGCTAACTGTACAAATCAGTTCGGTGAATGCTTTGCCTCTCTGCTTGTTGGTTGTGTTGACTGGTCAATCACAAAATCAAAAGACTGAGGCAACGAACTTTTTTTCTTTTATTTTTATATTTTTGTTGACTTGAAAAACCAAATATTACTTTCAAATTAGGCCGCAAACTGTTGCTTTTATCGCTTTCTTCTCATTCTCGCGCGCTGGACATAATGATTGTTTCCACTTAGCTGTTGTTGTTCTTCTTTTGAATAGAAAACCAAAAACAAAAAAAATACAAAAAACTATAAAGCTTAAGTGTAACTAACAGTTAGGAGTCCCCAATATTATTCTATGTTCTCTGTTGTTGTTTGTGTGAAATATTTATGCAAATTATGGTCAAGCAGCTAAAGTGCAACTGATTAGCGGTACAACTACATAATATAAACACATTCGTATGTGCTTGTAACATATATTTAACCTGCGTGTGTGTGTGTGTGGATGTAGATTAAGCAAAGTATAGCTGCAGCGCATAATGTAACGGTAACGGTACCATTCACACACGCAGCGTGTTCCCAGGCGACGACGCACTTGCTCCACCTCTTCACCCACCCAAACACAGACACACACACACACACACACCGCTCGGCACCAATTGCCGCTGGTGGCTGCATAATTCTACGCGGTGCCTCGCTGCCTTGTGGCCAACTTCATGTGTTTATAAATATACATTTGCTAGCAGAACGAGTTTTAATTGCAACATTTGTTTAAATGTTGTCCGTTAGTTGCCGCTGCCAAACGACAACAACTGCAACTAGAAACCACCAACTAACAAACTAGCAACTGCCAACAGTAACAGCAACAACAGCAACCACTTTGATACTGCTCCATTTACAAAAATGGACACCAACAATTTTTGCCTCATTACCGCCGCTTAAAGAATGTCACCTCCAATGTTGCACAGTGTGATTGTGTGCGTATGTGTGTGTGTGTTTGTGTGTGCGTTGGACTGTCGCTGATGTGGGGAAATCTATGCGTATTTGTTTTAAATACCCTGTACGCAGTTCAAATGTGCAATAAAGAAGAATAAAGTTGTTTAAATATTTGTAAACAACGAAAACAAGCCAAAGAACAACAATTATTTTTTATTAGTTTGATCCGATTAGACGATCTTGAAGTTTATCTAATTTTTGCGAAGTGAGATAAATATTAAATTAATTTTTAAGAATAACATAAATAAATAGGCAACCGTTTTTATTTCAATCACTTGAAGTTGTTAGAGAAATAAACCCAATAAACTTAAAACATAGTTTAAAAAAGAAATGTATTTTAAAATATATTTACACTATTTTTATTTTCTATATCAATATATGTATATCATCTGTTGCTCTGGCATGTTATTAGTTCAAAATAAGCTAAATAACAAAAAAGTATAATAAATATAAATAAATTCTTAACTTTTTGGAAACCTCTACACAATTTAATCAATTCTTAAGTAAACTCTTTTATTCTTTGGAATACTAGAACTTTGAAATGGTTTTGTTTATGCTCTTACTTTTTGTATGACAATTGAAAAGTTTTTTGGACAATAAATTGTTTCCGAAAAAAAGATTAAGCAGCTGAAGCGCAGCGTATTCGACAGGGTATCTCCCTGTTGTGCAAGCTTTCTTGTTTTTTTTGCTGTTTCGTTTTATATTTCATTTTTTTCGTGTTGTTGCGTTTTGGATTTGTTTTAATTAGTTGCTCGTTTTCTCTCTTGATGAGCAGAAAATTGTATATCTTATTTATGGCTAAAAATGTGCTTGTTTTTTACATATATATTTTTCATTTTTTTCTTCTTCACTTAAACAGACACTTAACAAGAAGCAGCGAAGAAGAAGAAGAAGAAGAAGAAGAAGAAGAAGAAGAAGAAGGAGAGCAGTCGTTGCTGCCGACGATCGATGTATTATTAGCAATGTGGCGCTTGCTAAGATGTGGCGCACCAACGTTGGCTATTCCTTATCCCTGCTGCTGCTGCTCGAATGCTATTGTTGCAGCAGTGTCAAGACGTTTGCATCACCAACAGCAACAGCAACAGCATCACAGTTGCCAACAGAGACGCCAACTGCAGCCACGCAGGTCATTGGCGCCACCTCCTTGGCAGCGACCCGGGCCGCTGTGTTTGCGGCGACGGAGAACAAAATGCGGCGGAGTGACAGCGACAATCAGAGAAATCAACTAGAGGATTTAATGCCAGCAAATTTACTGTTAGAGGATCTGCAGCAGTCTAACGGACAGCTAATCAATCTGACAAGGCATCACGATGGCGATATCTTCTATACCAGCGGTGAGTATCATCATCCGTATGTCCAAATCCACAAGCAAATCTACCACAACGAAATCCAAAACCTAATGCATAAGCTGTGTGGCATGTTTACCCGTTGCGTTGACAGCAGCATTAATTTCCAGTATGGCCAGCTTATTAGCCACAAACTCACGTTCAAGCCGCAGTCGTCAAGTGACAAGTTGAACCAAGCAGTTATTTTTTTCTTTTTCTTAGCCTTGGCGCGTTCTGTTTTGACGGGCTTAAATCAATCAGCGTTTAGTTCTTCTACACCCCAACCCCTCCCCACTCCCCCACACATGTGTTTGACTTTAAAGTTTTCTCTTTCTGTTTGTGTGTGTGTGTGTGTGTTTAGGTCTTGGCGGCGCTTGCAATGCGGACACCTGCATCGGTCTCTCCAGCGGCACAGCGGCTCTGATGCGTCTGGGCAGTAACTCCAACGGTAAAAAATAAAAACAACTACTCGATTAATATGCAAATTTGTATGCACACTTAACGCATTTATAATCTTTACTTAGTTGCTGATGGACTGGGTCAAGCCTCGGCCTCAGGCTCACTCGAGTTGCTGACGCGTCGCATGAAGCTGCAACAAAGAGCCAATCAAGCACAGCGCCAAGGGCAGGGGCAGGGTCATTTGGGTGGCATGGTCGTAGAGGATGAGGGTTGCAGTTGCCGCTGTTTGCCATATTTGCGCGCCTATCGCGAAGATTTGGGCATCTGTGTGGATGACATACATGGTAAGTAGTAAGTAGTAAGTGGTTACTTTGTAGTTAGTAAGAGTCAACACTCGACCGCGGAAGTATTTGCTATCCCATGGCGTCCCCGAATAATTAGTTAGCCCTGCAGTTCGGTGCAAAATGTGTGTGTGTGTGTGTGTGTGTGTGTGCTCTATTTTGATACTGGGAACTTTTCCCACATGTGAGAGCCTCGCTGGCATTGTTTGAGCCACGTCTCTCAAAATCACAATGGTTGCTCAACTATTTCTTGTGTTTTTTGTTTTTTGATTATTGCGAAAAAGAAATGCTGTAATAATAACAAAGTTGTGCAGGGCTGGCGCTCAAATTGCAGAATGAAAACGAAACGTGACGCAAATAATGCGACAAAAAAAATGTTTGAACAAAGATAAGACCCTAAATTTCTCAAGTCGAAACTTTTATGCTCTGCTAATGCGAGAAATTGCATTGGTCGCTGGCGCAACTGCTTCAGATCGAATTTCAGGTTAACCATTTGAATAGCTAATTTCCTGATAATATAAGATAATAACATTTAAGGATTCAAATAATTAGGTACATTAGATATTTAATGACTGTTGTTTTGAAATTTATTGTGTATCAGATTTTCAAAATGTGCGGGATATATAGAAATCTCTCAAGCCCAACTTACTTCCTCTTGTCCAAATATTTGTAATAAATGAAGCGACCTTTGGTTAGGGCATAGACAAACATAAATATCAAAGCAGAAAACGGTAGTATGGCAAAAATGTAGTATTATTGAACAAATAATTTGAGTTGCCAGCACTTTTATGAAAGGAAAAATGCTTTAAGTCAACTTTCGCTGCCAGCTAGTAAAATAACAATAACAATAGCAATAAAATAAAAGCAACAACATCCACAGCAACAGCAGCACCAACAACAATAATAACAATAAAAACAAAACATTAAAATCCAGCAGACACATTAAGACGGAAAGTAAGAGCGTTTCGAAAAATAAAAATTGTGGCAACACACAAAACGAATTATTATTTGATAAATTGATAAGCACCTCGATTGAATGCCGAATGATGATGTTATCACAGTTGGAATATGAACACAACTGCTGGGTATTAGTATATCTAGTTTTTGACCATCAGACTTTCTCATTGTTGTTATGGTTTCTATTTGTGCGTCTTGCAGAATGCTCTCTCTCACCATTTGTCAGCGGCTCATCGTCGGAGAAAATTCCGTTTGTGTTTTTGCCGTTACGTGGCCAAATCATTTATCCCAGCAGAGAAATCAGTTTTCCCAGTAAGTAACTCCCTCCATATTCATTAGCATAAATATAGATCTATAAACCTAAAACACATATCATTTTCGTAGATATACTTACTCCGGTGTGTGCGGTTACCGGTGCCCAGTATCTCGGCTCCAGTGGCTGGTCGGATCTGCGAAACCCCATTGACACTGACTATCCGTTTCGCATGTTTCGCGATGAAGGTCGCAGCTTTCTGCAGTGGCTGGGCGAATCTGATCTTCGCCAGAAGATGCAGGGTCGTCTCATTGTGGTGCATCTCGTTTGCCGGGATATGACGGTTGCCCTAAATGTTAGTCAGAAGGGTAAGTAAATTTACACAATGTGATTAACTCATATCTTTATTAATACTACATCCTTACTGCAGATCACCTAATGACACCCAAAAATGTTCACTCACCCTGTGTTGCTTTCCGCGTTAATGGAAGTCCGGTGAAATACTCTCACAGTAAGTTCAAGTTCAAGGTTGTACCCTGGATTAATATTAATAGTCTTTTTTGTTCTAGATGTACCGGAGGTCTATTTTCAGCCGGCCAATTCAACGACCCTAGCTTCCACATCTGATGGAATGACTATGCGCGAGTATGTGGTGATAGGCATCTGCAGTCTCCTGCTGGGCCTCATCTATGTTGCTTCCGTGTTTCTCTACCTGTACATGAAGAAGCGTAAGAGTCGTGGTCGTCACAATTCCCGTCACTCTCTTGACAATCTGGCAAACGAGATCAACTACCCGAAAAACGATCAGGTTACGTACGGAGCACCGTTTAGTCGTGTCGGCAGCATTTACTCCGCCAACAGCATGGGTGGTCTGGGAGGTGCAAATGATGCTGGGACACGTGCCAGCATGGCAAGTATGGCCAGCTTGAAGGATGATCTTGGCATTGTTAAGAACAATCCGCTGCTGCAGCACTTTCCGCAGCTGGGGGAACGGGAGCACAACTCCGGATTTGCCAGCGATATATCCAACTCCAACTCAGAGTGTGAGATGGAGGAGAAGATCAAGGTGAGTGTATAATCCTTTAAATGCGAGATATGCTAGACAGCATGGTTTTACATCAGCAGACATCCGTTTCGGTTCTGGTGCATCCACAGATGAGCATGCCCAATAAATCACCCAAGACGGGTCACAGTGCCAACGAGATCACCTCCCTGGAATCGGATGAATTTAGGCAGGACAACGAGTGTCTGCCCACCGAGAACGTGGCTGTCACTGAAGACATGATGAGCGAGGAGAAAATGGAGAATCTACGCGCCATGGTTAATGGAAATGTGAGGAAGAAACTCTACTTTAACCCGGCTTACTTTGAGCCTCATCTACTGGCGGTAAGTCTAAGATAAGGAAATCCTTAATGAGCACTTTTAAAATGTACTAATATTTTGTTTGTTGTTATCATTTATCGCAATCTCTTTTTTATTCTTTAGGAGCCGCCACAAGCTGCCATTGAGTTTCTGCAAAAGATACGTGAGGTCATTGCCATTGCGAAGTATAAAATGGCCACCAAGCGCTATCAGCCATCGCTGAATATAATACATGAGGAGGCCAGTCTGGATTCCAATTCCTCAAAGTACAATGTACCACTGCAGCAGAATCTGCAGGCCAAGAGTATGGGCGACAAGCGCAACAGCATCGAGCAGTGGCTTCAAAGTGTACCCAACTCGGAACATAGCCAAAAAACAACGCCAGCAAAGAAGACTAACAGTTCTCCGACTAAAGGATCTCTGCGCCGGGAAATCTCAGCGCCCAAGGAGCGTCCACCGCCACCGCCGCAACAAAAGTCGAACTCGGAACAGCAGTCAATGAAGGAAATGCAGGAAAAGCAACCACAGGAGCAGAAGCAAGTCGGAAAGTCAAGTCCAGACTCCATATCCGTCAAGCCCAAAAGTCCATCCTATGACAGTTACTCAGCATTCGCTGCAAATGTTTACGGCTTTGCAGAAACCGGCGGGGAAATCTACAATAACCCCAAGTTTATGTTGGCTGATTCACCGGTCGGTTCCATGCGCAGCACCTCCAGCCGTTCTAAATCATTGCGCAAGCGTAGCGATGTCCTGGATCAGTTTGCAGCTGCCAATTCGACGCCCACTTCCCTCAACTCCTTTGATCGTCAGCATTATAATATGTTGCGTAACATGAAGCCAGCTGAGATGATCTATGATTCTCTGAAGCGGGAGTATGCTGCTCACATACCGACCCCCGACTACGACAGCACAATAGAGAAGAAAATCAAGGAGATCTACAGCAGCACACAGAGCAGCATTCCATCTGTGCCAACGCCAGACTACAGCTCATTGAGTCGGAAGTCTCTTAAACAGTTTCAGCCAGATTCACCCATCTACAGACGCAAATCTCCACAGTATCTAATCGTGGACTACGAGACAGATAGTTTAGAGCGTTTGGAGCCGAGTAAACGCAAGAGCTCACATTCATCTAGCTCTCCCTCCTCGGATGTGAGCTCACAACTGAGTCCCAGTCTGAGTACAGCGCTTCCTCTGGAAGAAGAGATGGAGATCAGTCATACGGTTTACGATAGATTAAATGGATTTCGAAAGGAGGGTGATCTGAAGAAACGACTAGCCGGCAAGCACGGACAGGGACAGAGTCAAGCACAGCGACATAAGGAAGTCGCCGCACGAATCAAATACGATACACCCTTCCGGGGTAGCATGACCATTGAGGTGGAGCACGAGCCACCTTCGGATATGGAACGTACCGATAGCGATCAATTTGAGCCGGACACTCTCGATCGCAAACCCAAAAAGCAGAGTTTCTGTGACATCAGTGCCTGGGATAGCCATGGACGACAAAGCAGCAGTGAGCATTACGTGGAGTCCGATTACAATCAGATCAATTCGTTGCCTGATCTCAGCCAGCCGAGTCATAACGTTAGCAAGCCACGCACGGCTTCGTTCATACTACGCGCCAGCAACTCGTTTCGTAATCTAAGGGAGATCTATGAATCTCCCTTAGCTGTGCAGGAGAACATTAAGGCTGAACCACAACAGCAGCAGCGGCAGCTCACCGAAGAGGAAGAGGGACGTATTCTTACCTTAGAGGCTAAGCATTCAAGACGGCAGCGTGGACTGCAATCATCACCCACGCTCTCCATTGTGGAACAGTCCAAAGCTAGTAGTGGTGTCAACAAAACCACCATTACAATATCTTCACCGAAGCCTACAGAGAAACAGCAGCTAACATCCGGAGAGTGCCATGGGATATATGGCCAAAGGATACCTCCGTCGCCGAAACGCCCAAAAGCCAATCAGCACTACTGTGCCCCACTGGTTCATAATAAGCGTCCGTTGCCACCTCCTCCTCCATCGCCAGCTTCAGTGTCGAATCATGATGATGATGCTTATAGTCTTCACAGTGAAATTACCGAGCTGACCGGAGTCTCTGACACCATGGATAACTCCTGCAACAATACCATGTCTAGCGTTATTTCTGCTCTAACGGAACAGTCCAAGCACTTGAAGGAGCAGAAGACGGCGCAACTGGATATGGACTATGATGGACTCTATGGCAAGAATATAAACAGTCTGCGCAATGATTACAGTCTTAATAAGTATCTCAACCGTCGCAAGTCGCAACAGCACGAACGGGACAACAACAAAGAAAAGGAAACAGAGAATGAACCCAAGGATCTCGGAGAACTAGAACACAGTAACAACAACAATAACAGTAGCAACAATAACAATGCAAAGAATCTGAAGGATGTGGATATTAATCAGTTTGATGCGATTTCGATCAGCTCCCGTTCGAACCGGAGCAGTAGCCATCTCTCGGAGCGCACCAAGGAGATGTACCGTAATGCGGGTGTTCCCGTTGGAATTGCTTATCCACAGCGTGCTGCTAACACTGGGAGTTCAAGTGGGAACTCCAATCAAGTCAATGTTCAAACAGTTTATCGTTGTGAGATTGAGCCAGCTCAGCTGACGGCTGGCATGCAGATCGCCATTGGATTGAAGGATCGTGCCAAGAAGGCCAAGGATCTAAAAAACGCGTGGCGTAAGTTTGTCACTATGGCTGCCAATAAGTTCAGTCCCAGCCAGAGTCCTGCGCCCACCTATGGCTCCAAGAATGCAGCTGGCTTTTTAGAGGATGACGGCATCACCTCTATTATTGAGGATGCTGGAGTACCACACGGCACTGTGGTCCAGCCGGGCAATCAAAATTACTACGAGCAGCGCTTTGGACAGTTGGACAGTGGATATATGAGTACCGATTCCACGGAGCTATATAAGCGCAATGTCTACGATCGTTACAACTTCAAGATGATGAGCGGACGTGGGCAGATCATACGCGTGGACACCATCGAGGACAATGAAGAGGAGAGTGTAAATCCGAATCGTCTGGAGTTGGATGCCTCTCGTTTTGATGACCTCGAGCACATGGTGTCGCCAGGCAACCGAACTGTTGCCAATGTTGGAGAGGATTTGAGTGATGCCGAGTCGGATAAGACACTAACACGCTCCCAAACCAATGAGCTGCATGCGGTTCGAGGTAGTAGTACCACCATGTCTTCATACTCATCGGAGGATGACCAGCGTCGTGGACACAGCACCTGCTGTGGCTCATCCGATGAGGAAACGAATGCGGAGGATATGTGGGAATCGGGCGCAGAGAGCATTGAAACCCATTCGGTGCTTTACAAGATGATACGCAAAAGTTAGTATTAAGGGATGTGCAATATTTAAAAACCAGATATAAGACTTTTAAATAGCTAAGGTTTATTACGAGCATACTTAAAGCAACCAGGTGCAATAATATTACAATTCTTGCCAAACCACAAGGTGCAATTTATAACTTACTCTAAGTATAGTCTCTTAAAAAAAGATATATGTATACTGTATGATTAAATTATAAATCCATAAGGGGAAACTTAACTTGATACCGCAATAGCTGCCTTATTTGGTGGCACATCAATGCAGTTTCTCCTTTCAAGCAATTAATACTCCATAAAGAATATATATTTTAGTTTATATATATAAACAGTCTAGCTTACATCGTATCACTTAGTTATCAGATGCGAATTGTGATAAATATTAGCAGTCTTTGGGCCGGAAATGTGCAATCAATAATGTTTAAGTCTCAGTTTAAACTATAGACACACTAAATACTTAAGTTATTTTAACGTTTTTCATAAGCTATTGTTTACTGCATTTTTGAAAATAAATAACGTAGATATTTTCTTTATTTATTTTCTTTTTAAAATCAAAAAATATACATTTGGCATCTTTTCAAAAGATGTTGCGCAACTAGTAAAATGAAATTATGAAAGTAATTGTTTGGAAACGTTGATGTTCTTAGTTCAATAGTTCTGTGCGCTTATTTATTGTAAGTACTGTTTGTTTTTTTTTTCATAGTCAAGTGTAAACAAAGCAAGAGACTGTAAGACTGAAAACAAAACGATTCCGGTCAGTTTTCTTTGAAGCGACTCAAATTTTGAAACTGATAAGCAAAATGCAAGATCATAAGCGTAAACAACTGTACTGAGCACCAAAGAGAACGGCAACAAACTCGTTGCTGAGCACTGAGAGTCACTTGTGATATGCTTGTGTGTGTGTGAGAGACTCGCACAAGCTGATCATAATTTATTTTGTGCTCATGCAACTCAGTAAGTGCTGAGACGCGTACGAGTGCGTTTGTATAATTTGTTGAAATGTCAAAGAAGATTTGGTTTGCAATTTGTTTTGTGTTGTGCAGCGTTTCGCTTGTGGCAGGCAGATGGCATTATTGGCCGCTGAGAACGCATGCTCCTCCGGTCACATACTCTCCAGAGCTGTTGCAAGATCTGCGCGAGTTTATCCATCTAATACCAAGCCCAATAATCGGAGAGTTGATCGCAGAGCATATGATTGTTGACTCTGAATTCCGCAAAGCGATTAAGTTTCTTGACAGTTCCGAATTTAAGAAATTGCAACAACGCGCCGAGTCGCTGCCCGAAGTAATTGAGGTTATAAACTTTGTGCATCTGAACGATACGAATCAGATTAGATCAAGAACCCACATCGATGTGCGAGGCAGACACCAGATTATCACAAACACATACAAAAGCTATGGATATGAGTTTATAGATGTGCCGGCCGGCAATAGTAACGAGGGCGTGGTCGTTGTATTGCTGCCACTCAAAGAGAGGGAAGTTGAGCTGTCTTCCGGCTTCGGTAGCTTTATTAGCTTCATCCAAGAAGTGTTGACTCATCTGCCGCGCGATCGTTTCGTCGCCCTGATCAACGAGAAACGCAAAAGTAGAAAAGTCTTTCCCAAATTCTATGAGGCAATCCGCAGCGATGCATTCAACGAGCTATTGGAGAAAACGATGGTAAAAATTTTATATATTTCACTTTGATTCAATAACTTAACTCTTATTGTCTTACAGAAATCGCCAAATGTGAAAAATATTATAAATACATTGGGCAGCCATGCCATTGACGCTCAGAGTCTAAAAAGAATTGCGTTGGATGTCATCTCTTGGGGTCCGGCTGTGTGAAGAACTTAAATTTTATTAGTTTTCGTGCATAAATTTTGTGAAATATGCAAAGGAGCAAAACTCCTATACATTTTTAAGAGCTTCAAAATAATCGTTTACATTTAATTTTCTATAACTCTTATAAAAAATAAAAATTGACTTTTTTTAAATAATATTATTTTGTTCTACCTCAGTACAAATTCAGTAATGATTTTGGAATACATTTAAAATGAAAACTGTGCGATATTTTCATACGCTACGAAAGATTAGCAATAGTTTGCGTTCTTACCTTTCTATAATTCTACAATGCAGCAAATTTATGCCAAACGAGGCAGCCAAAGTCGAAAAGGCATATTTGGCATTTAAAACCGATCTTAACAGCTTGATCTTGTAAGTGCGCTTGACTGAAATAAAGAATTCTAATTATTCAAAACTCAAATGCATGCACAATTATTGACTTTAATATACCGCCTAGAAAAAAATCGTAAAACATACCAAAAAGTGTAGATAGGCATGATTTAAACGAACTTTAAATTGCAGCATTTTTGGCACTCACAGTATATAAAGTCATATGCTCAAAATTATTGCATACTTTTTGCTGACGATAATAAACATTCGAAGCTTATTTTTGGGGGCCAAATCGTAGTGGGACGATAACAAAAAGATTAAATCTAGAAGAAGGGGGGCCATTGTTTAAAAATACCAAAAAAACAAAAAAAAGATTTAAAAAAGGTTGAAAAACCCAAAAAATAAGTAACGGCAGTTTTTCCAAGAATTCGTTTTAACTAAAATCATTGCATACTTTTAAGCGGTATATTAAAGTTAATATTTGCCAATTGCCATCGCTACGCATAATATAAACTGGGGACTGCTCGCTGTCTGATCAGTTGGTGTTTGGATATTTCGGACTGCAGTCGTCTGCCGCGGAAGCATTAAGTGAGTTGCTCGTTAGTTTAATAAAAAAGTGATCGCCATTTTGTTTAGTGTGTTTAGGTTTAAGAGGGTTTTTTCGGCGATACGTTTTTAAAAAACTAAATGACTGAATATTCGAAAATATTGCGTATACGATGAATCATACTATGCAAATCAAGTGATTTATCTTAAGACATCGATGAGTCTTGTCGTGGAGAGATTTAAATGAATGACAGTTAAAGTGAATCATGCTTGTAATGCAGATACTAATGAACATATGAGAAAAACCGCAGTTGCAAAGATCAGCACTTACGACCCACACACAACAAAAAGCAATAACAACAGCAATTGATAAAAACAAGTTTTAAAACATCGATCGTTAGGGTTTAAAAAACTGCAGAAAACGGCGCCCACAGCTAAATGCAAAAAACAACTCTTTTGTTTAAATGACGTTTGCCAAATAATTAAGAAATGATAAATGATTAAAAAAGTGTTTTTATAAACACTGTGCTGGAACTTGTGACATCATCAACAAAAATTTTCCAAAACCTACAATAAACTTTTATATTTTGGCTTGGTTCGTGGGCAGACACGAACACTTGTTGCTGCCTTAAAAGGCTAAGAGCCTCTGGCTTCAACTTAAGATACAAAAAAAAAAAAAATAAACAACAAATTTGATTAATTTAATCTAAGAACTTCTTCGAATCTATGCAGTATGCCTGCAGTCATATTTTCGAATTGATTAACGTCCAGCCATCGTTTGAAGCATTTCCGTTACGTTTGAAACCGTATTTGCAAATGTTTATTACTCTATTAGCTTAACAATTAAATAATATGTGCTTTGAACAATAATTTATAGGCTTGCTGCCTGTTTATTTGCATTGGCTTTTGCGTTTTTAGCTCCGCCCCGGTAAGTTTTATTTTCAAGCACACCAAAGGCGTAGGCAACCAGCCCGATAATTACGAAGAGGGGTCAGTTTTCATTGTATATAGCGTCTATCTATAAGCTCAAAGTCTTCTTCTGTATTTGTTATCGAGACCTCAACTGATTGGCTCTGTCCACCGGATAATCTGAATGCTTTATTCGTTTTAAACCCTTCGGATTAATTATTTACAGCTGATGAGAGAGAACGAGAGCGAGCGAATTCGCTTAACACATGGAAATTCTCTCTAGCTGGCAGAGTGTGCTTAATTTAATTATTTCAAATTATTGAATGTGCGGGGCACTGACTCGTTTATACTAGAACTCAATACCCTTACCTTGCACACTCAACCCCCTTTTGTGGTGCTTACATTCTCTTTTGTTATTGTGTTGGAGAATGTTTTGTTGTTCTTCATGTAGGCCAGCCAATTGTTTATGTAGTGCACATTGCGGGTATATATGCTATGTATCCACTTAACTTAAACAAGATCGTGTATGTGTGTGTGTCTGTATTGTATTTCCACATACTTTTATAAACATTTGTGTGTGACGGATGCCACAAAAAAGTCAGTTTAGCATGAAGTCATGCTCATTCGGCTGAGCCTCAGAGAGTACCACTTCCACATCCATCTTAATTATGACGTTTTTTTATGATGACAATTTCGGAGATGCTAAAAAAAAATTCAACTTTATTACTTGAAGCCATGTGTTTTATGTTTTCTTTAACAGCTCAGTTGCTAATTGCGTGCTGGATCAAATTAAGTAGCAAGATTTTTGCAGCAACAATTGCTGGAATTTACTTTACTTTATAGACTCCTGCACATGTTGTTCTACATTTTTGATACGAAAAGTAAACAACGAAATCTTGGAATCGCTTTGAGTGCATAAAAATGGCTATAAATTGTTTAAACAAAGCAAGCAACTTGCCAATAAACTTGTTCAATCCAAACAAATTGGATCGCTTTGCTTTACCAGATGTGTATATTGTATCTCCAGCTCCCAACTCAAGTATCTAGCGATCACGATGCCCCAAAAATTTCGGTCACGCCTCTCACACAACACTCACTTGCAGTCACGTATTCGAAACCCAGACCAAAAATGCTGACAATAACATTAAGTTTTTTAATGCGATCCGTGCAAGAAACTTGTCATGGAGCTGAGCTAAAGCAAAGTTGCGCAAAACTTCCTCGCAGTATAAGTAATTATTTGTGTTTGGTTTTTTTCTTTCTTTTGTGGCTTTGCTTGTAAGCGAAATTTGCAAGGAAAACTCGATATACAAGTTTGGCGAGCTGTTCCATATGCAATTCACCGTTTCCACTCAAATTGCGGATATTGCAGTTTAAGATTTTTACCAAATCTGCAAACCAAGCATTTTTTTTAGTTAAAAAAAAAAACAAAAAACAAAAAAAACAAATTAAACAGTTACGACATTCTGTTATTTGTTTATTAAACAATGAAATCGTTTGTCAACTCACAGTTTTAATTAGCTTTGTAAATATAAGTGAGAGCAAATACTGATCATATTTTGTATTGACAAGAACAAGTTAACAATATCTTTGGATACCTCTAACCAATTAACAAAGGTGATGCTGCAAATTATGCTGAGACAACCTCCCTCCAAGCTGTCTATTAGGTGAGAGGGGTCAACGGTTACAATCAGTAATTTGTAAAAGCTATCAAATGACGGCAGCTACTTATTAGTTTCTCGCTGATTACTAATTGATACGAAAAAGTGTTTCCCATTTAAAACTCAGCTGCGAGCATACACGTTATTTTATTTTTGTGTTTCGTAAATGTACATAAGACACAGCAGCTGAGGAATATTCAAATTAGCTCAAGTCGTTGGCGTGATTAGCCGATTTCTCACACATTTCAAAACATCAAAACCGACAGGCTTTAGAATATACGCACATACACATATGTTGTCGATTGGAGCTAGACTCTGAGAATCCGCATAAAAGAAGCCGACTTGAAATTTACGAATACCAAAGCATGAATCTGCCTTAAGCTTTGAATATCACAGCAAATTGAAAGCGTTAAGCGTAACAAAATGATTACTAATTGATATTGATATGTCGATTATTTTATGATTATTCTTTATGATCGTTAAATCGGATAGCAAACTCCACAAAAAAAAAAAAACGATGGACAAAAGCGATCACAAGGTTAAGCCCCACACTTGGCCACTCCCACACCACGCACCACTTCAAGTTGAAGCACCACTTCACTGTGGCTCAATTGTTATAATTTAATAACTAAGTACATGGGGTCGTGTACCACAAAAACCACTTAAAAGCGCTTTCTTTAATTATCCCACAGCGCAGATTCGACAAACCCAATTGTATTATATTTTTATTAATGTATTTCGGTATTCTCTTGTATTTGAATTTCTGTAAAAACCAAACCTGTAAGGTAGCTTTCAGCTCTTGACCAAAACGGTCAACGCATCAACACTTGGCTTTAAGCTTGTGAAAATCAACGTACCGTAAAGCGTTTGTCAATTGTCTCACTCTTTCGCAGTGTGTTTGGTTCAGTAGCCAAAAACTTAGCTGCGTTTCAAGGTTTCATTCCCTCATCTCTGTAGCTAGTACCTAACTAAGCAAACAAATTCAAAACATTTGCTTCAAAGTACTACGTCTTAAACTGAATGCGGGCTTCTTCTCATTGTCGATGGCATTCTGTGGGCTTTTTCATACACAAGTATAATTGTTGTGCCTGGCTCTTGAATATATTATGTATCTTTCATATACAATGTCCAGCTATATATATATATATATAGTATTCAACAAAAGATAAATGTTCCGGAGAATTTCGCAACCAGCTATAAGTTCCTTGAGATAAGTGTTTGCATGTCTAGTACTGAAATTAATTTTAAAATTATTTTTTTTTATGACTTGCTTGGCGTAACTTTATCAATATTTAACCGATAAGAATATAAAAAATATTTCTCAATATATACAAAAAAACTAATTCATTGCTGTGTAATAAACGTTTTCAATTGATCCGTGTAATATAATGACTTTGTCTGTTTTAATGTTAACGTATCGCCAGCACAAGAAACAAAAATATGGATTTGAATGGATGTGGATTTAGTGATCCGCAGGCGCAGCTTAGCGCAGCGCTGGCCAAACGCAACATACGTGAATTCCACGATGCTCTGGAGATGGGTGCACAGCCCAATCTGGAGGACGAAAGACACATAAGCATCTATGAGAAGGCATTGTCTACAGCTGGCTGTGCGGATTTTGTGGAGGCCTGTTTGCGTCATGGCTGCAATGTGAATCATGTAAGTAGCTTTTGCACATCTAACAATTTGCAGTTGGAGTAGCTAATTGCTTTCGCTTGCAGATAAATTCCAAGCACAACAAGGCTGCTATTAGTTATGCCGCCGACTCCAGAGATCGTGCCAATCTAGCTGTGCTGTTGCATCGTCCTGGTCCGGCTGTTCAGGTGGATCGTAAATACGGACAGCTAACGCCACTCAACTCGCTGGCCAAGAATCTGACAGCGGACAATGTGGATCAGGTGCGTGCCTGCATGAAACTGCTCTTGGACTACGGTGCCTCGCCGAATGCCATCGATCAGGGTGAACGGACGCCACTGCATCATGTGCTCCAGAACAGCAAGATCAAGGACGCCAAGCAGGAGCTAGTGTTGCTCTTTCTGGCGCATCCGAATCTAGACATCGACAGCTATCGCAATGGTCAGGTGCGTCAGTTGCTTCAGCAGCAGTATCCCGAGCTACAGTTGCCCCCACAACGGGAGCTCCGTGCGGATGGAGAGATTGATTGTGAGAGATTGTTGCGCCAGTTGCGCGATGGCGATGAATCTCAGTTCGAGCAGCTGTTTGCCGAGCATCAATTAAACATAAGTGACAAGGATAACCAACGTAATGCCCAGCAGGAGCAGTATCTACCACTTCTCCTGGAGTCCATTAAGTGCGGCAAACATCAAGCCTTCGATGCGATCCTCAACTCGGGTATCAACATCAATAGTACCACGCCCAGCGCGCGTAAGGCTCCCGTCGAGCTGGCCATCATTTGGGGCAATTGGCGTGCCTTGGAGAAGTTACTAAAGCATCCAGAGCTAAAACTTTCGCCGCACACATCCCTGCTTAATACAGTGATCAGTAGATTAGAGGAACCACCGTTGGATGCCTTTTGTGATCATCAGCGTTGTTTTGAGCTTCTCCTAACCAGCGAACTGATCAACATCAATGAGGTGGATGCCAGTGGTCAGGTGGCACTCTACTACGCCGTCAAGTATCGCAATACGAAGGCAATTCAGACACTACTGCGCCATGGTGCCTACCTTGGCATTCGCAGTCAGTTCGATGAGCTGGCCATCCAGGATATGTCACCGGAACTGCTCGAACAACACTTTGATTCCTGCATCACGACCAATGGACAGAAGGCTGGTGACCAGGGCTTTGAGATTATGATTAATTATAGGAATCTGATGAGGCAGCAGCGCCCGGGACAACAGCCTGGTAAGATGAACTCAATCCAACGACTGCAGGATGAAATGAATCCCATTGCCCATATTGCCAAGTCCAAGGAAATGCGTCATCTGCTCCAACATCCGCTGATCTCCAGCTTTTTATTCTTGAAATGGCATCGCCTTTCAGTTATTTTTTATATAAACTTTTTGTTTTACACATTCTTCACGGCCTCGATTATAACTCATACACTGCTCAAGTTCCATGAGAGCGATTATACGGCTTTAACGGCTTTAAGTGGACTTTTCACCTGGATTGGCATTATCTATCTGATCATTAGGGAGAGTATACAGTTTTGCATGTCGCCTTTCTCTCACTTTTGGTCTATAACGAATGTCATGGAGGTGGCGCTGATTGTATTGTCCATACTGACGAGGATTGAATCCAGTTACGATAAGGAGACACAACGCGTTCTGGCCGTATTTACCATACTGCTGGTTTCCGTGGAGTTCTGCCTGCTCGTTGGCTCCCTGCCAGTTCTATCCATATCGACGCATATGCTCATGCTACGCGCCGTGTCCAGCAGCTTTATAAAGAGCTTTGGTCTCTATTCGATATTTGTGCTTACCTTTAGCTTGTGCTTCTATATACTATTCGGCAAGCCACAGGATCAGCAGCAGCAGCCGGAGCCGGAGCCGGAACAGGATCAGGCTGGCAAGCCTGCCCAGGAGAATGGTGATAAAGATCACTTCAATAGCTTCTCAGTGCCTATTGAAGCATTGATCAAAACCATTGTGATGCTGACGGGCGAATTTGATGCCGGAAGCATAAAGTTTGATAGCTTCTCCACCTACTTTATCTTCCTGCTCTTTGTCTTCTTCATCACCATTGTGCTGTTTAATCTGCTCAACGGTCTGGCTGTATCCGATACCCAGGTAAGCTTCGAGGTCCTTATACTCCATACACATTGACTTATACTCCTTTTCCTTGCAGGCCATTAAATCTCAGGCCGAATTGAACGGCGCCATCTGTCGTACCAACACTCTGATGCGTTATGAGCAGGTTCTTACTGGACGCCATGGACGCACTGGATTTATTGTAAACAGTGAACCGTTCCGCAGTATTTGCCAGCGTCTAATGAACATCTATCCGAATTATATGTCTGTGCCACAGATATCCATTTTGCCCAATGACGGCAACAAGGTGCTCATACCAATGTCGGATGCCTATGAGCTAAAGGATTTGAGTAATGGCAAAAACAAGGCCAGCTTTCAGCCATTGGCCATAAATGCGTCACTGGAGCAGCAAAAGAAACTACTCGCTCCGCCATTGAAGCTGCTGCCTTGCTGCTGCTCCGTGCTCACCGGCAAGTGTTCCCAGATCGATAATCGTACGGTCAAACAGGCTTTAGCCGTTCTCGATCAGAAATCCATAGCGGAACAGAAGCGTCAAAGAGAACAGATCACCGAAAGAAGATTGGAGCACATTGAACAGAAGCTGGAACACATGCTGCAACTGCTGCAGGAACGCAACTAACTGATTTAAGTTTTAAGAGAGGTGTAACAGTATTTAGTTAGATCTATGCATTTATAACTGACTAGTTTTGTCCCGATTCGTCCCGGCTGAACAACAGTGAAATGCTATTTTGTAGTCAGAAATTGTTTTATTAACAAATACGAATATATAAATATAATTAAATTTAACAAAAACCCTTATGAGTTATTATTAACTGAATGAAATAATTACTATTTTATAATAGTTACGAGCTTTTCAATATACTATATACACATTTGAAACTAAAATTGGATTGTTCTGCTATATATTTTTCTCGTTTCATTTTTTGTCTGCTACAATTAATAATGTATTCAATTCAATTTTTCATTTTTTTCGCCTCGTTTCAACAAATTTTCTGGTTCTTTAATTATATATAAGTTTATGTGTGTATACTGTTTGTATGTATGTATATATTTTCCATCAAACTTTTTTGTTCACCCTCCCCTGCACGCACAGTGGTCACTGCTATTCAAAAATGTTTACAGTACATAATTTCAATGTTCAGTTTAAGATTGGTATTTTTTATTTTTTTGTTTCTTGACATCAGTTAATAAATTTTGACTTTCGATAAGTATACGTATAAGTATTTAGTATAAGTATAATGGTTATATAATATTTAGACAGTAAATATTGTATAAACTACTATCATTACTGTACCAATTTTTGTACCCGAGTAAATATTTGTTTGTTTTATTGCAAATGTTAGATGTTAATTTTTTTTTTTTTTTTTACTTCATTCTTTCTTTTGTTTGATTTGATATGATTCGGTTCAATATGTGACACAATATATATATATAGATTTTATCATTAATGATTTTCTTTTTTTGTTAACTGGGAGCTCCGCCAATTGTAGGCCAACTAATACATAACTGTGTATATATAATATAATTAGATTGGCTATGAGCGTTTCGGATCAAATCAAATCAAATTTCATGGCCTAACAACTTGTTTGAGTTTTTTTTTATAGAAAATGCCTAACGGCCTAACGAGGCCAATTAAAATAAACGAGCGATGGTTAAAACTAATGTTATACAATATTTTCGATAATAATGTGCTAATAATGAAGTTTTCAATAGAGCCATAGCAATTTAAAAAAAAAAGAAAATCTATTTGAAAAATTGCCATTTGATTTGTGTTTGATCCGATTTGCAGTTTTGAGCGCAGCTACGAATATTATAATATTGTATATAATTTTGAAGCCATGCAGAGCTATAAAGGGTAAATATTTGTTTATGCTTTTAAGGACGCCGACTAAAAACGCATTTCTAATATCAAAAAACTGTTTCGCTTTACAATTTTTGTAACGGCAAATGAAAATAATTGACATCTGTTTTCCGAGCATTTTAAACAATTTGTATGCTTAGCCCATTTTCTTATTATATTTATTATAGCTATAAATTTGTTTAGTTTTTCATTTGAAATTCTTTTGTTTTTATAAATTTATTTATATCTGAAACGTTAACTTTATTGAACCTCAACGCGTTTAAATTTATACAACAAATAAAATCGTGTATTCTGTAAGGCATGCCTAATCAAACCAGCTGTACTTACAATACATAATATTTTTGTTTAGGTATTTTATTTTGCATTTTGTATTGTTTTTTATAGACCCGATTCGGTCCGCTGCACTGCGGTGCTGTGAGCTTTGTTAAATGCAAAAGACTGTATCATTTTGTTCAATTTATCAGTTTCTGTTGCATTTTTGGTACATATCGTTCGGTTTTTGGTTTGGTACTAGTACGAAAATGTTGTAAGGATCTGTTTTAGTTAAGCGATCGCAAGTTAGTTGTGTGGCCTGCTTCTGTGGGGAGTTTGTTTTAATAAATTTATATATTGTTTTTGTTTTTGTTTATTTTTTGGGTTTTCAAGCTCTGGCCCCTGGCACAGGTTGCGTTTATAAGTAATATATGCCTCATTCGATTTATTGTCGTTATATTCTATGACTAAATAAAATGTTGTGTTATTTATATAGAAGTGATATCAAATAATTTAACAATTTATTTCTCAAGCGTTTATTTATATTAAAGACACAATTTAAATTAAAGCTTGATTTTGTTTAAGTTTCCTTTCAATCGATTGATGATTCTTTTTCTTTTTTGTCTATTGCTATATAGTTTCGTTATGTACAATTCGAAAATGAGTTCTATTGTAAATTCTACATTTTAGTACAATATATATATATGTATATATATATATATATATGTAAGTATGCATGTATAATAATCCTTGCAAATGTTTTTATGCCTATGTACCAATTATAAATATCACTTAATTGACGAGTGTTTGGTTTCTGTCTGTTGTATTCAATATTCATTTGTTTTTTTTTTGACTTATTTGTTTTACATATTTATTCATTTAGCAAGTTGTTAACAATTCTAATATTAAAAGTTATGATCTTAATATGATCTTTGTTTTTGTTGTTTGTTTGTTGGTTTGTATTGTTTGTGTAAAAATTGCAGTTAAAATCACAAGTGTGTACGTTTTGTTTGGTTTTGGTTTTTGTTTTTTTTTATTCTTGGTGAAAAACGATTTAGTTGGTACCATAATTTCAATTTACTATCAATCGCTGTCTGATTGTCTGTTGTTAAGTTAGAAAGTTGAGTCGAAGTCGAGTGTGTGTAAAGTGTAAAAATGTGTGCGCTGCACGGACTGCTGCTGTTTCTGCGGGGGGAAAGAGGATTTTGTATCGGATTTAATACAGTTCGATGTTAAAACTTAATATATGATTGCATGCAGCTAAGTAAACACAATCAATTTTCTCACAGAATTACTTCAAATAAGTTTCTTAGAAACTTGGCCATGGCCTAAAATAGAATACAAATTTAATATATACGATATACGATATATATATATATATTTATTTATATATATAAGTTAGTATAAGTATTTATGTAGGTATATGTTTTGTGGAAGCTTGTATAGAAGAGCATTGATGCAATTTTGATTTCACATTAGTTAGACTAAAATAAAAACAATTGTACGCTTATGGTAAATATATATACGATATATAGCAATAAGTTCGTATAATAAAAGTTCTCACTGGTACACAATGCACATTGCTTAGGTAGGACTGCGGTTCAACTGGCTGTTAGTTGGTACGTAAGTAGGTATTACAGAATAATTATTAAGTGACAAGAGTGTTCATCATGTGTCTATGTTGCATGTACTATATGTAGTGTAAATAAATACCCGAGTGGGTCTTAGCTATTAAATGAGTTAAGTTGATATCAATTGCTTATTTTCTTTTCTTTTCTTTTTTTGTTTTGCTTGGAATGTTGTTTAAATCACTTGACATTGTTTGTTTGTTTGGCTTTAGTTGTTGCTCTTCTGGATTTGAGAGATTATGCGAGAAGAAGCAAGTATTGAAATCTACTATTAAATACTTCTCTTTTGTACTTAAACACTTGATCGGTACGGATATATAATATACAATCTAGTATGGAAAAGATATAGTATTTTCGTAAATTGAATATATTGAACATAAAACATAAAATACGGAAAACTCTCTTTTCATTTAAGTGATTAATTCAACTTGCGCTAACAAACTAATTGGTATGTTGTTGTATGAATAGTTATGTATGTAAATAATTAGCTCTCTTTAGAATACTTCCTTTGGCATATGTACAAAATATATTGTTGTACATATATATTGCATTGAAGAAAACAAAAGGGGCCTAACTCTACGATGCGATTGTTAGTTACAATATGTATGCATGTTTATTATATGTATCGTATTGTATTGTATAATTAAGAACAACCTTCAAAATATCTTCAAAATCTGACTGGCTTTGCGTTATACCAATCGATTAGTTGGTACCTATTTATCCATAGCTATATTAATATATTTTAAATATTATTGTTAAAGTTACTGTTAATGTTAATGTTAGTGTATTCATATCTTTTGGTTTTTGATTTGATTTGAGTATTACAACGTGTACGTACTGTACGGTTTAATGCACGTTTTGTTAACACAGAGTTTTTATATTGATTTCGTAAAATTAACTAAACTAGGACTAAACTAAGACTAACACTAGTCTAGTCTAGACTTCGCTGGACGCACAGCGCACTGTTGCCAAGACATTTATATATATGTATATGTGTATATAGAGTTATATAAACATTGGATAGTTCCATTTCTATTTATATATGTATACATAATAAATCGACTGTAATAACAATGGGGCACCGAACGACCCGTGTTTAGGTCTGCACATGCAAATTGCTCTCAGACTGGAGATTGTCAACTTGGACGCTGTTTGACGGCGCCAGATGCCTGGCTAGCTGATGAGGTGCTGCTGCTGCTGCTTCTGTTGCTGCATCGACTCGTAGTGCTGCTACTGCTGCTGCTGGTTGAATGCTGCTCCTCATCTATTTCCATATGGACTGAAGGTCATCTTTGCTCGTCATTGTTGGGAGTTGTAGCAGAGACAGCGTCTGGCAGCGATTGCGGCTGCTCTTCCATTGACACTATGACATTGGTATTATCAAGATTTGACTGTTCGGGATTGTAGTCGTAGAACACTTGCGATGTATCGCCCTGCACGTTGACATCGATGGGCGCATCCACATCGACGGTGCTCGTCGGTGTATAGGCCACATTTTGATAGCCGCTGTCTGAACTGAAATCGCCACGCGGCGGATCCTTGGGGCTATCAACCATTATCTGCACTGTGGGCAAGAGGCAACTTTCCAAAGCGATTTCGGATGAGCTCGAACTGATGCGTATTTGGGGCGGCTTTGGCTTATCGTGCCCATTGCTATTTGGCGAGCTGTGAACCGGCGACGAAAGGCTACACTCGTCCTCCTCCTTGTACTCCTCGCTCTCCCGATGCACCAGAACATGCACCAGGGTCGCATTGTCCGGACGCAAGCCAAGTGGATGCATATGGGGATGCGTTTGCTGCTCCGGCGATGGCTTCGTTACAATCACCTCCGGCGCCGGACCCTCCGCTGTAACCGGTTAAATAAAATGAAACATTTTAGTGTATATGATCAATGGGGAATTACGATTTACACATACAGACATAAGCGTTCTTGTTAACTCTTAAAGCGCTTTGTGCTGACAAACCTCTTTCTAGGGGCGGTTTCTTGCGTATTAAACTAGAGGCGCGCTTACGTGTTGGAGTTGGTGCCACCTGTTGTTGGTGTTGGTGATGGGTTTGCCTGTCACTTTCAACGTTGGTGGAGCTAGCAGAGACGGAGGCGGAGGCAGAGGCGGATGTGGAGATTGAGGTTGTTGTGTTGGTGTTCATTGCAGCTGTTCGTTGGTGAAATATGCACGCATTAGTGACAAACGATCGTGTTGAGCACAAAAATTACAAAAGATTGTGTGACATAGGGGCAAAGTTTATAGATTACATAGAGGTTAAAAAAAGAGAGCAGTAAGTAATAGGTAAGTAGTAAGTAAGTGTGTAGTCACTGTAGTGGTAAGCAAGTAAGTATGGAGTTAGATAAGTTAGTCTTTAGTCAGAAAACGGTAAATAAAAACGTAGTTAAGTAGTATGTAATCAGTACAGTTACAGTTACAGTTAGTAACATAGAATATGTCATGAAGTAAACGATTAATAATAAATTGCGTGTGTCTGTACATCGATGATATTTGATAGGCAAAAGCAACGTTTGATGTGCGATTATTGTATCACAATGATAAAAACTGAGTTAAGAGTTTGAGATCGATATAGAGATAGAGAGAAAGAGTTGAAAGCCACATGAGAATAATGATCAAATGTCCATATACATACATATATAGTATATATATACTTGTTATACGTAGTATGTGATTATGGAATATAGAGTATAATTATTTTAGATTAATTGTTGGTGCAGTCTATGGTGGTGGTGTCGGCTATGTACAAGAGTATATACATAAACACATACATATTTGATTGATAGTGAGTTGGTATTGATTGAGTGGATTGAGGCTGTGATTTAGGCACTTGTCAATAATTACTTTTTCTATGTACTGAAGGTGAGGTTAAGCTGTCATCGACAGCATCCTGATGACGCAAAAAGAAATTATAAAAGCTTCGGCGACGACTTGCTCTAGGCGCTTCCACAAATATGCTACCGCTAATGATATAGTTATAGAAATAATAATAATCGAAAAACAAACATACGTAAATTTTTATATTGATGTTCATTCGTAATAGAAACTGTTATAGAAATGTTATAAAATATTTAAGACAGATAATAGATACAGATACTTTTTGTTATCAATTCTCTGTACGATTATTATTACATATTAGTTAGCTCTGCAATTTTTTGACGAAATTACGGATTCAAGTTGTCATAGAACTGTACAAAAAAGCTGCTAATTTAATAAAAGCTGTAGATTGTTATATTACAGGTATGGTGTGTACGAGTAGTGTTCAAGTATTTTGTTAAGAAGTTCCCCCAAGGGTTTTGTTTTATCGCAGCGATATTCAAAGCTAAACTTTTAAGATCGCTGTTAAGATTGGTATCGAATTGGAGGTAAGGTGTATAGGTTTGAGTAAGATGGTGATGCTACAGAAACTATAAAAGGTATAATGGTAATCGAGATAGTTCTTAAAGGGCAAGCAGCAGCTAGGCAACTTAGAAGATAATCAACTAAAATTACGCATTCAGTGATCAACAAGTTTTCGTATCAGAGAAAGTTAATCAATAGTTTTTTTTTTTTTTTTCAGATAGAGCACTACTTACAAATGATAACGTCATAATCTCATTTTACTTAACACATTTTTAGAACTGCAAATAGTTTGTTATTGTAGTTGTTAAGATTAGAGTTTAAATAGAGCGTTTGCAGCAAATGAAAGACTGTATTTATTCAAGATACTGATTAAGATTTTAGTTTTGGTTTTGCTTTGCTGAATGAGTAGCGATATATAGATGTTGAAAATTAGTTGTATAGTCGACTTGTACGAGTACTGGGTAGTTATAAATATATTCTATATAGGAGTATATATGAGTGAACTGGTGGCGGCGAGTTATTGAAGAGAACTTAAAACATAGTTGAGAGATTGCTAGTTTTTTTTTTTAATTGTAGTTGTATTTTGGTTGTTTAGCTAACTGGTATGAGCATTGCCTTTACCTAAATAATTCAAGCCACTAGGCTGGGAGCCACTTCTTAAAACGGCTGTGACCATATCTGCGAGCAAGGACTCATAGTTTAGGGAGATACAAGAGGATATGCTAAAAATAGGGCTCAAGTTTCATATATTGTGGAACACAAAATACGTTAAATTTTTATCAATGTTTTTTGCTGTTGCTGTTTTTTGCTGTTGCTGTTCATGATTGTGAAAGCCTTTCGTCTAAAAATTGCATTTCGAATCACGTATATATATTGATATATATATATATATATAAGTGTGTGTGTCTGTGTGTTTATCTGTGTGTATGTGTGTCTGAACGTGAAGCACAAGATTAACTACCGTTTGCCCATTTCATCGCTTTGCTGTTTAATATCCTTGACCACGTCGTCGGCGCCGGAGACAAGCATGAGCGGTAGATTTAACCACGGTCCAGCTAACTCACTGAGATCAGAGGCATCAGAGGCACGCGAGGATTTGCGCGAGGAGGCGCGACTGGAGCAGGCAGTACCGCGACGGCTCACCTTTAAACCGAGAGTATGCATAAAATTCTTGAACTAACAATTATTTCACTTACCTGCAGATGAAAGAAATTGAGAGCGGAAAGTTTCGATTGCCAGCCGCCGGGACTGGAATGTTGCGTTGCGCTGTCGCCAGAATTGGAGCGTTCCTTTTCCTGCTTGCGCCTGTGAAAAAAGAGTAAAATTGTTTTAGCCAGTGAAAAATGATTTGATTCGAGTTAAAATGATTTTTTTGTTGGATGGGTGCAGCTGTAAGTACCGCAAATAGTCCTTCCAGCCGGTTTGTATGGTCTTTGCCGCCTTTTCCTGGCGTTTCCAGATCCGGGTCGACGAAACAATTTCCAATTCTTTGCGCGTTGGAAACTGTTTCTTGAACTTGACATCCATTTGTTCCTGCAACTGTTTGAAGTTATCGGTCTCCTCGACATGACCTAGCACGTGCTTAACCAGCGCGTGCAAAATGTCAAGACAGTGTATTTTATTGCCCTTAGAGATGGGCAGATTAAATGACACTAACGCGACATTATTAGGCTTCGAGATGCCCAATGGTGGATCGAGTGAGGCAATAAAATCGGACAGTTGCGAGAAGTGTATAAACTGGGTGGCATGTGGATCATATCTGAAACGAATCAATAAAAGCATCAGGTCAAAACTCAGTTTAAATTGCATCCATCCGTTCTCTAGCTCGTTTTCTAGCTTTTGTGCAGAACCTACTTGGACCAACGAATGTAAAACATTTCCAAATCATCTTCAACAATGCCAATCTCTTCTTCCTGGTGCGCCTGATTAAAGTTCTCCAGGATGATGGCAATGTACATGTTAATCACAATCATGTAACTGATTATTATGAAGCTCGTAAAGTAGGTGATTGCCAGCAGCGGATGGCCGCAGTCGCCGTTCGCCTGACGATTGAAGAACGGATCACAATCTGGCGGTTGTATCATCAGCGATTCCAGCACATCATTCCAGCCCGCCGATGTCATTAGACGAAACAATAGCTGCATACTCCGTCCAAACGTCTGAAAGTTCACCATGTCATCCAGTGCGCCCTGCAGCTTCACGTGACCAAAAAGGGACATGCCCAATATGGCATAGATAAAGGTGATTAGGCCGAGCAGGGCGCCAATGTTAAATAGAGCCGGCAATGACACGACCAAGGCAAACAGTAGTTTTCGTATGCCTTTGGCTGCTTTGATTAGCCGCAGGATGCGTCCAATGCGAAAGACGCGTACCACACGCAACAGCGTTGGACTTATGGGCAAATCAATCATAATATCCTCCATGAGTATGCCAAAGATGGAGGCCAGAACCAGCAGAAAATCGAAAACATTCCATGGCACCGTGAAATAATGATAGCGTAATCCCACAATCTTAACGATAGCCTCTGCGAATATATATTTAAGTTAATAAATAAGACAACAGGTAATAGGTAATTTGGAAAAAATGTCAATCCTATATATATTCACTTACCGAGTCCAAAGACAGTGGTGAAAAATGCATTGCTTACTTCCAGTATAAAGAATACGGCATGCGGTTGATCGTAATGCTCAATGCCCATAGTTAGCATATTTAGAAAAATCAGTACAAAGATCGCAATTTCGAATCTGCATAGTATGATCGATGACGATTCGTATACATGGTGGAGTTCAGTTAATGGCGGACACAAACACCAAAGTATATGAAATTATAAACGTACACTGATTAAGTAACGAATAAAGACACAAACTTCGTGCGTGCCGAAGTGCAGATGCTGCTCAAAACTATAGCTACAAATATGATAATATACTTATGTATATTTGAGTAGCATTCACTCAAATAACTATTTATACAAAACTATAGTTTATATACATGCTCAAGGTACATTTCGATACAATAGTAACATAAATTTAAACCCTGATTAGCCTCATTGATCTAAACTTTATCTGTAACTAATTAGTTTCTTTATAGAACATGCCTACACTTATTAAGTGCATAGTTTATTAAATTAGATTACAATTATTGGAATGCATTAGGAAATTTTAAAAGTAATTAGGTGCTCTAAAACATCTAGGAACATCAGATTGGAAAAGTTTTGTAAGTTTTTGCATTGCTGACGGCGTTTGGGCGACTTCTTTCAATTATCAAAGAAGCAGCCAACAAATTAGCCATCGAATCTTCATCAAATGCGGAGAATGTGAAGTGTTCAAATGAATTTTATCACCAAATCAAAATTGATATATAGTAGTTAGATAGAATTAATAGGTTTTTAGTTTGCCTAACCAGAGAGAGTTTTTCGATAGTTGTACGTTTTTAAAGACTAACAGTAAGTAAGTAGTACATAATTTAAAACTATAGATAGAGTAATACATAGATGTAAGTAAGCAATTTGCTGGTTTTTGCAGAAAACGTTTCGTTTGTTTACCTTCTCGAATTGGATAAATCATAAAACATAGCTAAAAAATGATTTATAGGTCGCTTAATAACTTTCTGTGGTTTCTTTCGTCCCAATTTTTTCATAGCGGTGTAATAATGTTTTTGAGATTCGGTGAGAAACATTTCCAACACTCCTCCTTCATACTATAAAAGTGATGAGAATAGAATGAACATTTATTTATATATACATATACATACAATACATATTAATTTGATAATAGTAAACAAAATAAATAGGAAACATATAGTACACAACACACACTATATTTTATAGATATACATATATAACACCGAGAATAACGAACAGAACTAACTGATTCGAAATAACAGCAACAAAATTTTTGGACAGGGAAAATATTATTCTGTTTTATATGCTGAACTGTACAGTTTTATGTGAGGGTTATCATTTTGGGATTTAGGGTTTTTTTTTTAAAGAAGTTGTGTTATATACAGATACATATACGTATAGTGAGATTGAACCTTCAGTTTTATGGGATCAGCTTAGGCCAAATGTCTTACCTTCTTTTTGAGCATATTGAAATTATCAATGATAACTCCAATGAATAGATTGAGTGTAAAGAACGATCCGCACACAATAAATATAACAAAATAAATATACGCATATAAATTGGCTTCCCGCTGCGGCTGCAGATCCACTCCACGTGCATCGACGGCATCCGCCATCACCTCCATCCAGCCCTCAAATGTTGCCACTTGGAGCAGCGCCAGATAGCCCATGCCCACATGATCAAAGGTGATCTTCGAGTTGATCCATGTGTAATTCTGCTCAATGCAATCCCATTTATCGTTCACCTCCTGTAAGTCACAAAATATAATGAGATTATTTACATTAGCATGAGGAGATTAGTAGGAGAACGACACATGTTCGTGGTTTCCTGGCATACTTACAGTAATTGGCAGCAACTCGCCCAATTCATTGACGCATTTGAAAAATTTACCACCAAAAAATTGCACACCCATTATTGAGAAAATCAACCAAAAAACTAAACAAACCAAAAGTACATTGAAAATTGATGGTATTGCATACATAAGAGCATTTACTACAATCCGCATTCCTTGCCACCTGGAATAGAAATGTTACATGAAATGCTAATAGTTACGGGATGGGCATTTTTGGAAAAAAAACAAACTACAAAACGATTAGCCGATTATAAATAGAATTGTGCGAATATTATTAATATTATGAGAATACTTTCATTTCTCGTCTGCTAAATTAACTACACATGTTTTTTGTTTTTTTTTTTACATTAAAAGTATGTACAGTATAATTGCCGATAACTGCTTTATATATACAAAAGATTATGTGGATAAGCTATATACTATATATAAGGACATGGTCGATGCATATATGTACTACAAATAGATTTCTATTCGAAATTCATAAAGAAGACGGGATTGTATTAAACACTGCAGCTCTGGCAAAACGCAAATGCCAATTCATTTTGTTATTTAAAAGTGTTCATTAATGAAATAAGATATGTGTATAAGAAAGTAGAAACCTACGTAGATGGAGCTTACTTTATTAGTTGAATGAGAGACGGTAGTTGTTAAGCATTAAATAGAACTCTCTCTCTGATCGAGAAATAGTAGTAGTTGTGGTAGAAGTTGGTGCACCATAATATACAAATCCAGGCCCGCTACTTACCTAGAGATGGCTCTCAACGGACGCAATGCTCTCAAGGTGCGCAATGAGCGCAACACTTTTAGATTTTCATTTTCCTCAATGAGCAGCGAGAACACAGATACCTAAAACAGAAACCAAAAGCATATATTGAGTTAGAATGTGAGTTATAAAGAAATATTAAGGAGTACGTACAAACACTATAATAAAATCAAGTATGGTCCAAAAGCTCGTAAAGTACTTGGAGAATCCTAACGCTAACCACTTGAGTACCATTTCAACGACAAAGATCAAGCTGAAGGAGAAGTTGGTCCAGTAGAGAACACGCTTGAGCGTCTTATTGCTATCCAAATAGATATCCTCGAAGCAGAGCGTAATACTTGACGCAAAGATCAGCACTAGCACAAACCACTCAAAGGCTGGAGTATCGACAACCGTCAAGACAGCCGTCCTCACACGTGTCCAGTGCTTAGCACTTGGCGTGTCCATGCACGACATGAACCAGGGACAGCGAAAATAAAGGCTAGAAGTTTGCATATGAAGGGGTGTTTTTTTTTTTTGTATTTGCAAAGTAAATTTATAATTTTCAAATACTTACTGCTCGTAACATTTCTGTGGGAAACAATCGTCGGGCACTTTTGGCGGCTTGGCCGTGCCATAGCTCGGAAAACTCATGGGATCATTGTAGGCGCCCTGCGAGTTACGTCTCCCACCGACAGTGAGATCGTCTACGTAGGAAACTAAACAATGCCATGGTTTTTCAGTCAGTCGGGAAAAAGCCGACGGCTTTGTTGTAGTTGCTGTGGTTGCATTGGCTGTCGGCTCAGTCTTGTCACTAGATGACCGATTGCCGGCATGACCCAAAGCCAGGACCGAGCTAGTATCAGCAACGCCCGAACTGTGCGATTCAGTGCGTCCCGATTGAAAGGAAGCGGCTTTGTCTAGTGTCGATTGTGGATGCTCGGCGCGACGTTTGCTAACCGCCGCGCCCACAGCCGTTGGGTGCATTGCTTGTTGGGTGGTCTGTATGCTGGTGGCATGATAATGCTGCTGATGCTCCGTTAGGGCAGCCAGCGGCGGTGTTGCCTTTAGCGATGAAATTTGCGCCAGTGTTGGTGGCTCAATGCTCGATTTAAGCGAAGTTGGCGGCGTTGCCGGCACACCCATAACCATTGATGGATGTTGCCCAGCATCGCGGCACATTTGCTTCTGTATCAACAGGTTCTCATAGGAGTTTGTGCTCTTTAACGATAGGCTATCCATGCGCAATTTATCGCTATTGAGAAACTTGCGCGGCATCTTTTCCGACTCAATGCGCAGCGTCGATATGGGCTTATCCTCTTCGGGCAGCTCCTCGACGCGTTCGATCAGCGAGAGACGCTTGAAATGATCGAATTGCACACTAAATGGATCGATCTTGCGACGCAAAAATGGCGATTGGCTGCCACCGCCACCGCCACCGCCACCGCCACCGGTAGTCGCTGCAACTGCTAGGGCTTCCATGGCAGCGAAGGGTGCGTGGATTTGATCACAGATTTTTCGTATTTCATTTGATATACTAAAGTCCTCGTCGATCTTACGCTGCTTCTCCAAGCTGCGACGCTTCAGCTTGACGGACTGACGCTGGGCAGCAGCGCTGACGGATTGTGAGCGTCGCGGCACACTGGACAGATCGTAGCTGTCGTAGGGATTCAGTGGATGTACAACCTCATCGGCAGCGGTACGCTCCGAAGCACCAGTTATGACTGCAATATGATCCATGATGGCCTTGGTTGCCTCATCCGCTGCGGGCGATGGCTCCGACAACGTTGAGATTTTGCGCTCCAGTGAACTGGTTGAGCGCTTAATCTCCTCCAGCTCCTTCTCGAAACTCTGTATGATGTTGTCAAATTCCGAGTGCTCCATCAGTGGCTCACTCTCCTGCTGTCCATTGGCATGGCTGGAGTGGCTGCCACTGTGTCGCGAATCAAGCGTTTGCATTATGGAATTCGAAATGTAGCTGAGATTTGATTTAATGCTGCTCGTTGTCGGCTTTTTATCCCGATGCGACTTGCCCAGCAGCTCCTCATCCTCTTGCAGAAATTGGAACAACTCTTTCTGGTCACAATTAAGCAGCTCGTCGCGCAAATTTGCCTGCTGTGACAGCATCTCATCCTGTTCCAACGATATGGAGTTTAGCGAATGCCCACTCGAGTGTCGCCGCATGGCGCTCTCCTCTGATTTGAGGCTACGCGAGGGCAGCAGCGAACGTTGCGACTGACCGCTGGACTGCGACAATCGGTCCAGAGATTTGCGATAGCTTGGTGATCGTGTTAACAAAGACTTTTGGTACTTAAGATATGCCTCGTCAGTGTCCTGCAGTGAATCGCCGCGAGCAAAGGACCCACTACGCTGATCTGGCGCATAAGCATACGGATCCGTGTCTGTCGAATTGTACTGGCCAAGCAGGCGCAGTTCAATGGACTCCGTATAGGTGGCCTCATCGCGCGAATCATACTGCTGTGTGCCGACACCAGAGGAGATCTGATGCTGCAATCGGCTGCTGCGCTCTGTTTGACCTAAAGGCGACAGATTGTTCTCACAGCCATTTTCAATGCTCGAGGTCAGCATGGCGCATTCATATGTCGGTGGCAGGCAGTCGGAGACTGGCTGCTTCATTTGCTGATGGTTCTGTTGCTCGGACGCCGGCTCGGAAGACTCATCGAATTCCAAGCCATCGACTATGGTGTGCAGCCCATCGCTGAGCGGAATTTGAAAACCAAAATCGGAGCCAGAAACTGGCCGGTTCATAGATTCCTGTAAAGCATAAACATAAACATTAAAAACTGCATCGAAAATAATGCGAGATTTTTGAGAACACATACCTGATAGCTTAATCTATGGAACTTTGTTTCCGCCAGCGGATTGGGCTTATCCAGTTCTCTGTTTACCACACTAGTCGCATGCGCCTGCTGCGCGTCGAGCACAATTTGCTGAAACTTTTCCGCATATTTACGCTCCTTGCGATCCTTACGCTCTTGCCGCTTTTTCCGTATCAAATCACGCACCCTTTCTATGCTCCGCGCCAACTTTGACTCTTCGCCCACCTCCTACATGAAGTAAAGTGTTCAGATTAGCCAAGGAGTTGCATAAAAATGTTGTTGAAAAAACTAAAGAATATGCTACTATTAATTTTGTTTGTTATAATTTTACACATAAATTTATATATATATATATATAATTAGTTATCCAATGCAATATACAATCTAACAGCAAAAAGCTAAAAACATTTAGGAACACAAAAACTTGCAAATTGTACAGATATAAAATATATATATATATTAACATCAATTGGTATGCAGCCTATGGGGTATAATATACACAGGATATTTAAATTTTTATTTTGATTAGCTTATTTTTTTTTTTGTTTAATTTGGCAAATGTAAATAATAAAGCAAATAAATTATTTAAATAGTTTAAAGGGTTTAGTTTGGAAAAATTACCTTTTTCTTGAAAATCTGTTTAACGGTTTTTTTTTGTGTATTTAAATATTGGTATTGTTTCGGGGTTATTTTTTAAGTGTATTTTGTTGTGTGTTGTGGTTTAAGTAGTAAAAAAAAAATAGTTAAACGCATGGTGCAAAGTTGACGAACAGAAGTATTGTTTGTAGTTAATTCAAGTAGATATATATAGTGCAAATATAGAGAGATAATCACATATAGTATATTAAAGAGTTAGACACCGAGACTTAGAGAGGATTATTAAAAACAAATGCATAAAATACATACGTTTAATTAATATACCACAACGAAATTATCTAATTTCGACAAGGCCGAAATTATTATTCAAAGAATTTAGTTATTTAACAATTAAAGTAATAGTTGAAATTTTGGTTGGGTTTTTTTTTCCAACTGAGTGTATGAGAATTTAGCAGTTAATTTAAAAATTGTGTGTACTTTGTGTATGTTACACCTTTTTCTCATAAAAAGTGCTTTAAATTTGTTTTTGTGTTTATAATTCAATTGTATTCAATCCTTATGATGGTGAGTTTTGAGTTTAATGCTCTTTAAGGCTATAGGTTTGGAGACACAATCACACACAAAAAAAACACGCATACAAGTGCAATGCAAAATTCGTCTAAACACCAAACATATAGAGTATATACTAAATTGTAGTTAATAAACATTTTATTATTTGGATTTTTATTGACAAGCATCGCTTGTCCTCGGGACACCTTTGAGTTTAAGTTTGGCTTTGTTTAAGTGGTTCAAAACATCGTTTCTTGCACACACGCATACACATTTACGGATAGACATTGACATTCACGTAACGGTACAAAAAATATGAAAGTATTTCAAACTGGAAAACGCATTTGACTTGCCTCTTTCTTTGATTTGAGCTCCTCGGAATTGAAACTGTTCAGCAACAGGGCCAAGAACAAATTTAAAACCATGAAATTTCCCATTACCAATGTCGGCAGGAATATAGCAAAGCATGTCGATGCGCCTTGCTGCAAATTGATGAAACACAGCTTTAGTATATTGCCATAATATGTGACATTTTGAATTACCTCTTCTTCGGCACGCATGCAATCCCAGAGAGGTTCAATCCATTCGCCACATAATATGCGAAAGATCATCATGAATGAGTGGAAGAAATCATTGAAATTCCATCTGCACATAAAAACCATTATAAAATATATATAAATTTATATTGGGTATTTCTCTTGCCTTGGCACTGGATCTGGATCAAATTTTTCGGGTGTGTAGTCTTTTGAGAACAATTGCATGCCGATCACAGCAAATATATAAATGACTATGACAAGGATCAACGTGAGGTTGCCGAGCGCACCAATTGTCGATATTATGATGCTCAACAGCACCTTCATCGTCGTCCAAGACTGTGCCAGTTTCAAAACACGCAACTGCAATATAAGCATAATGATGATATATAAGCTTTGCACAACTAAGACAAACAAAACTCAAAGTTTACCAAACGCAAACCGCGCAAGACGCTGAGGCCATCGACCAGCTCAAATATGATATCCAGCAGACTGGCCGTGACAATAATCAGATCGAATATATTCCAGCCGCACAGAAAGAACTCCTTGGACAGGGCCATCAATTTCACAATGCACTCGAATGTGAAAATGGACGTAAAGACCTGAAAGGAAAAAACAAATTTACATAAAACACTGTACACATATATAGTTGCAGTCAGAGCTTACCTTATTGCCGACATCCAAGGCATTGCGAAAGCTCTCGCTCATGCCATGATGCTCCATGGCTAGAAAGGCTGTGTTTAGCACAATACACAGCGTTATCGCCAGCTCAAAGAGCGGATCGCGCACCACTTTATACAGGCAATTCTGAAATTGAAGCCAGCTCTCATAATCCGTACAACAATGGACGCAGCGATCGCAATTACGATCAGGCAGATCATCTGTTAATATACAAAGAAAAAGATGGTATATTGAGCCCAAAAGTAAATGATTTGTTTAACTCACCTATAACGACCACCTCCGAGGAGAACTCCTGATGCAGCGCATAAACATTATGGTTCTTGATACGCGCTATATTCCCATTGCATTTGATGATGCGCACTTCGCGCGGTGATAGAGCCAGCTCGACAGTTGAGACATGGCCCATTTCGTTGGCTGTGTCCTGTTCTTCGTGATCATCGACGACGCCGGAGTCATCCTGCGAGGATTCGCGATTGACTCCGCCACTCGAATTGGAGCTGGTCTGGCGACTGCTCGTTATCAGCTGACCCTTGTTGTCCGACGGATACAGCATATTGGGATTCTTTACATTGCTTTCCTTGAAGCTGATGCGTGTCTTTTGCTGTTGCTGTGATGTGGCCGCCACCGTCCCTACTTCAGCTTTTGTTAGCTGCTCCTGCTGCTGTTGCTCGATTTGCTTTTGTGCCTGCAAGGCCAGCGCGGATGGACGATCTGTGGTGCAGTGACTAGGACTTGGATCTGGGCTAGGCGTAGCCGCTGGAGATTTAGTGTGTTCTTGATCGTTGCCATTGTTGCCATTATTGCTTAAATTGTCTGTGCCGCCTTTTGTCTTTTTTCGGCGCGTCTTCTTTTTGCTGTATGAAGCGAGGAGCACACCCTTTCGCGAATCAATTTTCTTCTTGTTGTTTTTGTTGAGCTTCTTAACGTTCAGCACGGATGGATCGAAGCTGAACGTGGAATCGTCTCGATGATCCAATAAATCCTTTTTGCGCTCCTCATTTGTTATTTCCGCCTCCTCCTCGTAGCTGAGCGCGACCACAGCCAACATCAGGTTTATTAAGTAGAAAGAGCCAAAGAACACAACCACCGTAAAAAATGATACACTCATTGGACCACAAGTAGCGAGCACCATATTGTATACGTTCTCCCAGTAGTCGAGCGTTATCAATTGGAATGTTGTGAGCATGGACCACATAAAGTTGTCGAAGTTTGTGTAGCCATGATTTGGATTCTCGCCAACGCAGATGCACATAAAACCAAATGGACAGTGACGGGCTCCAGTTAAATTGCCACAAAGCATGGGCATCTCATCCTCGTCATAAAGCCAGTTGTCGGTGTCGTTGACCCAACTAAAAAGTTATAATAAGGGCAATCAGGTGCATACATTTTCGGATAAGTTGTTTATATTTACATTTGCCAATCCAGATGCGATACGTTGGCCCAATCTGTGGGCACATTTCGCACACACTTGTTGCGCAGCTCACCCATGTAAACCTGCAGGGCAAATAGGGCAAAGACCATCAAGCAGAATATGGTCAAGGTCATGACCTCGGCGAGTTGACGAAACGAGTGCAGCAATGCATTGATAATCGTTTTTAGGCCGGGCATAATGGAAACAGTTTTAAGGGCGCGCAGAACTCGAAATGTGCGCAATCCGGCCAGATTGCCGACCTCCATGCCAATGGTCGCATAGCCGCTGGTTATGACAACAAAATCCAGCCAATTCCATGGATTGCGCAGATAGGTGTACTTGTTGAGCAAAAAGCCTTTGGCAATGATTTTGATAACCATTTCAATTGAGTAAATGGCCAGGAAGATATATCTGCAAGTACAGAAACATTAGACTACCAGACCCAAATACTACATTGTAATATCACGTTGTGGTCAGTACTTACTCAGCTTCCTCAACGGTCTCAGTCATGGCTAGGAAAATACAGTTAAATAGAATTGTTGCCATCACACAGTAATCGAAGAATTGATTTGTTGCAATGTAGACGCATACGCGTCGCCATGGGCTCCATGGATGGAAGAGGAAGAGGCTTTTGGTGCCCGTGAAACGATGAATGTAATTCTTGCGGAACCGCTTCGACACCACGCAAAACGTCTGCAATAAAATATTCGAAGCTCTTTTAATACCGATTTCGGCGCCATATTAGGATTGAGTTTTATGTTATCGATGCTAGATCGTTGACTTAACAGAGCTATCAAAATTTAACAGCCAGTGCTGTATTTTAACAGAATGACTACCACTTTACAGAATTGCTCCACACTTAAAATGAGTACTCGATGCTAACAGCTGTCATATGACTTATCGATACTTTGCAAGTGTCAAACCGTGCCACGCGAAGCTGCTAGGCAAACTTCCGTTGGCTCATCGTTCTTTCGTTCTCAGACCGTCTTCGAATCAAGAAGGAAAATGAGAGCTAAGGTAAAAATAAATTCTCATTCCACCACTCAGTGCAAAATTAAAGAAGAAAAAAGTGTATTATATATTTATAAAGCAATTGATTGTAATGCAAGTGTATTTTTTCGTGTAATTACAGTGGCGTAAGAAGCGTATGCGTAGGTTGAAGCGTAAGCGCAGGAAGATGCGTGCAAGGTCTAAGTAATCGCATCGCATTGACCATCGTGGTGAGTACCGAAAACTGGCCAGCGGAGCGCTAGCAAGCACTTCATAAGCAGCTTTTATTTTTGCTGCTTGCCGTCAATCGATACTAATTTTGCGTATTTTTTTTTCTTGTTTTTTTTTCAGGAACACTTCTGACGTACAAATATTGAATGCCGACTGGGCAACTCGAAGCCCGAAGTAATTTGCCAAATTGTTTTTAAAACCAGAAAATGTCTGTGCTTTCCTAAAAATTCACTACGAAATTTCCATTTGAGAAAACATTTTAATAAATTACTGGTTTACAATAGTTCCACAAAAATACGTATACTTGTGTTAAATTACCAAAACGGAAAGTAAAAGAAAAGAAAACTGAATTCAAGCGTGCTTTTTCAACATAACCACATTCATCACATGCATACGCATGTGCGAGTGTTTTGCTGCTTGTATGTGTGCGAGCTAAATTGGCGTGCCCCCGACCAAACCCAACTGCAAAACGAAGTGAAAGCCGGTCCTCCCTCCACAATGGGTGTTTGGCTTATTTAGATAAAGGATAAGAACTTCACCGGAAATACTAATGCAAAATGACTCCACAGAAGATTCTTCGAACTTTTGCACTTTCAAACCAAAAGAAGAAAGCTCCAGTGAGTAGCGCAACGGCATTGTACACCACATAAAAGCAAGCACTTCACGTGTAAGGGCTGCAATCAGCTAATTCGACAAAGTGCAATGTCAGACCAAGCTGCGTCTGGAGTTTGCGTCAACTGGGAATCGGATAAATCGATTTATTAGCATAGGCTTTCGACTGTGCTCTTTTGAGCGACCCCCAAATGGTAGTTGATTAGCGCTGCGATTCCTCCAATTAAGTATGCTGATATGCTATCCTCGTTAAGGTTGACAGAGGATAAACGACGGCCTGTTCCGCCCCCAAGGTCGCTTGTTACACATAAATGTCGTTCAGCAGAGTAAGCAGAAATTTTAATGTAACGAGCTGAAATTACGATTGGGGTGGCAGTTTTGGCCATTTCCCTCTGTGTGTGCTTTGTAAATTTGCATGTGCTTTTGCGGTCCGCTAGGAAACGTTTGCAAGTGTGTGTGTGTGTGTGTGTGAGTTAAACACGCAGGCTTAAGAAAAAGCAAGTGTATTTTAAGTGGGCAAAATGAAAAGTTGTGTTAGCTCTTGTAACTATGTAGGTTGGAAATTCGGTTTTGCATTTTGTGTACATTTGGGCAAACATGCGGCTGTCTTATCTCTAGTCTGTGGTAACATGCGGTTGCTGTTGTAGTTGTCGCCACAGATGTTTGCTCTTCTCAACCGGTTAAAAGTGTGCTATTAAATGCCATTAAGCACTTTGATTTTCCGTTCCCATAGTTTGCTTTACATGTCTACATCTCTCACACGCACACACATCGACATGCAAATTGTATGTTTGGCGTTGCCATGCATGCGTGCGTGCAAATGTCTGGCAACATTTCGTTACATTTATGCCAGCACTGATATGGTGTTGTTGGCCATTTGAATGCATGTTTACCGTTGGCCTACCAACTCAACCTCTGTTGGCTGAAAATATTTGGCCACTACACGGTGTATGTGTGAGAGTGTATTTATATATATATATATATATATATATTGTTCTGACCACAAAGTCTTGAGTAAACTTGCATGTTCGTCTATAATTTGTTCAGCACTGGCTGCTGCATAGGCGGCCAACCAGTGAGCAGCAGCGACCCAGCGCTACCCAAACGACGGGTGGCAGTTTATTTAAGGCAACGTCGTTACATGTAAATACTGTTGTCACATTGCTTGGGCCTTTTTATAAAGGCAAACTCCGCATGACCCATTTCACTACCGCAAGGTATTTAATTTGTGTGCGTGTGTGTTTGCATGTGCAGGTACTTGTGTTTGTATTTAGCGTCGTTTTTTCTGTAGCTGTTTTGCTAAATTTACTCTCACTTTTCACTGATATCCGTGCCGCTTTTGGCTTGTCAAGTGGACGACGAGGGCTGTTCTAGCCGTTTGCATTTCCATTAACCTCAGTTTGGCATCAAAAGTACATTCATTTTCATTAAGTCGTTGCATTTGCACTTTTGTAAAATTCCAAATGCAACAACAACAAAACAATGACGGCAACAGCGACGTCAGCGCCAGCAGCGCGTTCCATTTCCGCCTGTGCCACTTGCAGCACATTGTTATGGGTTTGAGGTGGGTTTGTATTGTTGATAGGTTTGGTGGGGCAGGGGAATGGGCGTTATAAACTGGCACACAAAACACCCTGTGTGACTTATTAATTAAAACGAATGGAAATGGCAATGGGCCAAATGCAGCATTTTTTTTTTTTTTTTGTATATATGTATGTAGTATGCATTTTGTTTTTGTTTTTCGTTTTGGCTGTGCAATTGAGTTGCCACGCTAATATACATATGAATGACAGAGGGATCGGTTGTTGGGTGGGGTGGTGTGAGGTGATGGCGTTGCTTACCTCTTCGTATATAAAGGTGTCAATCTCCTCAAGTGGCTTGCCGTACATGTCCTCCGGAAAGGGCTCAAATTTTCTGGGTAAGACATCGCCATCTTCCACAGAGGCCTTGGTGCGCGGATGAAAGCCGTATTCGCGCACCAGCTGAATATGACGATTCTCGTGCTTGACCTGCGACTTTTGCGTGTAGGCAACGACTTGATGTTTGGCAACTGTAAGCGACAAAACGAAAGAGAATGAAACAAAAAGATTAAGTACATATGTATCCATCACAGGGTGTAAAAGCAATTTAAGATTTATTGCAGCTTTATTTGTATGGCCCTACAAAGGGTATTATTATACGAGACACATACATATACCATTACAATACGTTTTTACTGTTAACATTAACACAGGGTGACATGACAAAGTTCACCACCAATTGTGTATATGAGTTTTATATACTGCAATTATTTTTCAGTTGTCGAACCATAACTCGCGCAATGTTCAAATACTACAAGCAGTGGGCGGTGGTGTTTCCGGTGGATTAACACGCTTCTTAGCCCATCCATTTGATGTACTGAAGATACGTTTTCAATTACAAGTGGAACCGATTAAAAAATCAACTATTAAGTCCAAATATAATGGCATGATTCAGGCCTTCACCATCATTTATCGGGAGGAAGGGGTGCGCGGCATTTGGAAGGGCCACAACTCTGCCCAAATAATGAGTGTCACCTATGCCATCGTACAGTTCTGGGCCTACGAACAGTTGCGCACAGCTGCCACCACCTACACCATGTTCCATAATCATCCGCATCTCACCTACTTTATGTGTGGTGGCGTTGCCGGATGTGTGGGCACAATTGCGGCTCAACCGTTCGATGTGGTGCGCACTCGTGTTGTGGCTGCCGACCCTGGTAGTCAGGCAGCCAGTCTGAAGGCTGTTTCAGGAATATCAAAGGTCTTCAAGCACGAAGGTATGCGGGGCGTCGCCAGCGGTTTAAATTTGACCCTGTTGCAAGTATTTCCACTTGTCGGCGCCAACTATGCCATCTACAAGTATTTCAATCACTTGGTCGGCTCCCTGATCGGCTTATACTCTCCGCAGCCGAAAAAACAACAGCAGCATATGGTGCCCGGTGTTGTGCTCTTCATCAATGCCGCCATGTCCGGTGTTCTTTCAAAGATGCTCGTCTATCCCTTGGACCTTGTAAAGAAGAGATCGATGTTGAGTCACTTTGAACATGACCGCAAGACATTTGGCAGCAATCCTAAATGTAGCACGTTAATGTTTTGCATCCAGGATACCATGAGTAAGGAGGGCTTTTTGGGTTTTTACAAGGGCATGTTGCCAACGCTCTATAAGTCGGGCATTGTGTCTGCCTTTTATTTCACCATATACGATTACTATAATCATCATGTGACAATGCCCTACCATAAGAAGGAGCAGGAGCGGGAAAAGCAACGATTGAAGGAGCAGAAAAAGGCCAAACGAAAAGAAGGCAACTAACATTTTTCTTCCTTGAGGTTTTAAATGAAGTTTGTAAAATTGTTACAAACTATTTTTTAATTCATTTATTAAAATTATTCTTTACATTGACGAAAGATAGCAAATTGATGAATAAACTACCATTTAACTATCTGAAAGAAGAATAAAACAAAACAAAAACAAGTAAGAAGGCTCTAGTCGAGAAATCCCGACTAGACTATAGCCTCAACCAAATATTTTACGCGTACAGTTACTGCTTGCAAGTATGTGTATAGGGCAAACTTTCTTAATTTCAATGCTCCATATATCCGATGTTTCTCAACCGATTTCAATAAAATGTTCACAGATTGTCATTATTTAGTCTAATCTTTCAAACTGCATCAAAAAGTTTTCCAAATTCAATACTTTGTTGTTATCGATCACATGTGTATATCAGAAACGGCAAGAGTTATCGAAATTTTGAAACAAACTTGTACTGCCTAGGGATTAGGCGAGTTTATGTTCCAAATCTGGAGTCTCTAGCTCTTATAGTCTCTGAGATCGTACATACATACAGACGTATAGGGCCAACTTTCCTAATTTCAATGCTCCATATATCCGATGTTTCTCAACCGATTTCAATAAAATGTTCACAGATTGTCATTATTTAGTCTAATCTTTCAAGCTGCATCAAAAAGTTTTCCAAATTCAATACTTTGTTGTTATCGATCACATGTGTATATCAGAAACGGCAAGAGTTATCGAAATTTTGAAACAAACTTGTACTGCCTAGGGACTAGGCGAGTTTATGTTCCAAATCTGGAGTCTCTAGCTCTTATAGTCTCTGAGATCGGGCATACATACATACGGATATGGCTATATCGACTCGGCTGTTGATGCTGATCAAGAATATATATACTTTATGGGGTCGCAGATGCTTCCTTCTGCCTGTTACATACTTTTGCACAAAACTTTTATACCCTTTTTACCCAAATTCCAATGTGTTCAGGGTATAAATACGGAATTCTGTATTATCTTAAGCATTCGTACTGAGAAATCGTTCAAAAATGTCATGCCTAATTATATTTGAAAATTTTCTGGTTTGTTCAAACCAATACCTTGAAATGTTAAAGACTTGATTATCACATAACCATAAACATCTTGATATTCGCTCTTGACCGTCATTGCGTCATTGATGATGATGATGATGATGTTGATTATGACGATGAGGCAGACAGTTGGCTCTTACAGCATCTTGTCTTGTCTGCCACTCTCCGCCAAACACTTTCACCCCAAACTGACTGCTGACATAATGCCATTGACCACGTGAATCGTGATACACAGAGAGAAAAAAAAGACGACGACGATTATATGCTCTTAAAAATGATTACACTACATACTTTATTTTGTACACACATTGGGAAACTTAGCCATTCCCATTTTGAGTTGTTTCAATTTTTCTGTAGGAGGATTAGGCGGTTATATAAATACGAAATATACATGTGAAGATGCAATTGGGAGGAGATGTGTGGAGGAGTTGGAGCCGTGGAGGGATGTGTGGAGGCAGCCAACAATTTGAATGGATGCAAGATTTATAACTTATCCAGATGGGTCATGAACATGAACATACGACTAGATGACCAATGGCCAAAAGGTACTTGGCTCTTGGTCCTAAGACCAGCTGGAACCAGCTCCAGACCAGCCACCAGTGGGCGTAGAGTAGCTGTAGCCACCGCCGCCGCCACCACCACCGCCGCTTGAGCCATGGGAACCACTGCTGACAGCAACAGCCAGATTGGCCGCATCATGTCCACCGCCGCCGCTGTAGCCGCCACCACCGCCGCTGTAGCCGCCACCACCGCTGCTGTAGCCACCGCCGACGCTGTAGCTGTCACCACCGCCGCTGTAGCCACCACCGCTGCTGTAGCTGCTGCCACCGCCGCTGCTGTAGCTGCTGCTGCCACCGCTGCTGTAGCTGGAGTAGTCAGCGCCTCCAGCACCACCAGTCCAGCCACTTGCTGGCGCCGCATAGCTGCTGTAGCCAGCATCTCCGGAGCCATGGGAGGATGAGGAGGAGGTGGAGGCAGCTACCACAGCGGCCAAATGACCATCGTCATGACCACCACCGCCGCTGCTGTAACCACCGCCGCCGCTATAACCACCGCCGCCGCCGCTGTAACCACCATGAGAGGAGGAATCGGAAGAAGCTGCAATAGCTGCAATTTGGGCCACGCCATGTCCTCCACCACCGCCGCCGCCGCTGTAACCACCATGTCCACCACCGCTGCTATAACCACCGCCGCCGCTGTAACCACCATGAGAGGAGGAATCGCTAGAAGCTGCAATAGCTGCAATCTGGGCCACGCCATGTCCACCACCACCGCCGCTATAGCCACCATGTCCACCACCGCTGCTATAACCACCGCCGCCGCCGCTGTAACCACCATGCGAGGAGGAATCAGATGCAGCTGCAATAGCCGCAATGTGAGCCACACCACCGCCATGTCCACCACCAGCGCCGCCACCACTGTAGCCATGTCCACCGCCATGTCCGCCACTACCGGAAGCTGCAGCAATCGCAGCAATCTTAGCATCATCATGATCATGTCCACCAGCGCTGTAGCCACCACCATAGCCGCCTCCACCGCCGCCGCCGTAATGGCCGCCACCGCCACCACCACCATGGTGATCTTCGGTTATGATGGCAAAGGTGCTCACATGACCACCACCACCGCCGCCGCCTCCATGACCGCCACCGCCATGACCATGATCGGCATGATGCTCGTGAATTTCATAGTTAGCGATGTCACCGCCTCCGCCTCCGCCATGACCATGATCGTGGTGCTCATGGTGCTCATGATGATCATGACCACCACCACCACCACCCTCGGGCAGATGTATGCGAATGTGCACGTGCTCCCGGGCAAAGGTTGGCTTACCCCAAATGGGAGTACTGGCGAGCAGCAGAATGCTCAGCTGCAAGGAGAAGACACTGTGTTAGTCACCCGAACCACTCACTGCACCACCAACAAACACTCACTGTTAAAAACGATGACATATCGCTTCGGTTTTTCAAATTGAAACTCGGCTCTTAAGGATCGATACAGGCACACTGATCCGTCGTCTGCTGGGAACAACGACAAACTCTAAATGATTCGGCAAACTGCGCAAACGCCGCATTTTATACACCACGAAACCACGAGCCATTGAGCCACCGAATTGAGCTTGGCCTCTCGTTATGTAAGTGGTGCGGCGCCTCGGCACAGCAAGTGCAAGAGATAATCTTCCCACAAAAGAGCGCGACACAACACAACACGACTCGACTCTGGGTGTCTGCAGCAGCCCCACACACATAGACGAAGACGAAGACGGCGACGGCGACGGCAGCAGATTGAAGGCCGCCTTGTTTCGCTTTCGTTACATTTCGCTTTCAACGCATACTCTTTTCTTGTTCAGTACGTAAATTTCTGATATTATGTATTCGTTATGATAACTGAGAAAAATGAATTTAAATAATCAAACTTATTTTCGTAAGCTTTGTTGAGTAATTGATTTATTGCTTGTGAATCTTTATGAAAAATTAATCACTATTTTGAAAACTTGTATGTGTAGAATAGTAAAGTTTTCTTGGAATTATCAAAAGTCGTTACAATAAATTTCTAAAAATTAATTATTCTAACTCAACACAAACACATATTAAATATATTTGCATTACTTATACCTTGATTCCATCTGTTTCACAATAGTACTACACCATCTTTAAGCTTTCCCTTCAACATACCTACATGCTTTAACAAACATCACCCTGTGAGAGTATTCAACATTCTCCTACAACAAAGTGTGTAGAATAGTAAAGTTATCTTGAAATTATCAATAGTCGTTACACTTCTACATGCTTAAAACTTTTGCTATCATTTTGTACCCAAATATGCATTTTTGCACACAATAAATTTCTAAAAATTAATTATTCAAACTCAACACAAACACATATTAAATATATTGGCATTGCTTATACCTTGATTCCATGTTTCACAATTTGCATTACTTGTACCTTGATTCCATCTGTTTCACAATGGTACTACGCCATCTTTTAGCTTTCCCTTCAACATACCTACATGCTTTAATAAACATCACCCTGTGAGAGTATTCAACATTATCCTACAACAAAGTGTGTAGAATAGTACATTTTTGCTGAAATTATCAAAAGTCGTTACACTTCAACATGCTTAAAGCTTTTGCTATCAAAAATGCATTTTTGCACACAATAATTTTCTAAAAATTAATTATTCAAACTCAACACAAATATATTTGCATTACTTATACCTTGATTCCATCTGTTTCACAATAGTACTACAATCTAATGATTGTCACCATCTTTTAGCTTTCTTTTCAACATACCTACATGCTTTAACAAACATCACCCTGTGAGAGTATTCAACATTCTCCTACAACAAAGTGACTTTTTATCTCTTCTCGTTTCTGTTTTCGTTTTCATTTACAGTTTTTTTTCTCTCCTCACGTCAACCAGCCAAAGAGTGTTGACCTTTCACACGAGACACGAACGTTGAGCGCCCTTTTGCAAAACTTGTCCGTAGATCAAGATCGAAAATATCTTCCAGCTCTTCCGCTCTTTGTTGTTGTTGCTCCAAAGGGGTGTTTGGTGGGGGGAGGTACTGTTATAGTGACGCTCACGTTGGTTGTGCTCCACTTTCATCGCTTAGAGAAAATCTTGTTGCTGGGCTTCGAAGTTACAAATTTGAAATTTCAAATTTAAATCGACAATGAATTTAATATGCAAGTTGACCAGTTTGCCTAAGGTCCCCCCTCTACCCCTCTTCAGAGCGTTTGCTGTTGTTATTTATTGTTGTTATTTTGCTGCTGCTGCTGCTGACGTTAACCGTTATTTTGATTGTGTTTACGTTTATGCTTATGGTAATATTGCTGCTGATGTGAACTTCCTATTGGCAATTCCTTTTGCCACTTAGTCTTTGTTACTGTTGTTGGTGTTGTTGTTGCTGCCTTATACAATAACAACTGCTGCTGCTGCTGCTGCCACTTGCCACTTGCATAACGGAACAACCCGATTTTAATATCGAAATGATGGTATTGCTTTGGGCATATTGGCCAAACCCTTTTTGCTTTCAGGTTTTTTTTCCTGAGTTTCGGGTTTTCGGATCACTCGTTATTAACCCATTAACATCGTTGTACGAAATGTCTCGACGCAACATATTTAATGTGTCGCAAATCAAATTACTAGTTTTAATTGTTTTCCAACTTTGAAAAGTTTAACTTTAACAATATTTAATTGATATATGCCAAAGTTTTTCAACGTTGAAAGTCAGTTGAAGTTTTTCTATTTATCCAAAAAACATTTTTACGGCTTTATGTTTACAGACTATTTTTGTTATATTTAGTCAACAGTTAGCTTGTCTTTCCTTTTGCTTCCGTCTTGACTTATCGTATCTAATAGCTATAAATGTGTTTTGTTTACTTGGGAACTTAAGGAAATCTGTCAGCAATAGAAATATAAGTAACATCGAAGTATTTTTATGATAAATTTCTTGTTTAAATTTTGCGAAATGCTTTTAAGCTTTTGTGGGAACATATGGGAACATGAACCAGCCAACAAATAAACAAGTAATTTTTTACTAGAGCCAAGTTTGGAATGTTGAACCGAGTTAAGTCTAGCAAATCCTTTGCTCATATGAATAATTGAAAATGCGAAATGAATAAAAGCTGTATGCAGTTTAAGCTCTCTGGCTTCTCAAGGCTTCCCATGTGACATTAAATGATAATATGTTAGTTGTGCCATCAAGCCATCATCTCACATTCATTACGTTTAATGGGTTAAGACTTGCCACTGGCTGTGGCAACCACAGTTTGGCTGGTGGCCGTGGCGCTACAGAAAGCAACAACAAATATCGCATCACATCACGCTCTGTTTTGCAGCTTTAGCAAAATTTGTAGCAAGTGAGTTTTTTCTGTGTTTATTTGCTTGTTCATCTCGTCGCAGCATTCTTACATCACAGATAGAAAGAGAGAGCGAGAGAGGGAGTGTGAGGAGGTCATGGTCAGCGCCCGCATCCATCTTTGGTCATAATAAATATATATATATGTATTTGTATTTGTATCTGGTCCTGTTCATTGTTATGCTTTCACTGCTGATTAGCAATACGCGTCTCATTAGCTTCATTCACTCATCCAACTCGGTGTTTCATTAACTGTTAACTATTCATTTCCCCATGTTTTATATTCACCACGGGGACATATAACAATGCAAATGAGTTAGTTTGTGTGTGTTTCTGTGTATGTGTGTTATGAGTGTGTCTTGTGCAAGTCTAACCGATCAGAGATTCCATCTCTCTTGCCAAATTAATTAATATACATGCATGCAGACATACGTATTTGATACACTCATAAATTGTAAACAAAAGACCTATGAAATACTATCACATCAACAACAACAAACAATCAAACCACTTGCTTACATAAATACCAAAAGACCAGAAAAACACCAACAACAACGAATGTATAGAAACAACAGCAACGAGGGCAGCTGCTGTTACAAATATAATAACGGCAAGCGGAAAGTTTTGTTAAAAGCGAGCCGTTGCTTAGATACTCTTACAAAAATAAATAACTTAATAATATATAATATAATAAATATAATGAAAATATTATAAGCTAAAACATATTTAAACATGTTAAGAGATAGTGGAAAAAAAAAAATATATTCTAACAAACTTTGGCACTTTTCTGCTAAAAAGTTTCAAGCTTATAGCTTTGTTGGTTGTACCTTATCAATATATTTGTAAAATTCAAACGACTCTGCAGTTGAGATACATAAATCTTAAAGAGTAATAAAAAAGACAGCTTTCTTCTTAAGAGATTGCAAACAAATCCTCAAGCAATTCGATATAAAACTGAAACATAAATACAAATACAAAATAAGTCTGGATATAAAATATTGTGTATAACATTCAGATATTTACTTTGCAATTTTCTTATTGATTGCCACAAAGCAATAACAAAAAAGGCACAAATAACAATACAATACTTGTTATTATTGTAATAACATATTCAGTGAATGAATTAAATATATATATATATACAGCTGGGGTACTTCCCTCAGACGTGAATTGTTAATGTAATGGAAAAGCATTCAATATTTTTGCCGTCGGGCTAACAAAGTTTTTTTTTTTCCTTTGGATGGGTTACGAACATGATTCGAGAGTTTAAATGCCCATTCAGGCATCATTCAGCTAAAGTGTAGCTAGTAACGGTGATTAGGCAAAAATGCATTTTAAATACAATACAAATATAAATAAACATACATGTATGCTATATATATGTATATACAGATGAGTCTTGTGCCTTTTAAAAGTCATTAACTATTGGTGAAAATCAAGATCGTATGTAACAACTTGATGATGATTAACGGGCAATGCCGAGAGAGAGATGGAGAGTGAAAGAGATGGCGTCTGTCTGGCTACTCAGGGCCACAATGTGGAAGATGATGATGATGATGGGCAACCGGTTGACGGTCGCACATTAACATTAAATGCAACAGCAACGCACATCTTCCCTGTATTGCATAAGATGCCACAAGCCAGCAGCAGCAGCAGCAGCATCCTCAACTCCCGCTGTAACCGGCTGCTGCTGCTTGCAACATCTTCGGCAGATGAGCTACAAAGTTAATGCGGAAGCAAAGTGATTCTCAAAGAGCGACAAAAGAAAAAGAAGGAAATTGCACACAAACACACATACACACATATTCAACGACAACGACAATTGTTGGATTTTCCGAAAGCACTCAAAAAACCAGTCGATGGATATTGCAATCATGTTTTAAAGTTTGTTGCAGCTGCACGGACCTTTGTTCACAAGTTCAATGGTGAAGCTGCAAGCTGGAAACTGCAAACTGTGTCTAAAACTACGTATGTGTTAGTGTGTGTGTGTGTGTGGCATAATTGTTGATGCAGCAACAGCGGCGGCGGCAGCAGCACTTTCTATCTTCTGGGGCACTTCCTGGCCCAAAGGCAAATTGAATTTGTGTTAGCCGAAAACGCAGCAAGAGTTAAAATTACAAAAGTGCCATGTACTGCAACATGCAACATGCCACAAAAAACAAAGTGAAATATAAAAATAAAATGGAATGCAGTCCAAGGTAAAAAGTGAAGCTGTGTAGCTCAACAAAGACCAAAAGAAACACACACAAACCCACAAAAACACACACACACACACACACATACACACACGGTTTGCTCTACATATTTAATTAGTTTCCGTTTCCGTTCATATTTGTAATCCGCTGTTGCAGCTTGGCGTTGTCGTTTGGCCCACGCGCTGCGCTTTGGCCTTTATGCATTGTTCTCAGCACAGAGGCCAACAATTTGCCCAACTAGCAATTGTCCTGCATGTGTGTGTGTGTGTGTGTGCCATTCACATTGCGTTCGCATGAATACGTTGCGTAACTTATGGCCAGTCATTAGCCAAGGCAGTGACGGAGAGATGACCATTGCTGTTTGCTCCCAAAGCGATTGCGTTTATCATTTATTTAAACAGCCTCCAACATGCCTTAAAGTGTTTGCCATATCTGTGCTTGTATCCGGCATATTTGATTCGTGTTCAAGTCAAATTTTATTGAGCACACACACACACAAACACACACATACACACAATGAGCAATGGCTATTTAATTATGCTGATGAGCCAACCAGCTAAAGTCCTTCCACGAAGAGGAAAAAAAACACGCGCACACACACACACACACACACACACACACACACACACATACACACACACACACATACACACAACACCGAAAGCATACCGTTAATACTCGCCCACATCATGCAGATGCCTCCTTACCATTTCCACATCTTCCATTTGGCCATTTCCCCAGTCAGCTTCTGCCCCAAACCCAATTTCAATCCCAGCCCAGCTTTTAGCCTTGCGTGTTATTATACTCTGTCCGTCCAGCTGCCAAATGGGGTATATTTACATATGCAATAAGCCAACTCAGTTTCGCTTTGTCTTAAAACCCGCAACAGATTTGGCTTTTGAGATTTGCTAGCCATTTGATTTATTCCAAAACAAATTCTTTATTTAATAATGGCTTTGGAACTTCATATATCATCGTTAATGCTTCAATATAACGGAAGTTTCATATCCCAAGAGTGCTTAGTCTTAGCTTTTTACGATTATTTTATTGTTCACAATCAAGTAATACTAAGTTGAGCAAAAAATTAAATTAATTTCCCAAGATTTCTGTTCTTCAGTTACTTTTCGAAACTACAATTGAAGTTAAATAATAATTGTGATCTTTAAAAAAATTCCATATTATTTACAAACATTTTTTTTCGACTATTTGGCTTAACAATATCAGTTTCAGAGTCAACAAATGCTCTTAAGATTTTTTTAAAATTCACAAAGTGTCAAAAAGTGCCTTCAAAATATCTAACATTAATGGTTTGAGGGTCATTGTAGATGTTGTGTTCGCCCATTAACAGTTTTAGGGTCATTGGGAATGTGTTTTTTGGCACTCTAACTCTTAGTTGCAGATAGAGTATAGCAGCGTTTGTTAGTTTTTGGCTTGCCAAGTATTCTTTTTGGCTTGTTTGCGTTTGGGCCAGTTGCTGGGTGTCAGAGGCACGCTCCTTCGCTCTAACTGATTTGATATGCATGGCCCTGGCTGGCTCAGCGCAGATTTGATGGCACCCCAATCTACCAATCGGATTGCTTTCTACTCTTGCCACACGCTCCAATACTACTACACACTACTTCCACTTGCTGGCGCGAAAAACAATCTGTTTTATAGTCGATATATTTATGGGTTTTGCTGACTAACTAACTATATTTGGTATTAGGTTAAATCTTGTTGGATTTTATACTATCTATATATATATATATATATATGCTACGCACCTTTATCATCATTCTGCGCTGCTTGCGTTTGATCATCACTCATCTTGACTGATTGTCCTCGTTTTATCTCCTTTTGTGCCTTGGGTTTTTGAGCGTTGCTTTTTCCTTGTTGTTCGTCTTCGTCTTCGTTGTTGTTGTTGTTGTTTGGTTGCTCTTATCGCAGCTGCATATCTTGCTTGCTTTGCTCTTTCTGTCTGTCTCTCTCTCTTTCTTTTATACACACTTTGTTGTTGTACTTGGTTCAGACATTGGGATCGTCGCCATTTAGTTCGTTAATATTGGCGCCATTGTTGGATATTTCGCATTTCTTTGGCATTTGTTGTGCTTATCACGTTCACGTTCATGGCATGGCCCGATGGCATGATGCTGCCGTTTCTATCCCGTTACTTCTAAGGCTATGCAAATCGAACGAGTATGACAGTTTCCAATAATGGGGCATCGCCTCTTTCGTTCTTTCCCTTTTACACTCACACACAAAAATAGCTTTTGTTCGCTTTTGCTTTTTATTCCGTTGCGTTGATTATTGTTGTTATTGTTGTTGTTGCCTTACATTTTGTGCTTACTGCAAAAAAACGAAAAACGGGAACAGTTTATTACTTTTATGCTCAGTTACGTATGTAAATAAGTTAGCCAATTTACATTACGCAAAATTGCTGCATAACAAAAACGACGAAAAACTAAATTCAAACTCAAAATAAAAACCTTCTTTTTGGGTTTGCAAAGGAAACGTTTAGCAAATAATCGTTCGCCTTTGTATTTATTGTATTCGAGTGTTTTTAATGGCAAGAAAAGCTATCAAACGTGACACATAACAAGTAAAAGGGACAAACGGATTTTCAATCTATTTTATGTTGTTATACAATAGCTCTTAATGAGCCCGAAAAAGGTTGAAAAGGTTGACGTTGCAAGCCACATTTGCCTTTTATATAATAAATAAAATATTTTTAAATGCTTTTACAACATTTTCATCAAATTGAACTACAAGAAAATTTACTTAAAAAGTTTTGGTACTCAAAAATGCGGAAAAAGATTAATGATTATTTGAAATTTGGGGGGGTTAAAGTGAAACTTAAAATTAAGGAGATTATTATTTTTTTTTTTTTTGTTGCTCCTTGACCAATGGGATTTGGGGGGGTTAAAGTGAAACGTAAAATTAAGGAGATTTTTTTTTTTTTTTGCTCCTTTACTAATGGGATGGTAATGTCAGTTCCACAAAAATATTTTGGGATAATGAATAAAAAAGTTCCCCGGCTGCAGCGCCAGCAGTTTTATAATAATAAAGATTCTTTAGCTAGCGGCAAAGTCCTTACATTTATCGAGCTAATCCCTATATATATATCACAAAAAACGTGTCTTTCGATGGGTAGAAAACTTATCAAAATCGGTTCAGGCGGATCCCGACATCAGCGTCGAGAAACTCACAAACATAAAACTCTTGATTTTGTATTGCGAAAACATTGCTTACAAATTTATTTGAGTCAAGGCTAATGATTTAGTTGGCTATTCATTTATTTGTCGCCAATTAAAATTGTAAGAGCACAACTGCGACTAAATCCTTTTCCATATGCAAGTGCAGATTTAATTGAATAGACGAGTTGTGTGCTGATGTGTATTTAAGTACACATATATATATATATATAGAGCGTATACTATATAAAGCGTGTCAGGCAGCGACTCGGCTTGCAACAAATTGGATGGCGAACGATTGAGGCAGTCATTAAGCGGGAAATTGTCAGACGTTAATGCGCACAGCTTAAGACACCTACAAACGGCTTATGGTTCGGCGGCGGCGTTGGTGTGTATTACGTTTACGTAACGTATACGTAATGTGCGTAACGGAAAAGATAAAGCCGGAACATGTGCGCACACTTTAAGACTTAAAGCTTAACAAAGATAAAGTTAATTAACATTAACGCACACACACACACACACACATACACACAAACAGTTAAGTGAGAAAGATACACTCATACACGCATACAAGCAAAGTAAAAGTAAGTTACAAGAATTGATAAATGGCACCAAAATGAGCAGAAGGAGGCCACGCTTGGATGCTGCTGTTGTTCTTTTGTGTTGTTGTTCTCGTTGTTGTAGTTGTTGTTTTGTGTAGGTAGGCCTGCTTCCGGTTGTGTTATGAACAAAACTTCTTGACACCGCTGACGCTTTGGCGAAGTGGAAAACGTTAGATGAAGTGTCATAAAATATTCAATATCCAGTTTCACCTCGCCTCGCCGCGTCGCGTCCGTCCTCGACTCGCACTCAGGTGCCTTGCCGGAAGCCACACACACACACACACACTGTGTGATTGAGAGGGGGTGGGTAGGCGTCGTTGATGCTTCATATTCTTGATGAGCAACAATGCAGTCATAAAGGCGGACCGGCCTTAGAGAGTTGTGTGTGTATGTGTGTGTGTGTGTGTGTGTGTTTGCTTTACTTATTTGCGATAAGAAAAACGGCCAAAAGGCAGAAGCTGAAATCAACAGAAACCTGCTTGCTCTAAGCACACAAATCATCAAAAAATATTTAATATTTTTTTATTACAACAATACGAACAGAAGACGGACATTACAGAGTGTATTTTTTTTTTATTATTTTGTTTTGGGCGTGACCCGTGCCGTGTTCCTTTAAAATGTGTAGCGGGAAGCTGGTCTGCGCCTTGAGCTATGCTACACTTTTTTTCATTTTCATTTTTACTTTATTTCATGGAACGTTGGAGTTTTGGCGCACGAACGTTGAACGTTTTGGGCTCGTGCTCTAGTTAAGTGCACAACATCAAGCGCTAATTTATGGGCCGAAAAAAAAGCACACAACGCCGCAAGCCACAACCGCAATGGGGCAAAAAGAAGAAAAAAAAAGCGACCACAAGACCATGCCACATACAGTACAGAACATGCATACATATAACATTCGAGTTGGCGTGCACACGAACGCACACACACTAAAATGAAAAATACTCGCATACATGTGCAAAAGCGCAAAAGGATTGAATTGTTTGAATGATTTACCTTTGAATATTGCTAATTGCATTTTATTGTAGTTGTTTGCAGCTGATGTTGCTATTTTCTTTATGTAATCGTAACGCACACACACACGCGCTCAACTCTCTCTATGTGTGTATGTGTGTGTGGTGTGTGTTTGTGTGGCTATATTTACATTTCAATTTGCCCAATCTGCACTAGTTACTATTTATTATGCGCCTGCATTCGATTGTTATTGCAATTATGTATTTTTACGCTCTTTCGCTTTTACTTTGCTTTCGCTGCGGCGACTTCAATTGCTTAGAGCTGGTCACACTTTTGTTATGATTATGCCGTTATTGCCGTTGATGTTGTTGTATTATGTTTATATATATATGTTTTTGTATTTAAGATTAATTACATATTTATTTAAGTCGCGACTCTATGCAACAATGTTGGCAGCAGCTGCGGCCATGTTGTTGGAGCTGGAGCAGGAGCAGCGGCAGCGGCAGGTTAAAGTGAAAAAAAAGCGCTGGCACGCACATTGTTTGACACACAAACACACACGCGCATTTCGGTGCACACGCACACACACCTTTAAGCTGCGAAGTGTTATTACAATTTACTGTTGATTTCTTTTTTGTTGCTGCTGCTGCTTTCTGTTTCTGTTCTTTGTGCGACGGAAGGAGAGAGAGAGTGGGAGAGAGAGAGCGCGAGCGCACGAGCCCGTTTGCGGAGGCGAGAAAGCACGAGCGTTACAGGCGTCACAGTTGTCAGAATGTATGCGAGTGTGTGTGTGTGTGTGTGTGTATTAGTTTTGTGTGTGCGAAAGAGCGCAAAAATGTAGGTTAGTTTCCGTTTTATCCTGCTTTACAGTAACAACAATAATAACAACAACAACAATATGCACATTTCACTCTATTTTTGGGCGCAGAAGATTCTTATATTTTTTTTTTTCGCTGCTTGCACTTGTAAATCTCGGTGTTTCTCAATGTTTGCCAACGTGTGTAGGTGTGTGTGTGTGTGTAGTTGTGTGTGTGTCGTTTCGTTTCTCAGTCAATTTGTGTTTGTGTGCTGTCTTTTCTCGTTTTTTGTTGTGTGTGTTTGCTTTCTACTTTATGTGTGTGTTTTTTTTTTTGGTTGTTGTTGGGTTTTTTTTCTCATTGGTATTATTTGATTTGTTCTTTTGTATTTGTGTCCTGTACTACGGACGCGTGCATTTGCATGGCGACTGCTCGGTTCTAAGGTTCGTTGGTGACTGACTCGGAGCAAACGGGTTTTCCTTTCCGTTTGACGTAATCTGCAGAACACTCGCTCTCCTCTCACACACAGATACAATGTGTGTCCCTACATTTCCCCCTATTGCGCACATGCCAGGACTTCTCACTCTTTCTCTCTCTCTGTGTGTGGCATGGCGTGTAGCATGTGCGTGTCGCAGCGCAGCGACCCACAGAGTCTGTTTTGGCCAAAATGTCAAAAGCAATAGGACCGCAGGGCCGACAGAAAAAACGTGGTTCTCTCGGCTGTCTCAACAAATCTCTCGTTTGGCACACTTTCTCCTGCCGGCATAAACAAATGCGCTGCTGGCCATTTCCAAAAATTCCCGTTATTTTTTTTTTGCTGTCGCTGTCGCTGCTGCTGCTGCACCGCCGGCCGCTGTCTAAAAATGTCAAAATTATTAAGGCCCGAATATGGGCCAAACGGACTAACAAAAGAATTGAAGCTGTGTCGCCTGTCGCTACTATTTGTTCTTGCCCATCGAAATCGCCAGTTTACGGCACATGCCGTATACGTAATATACGCAACGAGCATTATTAGCCGCCGGTTCGGCCACGTGGCGTATGCGCATTGTTATTTATATCAAATGCAGTTGGGTGCAACCTTGAATATTTTCGGGATCGCACTAAAACTTAGTTAGTTATTGAATGTGTTTCAAGAATACAAAGTTAGCTCTGAGTCAAGCTCAATTTACGCTTGTCCCGAGGTCTTTTCTCATGCTCAAGTTAAGCTCGTAATGCTGATAAGAACTGTTAGTAAATATCAACTCAAAAATGGGTTGTTTGAAAAGTAAGTGGAACTTCGAACAAGTAACTTATTAAATACTAAAAATTCTCCAGAACTTGTGTGAAAGCAACATGCAACTTAAATTATTATTGATGGAGCTTTGAATATTGAAACCTTTATAATGTAAGAAACATATGTTTATACCAATTGGTGGGTAATGTCAGTTCCACAAAAATATTTAGGGGTAATGATTAAAAAAGCTCCCCGGCCGCTGATCTATCGCAATGTTTAATCTCAAAGCCCAAAGTCAAAAATTTCCTTTTCTGCAGGTTGTACAATACAAATATAAATAAGTCCAAATACATCATATTAAAAATACTATCATAAGCCCCATAATAAGTCTCAAAGTTCTAATCCAGCTTTCAATATTCAAGATTATCTGTAGAACAACTTTATAAACCGCTAAACATTCTATCAAAAATATTATTATAAAGTCCAAAAGTTCTTATCCAGCTTTCAATATTCAAGATTGTCAATCTGTAGACAGCAACCCAAACCGCTAAACATTCTATTAAAAATATAAATAAAATAAAATCCAGCTTTCAATATTCAAGATAGTCAATCTGTAGACAGCAATTAACAGAACAACTTTATAACCTGACCACCCAAACCGCTAAACATTATATTAAAAATATTATTATAAAGGCCAAAAGTTCTTATCCAGCTTTCCATATTCAAGATTGTCAATCTGTAGACAGCAACCCAAACCGCTAAACATTCTATTAAAAATATAAATAAAATAAAATCCAGCATTCAATATTCAAGATTGACAATCTGTAGAATAACTTTATAAACTGACCACCCAAAAACAGCTAAACAAATCGCTCAAATGAAAGATGAAGTGGAAACTTGAGCTCAGTACCCTTTCAGCGTTGCCAAAGCTCAGACGCACACAAAACACTAGAAGATTGACAACTACAACGCACTTGGGGGATTAAGGCGATAAGAGTATTGAACTAATCTTTAGCAACAAGCTCAACGGAAACCAAATTGACACAGGGCGCAGAATTCCTCAACTTCAGCAATGTTGTGGCGCAACGTGATCTTATTTGTGGTGATCGTTGGAACAGTTTGGTGTGTGCCAACATTGCCAACCACATCGAATCACTCGGCCAGTTATGAGGAGTCAACGCTGCGTATACTTGATGTGGCCACACAGCGAATGCGTAACATTTGGAATATGCGCAAGAGCATCTTCCTGCAGTTGACCTCCAAGGGCAAATCGCCACTGGGCAGTCAGGCGCCCAGCAAACAGGAAGTCGAACTGGAGACCTACAAGCTCGTCTATGAGCTGGCTGCCAATCTGAGTGTGGTGCCCGTGGAGCAGCTGCGTGATCCAACGTTGCGACGAAGGGTTCAGCGTCTGTCCAAGCTGCAACTGCAGGGATTGCGGCCGGATGACTATGAACAGGCCAAGGATCTGTTGCGTGCCATGCAGAATTTCATAAGTGGATCACTTGTGTGCACCACCGATGATTGCTCCGCTCGCCGGCCGCTGGCCATGTATCCACAGATCTACTATCGGAATATGCGCAGCAAACGCTACGATGAATTGAAACTCAATTGGTATAGTTGGCGCAGCGCCATCAACGATAAGGACACTGCCAAGTCCACATTCATCGATTATGTTCGCCTGTTGCGCATTGCAGCCACCTACAATGGTCATGTGACGCCCTCACGCACCTGGTATCTCAACTACGATACGGAAAACTTTCAGGCGGAGATGGAGGAGGGTAAGAGGGAGTTTTGCCAATAGTTGCTATGGGTTATGGTTAACCAAAAACTTCCTTTCTCTTGATCTCTTGATGTTCAATCATCGCAACCTTAGTTATCTGGGAGATAATGCCGCTATATCGGGAGATGCACGCCTATTTGAGGCACTCGGCCATTCAGGCTTATCCCAAGGCTAAGTTTAAGGACGATGGCGCCATATCAGCGCCTGTTTTGGATCAGATGCTCTCCCAGGCATGGTTTCCGCAACAAATCTTTAACACACCGTTTCCCAACGATCAGTTGCCCTCGGTGCATCATCGACTGGAGGAGGTGCTGGTTACGCCCGTCAAGATTAACAAGAAGGCCGCCGAGTTCTTTGAGTCTCTGGGCCTGAACCACATGTCCGAGTAAGTGCCCGCCATAAAAGCGGAAATGCACTTTCCATTAACTAGTCTGCAACTTTGGCAGTAACTTTTACGAGCGCTATTCGCGTCGCATGAACGATGACGAGGGTGGTTCGGACTGCAAGTCGCAGGTTTATTACTTTCCGCCGGACGTGGCACTGCGCTACTGTCCCAAACTGGACTATAAGAAGATGATGCAGATACACGGCACCATGGCGGAGCTGCAATATAATATCTACAAGCGGGAGTTGCCCTTTGGCTTGGATACAGAGCCGTGTCCGGGCTTTGGTGCGGCCATTGGGGAGACATCTGTGTTGGCCTCGGGCACTCCGCGTCATCTTTACCGGCTGCACATTCTGCTCAATGATAGCCTGACGGCACAGCAGTCACTTAATCGGCTCTTCCGCATGGGCGTCCATACGCTCCTCGCCGTTCCTCAGTACTTTATCAACGATAAGTTCCTTGTGGACGTCATGGATGGACGGATCGGTGTGCAGGATTACAATTGCGCCTACTGGCGTCTGCAGGACAAATATGCTGGCGTTCAGCCGCCCATCTGGCGCTTAGCTAAGGACTTTGATCTCGACTATAAGTTCTATCGCGGCATGCAGCCGGATCGTTCCAATACCAGGTGAGTTTTTTCACTACAAAAAAAGTTAATCGTTTCACTTTTTTTCGCAGGAAATTCATTTCAGAGATCCTGGGCTTTCAATTCTATCGTTCATTTTGTCTGGCCAGTGGCCAATACAAACCAGGAGATCCCAAGTTCCCACTGCACAACTGTGACTTCCACGGTAGCAAGGAAGCGGGCGCCTTGTTACGGTAAGTTTCATTCATCATCAATAAGTTCGGAATCATATTAAGCTTTATTCATCTTTCTCTAGCGAAATGATGCAATTGGGCGCCACTAAACACTGGCGTGATATAATGCAGATAGCCACGGGTGAGCGTAAACTGAGCGGACGTGGCGTCTTGGAATACTTTGCTCCCTTGTTCACTTGGCTCAAGGAGCGCAACATGCAATTGGATATCGAGCCAGGCTGGGATGCAGATGAATGTAAGTACAAAAAAAAAAAAGGCTGAATACAACTTAACTCAGATCCATTAAACTCTACATCGTATCTAGTGTGTCGCAAGGAATAGCAGCAGGTCTAACGAATGTCGTAATCTGAACTAGACCAAACGATACGATATAACTAGTGTGTAGATATTTGTTAGCTTTTAACAAAACTGTTGCCCGAACTTTTGAGCATAAGCTTTATACTTGTTGAAATAAATAAAAAAGAATCTAAAAGCTTATTGAATTTCATTTGTAGGATTGGTACACATAATATACTAGTCTACGCTTTAACATTCCAACATATTTGTCTATAATAATAATCAAGTCTAACGAATGTCGTAATCTGAACTAGACCATACGATACGATATAACTAGTGTGTACGTATTTGTTTGCTTTTAACAAAACTGTTGCCAGAACTTTTGAGCATAAGCTTTATACTTTTTGAAATAAATAAAAAAGAATCTGAAAGCTTATTGAATTTCATTTGTAGAATTGGTACACATAATAAACTAGTCTACGCTTTAGCATTCCAACATATTTGTTTATAGAATTGGTACACAAAATATACTAGTCTTGGCTTTAACATTCCAACATATTTGTCTATAATAATAATCAAGTTCATATTAACATATAAGAGATTTTTTATAGTATGAAAACCGATTATGGGTTAAGGAATTGACTACATGAAATACTATAGTTACAAACCACAAATCTTTGTGTATCAACAATTAAAATCAATAAACAACAATGCTATCAAATACATACAAAAGAATCGTTTATTTGTTGTATATATACAAAAGGCACTTTGGTAAAACGAAAGAAGCTTACAAACTACACTTAATAATTTACGTTAAATACACATATATATTTATAAAGATAGATAAAAGTAAACAGTTATGATATATGTATATCGATGATTGAAAATTATGAATAACGAACGGCGTTTGCTTGTTGCACAAGGCTCCAAAAATATTTATATTAAACGAAGTAGCTTTAATATTGTCAGAGGCGAAAGTTTTCTGTTTTTGCGATCGAGATCCTTGATGCAATTGCTGATAAATTATATGATCAATGATTGTGATAAGTACGTATAAATATGGTACGCTACGGGCTCGCACTGGCATTTCACATGGTTGTCTCCGAATCGGGTGGCGTATGATAGTTGAGATTGTAGGCGGGCGGACCATTGTTAAGGAAAGCCATCGAACGTATGCTCTCCCGTGAAGCGGTGCGCTTTGAGAACGACATTTGACCATGCGACTGGGCGCTGACAAAGTTGGGCGCCGGTTCCGGCACAGGAGGTGGCAGATATTGTTCTGGCTGCTGCAGCTGCTGTTGCTGTTGATGGATGGGATGTTGCTGATAGAGCGGTGGTGTGCAGGGCGGTTGCGGCGGACTGGCGCTGGCACCACTTAGACCCGCAAACACATTCTCCGTCGTATTGTAGGCCATGGAGAGTGGTCGCGAGCCATGAAAATTGGAATAGCTGGAACGCACTGAAGGCGGCCGATTGTTGTACAGCTCATCGCTGGCATGGCCCACATCATTGAGATGTGTGGTGGAGTGCTGATAGCTGGGATTGTAGTGTCCAACGCCACCAGGGCTTGCCAGGGGTGCGGGAGGCGCCGGAGGCGGCGGCAGCGGTGGTGATGCTTGCTGTTCCATGCTGGCGGCAAACAACATGCCCTGTCCATTCGTATTGTAGTAGATGGGATCCAAGGGTATGTTCTTGCGATAGCTGTGATAATAATGACTATTACTCTTGCCCAGGCTGCCCAGCTGCCCGGACACATTGTTGCTGTTATTGACAATGTCATCGTTCAGCGATTGCAAATTGGATGCAGTCAGCGAACGTTTCTCTTGGCGATGAAACGAACCTAGCTGCGGCTGCTGATACGCTGGCTGATGCAGATGTTGTTGTTGCTGCTGCTGCTGCTGTTGTTGTTGCTGATGATGATGCAGTTGCAGCTGTTGCTGTTGATCCAGCAACTTGGTCACCGGATTCTGTTGATACTTGCGCCTTGAGCTTCTCGTGCTGCTGCGCACATAGCTGCCGCTGCTGCTATCGCCAGCATGTCCACCGCCATGCTTGGAGCGCAGGGTATTACTGGAGCCGTGATGGGAACGTCGTGTGCCGCTGCTGCCGCCGCCGCCGCTGGACTGGCGTCCATGGGAGCCGCGTGCCATCACCGAACGCCGCTTGACACGGCGTGGCGTCATCGGCTTGGGACTCAGCTCGCCACCATCCTGGTCGTGTGGATCATGGTCGCCGTAGCCCAGCATCACATCGCCGCGATGTCGAATGGTGTCGCTGCTGGCGCCAAATTCGATGGAGTACAGCGACTGGCGATGCTTGGACTGTTTGTTAATGTGCTTCACTGCAGATTACAGAATAACATAATGATATCAAAATGTGTAATAGAAAAGAGAGAGCAGATATCTAGCTATAAGTGGCAGCAGTTACCTGGATGGGGTTAGATTTTGTGTGTGATACAATATTTATTTGAAGCCGGTTAAATGCAAAAACAGGATTAGCTACACAAAGAGACGATTGTTGGTTAGAGAAAAGAAGAGATGTAGAGAGTTGCTACATGAAAGCCAGCTAACCAGATTAAGTATACGACGCATAGTTAAAGGCCAAACATTTGTGTAAATGAACATTTATTGAGAAACGCTTGAATTTTTAGTTTTCTTTTTCTTTTTTGCTAAAATTGGCACGCAATCAGCTCGTTTGTAAATACATACATATTTATATGTATTTAACTATGTATATATTATATATATATAGATATATATTTACTCTAGCTAAGTAGTACTAAATAGTATAGATCGTTTCTGCCTGTTTTTTGTGTGTTTGCACATTTTAAATAATTACTAATTAGCAAATTGAATCGTTGTAAAGCTTAACACTAATCTTAACAATTGATATATATTCTTGTATATATATATAACGAATCTCGCAAATTTTTGGATATCTACGCGATTATTTAATTATGGTATGCTATTTAGATATTTCCCTTCTCGTTTATCAAAACAACAAAAAAAAGACACAACAATAGGCAACTATATATTCAGTTAGTTAGTTCCTTGGAGAAGCTATCGCAGCAGTTCTTCTTCTTCTCCTCCACTTTTCAAAAAGGCATTTTGGTTGCATTGGCATTTTGATTTTTAAACGTTTGCACGTGAAACGTTTTCAACAATTTTGAATTTGCATTGTATTTGTATTCTTTTCGATAACGTTTTGTGACATTTGTGTGTGTTGTTTGATTTTTTATTTTTTTATTTTTTGTTGTATCCGTATGTAGTATCACAGTTTAACATAAAATTATGAAGGCATTGGACTTTCCGCTTCGCGATACGCTTCTCATCTTCTCTTCATTTAGTTGTTCGTTTCATTTTCTTTTCGTTTCATTTGTAACATTTTTCTATCACATTTGATGGTGTTTCATAAGCCATTATGGAAAGTCTCACATGTGTGTGTGTGAGTGTGTGTAGTATATGTGTTCGTGTGTGTTTGTTCTTTCACATAATTTAAAATTTTTGTAAATGGCTTTCAAGGCATCCGAATTTAAAGCTTAATCTTATATCTAGTTTTCACATCAAGAGCAAATTAACAGTATAATAGAGATATTTATTATTGCTCTAACTCTATTTAGTTATGGTTATTTTGACAAACAAAAGCGAATAATAATTGCAAATTTATAAGTAATATATATATATAATTGTTTGTGGTTATAAAATGCTTGTATTGTGTAAAAAAAAGTGTTATAATCATGCACTTTTATAAATTTGCAATTCTTTTTCGGTTGTTTGTCAAAATTGTTAATGCTCGCGTTCTGAATGTAACGCTTGGAATTGAAACAGCGTTATATGAACATCCTGTTAGTTGAAACAGTTATTTCTACTTGCACTCTCTGTATTTGATACTGTCGAATGGGTTTGTATTGCGTGTGTGTTTTAACATTTCTGTAAATGTAACATACGTATTTAACTCTGTTTGTATTGCGTGTGTGTTTTAACATTTCTGTAAATGTAACATACGTATTTAACTCTGTTAGCCACAACAAAAACGACAACACATACTAAAATGTATAATAAACGGTACGTTAGTATGGACAACACAAAGAACACAAGCGGCAAAAACGCCCAGCACCTGCAATAGACACTTACATACAAAAAGAGAGAGTGTGAGAGAGAGAGAGAGTAAGAAACTTTATATGTATATTGTTTGTATATATATAGAGCTGGACATACTTGAGTCTAGGAGAGCGAGTGTGTGAATAGAGAGACTGAACTGGAAGATCTTTAGTTTCGGCAGCGTCAAGAGAAGACAGAGAGTTAGAGCAGCAGCCGGAGAGATCAGCCGCTTTGAAAGTCTATAATATTTTGGTCAGTAATCAGAGAGCGGAATGGCAATGATGAAGATCTAAGAGTTTAAGCCTATGCACCCACAATGGAGTTGCAGAAGGAACGCGGACGCGTCTTACGTCCACTACGTCGATTGACATTTGGTGCCGAATCATGCTGCTGCTTTTGCTGATCCTCCAGCTGATCGTCGCTATGTGTGCGCATCATATAGCCGGGCGGTGTAGCGCGGATCTGATCGCAAAAGTTCGCATGTGCCAGATGGGCACGTGGACGACGCTGACTACGTCGCACCATGGGTGAACCGGGCACATGTTGTGTGGGCATGGCATATTTCTCGGCTATTTCGGGCGAGAGATCGGGATAGGGCGCCTGTCCCAGCCGAGGCTGGAATATATGTGGACGTGGCGTTGGCGGCGGCGGTGGCGACAAGGCCAACTCCTCCTGTGCCGCTGCAACACAACTGTGTATGGGCACAGTGGGCATGGGTATTTGTGTGGGTCGTGGAACTTTCTTAAAACCGCGCAGCGGCTTCGGCGAATAACCCGACACAGGCAGTGGCAGTGGCGACTGCTCGAAGGCATAGCGATTATTGTTGCTGTTGTTATTGGGACTAGAGCGAATTGGGTCTTGATAGGAGGTGGAAGCGGAGTTGAAGGCAATGTGCGGTGTTGTTGGGCCCACATTATTATTCTCCCCGCCCACGAAAAGGCTATTGGGAGTGGGACTCTGGAAGGGCACATAGGTGACACCAGTGTCGCCATTGGGCGTCAAATTCTGGAGCGAAAAGCTATCCTCATCCTCCTCAAGATTGCGCGAGAGGCGCGCTAATGCCACCTGCGTATACTTGATATCCGGCAAAGATTTGGGTGTCTTGGGCTTATGATGGATGCGGGCAAAGTGTCCGCTGGTGGCACTGCTGGTGTCGCCACCATGAAATGAAATGCTATAATTGCTGTTGCTCAACGATGTTGCCGCCAGCTGCGGATTCGAGTTCTGCAGCGAGGCATACGACAACGAGGGCGTCGACAGCTGTACGCTCTGTGGCGACAAAGATGTGGACATGGGACTGATAGAGTTCAAGGCAGGCGTCTTGTTCTGATAGAGACGTTTCTGACGCTTCTGGCTGTGGCTGTTGCTGTTGCTCTCATTGTGGTCAAAGGGTTGCGGCGGCGGCTGTTGCTGCTGGCGACTTTTTGACTTGAGACGACTAAGGCTGCTGCTGTTGCTGCTGCAATTGGCGTCGACGGCGGCGACGTTTTTGCCACTTGTGTGGGTTAAATATTGTTGTTGTTGTTGTTGGTATGCGTTATGATTATTTTGTGTGTCTGGCTGTGGTTGTGGCTGATGATGAACATTATTAAGTGTATTATTGTTGCTGTTGCAATTGCTGTTGTTGTTGTTGTAGTAGTAGTAGTTGCTGTTGTTGTTGTTGTGGTTCTTGCTCGTTTTGTGTCGATGTTGATGATAGAATTGCAGTGAGTTTTGTTGCTGTTGCTGTTGTTGCTGTTGATGCTGCTGCTGCTGTTGCTGCAGTTGCATTTGCAAATGCTTATTTGATTGCATTGTGGCGCTTGCTGATGTTGTTGGTATACTTGTATAGCTCACGTACATTGGATGGACGACGGTGTGCTGTGGACTCTTCGCGTCGCCGTTCATGAAATCGACTGTAAACCAGAAATTGATTAAGATGCTTTAACATTATAATAGATTACATATCGTATCATATAAGTATTATTATCAGCGATTAAAACGTTCATTTATAAGCAATACAACACAATACAATATCTTTCATTTCTTATTTGATTTTTTTTGTTGTTTTTTTTGTTTTCTGTTTTGTTATGACATAAATAATTGATAATAATAACAGATGGATAACGTTCACGAGCAGATATGCATATGTTTATGTAATGATATATGATAAATATATGTATATATGTGTGGCATATGATTGGAGACAGTGCTTGATATAAACATTTCTTTCGCATTCCGGACAAAATCATCGAAAATCATATTAGTTGACACTTTTCTTCTTTTTTTTTTTTAACAATAAATACTCTATGTAATTAAACAATACATATAAACAAGACATTCGTTGCGTTCACAAAACATTCGGCATACATTTTTTTTTGGGGGGTTTTTTTGTGTAACTTTTAGTTTGGGTAAATAACTGGAGATTATACTAATAAATATAAAAATATATATATACATAAAGATGTGTTAAGCTTGAGTACTACAAGTGTTAAGAACCAATTATCCCATTAGTGTTTTGGTGTGTATATATAGAGTGTTTTTTTCGTGTAACTTACATCTGTCGTCCTCATCGAGAAATATACAGCTGATTAGAATCGCACCAAGTATGCCCAGCAGCTTTATGTGTTCATGTGTGAATGAATAGTAAAAGTAAAGCACACAATTTATGGCAATTCGTAGCACTTTAAATTGATTAATATTGTAGTAGTATGCTCACCGCTAGCGCGGACTGTCCGCCCGAGTGTATGACCTCGACGAGTGTATAGTCCAATAGACAACCATCCACACGTTCGGGTCGCAATGGCCGGTACGGATCGTCTGAGGTGATGTTATAGGTTGGCTTACAGCCATAACCGTTTGCCTCGAACCACGATACGCTGCCCGTGCCCATGTTGAGCAAATCGCCATTCTGTGCAACAAAAAACAAAAAAAAACCTTTAAATTAAAATGTTTATTAACAGATTCTCAATTCAATTTCCTTTACGTTACAGGAAGTTGTAAATTCTATAAATGGACTTTGTTGACCCTAATTATACTACACTTACCCTATCCAGGGTGCCAACATTCAAATAGAAGCATATCAAGAACGCATTCCAACCAATCCAAATGAAGTTCCATAGTAAATACTGACCAAACAAAGAAACAAAATTGGGTTATCGTTGAAGCGTTATCGCGTGTCTGAATATTTTTTGGGTGTACTTACAGTTATGATGTATTTGATTCTAAAGTGATATGCGCCATAGAATCCGAATATTATGAATAGTATTTGAAAGAAATTGACCAATATGGGCGCCCACATGTATCCGAGAAAATCGAATACCTGGCGTTCGAACATCGTTATCTATCGCATTCAAATCAATACATAGATACCACACATTGTTTGCATATACATATTGCATATATATATGGCAGATAAATAAAAACAAAATAGATTAGTTATTGGAAATAGGGTCACTTAGCGCGCACACTAAATACTCACCATTTGCAGGAAGCATATTGACAGCAGAAAGTGTCGCCGTGTACACGAGCACGAGCCCATCTCACAACATAGTTATTCCATTCAAATATTTGTGCCAAAGTTTCTGTTTGTCTGTGTGTGTGTGTATGCTACAGTTCCAGTGCAAAAAGCTGCATTGGTGTGCTTGCTCTTTACTCTAGTTTCGTACTTTCTTTCTATCTTGTTTTGTCACACTGGTTCTTAACTTTATTTTTATTTTTTTTCAAATTGATCGTATTTCGTTTGAGTGGCTTTCTTTGTGTATGCGCTTTATCTGGTTTGGCTTATGTCCGTTTTTTTTCTTTCTATTGACATTTCCGGGCATGCATTCTGTTTCTGGCTTCAACTTTAACTTCAACCTGTCATGCCAACACTTGTTCTCTCTCACCCCTTAGAATGTGTATGTTAAAAGGGAGACGAAGAAACGTAATGCAATGCAGCTGCAACGAGGACTTCAGTTTGACTGCTGGCGTTGCTAGTAGAAAAAACCTGATCTGTGTGAACTAAAAGTAAATAAAAAAAAGTAGAAATTAAAACGAAATGAGCACCAGCACAGCTACTGAGAGAAACTTCGCTCTCCATACACAAGCACAGCATTATATTCCCATGTATTTGTATGTATGTAAACAAGTATTACGTGCATATGAACTCAATGCGAACTTTTCGAATGCTTTAGTTTTCTGTATATATATTGTTTTAAAAAATTCTCATACTCTTAACGCGCACATGCCCGTGCCAGTGCACAGAGGTCAAGTTATTAATTAATTAATAAAGATGAGCAAACTACACAAACACTAACACAACACTATCAGTTACACACACTGCGTACATACAATATGGGTACATACATATATATGTTTGCATTTAGGAAATATGTTGATTTGCATACTAATTCAATTGAGAGTTTGTTATTGAAATTAACGCCTATGAGAATACAATTTGTATTTTGTTATCAAAGGCATGACGCGTTCACTCTGCGGTTCATGACTCAATATCCATGGATTTCCGGAGCACCTTCACTTAACACAAATAAATACACATACACACACACACACATACGTTCTCAGAAAAACCATATTTCATCCACATTACACATCACTTATGCTGCATTGCAGTCACTTCCGTATGTCTAGAGTTTGTTATTCCTGCTGGTACATTTACATAATATGCCACTGCCTTTATTTTATCAATAAATTAGCACCCTTTCTTACGTAGCAAGTGCGCGGAGCTTCTATACGCGGTGCACGCAACAACTACAACTACAAGTGGACTGCAGTGTGACCGCATACGCCAACAGTATAAATACCTCGCAAATATATTTGTCGTTGTACCAGTTAAAAGTATTTTAAGGTTGCTGGTCACGGCACAGGTAACTCCGTCAGGGGTTTAAATTTCACAATGTTATGATATTAAAAGCTTTTCATGATGATCAATGAATAAATACCTCTATATATAGTTTTCTTCGGTTAGTAGCAAATGTTTACTTTATCGCAGTGTGCAAGCATATTGATTCTGCTTGTTTTTAATTTGCTTATTTGAAACTAGTTCTTGTTGCACTTCAAGTATCGATACCTTGCTCTCGCATCAACACAACAACAATTGCTGCAATAACAAAAACACTCCACGTGAAAAGTGCAATTTTTCGGCGTTTTTATCAATCAACTCCCGTATGTCAGTCCTAAAAAACCATGAATATGACTGCACAGCCAAGTGCCGTCGTCGCCAGCACGGCAATTGCATCACAGCAGCGCTCACAAAACGCTCCATAGACGATCAGCAATTAGCGGCTTTTGTAGCAAAATCTTGTGCCAATTTTAGAAATAATCATGACTATCTAGGTCGCTCCGCTGTGCATATGAGCGCATCTGTCGCTCGCTACAGAATTCTCGAATGGCTATTAAACCATGGCGCTCCCATCAACGACCGGGACTACGAATCGGGCAGCAGTCCACTGCATCGGGCTCTCTATTACGGCTGCATTGATTGCGCTGTGTTGTTGTTGCGTTATGGCGCTAGCTTGGAACTATTGGACGAGGATACTCGCTGTCCATTGCAAGCCATCTGCAGAAAGTGTGACACGGATCCCAGAGCCGATTCGCAGTGAGTAATAATAATCTTTTTATAGCGATTGAGTAATAATTGGATTCACTTACAGAAATGAAACACTCGTTTGGGGCTCGAATAAGAACTACAATTTGGGCATTGGCAATGAACAAAATACAAATGCACCGCAGGCGGTGGATTTCTTTCGCAAATCGAACATTTGGATTGAGAAAGTGGCGCTCGGCGCCTATCACAGTCTCTTCTGTGACAAGAAGGGCCATCTGTATGCCGTCGGACATGGCAAGGGCGGCCGACTGGGCATCGGTGTGGAGAACAGTTTGCCAGCGCCACAGCGTGTGAAGGTGCCGCTGAAGCATTCGGATGAGCGTATCATATGCATCAGTGTGTCGCGACAGCATTCGTTGGTGCTCACCAATCGTTCGCTCGTCTTTGCCTGTGGCGTGAATGACAATAATCAGCTGGGAGTGCGAGATGTCGGCGAACAGTTGACCACGTTCAAGGAAGTGGTTGCTCTGCGCGACAAGGGAGCTAGTGGTCTGTTGCGTGTAATTGCCTGCGATCAGCATTCCATTGCATACAGCGCCAAGTGCATTTATGTTTGGGGCGCCAATCAGGGACAGTGTGGCATTAGCTCCAATACCAAAACAATTGTGGCACCAATGCAGGCAAGTCAGATTTGTTTAGCGTTTGATTTAACTAATTTCTCTTCATTTTACAGATGAAGCTGGCCGAGCGAACTCTCATACGCTTTGTGGAAGCAAATAATGTTGCCACTGTGATCTACACCGAGGAGAAGCTTATACTTCTCTTCTACGCGGACAGGCCCAGAACTATTAAGACGCCCAAGTGAGTTGGGCATTGTACCTTGCAACTTATGGTTTCTATCAATTTTAACTCATGCAGCTATGAGGATCTCAAGAGCATTGCAATAATGGGCGGCAATCTAAAGAACTCCACAAAAGGTTCCGCAGCTGCTCTCAAACTAATGATGCTAACCGAAACGAATGTGGTGTTCCTGTGGTACGAGAACACGCAGCAGTTTTATAGGCAAGTTGGTCAGGAAATAGTTCAAATATATGCTTACTTACCTTGGCTCCTCATGCAGATGCAACTTTGCGCCCATTCGCATGCCTGAAATCAAACGAATTCTGTACAAATGCAACCAGATGCTGGTACTCTCAATGGACGGCTACGTTTATCGCGGCAAGTGCAATCAACTGGCGTTGCCTGCTGGCGCACAGGACAAGCCCAAGGCCAACATGGACATCTGGCAGAACAACGATCAGAATCGCACAGAAATTTCACGAGAGCATTACGTTCGCATCGATCTGCAGCGTGTGCCCAATATTGATCGTGCCGTGGATATCGTTTGTGACGAGAGCTTCGCTTCGTTTGCTGTGCTTCAAGAGTCGCACATGAAATATTTTCGCAAGCCCACGTTGCCGCGCAGGGAGCACAATTTTAAGAAGCTCTACCACGACACTAGCGACTCTGATGCCGTGCACGACATCGTTTTTCATGTGGATGGCGAAAGTTTTGCGGCGCACAAGTTTATCGTGTTTAGTCGTGCAGCCGGACTGCGCGAACTAGTGCGTCTTTATCTGGACAAGGATATCTATCTGAATTTTGAGAACTTGACGGGAAAAATGTTTGAGCTGGTTCTCAAGCATATCTACACCAACTATTGGCCCACTGAGGATGGCAAGTTGGTGCATATAAAAGTTCTGAATCATTTCTAATCTTCTGTCTTTAGATATTGACTGCATGCACCAAAGTCTGGGTCCTAACAAGCCACAACACCGCAGTCGTGTCTGTGAAATGTTTCACACACATCTGCAAAAGTTTCAGCTGCACGAACTGGCTAAATATGTGCAAAAGTGAGTTTCACGTAGCACATTATCCAAATCTGATTCTCATTAACAACTTCTTTGCAGCTATATCAGCGAACAACAATTGCCATTGCCCGGAAAACAACGATTTAATCGTATACATCGTTCCGATTATCCCGAACTTTGCGATGTGCGCATCGTTTGCGAAAATGGTGAAGTGCTAGAGGCACACAAGTGCATTTTAGTAGCGCGTCTCGAATACTTTGAGATGATGTTCATGCACTCTTGGGCGGAGCGGACCACAGTCAACTTTGACGGCATGCCGGCTGAGTATATGGAGCCAATGTTAGATTATCTGTATAGCCTGGATACGGAGGCGTTTTGCAAGCAAAACTATACGGAAACGTTCCTATATAATATGATTACGCTATGCGATCAATACTTTATTGAGTCACTGCAGAACGTGTGTGAATCCCTAATACTGGATAAGATAAGCATTCGAAAGTGTGGCGAGATGCTTGACTTTGCAGTCATGTACAACTGCAAACTGCTGCAGCTGGGCTGTATGGATTTCATCTGTCAGAATCTGGCACGTGTCCTTTGCTATCGCAGCATCGAAGAGTGCGATGCGGGCACCTTAAAGCATCTTAATGAGCATTATCGAAAGATGTTTCAATCTGTGTTTGATTACCGGCAAATAACACCATTCTCGGAGGCCATTGATGATGAGCTGCTGCTCAGTTTTGTTGCTGGCTCCGAGGTCGATTTGGATTATCGTATGGATGCGGTTGGTTTATTCATTTGGCATATCCTTTTTGTTTTTTTTTTTGTCTAACAAAACACTTTGCTTTCTGTAGGATGCCAAACTAAAGGAGGCTGCCAAGCACAAGCAAAAGGATATGCACAATAAGCAGGATGCACGGCATTATGAGCAGCAGGCGATATCCAGTATGATGCGTTCAATCAGCATTAGTGAGGCAACAGCTGATCCTGCAACTGCTGCTCAAGCCAGTTCGCCCAATGAGGTCAAAAACTGGTCGCGAGTTATTGACAAAAAGGAGCAAAAGCGCAAGCTGGCCGAAACGGCATTGAAAGTAAACAATGCCAATAAACCGGACGAGCTGCCAACGCCAGAGCTCCAGGTGCTATCGCCACGTACACCTGGAAAGGAGTCGTCACCACCACTGCCAACCAGTCCCAACGAATGCAGCACACCACTAAGCAAATGCTATAATTTAGATCTAAGCACACTTGTGCCACAATCACAAAAGCTCTCGCAGAAGCAACGCAAACGTCTCTCCTCCGAGTCGCAGAGTTGGCGCTCCGCCGCACCGTTGGAGCTGAACAGCACGCCTGTAGCCGTGCCCAATGCTTGGGGCGTCGTTGCCAGCTCACCCACAACATATCCAGAGGCTTTTACTACCCCGCCTGCCACGGGCAGCGTCACAGATCCCACATCATTTGCCAATATGATGCGTGGACAGAGTGCCACGCCAGTCGCAGGCTCCAATCTAGGCAACAGCTTCTCCAGGATCTTGGCCGACGAGCGACGCGAGCGTGAGAGCTATGAGCGCATGCGCAACAAATCGCTGGCCCACACCCAAATCGAGGAGACTGCCATTGCGGAGCTACATGAGTTCTATAACGTGGACAACATTGACGACGAGACTATAACCATTGAGCGCAAGTCCAGGCCCAGCAATATGAATTTTAGCACCTGGTTGAAGCATTAGGTTCAGCTGCAAGCGATTTCTTTTTGACTAATTCTTGCTATTACATTTATTTATGTGTGTATTTGTCTTAGTGTTTGTGTGTCAAGCAAATAAGGACATGGCGTCATCGGGCGCTTAAAACTTGACTTCAAATATAAAACTCGGAGCCACCTGCAAAATGGTGCATTAAAATTTTTAGAAAGTATCCCACAAGAGGAGATTAGTGTGATGGGACATAAAGTGAATAGTAACCTTTTTCTGTATATCCTTGCGAAGGATATAAATGAGTATTTAAGATAATTTACCCTTTAGAATATACAATTATTTTTGCTTCACTTATAAATACAATTTGTTTACAGACAAGACATCACATTAGGCACGTAAAGTAACAATCTTTTTATTATTTATAATGCATATACGCACAGATATGTACAAGCTGAGGGAAGACATACGCATAGCAAAAATGAGGCAACAAAACACATGACGAATAAATAGAAATGGAATACCCAAAACCTACGATTTGACATAAATGTATAAAACTAAAGATGGATATAACATATATTAAATGAGAAATGGCCAACTCAAAAGCACTCCTTACGAAAGGCGAATCCATATTGATCGCATTTGACGCGCAACGTTTTGGCCAGCTGCGGTGGTCCACAATAGAAGACGGTCACCTTGCCCTTCTGCTGTGCCTGCAACTGTTTAAAGACCTTGTCCCAGTTGGGACGACCCGCATTGGTGCGAGTCTTTAGGCCAGTGATTAGATCACGTTTGCCCTGCAAGAAAGATGATGGAGGACATTCAGCAAATCGCTTAAATAATTTCCACTGGCTTCCATTACCTTCTCGTGCAGCAGATCCAGCGCCAGTTGGAGACCCACTGCCTTCATATCGGTGCGCTGCAGTGCGCTTGTTATGTACATGTGCATGTCCAGAAAACTGGAAAGCGTGAAGAATATTTCATTAGCTGGTATCAAGAAGTAGTTTGTGAGAGACTTACCGCTCCATGGCGCCTCCCAGTTCCGCCTGCTCGATCTCGAGCTGTGAGAGCAGATTGACAAACCACTCAAAGGACCGCTGATCGCGATTGATCCAAAAGAAGTCCACTTTACGCAGATTCATTACAGACTTCGGTATCTCGCTGGCCCACTCGTACTGGCAACGCGGGCAACTGTGCCTCGCCTTCCAATACCGATGCATGATCGATTGCAAGATGGAAGCAAAGGGCGTCACGCCAATGCCCGTGCCAATAAGCACCGCATGCTGGGCGCCAAAGATGTGGCTGGATGGTGCCCCATAAGGACCATCAATAAAGATCTATGAAAGAAAATTCCATTAGGAGTTGTTAGTTGGGATTAGATGAAGAATATATGTGTGTGTGTGTGTGTGTGTGTGTGTGTGTGTGTGTGTGTGTTTGTGTTGCTGTCACCCTGACCTCCATAACGCCTGCATCGAGTGTGACCTTGCTACCGCTGTTAGTTGTGGAGCTGCCCCCGCCACCGCCGCCGCTGCCTGCACCCCGATTTGTTATGGATGTGGACAACGTGCGCAGAAATGTGGGACGCAGCAGTCGCGACTTTCTGCTGCCCGTGCCCGTGTTCGTGTTAACCTTGGAGAGCATTAGATTAGGTTTGGGATTCGGATTAGCATTAAGATTTAACATTAAGGTTAGCAAATGGGTTTCTCTATGCCATACCTCCAGCGGCTTGTCCTCTGTGCTCAAGCTCACTTGCAGCCTGTCTGCCCCACTCTCCGACCTGGAGACCAGACGCCCCTGCTCCACAGCGCCAATCTCGTAGGCGCCACCATTGCCTTCCGCCCCAGCTCCCGCCGTTGTCAGCTGCGGCTCACTCAGCTCCAAGCTGGGCGTCTTGAACGCAATAATCGTGGGCTTATTTCGCATATAGCGAAAACTCTGCGCCAGCGACTTATTCTGCGGACTCAGATACGCCAAGCCCACGCTGCTGTTGCGAGCGCGCCGCATCCGTTTTTCATCAAAGGCACGCTCCGACTCCGAGCGACCCAAGGCTCGCAGGCTGCAAGCAAATTTAACAACATTTTAATTGTCATCTTATGTTATTCGAAGGTCGATTAAAATACTTACGCCTTGAGCCGACTGCGCTTCTTGCTCTTCATGCTGATATCCGGCAGCGAGATGCTCTTCTCCAGCGGTCTTTGTGTGGCTCGAAGCTCATTGTCGGCCACAAAGGCGCCATTGGCAATACCTGTGGCGTGGCGGGTGGGCTTGCTCAACTTGGGGTCGACGGTCTCCTTGCGGGAAAAGGTGCGCTGTAGCGTTTTTTTAATGCTTTGAATGCGATTCACACCAGTCGTTGCCGGAGGCGCCTCAACAGCGGCAGCTGCCACCAGTTTGCGATGCTGGCGCGGCGGACGCTCCGGTGGTGTCTGATCGTTCAAATTGGTCATGTTGCGTGCGAGGAAGTCAGTTTGAGGCGTTGTCTCCGCCGTGGGCGAGAGTCGAGAGATCTCAGCGAGCGCTGGATTGCGTGCCTCGTTCAACAGCATGAAACTGGGCGTGGGTATTGCGTGCATGTGTTGATTCACCTCACCCTTGCGCAGCTTCTGCTGTTCGTGCTCGAAGTAGCGATAGAGACGGTTCGTCCACTCGCCCACGGTGCGTATGTGCAGCCACATGTAATCCTCCTGCTCGGGTGCCGAGCTGATCGTGAACGGATGCCACTCGTAATTGGCAATCGCTGGTATATTGACAAACACATAATCTCCAGGGCGGAAGTTAAAGTTAAATGGCCGCTTGATGACCAGATGGATGACCTTGGAGGGCAGCAGCAAGCCGGAACTAATATACGTCTTGCCATGCTCACCGCGCATCCAAACAAAGCGCAGCACACGCTCCACAATGTACACCAGGCCCGGCAGCATAAACCATTTCCAGAAGTTGGGTCCATGGAACAACGTTAGTATCCAGAATGGCACATACAGCAGATGCGTCCAGTAGAAGACCTCAAAGCTACCCTTTCGCCGCACAAACGGTTGCGAGCAGACAAACATAACCATCAGAATCGTGAGCAGAGCAACGCCCGTAGGATTAGCACAGCCCGGAATGAGTCCAAACAATCCTGGGCGATCTGTCAGCAGCCACTCGCCAATGGTGAAGTGTCCCGCATTGATCTTGGGATCGTTAATCACAATAATCGAGAAGTTAAACAGATGCATTATGGTGTGAACCAAACTCAATACGGAAATCGTTATCCCTGTCAGCTTGTGCAGATAAACATGATGATCAAGGGGCAGAAAGTTCGATAATCCTCTCGAGCGCATATAAGTCAGTGAGTGTCGCAACATTAGCACCAGTACCCAGGCACAATTAAAGTTTAAACATTGTCCTGTAGGCAAAAAGGAAGGAACGCAAAAAAAAGTTAACAATGAGCTCTCGTTTCGAAAATAAAGGGTTTTTTTTTAGATATAGAACTTTGAAAAATAAAACAAAGATGATTTTTTTTTATTGATATGAAATTTACTTTATACGAAAGACAAACTTCTGGCAAACTTTCTGGCATATGTCTGCCAATCTAAAGGTCCAATTTTGACGACTTTATCCAACATTTGTTGCCGTATATCGGCAATAACGCGTCGAAATTTTCGGGCTTTTCGACGTAGACTTGCGACTTCACATATCCCCACAGTTAAAAAAGTGTTGCCAACTTCAAGTTCTATACCTCTAAAAAAAACACCCTTTATATGGTTAAGGTTACACTAAAAGATCGATGAAGAAACAAAAGTTATCAACCGTATAGCCCAGCGGTCGATGAACAGGGGTAAATTACCCCTTTTTGGGTAAAAGTGAAATTTCGAGGGGTAAAAAACCCGCCATAAATGAAGGAGATGATTTTTTTTTTGTTGGGTGGGTGAGATCTACAAAAATATTTAGGGGTAATGATTACAAAAGTTCCCCGGCCGATATAACCGAATGTTAAGTTGACTGTGACATTGTCAATATACTCACCACAAGCTCTAGCAATAATTACAAAGCCATTGCTGGCACGATATTGTATGGCACGAGAGACGAAGAGGCAAAGATTGACGGCAATATAGATGAATAGATATGTGACAAAGACCTGGTTGTTCTTCATGTAGGCCAGCGTCAGCTGGTGAGGTATTGTATTCCACAGTCGCGACTTTTTGTTGCCAGCCGAGGGTTCTTCAGAAACGGGCACCAGCCAGCGATCAATACTGTGTAGAAGAAGAAATGAATAAAAAAATTATTGAAGTAAATAAATTTTAAGATCACTTACGTAATGCTGAGATTCTCGAGCAGACCGCCGTGCTTGTGCAGCTGATTCTTGAGCGCTTCGTAGGTGATCTCGCCACTGTTGTGCGGATCGGCATCTTCAAACATGGCACTAGTAAGATCCTCAATCTGATCCTCGGAGAACTCCATGCCATTCTCCTTAATGCAATGCCGTATCACATCGTGTAGCTCCTTGTGCTGGATAAGACCATCACCTAGGCCATATAAATCACAATAAGTTGCGAACTACATCAAAGGTTAAGAACTCACCATCAATATCATAAACCTTAAATAGAAATCGTATCTTATCATCGGCCGATTGTCCCGAAAACTGATGTATGGCATCTATAAACTCCTGCAGCGATATTGAGCCCGAATTATCCTTATCGAATATTTGAAACACACGCTCCGTAAAAAAGGGCTGTTCGAAATGATAAAAGTATATGTAAGTATATGCCAGTGACTAGCTTGATCTGTTTGTTATCCTACATTCTTGGAGGTGACAATTTTTTGGAATTCCTCACGTCGTATTTCCTGCTCATTTCCCACAGTGTTGCGAAATAGCTGTTCCAAACGCGCCAGCGAACTCTTATCAAAGCCTGTACGTGGTCTAGAATCGAGAGGAAAGCGTGTTTAAAAGTATTCTTGTTAGAATTGATGAGAGGTAAGATAAATGTTCTATAAACTTTTCTAGGAACTAATAAATCTTATATCCGCTCATAGTCACTGAGATAATTTCGTGAATGCAAATATAAATAATCTAGAACCAACCTTGAATTTGTTAGATGTGATATAAATTCCATGACCTGATTCGTTGAGATAATATTGGTGCCATCTATGTCGATTAAACGATAGAGCTTATCCAAAATCTGTAAATATATCAACAGATATAATAAAGTACATCTTTTTGTATTAAGTATACGTTACTTACACCTCTCGTATGCCAGATATCGCGAAAGTTCTTAAAGCTCACTTGGCTCTTCTCGCCACAGATGACATAGGCCACCGATTCAATTTGCTCGGCAAAATCCATTTGGCGATCGTCGCTGCAAGACGATGAGACCAAAGTATTAACATTACGATTCCCATTACCGGTAACAAGGCACCACAATGTAGCAACACCATCAGCACCACTACACCAGTCATTGCTCCAGCTGCAGCTACAGCTACAGTCTCCAGCCTCCCGCGCCCGACACGCTATATTTGTATTTTGAATGACTTCATTACGACAGCCGGCCGGCCAGTGACAGTCGTTGCCACAGAGACATTGCAAAAGTGATAGAGAGAGTGTGTGGGGCCGGGTAGCGGCATGCAGACTATGTTAGCTGTTGTATATGTTAACATACAACACAGATAGCATCACCATTTGGCGATGGCATCGCCGTTGGCGTGCAAAGTGCAGCGCTGGCAATCGCTGTTAGCTGGTAGCCGCACAACTGGCGCAGCTGGAATGCCACAGAACCTGGAGCAGGGCACAACCATACTACTAACTGGGTGTGTGCAAGTGTGTTGTGTTGTGTTCTGTTGTGTTGTGCTGTCTTGGGTATAAGAGTGAAGGAGAGTGCGATCTTGGGCTCGGTTTGGAGTTTGAGACAACATTTTCTTATTTTTTTTTACTGGCAGCAGGCTAATTGTCTTGGCACCGCTTTAAAAAGGCAAATGAAGAGACAGACAGGCAAAAAAGAAGAAGCCAGAGCAAAAACAAGAACAGCAGCAACTTTTATATATATATACAGTGTTCACTTGAAAAAATATGCAAAGCATTTCAATTTCGGACAATCCTTTCATAATAAACAATGTGAAAAAAAATGAAAAAAAAATTTAAGTGATTTTGTTTAAAAATAAGGTAAGTTAAACATGTGTATTGTATTAAGTTGAACAACACAAATCTTAATTAATTATGTGTTCTACTTGTTGTGATAAATAAAATGATTTAAATAAATATTTTTGGAAAAATGTCAAAAGAGTTTGTGATAATTTCATGAAATCGAAAACGAATAATAAAACCTACTTTTTCTAGTAAATATTTTTAAATCCGTAAATTCACTTTATCTAATTTTTTTCAAAGTTTTTTTTCACAACTTCTTATTACTTAACAAGTTTAACCGCAGTCATATTTAAATAAATATTTTTGGAAACATGTTTATATGACATTATCAAAAGAGTTTGTGATAATTTCATGAAATCGAAAACGAAAAATATGTTGCACAATAATAAAAATTACTTTTTCTAGTATTTTTAAATCCGTAAATTCACTTTATCTGATTTTTTTCAAAGTTTTTTTTCCCAACTTCTTATTAGTTAACAAGTTGAAACGCAGTCACTGCTGCAAGTTCTCATTAACGACACTCTACTGTACATACTGTGTCCCTGTTTTACTTACGTGAGTTACATTAACGAGACTCTACTGTCCCTGTTTTACTTACGTGAGTCGCCCCTTCAGATGCTCAATCCAGCGATCTTGCAGCAAATAGCCATTTCGCTCGAGATCGAAAAGCTGAAAAAGTTTCTGCTGAAATTCCTGTAAATAAATGAACAAGTTGTAAAGAAAAACAATTTATATGTGCGCTAATTAATTTATTACTACTAGTACACAGAATAATGTTTACTTAAACATTTTGTATACACAAAAAGATTTATGCACAATTGCGGCTAGCGGGAACAACAACATAATCAAAGCTGACTGATTCGCGTTTGGTTGGTGTTGGTCCATCTGTAATATTTATTTTTTTTGTTAGCATTAATTAAATGCTTATTAATATCTTAATGACATTCAATCTCACGATATTTGTCTGCATGTGGAGGCACACCCCGCTCACCCCCCCGCTCATTTTAGCTTTCTTGTTTGCATTTGGTCAGAGTCGACCGGATCGGATAGGCGCTCTCTGTGTAAGCCCAGCCCGATGAAAAATGTGCATATTTAACGGATGAGCATGTCGAGCTTGGGCCAGCGACGACTGGTTGGACAGCTTTCTTGCAGCCCGTAAAATCGACAACAACAAAATTTTAAAACTTAACACAAAAGCCAGCAAAAGGGAGTGAAAGAGAGAGGGAGAGAGAGCGACAAAGAGCATAAATCAAAATCGGAAAAAAATGAAACGAGTTTATTGTTTTGGCAGCGGGTAAAGGACCACAAAATATGTAGCACAAGGTCAATACACACATACATATTCATATGTATAGTGTTTCCAGTCTGTTCACAGTTTTATTCCCGATAGTATAGTATAGTATATTTATTGCAATCGTCACATACCTCGTCGAGAAATAGTTTGCGGAATGCCTCACGTGTGTGTTTGCCCTCACCAAAGCGGGCACTGCACTCCGATATCAAGAGCCAACGTTGCTTCTCCCGTCGCGCCTCCAGCTCCATGGAGCTGCAGTTTTTATCTAAATTAAGCTTGTATCGTTCCATGTACAAATTCGATTGCGATGGCTCATATGGCACTTCCTGCTTGATGTAATCATTATTTGCAGTATCACTTGGTTCAGCTATCAGAATGCTTGGTGAGTTGGCCGCTGTGATCAGCTCGAGCTGCACAAAGGATTCATTTGCATCCAGATCGAGTACGGCGGCAGGTGGCAGCTTTTCAGCGATCGGTGCATCCAGTGTGTGATATTCGCGTGGGCCGTGCATACGTTCCAGATATTGCACAGCCTGCTGGAGCACTTGACTAACGCCACTTGGCTCCGTTTGGACGATGGCCGTTGAGCTGTTGCTGCTGCTGGGCAGCTCGTCCGAGAAGGACACTTTTTTGGGTGAGCGCGAGGGCGTAACGGGTATTTCCAGTGACTTGCTGGATGACACCGAGCCCCGATGATTGTCTTGCGCATGCGAATCGTTATCCATTTTGATTTTGGCGCCAAGCAAACAAACACACACACACACACAGAGAATTATTGAGACATTTTCGAAAAACTTTTGCACTTGCGCATTTGTAAGTTAATCGATAACAATTGCGCGTTTTACCGTTGGCTTTTGCGCGCAGAACAGAACGTTAACGGTTAGTAGCAGAAGAACTACACGGCGAGACGAACAATCGCACGGCGAACGGGCGAGCGGACAGCGAACTAAAAAGCAACACCAATCGGACGCAGCAACGAGCAGCAACTGAAAGCGAAAGCCCAAAACACGAACAACACGAAAGCCCAATGCGACGCGACGTGCGGCGGCCCTCGGCTCAACTTCGCTTTTTCATTGTTGTTTGAGCGTGTGTTATTGTCGCTGTTGCTGTTGTTGTTGTTGTTGTGGGGATCTGGCTTGAAACGCGTTTCAGTTGAAGTCGTCGACGTGCCAAAATCGCTTTAATTTCGAAGATTTTTCGAATTAGTTGCCAGAATGGAATCTTAAAGGCTGTCATAAAATACATGTACGTACACCCGATCATATAATTTTCGATCAGTGTGGGTTGATATACGATCTCGTTTGTCGGTTTCTGTTTCTGTTTCAGAAATCAGACAGTTTGTTAGATATTCTAATTTGGTCTGTGCGATTCATGCGCCGCTTTGTGTATTTTATGTGATAAGGTGCAAAATAATTCGAGTTGAGGTGTGCGGAGAATAGCTTTTCGCTTCAATATAGTACTGTTGTTTTTCTTTTCTTCTATTTTTTAATTTCAACGGCCGTGTTGTGTAATAATCAGTCTTGTTTATGTGCCGAACGTGTCTCTTTCCGAATTCTGTTCTGACTGCATTAGTTACACATTGGGCACGAAATGCTTGTGGATTCCTATCATACTATTGTAATTTAGTACTAGTTTGTTTGGCTCTTGGCTCTTATACAGCGATTCGAAACGCCTTGGGCCAGGAAATGACTGTACGTTGACCGTTATCAAACGTACTACACATGATTCACTTCAAGCCAATCAATTCACTGACAGCTAACAATACAAATAGTGTTAAATAGTTCAGTTTTGCCTAAGCTTGGTCCAAAACACGAATCAACTCAATCAAGGCCAACACACATAAATCAAAACTTATCAACCTTTGTATCAGTAACAATCATTCACAGCTAGTTCTCTTAGACGTATTGAGTCATTGAACTTGACTTTCGATTGCAGTGCCTTGAATAAACGTGAAGAGGTAGTCAAAAATATATATATATATATATGGTTTTAATTTCAGTCTTAGCCAAAGGGCAGAAACACAAAAAGAGCAATTGTGGAGCAATTTGTTGCTATGTATACCCAGTAACTGCTCTTTGCTATAGGGTATATATCATTTACATAAATGATTAAACCTTTAAATTGATTTAAGGAAAGTAATCAGGGAAAATAATAAGACGAACTGATATCATCTACAACATTGTCTCGTATGTGACGCTCTTATCTTCGCGAATGTAAATTCAATTTATGGCGATAACAACGCAATATTACATCTGTTCAGATTGTTCACAACTGAATCTTGCATTCTGATCGAAAAGTTGCTTCTGAGAAATAATTAAAGGAATTTTTTAGAACTTACAGTAGGAGGATATGGAAAAGGAGAGCAGAGAAAAAAGTTATAATATTAAAGCTTCCCTTTTTTTATACCCTTAACCCATTGAAAATGGGTAAAAAGGGTATAATGGTTTTGTGCAAAAGTATGTAACAGGCAGAAGGAAGCATCTGCGACCCCATCAAGTATATATATTCTTGATCAGCATCAACAGCCGAGTCGATATAGCCATGTCCGTCTGTCCGTCCGTCCGTCTGTCCGTCTGTCCGTCTGTCCGTCCGTATGTATGAACGCGTCGATCTCAGAGACTATAAGAGCTAGAGACTCCATATTTGGTACGTAAGCTCGCTTAATTCCTAGGCAGTACAAGTTTGTTTTAAATTTTCGATAACTATTCCCGTTTCCGATATACACTTGTGATCGATAACAAAAAAATCTTGAATATCGAAAACTTTTAAACGCAGTTTGAAAGACTAGACTAAATAATGACAATCTGTGAAAATTTTATTGAAATCGGTTGAGAAAGACAGGAGATATGGAACATTGAAGTTAAGCAAGTATGCACTGTACGCGTACACACACACATACTTGCAGTTCAGGGTATCGTCTAGTCGGGATTTCTCGACTAGAACCTGCTTAATTGTTGTATTTGCAAATATTTTTTTTATACGATTAAGTTGGCGAAACTTTACCAAACATTTTTTATGGGGTGCTTTAACTTCAAGCTTTTAATGTTAATATTATTATTTATTGATCCTAATAACCGCACGATGCCTTTTCATTAACAATAGCCAATATATATGTTGATTAATGTGCGCCATTGGCCTTTGTCTCGGTCATTGGTCGCCCCGAACTGCGCGGCGTAATAGTATTAGTACACATGTACATACAAGTATATATATATATATATGCATAGTAGTAGTAGCTACCGCTTACTTTTGCTGCACGCCACAAAATGGCGACGTTCGTTATGAACATGGGGCCCAGATTAACATTCAAATTCAAGATCGTGTCAGCAGTTAAGACTGCCCCGAACACAAACACCAGTTGCTCGTAAGCCCCGACTTCGTCTATAGCTTTTAATCAGTACTTGCAATCCGCTCTCTTTTCGCTCTCTGCAACGCAGTATCTCGCTCTTTCGCTCTCTCTTGGCCACGCATTTATGGCCATTGTTGTTAATTGCTGAAATTGGCATTCCCGCTCGCAGCGGGACGCTTCACTGCAGCAAGTCTCATTGCCGGCTCCCAGGGGAGCTAAGGCCCAAACCTGGATAACTGCTGCAACACACACATACACGCACGCACACAAATACACGCACACACGTGGAACGCAAGCAGCAGGCGGCGTAGGCAGTCTTTAATTGAGCTTCGTCGCTGGCGCTGCAATTGACACCGCAGCGGCCAATTATAAAGCACCTGGAATAGTTTAGCAAGCTGCACACATACATACACAAACACTCATATGTATACATATGCATACCCCTGCTTATAAAGTTAAGGTCTTTGCTTCTTTTGTGTTTTGTTTGCCCACCATAAAAAAGGTGTTAAGTGTTGAGAATAATACCACACAAATCACCTTGAACTTATCTTAATGAGCTTAGTTGATCGTAAAGTATTTTGAAATTAACTTTTACTTTTACCTTAACTCACCTCACCTCACCTCACCACACGTCACCTTACCTCACACTACCATACCTTACCTTACCTTACTCTACCCCTTACCTTAGCCCTTACCTTACTTTATCTTACTTAAGCTGAAATCTAGACTATCAAATAGTTTCAGAGCAACCATCAGAAGTTTAACCGACAATTTTAAAGCTTACCTTACCTCACCTCAACTTACCACACCCTACCCTACCTTACCTTTCCTCACCTTTCACTACCCCTTACCTTACCCTACCTTACCTTACCCTACCTTACCTTACCCTACCTTACCTTACCTTGCCTTCTCTTACCCTACCCCTTACCTTACCTTGCCTTCCCTTACCCTACCTTTCCTTACCTTACCTTACCTTACCTAACCCTATCCCTTACCTTACCTTACGTTACCTTACGTTACCTTCCCTTTCCTTACCTTACCTTACATCACCCTACCCTACCTTACCGTACCTTACCGTACCCCTTACCTCATCTCACCTCACCTTACCTTACCTTATCTCACCTTACCCTACCTTATCCTACCCTACACCTTACCTTACCTTACCCTACCCCTTACCTTACTTAAGCTGAAATCTAGACTATCAAATAGTTTCAGAGCAACCATCAGAAGTTTAACCGAAAGATTTAAAGCTTCATCGCAGAAGTCTACAAAGCTTATTTCAATATCACAAATATCATTACTATTGTCTCGACCCTGTAATCTTATTCCACCTCACCTTACCTCACCCTACCCTACCTTACCTCGACCCTGTAATCTTACTCCATAGCCTTCGCCAATAATAGTTTCTCTCAACCGCACCAAATTAGCAAGATTTTAGTATGCTCTTGCCTTTCCCTCTGCTTCCCAGAACATCGACTCAATTAAGTAAATTGTATTAAGCCACGAATGCAGTTCGTAAGTTGACTTTCTTACTGTATTTTGTATATCTATGTGGATATCTGCCGGGTGGTCCATTGGTTTGACACAGATAGCACTCGACTGTTAACTGCATTGGCATGCAGATTGATTTGGTCGCCAAACGTTTGGAACTTTTAGAGGCGATTAGTTTCAAGTGGCCGGAGTCGGACAGAGCGAGCGTTGAGTAGTTAGTCTGTGTGCTGAGTGCGCAGTGTCATCAATTTAAATTAAGTTCCCGACTTTATCATCGCCACATGCCTGGCACTGGCAGTAACATCGGCTGGCACTGTCCAATACACACTTGCCACAATCGTTGCCGTCATCATTATCCAAAACATGTCATTAGACGGCAGCGGCAACAACAACGACAACGACAACGACGACGACAACGACGACGACGACTGCTTTTCCAGAATCCTGTTCTGACACTGCTATCAACTAGCATTCGCATTCCAAGCGAGCAGCGACGTCAACGGCAACGGCAACGTCAACTGCGTGCGGCAGCGGCAGTGGCAGCGGAAATTGGCTCAAAGGCGCTTAGCCGCACGGCAACAACGACAACAACTTCAGACTTTGCGCAGACGCAGACGCGCTAACATCGCCTTCAACGTACGTTGTTGTCGTTGTCATCATTTCGATTCGATGTGTCTGCTATATATACACAGTCTGATTGTTGTTGTCGCCTAATAAAGCAGCCGCGCGGATCGCAACGCTAATTAAAATAATTGAAATTTCTCACGGGAAACGGTTCAAGCCAGCGAGCTGGTCAAAGTGTCGCGATTGCGCGCAGGGCATCCGAACACATGGCCGAGCACATCCCGAACTGAATCACACATCGAGCGATGCCAAACCATATCCGTTGCGAGTGCGGCTAATTGCAAATTGATCTCAATGCAACAACAACAACAACAACAACATGGACATGTTGCCAACAATCGAATTGACAGCCCCGGGCTAGACAACATTACCTGATGGACATTAACATGGATCATAGCGTCGGTGGAGACAACGACAACGACATCGATGAAGACGACGATGAGGACAGCATCTCCACAAACTCTCATTCTGAGCATTAAGCAAGTTGGCATAAATGCATAAATTTCATTAGCTGCCAAACGGGCGAGTATAAATTTTGATACGATAGACAGTTCTTGGCCAGAGTGGTTGTGTGTCCTGGTTGTGGTCCTGGTACTGGTCCTGCTCATGGTGTTGGCACTTAAATTAAATGTCAGCTTTGTTGGCTGCGTAAATAATTCAATAAATATATTTGTTCGTACGCGCTGCTAAAGTGAAGAGAGAGAAAGGCAGGAAACGTGACCAACAAAATGTGCGGCTGCTTGCAGATCTTAAACACAGATAACGAGACCCAAAAAACAAACTAACTAGCTAACTAACAGACATTTGTGTATGCTTGGTTGGTTTGTCTATTCCGAGAGTTACTTTTGAGCGCATTTTTATTCACGATATATTCACGCACTCGTAAAGTTGTCGAAAATGATTTGCAGATCAAGATTTTGTGCGCACAATTTATGTGATAACAAAACTCCAAAAGCTTTACAGCAACAACAGCAACAGCAACAACAGCGACAACGACAACAACAACTGCTTTAAGACCCAGTTCCAGGTTTCCAATTAGTGTGGCGCTTCTAAACAATTATTACTGCCTCCATGTAGCGCTAATAATGACGCCTTTAAATGTGCAATAACAATTTTTGAGACGCGCAAAAAGTGCATCTAGATCTATATACTATCTATATATACACTATGCGTATGCGTATGCGTTTGCGTGTGTGTGTGTGTGTGTGCAAGTGCCGCCCATTGGCTAGCTGGTTAACCAGCTTCAAGCAAAAAAAAAAACATCGCCTCAATGAGCTACGTGAACTGTTTACTGATGCGGCTGACTGTTTGGTGGCAGGCGTGTGGATCCGACATTGTCCAGCCCCAGTCTTCACTGTAGGAGTATCACAATTATATGTTATCAAAAGAAAAGACTTATTATGTGTAGGCTTGACAGACGTATAAATACCCTTGCAGCATTGTGTAGTTGATTAAGTGAACGATCAGTAGGATCTAAGGCAAGTTAAATTATGTTATACAATCGGGCAATAGAACTGTATATAGTTTAGTTTATACTATTGAACCTATATTTAACTAATTGGTTTAATGTTTAAAGCATTCTCGTCATAAATGAAATCAAATTGAACAAAGTTTTCTATGACTTTCAGTCGATATTAAAAGGTAGCATCAAATCCTTGACCAATAAATTCTTATTATGTTCAGGAACATAAATAGATTTTGAGTATGGAGCTTCGTTCTTTTGTCTGTTTGCCATACAATGTTATACCCTTTTAAACGAGTCTAAGTATAAGAAGATAATTGGCACGCCGTAGTGGTTGCCTTATTACGCATACGCATCGATGACAACAGGCACTAAGTAGATGAATTCCATAAGCCGTGTAGCGCGAAGCGAACTCGTGATTGGATTATACGCAAAAAGAGGAGAAAAAAACAAGATGTGTACGAAATTTAATTGGCTTAAGCAATCATTGAGTAGCTTACTGGAAGTCGGAGCAGTTGGAAAAAGCGAGCTGAAGAAGATTTATGAGTTAGTAATAAGTTGCTCATTAGATGAATATTTTAAGTCAGTGACTATAAAAGGCCAAAAGCAGTTCTTGCAGCTGCATCCAACAATATGCGGCTCCGTGAACGTTTATGGTAGCTGCGTGGGCGTATTCAATAATCCAAAGAGTTGGGAGTTGCTTACTCACTGCCACAGCTGGCATCCAGTTTAGAAGGTGCTTTGCCCTTCCACTCTAATGGTTTCAATGTTCTTCAGCGTGTGGCATGAAGTAAGTGCATAAAGACAATTGCAACAAGGGAAAGTTTATATGAATATTCCTCCTGAATTTACAGATATTAAAAGTTTTGATTTGGTTTCTTTATAAACTATACAAATACATAAATAATGTTATTTGCAATGCAAAGTTTTTGAAACCGCCCTCTTTTATTGGCGATCGTCGGAGAATCATTAATCATTTTTCTTAGCAGTCGTTGCTGATTAAAAATTGGGCGCACAGCGCGATACTTTGGCCAAATTAAGCCCTTGGGAACGGTGTGGCACAGTTGCAGGTAGTAGTAGTTGCCACGATGTTAAACGAAATGCATTGAAATGCATGGCACATGGACATTAATGTGTGTGTGTGTGTGCCAGAGACCGCCCGGGCGACAGCTGAAACAAAGTGTGTGTCAGTTGGAGTCAGGTGCAGTCATAAAGCTTTGGGGCTGTGTTGTGCACAGTTGCCTGACACTGACACCTCGATCAGTCTCTGGTCTCTGGTCGGCTGAGTGGCAGCAACGAAAACTGGAAGCTGCCAAACAGAAATGTTTTGTTTTTGCGAATTGAGTTTGGGGATTTATTGGTTGCCCAGCAGCGTCAGTTTAATGAGTTTCCAGCATTAATAAACAATGCAAAGGCAAACAAAAGGTAGGTGCTGTAGTTGTTGCCACAACTTTAACTCTCACACACACACAAACACAAAAACAACAAACAAACAAAAAAAAGTAAAATGCAATTGGATTAGATTAGACGTGGCCCAGCTGTCGTGACAGGTTGGAGCTGAGCGGCGGGCACGAAACCGAACGAATGAGAATTTATGACCAATGCCGTGCGAGCCATAGGCCGGTTCAGGCCTGGTCAGCCTGGTGCGTGCATTGGACGCAATATTTTATAATGACTTCATTACAACAACGACCGAAAGCGACAACAACAACAACAGCAGCAACATTAGAGTTGGGGCAAAACTCTCGAAAAAAAGGCTGCAATAAAAACGCTGAGTTTATTTTGATTTTCTTCGGGCCAAATTTGGCTGCTTTGATTCGTCGCATAATTGGCAATTACCGTTATACCACAAATGCTCGTGGGCGCACGCTTGGCTGAGCCTGCTGGGACATACGACTATATATCTCACATATAATTGCCAAATGATTTCTTATGCCGGCGTCACGCAAACCCTGCGGGTTGTCTCCCCTTTTCACCCTCGAACCGAATAAAAATTGTATCTAATATGCCAAAATATTCTACATTGTATGTTTATTTGTGGTTCGATCAGATTGGAGAGCGTGGAGTACATTAAGTTGGTGACTTTTTGTGTTTTAGGAACTTTAAATTTGGCTTCCTAATATGTACATTATCAATCAAGAATATTTCCTAAGTTAAGCAAAAGGTTTCCAAAGTAAACAGAGCTGCAAGAAGCTTATTTAGAATAATATAATAATAATAATAATATATATATATATAATAACATAATAAAATAATTTAGAATATACTTCGAAATTAGGTCTATTATATCTTTATCGATTATCGAATAAGATATATGAATTAAATACTTTAGCATTGAGTTTTAGTTTTAGTTGTGTGAAACTTAGAAAGTTCAAATAATTTTGATGTAAAAAGTAAGTTGAGATTTGTTATGTGTGTATATTGTTGTTTTTGTTCTAAATTAAGGTCTAAAATACATATTTTTTTTAAGGATTTGAAAATAATTCAATCTATATGATGAACTGTTTAAAGAAGGCCGATTCTTAAGCGAGTTTTTATTTTAAAGGTTGATTTGTGATAAAAAAGGCAAATTTTCCAAAATTCTTTCTCGTCCTGAAAAATAGGGTTTTCGGAAGATCTTTTTAAAATCAAACTACAAAGTATTTGACCTTGCTGCATACAACTTTAAAGTTTCTATTAAATTCTCCAATGTACAGTTTTAGAGCCGCTGATAAAAAAAAACTATAAGCAGAGTATTATTATTTTCGGAAGATCTTTTAAAAATCAAACAACAAAGTATTTGACATGCATGTAACATAAAACCTTAAGGTTTATATCAAATTCTTGAGGTAACAGTTTTAGAGTCGCACAGGTTTAAAGTTTCCATCAATTTCTCACTGTCACCGTTTTAGAGCCATTGGGGAAAGAGTATTATTATTTTCGGAAGATCATTTTAAAATCAAACTACAAAGTATTTGACCTTGCTGCATACAACTTTAAAGTCTCTATTAAATTCTCAAATACACAGTTTTAGAGTAACTGGAAAAAATATAAGCGGAATATTATTATTTTCGGAATATCTTTTTAAAATCAAACTACAAAGTATTTGACCCGGCTGCATGTATCATAAAACCTTAAAGTTTATATCAAATGCTCGAGGTTTTAGAGTCGTACAACTTTAAAGTTTCCATCAATTTCTCACGGTCGCAGTTTTAGAGCCATTGAAAAAAACTATAAGCAGAGTATTACGGATGCGCTTACGTTTAAATAACTTGCCTTAGGCCATAGTTATGACTAAGAATAACTTGCCAAACTGTGCTTTCTCTTTTTTCTTTTTTTTTTTGAACAGCATCCTAATCTTATGCCACGAATCCAAGGCCTGTGGGGGCAGAGTTGCGCACAGTTGGGTCTTAGTTAGATTGGGGCTTTTTGCTTTGGCTCTGGGCATGTGTCAGCCATTTATTGATTGCTTTAATAGGCGCAGCCGTTCACTTTGCCGGGCCTCACACTCTCAGGCCTTAGCCTAAGCCCAAGTGAATGTGCCCCGAAACATACACACACACACACAGAGAGACAGACGGACAGACTGTTGCAGTTTCCTGCACGCACATTTGCATTTCATTTAAATGCTATGTGTATGCTAAAATTAGCGTCTAATTGGAGTTTACACGCTGCATTTTTATGCGCAAATAAATTGTAGCAATAGAGCCTGTGGGCAATGCAACAAAACTACCTAAACCCCCATGCCCCCACCCTGCTAATCTCACAGTAGGTTTTGGTGCACAGTTTTGTGGTTTGCCATTTGCCGAATTTGTCAGCGTTTGTCAAAAACGAGTCTGGCATTTTGTGATTGCGATTACGCGACTTAAACATAAACAACAAACAAAAACGAAAACGAAACAAAAATCAAAATACAACAACAAGTGCGCGTTCGCACAGGCATTCACTACGCACACACATACACACACATACACACACTTGCATACACTCGCACGCACAGCAGCTCCAATTTAGCTGCCTCTCTCACTCGCTTCGGAGGCCAACTTTGCGTATTCGTGATTTGATTTGATATTTGTTTTTGTCTTCTTTTAGCTATTTTATAATTGCACATTACAACCACAACACACACATATTGTGGCACACACACACACATTCAAGCACACACGCACAGGTGTCAGTTGGTCGCAGTGGGCGTGTTTTAATAGACGCAGTTGCTGCCTCAAACAACAACAGCTTCAAAATGGCGTCCATATAAAAAGCCAAAGCTGCAACAATATTAACGACAAGTTGCGCGTTTCAGCGAATCGATGAAAACCGTTCACAAACCCAGCTCAAAGCCGAACCATTTGTGCAAAGATGGATACTCGAAATGCTTTAGCTCAAAGCATGGCGTTGTGACCTTTTATTAATAAAATAATAATCGGAGTTTTATGAGCATAAAACTTAAGGAAATGTGGCAAGATTTTCTATCGTAAATCAAATAGTGAATATCGTGTATAATAACTGTAATTTTCAAATCGAAAAGTTTTGCTATCGAAAACGCTTTCAACATTCAATTTAACCGCTTCGTTATTATGCGAAAGTTAAAGCTCTTAAACTTATTTAACAAACTTAAAAAAACATAATATATCTTTTTTTTTACTACGTCAAACAAACTTTTAAATAGTGTTGACTAATATTAGAACATCTTGAATATCTATGAAATATTTTATTTGCAAATGTATTTGAACGTTTTCAAATACTGAGAAACTTTGTTAGCTTTAAGGCTTTAGTTATTTGGCAATTTCAACGTTTTTCTTTCTTTCAAAGAATTGAAATTGTGGAGAAACATAATTCTTCTATACGAAACATAATTCTTCTATACGAAAATACTATATCTTTCTTTCAAAGAATTGAAATTGTGGAGAAACATAATTCTTCTATACGAAACATAATTCTTCTATACGAAAATACTATATCTTACGTCCAGCAACTATGTTCAACTAATCTTCTAACTGTGCAAGTGCTTAGTTCTTGATGGGATATTAAATCGTGTTTTATTTATATTCTGCTTAAGCTCTTTGTGGCCGATGCTGCTGCTGCCAACAGCAGGTGCTAATCCTCTAGCTCCAGCTTATCCGTCTGCCAGCTGCGTCGTCAGCTTTGGATGGGGGGATGGGTGTTCTGTTTCTGTTAGATCTCTTGTTGAACATGTGCTTATGGCCGCCTCTGCCCGACTGGCTGCCTAGTTGAGTTGGTTGCTTTGGCTGCCACTGGCGATATCGCATTACCAGCAATGACAAGCGCCTGGCTACCAGGCCGAAATCCGATACAGCATTTGCTGCTGGCTTCACTTGACTCTGCTCTCAATTTGCACACTCGTAGCCCACTTCTATATACATACATATATATATAGTTTTTTGTGCTAGTGCTTTAATATTTTTATTTCAATTAATTCCACATTTGCATTTTCATATAGTATTTATTTCGTTGATGCTTTTTGCCGCCTGTCACTCGCAGCTATGTAACGTCATCTTCAACATGACAGGCGCTGCTAATCCACACCTACCTACGATCTGGGCTCTGTTCAAGGAGCTTCACCAGCTGCAGAGCTAAGTACCATAGCCACTAGCTACCAACCAACAAACAAGCAACGCGCAACGGGCAACTTGCAACTAGCAGCTGCAGTCTCAACTTCACTGCTGCCTCTTCGTAGCAGCGCAAAAATTATTAACGCCATTAACGGCAATAGAAATATTTGTGTTTGCCACACAGCCAAAAGCATTGCCGCCCCGCGGTCCGCTTAAACAAGTTGCAGTTACTTATCGTGCGGCAAGAAAAAATAAAGCCACAGAGAAAGAACATTGTATTTGCAAGTAAACGACTGTCTAATACACTGTTTGTAGTTCAAAAGCTGTTGGAAGCGCGTAATTAGTAATGTGCTCAGTTGCTCTTAAACTGTAAGCATGTAACAGTTACCGCACAACTGTAATGCGTTCTGTCTTATACAACCTTTACGAAGTACATATGTTTAATGCTTTGATTTAGATAACTTTACTGTTACTTATTGATATATTTTCCAGTTTGCTGTATACTTGAAGTTAGATAATAGAAGATCATAACAATATAAAATTAGTTTTTACCTTTACCTTTCTTTGCTGGCTTACTTATACAATAATTAAGAATGGACTAGTCTCCGATATCAACACACAAAATCGAAAAGTATATACTCCCCTTCGCATTCATAAATGCCAGAGTAATATTACAAGTCATGGCAACAAGCAACTGCTGCAAACTGTTGCTGTGCCCCACAAATGTGACTAATGGCATTTTTTAAATGCAGACTCTGCCAGACAGCATCCGGAGCAGAGGATGAAAAGGGAGCGGTGGGTTGGGGTGGGGTGGGCAGGCAGTTCTTTAAGTTTTATAGGCAACAATTTTTAACGCCTAACCCACTGGCACTGGCCAAAGATTCCCCCTTTTAACTATCGACTCCAGGCAGCTACAGCTTTAGTTGCAACTTTGCCAACTGCCACATCGATGTGCGTGCTGCTTTTCTGCAGCGTCATTAATTTTGCCATGAATTGACAAAAACATCATAAACTACTTGTTGAACAGAAAATCCACTTCAGGCGACAGCGCTGCCCACGCGCCAACCGCTGGCAAAGACGACAACCACGACGACGACGACGACGACGATACGATTGCCGCCCGGCAGGCTCATGTTAATTCTTCTACTACTTTTCCCAGCCTCCCTGCTGCATTTCTGGTTATGGGTTCTGCGTCGGCCCCATAAATATGTCTAGCGATTTATTCCCGTTGCGCTCGCGCACCAGATCATTTGACCTACAGGGCCCATAAGTTGAGCAAATTGATGAGCATCACTTGATCAGATTATCGCAGTAGTTGCCAATTGGAGTCCATACCATATACGGTCTCCAACTTCAACTATGGATGGCTAGTAAATTTGAGAGTTTATCTGCATATCAGTTACAGGCAACATGTTTGCAAATAATCAGCTCCATTTATACTGAATGCGAGCATCCTGTTCTCAATTTCATTTCAAATAAAGTTGAACATTTTATGGTTTTAAGCAACTGAACTTCTTGAAATATCGAACGATATTTGGCATTTGGAGACAGCAAGAAAAAAAGTTAAAGAATGCTTAAGATGTCCAGGAAATAAAACTGGAAAAGAAAAACTGGCAGAAATTTATCTTAACTGGATTTTTGTAATGGGATTTTAATTTGCAGTTTTATGTTAACATTTCCGTACATGCTTTTTGGGGGTATAAATTATTTTGCACACAGTTCTCAATTAACTAATTTGAGTAAGGAAAAGTAGAATTAAATGAAAAGAAAAAGAAGCTTAATCAAAAAACTTAGAAATGAAATATAGATATGGAAATAAGTTATGAATAAGTTAAGGCTAAAGTTCAATAACAACAAGAACAAGTACTCTAACATATTCAATCTACAGTTTGTCTCAACCATCCCGATACCCTTTAGTAACCAATCCACTCTACCTGAAAGTCAAGTTCTCCTTTTTCTCTCTAAGCACTAAGTATGTTGACCCAAACGAATCTGTTGAAATTGACCCACGCTGCCAATTAAGTTAATGGCCGTGTAAGTGATTTTGAGCAGCAAACATTTACAAACAGGCAGGCGACAGCGATTCGATGTTTAATGAATTGGCCTGGCCAAGAGCAACCACAGCAGTTGGTGAATCTTTTGGCCATTGCTCCGCTGTCCACGAACAAAACGAGTAGCAAAGTTGCTGCCAAAGGTAAATCGAAGCCCGAGATTAATAGCGATAAGCTATTGATTAGCAATACAGCCACTGCCATTAAGAGAGACACACCGATCGTGGGAGAGAGCGGGAGAAGAAGGAGTGAAATGAGACAGTTACAACAAAAAATATAAATAAAAAACTTAAATTGTAGAAGATCCACTCTAGATGTTATCAGCCAAACAGCTTAACAAGGGGCGACAGGTGCGGTGCTGCGGAATGGAAATTTTCGCGGATCTGCGTATCTTTGGAAAATGTTGTGGCGGGGATTTTCGCTGCTTTAGGTGTTACATGCATGCGATGTGAAGATAATTCAAGTGCATCTCTCTAGCCGGATGCCCGTTGGGATCTGTCTGTTGGCCGATGTCGCTGGCATTGGGGCTGTGTAAAAGTTGGCATCGCTCGGTGGATTGCGAAATTAAGCGCACGCTGGCAATTTGCATAAAAGCAGTTTAATGTTTAAATGTTTTATTGAATCGACGCTCGATTACAACCGGGCTGGGCTGGCAGCTAGGGGGGTTAAGGTGGGTGGGGGCCCAAAAGCTGCCGTTTCTAATTTGCAATGCAAATGCTAATAGAAAATCGATCCAGATGGAGCAGGAGCAGCAGCAGGAGAAGGAGATAGTCTGGTATCAGCCAATGGATCGGAAAGCGGCTGCAATTTGACTAAACTGAAATTTTAACTCATATGAGAAGCCTATTTGTTGTGGCTGTGTGGCGCAGGAACGGGTTTTTTAATTATAAAAAAAATATATACATATTATATTAAGAAAAAACTAAAAAAAAAGGGGGGAAGAGTGCTCTGGCTGTGAGTGAAAGACTAGGAGATACCCTTTAACTTTTCCATATAGTGGAAAATTCAGGCATAAAGATTGTTGAAAATGGTTTTTAAGTCCTTTAAATTCAAGAAAATCTAAGGATGATATTGAAAAGTGTTAGGCAAACAATAAGTAACTCATTTTAAACAACGATATTTATCGATATTTATGGTTAATGCTAAAGTAACGATATGTTAAACATTATCTCAGTAATCTGTAATCTATAATCTCAGTAATCTATAATCAGTTATCTGTAGTAACTATACAATTTGAAGCTTCAGAAGGACTCGGCTGGAACGACTTTTCATTTCATGATCATCAACTATACACAAATACCTGGCTTATGATCCGGAAAATTTGACTTCCTGCCTATTACAAAAGTTTTCTCCTTGACATCCTTTTAAAAACATTTTGCAACAAATACAGAGTATATGCAAAACAAAAAAAAAAAAAAAAAAAAAAATTTCCACTTAATGACATCCTTTTAAAACATTTTGCAACGAATACAGAGTATATGCAATAAAAAAAAAACTATAGATAGCTTATCAAGCGGCGTATGTGACTAAAATGAGGCTCTTGTTGTAGTTGTTGTTGTTGGCAGCAGCAGCTGCAAGGAAAGGCCAATGGTCTCTGAGCGAAATAGAGTGACAGTCGGCACGTTGCACGTTGCACACATATCACATTTCACGTCGCACGTTGCACGTTGCACGTTTCACCTGATCAGTTGTCAATCAAATGCGACGCAGATGCTTCACACTCGACCCAAGGAGAGCGGAGACGAAGCAGCACTCTTCTGTGTCTGACTATCATCATTAGTCGCTGCCAGCTAGCTGCCTGGCTGCTACAAACATAGAGACACGTTTGAAACGCGCCGATCTGCCCGCCAACTGTGGATGGCTACTCTAATTGCAGAATGCCAGCAGCAGCAGCAGCAGCAGCACCGAAGCCAAAGATCTGGATATGGGCTACACTGCATATGCTGCAACCATGTGGCGACTGTCAGCATTGGGCAAAGTGATGCCTGATCTTGAACTGGTTAGCCAAAAACAACGCGGTGGGTCCCAACTGTCAAAACATTCACTCTCTCGCCGCAGATCTGAATAAACACACTACATATACATATATATATATATATACGTGGTGTATAGAAGGCGCCCCCCTTTCCAATTCGAACTCTTTTTGGGCCCTGCTGTGTGTGTGTGTGTGTGTGCATATCGATCATATGATCTTTTTGCCCAATCTGGAACCACATGCAGTGTCATTACTCGTTGTGCATTTGTTTCTTGACTTTTGGCAGCCGGCAGCATTCGGTGTCAGTGTGTCCAATTGCCGCAGGAAATCATAAATTAGAATCGATTGTTTGACAAGGCTCGTGAAAATATATTTGTATATATGAATTTGGTACAGTTGAACCTCCTTAACTCGAACTGATGAGATGCAGCTACCAGACTGCTAAGGATTAGATTGGATTTCAACAAAAATATTTTTTAAAAAAATGTATACATATTATATTAAGAAAAAAACTAAAAAAAAGAGGGTAGAGTGTGAGTGAAATACTAGAAGATACCCTTTAACTTTTTGATGTTTTATTTAGTGTAAAATTCATTTCTTAATAAGACAAGGCATAGAGATTGTTAAAAAAGTCCTTTAAATTCAAGAAAAATAGTTTTAAAAAAATCTCAAAATTATTTCGTAAACAGTTTTGTATCATACCAAATACGTTAAACTCAAGTTTTCATTTAAGAATTTCACTTTTGAAACGTGACAAAAAGTTATGGAAACAAAATTGTATAGAATTTGAGCACAAAATGGAATTGCAACTGAATTTGGAGTCGAGTTAAATCGAAAATGTTTGATTTAGAGAAGTTCGACTGTACAATATAAAAAGCATTTTGGCGACTGACGCGCTTTTCAATTGCGTCTGGCATTTATGGCATTTATGGCCGGCAAAAGCCGTTCACATTTGGCCAGAACGACAGTAAACGGAGTCAAACGGAGACACACAGAGACAGAGACAGAGTTGAGAGCCTAGACTGGAGTGTCGTCATGTACCTAGGCCCAATGCCGGATCGGATAACATGACTGGCTACATGAGCTCTACAATTAGTACAACATGCAACTTAGTTGCACTCGATCCCACTCGCTCGTTCGCTCGCTCGCTCGCTCCGTTTTCCGCGTGGCAGATGCCTTTCAGATAGCGCCCCCAAAACGGGCATCTCTAACAAATGGCTGCTAGTTAATGTTAAGCAATGGAACCCAAAATTGGCGTGGAGCGTAAAAATGAGACAACGTGTTTTGTTCTCCAACTCCAACTGCAACTTTAACTCAATCTCACGCGACACGCTCATAATTCATAAACTCTAACCATTTCCCATTCCCATTGCCATTCCCATTGCATGCGTCGATTGCTGCACTGCAGCTGGGAGCTAATAACTGGAGATGCATATGTACATACATATGTATATATATGTATATGTATGCACGCACCTGGCAACTGGTCAACTATATCTTTAGCTACTTTTCGACTCCATCTCTGCATCTCTCTGCATATGCCATCAACACCCATCGCCAAATGGCATTCGTGTGTGGCCATTGACACACGAGGCGCTGCCGCACAGCTGGACTTCCTGCGACTCTTGCCTCCTCGATGTGGTGTATCAACAATGCCTGGGAATTGGCTTTAGCCAGCTGAGGCTAGTGATGGCAACGTGACAACTAAATAAACAAATCCGAATTAAACAAGTCTAACTGGAGGTTGATCTCCTTAAAGGTAAAGGAAGAAGTTAAAACCAACAGATGGTATGATAAGATAAGATAAGATGAGTCTGTATAATAAAATGAATAAAGAATATCTTTTTCCCTTACAAATAACTAGTGATAATTCAGGTATGGAAAGCTCCAGGAAAGAATCGCTTACCAAAAAATACATTTACGTATTCAGCACTTTAAAAAATTGTACTTTTAACTATTGTAGTAACATTGGAAGTATTGGTTTGATTAACGATTATATTAAGTGAATAATAATAATAATATCTAACTGGAGGTTGATCTCCTTAAAGTTAAGAAAGGAGTTAAAACCAACAAATTATATGATAAAACAAGATGAGTCTGTATTGTGCCAAATAAAATGAATAAAGAATAACTTTTTCCCTTACAAATAACTAGTGATAATTCAGGTACAAATAACTAGTGAAAATTCAGGCAGCAGGAAAGAATGGCTTACCAAAAAAATTAATTTACGTATTCAGCACTTTAAAAAATTGTACTTTTAACTATTGTAGTAACATTGGAGGTATTGGTTTGATTAACGATTATATTAAGTGAATACAATGAAGGGTCTCTCTGTTCATTCACTTTTGCTAATATCTTTCGCCAATACCAACTGTAAACCTTACTATATTCATCTTATTCCTTTATCAATTGTTTGTTCACTGAAATAAATCCCAATTCTAGATAATGTCTGTTAAACGACTTGTGCTCAAATTGAATAAGAATCATAGCTATTTATTTGAACTGTAAGAAATATTGCTAGATAACCATTTTCGTGTAATCCTTCTCTTTTCTTATCTTCGCTTGTGTTTTTACAGCTTGTTGCAACTGTACCAAAATTTGGTTATTTCTCAGAAAAACGAAAAAAGGTTTTTCGCTGGTAATGGAAAATTTTCGAGAAATCATATGTGTCCCTTGTCTACCTGAGTAAAGTTCCAATACACAGCAGATGTGAACTCAAAAATCTCTAAATTTGAGTTGTAATACATTTGTTTAACAACTCCTTGTATGTATGTCCTTTCCTGTCAACACGAATTAAGCTAATCCTCTATAAAGGCACAACATACAAAGTGTAGATTCGTTGACGCAGTTGATTTATTGCTTTTCGTATTAGATATAGCTATGTACTAGGCATCGTCCGATTCACACATACACACTTTACAGCTTAAACACTAATAGCAGAGTTTTAGTATTATTTTTGTTTTTGTTGTGTTTCGTTTCATTATGTTTGTTGTCCTTATGCTCTAAAAGATATTACTTAGATCCATTCGGGTCGCTGCTATGATCGTATGTTGCCCAGCAGAGGCGTACTTTCGGCAGCCTTCGAGGTAATCACGGTATGACGCGATCCAAAACCAGACCCCAAGCCCGAACCAGTGGGCGCCTGTGGTCGTGGAGGCCGATTGCTTGGTCCCGGCAACTCTTCGCCCTCATCGATGCGCGACTGACGGGCCAGACGCTTCTGCTGGCTCAACTCGTGCAGATAGAGCGCACTGAGGCACATGTCTGCAACGGTGACGCCAATGGGATTCTTGGCGAGACGCGGCTCCACGCCATACAGACTGTAGAGCAGGCTGTCCGCCGGCCCCTCGATCCGGCCCTCAGCCTTGCTGAGGCGCAAGCGGCGCATACTGTCCGCCGGACCCATGCTTGTGGACATGTGCCTGAAGCTGGTGCTGCTCATCGGTTCGCCCAGATTCTGTTGCAGCATGTGCCGGAAATCGCTGCCAATGCCGAAACCAGCAGCCGATGCAGCACCAGCTGAACCAGCAACCATTTCACCGCGACTCACAGCCATCGATTGGGATAGCTGCAGTTGCTCGGGACTCAGTTCGGCCGCAAGCACTGAATTGGCAATGGAACAATACTCCTCACCAATGGTGCCGAATGAGATCAGGCTGTGCGTGAGCGGATTCTCACGTGCAGCCGCCTGTGGCGCTGTCTTCGCCTTGACCAGCTCATCGATAGCATGCTCCCGTATGCCTTTGATGAACTGCGAAGCCTCCTTGGGCATTTGCCATTCCGGATTATTAAGTGTGAAACGAACTAGCGACATTTCCGTTTTGCCGCCAGCCATGCTCTGGCCGTTTTGCGCCGGCTGCTGATGCTGCTGCTGCTGCTGCTCAGTCGCCAATCCTCCCACATCCATAGGGCCACTATTGTTGACCTGCCAATCCGGATTGCCATGTTTGCGCACATCCATTTGGGCAAACGAGCACACATTGCCCACACCACGCACAGAAACTGCAAATAAAAACAAATTTTGTTTCAATTTTAGCGACATTTTCAGGCTTAAAAACTCACCTGTGAAGCTGCGAAAGAACTTGACAATCTCCATGGACTTGGGCCGGAAGACAAAGATGAGCACAAAGGGCGTTACGAACGGACTAAAGATCTCGCTGAGCAGATAGCCAGCCTTGAACTGAAAGAAGTTACTAAACTCATTACGCACAAGAGCTGTGTGCGCCTGCTGCTTCCACTCCGTGGGCAAATAGTGAACATGGGCCAGAATGGCGGTCATCAGCTGCTCGGGACACCAGATCAGATTCTCATCGGGTATGAGGGTGCGACAGACGACGCCGACCACACTGAGTATAGCGATGATGGTCAGCACATGCTCGACCTGGAAGACATGCTCATCGTAGATGCCAAAGGCCAGGATTAGGAGCAACACGCCGCCGCTCACAAACAACAAATTGCGTGCAATCACTGCACCCAGTGGCGAGGAGAAGGAACTCAAATAGCGATCAGCATACTCATAGGCACGATTCAAACGAGCATCCAGCTCATGATCGAGCTCATTGAAGTGCCGCAAATAGAGACGTCCATAGTTGGACCAGGTGCGCAATCCCAAGGCGCTTGGCTCCTTGCGCAAAATGTTCGCATAGGAGAAACTAAAGTAGATGAGCTGCCACAGGAAGATGAACGGCGATAGCAGCAGATTCATCAGCGCCACGCACAATATCAACTTGGACAGGCGCTGAGCCAGCTCCGTTTGATTGCTGCGCACGGCGAACTCATCGCGGAGCTGCCAATTGTTCTGGAACGGTGAGCCCGGTGCGCGAAAGAGTATGAAATCAATGTTGTATAGCATACCGCGACTCAGGGAGACCACCTCGCCAACGAGGGGCAGATGGAAGCGAACGGGAAGCAATTGTTTGTTCATCAGAGCAACCAGATAGTTTTTAAAGCGGAGGACACGATGATAGATGTCCAGTTCGGTGAGCAGCTCCTTGTCAATGCACATGTGCTGCTGTGCCTGGACTTTGCGTGTCCGCTGCTGTACATCGTGCCAGGTGATATTGTCCAGATCGATGTCCTCGATGCGCAGCGCCTGATTGTAGAAACGCTTAATATCCGCATACTGTGTTATGTGATAGATCATCTTGAGCAGACGTATGCCCAGATAGATGGCCGCTATGAAGATGATAAGGTAAGTGAAAACACCGAATTGGGTGATACACTCTCCCGTTGGGATTATCACATCGCTGAGCGTTGTTTTTGTTCGATTGCTAAATTTGTCTGGCGGGGCATTGCCAAAGAGCACGCCATGCCGGATGCAGTGCGTCGAGAATGTGAACAGCCAGACAACGAAACCGAACTCAAGCACTTGAAACACTTCGTCCAAAACGATAACACGGAAGCCATGCTTTTGCTGATAATTATACATGCGGGAGAAAAATGAATCCAAATCCTCGATGTGATTCCATCGATGCGACTCCTTGTCCTCTGTCTCTGGCACAATGTGAATCATCATGTCTTGCGGAGTATCCTCATTCTCATGCTCGTGCACGAAATTATGATCATGGTCATTTAAATGCGCAGCAGCTGTAAATGATTTTGCGTCGTCTGTTTTTGTTGTTATTGTTCGTGCTGCTGCTGCTGCTGCTGCTGTTGTTGTTGTTGTTGTTGTTCGTGTTTGTGGCTGCTCATCGCGTATTTGTGCGTCGCGAAATGGATTTTGATTCTCCTCGGCCAAGGAGTGATAGTTAATATTTGGGCTTGCCATGACGCACCAGGCCCCAAGGTCGAGTGTTTGCTTATTTTTATATCACTTTGCTTGTATCTAGTATAGTTTAATAATGAATAATTCGACTTCTTTGTTGTTGAATTTGGCTACTGCTAGAATAACGCGTTTCATATAAAAAGTACTAAAAGACACCTACAATTATTGGCGTGGTCACTCTGTGCCTTCAACAGCTGGTCGCTCATTTCAAAAACACCTGATGAAAAAATAGCCTGCATGCTTTAAACGTTGCATGCTTTTGCGCTGTAAAAATAATGCAAATTTGTTCCATGAGCGCCTTAAGGGTATGCAAGAATGCTTGTAGTATCGTTGTGTGTGGAGTTTTTTCGTTAAATGTAGAGTCAAAATGATATTACGGTAGGCCATCTTACAGCGACATGCCAACTTAACCAATTACCCAGTTAAAGTCTGCAGAAACAGTAGCGATGTTAGATTATCGATAGTCGCCCACCTCTAGCTTGTACAAAAAATGCAAAAATAAGTACCCGAAAGACGTACAGTCATTTTAACTCTCGGTTATTAACTACTCGTGTTTTGTGTAAACTAAACAACTACAATTTTGTAAAGTTTATTACCAAGATAATTGGTTAAAGAGCAGCTGAAAGTGTTTGTTCACGTAAATAGTCATACAGAAAAGAAAGCAAGTGCAGGGTAAGTTGGAAAACGACGCGATGGATAGAGAAAAAAAAAACACAAGCATCAAGAATTTGTGACAAAGAAATTTGCGAATGTGCGCCCTGCAATAAAACAATTTTCGCTTTACATTTTCAATACATGATTGTGCGTGTGTGTATGTGTGTGTGTGTGTGTGTGCTCTGTGCAGTGCGTAATATTTTGCAAATGTTCGTTATACGAACATGTGTGTGTGTGTGTGTGAACAGACATATAAAATTGTTGTATATTGGTTTTTTTCACTGCGCCCGAGTCCAGGTCTCGGTCTATTCCAAGTGTCTTGGCAGGCACATTGCCAATTGCAGCCCTTGATGTCTGTTCCCGAGTTTCTTGCTTCTTTTGGCTTCCCGTTCACATGTTTACAACCACCAACGCCAAAAGTGCTTTGAACAAAAATTTTACAGCGTCGGTTTTGCTTCGTATATTTTTGAGTTCCGTTTAATACTTTCTCGCTTGCACACACGTGCCGGAGCCAGCTTGTCCCACCGGCTTCTTTCCGCATTTAATAAATGCTGTGTTTATTGTTGCCCCTTTAGCCCTGCCCCTGCCCACAGCGGCAGAGGCGACTTCAGCTACCGCGTGTACCGGCGCGCGCGCACAAAACATACACATGCAAAGCTTTATTATAGTGTAATTAAGTTTTTTGTATTATTGTTGTTGTTGTTGTTCTTGATGTTGGAAGATAAAATCAAAACAAACTGTTTACTCGAAAAATAGTAGCTCCCACGCTTGGCTAAGCCACAACGCCGCAGAGTTCAACGTGCTTCGACAAATATGGCAAAAGCGACTAACAACAACAGCCTAACCTATATTTTATGCATATCGTGTGCCGTTATTTCATAGTTGGTGCGTTGAGCAGCATCAACTGATAGTTGATTTATATGAAAAACCATTTAAAAAAAAATAGCACGTGAATATTTGAATGTGACGTACAAGAAAAAAGAGAATAAATGAGTTGAACTTTTTTTTTTTCTTGGGAATAATTAAATTTTTCTAATCTTTTGGCATTGAAACATTCAAAGTTACTAAAATACTTACATTAATTATTTTTATATATAAATTTCATTCTTACTTTCGTTAGCTTTTCATTAAAAATAATTGAAAATTAAACAAAATTGTATTGTATATTTGTTTGCCAGAGAACTTGTTGACCCTAATGTTTCCCAGCACGGAATGTTGGCCCATTGTAATCGCTAGTTTCGAAGTTTCTCAGACACACAAATTGCTAATTAGACGACTGAGTTTGACACCATAAACATGGCTATTATTTCTGATTAGAAGTTGGCTTAAAGTAGTCAGCCAAGCAGCATCATCATGTGAGTAACTGACTTTTGCTTTTGTTCCTGCAAATTCCAGTTTAGCGCTCACTTTTATTTGCCATTTTTGGTAGGTGATAGAATGGAGCGGGGCTTGCGAAAGGGGGTAAAGCAAAAGCCTCGACATTGCTAATTTGTGTAGCGTGTTAAGTTGTTGTTGTTATTGTTTTTTGTTGGCCTATGCTTGTGTCTGTGTGTGTGTGTGTGTGTGTGTTTGTGTTCCTTTTGCATTTTTTGGCGGTGAGGCAATTCTACGCCAAGTGCACGAAACACTAAGATTGCTCTCAGTTAAACACATATACATGCACAGTGAAGCTCCAAATCTCTCTCGCTCTCTCATTCTCTTTCGTTCAGTCAATAGGCCGTTAGTTTGTGTGTGTGTGTGTGTGTGTAAGTTTATCTGTGTCGCGTTCATTGACATTGAGCTGATTTTTTGTTGCTAATTTTGCTCGCAAATAATTTTGTGTAATTTATTATTGAGCAAACACATTTATACACACTCCGTGATTTTATTTGTTGTTCTTTGTTGGCCTGACAAGAATGTTCTTCATTTGTTAATTCTGCCTATTATTTTTGCAGCCATTTTTATTATTGTCGCTCCCTACATATATATTAGATTGAAAACATGTGGAGTAAGTATTGTTAAACGCGTTTCATATTCATTGGCCAAAAACCCAAGGTTCGCATATATTGTACTAAAAAAGTTTCTCTTAAGCCTATATAGTATACGCCATATAACATACAATCAGCCTAACCGAAATGACAAGCCTTTTTGCTTAACTTTTGATTGTTGTTGTTTGGGTTTTAGTTTGGTTGTGTGCTATGTTTGTTTATTCATAATATTGGAGCTCTCCTCCTAGCACGCCACCTCTCATAAAATATTTAAGCACCTTTTCCATACCAACTCGGCTGCAAATGCAATCAGCTTAACTTTAATGTACTTTCTGTGGTTGTTGGTGTTGTTGTTAGCTTTTGGCAAAAAACGTCAGCAACAACAAAACACGCTCTTCACCTCTCTTTCTGGCTGCCAAGCTCGTATATATTTTGTTTCCTGATTTCCCCATAGGCAAACAACAACAACAAAAAACCTGTACACCAAATCTGTTTTTGGATCATATTTGTATGCAGCATTGTGGAAAAAAACAAAAAAAAACTTATCTTCATCTATGTGGAAACGAGAAATTTACACATTTGAAACAATTTCGTTTGCCCGCATTTACAAAGTTTTGAATATTAATGCGGGTGATTTGTGGCAAAACTCTTCTATTTTTACATGCATTTTAAAGTCAATCTGTCGAGATTGATTTGCCTTTTTTACTCTCTCTCTCTTTTCTGGTCTTGTTTTCTGCGAGGAACACAACTCATGTGCGGCCACTTTTCGCATTATTCTTCACACTCATCGCCACCAACCTCCTCCCCTCCACCCGATATAATGCCTTGGTTTATGCAAAACATGTTTCGCTTAAGTATTTTGATAGCTTTTGTCTTATTGAATGGCACCAAGCAGCGTTTATGTTGTTGTTGTTGCTTTATGCTAATGCTCAAAACACGTTTCCAGCCAAAGCGAAGCCTTGAGCTGCCTTGCAGCGTTTCTTGTTTTCCCATGACACACACACACACATGGTATTGTTGCAAATATCTCTATGAAAATATATTTGTTTGTGTTGTTTGCATTTATTATACAACAATCATGAGCATCATCTTCACTTGCAATGATTCGACACACGAACACAGAGACACACGAAATTTATATGAGAAAAATATTTTTTATGAGCCATGGCAATTACACTTGAACAAAAATATTTGCATGTTTGTGCATATATGTAATTACTTTGCACTTTTTTTCATACCTTATTTGTTTGTAGAGGCAATTTAAAAGTTGGTCGACATAACAAAAATAGTTTATTATGCTATAAAAGCCTCGAAGCGGGAGGTTACTGTGTGAGATATTAGTTTTAGTTTTTAGTTTGTGACTCGAAATGTACAAAAAGTTAAATTTTAAAGACCCTCGAGACATGTCTGTTCGTCTGCCACGCCATAAACATATTTTGTAACCTCTTTGGGGATTAAAGTTTACACTTTGCTAGCAATAAGCATTTCATTTATTTATGTAATATATATTGTTGTAAAGGAATCTATCAATCTTAAGATGTATACATCTAACTAGACTTTACTTCATGCTAAAGCAAAACTTTTTACTGATGCAATGCCATTAACTAGCTTCAAAATATAGTTTCATAAACGATCAGTTTCATTTGTGAGATTGATTGACAGCATGCTACAAAACATTCCATCTGACCAGCATAAACTACTGTTCATTAACTATTTTCAATTGTCTCGCATAACCCCTTTAAAGCTTGAGAATTAATAGTTTTCTAGTCTGTGTACATTTGAATAAAGTTTATCTTGGTGAATAAATTATAAACTCATTTGTCTCAATTCACAAGTCAAACCAACGCTGTCAAAATATTAAAAGAAAGCATACGATAAAAGCTTAGCAACATTTTCGATGTCATGCACATACTAATTATTGATTTTATGACACAAATATTATATACTGAAGAATAGACTTTTGTAATTCGCTTTTCCATCAATTTTTGCACGATAAAAACTGATTATATTAGCTGAATTAACTTCCAATCCGCAGGACAGTGAAGTCAACAAAAGTAAAAAACAAAAACTTAAAAATAAAATAGCATGTAATTAGTGAAGAATGAACCTTAATTAAATATAAATCCTTGGGTCATTTCAAATGCTTAGAAGTATGTAGCTGTTGCCTTGTGCTCTTTAGCAGGTGGATAAAGCAAGAATCGAAGCCTCTTAATAATTCAAATCGAATGCTTAACGGAGCACAGCCAAACAGACAAATAGCCAAGATAAGACACTTGCGCCGACCTGGTCGCAAGTGGACGAATGTTTTACTCTAACTCAAATGAAAAAAACAAAAACAAAACTTTGGGTGGGCGGCACACGCCATAAGGACATTAGTTATTAGCGTTGGGACCTCGCTAACGTTTGGTTGCTGTGAGTGGGGAGGGGTCTATTGGGGGGGTGGTAGACACGCGATGGCCAAACTGCTGGTTGTTCGCATATTGTGACTGCGCGCACCATTGTGACTGTGTATGGTTTCGCTGAGCATGCTGACATGTCCATAAAAGCCTTGAAGTCCGACAGACAGAGACATTCAAAAGGGGCGGAGCGCGCAAGAGCGCGGGGGGGCTTGCTATCTACTATTTTTTGTTGTTCCCTCTGCCTCTATTCTATAAGTTGGCCGATGAGAATTGTCAATTGTGTACATTTCCGACTGTCCCGCCCATCCCAAAGCCGGACTCAGTCGCAGTCGCAGTCCCAGTTGTATTGTTGTTGTTGTTGCATGGCGGCCACTTTGGACATGGCGTCCATTAGCTGTTTTTCCGCTAAATTATAGAGTGGCCGCTGAACGCATATGCCCCGCCGCGGCCAAAGCAACAGCAGCTAAGGACATCGTCCAATTAAGTTGGCAGGAGTGCGGTGTTGCCTACACAGACACACACACACACACACACACGTATGTGTGGTGGGGCGGAAGGGCTGTGTCACGGCAGGGGTAAGAAATATGCTTCGGCTTTTGTGTCCTGCATAAAATAACATCGTGCTCCTGGGCGCGCACATAACCGTTTCCTGCTGTTAGCTTATTCCCATTGACCGTTGCTGCTGCCACAATGCGGTTTTGCACGTCTCACCTTTTTTCTTTCTGCTCCCCTGCACACACATTTTTGTGGTCAGCGCATACACGCACACGCACACGCACACACACACTCACACGAACCTGAACATGTGTGTGTGTGCCTGCGGGAACATGAAAAAATGTTAGCAACACTCTTCCACCGGCTCGTAACTTGACTTATTTTCATTTTTAATACCATATACTCATTAAAGAATGCTTGAAAAGGGTTTGAACGGCTACTGTAGAAGATGTGTGCGGCTTGATAAAGTGTATAAGACAGCTGAAGATTAGAGAGAAAACTTGTGCAAATCAAAACTTTCTTAAGCAACGAAAAATCGATAAATATCGATAAGTATTGTTGCCAAATATGACTCAACCACCTTTAATTTATTTTCTGTAATATGAAAAGTTAAAAGATCAATTTTTGTATTTAACATTTTTCTTAATGGTTTCAAAAAAATAAATCGTATAGCCAAAATCTCGACTAGAGCCTTTTTACTTCTTGTATTTTACTCTCCCCCACAACAGTCAAATTTATTTTAGTTTAGTTTTAGTTGCTGAATTCTTTCGCCTGGTATGCCAGACAGAACTGTATCGAGAAAATATACTTTTATCATCTGAAAAATACGAACAAAAATATACCAAAAAATACTAGATATTACGAAAAAAATCATGCTGAAATATAACAAATAATAATAATAATAAATAAAAACACTCTGAAGTTTATTAAATTTTCAAAAAATATTTTTATTTATTTGTATTTGTGTAGCTCACACACTGATGTACACAATTACTTTGAATGATGTATAGCAGCGGCCGGGGAACTTTTCTAATCATTACCCCTAAATAGTTTTGTAGAACCCACCAAAAAAAAAAAGAGTTCATCTCCATTTATGGCGGCAAAGAGCAAAACAAAAAAAAAGATGACATTTCTTATACAATATATGATGTATTAAATGCTAATTACAATATATTGAACATATAGTTTATGCGTATTAATTATTGAAATTGTGAAAGATTTAGATATACAATATTGTAGGTATGCGTTGGCCTGATAAAGTGATTAATGTATGAGAGTAAATAGGTATGTTTTATGCCGTGTATAGATTTATCAAGTTAATTCTGTCAGTATATAGAGAGAAAGATGTTTATTAAACATATATTTCTACCCTGAACACATTTAAAATGGGTTAAATGGGTATAATGGTTTTGTGCAAAAGTATGTTACAGGCAAAAGGAAGCATCTCCAACCCCATAAAGTATATATATTCTTGATCAGCATTAACAGCCAAATCGTATGTGGGACCGCTTCGATCTCAGAGACTTTAAAAGCAATGGACTCCAGGTTTTGAACATAAGCTCACCTAATCCCTAGGCGGTACAATTTATTTCAAATTTTCGATAATTTTAACCGTTTCCGATATTCACATGTGATCGATAACAACAAAATCTTGAATTCAGAAATCTTTATGATGCAGTTTGAAACATTAGACGAAATAATGATAATATGTGAAAAAAAATTTGAAATCGGTTGAGAAACAACAGAGATAATGAAAATTGAAATTAAGTAAAGCATGCAGGATACGCGTACATAGACACACACAAGCACTGACTGCATGCAGTAAGTATAGGTTTCAGGGTATCTTCTAGTCGGGATTTCTCGACAAGAGTCCTATTTGTTTTTGAAATGTTTATTGTAGTATGTGTGTATTTGTAGGGTTGCAGGCGTGGTCCTGCTTGCGGTTAGGCGCGTGTGCGCTGTCAAAAGCTATTTGAACAGGATGTGTGCCTTTGCATGTGTGTGTGCGTGTGTAAGTGCGTGCGTATGTCTGTATATGGCAATCAAATGATTTTCACATAATTGCTACCTGCCATTTATGTCACATTCATTCAAGCCACCTGCTTAGCTCTATCAATTGTTCACCCCTCCCCCATCTTATCACTTATATCCAAGCGTGGGAAGCTGTTAATTTTTGATTAAGAAGCTGCGGTTGCTTTAATCAATGTGGTATTTGAACAACATAATGCGATTATATGTTGAGGCAAAGAAAACCGCACACACAACTCCTGATTCCTGTATGTTGTGGTGGGTTGGTGGTGGTGGGGGAGTTCTTTGGTTCTCTCAAAACAATTACCCTATTATTGGATCCTTGCTAAAAGTATCGAGGCCAACGGCTGTTGAAACTCTCAGCGACTTATTAAAAATGCGTTCGTCCCACTAGCAAATGTCACTTTTGTAGATTGTGTGTTGCATGTGGTGAGTGCATCCCGGAAAGGCACTTCAAAGGCTTTTGCTGTGTGTACGTCACCCAAATGGGCCACAAATTGTTCTAATTACACGACAAATGCACCAAGTCGCGTCCTTAAGTACCTCAATATGACAACTTTCGCATGGTATATTCATATACATATTGTATTCTAATGACAGCTGAGTTTAAATATAATGACGGCCTTGCGGTAACGATGTTTGCCAAACCGATACACTCAATGCAATTTGTTGCATTTCCCAAAACGATTAACGAATCGACTTTATATTAAACATCCTTTTTCCTCCTTCTTTCTTTCTATCTGCTACCTGCCCACGCCGATATTCAATATTTAAACGGTCGACTGTCTTTTAAAAATGCATAATGTGAAAACATCAGCTGGAGGGTCACATAGATCCAATATTCATAGAGCTGCAGTTTCCCTCCTCCCACACTGGACTAGTGCAGTTATTAGTCTATATTGCGCGGGGGCTTTATGGTGGGTGGTTTCATTAGTTTTTGTTCTCCCCCCAAAACCAATTACTGTATAAGAGCCAATATGTAATTTGACTATAGTATATACATGCCACATATGTGGCATACACACATACTATATATATATATATATATAATATCATAGGGTTGTCCTTCTTTAACTCCACCATATGAGTAGATCTATTAATCATAGATATAGCAATGCACTTTTGCCCAACCACTTTATATATCTGGTATACTCTCTCATTTGTGTAGGAGTTTTGTCAGTCTAACCTATCTGTTAGTATAGGGTTTCGGCTAGAGTTTCGAGTTCTGTTGTGGTCAACGGGGACAATTAGTTTGGTTGCCTAGCATCCGGGAATCCATGACTGGACGGACACTACAATATTTCCCCTATTTTGTATCTAGGTATTGTCACTTGGAATATTTGTACGATTTCTATTGGTCAATCATTTCCGTTTCCGTAGCTAACCGTATCCAATATTAGTTTCTCATTGGTCATCAGCATTTTTGGGTCGAGTCAAAGATTTGCCTATAAATACCAGAAATTCTGGAAAATATTTTCATTAGTTTTCCAACCGCACTTGCAAAAGGACAGCACCTGCTGCTGCTGCTCCTTTCTACTGCTCCCCATCCACCTGACTAAATAATAAATTCTTCAAAATTAACATTATCTAAACCGTTATGTAACTTACTTGTGTGTGGTTCCATTGTAAATTCTTGCATTCGTGATGAAATTGTGAACAACTACAAATTGGCTGTAATAAGTTTGAATACATTTTGTGAAATTGAGCAACTGTGATATTGTTTTAAAAGCAAAAGGTAATTGATAAACGAATATACATTTAAAATAACTTTGGATTATTTACTTGTGATTAAATGAAATCGTTGAAGGTTCATTTCATAAATCTTAACTGATGCAAAATTTAAAAGAAATACATTCAAACATGATTAAAAGTTTAACATTGATGTCTTCTTGAATGTAAAATTGGTTATATAAGCTTTACAATTTGTATTTTTCTTAGTCTTTTGCTTGAAAGAAAAAATCGTACTTACAACAAACAATAAGCAATGTTGCATGACATATTTGACTATTCTGAACTTTGTTGAACTTGTTCCAAGCCAGAGAAACCCATCAATTATTTTTAGCACATACTATAAACACGACTGTACCAAGAAATATTTTCCTCTTAGCTAATAGCAAGAACAAATAATAACCTTTTGTCGGGTGTGAGACTTTTGTGAGTTGTGTGTTAACGCTCTGTTGGACACACAGTGTCTGCCGCAGTTAACCGACTCGTCAATAATAATGTACATACGTAAGACCTGTTCATATAAGACGACATGAGCTTATCTGAGCTGCTGTTCACGGTGCTACTGCTGCTCGTAACCCTTTGGTTAGCAAGCTCTTTCTCTCTACCCACACGTTCGCACTTGTGATACGATTATATGGAAGTACTTCCAATACATACCACCTGTAATTGTTGCCTGAATCATTTTTGGTTGGCTTTGAACAAAGCCCATTTAAATTGAAGCTGCTGCTGCTGCTGTATTGGACATATTTTTGACAACTTAACAGCTCAGACAATTGATGTTTGGACATCTGAGCCGTGAGTTGTGCTTACATCAGCTAGAAAAGGAAAACAACAAAGCGACGTAAATACAAAAACCACATTCGTGAGTATGTAGGCGGCAGCCAACAAAGCTTTGCAATTGTTGGTTGCACAGTCCCAAGCCGCACAGATTTTGACTCCGCTATATACTATATACACATAAATATATAGCAACTAATTTGCAATTCATAAACTATATAATTGAAAAAAATAAAAGTAACTTTTTTTGTTAATGTACTGATGTCTAAATTGCACTAAATTGTGCATATATATGTTATATATATAGGCACTGACGCTAAGCATATGCTTCAAATATTTATATAAAGAAAAAACATTGTCGGAGCGTTGGCTTTCTGGCATTTCCGCTTTGAGCAGCGTAACAACGTTGGGCATAGGGCGTTGCAACTGCTCAATATACATATATCTACTGGCACACAGCAGCTAGATAGATAGATTGATGCATCTAGATACACAGTTTCAGGTGCCTTGAGTAGAAGTACGCCTATTATCAAAACGGTGGCAGCAGCTGCTCGATTCTCAAACACCACCAACACACACAAACAGAGCAGCCATAATCAAGCAGCCAATAGTCTAACTAGTCTCGACAGTCAGTCGGCAAATCATTCCAACTTCAATGAATTCGATATGTGGAAAATTGAATTGTTGTTTAATTGCGCTTGGCAAACTTAAATTCCAGCCCACAATGCGCTGCCATTTGGCTTATTGTATTTACGATTTCAATCAACAAACTTTTGCAACGGGGGCATAACAACTAATTCATCAGCTTTGTGACACTTTCAAGCACAAGTTTCAGTGTTGTTAAACACTTAACATAATTGTAGAACTTTCAATTGTCAAACTATCAGAATCCTTGCATATGTCAACTAATCTACAGTGTTGATAAACTAGCTTGATTTCTTTTTTTTTTATCGTCCAAAGTCATCAATATATCGAAATTACATGCCTGAACAAAATTTTTCTCATTTTACGTGCAAAAGTTTTTTCACTTCAAGGAAGTTTTTCGAATCGTGCAGAGCTCAAGAAACACATCAAAAATAAAACTGAAATAAATAACAAAAGTATTTCTAAAAAGTGTGTATTCCTGTTTGTAATTGTTCCAGCTGTGATAAAAATCAAATATTTTTATAAAGTTTGTGCCAAAAAAAAAAAATACAGTGAATAGAAAACATTTAGAGAAGAAGCAGAGTCAAAGAAAGTTCACACACACATTATGTAAGTGCATTTTCGTATAGCTCTAGAAATTACTGCAAGTCACGTACACCTTGAAGAATGATCATGTGCAAGCATAATGACATAATATACGTATACCCAGCCATAAGTACCAGAGGGAATATAGTAGTTACTCAGAAAAGAGCATTAAACGTTCGTCAGGGCGCTAATTGAATTTTGTTTTTTTGTGGTGTTCAGTCTAGTTGATTTAAGCCAACGTCCGTCGGTTCAGTTGATTTTGAACTGGCGCACGCGACGTATGTGCAATCTGAGGAAAATAACGAACCAGATTCCAAGTTTTAATAGCCGATTGTTTAACGCGTGTTTTGTTTGTTTTTTGTTTTTTATTTGTTTAATGCAGAGAGCATGAAAATGAAGCGGGAGAGCAATGATGGCGATGGATCACAGGATCAGAAGCGCAACAGACGCAACGAGGAAATGGTCCGCATACTAATACCAAGCAGTGTAAGTACCTAACCATCCATCAACTGGCTTGGCTAGCTAAACCCACTAACTAAGCTTAATGTAATTTTGTGGTGTTTTCTTTTTTTCTTCCGGTTTTTGCTTTGCAGATTGCCGGCGCTGTCATTGGCAAGGGAGGCCAACACATACAGAAGATGCGCACTCAGGTATATAAAACGTGCTAAAGCACCAACACTAAATATTTTAAATAAAAAAGCTATGAAAAACACTCGAATACAATCATATCAAAACAAGGAAAATAGTATCAAACACATTTGAAGCGTCTAGTATATTATTATTATTTTTTTTATTAACCATTATTTCTCTCTGCTCGCTTGCGCCCAAGACAAGAAAAGCGTTAAGCAAAACTTCCAAAAACTGTCTTCATTTTTTTTGTTTGTTGTGTGTGTCGATTCCATTCTCTGACTCTCTCGCACACACACACACACACAATCTGTCTCTATTCTTTGTACATATATTGTATGTATAATTCAATACAAATCCAGTCCAAGTTCAAGTCTCTCTTTTGTTGTCGCTCTGGACCCGCAATTGCAGCTCCCGTCTCTTTTTATTCTCAGATCCCTCAGACAAGCAATTAATGATCTGTGTCCTATAAAACAAATTCACACAACTCAAACCTTAACGACACGCTTTTAACTAACTCTCTATCTCTCTCTGTGTGTCTCTCTCTGTCTTAGCTAACAGATACTTCTGTCTCTTTCTCACGCCTCTCTCTGACCCAAGTCTCTCTTCTGCAAGTTAATAATATTTAGGCGCTTTATTTACCACAAACAAAAAAAAAATGATTAGAAAAAATTTGTAGTATAATTCAATAAAAAAAATAAATACGAACAATTTACACGCTTTTAACATTTTTAACTAAATGAACAATTCTCTCTCTTTCTCTCTCTCTTCTTCTACTTCTTACGTACGACCCAAAAAAAAAAAAAACAAAAATGCAAATCTTATAAATCGACCAAACTAAAAAATCAATCAACCAAATCGATCTATCGATTGACCGACCAATCGATCGACCTGACCTGATTGGGTCCTAACTCCTGGTTTGTCCCGCACACACTGGCGTCGTCCCCCCTGCCGGGTCTGGGTCTTGGTCTTGCTTCGTCACCTGCCACTGCTCTGAAATCTGAATATCTGAAACTGTAACTTTCAAACTGGCCCCGATGAACCGAAAATGTATCGAAAATATCGCAAAACGATTTCTATAAATGCCGATGCCAAACGATGCCTGCCCACACCACCACACCCGTCGTGACCCGTTGCTGTGTATATCAAAACAAAAAAATATATATATGCAATAATATATATATAAATCTCTACAATATTGTATATAATGTATCCATGCTCTGGGCCTCACCATCGTCGTGTCCCTTCCATTGTTGTGTGTTGCTGCGTGTGTGGTTGTGCCTGCTATGTGTGTGTGTATGTTTGTCTCTCTCTTTCTCTCTCTCTCTCTCTCTCACTCTCTGTCTGGCTCTTTTTATTGCTTCATACCTGCTCAAACAACTGCAAATGCAACAACAACTACATCAACAACAATGCAAAAAATAATACACAAAATATACAATGAAAAAAAAAAAAAAACCTAAACCAAAAAAAATCAAAAAAATACCATACATACGGCAAAAATCAATCAACCGAACGATATCGAATCGAAAATCGTCCATATATGCGCCCAACTGAACAAATCGCCCGTCTGTGCCCGTTTGGCCCGCCCAATCGACCGACTGACCGCCCGCTCAATCAATCAATCGACCGACCGCCCGCCCGCCCGATCCGCCCGTCTGTTGTCCACAACCATCAAAATGTGTAACGTGCAGTATAAAGCCACTGTGTCTGTGGACGATTCCCAAGGCCCCGAACGGTAAACCACTTCAAAATCTCTTTAAAAAAAATCAAAAAAAAAAAAAAAAAATCAAAACAAATTATACCTTAATATTTTCATCTTGTATAAGCTTACCAAATATCTCTTCTTACAGTGCAACCAATCATTTTTTTTAGCCATATTAGTATTTAGCCTTAGTTTGTTAGGTTTTGTTAGTTGTTAACCCTTATCATTTATACTATATCAATTCATGCATTTTTCCATATTATAGTATTTTTGCAAAAAAAATAATATATGAAATAAAAAGGCACACACAATTGTACCTGCTGGACGCGCGTGTCTCTCAATCGCTAGCTTTCTCTCTCTCTCTCTCTGTTTATCTCTCTTTTTCTCTTGCTCTTTGTATTTGTTGACATTTTGTATGTGCTAGAAGTCCTTACTGAATGTGTTTGTTTGAAGGTGTGACGTCACATATACACGTCTTGTGTGCATTAATATATATATACACATATATCCATTTACCTACTCCTAGTCAGCGTCTCTTTCGTTTTCGATCCTCTTATTCTACAAATATATTAATTTTTGCCACTAACCGTTGCACAGCCACCAAAAAACAAAAACAAAAGAAGCACTGCATTAACATCATGCGTACATACTAAAAACCAAAAATAAATTTAATAAAAAACCAGCACTCTCTCGAGTTCCATTCCCCCAAACCGAAAACCAAACCCAACAAAACCCTAAAAAAGAATTCCATAGATATTTTTTTTTTCTTAGCCCTTATCCTGCCCGCCCAGCAAGCGTCTTGTGTGTCCTTCAATGTGTGGTATGTGGGTTACAACAACAACAACAACAAAACGAATGCCCGTCTCAGTATACATATACCTCGTAATTCTCGTATATTAATAATTAATGTATTGTGTCCGTCCTAGCTATTAAATATTTAAAAAAAAAAAATAAAAAAAAATAATCCAGGTTTTGCGCTTTAAGTTGATACATTAATGTTGATGTTTTTATATAATATTAATATATGATTTTTACTCACACTTCTCTCTATTTCTCTTTCCATTTTCTTTGACATCTTTACCTATCGATCTTTTCTCTCCGTGCACGTTAATATATAGCACCATCCAAATCTCAGCTGATATCGATTCTACGCTGGAAATCATTACCGAAATGCTAAAATACTTCGAAGAGGTAAGTTAATCATCTTTAATAAGTTTAATGTACATACAACTTATCGTTTTCATCTCATATTTCCAGCGCGATGATGAATTTGATGTACGCTTGTTAATCCATCAGAGCCTGGCCGGCTGTGTCATTGGCAAGGGTGGCCAAAAGATCAAGGAGATACGCGATGTGAGTATCGACAATATAATTATATACATTTCTTGTTGGTGGAGGGGGGGCACACAAAAAGAGAAAATGTCCTGCACTAATTATTCGAGCATATCGGCCAAATTGATGTGGACTTAATTGCCATAAATTATGGGCTAATGATGGCCAGGTTGGCAACGTTTTTAACTGCTGCTTCAGTGGACACGTTAAGTGGCAATACAGCAGGTCACAATTCCGTTGCAGTCAATCGATAGCCTTTGCGTGTGTGTGTGTGTGAATTGCTGTCACTGGCAACAGCGCATAACATCAGATTCCGCTTGACTACACACAACGCAACTCGAGGCATGCGTGAGAGATCTGCTTCTGACTAGGTGACATTCAACATCTTAGTGTGCTGTGTGCACATGTCAAGCGCTTTTCAATTGCGCAGTTGTAAGGCACACTCAAATAGCAAAAATGTGCGTCTTCGCTTCGTTAGCTCCTTACCTGAAATCAATTGCTTCTTCAGTAACTATTTTATATTTTCTCTGCTTCGCATTATATGTGTTTTTACAGGCAGTCTTTGTTCTCATTAATTAAAAAAGCGTAGTTGCTGTCAAGTGACATTTTAATTGGAATATCTTTGTTTTTGTGTTGTCTCTGCCACTCCGCCCGGCGGCTGTGCCTTCTACATACATACATACATGCATATATACTTGTATTTCACTTCCGTCTGACTTATGCGCTCCTTTGGTGCTGCTGGGTGCACAAAGGTGCGCGTGAATTTATTATTGCATACTTTCGAGCGCACGCAAAAAATGTTTGCAACTGGCATTCGCTTTGTATGCTACCTGTTTCCATATGCTGCCTTATGCATATTCATAACTATACAATACCCTGTACACGCTCTGGCTAGCTCTTTCGTTTGTCTGGGTGTTTGTTTTGCGTGTTGTATAAGGATTTATGTTAAATATGTACATAAAGGGTATTCGTATGCGTTAGATTTCGTGTTGCAAGTCGCATGACTGCTCGCCATGGAGGTCAACAAGTCCAATATTCTAATACAACAAAAGGAAGATAGTCAACCATGTCGTATTGTGCCTGGGTACCTTTGTCAGCAACTGAAAACGTTTCGTTTACTTATTTAGTTGCTTTTTTATATACAGCTTTTCTTATCTCGTTTATTTTTGCATTTCTTGAAAATTGTTTGTTGTTGTCGTCGCAGTTTTGGTTATAGTCATCACCCGCCTGGTAACATCTCCTTTTATTTTATTTGTTATATGTTTCTCGGCTTTGTAGCATAACTGGCACATCCTGGCTCTCGCATCCTTGCAGCTGCCATACTTAAAACTGTCCCTGTTCTTCTCCCTGTGTGTGTGTGCCTTAGCGCTGATGATCATCACCAGTGGAGCAACAACAGCAGGCTCTTGTCTCAGCCACAGCATGTGTTTAGTTTGTTTGTCGGCACATGAACATACATACAAATGGATATATATATATATATATATATGTGTGTGTCTCGTTTAGTTTCGTCCCTATTTTCCATTGTTCTGAGGCTCAAACAACTGGCCAGGCAAGCAGCTGTTTTCATTTCCTTCAAAAGGTATTCTGCGTCTTGCCTTCTCCTTGCGCTTATCCTTCGGCTATCTTACCTTGTTTTTACTTCGCTACGTTATGTTTGCGATTGTTGCCTGCTTGCGTGTTTCTGCTGCTCATTTTGACTTTATGTTTTTGGCTTTCACAGCCGGTTATATTCAGAGTATTTCGTTTCTTTACTTTTCTTGTATGCCCTTGCAAGAAGGTTATAACCAAATTTGCCTATTAGCGTTAAATTGCATATTTTGTGTGCACATGGTTTGCGGCGAAAGAGTTCTCGCTGAGACTGAATATTTTGGCTTCATTCAAACCAGCTTTCTAAGCACAGTACATAAATAATACTGGAAGGGTAAAGACTTAACTTGGCTAAGAAAATATATTTAAGAAAATCATAAAAACTCTAATATTATATCTTACAATTGCATTTCAACACATTTTTAAATACGCTGGGAAAAGGTTTTAGAACAAAATGGTTCTATAATTTATACATAAAGATATATTTTGTATAGTTTCGTTGAAAATGTGGAAACAAAAATGAATTTTTCTGAATCAAAAGCAACATAACTTTGTCAAAACCTAATCTGAATATGATAAACAATGAGAAGAGTTTTTAACTAAAAATTCTGGTTTTAGATAGATCCTAAAAATGATTTGTTTTAAGTACAATTTTGAATAACTTTTAATAGCATTCCATACACACGACATTAATATTAATTTTCTAAGATTAGTTTTCTCAAGCGTATTTTAAGCTCATTATAAATGTATTCAAAATATAGTTGGCAATATTTCCATTTATCAATTATGGTCCGAAAAGCCGACAACATTGAATATATATATTTTTAAATACGTTGGGAAAAGGTTTTGGAACAAAATGGTTCCAAATTTTCTTCAAATTCTAGTCCTTTGGCAGCAATCAAGCTCAAGTAGTTCATAAAACCCGAAATAGCATTTTGTGTGTTTTCTTGGAATTCATAACACAAAACTAAACTTAATGCTTCGTTGCTTGCTGCAACATCGCTGGTTCGTGGAGCGTCACATTTATCTATAAATACACAAGCAGATCCATTTTATGGACATCATATCTATGCAAGCTGTTGCCGATTAAATGTTGGCCTGTGCCACCAACAACAACTCATGTGTTTTAGCTGGTGTGGCATCTGCCAGTCGCTCATAATGAGCCGCAGCTGCTTCTCTCTCTCTGATCCATCCACTTAATCCTAATGTTCTATGCCCATACAATGAGCATTGAGCATTGAGAATTTAGCAGCGTGCCATTGCAATGCCTTTTGTGTTCGTTCGTTCGTTTGTTCGTTGTATCCCTTCGTAGGACCGAAGCGGCTGTTTGCCTGCGGCTTACAATTGTTGCTGCGCTTAGGCCTATGGCTCAGTTGTTGTGCCAGGCCTTCACTTAATGAATGTCTAACAGGTGCTATACAAGCATACACACACGAAGTGTACGCACATACATACATACGTATATACATCGACAGCTGAGACTCTCTGCCACAGGACAGAGTACAACTTCGCTTAAGCATCTGTTCCTTTGGCATTTCTCTTACAAGCTGCCTCAAGTTGTTGCTCTACTTGATGTTTTTTTTTATTATTTGACTTGCTTGGGAATGTTTTCGTTCTCTAGATGGGGAATACTACAGTATTCTGAGAAAGGTGGGAGGAAAGAGGAGTTATACTGCACTTCAAATGAGTACTTAAATCAGGGGGTTAATCTAAAATACTTTTTCAATCATTACCCCTAAATATTTTTGTGGAACTGACATTATCCACCCATTGGTGAAGGAGCAAAAAAAAATAAATATGTCATCTCCATTTCAAGTTCCACTTTTAGGGGGTAATTTACCCCTGTTCTCCGACCGCTGATCTACAAGAATGTTAACTTAAGTTCGATCAACATTCTCTCCACTTCAGCAATTATATTTCCTAGTGAGAAATACATTGAAATTTTTGAAGTATTCAAGTACAAAACACTTTGTTTTTCGCCTTGTAGAGGTTTTACAGTTTTCCAAAAACCTACAACTAATAAAATCAGGCAGATTTAGGTTTGCTAGGATATAGGCAAACATACTTCTACCACTCACTTCTCTACTTATGTTTCTTTGATCAATTGATTAATAATACGGAACTTTAGCTGTGACAAACTCACACACACACACACACACTCACGCACAATGATAGAGGCTGTTGCAAACAGCTTCCTTTCACAAAGTCCTGATTCTGCCTGCTGCTGCTCCCTTTGCTCCAGTTTGGCGCGCTTTGCCTCTTGTCAATATCCGGTTCAGTTTTTGAGCTTGCACGCAGCGTGTGTGTGTGTGTGTGCTTGTGGCATCAACTTAAATGTTGTTGCGCAGCTTCCGCTTTGTTTTAAGTGCTGCCTGACAGCTCATTTCACAGACATGACTCCTCCTTGGCCTGCTGCTTTTTGTTGTTTTTTGGGGCCACGAAAGTTTTCCAATTGCAGCTGCTGTTTGATTTTAAGGATACTCACCGAGTGATAACAGTGCGAGGACGGGGGAGGGGGGGAGCCAGAGGAAGCGAATGAAAACTCAATTACTGGTTTGCATTACGAGAATATTATTGGTGCCACAAGGCACACAAGTGCTGCAAGGCTGCTGTTGCTTTAAGGATATTAGACCAGCACTTCAGCAGCTGCCTTTGCATATTTCGGTTAGGTTGTGTGTGTGTGTGTGTGCGAAAAAAAGCCGCTTACATTTTTTTGCGTCGCAAAGTCAACAACAGAGAGCATGAAAGGAGAGCAATCAAAGTAGCAGCAGCAGCCAATGCGGCATGTATAAAAATTAATAAGTAGATTGCAGCAATGATTGCGTTTCATCTACATTACTCTATATATGTGTGTGTGTGTGTGTGTGTGCAACAAGGATCCTGCGCATGCGTTAGTACACAGGAAGAGAGAACACGTTGACAACACACACACACATATATATATATATATATAAAAAAAACTAGTGCGAGCAAAAGAAGCTGAATAATACACCGGTTCCTTTAGCAGCTGCGCCTCACAACAACAAAAGCAGCAACAACGGCCAGCTCTTCTGCCCTGCATCTGCCTTTGCCACTACATATCCTTTTGACAACAACAACAACATGCAAGCATTTCTATAAGGCGCACACATGCTGCTCTGCCCGCTGCTATCCTCTCTCGCTCTCTCTCTCGCACTGCGTGTATCCTCTCGGTTTGCTCTCCTTACTGCTGTGTCGGCTGGCTGCGTCTTCTCCTTACGTAGCAACTGGCATTCGTTGAACCCAATTAGTTCGACATTGGCGCTGGTCGTGAACGGTTCCTACGCGCACTCAGCTCGAGTTTGCTGGCACAGTTATATATAAACAATTGTGAACAGCGAACAGTTATTCAAGTGCGCCTCAACAACAACACAAACTGTATATATAATATAGACAGTGATAAGGTACACAACAACAACAACAACAACAAATATAAACTAACAAATTTGTGTGTTTTTTCATATAAAGTGTAATTTTTGGTGTGTGTTTATGTGTGATGCTTTCTGGCATGCCAATGCACTCATACAAATATCTATCTGCACAATTACATACATACAAACATATCCTGTGCTGCTGCTGCTCGCATTTAAACTTTGGTATGTTATTTATGCGACCACCGAAAAGTATGCTACACTTTATATATATATATGTGTCACACTCTCGCGCGCACACACTCACACAAACACTGGGCAATTGCTTATTCTTGTTGTTGTGTGTTTTAAATTAAATAATAAATTCAATGAGCGTCCAGTTCGCACGCGCTGCCTTTTGATGTTCTCTATTGTGACATAAAGGGCATTAAAAAAAAAGGCAGTTCCCCAACTTCTGAACTCCAAAACAGAGACAAGCTGTAAGTGTGTTTGTGTGTGTGTGTGACTCAACGGTTTTGCCATTCATAAGGCGCAAAGTGAAGGCGGCGCAAATACTTCAGCTTCAGCAGTTATATACATTATATATATATACATAGTTTTTTTTTTGGTGTGTCGCCATTGTTGTCTGGGGGTCGCACGCAACGAGTTGTGTGTCGCCAAAGGGACTAGGAGATGGGACACAGGCAGCAGGGGTGCTAGAGGAGTGTTGGCAGCATGACGCAGCGTTTGGTCATTTCAAACACACATACAGAACTAACTACACAACACACACAGATAGAATTAAGCGCAGGGTAGCACGCAATTTGCTTAGGCATTTCAAAATGATGCAATCATTATTAGTCCAGTCAGTTAGAGTCATTAGTCTGGACAGGCAGCTGTGCAGAGAGATAGAGAGCGCGGTTGTGGTACTGGGGTAACGTATATTATGCAGCAAGGAAGGCAGGAAACAGGCTCCAATGCACGTTGTTGTACGTAAGGGGCACACACAAAATCTCAGTGTTTATGTCGTCCACTTGAGGCATGAACGCATTCCTAAGTGCCTATCGAATTTCACATTTACACTTCCGCTGCAGACGCATTGAGACGATGACGACGACGTCGACAACTTCCGGCGTTGAGAGCACAATTGGGAGCCAAGCAGCAGCGGCAGCAGCTGTCCTAAATACTGTGCCCCCGCCCCTGGGGCAGGTAGCTAAACAGTCAGAAGTGCCTGCATCCTGTCACTGACAATGCACAGCTGCATGCATCATCAGCTTCTCATTGCTGTTAAAACGTTTGCTAGGGTCGTGTCATAAGCCGTCGCATGTGCTCGGAGCTGTTCTCTTTGGACTGGGTCAGTGTCATGGCCAAATTGATTTGAACGCTCGGCCTCTCTGTGTGTTGCCTGCCTGGTCCTGACAGCCATTTTAGCTGCCTGACTAACGATGACAGTTGACTGGTTTCTAGCCTTTTGAAGTGTATGTATGTGTGTGTGTTCTTAGTGTGATTCTAAGAAATGTGCCGAAAGAAATGGAACTGCCCCGAAATTGAAACTGTGAATAATCGCAGCAACACTTTACTTTGCCCAAAAGTAATTAACATTTTCTCGGAAGGAATATTTGAAGCATGTAATTAGAAAAGGACGCGCAGAAATATAGCTTAAGGATTGCTTTGAACCCATCGAAAATGGGTAAAAAGGGTATAATGGTTTTGTGCAAAAGTATGTAACAGGCAGAAGGAAGCATCTCCGACCCCATACAGTATATATATTCTTGATCAGCGTCAACAGCCGAGTCGATATAGCCACGTCCGTCTGTCCGTCCGTAGATAGAGACTCCAGATTTGGTATATAAGCTCACCTAATCCCCGCGCAGTACACGTTTGTTTTAGATTTTCGATAACTCCTCCCGTTTCCGATATACACATGTGATCGATAACAACCAAATCTTGAATTTGGAAAACGTTTTGATGCAGTTTGAAAGATTGGACTAAATAATTATAATCCGTGAAAATTTCAGGGTTCAGGGTATAGTCTAGTCGGGACTTCTCGACTAGAGCCTTCTTACTTGTTTCATTACAAAATACAGGTTTACAAATTCTTTCCCTTTAGATATGCCGTACATTATATACATGAACTTTTCTTACACATCTAAATCTAAATTGAATCTTTACTTGTTCAGCGCATTGGCTGTCGTTTCTTGAAGGTCTTCTCAAATGTGGCGCCACAGAGCACAGATCGGGTCGTGCAGACGGTGGGCAAGCAGTCGCAAGTCATTGATGCTGTGCGTGAGGTGATAACGCTGACCCGGGACACGCCCATTAAGGGTCCCATACACAACTATGATCCCATGAACTTTGATCGCGTCTATGCGGATGAGTATGGCGGCTATGGCACCGGCACCGGCAGCACGCGTCCCAGCCAGCGTGGCAATAGTCGCGGCAATGGCGGTGGTGGTGGCGGCGGAGGTGGTGCTGGTGGTGGTGGAGGCGGCGGCGGAGGAGGAGGTGGTGGTGGTGGTTTTGGAGGCGGCGGCGGCGGCAATGGTGGTCGTGGCAATGATCGCTTTGGCGGCAATCGCGGCGGTGGTGGCGGCGGCAACGCAGGTGGTGGTGCCGCAGGTCTCGGTGGCATGGGCGGACCACGTGACAATCCCTTCATCAACCCATGGGCCAATGGTGGTGGCGGCGACGCAGATGGCTTCGGCGTAGGCAATGGCGGCGGCTTCGGTGGCAACAACTTTGGCGGCGGCGGCGGCGGAGGCCCATTCGGTGGTGGCAACTTTGGCAATAATGGCTTCGGCAATGGCCCCAATGATTTCGGTGGCGGCAATCAGCTTGGCGGTGGCGGCGGCACCAGCAATCTGCCCAGCCTTGGCAACTTTGGTCAGAACCAGGGCAGCAATAGTGGCGGCGCCGGCTTCGGTGCGGGCAACAACAGTCTAGCCAATGGCCTGAGCGCTGGATTTGGTGCCGGCAACAATAACCTGGGCAATGGTCTGGGCTCAGTGAACAACGGTGGCGTCGGTGGACTCGGTGCTAACAATGGCTCCGGTGGCTTCAATGCCGGCGGCGGCAACAGTGGTTCGAATAACAGCACGAATGCATCAGCCAATATACCGCAGGGTCACGATCCCAACAACAGCACACAAGTCACCATTCCCAAGGATGTGAGTAGTTGAAGCTAAATCATTATAGCAAATTGGTATTAATTCTCTCCCTTTGCAGCTTGCTGGCGCTATCATTGGCAAGGGAGGCGGCCGGATTCGTCGCATTCGAAACGAATCGAGTGCATATATAACGATTGATGAGCCATTGCCTGGCTCGAATGATCGCATCATTACTATCTCGGGCTCACAAAAGCAAATACAAATGGCCCAGTATCTGCTGCAACAGAGGTTGGTGTCGCAAACAGACTAAAAGTATGCACAAATCTCCTATCATATGACTAACTAAAAAGCAAAAACAATCATCTCCCCATCCCAAACATAATCATTAAAACTAAAACATAACTCTAAACCCAACTGGGCTAATCGTATAACTAAAACCAAGAGAAAAACAAAAAAAATACCAAACGCTTCTTAATCAATCAAATTCATCAATCAATCAATCGATCAATCAATGCCTGTAACTAACTGTCGGTTTAAATGCATTCCGTATGGAAGACTAGTGATTTTGTTGTTTGGTCTTTGTTAATAACAATAAATCCCTTGTCTTCTTATGGCGCGCATTGTGCTCTTCATTTTTTATCGGTGGTGCCACTAACAACAACAAACAACAACAAATATTATAACATCAAAAACAACTACAACATCGTCTTAACTAACAATTCTGAAATGTGTCTCGGCTCAAACATACACTTCCAATCCTCATCTTCCTGTACCTCCATCCAACAATATGTGCTCATCCTTGACTATTGAAATGTTTTCCCAAAATGTGTTGCAGTGCTTGTTTCAAAATGTTCATGTCATGAATGATGTTAATTAGGTTAACTATTCCTTTCTAATTTCCGAAGCAACACTGTAACATATTTTATTTTTAAGTTGATAAAATCCTTCGACTTTGTCTGCTCATTAAAAAGCAAACTTAATTAATTATGCATGTGCATCGACACATTCTTCCCCACTTTTCCTTCATTTGCAGTGTGCACGAGAATGGCAGACGAAACATTTGAGTCGGCAGCAACACCAACAACAACACAAGCAACAATAACCACCACCAACACCACAAATAGATGGAGGACATGGAGGAGCACAAGAAGCAGAAGGAGGAAGGGCCATCGATGTGCTAAGAGCTGCCTTCACGTTTAACTTTAAAAAATTGTACTAAACAAGAAAGCAAACAAAAAAGAAGCAAAAAAACTAATAAGCAAAATGCAAAATACTGAGTCCCCAAAATAAAATATATAGAAAGTAATACTATAATATTTCTTGTGTAAGTTTAAGTATATCTTTTAAATATGCCCCAGCTACATACCTACATATATTAAAAGTGTGCCCCTTTTTCCCCCACCAGCCCCTCAAAAAAAAAAACAAAAAAAAATCGACATATATATTATATATAATATGAATAAGGAGCATGAACAAATAAAGTATAAAATGAATGGAATCCATATCTTTTTCCGGTCTGGTCCGAATTATGTGAGATGATTCGGCCAGGGGCCTAGCTGGGGCCACCGGACGGGTCGCAGGTTGCGGATAGCGAACGGCCTGCCCCTGCCTCTCTCACACTTTCAATTGGGTGCAGGTGGGGCAGGTTAGCTGCTCATGTAGCAGCCCCGGACAGCCAGCGGATAAGGCGGCTGTTACCGTTTTATTGACATGGCGCTTGTGGGACCGCCATTAAAAGTGTAGCCCCACACACCCAGCCACCTACCCACTAATCACTTTCCTATATCCACGCACACATTCCTAATTCCTATACCTATCCCCCCATATCGCATTCCGGGCCGGACTAAGGCGTTATTCGAACCGTGCCGAGAGTCGACCAGGCTGGAGACCCGGATCAACAAATTGTTCAGTCACTAACGGTGAGCTCAGACAGGTGGCGACCGTCTGTTCCAATTAGCCTTACCCGGGTATGGCGGATCTCTGCCCGGGCGGACCTTCATGTATCTCCGCAGCTCGTGGGAACTATTATGAATATCAGAAACTTTAAACCAAACAAACAAAACCAAATAAACAAAAACCAAACAAACCAAATGCCGATGAATTTTAATGCACCCGGAATCTCTGGAACTCAATTTAATGCCATGGGAAATATACATTCAAGAAATGACAACGATTGGGGCGGGATATCGCAATTTCCTCCACATCTTATTCGCCAGTTGAACAACAATCCAGGCCCTATGTTTCCTCGAAGTCAAGGTCAGGGACCATGTGGACCACAGTTTCAAAACCCAAATAATTGCATGCCGAACAGAGACTCGCTATTCAATAAAGAGCTCTTCCATCGTCGTGAAACGATAGCGCCAGAGTCGGATGTACAGCTACAGTATAATCGCAGCCCGGAGAGAGGACCGGGATTGCAGTTAAATCATAGCCTGGATAGAGGACGGGGGCTTCAAATGAATTGCAGCCCGGATAGACGAATGATGCCACCGTTGAATCGCAGCCCGGTGAGAGGACCGGGGCTTTCGTTAAATCACAACCTGGTGAGAGGACCGGGGTTTTCGTTAAATCACAACCCGGATACGGGACCGGAAGCCCCATACTTTAATCAAGAATCGGGCTTCTCGTTGAATTGCCACCCGAATACGCGACCGGGATTCCAGATGAATCACAGTCACGAGTTACTTCCGGGTTATCAGTTCTTTAAAAGCCTAGAGAGATCTGCGGAGAGAGTGCCGGGCTTTCTGCAAGGGCCGCAAAATCACAGTCCGGAACGCACGCTCGATTTCTATCGTAGACAGCTCAGTCGTAGTCCGGAGAGAGGAACTCAAGGTCTTCGGCGTAGTCGCAGCCGTAGCGCCGAGCGTGTTCCGAGACGAGCCTGGGGATCTTTACATAGAGACAGTAGCCCGAGACGACACGGATTGCCTCCGATTGGTGACCGCATGATGTTATCCGGCGCGCGCAATAACTCAAACTTCAAACGATACATAAACCAGGGATTTTCTCAAGAGGAAGCCTTCCGCATGGCCAAAGAACCAATTCAACCGTTTACCAATTTCAGGTGCGGTCCACAACCACAATTACCGGTTGGTGCGCCGCCGATGTGTTTGAGGGATAAACACAGTGGCGAATATAGCCAAAATAATGAACAAATTGATGTTTCCATAAATAGAATTGAGACAGGTGAGAGGAGCGCCGATCAGAACGGTCTTAAGGTATGTCTGTTGCCTGTTGGATATCCAGAAGAATCCCTTAGCCATCAAGAAAAGCTGGATCTTGAGGAAGCCGTTCTGCAGGAGGTGGTAAGGGCGGGATCCTATGCTGGTGCTCCTTTGCGTTTCTCCAGCATCCAATTCAAGTCGGGATTCTTGAAAATGACCTGCTCTAACCAGGCCACCGCAGACTGGCTCTTGGGAACCGGCCCGCAACTTTCCTCTTACATTGGGCGTCCTATTCAGGCAACATCGGGCAATATTGAATCACCTGGGCACCAGATTTTAATAAATGTTCTTCTGCCTCAAGCAGCTGGCAAGTCAGATGAATATCTTCTCGGTTTGCTGATGTCTCAGAATCACTACAACACAGATCTTTGGAAGATAGTCTCACGAACTGATCAGGGTGACGGTGCTATAGTCGTCCTTGATATTGACAAAGAAAGTGCCGTCAATATAGCCGCTGACAATCACTCAATTTTTTACCGTTATGGCACAGTTCGTGTCCGTGGGTTACAAGGATTTGAAAAACATGCACCGAAGAAATCTACAAAACTGGGCATCAAACGTGGTCTTAAGAATCCCCTTAGTGCCAAGTCATCGTCATCAATCCAGTCAGCTCGTGACGCTCAAAATAATCCTTCGAATGCTAGTCCATCGACTTCAAAGAAGTCTCCTCGTGGCTCTAGAAATCGTGCTAAATCCAGTGCTAAGTCACCGCCTTTTAAGAAGTCTCCTCGTGGCCCAAGAAATCCTTCTAGTGCTAAGTCACCGCCTTTCAAGAAGTCTCCTCGTGGCTCTAGAAATCCTTCTAGTGCTAAGTCACCGCCTTTTAAGAAGTCTCCTCGTAGCCCAAGAAATCCTTCCATTGCCAAGTCACCGCCTTCCACTAAACCAGAGCAACCAAATCCCATTCCAAAGACAGAAGAATTAGAGGATCAAAAATTCTCGCCAATCTGTATTGATATTGGTTCTGATGATGACAAGCCATAATTCCTGCTACCAGAAACTTATTATTGGAATTCAATATAATGCATAAAATGCGAATTCGAAACTTGAAAAAAATGAGTATGTAATTTCTTACAGTTTATAATGTTGTCCAATAAATTAGTTTCAGCATTACCTGTTACAAAACTAAGATTTTTAATTTTTGCTAAGTAAAGTAGAATTTTTTTTCAAGTTCTTGAAAATTAATTATATGAAAGCCATTAAAAGATTTCACGGGAGGTGAATTATTTTTATGCATAACATACTTTTGGGATGAGTGAAAATGGGCAAGTTGGAATTTGAAAAGCGCGCTAAAAAATCAAATTTCGGAAATCTAAAGGTATCGGAACATTCTTAATGGAGATATTGAGGAACAGATATATGCTTCCAACTCAATCGATATTGTAGATTCACATTATCATAGTGTTTAATTAAGGGTGATTGTCATACAAAAAAAATAAAAAATTAACACTTAATCCAATTGGTAGATTCAATATAATAGTATAAGCTTGTGTATTAGAGACATACTTTTCATTCATAATAAATTATTAGGCATTAATAATAATAAGTACAACACGTATTTAGAGTTGGATTGTTCAGGTATTACTAGGCATATTTAAGGTCTAATGATTAGAGTCTAGAGTATTTACATGTTTCAATTCGATGCGATATTAGCTGCCAATTTGTTAACATACGATTGTATATATATAAAGAATATATAATATGATGAAGCCAGAAGCCTGTGTGGATTAACAAATGATTGAGCATGATAGTATAGCATATATATAAAGATAGATATGTAAGTGGATGCTTTTTATGGGCATACCCTTTTAGCACCTGCACATATTTATGTATGTATATAGAGTTGCTTATTAGCTAGACTATCAATTAATATTGCATTTTGTTTGCCAACAAATTCATAACGCACGCAACAGCCAGCAGCTCAATTGCGTTTTGAAGAGTTGATTAAATATTTACAGCAGTGCGTCAGCAAATGTTTCTCGCCGGATGATGGTGAGGAATTATTATTGTTATTATTATTATTATTATTGTTGTTGTGATGATTATGATGATGCGGCGGCGCGCCCAGCTCACGCGTATATATATCCAGGCCATACTGACCCTCCTCCGGAAAGCTGTGAGTGAAAAAAAGAAGGTTACATAAAATGTAAACGATGTCATTGCTTGGAAACTCACTTAATGATGAACGTGACAATGTCGTCCAGTGTGCTGTGTGTGACGTATTTGGCGAGCTTCTTCTCCTCGATGCCATTCTTATGCAACGTGGCCATAAAGTCTGTCAACGGTCGCGACATGCGGAATTGCAGATCCAAGCTGCGTCCGGCAAATATCAAAGGATCCTACAATGGAGACGCAGAAGAAGAGGTTAGTTGAATTTAATATGATTTTTATCTCTAACCAACACCTCACCTGATGTGTTATGGGTATGAGGCCAAAGAGGCGCGTAGCTTTGGTGGGACCCCATTCACCGCTGGCACAATCCGGCAGCGGCACCATTACCGTCTGCAGTTCTTCACAACAGATCTAAAACGCAAATTGAAGAGTTTGAAAGAGGAAATAATATTGAATTTGAGTGTTTCAAACACACCTTAAACTTGCAGACAGACTTGAATTTCATAGGTTCGCCCGTTAGATATTCCTGTGGCGTGACCGCATTGGCAAAGATATCCAGCAGAAAAGCGCCCGAGCAGGGCGCATGCACGCGGAATGCCACAATGTTGCCAATCACGGACTGCATTACAAAGCGCTTGAGGGAGACGCCATCGTAGGACAGCTCCTCATCGCTGTCGTAGAACTTGAGGTTGTAGTGGAAGATTAGGCAGCTCTGCATATCCGTTGGCATCGCAATGCGGACCGTGGCAGCGCCCGTATCATCCGTAAAGACAACGGCGCCATAGCCCTCATCCGCAAAGTGTAGTCCGTAGCGAAAGAAGAGCGAACGCACGAAGGGTAAATTCTCAAATTCACGCAAAGTGATTGGACGCTTAAGTAGCTGCCATTCCTCCTGCAGCGGATAGAACTCATAGATGAATTCGCGCGGATCGGTGAGAAAGTAATGATCGTCATACTCATAGCTGGAAGTATGCAGACGGATTAGAGAGAGGAGAAGAGAGTATAATAATGTTAACCAATCTCACCGCAGGCTATCGTTCTTGCCGCGTCCTTGCTTGGGTGCCTCCTTGGCATTGACGAGATGTCGGGCACCCCAATTGCATTGGACAAAGCGCCAGGCGCCCGCCACGTACACGGCATTCCAGGAGTTGCGGAAACGCGAATCTTGAAATTTGACGCCGGGCTGATAGCCAGCACTCTTCGAGTAACCCTTGATGACGACACAATGGAGGCCGGCATAGCTGCAGAGGCGCTTGAAGAGCACATGATAGCTCTCCGTGCCGTATTTGATGCCACGTAGCAGACCCATGGGCGTGTCGCCGCGCAGATCATCATCAAAGTGCATGGCATTCAGATTCTTGACCGTGATCCAGCGGAAAATGGTGCGCGCCTTCTCGATGTCGGTGGTACAGCGACCAACTAGCTGGCGCACTAGATCGGTGAAGGTCTTCTGATCCTCCTGCGCCACCGAGATGGCAATGCGATCGACATCCTCGAACTCAATGGGATCCGTGTAGATTTGAAATTTACTAACTGCCGGCGGTGCTGGCACTGGCGCATTCAATGGATACTCAATGGGCACAGCCCCTTCACTGAACTCATCATCCAGAAAGATGCTCTCGCTCTGCATGTACTCGGAACGACGGGCACTGATCAGCTCCAGCATCTCGCTGGACTGACGATCTACCAGAGCGGCCGTCTCATAACGCTCATGCTCCAGCATCTTTCGTGTGATGCTCTCCTTCTTCTTGCTGCGCCGCAGTGTCATGTTCTTCTCGAGGTCCTCCTTCTGTTGCTCGTGGCGCAGTGTCAGGACGTTTGCCTCGTCTCGATTGCGACGCGATGTGGCCAGCTCCTTCTCGAACTTGTGGGTCAACCGTTGCAATTCACGCTCCCATTCGTCCTGGAACTCGTTCTGTATCTTGCGATCCTCCTCCTCGCGTTTGCGGGCAAACTTCCGATACAGATCATCCTCCTCCTTGCGATGCTTCATCTCCAAGTGTGCCTGCTCCTCGCGAGCCTGCGAATAGCGGGGGAACATAAAATTAGTATCAAGAGATGAAATATCGTTGCAGAAAAGAGAAATCGCCTAAAACATTTTGTGCTTTTGTTGCAGTTGCATTCGCAATGCTTGGCTTGTTAACTTGGCTAATTATAATGCCACGCTTCAGCTGCAACGCTTGGGCAAAATATCTGACATTATCCGCAAGAGTCCAATGCTGCCACCCGCGCACACCCCCCTTTTCCCACGAGCCACCCCTCCAGCTTTATTCATTCCCCGAATTGTGTTGTGGTCACGCATTGCGTGCACCTTCCCGATAAATGGAACCGTTAGCTTATGGATCGTATATGTACACTTTACACTCGAATGTTTCCAGATGCGCTTTCAAATTTCACCCAACTATGATTATAGTGGTATATGAAAAAACTACAAACTACCTAAAAAATAAAATTAATAATATTTTCATATTATTATTATTGAACTTTGAGAAAACAGATAATTCACAAGCTAATAACAAACTACCTAAAAAATAAAATTAATAATATTTTCAAATTATTATTATTGAACTTTGAGAAAACAGAAAAAAACACAAAAACTTATTGATTATATATTATTATATATTATTATATATTATATATATTACATATATTATTATATTATTATATATTATATATATTACATATATTATTATATTATTCATATAACAATCAAAATTCTTCAAACCTCACTTCAATTTATGCGAATCTTGTAGGAGAGCGAACACTAACACAGACACACTCACACACACATATAACTTATCTTTCAGGCAGCCGAAATCATCCCTGAAATGAACCGTTATGCAAAGCATTTGTGCCTTGTTTGAGAGTTCCCTTCGGTTTCTAAAGCTTTTTGTTATGTGTGTTGTGGTTGTTGTTGGTTCAAGTAGCATAAAATACAATTAGTTGTCTCTTGTTCATAATTATAGTGGAGTGTAGTTGCATGTTGCATTCCATTTCCTTGGCCACAAATGTCTGGCAAATAATACGGTATTAAACAAATTAGCTATGGTCCGCTTTAATTAATGCTTCCGCATGGGAATTTCGAAGCATTTAACGCCAGAAACACAAACGCGTAATACACATAAATAATAACAACAACGCATACAAAACAATAACAATATGCAATTAAAACACAATTTCAATGTCAAGTTCATAACAATATCTGTTAAAACAATAACAAAAATACATACACATTAAAAAACAAGTAATAAGCAGCAGTAGCAGTAAATGGTTCATAACCCCGTTGACAATGGACACTCGGATTGCGTGAGCGGCTTAGAGCGAAAACAGCAACAACAACAACAATGTATACAAAATTGAGAGCAACAACAGTTACGGCGCCCACAGTGACAATAGAAAAAGAAACAACTACAACTACAAGAATAATAAAAGAGCAGCGACCAAAATCAAAGCCCATAATGAAAACGAAAGTCTAAAAGCGTTGAAACTAATTATTGCGCAAGTTGCTTATACAAAAACGAAAAGTTATCACAAATACAAATATGTATGTACAATTACAATTGCATATAAACGCTAAATTGGCTGCAGACGCAAAACGGGACAAAAGTGCGCAAAAAGCTCAAAGCTAGGCATGAGGAAGTGTTTGCCAACAACAATAATTACATGGTGTGCTTAAAAAGCGCGTGCATTGCATAAGGGCAAAAGAGAGAGAGAGAGAGAGCGCAAGCGCGAGCGCGAGAGAGAGAGCGCGCAAGCGCGAGCGCGAGAGAGAGTGTGTGTGCGCATACAACTCACACAAACACACACACACATAAAATGAGAGAGAGATTAAAAGAGAGTGTGCAGAAGAATGACGCTGCCGACAGCGCTGCCTGCCGTGTAGCTGTCAGGTGGAATGATGAAGCAAATGCGAAGCGTTGCCGTTACTTTCACTCTGGTGCGCATAATTTAGATTTAGCAAACGTCGATGACGACGCTAACGTTAGCGTCGCCTTAGTGCAGCCGGAAAAACAAGTGACGGCGACGCACACAGATATCCGTATATGGAAATGTATGCTGCCGCCGCCAAGCACAAGCAAACAGACAGATAGACAGCAGCACAGTGCGGTCCAAAATATTGGGTACACTGCTGTTAAACCTGATCCAAATGAACTTGCAGACAGGGTTTGTAGTTTTTTGTTGTTGTTGCGGTTATTGTTGGTGGGTGTGTGTGCGTGTGTGTGTGTTTGTAAGTGTGCGTGGCTGTTGTAAAACATGCAAAATTTTTAATGGTTGCATGCATGCAATTTTTCACATATTTTCTATTAGACGGCGTTTTTTTCATATGTTGTGTGTGTGTGGCTTTTGCGGTGTGGCAACAACAAAGCCATCAAACACCTGTTCGAAATTTGTTAAATTGAGCGTTGCAGTAATATGCGCCTGCCACTAGTGCTGTTAGCAGCTGTAGTTGTTGTTGCTGATCACTCGCGTGTGGCATTCTCGAAAGTGAAAGAAAAACTGTTTTTTTGGTGTCACACACACACACACACAGAGCAACCCCACAACTGCAAACCGTACAGATCAAACACAACAAGAAATACCAAAAAAATAAATGTGAAAATAACTTGTGCGATTTTAATTTCGTTTTTCTTTTCAACAAAAATTGTTGTTGCTGTGGTGTAAAATCGGTTTAAACATAAAATGCGATTATAATGCTTTCACCATCATGCAGATTTGCAGCGTCAACCGATTACAAGTGCCAAGCCATGCACCAGATTTACCATGGATATATATATGTGGACATTCGACTGCACTCAACCGATAAAATGCTGCAGATAGCCGTAAATTGTAATCGAGATGCCACACACAAAAAAAAAATCGAAAATTTGTTTGCAACTTTGTTGCCCAATAAAAAATGCAAAAAAAAAAAAAGATGAAATCAAAACTCACAATAAAAAGCGCTTTTAGCGGATGTGCACTTAGCTTTAACTTATAACAAACTTTTAAGCATATTAAACACTCATTCTATTTATTTTTAGCTTCAGTTTGTCTGAATCCAACTCTTGTTTAACTTCGTTCTTTGCTTAGTTGGTCGAAACAAAAGACTTAAGCAACAAACTTGACTGAACAAGTGCAAATAGCACACTAGCCTACATAATCATGACTTTGCCTGCTTGCCTGTTATTGCATTAATTAAATACCCTCCCCCTCCAACATCAACATCAACATTAAACTCAAACTTCAACTCCAACTTGCTACTCGAATCGGATCAGCGCGAGGCGGACATAACAAGCATAGATGTAGATGGCGATGGCGATGGAGACGGCGACTGACGAAGCATTGCACAACCGTTTGTTTACAAGACAAGTCTACGTCTTTCAGTGTATGTGTGTGTGTTGGCCAACCCGCTATAAACGATTGTTGTTGCTGGCCAAAGCAAATAATAGCAGTTAAATTTCATTAGATGTTCTGCACTAAATAATTTCTTAATTTTGCGGCCACTTGGCAGTCAGTTAGAATACTACTTAGATATAGTAATACATAATATATATATATATATATACATATGGGGGGTGGTGGGGTTACTTACCAGATAGAAATCAATTGGCTTCTCGCGCGCCTTGTTGTAGGCCTTTTGTATTTCAGTTTGTTTGAGCGCATGCGCAATATGCAAAGCACTCGCATCGAATCTTCCATATTTGTAGTTGGAATCATTTTGGGAGGGCGAGCTCACTCGCTCCTCCCGCCCGCCGCCGTAGCCGTTGGGCGTTGATTGGCGCGAGCCCAAGACACCTGCAGACAACAAATGTGTATACTATGTGTGTGTATGGATGTGTGTGTGTATGTACTTACCATCAATCTCGGTGCGGGTGCCGCGTATCTGTTCGTTCACAAATTTATTGGTGCGCGGCGCATTTAAGGCCTGACGAATGCCCACCGATGTCTGGTCCAGATGGCCGGGTCCGCTCTTTGGTACATGTGAACTGCAATAGACCTGAAGCATAAAACAAAAACAAAAACAAAACCAAAACATTACACATCTCAAAAACCCACAAGACAATGAGAGAAAAGCGTTTATCATGATGAAATGTTTGTTTCTTTTGTTTCTTGCAATTAGATTTGTAGCTGATTTCTACAGTTAGATTAGCCGAGAAATGTTTATTACGCATATTGTTGGGTAATCTTTGTTTGTTGTTGTTGTGGATTGTAACAGACAGATATCTCTATAAAAGCTGATTTTTGCTTTCATGATAAAGAGATTGAAAATGGTCCTAAGGACAGCTCAAAAATTGCGGTTCAAGGCCCAAGAGTTCACACATTTAAACGCATTTTAATTAGCTGAAGTTAAAAGAAAGTAAGTCCTTAAGAAAGCTTTTGATTTTATTATTATATTATTAACAAGTGATATACATTTTGATATTTCCTACTTTTGTTTCAAAGCTACCAGGAAACTAACTTGGTTATTCAGCTTAAATTTGATGACAAACATATCCAAACCGAAAACCAAATTAGCTACAGTTAGTAAATTCCAGGCCCAAAACCGATTTCTGTTTGGTTATTGGCCAAAATTGAAAAGTTTTAAGTAAAGTAAATTGAATAAGGCAAATCAGCAGCTAATTAAACCAAATATCAACGAACATGGAAGTTAATTAACGGAAAATGAAGCTTAGTTGAATAATTGGTCATAACTCAATAATATATGCGAAACGTTACGTTTATTGGCCCTGTGCTGTGGCAACTTGCACCTACTCACAGCAGGTGTCCGCCTGTCTACAAATATTGTGAAGTATATACACTATATATGTGTACATTTTGCACACACATGTGACAGACCGCAGTGACACACATTTTGGTTTAAGTGCAACAACAAAGTTATTTATTATTATGCACGTATGCAAAAGAAGAAGAAAAAAATGTCAGCGGCAGCTGTGCAAATATTTAAAGTTGTTGCACGTTTGTCGCCTAAGTCTTTCGTTTGGCAGCTCACCTCTTTGTCGTCCTGCTTGTGTTGATTGTTGAAATATGTCTTCAACGTTAGCTTGGTGCCGCAATGGACGCACTTGAAGCAACCGGAATGAAAGAATGTGAAATCCTTGAGCGGCCCCACGCGATCCACCTGATAGACGGTCTCGCTGCAACGCAGGCAAGTCGACTCGTAGAAATTTGGACGATACATTCTTCTTATTGTTGTTGTTGTTGCCACCGATTTCCGGTTTTTTTTTTGTTTTTTTTTTTAAATTTGTTTTTACTTTTATTTCCAATTTCACTTGAAATTTATATTCTGTTGACTTCGTTTATATGATGATTTTTTTTTCTTTTGGTGACACGGCACACGTTTATCGAGTTCTGCTTGTTGTTGTTGTTGGCGTCTTTGTGGTCGTGACACTTTCGGTTAGCTATCTTAATTTATTGGCCAGCCAAATTGTGCGCCATGTTCCACATCAGCTGCTGCTGCTGTCGCTGCTGCCAGAAGCTGCAAAAAGAAACAACAAATAATCCAAATAAGAAGCGCTTAAAATAAATCACACATCAAATAAAAACTGGAAGAGTATATAGCAGTTGCATGATTTATAAGTATATTCAATCTGTCCATATTATAAGGATTTTCACATTTCAATCTCAATATACACACAAGAAAAGTTAAGTTAAGTTCGAATCAACGTGTTTATAAGTATTTATGATTTGAAAAAACTATTTCAGATGTTCATAAAACACTTAAATGAAGTACAAATAGAATCAATCAATGTATATATTCTTGAAAGCAGTTAAACTCAACTTCAAGAAAGTAAACTATACGTAAAGTAACTAAAACTATACTTTATTTAGGTTAAACTCTTATTAAAACCAGTAAGACTGTACTTTAATCAAGTAAAACTTTACTTAAAATAAGTTCAACCTTTTTGGTGGGCTTTTAACTACGAACTAACTAAAACTCTACTTTATTTAGGTTAATATATTATTAAAATCAGCAAGACTGTACTTTAATCAAGTAAAACTTTACTTAAAATAAGGTAAACATTTTTGGTGGGCCTTTAACTACGAACTAAAACCAGTAAGACTGTACTTTAATCAAGTAAAACTTTACTTAAAATAATATCAACATTTTTGGTGTGCCTTTAACTACGAACTAATCAGGTTAAACTCTTATTAAAGCCAGTAAGACTGTACTTTAATCAAGTAAAACTTTACTTAAAATAAGTTAAACGTTTTTGGTGGGCCTTTAACTACGAACTAACTAAAACTCGACTTTATTCAGGTTAAACTCTTATTAAAGCCAGTAAGACTGTTTTTTAATCAAGTTAAACTTTACTTAAAATAAGTTCAACATTTTTATTATTAAAACCAGTAAGACTGTACTTTAATCAAGTAAAACTTTGCTTAAAATAAGTTCAACATTTTTGGTTTGCATTTAACTACGTACTAACCAAAACTATACTTTATTTAGGTTTAAATATTATTAAAATCAGCAAGACTGTACTTTAATCAAGTAAAACTTTACTTAAAATAAGTTCAACATTTTTGGTGGGCCTTTAACTACGAACTAACCAAAACTATACTTTATTTAGGTTTAAATATTATTCAAATCAGCAAGACTGTACTTTAATAAAGTAAAACTTTGCTTAAAATAAGTTCAACATTTTTGGTTTGCATTTAACTACGTACTAACCAAAACTATACTTTATTTAGGTTTAAATATTATTAAAATCAGCAAGACTGTACTTTAATCAAGTAAAACTTTACTTAAAATAATATCAACTTTTTTGTTTGCCTTTAACTACGAACTATTCAGATTAAACTCTTATTAAAATCAAGTAAAACTTTACTCAAAATAAGTTCAACATTTTTGGTGGGCCTTTAACTACGAACTTATCAGGTTAAACTCTTATTAAAACCAGTAAGACTGTACTTTAATCAAGTAAAACTTTACTTAAAATAAGTTCAAAATTTTTGGTGGGCTTTTAACCACGAACTAACTAAAACTCTACTTTATTTAGGTTAATATATTATTAAAACCAGTAAGACTGTACTTTTATCAAGTAAAACTTTACTTAAAATAATATCAACATTTTTGGTGTGCCTTTAACTACGAACTAACTAAAACTCGACTTTATTCAGGTTAAACTCTTATTAAAACCAGTAAGACTGTACTTTAATCAAGTAAAACTTTACTTAAAATAAGTTCAAAATTTTTGGTGGGCTTTTAACTACGAACTAACTAAAACTATACTTAATTTAGGTTAAAATCTTATTAAAATCAGCAAGACTGTACTTTAATCAAGTAAAACTTTACTTAAAATAATATCAACATTTTTAGTGTGCCTTTAACTACGAACTAACTAAAACTCGACTTTATTTCGGTTAAAATATTATTAAAATCAGCAAGACTGTATTTTAATCAAGTAAAACTTTACTCAAAATAATATCAACATTTTTGGTGGGCCTTTAACTACGAACTATTCAGGTTAAACTCATATTAAAATCAGTAAGACTCTACTTTATTCAAGTAAAACTTTACTTAAAATAATATCAACATTTTTGGTGTGCTTTTAAGTACGAACTAATTAAAACTATACTTCATTTAGGTTAAAATCTTATTCAAATCAGCAAGACTGTACTTTAATCAAGTAAAACTTTACTTAAAATAAGTTCAACATTTTGGTTGGCTTTTAACTACAAAATAACTAAAACTATACTTCATTTAGGTTAAAATCTTATTCAAATCAGCAAGACTGTACTTTAATCAAGTAAAACTTTACTTAAAATAAGTTCAACATTTTTGGTGGGCTTTTAACTACGAACTAAATAAAACTATACTTCATTTAGGTTAAAATATTATTAAAATCAGCAAGACTGTACTTTAATCAAGTAAAACTTTACTTAAAATAAGTTCAACATTTTTGGTGGGCCTTTAACTACGAACTAACTTGATTTTTTTCGCTCCCAAAAAGTCTCTCTGGTCTCAAGAAAGTTAAGCAAAAAAACCAACTTAATCACATTTACCCACAAACTAAACATGCCACCAAGAAGTGCCTCACACACACACACATACACACGATACATATACAACAAATGAAGAAGAATCAACAATGGAGCCTATTTTGGGAAAAGTCAGTTGTGTGGGCATTTGAATTTCCTTTTAATATGCGAGAGAGGGTAACGCATTCACTTAAATTGGACATATCAATAGCCAAGAGCAACAGATCACATCATGCGGTGACCAATACCAAAACTGGCCAAACAGACAAAAAAAAAACAGGCATAAACAATAAAGCCAAAGCCAAAGCCAAAGTCAAAGTCAAAGCCGAACTTGCTTCATTTTTAGTTTTGTGTGCAGGCGGCGACGGCGGATGAAGAAGAAACTTTCATTTTTGTTTAGCCGCACTGTAAAAATATAATTAATGAATTTTAATCAAATAGCAACACACAGTGGACACTAGACACTGGACAGTGAACACTGGACAAGAGAGACAGTCGCAGCGAAATGTGGCTGACTAATGTGAAGGGTTTCCATGCTGGCAACGATGATGGGGATGATGGTTGATTGTGGATGGCATTGCCATTGACCTCGCCGCTTGCAACTTGCCACAAACGTGCAACAATTGAACTTGTTGTTGTTGTTGTTGGTTTGTTGGAAACGTGCAACGTTAAAATGGCAAAACGCGCGCCTGGCACCAGCTGCAGCAGCAGCAGCACAAGGAGGAGGAGGAGGAGGAGGACGTCGCCATTGAATATATTTTTCTTTTTCATTCATTTTCTTTTTCTTTCCATTTGATTAATTGCAAACGATTGTTGTTGTTGTTGTTGCTTTTTGTACATTTTCCACAATTAAATCAGAGATGGCAAGCCATAAAACACACACACACACATACGTAGAGCACAAGCGCATGTAATATTAATTGATTGTTGTTGTTGCACTTGCTGCAACTCGGCCAAAAATTAAAACTAATGCGGATTTTTTTATTTTATTTTTTGTCGAGTCGCGTCGAGCATTGCTTTCTTTTCAAGTTTAATGAACGTTAAGCAATTGTTCGTGGTGGGGGGAGGGGAGGTGCGGAAGGCATGTTGCACTGCTACTGTCTGTCTGTTGTTGCACGTTGCTGTTGCTGTTGCTGTTGTTGTTGTCTTTATGATTAGCGCGATTGCGGCATCATTGCGGGCGCATTGAAGGTTGCTGGCCGCATTGCGGCAAAGAGTCGATTGTCGATTGCATGCCACTTGTGGCTTTATGGCTCGCATGCTTAATGTAAATGCTGTCAACGTTTTGTAACACCAAATTATTTTGATTGCCTGTAAATTATGTTCAGGTTCCGCTTTAAGATTATGCTCTCGATCGATGATCGAGCGTAACAAACGGTTCCAGCAATGATTTGCATTTTCATTTCACCTTTTTCGGGCCTTTGAACAATGCGTTTACAAAAATATTTTCGAATCTAAGAGCTTGGGAAACTTCAATTGATTTGATTTTGAGTTTATTTGTATACAAATCAGTTGATATGGAATCTTTCTTTATCTAAATTACGCTCTCGAACACAAAATCAATCGAGAACTTGAATATTCCCATCTCTGTTGAATTTCTCAGCTAATAACACTTTGAAAACTTAGCTGCAAAATATTTAGCTGCCTTTTAGCTGGCTCAGAGCTTAACTCATCTAAATAAGTTCTGTCAATGGGCTGTCCATAAAGCGATTGATAGGCCGAAGCTTAAGTAAATTGATTTGGCGCCGCTATCAGCCCACACAAGCGACATTTGCGAGCCATGAATGAAACGCCCACAAGAAAGCAAACAAAACGGATGCCAGATCTATGATGCGATCAAACACACACACACACACACACACACACAGAGACATGGATACATGGAGAGAATGGAAGTGATTGAATGGTCTAATTAGAGACTGCTTTTGACATAATTAGCGTGTAATGATAATTGTAATGACAAGACTCTTTGGCTTGACTTCACGTACATCAGTTTGGTGTCGCTTCGTGACAAAACGCCCTCCACGAATACCAACGAAGCTTGCAACACAGTCACGACATTCTGGCCATGGCCAGCGACGTGTGACTAAGAAACGTTTCAGGAACTCTTTCTATACGTACGTATTCCCGTATCGCTAACACAGTTCGGGCAGTTAAGGGAAGGGGAGGTGTGTGCTTAGTTGGCGTAGAATTTCGCACATGCCAAGCATAAAAGTTGTCTCATGTATCACTCGCTTTGCCACCTGTTTTCCATTTCAATGCATTTGAATAATTAGAAAATGGGTATGCGGAAAACACACAGAAAAAAGGTTCACAACAAATTGCAAGGCTACAAGTTGAAAAATATTTGATTGCAATAACTTTATTGATGCGCAAATATTCAAAACAATGAAAAGTTTCGTAAGTTAAAACTTTAAGCTATGATAAATTGTAAGCGGAAATTAAGAAAACTTGCCTGACACACTCATTAACATAGTAAACAAACGAAAGGTCATATTTAAACCGATTATTACAGAATACATACATACATTTTTAAAAATGTTGCATAATCAAAATTCTCAAAGTTAAAGCGAAAACTTTTTAAGAAACCAATTAGAAATGATGGCATTATTATACCCTTAACCCATTGAAAATGGGTAAAAAGGGTATCATGGATTTGTGCAAATTATGTAACAGGCAGAAGGAAGCATCTCCGACCCCATAAAGTATATATATTCTTGATCAGCATCAACAGCCGAGTCGATATAGCCATATCCGTCCGTCCGTCCATCTGTCCGTCTGTCCGTCCGTATGTATGAACGCGTCGATCTCAGAGACTATAAGAGCTAGAGACTCCAGATTTGGTACATAAGCTCGCCTAATCCCTAGGCAGTACAAGTTTGTTTCAAATTTTCGATAACTCTTCCCGTTTCCGATATACACATGTGATCGATAACAACAAAATCTTCAATTTAGAAATCTTTTTGATGCAGTTTGAAAGATTAGACTAAATAAAGACAATCTGTGAAATTTTATTGAAATCGGTTGAGAAACACTGGAGATATGGAGCATTGAAGCACTATACGCGTATACATACACACACTCTCACATACTTGCAAGCACTGACTGTAAGCGTAAATTATAGGGTTAAGGGTATAGTCTAGTCGGGATTTCTCGACTAGAGCCTTCTTACTTGTTTTTGTTTTATTTTTGTTTGCATAATTGAATGCTAGGAACGGCACAAATCGAATAGAAAATCAGTTTCGGGGCATAGTCAAATGGATTTGAATAAAGAAAACGAAAGTCGAATCGATAAAAATGCAAATAGATTAATATACAAAGTGAGACATTTGCATAAAGAGCGTTTTGGGTTGCTTGTTTATCATTTTTGACAAGCATTGTGAAAAGTTTGTTGTTTCAGTCTTTTGTTGGCGAATGAAAAACTTTATTGTGGATGACAATCGATATTGTTAACAGTAAAACAGTTGAAGACGCATTGCAGGCAGGCAGCAACAGCAACAACAACAACGAAGTAAATAATTAAACGAGCTTTTATTGGCCGTAATTACGGTATGCTAATCACAATGCAAGAGTGACAGCAAAGGAGTTGGGATGGATGTGGGGAAGAAGAAACATAATAATAATGAAATAATATAAAGTGTGTTTATACATATATATAACTGGTTTTCAGTCATTAGTAATGAAACAATCATAGATATTTAAACAAAATGCAAATTATTGCGTCACTTTCGGTCTGCAAAGACAGAAAATAAAACAAAAAACACATTTTTAAATTGCGCGCTTACGAAACGAAATGAATAGCATTATGGGAGAAAAGAAGAAGAAGAAGAAAAAGATATAACTGTGGCTGCTGATTGGAATCTTTTGTGGTAAATAAATATAAATGTGGAATGTGGAAAGTCGGCCCAAAACCAAATCTATTTAATGGCTTAGGCAAATGCCAAATAACTGTGTGAGACAATAACTATTGCCTTTGGCAGCACTGTTTTCGCTAGTGCTAATTGCAAGTGTGCTAAATTCAAGCCGCTAATTGAAAGTCCCCCAACAAGGCTGGCACACAACAATGCGATAGAACTGTCAAAACCACAGACTAACCAACACTAAAACGCAGTGCGCACTAAATAACACACAGACAACTCTTATTATTTACGAACAAAGCAGACAAAAGGGAAATAAAAACAAAAATATGCAGCAGCATTGAGAGCAGGTGCCTTCTAGATACCTCTACTCCTCTCTCGCATTAACGCTATGGCTGGATGTGTGTGTGTGTGTGTGTGTGTATGTATGCGTATTGGTGCGACGTCAGCGGCACATGCTTGCAATCTTTCACTTTTTTGTGTGTGTGTCTACGATCGCGCGCTCCAGTTTTTTGTAAATTATTTCTCGTCTCTTTACATTGCTATTATTATTATTATTATTATTATTTTTGCCTTGATTATACACACGCGATATACATACACACATATGTACTTATAACTATGCAAGTGCACGGCTGGAAAGCTAACTGCGTTTTTTTTCTTATTTTATATTATGCACTTTAGCAGCCCTTCGTTCATCTGCTTCACCGTTTGACATACTTTGGCTTTATTTAGTATATCAATTGTTTTCTGCTATTCTTGATTTCGGTTTATGTTTGTTTGGTTTTTTATTATTTCTTGGTTGTTTTGTGTACGCGTTGTTTTCTACAGAGCTAAACAACTTTCTTCTTTCTTCTCATGCGTTTTGAGGGGCGCGCGTTGTGCAAAAGTATTTATGATAAATTTCACACACGACATACATACATACACATATGCAGACGGCGTAAGCACAACCTGGTATAGCAACAAAACTCGCCACTAAAAATACACACACACACACACACAGTTGAGTGAACACAAAAGTTTGGCTTCTAACACAACGTACATTTTTGATGGTTTATTACATTTTTGGCATTTTTGTCATATTTTTTATCAACGTGTGTGTGAATTCTTGTGCAAATAACAATCACAACTGGATAACTAACACAAAAGTAAGTTATAAACGGGTATGTAACAAATTTCATTACCAAACACACACATACATATGCACATATAGAAATGCAAGACGTAATTGAACCGACCGCTGCGCACGCTAATTCGTTGACGATCGCTGTGAGACTGATTCGAGCTTTGAGACACTGTAAGCTTAAGGCCGCTCAGAGAGCTTTGAGTCAAACTAAATATGTTAACTAACATATGATGTTAGCATTTATAATATATTAATTCGACAGCTTGCATATAATATTCAAATAAAAATTATCTGAAATATTTTAAAAAGTAAAATAAATACGAGTAATTCAAATCAGAACATTCGCAATACTTAGTGTTGTAAAAATAGATTACACCTGCTATCTGCCAGAACTATCGATAAGCAACCAGCTGACTGCACATATCGTTAAGCTGCCAGTATATCGCCAGATCCAACAAACAACAATTGCATTTTTAGTTTGGCCTTCACAATAGAATGGGAAATTCTTTAGGCTTTCTTAGTGATAACGATGACCTATTTGAGTTACCTGCTGAAGAGTTTGGCTACAATGTTATCAACTTTACAATCAACGCCATGGACTTGCAATTGCGTCCCCCAAACAACCATCCAAGCAGTTTGCCAGTTTGTGAAAAACCAAATGTAGACACATTTCAAGTAAGCACGCAATAACCACAGCCCTTTGTTTACAGTGTTGATTAATGCTTAGCCAACCACCTTACAGACCACAGCAATGTACAAAGAGGTAAAAGCACGCAGCAGCTTGCTCAACAAGCCAACAGAAAGACGCTTCAATCTCATGCTCGCATTGCAACAGCGAGAAAATGGAATCGCTTCACCAGGCAGCTCGTCGTTCTCGCCGAATCAGCAACGCTACATAGCTAATATGTACATACCCAATCACAGATTGATGCGTCTAATGTCCTTAGACTCTAAAGTTTACGTTACCAAGTTCAACAAAAGTGGCAGCAAACTTTTGATAGCTTGTCAAGGTCAATCTTTGTTAAAACTTATTTCACCAAATATACGGTGGTCGCTGGCTATAAAAAAAACCTCCAAACAAATTCTGTATGTGAAATCTATGTTCCAGCGACCACTGTAGTTAAAGTTGGTTTCAATAATATTAATACGTTGTTTGTCCTGCAGATGGCTTTGTGCGCATATACGATGGCTCAAAGGGTACTTATCATCTGCTGAATCGCATTAATGCACGCGATGTTCAGTGGTGCATAATGGACGCTGATTTCAGTCCTAATGGCCAGCACTTTGCCTACTCCACCTGGTCACGTTCATGTAAGTGGAAGTACTTATAATGTATACTATCAAAACTTACGGTCTTATCTTCTGAACAGTTTACATAATGCCAGTTAATGGCTCTGACGATGACTGCCAATGGATCGATGTGAATGAAACTTCCAGCAGTCGAGCTGGCATTTTCTCAATACGCTTTTCGCCAACGGGTGATAAGATTATTGGTGGCAGCAGCAATGCCACCGTAATTGTGGGCGATGTCCAGACGCGTTCCACCCAAATCCTGCGCACACATCGAATACCCGTGACGGACGTCAACGCCGTGGGCTATGTTAATCACAATGATCCAAATGTAATCATTGCTGGCTGTGATGACGGTTTGCTTAAGGTGTACGATTTGCGTACATCGTTTCGCGGCCGTAACCCGTCCAAATCTGTAATATCGTTCATTGGACACTTTGATGGCATTACGTACATTGATTCGCGCAACGATGGCTACCACGTCCTCACCAACTCCAAGGACCAAAGCATCAAAGTCTGGGACATGCGCCAGCCAAGCAATCTCCGCAACCGTGGCAATGCTCGCCAGCATCAGCTCACAATGACCAACTGGGATTATCGCTGGGATCGTGTGCCACGTGAATGTAAGCAACCGGCAAACCGGTTAATATACAGTCTCTCATTAGATTTCATTTGTATTACAGTTTACAATCCACACAAAGCATTAGATGGTGATAGCAGTATAATGACCTATCGCGGACATCGCGTCAGTAAAACTCTACAGCGCGCCAAATTCTCGCCCTTGGACCAGACGGGTCAACGTTTCATATACACTGGCTGTGCAACGGGACGTATTATAAGTATGTTGTTTTCTATGCCAATGGCTGGCTGTATTAATAATTATTGCATTTGCTCATTGCAGTTTATGACGTGCTAACGGGTAAAATTCGAGAGGCTATAGAGGGACATAAGCAAGTTATACGCGACTTGGACTGGCATCCAGTGCGTTCAGAAATTGTATCTAGTTCGGTAAGAGACATCATTTGTAGCCGATTTAAATATGTGTGCCAACTAACAAGTCCGTATTTGTATTTGTATTTGTAGTGGGACTCACATGTGAATCTTAATTCCTATAATCGCAATATTGCTACACAGACGTTAAAGCGTCGACTGGATAGCAAACCGACGCTGCGACGCTCACGTCGTTTGGCCAATCGTAATGCAACACCAGATTAGAGTTAAGTTAATCACTTCGGATTAGCGTTGCCCATTGATATTTCAAGCTGTATATAGGTTACGTTCAAACTTAAGTGTAACATTTACAAACAGTTTCTAAGGCTATATACATACTAAGTGAAACGCTATCCACCAACAACGCTAAAAAACCAAAACACACAATACAATATACGCATGTCCCTCTTGGTTCTCTGAACAAGACTGACAACATTCGTATTCAATAGCACAGAACTGTGGATGCAGCTGAAAAAACATGATGACACACATAACTCTTAAATCAACTTGATACATACTTCGCTGGTTAGCTTTTTATTGGATTTTGATGTATAACTGTTACACATTAAAACGGAAAACTATGTACAAAACTAATATAATCTAAACGTTAAAGAATCCAGTTGAATTACAATTTTTTGTTTACATTTTGGATTACAATTTTATGGTTTTAGCTTTCCTTAGATGCCTGAAAAGGCTTTAATTCTGCTTAATCTTTTGATGTCAGCGGGATTAAGTCGCCTATATCGCTTTTTGAACGCTTTTGTGCTTTGTGACAGATATTTGGACTTTTTGCCCTCCCATAGATCCGTAATACGTTGTGCATCCGTTTTTGTCTGCACTATTTTCAGTTTAATGTTGTCGTCCAACGTATATCCAGGTATCTGAGCCAGCGTTGAGTTCTTGTAGGCGTTCATGTTTAGTATGTGGAATTTTTCTGCACAAAATGAAGAGATTGGAAATTCATTGAATGAGTCAAGTTTCTTATATAATTGCTCCATTGATAAGTAATTGAGTGCATCTGCTTTGGCTTCTGCTTCTGAATCGCTTTCATCGTCGGAGCCCACAATATTAGCATCGGCACTTACTTCGGATTTGGACTTCTTATTCTTCGATTTTATGCTGATCTGAGCGGGTTCCGTTGTTGTTGTTGTTGTTGGTGGATCCTCCTGTGTCAGGTCTAAAACCTCAACCGGTGCTTCTTCTATTTTCCTTGACTTCTTTTTAGTTTTTGACGCAGCTTCTGTTAGTTCTGGCGTCTCAGCTGCGGCTTCTTCAATGTGCTTTGATTTTTTCTTCTTCTTTTTTGTTTTGACTTCCGTAAGTTCTGCGGGTTCCGCTGTTATTGTATGTTGTTCATCTTCCACTTCTTTTTCTTTTTTCTTCGATTTCTTTTTAGTTTTTGACGTTGTTTCCTCAGTTGGCTCTGGCTCTACTGTTGTCTCTTCTTTCACATCTTTTTTGCTTTTCTTTTTAGGCGGTTTAGTTTCTTCTGCAGTTCCTACAACTTTCTTCTTTTCTGTCTCCCCTTCTGTTACTTCTGTTATCGCTTTCACTTCCTCTGACTCCTCTCTCACCTTCTTTTTGCGCTTTGGTGGATTGGTGTCTTCCTCTTCAATTGCGATTACTTCTGATTCCATAACATCTTCTTCAGCTGCTCGCTTTGCTTTCTTTTTCTTCTTCTTCTCTGTTACTGATTCCGCGGGCAGTTCAACTTCCGCCTCTTCTTGCTTCTCCTTCTTGTCCTTATTTTTCTTCTTCTTTTTAGTTGTCTCATTTCCCTCCTTGTCGCCTCCATTGGCAGTCGCAGTTTCTGATTGCGCTTCTGCTCCATTTAAAAAGGAATTTGTTTCAGTTCCTTTAGAGGATGCAATGTTCGAGAGTCGATTCTTCATAGCCTCCATTTTCTGTTGAAAGTAATCACTCACAGACAGACCTGTGCTTACAGTTTGCACGCCTGCAAAGTTGGGATTAACTGGCTTCTCTTCTTCTTCGGCCTCTTGTGGTGCAATATCTGCAATGGGTGATGCATTTTCTTCGTTCACTTTCTTGCCAAAAATGTTTGCCAAATCCTTTTCACTGTATTGGGCCAAATCCTTGCCACGCGTAAACTTTTTGTAATGCACACGCGCTTTACTGTACTTGGACTTTTCCTCCAGCGAAACGCCGCTAATCTTTTCCTTTAGTGTTTGCGGCTTAACTTCTTCAGCTGCTGCTGGCTTAAATCCAAATCCCATTGGTCGCGCTTCCTCTTCGGATGCGGACTCATTGTCGTTAGGTGCAGTTTCATTCTCACCATTAGTGTCGCCTCCATTGAGCGCCTTTAGCAGCCCATTGAAGCCCTCCTCATGTTCGGTCCATTGATCGTCGCGCATCTCGTAGCCCAATCCTTCGGCGTCGTTCTTGAAGCGAACACGCACAAATTCCTGAGAGCCGTCCTCCTTGGCGCCCAGGCCGCGTCCCTTGGACCATCCCATTTTCTCCAGCATTTTTGTGCCGAAACGCGTTTCATCTGCACATATATAATGTAAATAACTATGTATTTGTACAAATTATTTGGATTCCCTTTTGCATACCTTCGTAGAGCGCCTTGCCGCGCGGACACAAATTGTATCGCTTGCGACGACGCGGTTCTGCGAGCATAGCCATATTTAATGCTAACAGTTATAGCTGCCACCGATTGTGCGTTGATACCAGTACTTGTTTTAGTAACAAACAATAATTACAATTATCGCTCGAATCCAAGACAAACGCTATTCATGCCAAGCACGTGTAGAACGCCAGAAAATTTCTGCCAGAAAGTAAGAGAGGCAAAATCAGCTGTTAGCTGGGTCACACAAAGTGTACACGACCATTGTCTATCGCGTCGTATCGTGTGTGGGACATAAAGTTGTTGGTGAAAAGAGCCAGGAGTATTTTATAATTTTTATATTTTCTTGGTTTTATTGATTAAATTGAATATTTAAGTATAGGTAACAGCCACCAATAATGATATATTTGAAGCAACATTTATTGACAAGCTGTCGTAACGTGTATGGGTGTTTATTAGTGGTCACTAAACACAGTTCGTGCAGCGGCAAATATCTTTTGTTTATTTACAAAGTATTTATGCAAAACTTGAGGCGATTTTACTTATAGCAAGAATGGATATAAGCGCAGATGTAGCTAACATTGTAGCGCAAGCGCCGGATTGGAATTTCGCTGGTGATTGCGCGCTGCTGGACCTCATGAAAAGTATCTCCCAAGTGGGTGTGGAATTTGCGTGCAAATTGTGCAATTTTCACCATTAATCATAATGTTTTGCAGAACCTGCATGAACGCGGCGAACGCACTAGCCAGCATTTGAGGGATTTCGAAACGAATGTAAGGCGTTTGGATATTGCGCTGGACAATGCAACGAACAGTTTACGCTCACTGCAATTTGGACAGCAGTTTGTGGAGTATCGGGTGGAGGAGGTGGAAGACGATGACTTCATCATGCCCGAGGATCAGAAGAAGAAGGTGGAATATAAATATAGCAACAAGTGTTATTGCTGTTGGTAATAATACATTTGATTCCAGCCTGAGCCGCCGCCAAAGAGTTCTCAGGAAATGGCCAGCGAATTTTTGCAAAATAACTTAAGAATGTTTAGGAACAACTTTGAGCCAGTAACTATTGAAGTGCCTGATTCCGATGACGAAGAAGAAAGTGCGGCAAGTACCACGTAAGTACTGGTATTATAGATTACAAGTTTCCCACCTTATGACCGGACATGTTGCAGCACTGTTTTTCGCGCTAAGAATCCCTATGATGCCATACCATTGCCCTATATAATCGGCTCAAAGGAGTGGCAGGAGCACAAGTATGCCGGGCTCTGTGAAAGCGGCGAAAATAGCGAGGATGAGCAGCCCGAGCAGTTCTCCTCGAGCTCGTCGGATGAACTGGAAACTGCTTCAGCGCCGGCTGCTCCACAACCTACGCCCAGAAATCAGCCAGTGGAGGCACAGCTCTCGGACTCCTCCTCGCTGGCCTCACTGCCCAAGGAACCAATGGCAAGACCTGCAGCTCAACCTGTTGTGACACCAGCTGCTCGCCCCAAAGCCCAGCCGCGTCCAATAATCAGCAGTCAAAGGAATCCACACGAGAGTGATCTATTTCAGGCGCTGCGCGCTTCACCACCCAGCGATGATCCGCCGTCAACGTCCTCCTCGCTGAATTCGTCGCCAGCCATCTCGCAAAGGCATCCATCTGCACATCATTTGCCGCGAGCGGATCTTTCAATGAGCTCGAGCAGCAGCAGCGCCAGCAAGCCACATGTTTCGGGCAGGCAATCCCCACCCAAACTCTTCGAGAATCCCATAAGAGTAGCACCACCAACTGCACCTGCTCCAATTCCAACTGAACCTCCTGAAGTGAAACCTGTCGCTGCAGCCAGTCAAGTTAAACGCAAGCCTGTGAACCTTTTCAATGACGATGAATTCGATTCGTTCATGTCTGAAATTGTGGACAAGGTGCAATCCAAGTCAGGCAACAACAGCGCGGCAACACCAGCTCCAGTCCAGGCTAAGGTTATACCTAAAGCACCTGCGGAGAAGCTTCCAAAAGAGATGCCTCCACGAAATCTAAATCTCTTCGATGACAGTCCGCCGATGAGTCCAAATGTTAGACCACAACCAGCAGTTGCCGCAACACCTGCCAAAACTTTGCCCACTTCGCTCTTTGATGATAATCTGGATGATGATGCGGACGACTTCCTGAATGCCTTTACGCCTAAGGCAAAGCCGCAATTAACAACGCCCAAGAATTCCTTATTTGACGATGATGATGACTTGGATATTGATGACATATTTGCCAAAAAGAAGCCATCAAGCAATCAATTGGCCAGCAAAACAATTGCTAAAACTTCACTCTTCGATGATGACCCTAATGAGGATAATGATATATTCGGAGCGACCTCAAAGCCTATAGCACAGCCTCTCAAGCAGCAACAGGAGCAAAAGGCGCCGGCAACAGTTCTTGAGCCATCTAGCATCCAGCGCAAGAGTCTATTCGATGATCTTGGCGATGATGATCTATTTGGCACGCCCAAATCGAACAAGCAATTATTCGTTGATGCAACAGAAGCGAAGCAGCAGAAGGAACATGAGGAGCAGCAACAATCAGGCGATATTGTAGTTATGCCAAAGAAGACTGCTGATCAGGAACAACAAAGTGTTAAGGATCAGCTTCAGGAAGTGCCCGACTTAAATACAACCAAACCAACTGCCAACTCAGATCTTACTGTTGAGGAACCAAACCAAATCACCTTCAAAGATCATCACAGTAAGATTGAAACCACTATAAATATGCCCGATCCTGCGCAGACAATCAATGCAAGCCATAAAGCAGAACAACTAAGTGATGATTTTAGCTCCTCTAGAGATCAGCCCAAAACGCTTGAGAAACCAAAGGATCTGCCACCCAACCCAATACCAAAAGCTTATTTATTTAATGATGATTTTAGCGATGAGGAACCAATCAAAAGCTCCTTACCCAAACAGCAAGATGAAGCCAAAACCACAAATGAAATTACAAAAACCAAAACAGAACGAAAATCACAAGAGATTAAAACAACAGAGCAGAAGAAGGACGAAGACAAGTTGGAAACAACGAACAAAAGCGAAACAGCAAGAGCGGAGACAGTGAAAACTTTAGTAATGGATGATTTATTTAGTGACCCAAAGGAGAGTTCCAAAGGCGAGAAAGTTCAAGAGGAACAGGATCCTATTATCAGCATAGTGGCAGATATCACTAATAAGAATACCAATATGGAAACGGATACTTTGCAGCCAACACCCGCTGAGGATATTGCAGCTGCACAGCAAATCATGCAAAACTATTCGAGTCTCTTCTCGGATGAGCCGCCCGACGATAGCGAGTTCTTTCAGTCCTTGGGCACCAGCAGCCTGAGCAGCTTAAGTGCATCCAAAATGTTTGATAGTGCACAGGATCTCTTTGAGCCCAACTTGCCCGAGTTGCCTCAAGGTGTAGCAGCGGCTGAGCAGCCCAACAACGATTATGGTGGCATGCAACTATTTAGCGATGTGCCGCCCGAGGATGATGATGATCAGGCTGCAGAAGTAGTCGCCGCTCCAGCTTCCATAAGTGTGGTCGCATCCACAAAGCGCATACACACCATCTTCTATGATGACTTTAGTGAGACGGCTCGAGCCGGTGCCAGCCAGCAGATCTTTGAGCAGCATCCACCCTTGGAAACAGATGTGCTGGATGCGACTGCATCCAAACCCAGCTCACCCATTAAAAAACTGCAAATGCCCAATATAAATATCAATGTGAAGGCGCTTCTGCCTGGTGGAGATGCCCTGCCAAAGGTAACCAAAAAGCAAGCAGATGCTGCACCGATTCTTCCAACAGTTGCAGTCAATCAAGAGCCAGCCAATCAGGCACCCAACTCCAGCTCCAAAGAGACCGATAGCATTCTGCAGTGCATTAGTAAAAGTCGCGTGCGAGGACCAGCTCATCGTCGCCCATCAACGCGTCGGGCGCGTCAGGAAAACTATGCTAAGACATTGTTGAAGGAGCATCCAGATGAAGCAGCAAGCCAAGCTGCTCAGCTGTCCAGTTCAGAGAGTGGTGCTAATGAAGAAGCCGATGTGACAGCTCCTCCTCTCAGAGAAACCCAACGAATAACAATCCCAGCCAAATCTATATCGTTTTTGAACAGCGATCTTGAGGATGATGTTAGCAAACCAGTTGAAAGAAAAGTTGCTGCAGTAACTCCAATAATCATGCCCAGACAGGCAACAGAGGATGACTTCAAATCCATGGCTAACCCACCGGCAACTGCTTTGCCCGCTCAACAACCACCAAAGGATGACTTCAAGCCGACTTCATTTTTGGATAGCGATGAGGAAGATGAAAATACTTTTCTGTATAGACCACCGAGTGGCTCAATGCCACCCTTTGTGTCCACAACACGACCAAATACCGGTCCACCCAAATCTTATGTATCCTTTTTGGATAACAATGATGACGATGACAACTTTCTATTTAGTTCAGCTGCAGCTGAGCAACAGCCTAAGAAAGCACCATCGAAGCCATCTTCATTCTTGGACAGCGATGACGACGATGATGATGCGCTATTTAAGCCAGCAACGAAGTCGCAAGCAGCTGCTCCAGTTTCATTACCTGTAGGAAAGGACATTAAGCAGCAGGCCTTGAAACCAAACACCAGCAAATTGTTTGACGACGACGATGATGATGATGATGATTTGTTTGGCAGCACAGCTGCTCCTACAACTAAAAGCCTAGCCAAACAAGCTGCAACTCCAGCTTCTGCTCCAGCTGCTTCTCTCTTCGACAGCAGCAGTGAAGGGGAGGTGTTACCCAAATCCTTAAGCAACAAATCAAAGGCGAAAGCAAAGCCCAGCAAAAGTCTATTCAGCGATGATGATGATGACGACGATCTGTTTGGTGGTGGTGGTGGTGGTGCTATTGCTAAACGTGGCCCTGTTCCACGTGTTGCAAAGATCGTTAAAACTGCACCACGCAAGATCGCTGAGAAGGCGCCCAAAAAGCTAACGGCCACGCCCTTGCCGGCAAGTGGAGCCAATGTATCCGATAATCCGCTGGCAGATCTATTGTGAAATATATTTATATACAATACTACAAGTACATGTATTATAACTTGTCGATTTGTTAAACATTATTAAACGAGTATTTATAGCAACAAGTTTTAAAATTCGTTTTTAAAGAGTTTTTTTTTTAATTTTCAACCATCAAATCAAAACATTTTGTATAAATAATTACTTAAGTAATTAGAACAGACCAGAGAAAACTACTCAAATAATTAGAACAGATTAGCAAAAGTTTTGTAATTGTTACAGATATTCTAATAACTGGTATTATTCAGTACAGGTAATAGTGAAGAGAGCTTTACGAAGATTTTATTGGTTTACAATTACTTAGTGAATTAAGTAATAAAAAATTTAAAACAGTATTTACTTCATTTACAGAAATGGAAACGAATAACTAAAATTAATTAATATTTTAAAGCCCTATATATAGGGTGTTTTTTTTAGAGGTACAGAACTTTGAAATGGAATAAAACAAATATGATTTTTTTTATTGACATGAAATTCACTTTATTCGAAAGACAAACTTCTGGCATTATAATTTAAATATGATTTCTGGCATATGTCCGCCACGGCTAGCTCGAACGTAGTCCAATCTAGAGGTCCAATTTTAGAAACCAAGATCTTTCCGCAAAATCTTCCATAAAGTGGATGGACACATATCCAATTCCTGTGCACGATGGCAAAACCATTTGGAAGCGTTGTTCAGGCGTCAGTCTATTCACGTTGAAATGCCAAACCCAACTAAACATAAATCACGTAACAGCTGATAAAATGGCCGCCAGTTCAAAAAGTGTTGCCAACTTCAAGTTCTATACCTCTAAAAAAAACACCCTTTATATCGTTGTCATTGTAATATGAAAATTCGAATGGTTTTAGTATCGTACGTAAACCTAATATTGTATATATATATAGAAGACTTAAAGCTAATCTAGTATATAAGCGGCGCATCTTCCTCAATTTGTAACTTGACGAAACTTGCAACTGAAACTGAGTTAGTTTGTGGCTCTTTGGTCGTTATTCCAAGGAATATGGTAGACGAGCTTTCTACAACTAATGAGTATGAATCTATATAGCATTATGACTGGTGCTTAGTCTTAAACTAGATCGCCTCTATAGAGCTACATCGCGATATTTGCGATAGTCATCCGATTCGTTGCCCAGCGACAATTTGCTGTTGGCCGTAATATAGGGATTCGCATAGTTGGCATAGCCAAAGCCACCATAATACTGCATCTGTTGCTGGGAGCCGCGTCGCTGCAATGGTTGCGCCAACACCGTGCAACCACCTTGCGAGCTGCAGGCGGAGGGGCGACGATAGAGGTTAGCAACAGCTGCTGCCGCCTGCTGATGATGCAGAGGATTGTTGAGCAGCATGGCCAAATAGTATTGCTGCTGTTGTGTATAGTTCTGCAAGAGATTATTGCCGTAGGCAGCCAGATCATTCTGCACCTTGGTGATGCCATCCAGATTCTCCAGCGAGATGCAGTTGCGCGCGAGTTTCTGTGGCGGACCCGACTGCTTGTGACGATGACCATGCTGCTGATATTGTCGCTGCTGGCTGCCGGGCGGAGGTGTTAGCTGCTTGGGCTCAATGGAGCAGTAGATGGGATCGTTGCTGGCGCTGCCAATGAGAGATGGCGGCGACGGCCTATGCGAGTCCTGCAGATTGTTCTTCAGATCATCGATTGTGATGTTAAAGTACTTGGCATTCTTATCCTCCGTATCGAGCACATGTCGTGGATTATACATGCCCGGCAGCGTGCAGCGCAAGTCCATCAAGGATTGAGCACGATGTCCGCCACCGGCACCACGTTGACCCGCCGCCACCGAGCTGAATTGTTGCGTCAGCGCCGGTGCAAACATGCTGGCATTGAACTCATTCTGTGAGCCAAATAGCTGGCCACCCGCATTGTTGACTCCGTTGCCCAGGTTAATCTTGGTCTCGTCACACAGCTGATAGCCAGCATTCTCGAAGCCATTCAGCCGTTGGCTGGAACGACGCGAATCCGCTTTCGTTATGGGCACACTGGGCGCTGGCGTCTGGAGTGAGAGACGCGTGGCCAATCCCTGCAACTGGTTGAGCACCTGCCGCTCACGACGCCACTTAATGCCCGTGGGTATAACACAGATCAGCGCCAGGCAGTTGATGATTAGTCGTATCAAATAGGATGTCAGCTCCGTCAAACCATGCACAGACTGCAGACCCTGCAATCAAACCAACTTGGATTAGTTGCAGCTTTGGGCTAAGCTTGGTTTTAATACTCACCCAATGCTGTGTGGTCATTAGCATGACCAACACCAGCTCCGGTATGGACATAAGGCCAATGACAGCCGACCAGGCAAAGAGTGGCCAGCACAGACCACTGACCAGACCATGGATCAAGATGGTGCTCGCCACAAACATGATGAAGTAGAGCGTGCACAGCGTATAGGCGGCAATGGGCAGCTCTCCATGCGCCTCCAGCAGCCAAGAGACCTCACACGAGAATGCTCCCAGATATACTATCTATAAATGACAAATTGAGTGCAAATGCATAATAAAACAAAAAAGACATTAATCAGATATGAGTAAAGAAGTGTAAAAATATATACATATATTTATTAATACTTTTACAGCAATAAATAAATTAGATTTTCAAAAGATACTGCAGAAATCGGTGAAAGATTAAGAAGCCCAAGTCTGATTAAAATAAAATCTAGTTTATTAAATAAATATCATTATTAAATAAAAACAAGAGCCCATTAGTTGATGTGATAACTAAACCTTATTAAGTCATAAAGATAAACATTGTTTTGAGAAGGTTTCGATTAAAAATATTTAATATATAATATATAATATCCAACTGTAAAAGTTTTGTTAGATTAAAAATATTTAATATAATATCCAACTGTAAAAGTTTTGTTAAACAAAATAATACAATGTTGTATATATAAAGTGTATAATTCGTAGAACGGATTTATCTGTTCCTAAAATATTTAAAAAAAAACATATTGAAAACAGCTGCAACACCGCAAGAGAAAAGTCAGCTATAAAAACAAAATGAAATTCAAAAATAACCAATACCATCGTTTTAAAAGCTTTTAAGTAAACCTTATCTATATGCTTTCGATATAATATATAATATCCAACTGTAAAAGTTTTGTTAGATTAAAAATATTTAATATAATATCCAACTGTAAAAGTTTTGTTAAACAAAATAATACAATGTTGTATATATAAAGTGTATAATTCGTAGAACGGATTTATCTGTTCCTAAAATATTTAAAAAAAAACATATTGAAAACAGCTGCAACACCGCAAGAGAAAAGTCAGCTATAAAAACAAAATGAAATTCAAAAATAACCAATACCATCGTTTTAAAAGCTTTTAAGTAAACCTTATCTATATGCTTTCGATCTGCTATGCATGTTTAAACCAATAACGAAACGGTTTCAAAATATCTTCAGTTCATTTAGTGTTGGCAAAGAGCCATAAACTAATCGCTATAATGAACAGCCAGCTATTACTGATTGAGAATCTTTGTACAAAATTTATGCCAATCACATCTTGACAACATTAAATAGATAAGTAAACCTTATCTATATGCTTTCGATCTGCTATGCATGTTTAAACCAACAACGAAACGGTTTCCAAATATCTTCAGTTCATTTAGCGTTAGCAAAGAGACATAAACTAATCACTATAATGAACAGATTGAGAATCTTTGTACATAATTTAAGCCAATCACATCTTGACAACATTAACATACTCAACACTCAACGGACATAAAGAAAGCGAAAGCACAAATCAAACAAAACGGAAATCTAAATAGAGCTGTTGCAACCGTTTGAAGATGCAGTTAGAAGTGAAGCTGAAGTTGATGTTCAAGTTGATGTTGATGATGATAATGATGTTGATGATAATGAAGCTTTGCGGAGACATTTTTAGCTCCGCAATCATCCATCAATCAATTAATGATTGTTCGTGTTACAAAAAGTTGGATTTTTTTTTTTTGTGTGCAAAACGATTTCATTTCATTTTCACTTAGATGGCGCAAAAAGCATAAAACTCGGTCGTGGTGTTATCATAACGGTACCACACACAACAAGTGAATTATGATTATGGTGTGTGTGTGTGTGTGGAAATCACGATATTGATTCACTTACCAGCAAGAGACCCGCCGCCACACAACAAATAATGAATAGATTCGCCTTTATAAAGCGCTCCATGATATGTTCGTTCCAAAAGTTTTGTATACTACGTCCGTGCCCGTGCCCGTTCCCGTTGCCGCTGTCTTTGTCGTTCGACTTCTTGAACGAGGACGGTGAATGCGTTTCACTGGTCTTCTGATAATTCATTATCGCGTTTGGTTGTTGGACAAAAAGAAAAAAAGCGTTAATGCTGCCGATTGGTTTGGCCTTGGCTTGTAGCAGTGGTGGTGGTGGTGCTGTTGATGGGTCAGTGGTGCGAGGCGATGACAAGCTAGTTCTAGTTCTATTTAGATCTTTCTTTTGATGCTTCAGATGTTTCAATGAGTTTCGAGGCGCTCGAATGCGAAAGCGTTAAGCGTTCTACTTGAGGCTTTCCATGATTTTGGATTTTGCTTTATTTTGCCGTTGCCCCTGAAATGGAAATGAAGATGCTATAGATATAGATAAGTGTGAATGCGAATGGGTGTAAGTGTTTGGTGTTCGGTGTGTGTATGTGTGAGTGCCTAAAAGCGAACAAAACAAAAGACTTAGGCAACGAACTTGTTTCGCGGCCAGCTAACGGCATGTGCTGACATACACATAAAGACAGAGACAGCGAGACGCAGTGAGAGGCAGAGACGTTCATTAAGTTTGTGCTATTGAGCAGCTGCGGGCGAGATTTTCACTTTTCGAACACTATAGTCTCGCGGCTTGAACTTACAAATAATTCTAAAATTTCAGCTTGGGGTATTTTATATATTCCATTGAAAGTTTCATTTATATTCAAAAGTGTAACAAACTCGAATACTAAGTGATATGGAATTTTTATTTTCTATATAATAAAAAATATTAAAAAAAATAAAATAAATTAGCTTTAATATAATAATATAGTTTGGTTTTCAAAAAATTCAACATAAATATTCAAAATCTGTATTTTTTTTCAAAATAAATATATATTATATAATATATAGAATATAATATATATAATTATTCAAAATCTGTATTTTGTTTCAAAATTAATAAAGATTTTGAATATTTATTCAAAATCTGTATTTTGTTTCAAAATTAATAAAGATTTTGAATATTTATGTTAAATTATTATATTTTAAGATCGATATTTATATTCAATAAATTTTGAATTAAAATATCATACTTAAACTCATAATACTATCTTTATGTAAAACAATTTGAATTTGGCTCTCGAAAACCCTGAATAAATATTCAAAAGATAACCAATTAATATGTTAACATAAATAAAAATCTTAGAAAGCATTCAAAATAGGATTATTAGTTTTGACAAACTTAAAAATGTAATCTTAACGTCAGCTAGCAAGTTCGTTGCCTAAGTCATTTGTTCTGGCACCCCAAAAAAAATAATAATAACGTTCTGCTGTAAAACTAACAAGCTGATGCTTGTGGGTATATCATTTACCACTTATGTCATGACGTCGTGTGCAAAAGACAAATAACTGAAATCAGTTTAAGCCAAGCGCTAAATGCTCAGACAGGCAGATACAAACAAATACAATCGAACACATACAGAGACTTAAGTAGTAAATCCATTATGCCAACGCCAACGTCAGTTAATGGCTTAGTCAGTCATTTGGTAATCGTCAAACGATTGCGTCTCTCATCATCAGAACTGGAGCCTCACTCAATGCCGTCGACAGGTGCGCCATAACCGATCATCATGAACATCATAATCGTCTTCTTCTTTGGCTCGAAGGTGCGCGTTAACTGTGTGGGTGACAACAGCTGGGTGCGTTTGAGCCATGAGCCAAAAGCCGCAACCCATCATGTTATTGGCCGGATATGCGCGCGCCTAAAACCAAATGTTGGCAGGTCAGCGCCCCGTTGCCCCATTGAGATTCCGGCAGCGCTTTTTCCACCGCTTTCTTTCGCCTAAGCTAAGAACTGCGCCAGCCCACTTCCCGCCCCATTTCGTTAGTTAGTTCTGACTGTAGCTATGCAAACATTGCGAGCAATTCTCGTGTTGTCCGGTTATTTTGGCAGCCGCTTGAAACGGGTTTAAATGGCGAGCTACGCACAAATCGTGCTATTATTAGCAGCAACGAAAAAAAAAGCAAATAAACTGTTGCAAATTATAATCTGGACTTGAAAATGTGTTAAGTGAAAGAAATCAACGAAATGGGCAACGGAAACCGAATGAATTTAGCTATTTTGTTGCATTTTAAATAACCTAATTGATCGTTAAACTCAATTTGTTAAATGATAAGTGTTAAGTTAGATAATCATTTACAGCATTTGATCTGTGTTTAAGAAAGCATTAATGCTAGTTCGGAAATCGTTTTTATACCCTGAACCCATAACATGGCTAAAAAGGGTATAGGGGGGTTTTGTGAAAATGTACGTTACAGACAGTAAGAAGAATCTACGATCCCATAAAGTATATATATTCTTGATCAGCATAAGCAACTGAGTCCGACCAACGCGTCAAACTTAGAGATTGTAAAAACAGAGGCTCTCCTAAACTATATGCATAACGAGTTTGTTATTTACTATCGATAACTTTTCCTGTTTTTTATACACAGGTAATCGATAACAAACATATCTAGAAATTGTGAATATTACCAATTGTTTTCGAAACTATGATAACATGTTGAAAATCTGTGGAATCGTAAATATCGAAGCAGGCAGTGTCTGTACACTCAGCCAAACACAGTGAAATGATAAAGGGAACGGATTCAGGGAATGTCCAAGTCGAGATTTCTCGAGCCTTTTTTACGTTAATTTATAATTGGTAGCTTAAATAGAATGACGCTTACTTGGTTATAAATACTAAAACAATGAAGTTCACACCTTAAAAATTATTTTTTATTTATATATATATATATATATATATATATATATATATTCGACAGTGATATTGTCTATACTATCAAGAGTTTTTATGAATGTTGAAACTAACTCAAAGCTTAAGCTAAAATGATGAACTGATAGCATAACTATTAAATATGACTGGATTTAAACGGCTAAAAGATGAATGCAACTGTTAAGTTATATGTAATTTAAACCCGGAATCACGTAGTATACCCGTAAATTCCTTAATGACAACTCATCAACCAGACATAACCATAAATTGCAAACTTATATATGTGCATATAATGATCGAATAATAGAAACAATCGTTTAAGGCGCAATAAATAACTAATTGTTTACACTTATAGGAATGGTTTTTTAAACAGCATTAACAAACAATAAAGTACCCTAAACATATATTTATATAATTCTCACATTGTATACAAAGCTCTTTTTTTGCAAACAAGACTCTGCAATACATGCATAATGACCCCTTTTGCAAGTTCGTGTATGTGAACTATAAAAATAAACTCGAAATTAAAACGAAACGAAGAAAAAGATCGCGCCCTTGACTGCCACGCCCATTCGCGACGGCGCCTTTCAGCAAGCTTGACTCCAATGTGTATTATGTTAGCGGACTAACTATAACACAAGACGTGCGATTTGGGATTACCAAATTATGTAGATACCGCATAATTTTGTTGTGAACTTATGTCGAAACAGCAATTTGCATTGTGTTATATGCTTTTTGCATCTCTCTCTCTCTCTCTCTCTGTGTGTGTATATGAATCTCATGATTATGATCATTATGTATGAGTATGTTAAGAGTTGCAGTGTTGCGTGTGTGTGTGTGTGTGACTGTTGAGAGTTCAATAGCATCCACAATAACAATGGTAACAATATGAAATGGCATGATTGGTGAATATATATGCGCATGAATAAACAACAATGCAAGCTACAGATAGTATGAAGTATGTTTTAACTGTTATGCAAATCCTAACGCGTTACATGTTCGAAAGCAATCGAAAAGCAAAAGGAATTTGATGTGTTGAGTGCGTTGCCATTTAAATGCGTTTCCAAATGCATTATGAATATGTATGTATGTATGTGTTGAACACAAAAATGTTGATTCGTTGAATTTAGTTCGTTTTTTTTGTTGTTATTTTTGATAGTCTTACCTTTCACTTTAATGCAGCGCGTTGTTAGCATTAATCCGTCGTAAGTTACAAACAGCTAAAGAAATACAAATATGAGGGAGAAACAAACAAGCAAACAGCAGAAAAACACGAATTGTAGAAAATTATCGTTCAAGCAAGAAATGATTTCACATGCGCCACGGGCTCCGGTCTCAGATCCACTCCCAGCGCTGCGGGTACAAAAACTACGCAAAAAAAACCGACAAAAACGCCACAGCAAAAATTGTTCAGCGTTGAGTCATGCAGAGGGGAGAAGTCGTTGTAGTTGTTGCTATTGCGGTTGTTGTTGTTGTTGGTGGCTGCTGTCACATGCAAATGCGTGCTAGCAAAAAACTAAAACTGACTTCAATACGTGACATATGTGTGCCAGGAAAACGTTAGCGGAAAAAGCATTGCAGCTAACAAAAAAAAAGCCGCGCACTTGTTCTAACACTTTTACTTGAGCCAATTAAATGTCTTTGTTTATGTTCGTATATAAAAAACAAAGCTAAACGTGTTTCTGCTTTGGTTTATTAACTGATGTTCTTCGTTCTTGAGCAAAAGCGAAATGCACTTAAGCATAATTATAATTTTATTGCGGCTTAATTGTACAACGGTCGAAAAGCATACAGCTCTGGGTCAAGTTGGCGGCGAGTGGATGCGAGACATGGAGAGCGTTGATAATATTGTTGAAAGATATATACGCACGCACACACACACTCACACAACAGAACCGTAACGTGCACGGCTAACGGTAACGGTTAAAGCAAAGCAATCGCGCGCGCGCTTCCAAACAGTTAAAAGTGAAAATCAAATGACTGAGACAACGAACGCCACTTCGATAAAACTTTGGTTCAGCTCTTAGCGCGTCAGCTGAGCTCAGCGGCTGCCCAACAACTGAAATGTGCTCATTTTGGTTTTGCCTCCCGACTCTGGCTGCGTTCGTCGCTCAGTTCAGCGTCGCAGCGACGTTGAACGTTGACGTCGTCGTTCAGTTGTTGCATATTGAAAGACAAACATTTGTACTCATTAGAATTTGGAGTATTTATATCTAAATGTGAATATGAAAATAACTCAGTGTGATATGTAAAAACTCTTTTACTGGGTAACTTCCAGTCAAACTCGCGCACTCGTGTTGTTATTGTGTTCCTTCGAGCAGTAAGTTCACTAGCATTCTGCGACTGCGAACTTTAGTTCAAAACAATTAAGCTAACTTAATTTCTGACTTGGAGAGGCCGAACGCGTTGCATTTGCATAATTTGATTGTCAGACAAGCCAAAACAATACTCGTTAACTTTTTGTTTTCTTCTCGCTTTATGTGCTTTGGGCTCTGCCTAACGGGAACGCATTTGTTTGGTCAACGCTGTCTGCTAAGTTTGGTTTAAGGTTGTTCTAATTAAAAGAGAAGAGTTGGTATTTCTTTTCATTTGTTTATGTGTCTTTGTGGTTTGTGTTTGGTTTTTACTACAAGCTATATGTGCCTTGGACATTTTGTATTTTTAAGTTTGATAAATTCATGTAACGTTTTTTCTTTCCGAAAGTCAAACGGCTTAACAAACGATTAAAAATTAAAATTGATGAAAAATTGTCGCGTGCATTTATGAATTTGGTGGCTTTTACATTGTCTTAAGCCACATTACGCTTTAAGTGACAAATTCAAGATGTGATCATTCTCTTAAGGTGTTTTCTGTGGAAACTAAAGTGGCGGCTGATGTTCAGAACCTGCCCATTAATTTCAAGTGTCATAAATGAAGCTCATTTGATGTATGTAAATATATGTTTCAGCATCTAGCTGGATTTTGGCAATTGTGGGGTGTTTTTTTTATATTCTTTAGGCTGCCTCCTCTGCATTCTTTTCGCAGCCGTTCTCCTGTGCGTCTGCGTCAAACAACGGCCCCAGCTGTCCAATGCGCTTGATCTGCTCCATTAGATCGGCAATTTCGGGCGTACAATTGCGGAACTTGCGCAGATACGAATAGCCACGCAACATCTCATTGTCCAGCACACAGCTGCAAGGCATTAAAAGAAACGAATTACATGTGAAATCATATAGAGATTTAGTGAACCTTACATTAGGGCTGCCGCTCCAAAGTTTCCCGTTTTCTCGAGCTGTTCCAGCCAACTGTTGATAATGGTTTTGATCACGGGATCTGTGGCAGGCAAATGAATGCGTGCATTTGCCAATGCCTCACGGTAATACTCGTGTTTCAACAACAAATTAATGGCCTCAATTTGCATATCAATGGCTGACAGATATGTGGCTGCGTGAAGAATATATCCTTGCTCCTCCATTTGATCGGCGTATGCCTTGCAGCACTTTTGCCAAAAGCTGCAAAGCACGAATACAGTTAGCCAATACTATTTGGGGCATGGTTTGAGCTTTACTTACACATAGGACACAGAGGGAGATACGGAGACATGCCACTCGTTGAGTGTTTTGTTATCGATGTGCTGCTGCAGTTCATCGCGCACCTTGAACGTGGAAACAGCCAGGCAAAGGGGTGCAATATCTTTGTTATTGGAATGCTTTAGATTGGTAACTGAAAAAAGCTGTTGTTAAAATTTGCTAGTTCAAATATTTAAGCATTAAACCTACGTTCGGTGGCAATCAAGTCTTTGGCCATTACTTTGGTGCTAAAGAGCTTGGACATGAGCACAGCTTTATCTATTTTAGCGGCATCCTCAGTAAGCACAATCGCCAGCTTCTCCAGTGCGCTTTTGTTAAGCTCCTTTTGGGTTAGGCACAAACAGCTGCGACTATGCTGTATAGTATAATCAGTATCTTTTGCTGAAGATGAAAAACTCTTTTTACTTACAGCCAAAAAATGATCGGGCATTGATTGTAGCTCCTTTTGCTTGCACTTGCTGCATTCAACTGCATAGCTGGCCTGCGTATTGATGGCCTGCGTCTTAAGGCTGAGGGCGCCCAGCATGGATTCAATGGCTTCTTGTTGCTGCACCGGGTAAGCTGGCTTTTCGATGCGAACATCAGCCTGTTTGTCCGAGTTTCTTTCGCGACGTTGTCGCTTCTTCTGTGCGGCACTTAACACAGGCACATGGGCTTGTGTTATGGACTTGCTGGCCCATTTCACCTTGAGCAGTCCATCGATTTTGGAGCGTATATTCTTTTCGTTGTTGGCCAATGCCTCCTTGATGCTGATCATTTCCAGGGACAACGTCTTGCCGCCGCACATAATAATACTCTCATCGGAGGGCAGAAACAATCCACACCACATCGGGCAGTGATAGGTGATGGTCAGTGGTGGTTGTTCTGGTTCCTTGATATTCCACATACACACCTTGCCCTCAATATGAAAGCTGAGCAGCAAATGTGACTGCATATTGCTCCACTTGACCGAGGTGATCGATGCCTTCGGATCGCTAGCCGTAAATGTGTGCAGCTCCTTCCAAGCACGCTGCTGCGTCTGGAATTCCATCACATGCAGCAGCCTATCATGTGCAACAACAACAAACTTATCGGTCTCCAGCGGATTAAATGCAATGTCGGTGATATAACGCGAATGCAACGCAGTCTGCCGCACCATAGTAAAGTGCAGCGTCTGGCTGCTACCAGTGCGCTCGTAAAGCTGCAGAAAGCCATCCATTGTGCCGACAAAGAGAAAACTGCCACGCACATTTAGATAAGAGCCACGTTCAATGTAACGGAGTATGTGGGCATCTGTAAAACGAAAGAGATTAAATAAATTAACATTATTTTCGAGTAGTTAGGAGAGTTGTTGCCTTCAATTTGAATTTGTGTTAGATTGTAACCAGGGGCAACTTGTCATCGTTTCAAATAACAAACTCTCTGCATTAGCATACACTGGAAATAACTCAAATTTCGTTTGCATACAAATTAAACGTTAAACGGATATATAAGAATATTGAGAGACACGATGTCGAATCCGCGCCAGAAGTTTCTTGAGGAGATTTGCCAGCGCATTCTGGCGCAGCTTAGGCAGCGCGACATTGAGGAAGACAAAAAGTTCATGACATTTGTGGTGCATCTGTTGGTGCGGGATATGCGCCTTGGATTGCTGAAGGCTGATTTGAATAAACCAACGGCCTGCGAGGCTGGGGCCTTCATGGATACCATTGTGGCTGGCTATTTGAGCAATACAGACACTACAATGGCCAACATGCGCATGTCCTGGATCATGAAGATGGGCCATGGCATACAGTTGAGCTATGTGCGTGAGAAATACGAGGAGCAGTTCCAGCAACAGCTCAAGATGCTCATCGACGATATACTACAGTATCCGGAGAGTTGTAGTAAAGTGCAGCTGGATCAGCTGTTTGCCAAGATGCAAGTCTTCATTGTGGCCACCAATCATTTGGGCCACCCGCACAACCATGTGCTGCTCAAGCTCACAGCCAAGGCGCTGCACAGTGTCATTGGGCGCAGTGATCTGCAGAACTATGTGCTCAAGAAGAAGTATCATCGTAAGGAGTATCTGAAACGTTTGGCAGACACTGTGGCAGGCATTGTCATATATAACAACGATGGACCCGACGGAGATCGCGAAAATGTGCGTTATGGTAAGCAAAACTACAGTTAGTTCAGAACAACCCTAACTAATCCAAGCTTCCTTGCAGTAATTGGCGACCTGGTCATGGCGCAGAAAAACACAAGCGGCGGCTTTGAGACGACGCTGGGACAGCTTAAGGATTTAAGTGGCAAGTGTCAGGAGGTGATTAGCAACCAATTGAAATTCAATTGTAAGGAGACAACGCTGTACTACCGCGTGCCACTGGAGCAACTGCATCGCATCAATCAATTTACGATCACATTTCTAATGCTGCAGCGTTGCCTGACCGCACTCAAGAAAAGCTATGAGCATACGGCGTATCTGGTGAGCGTGGAGACGGGTCGCTATGATTGTGTTGTGGCCAAGATTAACGATACGTTGAGCATGCGCACCTCCATCGACTCGGAGTTGGTCTTTGTAAGTAATTGAAGTGATTTCAAGTAGATCGCAGGTATAACCACTTTTTATCGACTTGCAGCCACATTTTGTGTACCTATCCCAAGTGTGGAGCAATCTGAATCACTACTTCAATCACATTGTGGAGCTTAACAAGCTGCGAGAGAAATTGGAACTACAGTTGACTGAGAAGTTGGTGCAGCGTGCCAAGGCAACCATGGTGGAAATACAAGAGTTGAGCAAACGGCTTAAGCATTGGTTCGAGTGCAACTTTTTTGAGCGCATGGATTCACTTAATAAATATCAAACCGATGGCAATTTCTGCACTTTAGCCAAAGCGGACATCAAGGAGTTTTGTGGCCTGACGCTGGCGGTCACAAATGGTTTGCTGCTGCCAGCTAAATGTTTGCGTAAACTTTGCATGAATCTGGACATAAAGTTTGGATTTCAGGATGAGACATATGCTCGCATTGGTGAACTCTGGTTTGAGAGCTTCATAACCGCTTTAAGACAGTCCATCTTCAACAATGCGAATTTGGCATTGCTTTTCAAATTGGATGATGCGCTGATTGAAAAAGAATTGAAGACAGTGTCCGTTGAGCCGCCAAAAACAAGAGACTTTGAAGGGCAAACTGAAATGGTTATCACCAACGATCTCTCGCCGTCGAATTGGATAAATGTGACATGGAATGCATGGGATTATCACCGGGAGACCATACACCTGGCCGAGATACGAAAGCGTCAGACCAAGGATGCACAGACCAAGATCACCTATAGTAAACGCAATGCCCAAAATCAAACGTACAACACACGCCAACATTTGTAACTATTACTTGCCTTGCTTGGGCTTTGTTGCATCAAAGATGGCCAGCACACGATTCCCAATGCAATAGATGTGGTTTTCCTGCCACACCAGCGAATAGATCTCGCTTTTGTGTACAGTGCGAAACGTTGTCAGTATCCGCATGCGTTCGACATCTAGAATGCCCACCTATACATAAATATAAATGTAAACTCGTTGACCACAAAATAAAATCGGAATTTTAATCTTACTGTGCCATCGAAGGTGCCATAAGCAAGCTGTAAACAATCTGGACTCCAGGCTAGCGAGTAGACAACGCTGTTAACATACGTGCTCTCAATAGGTATGCAGCGGGATGATAGCTTGGATAAGTCAAAGATAGCCAGCCGTTTGTCCGAGCAGCCCAGTGCGATTCTACAGGAGTAGATAAATTGTTTAGTCTAACTGTGGCGTCTTTCGTTTGTAACAACTCACTTATTCATATCATCAGGACACTCGGCAATGGCGCGCACACCAAATGACACACAGCCATAGACGGCATTTAGTTGGCCGCTTAGTGCGTTCAGAACTCCCAACTGACGACTCCGCATGCTCAACCATATTTGTGGCTGAGCAGTGGCGCCTTTGATTGCGCATGATTCAATATCCTGACCACAACTCTTGTGAACGTGATCCTTTTGAATCTTATAGCGAAGCGATTTCGAATCATATTCAAAAGACCAGAATGAGAGCTGATAGCGACTTAGTGACACAATTGTCCGATCATTCAGCCAGTGTACTGATTTGACTTTGGCTGTAATTGAATTGAATCAGTTTTTAAAAGATTGCTCACAGCTGTGAATTTTATTTGAAGTTACCTGTTCCACTGGCTCTGCTATAGGTCTTGGCGCAATGTCTGCCTGTAAGGGTATTCCAAATCACGATGACATCGTTTGCATTAATTGACATCAAGAGAATATCAGGTCGTGCCAGCGATTCAGTAGAATATACGCTTCGCGTATCAATGCTGGCACTCTTGGTCGTCTGGGCGACAGGTTGGGGATCGGACTTAGTCTGAGTTTGCAACTGCGGTGATTCGGGCGCATCATGTACCTCTGCTTGGTGGTAGATATGATGGAGAACTTCACGTTTGGGCTTTGGTGCCTCGCCGTCCACAAGAACGGCATCATCACTGGAAGAACTAAACTGAATTACCTCAAGACTGCCCTCGCTGGAGCCACTGACAAGGGTGGCGCTACCCTTCTCGGATTTGTTGCTGCTGTCGCTGCGTGGAGCCTGTGTGCCCGTTGCCTGGCAGTCCTGCAGGGTGACTTCCACTTGAGGAGTATCAGCTGGAGCTAAGAGTTGAGCCTTAATGCTCTCGCAAGCTTCTATATAATCAATGGCCACTGTGCCAGTGGGCTTCTCCAGGCCCACAAAATCACCGCAGTCGTCGGAGCACTTGCTAATTAAACGCGGACGCACGCTAGCAGGCGCACCAAATTCACCCTCCAGGTGATCAAAATTGTAGATATCAAAAGGATCATCGGCTTCAGCGACTCGAGATTTTAAAAGCGGAGCTTTGTCAGGGCTGGGCTTGGATGCGACAGCTGGACCAGTGTTTCGCAAATGCTCATTCATTGGTTTATCTGTTTTATCTGTGGATAATTTGTCGTTTGTGAAGGACATCTGGCGCCAGGACAGGCTTATTATGCTTGCATTCTGGCCATTTGACGTCAACTTGTTCACAATACACATCTGGCGTAGATCACAAACTAAAACGGCCCCTGCTGCTGTGCCCAAAGCAAACCGATGCTCGTTGTATGGGGAGCAGCGAAGTACTGTCATTTGATGGTTACGTGGCGATAAGAATGTGGGACGCCGGCAATATGTGTTGGAGGCAACGCAGTAAATCACCAAATCGACGGCATCTATAGACAGAATGTTACCATTGGCAATATACCCCATCAGTACATTGACCAGTGGATACATGCGAACGTCACGCGCCTCGTGCTGATGCTGATGCGCCTTGTGTCCAATGATTGCCTCGCCCATGGCGCAATCCCAAACCTGAATGCTCAGATCCTCGGCGACTATGGCAAAATGTTTGCTTGTTGAATCGCTTTTGCCCCACAATGGGCTGACATCGAGTGCACTTATTGTAATGCGGGTCGACATGGTTTTCACTTCTGGCGCTTCCTGTTCAATGGCGGGCGGTGCCGATATATAATTGATGCATTTGAAGCCGGTATAGAGCAAGCCGCCGTCTGGTGTTGCAACCGAAAGCGGCGATTGTGAACAGCCCGGTGTTGGTACATTTTTGTAAATCACTGGCTTACTCATAGCTTTGAATTTGAGCAGCAACAAAAAAAGAAAATGGTGAACTATGCACAGGAATTGAATGCCGATTTCTTCTTCACTTTCGGCTATCCTTTCCAGCACTTGTTATCAGCGTGACCGGAGGCGGTATTTTTAAATCGTTAAACGAACAAGTACAGTATTTAGTATTTATACGATGTGTATTTTGTATATTTTATAATTTTTAACAGTCGGTCACACTGATTTTAAGCACTTGTTTTACTGCGAATGGAAATACGCAAAAAAAATATACAATTGCGAGTTTGTTGTTATAAAACTATTTTGTGGAGAGTAAAAAGCCTTTATGTAATTAGTTATGGATTCGAAGCGTGAGAGAAAGTCATCTTTGGTATGTACATGTTCAAATTGTTTATACGGGAGCTATTTTTAACAATTCTATTGTTATTATTTAGGCTCCACTTTCGCCATGTCCGATACCGGATATTACGGACGATGAGCTTGTGACGATTTCCGTGAGAGATCTCAATCGGACTTTGAAGATGCGTGGACTAAACCGGGATGAGATTGTGAGAATGAAGCAAAGGCGTCGCACTCTCAAGAATCGGGGCTATGCCGCCAGTTGTCGGATCAAACGTATCGAACAAAAGGACGAATTGGAATCAAAGAAGTCGTATGAATGGACTGAGCTGGAGCAAATGCACGACGATAACGAACAGGTACGTTTGGAAGTAGGCAACTGGAAGAACAAATACAAGGCACTGCTTCAGTTTGCCATCCAAAACGATATACCCATTCCGAGCGAGCTGGAAGGCTGCTGAGAGCACAACTGATCCAAACACATTCCAGTTCCAGTTGAAATTTAAATCAAAACACCTGTCACCATAGTACAATAGCTGGAATATGATTTGCAATAACCACAACTACTCAATTTTAACTTTTAATAAACACTTGTATACGAAAGCAAAGGCACCCTGTATTTTGATTTCAACCGAACGTCAACGCATCGGTGTGAATGTCAAAATTGTTGAAAAACAGCTGTCTACGTGTGTTGTGTGTTATTTGTTATGTATTAATTCTTAAAGCGCACCAAAAACTTATTACATATGTATGTATGTACATAATCAAATGTGCTAGTAGCGGTGCATTATTTGTAGCTAAACAAACGAGGAAAAGGATCTCAAGCATCTTGCAACTGCACACTAAGCCATGCCGTCATGGCATTTCGTCGCTTCAGTAAATCCCTGCTCTATGGTTTGCCACTCGGCATCACGTTTCTCGACTGCGTCGGCTATGTGGCGAGAGTTGACGGTAATTATCTATCCAACAGCAAACTCGGTGTTAAACCCAAATTATTGTTTGCAGGCACATCCATGCAACCGGCTTTGAATCCAGATGCAAATGAACGCGACTATGTGTTCCTACTGCGTTGGGGCATACACAGCAGTGCAGTAGAGCGGGGCGATATAATCTCATTGACCTCACCCAAAGACCCAGGACAAAAGATCATTAAGCGTGTGGTTGGCATGCAGGGCGATGTGGTCTCCACACTTGGCTACAAACATGAGATTGTTCGTGTGCCCGATGGCCACTGTTGGGTAGAGGGAGATCACACGGGACACTCGATGGACAGCAACACATTCGGACCGGTGGCCCTGGGACTCATGTCAGCGCGAGCAGTAGCCATAGTCTGGCCACCCGAACGTTGGCGCTTACTAAAGACCGATTTGCCAAGACGTCGTCGACCTGTACAGGTGGCAAAGGCTAGCTATTACAACTAGCCTAAAGACTGAGTCCCAAGTGCAGTTGATGCGGTTCCTCCTATTGCTTGTACATACACGTATATATATATCTATATTTTTTAATTAACAATCTTGTGTTCATGGGTACTGTCACTGTTTTACCCCTTCCCAAGCAAAACTCATGTTCTAAATGGAAATTGCCAGTAAAAATCAACTTAAGTAGTAACATTTTTTGTTTTAAAATCAACATTGCGGTTAACTCCTTTGAAAATAGATTAATCAGAATTTATTAAACTTAAAATACCATCAATAACTTTTTATTTTTGTTGTAAAAACATTTCAATTCTCAAAACAACATTTATCCCAATTGGGTTTTGGAAACATAACCGAATTCGTGGAGCACCGATAAAGTCTGTTTAAGAGCAACACCGGCTCGCACCACATCATAGCATCCCGGAGTGACCAGATCTATGACCGTGGAGGCTAAACGTCGCTCCTCAGTCAGTCCAATTCGGCCGGCATCGAAGACGGCGCCCAGTTGTGGCCATAGTGCACGGAATTCGCTGATTTGCAGACTGCTCGGTTCACTGGAGCGATTCGCACTGGTTAGAGCCAATGGCTGCTCATGCCACGTGGCGCACAGATCACTCATGAACTTAAAGTCGGGTATACGTATGCCAATCCGACTGGTGCTGGGATTCAGAAAGCGATTGCTAAGCTGCGACGAACGTTCGATAACAATGGTCAGTGGCCCCGGAAGCAAGCGAGTTAGCAGCTCGTCACTCAAGTGGCTGGCCTGACCATAGCGACGCAGTGCAGATATATTGTTAACGCAAATCGCAACGGGTTTGTGCTCATCGCGTCCCTTGATCTCGTAGAGACGTTGTATGGCCTCCTCGTTGTTGGCATCACAGGCCAAGCCATAAACTGTATCTGTGGGTAGGGCTATCACTTTGCCCAGCTGCAGGCACTGCTCGGCTAGCTGTATTGCATCCTCTGATCCTACAGCGCAAATGGGCGTATTTTGCGCGTGGATCTTCTGGTTCTTCATTCTGCTGCAGCTGGACTGGGCGCGTCTTAGAAACAGTGCTTGTAGATAGCGCATTTGACTAATCTCGCCAGTTGTGTCCGCACTGGTGATTACAGCACTTGTAGAATGTGGTCATGGGCTCATCCGCTGAGCGTGTTTGTATCTGCATAAAATAGGCACGTTTATGTGAGCACTTCGGGCACTCGGCGTCCGTTGAGTCCACGTTCTCCCAAGCAGCAATGCCGCCCAAAACGTGATCCACCTCCTGCAAGTATGTGTGTGTGTGTGTAAAGAAAAACAAATTTAGTAAAGCCGAAACAAAAATTGCATCACTTTATGTTATTATTATTAATGTATACGTACCTTGAGTCGCGGAAATGATTTTGTTGATATCTTGCGAGTGATTTTGGATATGAATGGGCACGTGTTGCACGTAAATCTATGGCTTGAGGTATCCTCTTCAATGATTAATATGTTGCCGCACGACGGGCAGAAAAACAACATCGCGAATTTAGAGCACGTTTGAGAACTGAGAACTTAACAGAAAATGTCATCTGCTCTTAACAGAATTTGTTCTCCCTGTTAACGAGCTCGTTCTCCCAAAAAACCGAGTTATCGATTGGCATTGTCAATCCAGCCAACGAGTACGTAAATAATGAGACGCAAATAGCACGCCCACCATCTGTTAAACTCATTTATGGACTTGGGCTCGTGTTAAGTCAGCTGTTTATGTTAGTCAAACCAACGAGTATGTTTCGTATATTGCTTCTTTGCTTCTTCTCGGCCTGCCGCCATATTTGAATTTATTTTTGTTTTCATTATGGACTGTTTTGTCGTATGTATTTGGCACTGTCTGTTTGCTGAAAACCGAATATGTATGTCTGTATGTATCAGAGAATGTATTTTCCCTATTCATGTTTGAAATGGTCTGTTTTGATTATGCAAATTGGCGCTGTTTTTTTCGTTTTACATTGCTTGGGTTGATGAAATTGTTATTTAAGTTAATATACGAAAGCAATCAAAATAAATTATGTGTAATTGTAATTGTGAATATCGCCATCTGATCGTCGGCATATTTAATAGTAGTTTATTAAATTTTTTACTCTTTTCTTAAGCTATTTTTCACAAATTTATTAGCTGAAAAAAAATCTTGAAAATAAATAAAAATGATGATTGTCGTTGCTGAGACGCACGACTTGAACATGTTTTACCCTTTGTTACAATATTCAATTAAAGTCAATGATATTAATGTATTTAGTCATTTTAAACCTGTTCAATAAGTCATCTACCTAATTCCCAACATATACGTACGCTTGCTAATAATAAAACAAAATTATTTTAACAGTGAACGGAAACTATGGTTTCTTCTCTTGGTTTACATTCTTATTACTCGAAATGAGACTGTTAAGAGCAATGTGACCAATGAATTATGTGTACCTACATAGTAAACAAATATTCACCATATATGTTTGTTTTGTATCTTATCTAAGCGAATCTGGCCTATTTTCTATTTATTCCTTACTTATTTATAGCCATATATGATAATTTATTTAATACAAGGGCATTTCATCCAGTAGTCGGGCAGTTTCAAGGCATATGTACATACATACATACAGTTTGACAACAAAGTGTTTACACAAATTGAAAATTTCTACTTTTTTCACTTTAGAGCTATAAGGGACATACTGGCTGTTGTTTTTAATTTTTTTTTAATTTTTATTAATAATTCAATCAACTATATCTTAAACGTATTAAACAAAACTTAAAAATAATTAATTTTAACAAAGAACAATTAAAAATGCTATCAAAAGCACTAAAATCAACTGTCAAATAAGTGTTTATACAATGTAAAACATTCTATTACTTTTTGGTTTTATTTCCAATAGAAAATTTTGTTATTCCTAGATCATTTTAATTTATTTTATTTTTTGATGGCGCTTGTCAGTATGTTTTTTTTAGATAGGCCCACAGTTTTTCAATGGGGTTGCTTAGGATCATTGTCCTGGTAAAATGTATATATATAAAAAAAAAATAAATGAATGACTAATACAAATGTATTATTATATAAAATAAAAATAACCAGCATTTCAAGCAATTCAAAGAAAAATAACCATCAGCCCACGGTTATTTTTCTTTGAATTGCATTAATCATTCATTAATGATTAAAATTAACCAGCAGCCCACGGTTATTTTTCTTTGAATTGCATTAATCATTCATTAATTTCATAATAATAATCAAAAACAATGTTATTGTAACAGGGGAGCTCTGGTTTCTTCTCTTGGTTTGCATTCTCATTGCTCGAAATGAGACTGCTAAGAGCTCATGTAATGTGACCAGCAACGAATTATGTGTACCTATTAAACAAATAATTACCATTCATATATGTTTGTTCTTTATCTTATCTAAGCGAATTTGGTATATTATTAATGTATCCCTTAGTTATTTATACCCATATCTGTTAATTTATTTAATACATTCAATGTCAAGGGCATTTCATCCAGAGTGCGGGCGGTTTCTAAGCATTAAGTATATGTATGTATGTATGTACATACATATGTATGTCGATTTCTACGTCTAAATAAATATGAACCCACATAATTAAAATATATATGCATACCTTTGGAAATATACACGCCGATCTATTTTTATGCACGTAATGCATTTGACTTTCTTTTTTTTTTATTAATAAATGCAGCTTAGAGAAGTTTGGTTCATAGCTACAATGTGACAAATCAATACGTGTCATTCAAGTAAAGGTCATTTCATAAATGTAATTAAAATGTCGTGGCATGTTGGCTTTTTTATTTTTTTTATTTTTGTAACGAGATAAGGATATATAATTTATGTAACTGATGTTGCGCGGTCCAGCAAACAGGAGAGAGAAGATCCATACACACCAAATATACATACATACATAAATATGTAATACGTGATTAAGAGTAACATTCAAATATGCATGAGTGTGTGTGTGTTTTTTTTTGTATGTCGTGTTTTTTATTTAACCGTGTATGTATGTGTAAGCGATAATCGGATCCTTCTCATCTATATAGTTATGTAAATGCTACACCTCCTGTTTGTGCGTATTGAGAAGTTAACATTTGTTGTATGCATAATTATATATAAATTTAATCCTTGGACTGCATGTATTTGATCAAGTCAACGACACGGTTGGAGTAACCGAACTCATTGTCATACCAGGAAATCAGCTTGACGAACTGATCGTTCAATGGGATGCCAGCCTTGGCGTCAAACACCGACGAGTGTGTGTCGCTGAGGAAATCGGTGGAGACAACCTCCTCATCGGTGTAGCCCAAAATGCCCTTCAATGGACCGTTGGCAGCCTCCTGAACCTTAGCCTTGATCTGTTCATAGGTTGCAGGCTTGCCCAGACGCACAGTCAAATCGACAACGGACACATTTGGTGTTGGCACACGGAAAGCCATGCCGGTGAGTTTGCCATTCAGAGCTGGAATGACTTTGCCGACAGCCTTGGCAGCGCCAGTCGATGCTGGAATGATGTTTTGGGCAGCACCACGACCATCACGCCACAACTTGCCGGAGGGGCCATCGACGGTCTTCTGGGTGGCTGTGGTGGCATGCACAGTGGTCATCAGACCCTCAACAATTTCAAAGTTATCATGGATAACCTTGGCCAATGGAGCCAAGCAGTTGGTGGTGCAGGAAGCGTTCGACACGACCTTCATGTCGGGTTTGTACTCTTCCAAGTTCACGCCGCACACAAACATGGGCGCATCGGCTGAGGGGGCCGAGATGATAACCTTCTTGGCGCCGCCCTTCAAGTGAACGGATGCCTTATCGATGGTGGTGAAGACACCGGTCGACTCAACAATGTATTCAGCGCCAGCGCTGGCCCAGTTGATGTTGGCAGGGTCGCGTTCGCTGAACACGGTGATCTTCTGGCCATTGACAACCAGGAAGCCACCCTCAGCGGAAACGGTGCCCTTGAAACGGCCGTGAGTAGAGTCGAACTTGAAGAGGTAGACCATGTAGGTAACATCGATGAAGGGATCGTTAACCTGTAGAAAATTTCACATGTGCATACAGTTATTACGTATTCTCAAATTGCATGTGCATGTGTGTGTAAATCCTAACGGTTTCCACTTACGGCAACGACGGTGGCGCCTTTATCAATGGCGGCACGCAGCACCAGACGGCCAATGCGTCCAAATCCGTTAATACCAATTTTCGACATGATTAGTTTTTTTTTTTTTTGTTAAACCGTTTTAAAAAACTTTTACCGGATCACCACTTTTACTTTCGCTCAGTTCACCCGTCAGGAATCAACTGAAAGCTGCTCTGGCTAAATTGACTTCAGATAGAGCGTTTGCGTTCTTGCTGAGTTCAAAGTCAAATGAAGGACGTTTACGTCATGCCCACCACCGCAAAAGCAATTGGCAATTTGTGGCCAACAGCAAGCTCAATGGTATGTGACGCACGCGCACTTTTGAGCACCAAAGACTCGCGCAGCCAACTTCAAGCGACTCAAATATATTTAAACAGTGACAAATAAAGTACCTTTTGCATGAAACACAATTCCCGCGTAAATTATGTCACTGTTTTTATTTTGAATTTATTATGATTTATTATTATAATTTGTTGGTATTTTTAAAGTTCTACAACAATGAGCCTCCTTATAGATTTTTTATTATTTTGCCCCCTTTTACCGCTTTATGAACAAATATAGAATTTAATATACCGCCGAGAAGTGTGCAATGATATTAGTTAAAACGAATTCTTGGAAAAACTAACGTTACACATTTTTAGGGCCATTGGGCTTTTTTTTAAGTTTTTTGTATTTTTAAATTTCTACAACAATGGGGTGTCTGCCCTTATAGATTTTATCATTTGTATTCTATATTTATAACAGCCGTTCTTCTTTAAGCACAAAAACAAATTTAAAAAACGGTGGCATACTTTTAGGGATACACATGAAAAGCGCGACCATATCGTCTTATCGAATCGAATCGAGTTTTTACAAGACGTTTTAATTAAAATTATTACATACTTCTAGGAGGAATAATAAAGTCAATTTTAGTTTTTAATTAATGAAATTAAATTAATTTTAAACTTGGGTTATCGTATTCATATTTTTCGTATTTTGTATTCATATGGCATCGCATATGACGTTAGCATAATTATACGTAGAATAAAAATAGCACGAACTGCATAAAAAAAAAACATTAGTTTATTTTTTTAAGTTTATTATAGTTTTACATTATTTTATTTATCGTGCATATGCTGTATACATAAACATAATGACCAAACAATATCGCGAGAAGACATATTTTTTGTTCTCGATAAAAAAATTCGTTGTGATTTTCAGTTACGTTATATAGTACAAAAAGAGAACTTCAACTTACAAAACTTTAACATAAGTACACACATACATACATACATGCTTTATAAATAATTTAAAGTACTTGCAGTAGTTAGATCAAATCGAAACTACCCTTCAACTACTGCCCACCAGTGCGCTGCACATTGTCAAACGGCACAAGGATGCCAGGTGGTCCACCAAAGCGATTGTGCTGATTCTGTACTTGACTGGACGCAGCTGCAGCCGGCTGTGGATTCGCCTGCGCCTGGTGGAAGGGTCTGGGTGCATTCTGTGGACTCAATACACCGCTGGGTGCACCAAATCCACCCGTATAACGTGCACCACTGTGAGCAGCTGGACGGTTGCGATTGATCTTGACATTATGGCTGAAGTCATGCTCATTTCCGGCAACATAGATATCCGGTTTGCCGGCAACTTGTGGACGCAGCAAACCCGCTGGTGCACCAAATCCGCCCGTATATTTGCCCGTATTGCTGGCAGCAGCGGGTGCTGGTGGTGGTGGTGGTGGTTGTGGTGTTGTTGTTGGTGTTGGCAGGAAGGCTGTAGTCGGTTCCTGGATCACGCTATTGCCTTGGGTATCTGAAAAATGAAAAATTGCGATTCGATAAAACCCTCAAAAATATCTTAACTTGTTCTTGAGACTTACCTTTGCGTTGGGTGTTGAGTGGTGTACTTATGACCTTGCCGTCGTCACTCTTGGTGTACTCGACCTTCTGGCTGTCAACCGTCGGATTGGCAGTGAAGGGTGGGAACTGCTGCTGATTGGGCTGTACGACATCATCCTGACCTGGTGCCGATGGACCAGCTGGCGTATCAAAACGTTCTGGAAAATTTGTGATAGAGTTTGTAGTTGTTTGTGGATTGGAACTACCGCTGCGGCTGTTAAATGAAGTTGGTTGTTGTTGTTGTTGTGGTTGTGGTTCATTGCTGTCGCTGACTACCGTTGGTGGTATCAACACCAGCGGCGGCTCCACAGTATTCAACTCGGCAGCATCGTTATTGGCTGGAAGCGTAAGCGTGACTTTAGATGGAAAAGCAGAGGAATTAATATCAGCAGCTGGTGCTGATGTGGTTGTCGTAGATTGAGATCTAGTTGGTGGGTGAATGGCAAAGCCATGTGGCTGAAAATCATTAGGTTTAGTACCTCCCGCGCTTTGTGCACCGCTATCTCCGGTATCCTTGAAGTTATCTGGATTGTAGGGTACGCCCGGACCCACATCGGGATAATCGAAGTCTTGCAACCACGGTGGTAAAGTGGCCGAATCAAAGGGATTGGGATCAACTGGCACCGCTGTCGTTGTTGTCTTCGTTGGATCTGTGGGTTTTTGGGTGGTGCTTGTTATCAATAGTTCGGGTTGTTGTTGTTGTCGTTTCGGTTGAATAGTTTGTGCTTTGAAAATGGGTGGTGCTTGAGTGGTGCGCGCTGCAACAGGTCTGGCTGTTGGTAGTGGTACAACCGACGGACGTCTCGTAGTCGTCGTAGTTGTTGTTGTTCTGGGTGTTGTTCTGGGTGTTGTTCGGGGTGTTGTTGTGGTGCTTGTTGTGGTGGTTGTTGTGGTGGTTGTGCTTGGTCGCACTGATGTGGGCGGTGGTGTCAACTGTAGATTGTGTAGATCTACAAACGGCTCAAACGGTGGCTCAAGATCATCACTCAAGCTATGATTGTACTGATCATTATCCGTGGGAACTATGAAAGTGACGGCCACATCTAGATCGGGATCGGTTACCGCCTGCAACCATGGTGGCAAGGTATACGCATACTCCTCGGCATTATCTAGCTTGTAGATGGTCGAGGGATCCAGTGGTGTGGTACTCCTGGGAGGCTTTGGAGTAGTGCTGGTTGTTCTTTTTGTTGTTGTTGTGGTAGTGGTAGGTCTAGTTGTTGTTGTAGTTCTGCGCGTTGTGGTTGTTGTTGGCTTGGGCGTCGTCGTAGTGGTCGTAGTAGTTGTGGTAGTGCTACTAGGTCTCGGTATTGTCGGTGTGGTGCTATAATGTGCGGTACCGCGATGACGATTGGGAAACCGTACGCCATTAGCTGGTGTGGTACTACCCACATGCGCATTAGTGCCATGCACCTCAGGTCCATCGGGTTCCAGAGGTACCACCGCTACCTTGCCCGGTGTCAGTGGTGCAGGTGCCAGGGGCGATAAGCCCTGACCGCTGCTCAGACTAACGCGTATATTGTGGCTACCGGGCTGCTCGACTCCAATCACATGCTTCGTCGGTTGCTCTTCGGTTATGATTTGTGGTTCGAATGGTGGCAACAGATCCCAGGCAATCACCGAGAGTGGTGCACCATCTGGAGCCGGTGTCCATGGCACTGGTCCAGCAATGTTCTTGTCCTGCTGCTGTAACTCCAGTAGATAGTCCGGCAGTGTGCCACCAAGCAACTGTGGCTCCTGAGCACTCTCCTCCGGCTGCTGTACATTGATCAACTGGGCCTGCTCCACTTCGACAGAGACATCCGGCGGAGGATGTGTGTCACTGGATGATGATTCATGGTTGGGTGGTGTTAGTGATGTAGCTGGTGCTGGTGCGTATGAATCGGTGGTGCTATCCGAATAGTCGGCTACCGCAATGGCATCTAGTTGGGTGGAAGGATTTGGAGTTGGAGTTGAGTTTGTGATGGCGTCATTACTTGTAATGCTCTTAGATCTGTTCTGTTTGGACGCGTCTAATGGCGAGGTTGGTGCTTCGGGGTTAAGGGTGAGCAGGCTAAATGTGGGTGGTGCGTGTTTCGGACTGGCGGGTACAATAATAAATTGCTGACCCGTTGAGGATTCACGTTTGGCATGATTGGATTTGGATGGGGTTAGTGGTACTACATGAGGGGAGGTCGAGGTGGGTGCTGGTGTGGTGCGGATGCGGGTGCGGGTGTGGTTGGGTGCAGTTGTGGTGTTGCTTGTGAAGCTTAAGCTAGTGGTGCTATTAGTGGTTCTAGTGTTTATTTTGTGTGTTTGTTGTTTATTTGTTTCGCTGGCGGAGTTTACATCTCTTGCTGCTGTTTTTGCTGTACCCCTTGCTGTTGTTGTTGTTGTACGTTTTGTTGTTGTTGTTGTCAACTCACCAATGTGCGGTGGCAGCAAATCATCGGCGGGCTGTCGTATCTCAGTAATGCCCGACGCATAATTGGGTATCTCAAATTGAACACCCTGTGCGCTGATTACCTTACGCCCGTCGGGCGTATCGATTGGACGCAGTGCATCGATAGGGTTGCCATAGCTATCAAGGGTCTTTCGCTCAAAGTCTGTCGGTGTTGCCTCAGCCAATGGCGGCTGCAATTCTAATGAGAATGGCGATTGACGCACATCTGCAGAGAAGGGTTAAGGAGGAATGGAAGATTTGTTGTTGTTGTTGTTTTCTGTTTGTGCTTGCAACTAACATATGTTTCTTTGTATGTATGTGTATGTACATGAATGTTGTATATGTGTTATGTGAATGTTACAGAGAAGAAGCAGAAGAAGAAGAGTTTGCAATTTGTTCACAAAGGTGTTAGAAACCGAAGAAGAAGAAGAAGTAGTAGTAGTTGTTGTTGTTGTGGTGGAAGAAGAAGCAGCAGCAGCAGCAGGTGAGACAGTTGTACAATTTGGCTGCCATTCTGGCTGATTGATTGACATTGGCTTAAATCGTCAAATAAGTTTGTCAACCTAATGTTAAACTTGTTGCAAGTTGTTTGTATTCAATTTGAAGTTAAGTTAAGCCAGCTTGGGGTGAATAGGTGAATGCTGCTGCTTTTGTGTTCGTTGTGTGGCAAGTGTTAAATTGACAGCCAAGTTCGTTGCCTAAGTCTTTTGTTTTTTGAAATAAAATGCTTGCAAAATGATGTCAAAAATTCTCTACGAACAAATTTTCCACATACAAAAGATTGTCAAAATAGATTCTAATTTTGAGAAACCAATATTTGAACCACGTGTTTTGAATACTAGATATTTTGGTCCGGTTCAGTTGGTGATAGAAACTTTAAATTAGCTATTGAAATGCTGGAAACGTTTTTACAACCAAGTTCCAGACACGATTTGTTGGAGGATGCTAATGGCACATGCTAAACCAGTTAGACTTGATCGATTCCACATAACCTTATCGATCAAAAGCCGCGCCCAGCACCCACTCGAAACAACAAATTCAATGTAAAATATGTTTCCAAATTGCTTTTATCAATGAATTAACCCATGAGTCAATTGCAATTCTTACTTATTTATTTTCGAGTCATTTGAGGAATTTATTTTTATATATAAATTCCGGATTTTGGCGGCTTTTCAGAAACTTGTTTCTCAAAACAATTACACATAATCAATGGAATAAAAAAAAATTCTTACGTATTGAAGTTGCCAGTTGGCAAACCGCAGTGTGTGAATCAAGTTAGTTATACTATATAATAATTAAAAAATCCGTCAATAATTTAATTCGAATCTGAATGGCGGGGAATTTATAACAGAAAAACACAAAGTAAACTTTAGAATGCGGGTTTTTTGTTCGCCATAAATGTGACTAACAAACCAGATGGAAACTAATAGACAGGCACAGAGAGCGAGAGAGAGAGAGAGAGAGAGAGAGAGAGAGAAAGAGAGGGAGAGAGTAAGAGATTGGCATCACTAGACATGACTTTTGATAGGCGTTTTGAATTTCTAACTCGAGTTCCGGTTAGTACACAAATATGCATAAATATATATACAAAAAAAAAAAACCTAAAGATACTCAACTCGTATCTTAGATTCGCATTCATATTGTTTTAACGATTATTAATAAATAAACAATGGTTTCTAATGACGCTGGGATTCACTATTTTGACAGTCAGCTTATCAGAAGAAGTTTTTACGGCTGCTTTATCACCAGGGTTTTTATTTTCAGCCCCTGAACTTTGAGAGAACTTTAGCTTGTTGGAAAAAAACCAACACAATCTGACGGCAGCTCATAAATATGAATTATCCACAGATACAAATGTCAGATATAATTTAACCCAACTTCGGCGTGACTGTGTGAGAAAGCAAACAAATACAAAATGCGGAAAAACTTGATTGATTAAGAATATGAATAACAATTTACAAGTAACTAATAAAAAAAAAACAAGTAAGAAGACTCTTGTCGAGAAATCCCGACTAGACTATACCCTGAACCGTATACTTTACGCATACAGTCAGTGCTTATAAGTATGTATGTGTCTTGACTTGACTTGACTTGACTTCAATGTTCCATATCTGCGGTGTTTCCCAACCGATTTCAATAAAAACTTCACAGCTTGTCATTATTTCGTGCAATGTTTCAGACTTTATCTCAAAGTTGTTCAAATTCAAGATTTTGTTGTTATCGATCGCATGTGTATATCGGAAACGGGCAGAGTTATCGAAAATTTGAAACAAACTTTTACTGCCTAGGGATTAGACGAGCTTATGTTCCAAATATGGAGTATATATCGCTCATAATCTCTGAGATCATGGCTATATTGACTCGGCTGTTGATGCTGATCAAGAATATATATACTTTATGGGGTCGGAGATGCTTTCTTCTGCCTGTTACATACTTTTGCAGAAAACCATTATACCCCTTTTACCCATTTTCAATGGGTTGAGAGTACAAAAAGTACAATGAATGAACTTCGTCTCCTCTCTCAAAGAACAAAAGTATTCAATCTTATTAGCTAATATTTCCAAGAATTGCCAAGATTATAACTTTTCCCATTTCATTTATATTAGCTCACTAACTTTTTGTTATGCATGTTTTATGTTCAATGGGTTCAGAGTATAAAAGCAACTATAGAATTTTAAGAAACACGCCCAACAAAAAAACCAAAAAAAAAAGAAAAAAAAAACATCTACTCAAAATTAGTTTGCCAAGTTCAGTGCCAATTAAATGTTGTTTGTTAGACAGTTTTTTTTTATTTTTTTTTTTGCGAATTTTTTAACAACAATTTTTAATTTAGCTTTTTTAATTGATTGACGACTTCACGACATTTGCACCCACTAAAAACAAAAACACACACAACATAATACAATGGGATAAATTCAAGTATTGTGTTTTGTTGTTGTCATTTGTTTATTTTTTGTTGCTAGTTTAACAGATTTTTAACAAGTTTTTGTTTTTGCAACCTTCGTTAAATTGATACTACTATAAAACAAATGAAAATATATTAATCTCAACTTGTGATCATCATTTAAAACCTTGAATTATCGACTTATTAAATCCGCATACAACCCACACAATAATCATAATCTTAGTAATAATAATGATCAAAAACAAAGCAAAAATAAAAACGTAAATAAAATATTTTTGGTGACAAATGTTTTTTGTGTTTCAAATTCTTACCATAAACTTGGCAAAAACATGAACAAGAATGAAGTCAAGTGAAATCATACGCAAAAAAAAAAAATATATATTTTGAGATGTTTTCAACTTGTAAAGCTTTGCTTTGTTATTGTTTAACATTTTGGCTTTAAGCCACAAAACTATAATTTCAAAGTAGGCTAATTTTCACTCAATAAAAAGTCATTAGTTACGTAAGGAACTCATTCAGAGATTATCAATTATTATAACTATAGACTTTATCCAATGGATCTGTTCATTAGGTAATTAGGAAATTCCAAAGCGGATCATATTAAATGAAGTTAGATCACAAAAGGCAACAACAAAAAAGCTGCCCTAATGGCCAACAACTTAAGTTTTCGCGAATTTGCTAATTATCACGTATGAACGGATAAGTTTCGTTCAAGATAAATCGTGTGAAGAAAATCCATTAAACACAAACTAAAACCAAATTGATTATCAAGCAATCAAAGCGAAGTGAAAAGTTGCCAAGATGCGAACTAAATGAAAGTTTCCCATCATTGAGAAAGAGCTAAAAGAGAACTAAGCTAAGTAATTAACCAAATAAAGTAATAGGTTCTAGCTAAACTCAATAAACTCTGCTGAATACAATACAACTAATCGAATACAAAGAATTTAGATTAAAAAATAGCTTGGAATAATTTTATAAATCTTTTTTCAAGGATTTTTCGAGTATTTGCTAGAAAACTTGAACTTTGTACTTGATTTGTTTAGAACACCAACAAGTTGTACTAAAACAAGTTGCATACACTCGAAGAAAACTTTTATAGTCAATTTAAAAGCAGAAAAACGCCCTAAAAGAATTTTAAAAATATCGTTTAATAGAGTGAAATATATTAATTCAAATCTCAATAGCAAATCTTATTACGAAAAATGTAAAAAAAAAGATCAAAAACCTATTTACCTTAACTTAAAATTGCTAAAAACTTTAGCACTTATATATATTTTTGGTAAGTGTACTTTAGATCTGTTGATCCGTTCTCCGATCAGCATGTTTTAAGCTGCTTTTATGCTTTTTTTTAGACATATTTCTCTCACTTGCCCCATTCTAAACGAAGAAGCAGTCCCAAAACTGCAATGAAGTCAGCAATTAACCTCTTTTTTTTTTGTTTCATGGGGTACCACATGACCCAAAAAACACAATGAAAACAAAACAAAAGAGTGGAGAGGAAAGGAAGAAGAAGTGTAGTTTGTTTAGCAACCAAGCTTAACAAATTGTCATAACAATTTATGGACTTCGTCGGCATCATCCTACCCAGAGGCACAAGATAAACAGTCAGCTTTTGACTGGAAGCTGATGATGTTTAAGAAGAAGTGCGCTTCCCAGAGGTCGACCATCTTCTCCACTTCCTCCTCCTACTCCTCCTCGCTGTAACCGAAACCCAAACTGAATGAAGCCTTGCCAGTCACGTCATTTGGCGTCTTACATAATGTTTGTTGTTTTTAAAGGTTTTTTTTTCTCGCTTCTGCTTCTTTGCCGCCGGCTTCTTGGGTTTCAGTTTAACTTTCAGTTGCCTTTGGGAATGAGACGGTTTTTGTTTTTGGTTTTTTTTGTCGCCATTGGCGCTGCAGTTGTTTATTTATTTAAGCAGCTACTTTACTTGTCTTGTGTTTCTTTTGGGAGGGACTTTGCCGTAAAAATGATATGTGTGCAGTTGGTTAATGGTTTAAAATTGTCAGTAAACAAATTTTCGACTGTTTGTGTTTATGTGTCAGCTAATTTTGAGGCGCCTCTAAGGGTTTCAAGTTGAGTTATTTCCCTGCCAAAAAGAAGATGCATTGGCAATAAGTTTTGTTAAGTGGACAACCCTGACAAAAGAACCCGATGGAAACCTCTTGGGTCATGAACGCCGCTGTCAAGGCAAGGTTGTTAAATCAGGAGCAGAACAAGTTATGAAAATACTTTATACCATTCCAGAAGTTGCTTGATTATGTTGTTTTAGGTGCTTGTGTGCGGGGAATTAGTAAAGATTGGATGATTATATATAATGGGAACAGTTCAAACAGAGACAAGAAGAAAGGACATTCAGTTATTGTTATTTACACTTAGATTAAGATAGGTTTTAGAGTTAGGTAAAAGGTACTTAGAAATTAAAAGAAATCAAGAAAAAATATATGGCTATAAAATATGTGCAATAAAACTTAAATGTGTTAACTTTTCAGATTTTTGAAAGCAATATAAAATTATTAAAACCTTGTTAATATATTTGAAAGAATATAAAGTTGCCTTTGAACATAAAACTAAAAGTAGATTAAATTCAAAAAGATTCATATTCGAGGAAAAAAGGATTTTGAATCCTTTTTGATAGTCATTTAAATAAATGATCGTTTTCTAATATGATTTATTCGTAATTAACCACCAAAAAAGGTATTTTTGGTGAAATTTTCTGAAATAATTTTTGAAATAAATAAAAGTTTTCAATTTATTTATTTTACTGCACATATTTCACAGCATCAATACTTATGAACACATATAAAAACTATTGCTTTACAAATCGATTAAACAAATAAACGAGACGTGCAATAATTGGAAATGAAAGACTCAAATCACATGCGTAAAAATAAACGTTGTATTTCCGATACGAAAAGAGGAAAGCAATACGCAAAAGAGGCGAAAGACGTAGATCAAAAGGAAATTACAAGCAAACAAACACTAATCAAATATATATGTGTATGGGTAATATGTGCGAATTGATTACGAATTCGATGTGTTATCGAAATTCGAAATCGAGATCGAAATGTAATATGTATGTTACCAGGCCTTCCGGCTGCTGTGTTAATATTCAGCAGAGCTGCAGCTAAGAGCAGCGTAACGGTTAAACTGCAACTGCGACAGCGCTGCTCCAATTGAAAATGGCGCGTTTGCATTATGAACTTTTGGGAACTGTTAAAGTTGCTTATTGTAGTTGTTGTTGTTGATGTTGGTAACTTGTATTCGAATTTGTCACGCAATTGATAATTAAGAATCGGGCATTGCCCAAACGAGTTGGAAAATAATAATCGCGAGGAATATAATTAGCGAGTAGGCAGAATAATAATAATGATGCCACCAAACTGAAGACGATGCTGTTGATGCTGCTGCTGCTGTTGCTGAGTATGATGACAGCGATCCACAGCGACGCAATCGGCGGCCGGCGTGCACACAAAAAACCTTATTGCCAAATACAAATAATATGTAATATTAATTTTTTTATCCCTCACTCTTTCTTGTATTTATTTATTTTTTTCGCGACTGCACCGAAAATTTTCAAATCAATTGTGACACGATTTCACGACTCTCGCGACGAAGACGAGCAAAGATTTTTAAAGATGCGCGAGGCGCTCGAGCGTAGCAGAAACACGTCCGTAGCTCACGAGTTCTGCGCATTTAATAAACTTAGCCGCCGACGACGTCAACGAATGAAGCTTGGCTTGATGCCTGCGCTGCGAGCTGACACAGCTGACAGAGACGGCGCACAGTGGTGAATATGCTTTGCATTTGCTTGACGTAACTAGTTGTAAACAAATTGTGCTAGTAAAGCAAATATTGCCAAAGAATTATAATAACAACACATCTTGGAAATTAACATACATACATTAAAGCTGCAGTGTGGCAAAAATATTATTTTTAACCCTATGCTTATGGCTCTGAAACCAATGTGCAGCAGTCGCGATCAAATGCAGCGACGTTAAAACAAATTTGTAAACAAATTTTGCGCTCAAAATGGAAATATACAGCATAATATAATATTTGCAGTGCTCATATTGACACTCTCACTTTTATTTTTGTACATTCGAACAGATTTTCGATATGCATGAGTGTTTTGTAGATAACATACATTCAATTGTTATATGCAATGGAAAAATGCACTTGAAAAACTGGGAACAACAGTGAAATTAATTGCCTATAATTGCATGTAAACATATATTGAGTATTGTTTTTGTTTTTGCATACTTGATCTAGGCAGGCACTGAAGCGCATTTCCAATGTCGCTCAAGGTCAAGCTTAACATATGCCTAACAGACTGTTATAGCGACTGTTGCCAATCGCACACGCGTTTCAACATTTCTGCATATATGTATATTTGTATAAATATTATGCAAATCATTAAATGAAAATGAATAGTGTTAATGCTAGAATACATTTATATCTTTATTGTTTGTTTATTTAGACAGGCCGGTTTGGTTTTTCGATGTCGGAGCTTATTAGCCAGTCTATCAATTTATCTGCTGAACAGGGCACGTCACAGCCAAGTGACGTTAACAATGCATAATTTATGCTCGTCTTAAACACACAAACATACATACATACACACATACATAAATACCGAGCGCATATAGAATAAGATCCTGTTCTGTTGACAGATCGTTTATTTATTTTGGGGGGCTTTCGCTTTCAGCATCATTAAACACGTTGCTTTATGAGCGGCAATTCTTTTGTGAAGCAAATTTTGTTTCTTTAGTCATTGCATTAATTTTATTTTGGCATTTTTTGGATTGAGTCAGCTGCGCTTATATTAGATCACATCAAGTTGTGCAAGTCTTTCAATAGGATGGGAGAGTACATTGATCTCGCCCTCTCTCTCTCTCTCTCTCGTTCTCTCTTTTAATCGAACGATGATCCCTATGCATTGTTGTTTGAAGAGTGAGTGGTCGATTACACAACTGTGGTGAGTAGGCACATTTAACACACTGATCGATTAATGTTCACTAATTGTGTCTCTAGTTCATAATTGCCAACATAATTTGCCAGGGCGCCCAAAAAAAAAAGGGGGTGTGGTAAATTATGTCTACTGGTTCCGCATTCGATGGCGCTTCCCCATATAAACTAATGATGAACTTTAATCATAACTAGTTTGGCATTAACATTATTATTGTTACAATTACCGCTAAAGATATTACCAAATGGACAAGAGGCGCTACTGAGCTTTTGTTACATTTGTTGCTGCTGTTGTTGTTGTTGTTGTGCGCCCACCAACAATAAATCAAACACTGAGAGCTTAAGGGCTACAAACAAAGCCATCAATGTGATGGCTGCCGTGGCTCAAGCGGCGTCAAAGAAGTAATCAAAATTGTATTACGAAAACAAACGTTTTTATACATTTCTCGTTTCTTCGGGTTTCTTCGTTTCTTGTTTTTACGTTTTTCCTACTTATAACAATGGCCTACGGCTCAAGTCGAACTTTAAGTGGAGTTTTGCCGCAAAACCGCCAAGTCAGCATCACAACAACAACAAAAACAACAATGCAGTGACAGCATTCACGCTATATTTTATTTACTTTAAAGAGCTTAGGCTCCAAGGGGGGTGCTTCCCAGGTTGGGAAATTATGAAGAAAATATGTCAGCGTAATCCGAAATTTCATTTTTTTTAAATATATATTTTGGCGACCCTTCACCTGTTTATTAACGCTTTTGCTTAACAGCATTAACAACATATTAATAAAAGCGGCAGCTTCATCAAACTGTCATTTCCGTTAAAGGGAAATATATTCAAATAAATATTTTTGAAAATTGTTTTTAAAAGGTTAAAGTATTGTCGTAAATTATCATAAACTTATTATAAACTTTGTATATGTTGTTGTTGAATCGGAATTTCAATAAATGCAATTGTGTTGAGTGCAGGCGCCGGCCTACACGAAAAATGATTCGAAAAGAAGCCAAAAATCTTGAAAAAAGCAAGAAACACTTGAAAAAGTCAGATGCGAGACCAGTTTTTGGGGTATTGAGTGCCAACGTGAACCAGTTGGAGCGCATCTTCTGTAAGATGTCTATACAATTTTATTGCAAAAATATTAAAAAATGCGTTAAAGCTTCAATAACGACAAAAACAACAACAACAATGACAGCATAAGCCGTGTTGGTCACCCTGACCTTAACACAAATTTCTGTCTTAAAAATCAAGTGACTGACTGAATGACGAACTGATGGACTGATGGACTGACTATAAAGAGTCGTTGGAGTACGTGCACAATCTTTTTGGACATGCCGGGATTCCAGTTCGCACTCCATTCATATGCAAAAGTAACAAAATTTAAGTTATATATTGGAAACAAAGCTCTTTTACATTTTACAACTGAAATTTTATCGTAATGTGATTTAAAATACACGGTTGAGTCATTAACGCACTGATTCAAAACCCCAAGGCATTAAAAGTCATTAAAAAAATTGTTTTGCTTGATTTTGTCATTTGTTAAATTTGCGTGGGCTTTTCGCTTGCTTATAACCAAGCATTCATACATAGAAAGAAAGTATTAAGAACAACAAGAACGGGTTTTATTTAAATTGGAAATTTCATTGCGCTGACGTGATCAAGCGTAAATTCTGTTTCTTTTTATTTAAATATGTCAAAAAGCCGTTAAAGTCGGTTTAAGTCTCTGCTGACGGCATGAAAGTTTCAGCCGCTAGTTCGATTACCTTAACTAGACTACCTCATTTGAACTGTAATATGAACTGGTGCTGCTTTGTTATGTTTAAACGAATACTATCAGCCCTGGCAAACAGCTGCTAGTGCCTATGGTAGATAAAAAAACAGAAGTTAACAAATAGTTGGCGAAAAACAATAACAAATGAGCGCCCTGTTTCGCAGTCTCAACAACTTTGCTTCGAAGCGTGAGAATGTCGTCAAGGAAGCCTTGATAAACACCCTAAACGAAAATGCGAGAGAAATTGAGTTTGAAGTCAAGCAGAAAGGATTGGGTAAGTCCCACAATTTGTATTCAATTGAATGACTCATTAATAAAAAAAAACCCCTACAGAGATGATGGGCTTTTGCGAACAGACGAGCTCTCTGTGCACCACACTGGAAGCCGTATTTCTGCATGGCTTGAAGGATTCGTTTCTGTGGGCCACCATCAATGTGATTGCGGGCGATGTGGAGCGACGACCGGACCCAAGTTTCTGGTCACCTGCCATGATCTTCATGCACAAACAGGTGATCGAGCAGATCCTGTGCCTTAGTCACATAACCACCGAGATTGGTCAGTGTCGCGCCTGGGTGCGGCAATCTCTAAATGATTCGCTCTTTTCCGCATATTTGAATAATATGCGCAAAAATGGTTCAGCGTTACGTCCCTACTACAAAAAGGATGCCTTGCTCAAGGATAGCGAAGGATTGGAAACAGCGGCTAAGATTATGGAGAGCCTGGAAGCGTATGTGGCATTCGATTTGCCAGTCAACTCGAGCCTGCTTAACCACTGGCCTGACTATGCACTCCAACTCTCTGATCTCTGGACGCCAGCACTAAAATCGTGTCCGGTATTAAACAGAAAAAGGATTTTTTAGGAATCTTGACAAATTTGTATGCTTTTCATTCGTAGATAAGCAGCGGTGTGGATGTGCTCAGCTCATTGGCAACGGAAATTGTGGCAATACCAACTCCTCAGCCATTGCGTACCAACGAACTCTTCTCGGAATCCATCTCCAACAGTCCCTTTAGTCGTGGCGGTCACTTTGGCAATGCCGATCTCAACCAGCACGAAATGCTCGACTTGTTTATGCAAAAAGTGGATGAATTGGATATTATTAATGAAGAGCCAACGCCCACAGCTGACGCGGACACGGAGGCGGCAAACACACCAGATAAAGCTAGTGAAGCCCACGCTGAACTGGATACCACTACCACCAGCTATCCAAGGGCTCGCAAACGTTCAATGCGACACATTGAGGAGCCGTTTGCTGAGTTGCCAGCGGCAGGCAGCAATTCGCTAACGAACCTAATGCAAACCTCCTGGTCCGCCGATCCGGATGCTCCTTCTCCAACGGATGAGCACGCTGCACGTTCCTTTCAGCGTTCGGTGAGCATGAGCAGTGCCGGCAGCTTGCGTTCGCCCACCGGAGATCGTTGCAGCTATAATGCTTTATTGCGCAAGCACGAAAACAATCGCGAGGATGGCGCCGGCTGGTCACACATCTGGGAGAAATATTGTGCCAGTGCAACTACATTGAATGTGGCACAACAGCAGCATCAACACAGGGAGAGTGAATCCAATGTAACTGATGATATGAGTGATCTGCAATCACTGGACGTGAGTTGCTCTAACTATCTAATCGAATCGTTAACGAAAACTTAACTTTTTGCAGACCAATTCGGACTTTGAATTGATTACGTCCAATTTTGATATGGCGGAGCTGCAACAAATGGTTGCACAACTGTGTCAACTGCCACGCGAACCGGGTCTCAATGCGCAGGGCTTTCTCTGCAAGGGCTGCCAGCATCCCCTAGGCATTGGCGACAACAACTTTCAGTGAGTTAGCCCAGCCAACCAACTGACTCGAAATCTAACCAAATCTTTACTTGCAGAGTTTGCGCCTTTAGTGGCAGCTACTATTGCAACAGCTGCATGGAAGCCGATGCACAACTCATACCCGCACGCATTATATACAATTGGGATTTTCGCAAATATAGTGTGAGCAAGCATGCGGCTACCTTTTTGGCTGAGTTTCGCACTCAACCGTTTCTCGACATGCAACTCCTTAATCCCAGCATCTATTATGCCTCCGAGGCAATGGCTGAGTTGCAATCGTTGCGCATACGCTTGAATTTTATACGTGCCTATCTGTATACCTGTGCACCATCCATCATTGAACTGCTGCAGAATGATTTCTGTGGCCGGGAATATCTCTATGAGCATATACATCAGTACTCCATTGCGGATTTGGCATTGATACAGCGTGGCACCCTTTGCCAGCAACTACAAAAAGCCTTCAAGCTGGGCGAGGCACATGTCCTCAAGTGTCGCCTGTGTCAACTGAAAGGCTTCATCTGCGAGATCTGTCAGAGTCCCCGTGTGCTCTATCCGTTCCACATTGCAACTACATTTCGAGTGAGTTTTTTAATCACAATTTAATTGTTATCTTATTTAGCATTTGTTTATTCTAGTGCGTTACCTGTGGCGCTGTGTTCCATGCCGAATGTCTTAACAATCAGGAACCGTGTCCCAAATGCGAACGTCTCCGCAAACGTGAGGATCGTCCATTGCAGGAGGCGGTGGAGGAACTACAGCTCAAGCATAAGACTTCTTAAACAAAAGACGAGAAGTGCAAATATATTCATTTAGTGTTTAGTAAGGGACAAAAGTGCGTTTCAGTTGTGATTATACCTATTATTACATATTGACATACTCGATAATACAGATATATCTATATATAAAATATATATATATACTATATGCGCTTGCTTGTACATTGAATTAAAGAAAAAACGCATTTAAACAAATATATTTTGCGTTTCTTTATGAAACCCTAAAAAAAATACTAGATATTTAGTATTAAATGTTTTACACGCCCAAAAAAAATCTTTTTTTTGTTTTTGAAATGCTTTTGAAAATTTATTAATATGATAACTTTTTGAAATGCAATGATATTGAATAGAATGTTAATATGCAAATATTTTTGGTTATTTAATCCTAATATGATAATTTTAGGTTCAACAACAATGATTTTTAATAATATTCAAAAGAGTTCCGTTTTTTTAAGAAACAAAAAATCTTAATTAGTTCGAACGGTTGTAAATAATGAATGAAAAGTTATTGTGAATTATATAATGCTTGTGAGTTCGTTGAAGAACATTCGGTTTTGTGCTCTGATTTTCATAACTTTAACATTTAATTTGTGTGCGTTTTTTTTGTTTTTGTTAAAAAATGGTATTACATAAGTGTACTTAACATTTGAATTAGTTTTTGGTTTAACAATTTCAGTCTAGTAAGATTAGGGATAGCGATAGAAACGCTCCTAAGTATGCGTATATATATATGTATATAGTATACTCAGTTTTACATATAAAAGGATATATTCCGTTGATGCTTTTTTTTATGCAATTTAATTTGACTAACTTTTGCTTTTTCTAGTTTCAAATGCTGCTAATATTGTTATATACAGAATATAAGTATATGGTAAGTATTATTGCTTAAGCTTATTTATTGTGGGGCGGGGGGAAGATGATACAGTTAATTTTTCCTTAGCTCGAATCAGTTTTAACCTCACAAATGAACAAATTTTACTACCAACAGTTTTAATAAAAGATTTAAACTTTGTGAAATTTTAAATTGCTTATAAATTTTGAATTTTTTTTTTTTAAAACAGTCAATTAAGGTTTCCAAAATTTGAAATTAAGCTCTTTGCGTCACATCCGTTAGAAATATATATTTATTTTAACTGGCACCTTTAGAATTTGACAGCACCTTGAATTTTTGGTTATATTATTGTTTCGGTTACACTTTACATAGACAATTTTAACAATTTTCAAAAAACACTTAAATTTTCAATCTCATTCAACCACAACAACAACATTAAAGAGACACACACACACATACATTTAGATATATATACAAAGCAATAAACAATCGATATCATTTACATTTACAGATATACGACATCAATTTACAGTCCCATCTCAATAAACCGTCGAATTGCGCGGCACACTTGGCGCCGGCTGTGATTTGGGTCGCACATTCATAGCAGATGCCTCGCCGCCAGCGTTACTATTGCCGCCATACAGAAAACTTGACTGCCTTATAACAGACACAGTGGCGGCAGCGACGCCAGCCTGTGGAGGCGGTGCGGGAGCGCGATGCTTTTTGAATGGCGCATATGCAGGTTTCAGTACCGTTGTTGTTGTTGTTGCTGTTGCTGGCGGCTTTACATTATTGTTACAGGCAGCTGTGCTGTTGTTGTTATTGCTGCCGCTGTTGTTATTGTTGGTGTTTGGTGTTTCTGCATATCATCATCAAGCGGTAAAATTGAAACAGGCACAGCGAGAGAGATAGAGAAAGAAGGGGATATTTATAAGACAGACAGTTATCGATATGTTTAAAAGCAACGCCTTTGGCTTAGGCAATGGGAAATTTTACAAGCAAACGCAACGATCACAGATGAAAAGAAGAATTGGGAAATAAAGCTCAACACAATAACGCACGTAAGATGTAGAATATTTAAAATTCCCATTTTATTTTGGTTTTTTTTTTTATTGTTCATAATAACTTCAAAGATATATATATGTATAAAACAATAATGTGCTTGTGCTAAGATTAAATATTTTTCTCGATAATATATAGATACGATAAAAGTACATTTACAAAATATGTAAGTGTATATGTATGTTTGTATATAAAATGAAGCCGATCGCAGATAAAACATACCGCGTACATAAAGTAAAAGCATGCTCTACAATTAAACACATATTTTTATAAATATTATAATGCATTAGGACTTGAAACATAATGCAACGTAATTGTTGTATGGAGGCGTTTTAAAACATATAGTTATCTATATAATAATACATAATAATAATAATGCGTGTGTGCTTAGAAATAATATCGCGTTTGTTAAAATAATATACATATTAGATAATATATAAAAAAAAATCTATACTTTTTTTTAACAAAAAAAAAATTTAATGTGAAATAAAGCTATCAACGTTTTAACATTTTTTTTTTATACATTTCTCATTTCGCGATAATCAAAACAATAATCATCAATATTGTAACATTAAAATTAATAACTTATGTGTAGGTGTACTTGTGTGTGTGTGTGTGTGTATTTGTGTGTTCAAGACAATTTAAAATTTGAATCGTTGTATAAAGTTTCTGCATCTTATAAATTATAAAAAAAGTAATAATTATATGGAACATTTATGTTGTTCATTATATAACAGCATTCCATATGTGCATATAACAATCATAAAAATAATAATAATAATATATTTTATAATAAACCGTAATCATAATAATGTATGTATGTAACAAGGCGCAGTAGAATTTACCCACACACCCATTGAAAAAGTACCACGCACACTTACACACACAAACACACAGAAAATAATTGACACATACACACACACACTCACTATTAACCGTTACATACCATTGGTTGCCTTAAGCGTGCGACTAGGATAGATTTTTTGTATATTTAGAAACGGTGGCGGCTGCGGAAATTCAGTGACATTATGAAATCGCTTGCCAAACTTAGCCTCCAAATCGATGACGAGTCGTCCCACGGATGCACCCGCTCCTGCGCCCCCTGCTCCAGTTATTGTTGTTGCTGCTAAGCCGCCGCTGCTGCCAAAATTGTGCGTCGCATTGGCCATGTGCGTTGGTGGCGTCTGTGGTGCATTGGCCCGTATCGAGGAGTAACGCTGGGGCGGCACAGGTGCGTGCTGCTGCTGCTGCTGTGAGCCAGTCTAAAATAACATAAAACATAACACATTTAATTTGATTTGTTTTTTTTTTTTGTTCAGGTACTGAAATGCAACTTGAATTACGTTGCGCTTTTGATTGAGCATCAGCATTTTGGCCTTGAGCTGTTGACAGATATTTGTTAAGATTTTGGTATCACACCGTTGCCTAATCTTCCACAGAGTCTTGAATATCCAACGTTTCACATGCTAAGTGAGGTTTTTGTGAATAATTTTATGAATCTCAGCAATAAAACTATGCTTGCACTTTTTCGACTGCATACACACACAAACACACACAACAACGAGAAGGACAACAAAAAGCGGAATGTGCGATGAGCGACAAAAAAAAAATACTACGCATCAAAGCTGTTTTGGTCACGTACGTATTTGTTGGGAAAAATCTATAAAGGTTGTAAACGAAAAAAAGCTAAACGGTAAGTGCGGAGAGCATATAAGAGTGCGGAGAGCATATAAGAGCGCGTGCGCAGGCGTAAAAAGGTGAGCGAGAGAGAGCAGCTGTGCCTATGAAAGAGAGAGAATAGCTGTAAAGTTTGCACAGTATGCAAAAATGTGCAATTTCGTTGCTGAATTTTTCTGTCTAGTAAACTTTGAATAGTGGGGCAATCATAATAAAAATAAATATTATTTTAAATGTCAAGTCCATATAAATAAATAATATTATAAATAGCTTAAAGCGTGTTCAGACATGTTTTTCGAGAACATGAATATTGCTTATTATATGAATATGTATTTTAATATTTATCTTTGTAAAAGTTATCCAGCATCTTTTATAAAATGAATTTCTATAAACCTATCCCAAAAACTTTTTCATTAACATTTGAGTGCCCAACAATTTTTTTTTCAGTGCTTTTACTAATGAGCTTTACCTTTGGCATATGCACCAACTTGTTGTTGATTGTTGTTTATGCTTTTTCGTTCTTGTTATTTGGTTCTACTTACATTACTTGACTGTCGCTGCGGGGGCGGAGGCGGCGGACAGCTGCGATGTGGTGGCAACGCTGGCGGATTTATTATAGTTCCACCATTCAGTATGATGGGATTGACTTTCTCACGCATCTTTGTCGCTGACTTTGGACTGGCAGTGTTGCCACTTGGCGGTGTTGGCGGCGTCGAGCTGCCTCCAACACGAAACTGATCCCGAAGAGCGGCAACGCTGCTGCTGCTGCTCGATGTCGACGGCGGCTGCGGCGGTGGTGGCGATGGCGTTGGCGTCGTTGTTATCGATGCGCTCTGCACTAAAGCGGTATTAACGCAACTGAAGGGCGCCGCAATGCTGCTCAAATTGCTGTTCGAGATGCTGCGCGATGGCGTTGGAGGTGGCGGTGGTTTTACCGAAGGGCGTGCTAAGAAAAGAGCGAAAATACAGTTAGAGAGAAATTACAGTTAAAGTAACATAGAGCTTTAAAGAAATTAATTACTGTAAGATGAATATTTATTTATATTTGAAATGAAATTAGGTAAATTCTACAAAACTCTAAGTTTTTTCTTGAGTGTACTTAACTATTGATAAAACTTAAAGCGTACTTGTTATTATTTATACAAATGAATAATTTATTCAGTTAAAATAAGAAATTATCGCAGCTTTGCTTTGCTGTTAAGCAATAAATCTAACTTTTGTTTTCATTTCACAATCTCAACTTGATTATGTAGTCATATGACTAGTATGACTATATATCTATATATATATATATAGAATGTAAATGTTATAAATATGGTTATAATCGTATATGAGGTTAACCATATCTTGAAACTGGTAACGCGCAATTCTCGATATTGACAAATACTTTTATAAATATAAAGTTAATCTCTGATTATTATTTATGTATTGATTATTAAATGTTAAGTGTTAACTTGACTTACTCTTTGGCGGGTTTGGTGCTGAGCGAATGCTGCCCGTAATGCTGTTGGTGCTGCCACTGATGCACTCACTGCTGGACTGATGTTGCAACATCATTTGTTGTTGCAGGGGCGCTCGCATTGTGCCAAAATGTTGCGTTGAGAAAACGGGTCCATTAACGCCGACAGCAGCTGGCGGAGATCTAAATAAGCAAAGGATAGTTTTAAAAAACCATTTAAAATTTATAAGTTAAGCAAATTTAGCTATAATAAAAGCCAAAACTAAAAGACAAACTTATGTGTCTGTGTGTGTGTGTGGTTTAATGAAGCGCAGTTTTGGAAGCATTGGTGCAGGATGAACTATATTATTATATACATACATATATATATAATTGTATACCTGGGTGATTTCATGCTGTGATGTCGCGAAACAGCTGGACGTTGTTGACCATTGGCTAAGGCCAATTGTTGCAGGCCCGGCGGCTTTGGAGCAAAGTTTGGCTTGCCATAGCCAACAGCTGGCTTCGATTGTTGTTGTTGTTGTGCGGGTGGTGGTGTGACACCAACAGAACTGGCACCACCCCCAAACAAAGTTGATTTATTTGGTGCCAAATGGCGGGCAGTTCCCGTTGAATTTGTTGTTGTTGCTCCATTTAATGTTGTATTTGCCGTTGTTGTTGCGCTAGTTGTAGTTGTTGTTTTTGTAATTGAACTATTTGCAAAACTATTGCCTAACGAGATACTGTTTTTTGGATATGTGAGTGGTGTGTTTGTGTGTGTAAATTGGAATTGGATTGGGATTGGAACCAAAAACCGGCAAAGAAACCAAAAAAAATAAGTAAAAATCAAAATATTTATAAAAATAATGTACAAAGATTTAAAAATATATAGTACAAATCAATAACGATATATAACCATTAACAAATCCAAATAAACCCGCTTATTGAAAGAAGAAAAAAAAAACACCCAAACTCACCTAAGATTTGCCGCTTTACTTTTTACGCTCCCGCCGCTGCTGCTGCCGCTCTCAGAGAGCGTAGGCGATGAAGCTTTTGGCTTGAGAGCAGCATTGCCATTCACAGTTGGAGTCGATGTGTTGGTTGTGGATGTTGTGGGCGGCGTTGCCATTGTGCGAGGTATATTCATGCGATCCAGTATGGAATCGTTAGAGTTCTATCAAAGAGCGAGAGAGAGAAGATAATTTTTAAATGCTGTCGGGAAGTGTGGTGAACTAGAAAAACAAAAGTAAGTGTAACCAAAGCAGAGTAACTAACATTAGGCTTCTCTGCCTATGTTGTTTTTATATGATTGCTAAAAATAGGTTGTTTTTTTTTGCTTTAAGTTGGTCTCTCTTTTTTTTTCGTTTATGTTTCTTTACCTTTGGCGGCTGCGGTGGTGGTCCGCGATTTGTTCTCAAATTGGCTTCGGTTGCATTGATATGTTGCTGTGCGTTGCTGTTGTTTGTTGTTGTTGTTGCTGATTGTTGTTGCTTTTGACGCTTCAATGTTAAATGCTTGGCGAGCTCGGTGTTAAAGTCCATGGGTCCATTACTGGATGATGATGATGCAGCCGCGGCAGCTGCGGTGGGGGGGCTAATACTACGCTGTGAGTTCATTTCGGGCATCGTTGTTGTTGTTGGTGCTGATATAAATTATGGATAGTTGTTGTTAGTTATTGTTGTTGTTGTTTTTGGTGCGTGGGTGCTTTGCTTTTAAATATCCAAAGCGGAAATCAATTGAGCAACAAATAAAAACAAAAACAAATAAGAATGATGTACTTATTAATACCCTGTAATATTAAACAAACATTTTCTCTAATATTAATTCTTTAGCTCTTTTAGTTTTTTCCGTCCTATAAATTAACTTGGATAAGTTATATTGGTATCAGTAGTTAAGCAGAGGGTTTATAGTTTATCCTTATTTTTAAAATAGTCAAAATATTATAACACTTCCTTCGAAAACAGCTCTTATATCTCCATTAACTTTACCCAATATTACATTAACTATTCTACGACTTATTAAATGCTGATCTTAATGCTGATCTCTGTGTTCTAAAACATATATATTTTTCTGCCTGTTATAGCCTTAGTTCATCATATCCTATTCGAATAGCTACAGGGTATGAGCACACTTCATGTTCATGTTCATTTCCATACACAAAACACATACAAGCGGGAGAAGTTTTTATGATCTGAACTCTAACTTACCACAACGAACGCCATTGACCGGCTTCAGTTTTGGCATTTGCGACAAGCCTTGAAAAAGTCCACCCAATTTGGGTGTTCCATTGCCAATGTTGTTGTTGTTGTTGCTGCTGCTGGTATTATTGTTGAGCGTACGTTTGGATGAGGCAGCTGAGGAGCCACCATCACCACCATCGCAGATTTTGCCAGCTAACGCTGGACCACTTTTGTCCACAGTATTCGTTTTGCGCAGCTTGGTGCCTTTCTGTATGGAGCTGAGCAGAGCGGAACGAGGATCGGCGCCACCTCCTCCTCCTCCTCCTAGTTTTAGTCCGCCCATAGCCGGTGGTGGTGGCGGGCCAGGCGGTGGCGGTGGTCCCGGTGGTGGCGGTATTGCCATCTATAAAGAAAAACCAAAATTCGATAAAATCAACTTTTCTTAAGAGTTTTTTTTTTATTTGCTACTTTTGGGCAAGGAGGAGCGCGTCTTAGAAGACGCATTATAGACTAGGTTTACGAATCTTTAAAGCTTCGACTATCCGTAATTGTAATTGGTGTCCGCCTCGTTGCGGCTTTAGCTTAAGACTAAAAGACTGAGGCCACAAACTTGAGACGCGCTTCGCCAGTCAACAACATAGAAAACCACTGTTGCCACCCACACAGTTTAAAGACAAAATAAAAAAATAAATAACGCAGTTTTCTATACTTATTATAATTTATCTATATATACATGTCGTTTGTTTCTTTCGTGCTATGTGTGTGGAGCTGTCTCTTGTTGTTGTTGTATTTGTTTGCTCTGTTTGGAGATTGACGCGTCGATAAAATTAAATGAAATCCGAATCGCAAACGGAGCATAGCTACAGTTTGACAGTCATTGAGACAAAGCTTGCACAGAGAAAACAGCCCACAAGCAAATATTTAAGCATACACTCAAAAAAGTTACTGAGTATCAATGTGTGAAGTTCTTGAGTTAAGTTCTTAAAAAACGCTTTTAAAAGATTTCAAAACCTATTTCTCAAAAAAAAAATATATATATATATATATATATCAAACAAGAATGCTATATAGAAATCCCGACTAGACTATACCCTGAACCCTATACTTTACGCTTACAGTCAGTGCTTATAAGTATGTGTGTGTCTGCATACTTGGCTTAACTTCAATGTGCCATATCTCCAGTGTTTCCCAACCGATTTCAATAAAATTTTCACAGCTTGTCATTATTTAGTCTAATCTTTCAAACTGCATCATAAAGATTTCTGAATTCAAGATTTTGTTGTTATCGATTACATGTGTATATCGGAAACGGGAAGAGTTATCGAAAATTTAAAACAAACGTGTATTACCAAGGGATTAGATAAGCTTATGTTTCAAATATGGAGTATATATCGCTCATAATCTGTGAGATCATGGCTATATCGACTCGGCTGTTGATGCTGATCAAGAATATATATAGTTTATGGGGTCGGAAATGCTTCCTTCTGCCTGTTACATACTTTTGCACAAGACCTTATACCCTTTTTAACCATTTTCAATGGATTCGGGGTATAAAAAGGTTTAGAAACAAAATGAATCAATTAATAAAGTCAATCATAATAACACTTTTAACCTTAGATTTGTACAATAGCTGATAAGAACCTTTAATAAAACTGTGTCAAATGCAAATAGAAAATGCGAATGTAATTTGAATTTAGTGTGAATTTGTGTTAGAATGAATATACTACAAAGTACAGGCATATTAATAGGCATCGTTTTGATCTGTTCACACCAGACAGTGAACAATGTGAAGGTAAAAAGTTAAGAGTCGACTTACACTAGCTAATAGTCAATATTTCAATAGGGTCACGACCTTTTCAATCAAATGGATATTATGCACGAGACTGCAAACAAGTTACTAGAAAGGTGAGAGGCAAGAAAGGAATAAATAGGATAGAATAAACGCAAAATATATTATACAGTTTTAAGGAACAAATGGATGCACTCAAAGGATATGCGAAGACAGATAGTTCCAGCTCCATCGAAGGTAAGATGCTTTTGGAACCAACACCTCAATGTTAAGAGAATAAATGAATTACAGTTCGAAATCATCCATCGTCCTGTCTGACATCCTTTTTCAATGCAAGTGGAGTCTATACAATACAAGTGCCCGGCTTAGATCCTTTTCCCGTCTACTGCGACAATTGTCGGGCTGGATTTGGTTGGCTCGTGATACAAAGACGTTTCAATGGCAGTTTAAGCTTCTTTCGCAACTGGGAACAGTATAAGCAGGGATTTGGTAGTCCCCAAGGAGAATATTTCATTGGTCTGGAACGGTTGCGTGCGATAACCGCTGTCGAACCCTTTGAGTTGTATATCGTTTTGGAGGACTTTGACAATGCGACACGTTATGCCAAGTTTGATGAATTCGCCATTGGCAATGAAGAAGATGATTATGCACTTAATGTCTTGGGTTCCTACACAGGAACCGCCGGTGACTCACTGCGCAGTCATCGTAAAATGAAGTTCTCAACTTATGATCGTGACAATGATCATGAATTTGCCAGAAATTGTGCCTTTATGCATGTGGGTGCCTGGTGGTATAATCAGTGTGTGGATAGGTAATGAATATCCATTAAAAACTATTCGACTATTGTGATCAATTATATGTTTTTAGTAATCTGAATGGTCAGTATATTGCTGGTGGCAAGTACGAGGAGAATCTCTTTGCGCGTGGCATGTGCTGGCGAGCGTGGCGGGGTCACAACTATGGCTATAAGTTTACCCAAATGATGATTCGGCCCAAATGCCGAAACTTTCCAGCTTCCTTCAATACTAACAATAACAATAACAATGCCAACAACAGAGTTGAACAAAGATGTGATTCATTTTCTTAATGTTCCTTAAATAAAATCCGTATATATTATAAAATCCGCATATATTATTGTAGATTAATATGCAATAATCGTTTCTGTGTCACCTTATTCAATCAGAAAAGTATTTTAGAAATAAATTACAGGCAATTTTATTTCCGCAGTTATATTTAGTTTTCAAGGCGTGAATAACCCTTTTTCTTCAAGTGCATCGATGACATTCACTACATTCATCTACACAAGGCGAAAACTTGACCTATGTTTGGCTGATAAGAACATTTATAATCTTTGCACTTCGAATATATTTGTTTTGTTTTAATATTCAGTCTAGATTACAATGAAGTGGATGCTTGTCATAGCCCTATTGATAGTTCTTTGTGTTAAGCCGAGAGATGCTGCAATTAATGGAAATAGTATATCAAGCATGTCTCTTGGGCAGTTGGAGAAATTATACGAAAAGGCTGAGGAGTTATTGGCAAGGTAAGCTAATCTCAATAGAAGCTGGTGAAGAATATTGAAAACAACCTGTTCGAACAGTTTACAAGTGGAAATAAATCATTTAAAAGAGGGCAACCCTAAAACCGACAAGCAACAAGGTAAAATACAATTTTTATGATATTTCCGATAGTTTCTTAGTGGTATAAACCTTTTTTTTAGGTTATCCACCATCATGTCTGGCGGCAATGATCAATACAAATGGCATATACACTATTGAGGTGCCAGGGTTGCAACCCTTTCCGGTCTACTGTGATACACGTACAGCTGGTGCTGGCTGGACCGTTATACAGCGACGTCAAGATGGCAGCGAGAACTTTTATCGCAGTTGGGCAGAGTACCGAGAGGGTTTCGGTAATTTGAGTGGTGAATTCTTTATGGGATTGGAGCAACTGCACCATATCACGAATGCCGAGACCTACGAACTCTTTATACAACTGGAAGACTTTGATGGCGAGACACACTATGCGAAATATGATAGATTTGTTGTTGGCAATGAGTCCGTTGCATATGCACTGCAAGTATTGGGCAAATACACGGGCGATGCTGGAGATTCGTTGAGCTATCATGTGGGTATGCCGTTCTCCACATTTGACAACGATAAGACGCGTAGCCAGTGTGCTTTATTGTATGTGGGTGCCTGGTGGTACAATTCATGTGAGCATAGGTGAGAGAGAGAGAGCGAGAGAGAGGGTAGCGAGAGCTTTTATTATTTGCATATCTGTTGTTTTTGTCTTTCTCGTGTCAGCAATTTAAATGGCCAGTACGTGGAGGGTGGCCAATATGAGGTGAAGTTATCGGGTCGAGGAATTTGCTGGAAGAGCTGGCGGGGCTATGATTATGGCTATAAGCTGACACAAATGATGATAAGGCCAAGGTGTCGAGCTGCTTCAAAAGCCCGCTGAAACAATATTGCTTATTACACACACACACACACAGACACAGACGCACTGATAGAGTGTTGATTCATTTTACAGCACAAGTTCAAATCATAAAGATCATTGATTAAGTTTTTGCAAAGCTTTTCAATACACTCTTCTTTTTAATTTTGTTATCAATTACACTTATTATTTTGCTTATTTACGTTTTGATTGTATAGTTGTTGTTGTCGAATTCTGTTCTTTGCTGTTTATTAATTTTGCTTTTGCGCTCGTAACATTAACAGCAACAAAAATAAACAAACAGCGCGAAAAGTGCGTTGCGCTCAGTTCGCGAGTCGAAAAACAACTGAAGAGCTGAGAACGGGCGCGCATGCGACGCCACAGCTAAACGACAGCGAGAGAGCGCGCGCTTGCTCTGCCAACAGCACACAAAAAGAGAGCGGGAGAGCACAAGCACCAAGCTTTGACGGGGGGGACCCAGCCAAAGGAACGAAAGAGCGAGAGCTCATAAAATTAGCTGTCTAAGGTCGATGCGGACGCAGTTAGAATTAAACGTCGCTGTGACGTCAGATATTTGATCGCATGCAGACAACCACAGTGAGACAAATACACACAAAGCAATGGGATGTAAAGACATAGACATATACAAAGAAGAAGCAGAAACAGTAGCAGCAGCAGCAAACGCAATTCAGCACCTGTCACTCACACATAAAATGCTGATGATCCGACATAGCAAGACCACAAACAAAAAGCGTTTAACTGTAACTCTGGTCTGCTTTTATGTGTGTGTGTGTGTGTGTGTGCTTGTGTGAAACGTGCGAAATATTTGCAGTCTTGGCTCAGTCTTGAGTCATTAAACAAGCACAGTGGGACGAAGCGAGGCGTGTGTTGACGGTTGACCAGTGTGCCACTGTGCAGTGAAAACTGGAAACTCCTTAACTGTAAGTACCATGTGAGCGGCATGATTCATGCAACTGAGCTATTGATGTAAGTCTGAGACAGAGAAAGACAGTACGACGCTCAAGTATATATTCGGCTTGTGTTGGCAATGATCGCCATACATGCATACATACATGTACATATATTCGAAAGTACCGAGAAAACTCAACTTGAAAACGAGCAATAATGTCTCTTTAGTCATCAGAAATGATTTGCATAAATGCACACATATGAATGTTTGTACATTTATGTTTGTATGTGCATTTGAAGATTTACAGATATAAAGATATGAGTAATCGTTGTGTTTGATGGATGTATGATATGTTTGTACGATAAGATAACGGTTACGTTTGCCGAGAATAATAGCATTTATCTGATTTATGTAATCTATGTGAATTGAATTTTTGCAAAGGACTGCGTGGTAACAATTTCACTCTCTCTCTCTCTCTTCTTTTCAGTCTGTCTGCATTTTACAGTTAGTACTCTCACCTTAAACTAACACATTAACATACATATCAAATAAAGAGAGTGAGAGAGAGGGAGAAAGACTGATAGTGGCTGGTCAATGTATTTTGTTGTCACACTTTACATGTTTTGATGTTGGGGGCGTTTTGTGGCTGGAAAAAACTTACGCAATGTTTGCGGTGTATTGTCTTACAGTTAGACAGTCAGATGGTGTGCCTCGAACAAAGCTAACCACAAGACCTGCATTACAAATAGGCGTGTTAACATTTAACACACACACACACACAATCTCAACTTGCATAACACTTGCGAATGGATATTAATTTTTTGTTTCTTTGTTTTTTGTGTGTTGAGGGGGGGAAATCAATTTGCACGCAGAACACATTTCCGGAGGTGAATCCATCAATAACGAAAACGATATGAAGCCGAAAAAAAATGCGTGCTGTAATGATTTGTCAAATTGAATTTGATTTTATGGTCTATACACGCCCGAGTAACAACAACAATAACACTCCCTGTTTAATTTGGGGCAATTAACTTGATGACAGTTTTGGGGCAATCGAGAAGCTTTGCCGAACACACCTTGGCACAACATTTGAACTGAATGCGAAACAGGATACCAAAAACAACAACAACAAAAACATAGTAATAAACTTTATCCTTAAGTTGTTCACTTGGCCGATTTTGTAATTTCTTTAGGGTGAGTCATACGAAGACCGAAAGCCAAACATAACATAAATACCATCTAATTGATGGTTTCGCCCCATCCAGTCAATGAACTTGAAACTTAACGAACATTATCAGACCACAAACTAACGACATAAATAAGTTGTTTCTTTCGCCAAACTCGAAATATTTTAATATATTACCCTCGGGTATTTTTTTATTTGTATTTTGTTTGCCAAACGATAAGTTTTGTCGTCTTTCAGATAAGATATAGCCGAACTAGCATACAAAATTCCTTGTGCTTTAAAATTTCCAGTAAATGACTCACGCAACGGCCATAAGAAATACCCCAAAAAAAAAATGGTGGTATCAAATCCATTTGTCTTTCAAATGTTTTGGGATTAATCAATTAATTAAGCCGTTGTTTAATTAAATCTTTGACTCATGGCCATAGCGATTAAACAATTAGTTTTTAGTCACAAAATTAGATTGCAATTAAACAATTACAGTTAAGTGATTTTTATTGTGTATTGTTTCTATAACAAAAAAGTTCTCTTAAAAGTTTTAAAATCGACTAAAAATCAAAGTTAATATTTTTTAAAGTTTTTTTGCATTGCAAAAAACGCATTAAAACTTTTTCTTATGTAAAAAAATTATAATATTTAATGCTTAAAATTGACTAATATGCAAAACAAAAAAATCGATTGTTTTCCAACCAGTTATTTAAAACGGAATTAAAAAACGAACTTATCAAATCTGCAAACAATAAAACTTTCGCTTTCAATTTCTTTTTTTTTGTTGTTTTGTTTCATGTTTTTGACAGCTTTGTTTAGTCGCTGCTCTTCTTCTTCTCCTCGTTTGACAGTTTAACTCAGTTTAGCTCTTGGCCAGTGTCCAACACTGGTTCGCAGCCATAACAATTAATTAGCATTTCAATGTCTTCGCAACAATTGTAAAAAAAAAACAAACAAACACACAAACGAGTAATTGAAATTCCAAATGCCTGCGCAAATGATAAAAAAAAACAAAAACGAAGAAAAAAAGAAATAATTGTATGTGACCGAAGTGCAAAAAGGTTTGTTTTTCAGTGCTCAGAGATGGAAAAATAAACAAATGCTGTTATAGCAACAGATATATATATATATATGTATATATGAATGAATCGAGTTTGATGTTTAAATGCCCAACGCGTATGCAAATTTTGTTTACAATTCGTAAGCACAGATATCTTGTGAGATCATTTTCGGTTACTTTTGCCACAGTCTTAGAGAGGGCAACCACAATCAATATTAATTCGATGAGCAATCTCATCCCAAGTAATTAAGAATGCTTGTGAGTCACGAGAAATGCTGTAGAAATCGTTAGATATTTTTCAAGCTTCAATAAATTACAATTTTCAATTTTTATGTAACTGAACAACATTGTAACTTGTGTCGCGAGCTTCATATTACAACGTTGTTAACATCTTCCAACGCGAATTTATTTCAATAACAATTAACTAATAGCGGCTTTCATAAGACATATAGAATAACATTTGATGAAAGTCAACCATGCGTCATAATTATGCACTTAAAGTTAGGGTATTGTTAGGATCTATCACAAAATAAATACATAAGTTAACAGGTTTACACTTCAAACTAAAAAAAAAGCCATCTTTTCTTGAAGTTAATATTTTTTTTTTTAATTTTTCTTACACAAAGGTATAAAAACTTTTTGAATTCAAGTTCAAATGCCTTCGAATTGAGAATAAGGTTTAAGCAAAAGGTATTAATACATTTTTATACAAGTAAAAATGTTCTTAAGTCTAGTAAAACTGCTCTTAAATGCAATTTTTGAACTTATTTTAGTAATTTTTAATGAAAGAAATACTTGAAGTATGTAATTTTCTTCTCTATATGCAGATCCAAGAAGATTATATACAAAATCAATCAAAAAATCAAGTTACAAATCTTTTAAAAAAGTGTATTCACTTCTCGACTATTTACTACTAATTTTTCAAAGTGTTCATTTAGTAACTGTATGCCATCTGCCACCGCCCCCATATAGACCCGATATTCATTATGTGTTATGCTCATATTCGATTACAACAACAACAACAACATGTAAGCAAAATGCGTCTCCATTGTTGAGTTTATTAAAATGCGGTTTTCAACATTGTCGCTTAAATAACTAATGCAAAAAATATATATGCTATATGCATGTAGGAGAGCTCAATGACAACAACGGTGTTGAGTTCACTTTAACGTTGCATGCATCACAACACTAACAACAACAACAACAACAATTGACGTAAACAATCAACGCTGCTTGTTGATGAATCAACCATTGAGTAAGGCGCAACAAATTTAGATTTGTTTTTAAAATACTCACAAAGGAGATCAAATCTTAGAATGTTGAGATTCGTTTTAAGAAAAGAAAAAAGCTCCGAAATAATATTAATAATTATTTTAATAATATAATATAGATTTATTATATAAATCATATGTTATGATTTGACTATAAACTAACATATTACTCTTTCAATATTTTTACAGGGTATTTATATTGAGTTGTTCACCTTAAGTTCATGTTTATGAGTTTGTTGGCAGCTCGGCATGAGGGCATTTTATTAAATGATTCAGAGATCAGCCGCGGCATAAGGAAGTGCATATACATAAATCAAAACAAACTAAAAAAAAAAATAATAAATAAACCCGGGCGTGCCAATGAAACTCGAAGGCAGCTCAGAAGTGTTTTATTATGGCAGTTGTGTGTTTTACAACACTGGCCGCACACAAGGTGGCGTTTTTGTCAATTGTGACAAATGCAAGCACATGATGCTGTCTCGCTTGCACATCATACGAAGTATGTTAACTATGTGAGTGTGTGGGTGTTCCAACAATAGAAATCGTTGAAGAGTCCTTAGACCCAAGGCCTCCTAATAGCATTGAACTCTGGCCTCGGACTGCAATTTGCATGTTGAAAGTGCATAAAACGACGATTAAGTCAAATGAAATGAGAAAAAGTTTGGGGGTGGAATGTATTCAAAGTTTAAAGTTCTAATAACATAAGAATAATATTCGATAAATTTGTAGGTCATTTTGCCTTATCTTTACCATTTTCAAAGTGGCAAATGCATAAGAAAACAAATACTGAAAACTTTTATTTTTCTTTAGTTGCAATAACATTTTCGCTAGAGTGTTTTCCTTTGTAGTTCGGTTGTTTGTGTGTTTTTTTTTAGTTCAACGATCCCGTGGGGCAGGCTCAAAACAAAACGCTACACCAAAGTAATGCACGAAGAGTTCTAAAAGTATTTTTTTTTTTTTGCGCCTTCTAGCCCAACCTATAAAATCAACCCCTTACATGATGGCAATTGCAATTTGCCGGAGTGACGGGAGCGCATTGCACTTTTTGTAGGTCAGTGCTGGGCACATTTTAAGTTGTTGTTGTTGTTGCCGCGTCGTTTTGCTTAATGCGATTAAAATAAAATGACAAATGTGCAGAGCAGACAGAAATGATGATACAAAATCAAAGCGTCAATAGTTTGTTGCACCCATTTGCAGATTTAACGGATGAACAATTTACTACTATATTGGCAACTGGGCATGCATCTAGTCTGTGTGCATGTGTGTGTGTGTGTGTGTGTACGTCTTATCCAAAACTAAAATGCTTGAACTGATACGACATGGTATTTGGAATTTTTGCATATGTGTGAAACGTATTATATGTATAGATAAGATATGAAAACGACCAATGGCTTGGAAAAACAGCAATAGTATTCAACTTTTAGTGTTGCTAACACAAATGCTCATACATACATAATATATATACATGTGTAAAATTCACTTTTTCAGAAATGTACCGTATGACTGAAGACAGGTGTAAAACGAACACAGACAGGCGTTAATTTATCGATAAGCTTCAAAGGAATTGCAAAACAGACAATAAGCTATCGATATCACCTGACTTGAGAAAACAAATTTATAATTGGAAAAAAAAAAAAATCGAGATAAATAACAAAAAATTACTTAAAATCTGAGCAGGTAGATGCAAAAACAAATCGGAAAACAGGTTAATTTACAAACAAACTCACCTTGAAGTAGTTTGACAGCTGATTCGGTGTTGTTGTTTCTGTTGTTGCAGCACTTCAATTCTCGATGTGTTGATAGCGCGAGGCGAAAGCCTTCACTTGCACTTGGCGATTTTGATTTTGCGTCACTCTCGGTGTTCAATAAATATTTATTCATGCGAACAAAGAAGCCACAAATATAACAATTGCGGCGCAATCATAAAAATACGTAGCAGCAATAGCTGCATGCATTGCCCAAATGTTTTCTCGCGGGCTTCTTGAGCGGTTTGCAATTGCAGAACCTTTACTTTTAATGGTAAAAAAATAGCCGTAAACTGTAATTTAATAGGCGTGATTTATGACAAAATATGTGTAAGGTATAAATCAAATTTCGTGTTGAAATATGCCGAAAAAAAAACGTAGATATTAAGTTTGACTAATAGACACACACGCACACAAACATAAACTCATAAAAGAGCGCACACACACGAGCACCGTTATTTGTGCTTTCTCTGCCCCGCTGCATTAACATTTAAGCACACGTATTGATTTCGTTGGCAATTTGTTAACTGTGTTTTATGCATAATTTTATTTAAGCCAATTGCTGCACATCGCACTAGTGTTGGTGTTTTGCATTTGTTTTCGCTGGCGAATGTTTAACTGGAAAGATGGGACAGATAATTGAGAAAACACAACCATGAAACTTTGATGTTTGTGTCGGTGGTACGATAGATATCGATACAAAGCAGAATGTTACTTCTCATTTAACAGAATTGCTCCACACTTTGCATATATGCTCATTGTATTTAAATAAAAAAATGAATTAAAACTAACATAAAACGCTTTATTTATTCTTTTAGATTTAACAAAAAAACATTCAACCATAATAAATAATAAAAATAAGTAATTTTATTTGCCTAAGCTATCATTTCGCATCTTGGTTTTGCAGCTAACTTCTTTAAGTGACGTGGGCCGGCAACTGCGAAGGGGACGACTTAACATCGAACTATTCATACTGGACTCCACATCTTCTGTTTCATGATTACAGCCAGAAGTGCCTCTTTTGGGCATTGGATTAAATTTTTTCCTTGAAGCGGGCTTCTTTTTGGTGTTAACGACATCTTCATTTCGTTGGGGTGTGCTAAAATCATCAGGACGACTCGCAATTATATTGAAACTGCTAAAATCTAATTGGCGATTGCTTAGGGTAGGAGTAGCAACCGAATCCATGGAACTATGCGGAACCGTCAGGTGCAATGCTGAAGTATTTTGAGGAGCACATCGCACATGCTCTATGCTCGATTGCTCTTCATTGTTCATGAGAACACGAGTCGATTTACCTCTTGTTGTTGTGACATTCAAAGAATATTTGATTTCCTGACTACGGTTCTCAATATCATTTTCTCCAATACGCGACATGCTGCATGCCTTTGGACTGGATGAGTGCAATGTGGTTCTATTACTTACATCACGTAGAGCTAACGATGAAACTTCCATGCTGCAGATCTCTGTGTCTGTATTTTCATCCAATGATATCGGAGAGGACAAAGTGTCTTCATCGCTGTCACACTCTTCGATTATCGACTGCATAATTGAGGCACCTGTTCGCTGGGGTGGTATTATTTGATCTGGTAAAGACGCCGCAGCCGGTTCTTCTGCTTCTGGTGAGCACATAATGAAGTGCAGATCCGCCAAACGACGTGGCTCGGGTGTTTTCCTCATCCTTACCCCTGCATTAGTCTAAAACACTACACAGTAGATTTACGCTTAGTTTACTTTAGACATATTCGATACTCACAGAGGTTATGGCATGCTGCTCCTCATCTGTCTTCTTATTATACTCATCTTCCATGAGCTCCTCAAGTGAGTTATTGCAAGTACTGACACTAGATGTACTTTGACTTCGACTCTTTCTGCTAGGGGATAACACAACAGTCCTTCGAAGCAAAGCGCTGGAGCGACGTAGCTCGGAGCAAACTTCCTCACGGCTATAAATACTTTGCTTGTTAGCCTCTGATGATAGCTGAGATGTTCGAGCGCTAAAAGGAGGATCAAAGCTACTGTCCAGGTTAATATGTAGCGACTGAAGAAAGGTCCTGATTGCCAATTTAAGTTTGTTTTCATTATATTGTGCGTCGGCCAAGCGCATTTCACGCTCTTCCAACAGCTGCTTTTTTAGTAACACCTCTGTTCTGGTCATTTCACCAAGTAATATTCGTTGCTTTTGCACCTGCTCCATCAGTTCGGCATTTAATAATCTATATTGCTCCATTTTAAAGACATTACAAAATTACAGTTCAAATGCTTTTGAGTTTAGAGTCAATGCTTTATTGTGAATCGATACCATTGAATAAAACTATTCTCGATAGTATCGAAATCTCATAACATTTTTCGATTGTAAAACAAGTACTTTTTAGTTTTTATCGACGCTATTTAAGGAATCGACGCTAAACTTAAAATTTGTTTTCATTTCGCCGATCTCTAAAAATATTAATAACATCAACAAAATGGAACAATACAAATTAATAAATGCTGAATTGATGGATCATGTGCAAAAACAGCGAATATTAATTGGCGAAATGTTCAAAACGGAGGTCCTCCTTAAAAAACAGCTGCTGGAAGAGCGTGAAATACGCTTGGTCGAGGCACAATACAACGAAAACAAACTTAAATGCGCCATCAGGACCTTTCTTCAGTCTTTAGATTTAAATGTGGACAGCAGCATTGATCATCGCAATAGTATTCGGACTTCAGGCAACAAAAAACAAAGTGCCTATAGCCGGGAAGAAGCTTGCTCCGAACTACGCCGTTCGAGCGCCATGCTCCGAAGATCTGTGGTGACATCGCCTACCAGAAGAAGCCACAGTCAAAATACAAATAGTGTCGTAAGTTGTAATAGCTTGCAAATGGAGCAGCAAGAAGATGAAGATAGTTCAAAGGAAACCATTCACACTGTAAGTGATAAAATTGTTTAAACTAAAACATGTTTAAATTATTTGTTTTCTTGCAGGCGGATGTAGAGGTAAAGATACGAAAAACACCAGAGCCGCGTCGTTTGGTTGATCTGCAGGCCAACATGAGCTCACCAGACACCCCAGAAGCACAAGCAGAAGCAACTGCTGCTGCTCCTTTACCAGATCAAATATCTCCGCCTGGGAGTAATGCAGCTGCTCTTATGTATTCTATAATCGAAGAGTGCGACAGCGAAGAGGACTCTCTTCCGATATCATTGGACGAGACTGACACAGAAGCACATAGCATGGAATTTCCAACATTGCCATTAACTGATGTGACCAATAGCAAAACCTTGCAGTTGGCCAGTCCAAAGGCCTGTAGCATATCGCATATTGAATGTGATGAGACTGAGAACAAATGTGGTCCAAACATCATGACTAAACGTGGTAAATCAACTCGTGACAACCAGAAGCAGCCGAGCGTAGAGTATGCGCGATGTGCTGCTCGAGAAAGTTCGCCAATGCATTTGACGGTGCTACGTGGTTCCCTGGACTTGGACCCAACACTTAATCCACGTCCCAGCCAATTGAATTTCAGTGCTTTCAATGGCATTGTCAATCGACCCGATGATTGCAGCACGCCGCAACGGAACGAAGAAGTCGTAAAGGCCAAAAGGAAAGCAAGGTCGAAACCGAAAACAAAACCCAGATCTACATTAAAAAGCATAGCTGGCTCCAGTGACAGCCAAATAGAGGATTCAAGTCGGAACGGCTCGGTGCTTGGTCGTCCAAGTCGCAGTTGTCGACCCAAGACACTGAAAGAAATCAGCTGCAGAACCAAGATGCGAAATGAATCACAATAGTTCATTTTTTTATTTTTATTTTATTTTAATAGTAGTTGTTAATGAATCTGAAATGCAGATGTAGCAAACGCAAATATATGTAAAAGTTATTTTAAATATTATTTATATATATTTGTTAAGAGCAATAGCATTATAAACCCCAGACAATTTGATTTATTCAATATTTTGCGAAACATATACAAAAGAGTTGTCGTGTGACAGTGGACTGGTCAAAGCAGAGACATCAGGCTAACAATAATTGCATTTTGAATACAATATGTTGACATTTAAATTATTAAATATACATATACATATATATATGTGTTATCGGCAATCTAGACAATCTCAAACTTGCCCTGACAGCAACGTACTTGTCCGGGCGACTGTGCGGCAGTTGTTAATGCTGTTGGCGCCAATTCTGCATTTACTTTAATTTCCGTAATTATATCCTGTATCTTGTTGATTATCTCTTGAGAGTTTTCATTTTCAACAGGCTGCTCTGGCGGCTGTTGCTCCTGCACCTGTTCCGCTGGCAAGCCCAGACTGCCAACCAGTTTGTTCAGTGCCTCGATCTTTTCGCGCAACTGTTCCCGCTCCGCTTTCAGCAGAGTCATCTGTGCGGCCTTCTCGTATTCACGTTGCTTCAACATGCGTCGCTGTGTTTGATACAGTGCAATGTATTCGCCAATGGTCTCCGTTTCACTTTGCAGCTGCAACACTAAATGTTCCAGGCTCTGTTTCTCCTCGGTCAGATCAGCGACGCGACTGATGAGCGTTGTGAAACGTGATTGCAATTTTTCGACTGCCTCGGCTGTGGGCAGCAATGGTGTCTCGCAGGAGCTGGAATGCTGATGATGATGCTGGTGATCATGGTGATGATCATGGTGATCATGATGATGATGATGATCTTCATGTTCATTGTGCCCATGTTCGTGATCATGATCATGATGATGATCATGCTCTTGTGCCTCCACAGCACCTTCTGCTGCCTCAGCCTCTTTGACAGCCGATTGACTGTGATAAACCTTGGCCTACAAGCAAAATCAATGAAATTAACAATTCCTTTCACCACCAATCCAACCACAAACCACCTACTTCATAGTGCTGCAATCGATCCAGTTGCTGTTGTTGCATCAGCTGCATGCGTTGCAGCTCAACATTCTCATGCGAGAGTCGTATCATCTCCTCATCCTTGAATTTGTAGCGCTCCTCGTTCACCTGCAGCTTCTGCTCCATTTGGGCATAATTGGAACGCATCTCACGATTGGCAAACTCTTCGGCATCCAGTTTATTGACCAGCTCCACTTTGTCATTGGTTAGCTGCACAAAACGTTGCTCCAGCTCGTCCAGTTGCTGCTTCATGTTCATGTTTTGGCTAACGGCACGCGATGCAGCCACTTTGTCCGATTCCATCGTGGCTAGCAGTTTCGCTTGATCCGGTTGCTCTGTTTGCAGACGCTGCAGCTCCAGTTGCAGTTCATTCAGTTTCTCTTCTTTCAACTGCAATTGATCATCTTGGGATTTGATTTTCAACTGGAACTCATGCCGTTCAAACTCCATATCGCTAATGCGTTCTTGGAGTGCTATTTGCTCGGCACTTGGAGCTGTCTGAAATTTGATAAGTATGTAGAATTTCTTAGATTCCAAAGTGATTCACTTACCTGTGGCTGTTCCTGTACTATTTGTGGTTGGGTTTCCTTTTGAGCTGCCTCTTTGTATTGTGCCTGGAGTGCCAGATTCTTTTGGATATCGCGTTCCAGGCCACTGACATGTTCCACCAGCTGACGTTCACGCTCTTTGAGCTCGGCGCACTCGTCGCCTAGCTCCGAATTGCGCTCCTTGAGATTGGCCACATAATTCTGATACTGTATGGCCGCCTGATCCTTATCCTGCGTCAATTGTGAGACCATCTGTTGCAGATCCCGTATCTGTTGCTCGTACATATACTGGGTCTGGGTGAGCGTCTCCACACGGTTATCCGCATTCACATTGCTCTCGTCGGATAACTGACGTATTTTTAAGTGCGCCATTTCCAGCTCATTGCATTTCTCAGCATGCTGCTGCTGCAGTTCGTCTTGCCTTGCATTTAGCTGTTTCAACTGGGCTTCTAGTTCGCCGAGATGTGTTCGCTGATCTTCGATTTGTGCGTTTGCTAGCGTCAATTTGTGCTGCAGCTCAGAATTTTGTTTGAGCTGTTCCTCCGATTCGCATCGTTGCTCCTTGCAATGCTGCCGAATCTGTTCTAGTCCCGCCAACGTCACCTGGTGCTCGGCGCGCAGCTTTTCCAGCCAATGCTCGCGTTCGAGGCACAAAAGCCGTGCCTTGGTTAGCTCTGTATTTAGTTGAGCCTTTTCTGCAATTAGCAATTGAATCGCCTGCAAATTTGTATCGCCTTGGCCATTCTGTGGCCACACGGCTTGCTCCAGCCCTGGTGTTGGCATTGACTGCGCACAGTACGCATCTCCAACTGTAACTGGATCTGGCGCAGCTGCTTCAGCTGATTCTGTTTGTTCCAGCGTCTGTTTTTGTTGCTGCATTCCCCCACCATTACTGAGGCTTAGCTCACAGTCGGAGCGTTCCGATAAATTGCTAGCTATGCTCACTGTCGACGAGTTTTCCTCAGTGTTGTTATTGTTGCTGCGCTGCTGATATTCTTTCAGCTAAAATTATGGTTACCAAAATCAATATAAGACCAATGTATTCGGGTGTCCACGTCACGACATTTTCAGTTTAGATTTTTTACCTTTTGACGTGCGGCAGCCAATTTTTGAGCTTTGACATCTTGCGTCTCGTCTGGCATGGCCAATGGGGTAGCAAGTGCTGAAACTCTTTGTTTTTAAAATTTTGCTGAATTGAAGCAATGTCGAATCTAAACGAAAATTAAAACTGAAACAAGATAGCAGACAGTGTTATCGTAGCTTTATGTTAGGGATGGTAAATAAATATCGATATTTTTAGTTCTTGATTACGATTCAAGCGGTTCACTATATATGGAACCGGCTTATTCATTTGGTCTTACTGGCTTCCTTAAATTATTGCAAGTCGACCTATTAATACTCTAGCCCCAATGTTATTGTTATTTTGAATTATTGTTCCATAATCACAATTTTTTTTAGGCTTAACCGATTTTAAAAGAAATGTCCATGCATAAAAGAGAAGCAACTGTTAGTCTACTAAATATATGCAGCCAAGTTACCAGCAACGAGTATGTAAATATACAAGAGTGGAAAACAGTACGCCTTTGTGCTTAACAGAAAACGTCACATGCTATTTAGAGCTCGTTGGAAAGGCGGAAAGGAGAATTAATACCTATTCTGCTTTGCCAACTCATTCTCAAAGTGTGCGATGCATGAGACAAAGATTGATTGTTTGTACTTCATTGCTCTTGTTGTTGTCACAGAATTTGAAATTGTCAATTCTCGACTTTTGGTTATATGTGCTTACTAATGCCTAACATATTTACATACTCGTTGGTTACCAGGGCTGCGAAATATCGATTTATGTACCGATATCCACATCATGGTCGCTCGATATCGATGATAAATGGCGCGTTTTATTCAGTTCTGCTTGGACTTGAAACGAATGCTGAGCTCGCATACGCAATTGTAAAATGATGACAACCAAGCAATGGCTTATCAGCAGCTTGTTATATCTGGCACTAGCACAGCGTCCGGTCGCTGCCCAGGGCCGTTACAATATCACTTTTTCGCAGTTGGATGCATGCGATAGCATCAAAATTGATTCATCCAGTGGCTATGCATACAAGGATTTCTTCATGGTCCACACCTTGGACAACAACAATGTTAAAGGAGATGAGCGACTGCATTTGAAATTCTATGTGCTGGCCAACATGGATGCACATATATTGCTGTCGGTAACTGACAAACCACGCCCCAATGATCGCGTCTATGAAATCGGTAAGAACGTTTTTTTATTTTTTGTTACTTATCTAGCTTAATTTTGACTGCCTCTCGATCTTTCTCCTTATCTCTTGTGCAGTGCTAGGGGCTGGCGGAAATACATTTTCCGCTATTCGCATTAATATGGGCCAAAGGCGCGTTTCCACCAATCAAGATCCACAACTTCTATCGTTATATGAACCAACACCGATTGAGATCGTTCAAACAAAAGGTTAGAATGCAAATGAAAGGATACTCAAAGGATATGTACATAATTTTTTTTTTTTAGAGGGTGGTTTGTTTGTCTATATACCCGGCTTCAAAAAGGAACCTTTACTGCAGTTTATGGACGCATCCGCTTTGACCATTAACTATATAAGCTTCAGCTCCTTTGGTTCGAATAGCGCACGTTGGTTCTATGATTGTGCTTTCGATGGTTTTGGTAAGAATATACATAAAATTGTTTTGAATATTTGACTTATTCTAAATGTGCACAGCTAATGAAATGGAGCAACAGCAGCGGGAGAAATCTGCGGAGGAACGTTTGCTGACTTCGTTAATCTACCAGGCACAGAATAGCAGTTTTCCAGGCAATCTCAGTGAGATTAAATTTAACTTCCAAATGCAATCGCTGGCCCACGATCAAGCCAGTGCTTTGCTGCGTACACGAATGGAGCTCGTGTTGCATTGGCAGGATTCGCGTCTGCGTTGGCAGCCGGAGGATTATGGTCAGCAGACTTCATTAGTGCATCCCGAATTGCAATTATGGACACCGAAACTTGTGGTGCTCAAGTAAGTTTTGCACAGGATCTATATGGGTATTATCTTTTAATAATCATTCGAAATTCCAAAGTGGCGCATTGGAGTCATTGGGTGATGCAATTAGCAGCTTTGAGTTACGTGTCTATAGCAATGGGAATGTTACACTAATGGCCAGCAATTGGGAGGTAACATCCTGGTGTGTGGATGCCGCACGAAATTGGCCAAACGAGCGCATCGATTGCGATATTCAGTTGGGCATTGAACAGAATCAGGTGGGATTAGCTTTAATCTATGATTATCAACGCAAGCCGTTGGCACCAAATGAGCATGTAAATACACCATCTGGCTGGACATTTGTTGAGATTGGTGTGATGCATGTGGAGAATGCCACTACCATGCGATATACACCTGATGGATTGCTTCAGACGGTCGCGGGAGATGTATCCATTGGATTTAAACTCCAGCGAAATAGCGATTTCTATAGTTTGGTCTTTATAATGCCGCTTGTTGGTATGCATTTAATTGTATTATTTTTATCCAATTCTAACTGTTTTTTTTTTTGTTTGCAGTCTCACAAATCCTTATTGGACTTTCGTTCCTGCTACGTGGCTACAGACGTTCCGCTCTTATTCTCATTGTTGTCCTGTTGTCTGCTTGGAATCTAATGTATCTCACCCGCCACGCCTCCCCTCACTATGTGCCGCCCTTGAGTAAGTATTATTTAGTTTGTAAATACGATCTCGGAGTCAAAAAGTAATATGAGCTACTAAATGAACTAGTGAATTGTTCTTAAGGACTAAAGGAACTGGAGCTTCAAATGTTAAAAGTTATCGATAAACATTTATCTATTCATTCTAGTGTCCGCCTATCAGCATCTTATGCGCATTTCCATTTATTGTTATTTGTTACATATTGCCATTATATGGCTTGAACGTTTTCCACCAAGAGCCAAGGCGTCTGCTTGGCTTTTGGCGATGATTAACTCAACTCCTTTGCGTTTGATTCTCGGTCTAAGAATCTCTGACGTAAGTTTAATCCCAAATTTGGTCGTCAATAATAAAATGATTTCTTATCTTAACATACAGGCTACAGAATATTGTGATATTCAGGAGAAACCCTGGCGTGAATTAGCCAAAATGTTAAACAACTTTAGCTTTATCGGAATCAATATTTGTTTTATCGTAATCAACTCAGTTGATGTGTTTACTGTGTATTAATCAACAACATAATATAATTAAAAGATTTACAGCATTTGAAAAATGTAATTTTTCTTTATTTGCAGTGATTGAGCCTTAAATAAATACAGATTATGCGAAATATGGGAATACTTTGAAAAAAAAGTTGTAGTTTTTGGAAAAACGTGCTGCCATCAACTCCACTTCTCTTTATCTCCACTCCTCTTCATCTCTCTCTTTCTCACTCTGTCGTCTGTCTCTCTCTCATTTTCTCATTCTTGTGCTAACTATGGATCACTCTGGCCATTCCACTTGCTTAACATGCTCCGTGCTGGTGTGCTTAATGATAGCCATGATCGTAACCACCATACGAGTAAGATGGAGCAGCATAGCTAATTTCTGGGGCGGCATACGATTTCACAACAGTAGGCGCAGCGTAGCTAATGGCGGGTGCAGCATAAGATTTGACTATAGCAGGAGCGGCATATGCCTTAATCACGGGCTGGGCATGGGAAATAACCTAGAAGAAAAGATGGCGATTTAACATATGTATGTTAATAAAATGGCGCTTCTGTTAGCAAAATTCCAAGTGTATGTTAAATTAAAAGCACTGTTGCAGCCCTCGCTCATTTTAACGAATTTACAGTTACGTTGAAAAAAATGAAAAGTGCTACAATTAAAACGATTTGAGCCGCTTTTTTTTTATTAAAACTTACCGAACTGAAGTGCGAATAACTGGTGGCTGGAGCATGTACGGCCTTAACGGCAACTGGTGCGGCATATGACTTGACAATTGCGGGTGCAGCATAACTGATCGCTGGAGCATACGATTTGATGACCGGAGCGGGCGCCGCATAGCTGATGGCCGGTGCATACGATTTGAGGACCGGAGCGGGCGCCGCATAGCTGATGGCCGGAGCGGGCGCCGCATAGCTGATGGCCGGTGCATATGACTTGACGACTGTGGGTGCCGAATAGCTGATTGCTGGAGCATACGATTTAATGACTGGAGCAGGTGCAGCATAAGTCACAGCCGGTGCAGCATGTGCATAACTGATCGCAGGCGCTGCATAACTTATTGATGGTGCTGCATGGGCATAGCTGATTGCTGGCTCAGCATGGCCATAACTGATAGCCGGTGCCGAATGCCCGTAGTCCAATAATCCAGGAGCAGCGCTCGCAGCAGCCAACAAAGTCGTTAGAACCTGTCGCCCAGGAATATTTGGTAAGGATACACTTTAAGCTCCATATAGTGTTGAAAATACTTACCAATAGTTTCATGTTTAGTTCCTTTTTTGTTTAGGTGTGTGTGTGTGAATGTTTAGTACGTACTAGTTGATGCCGGCGTTGATTGAGAATTGCAACTGTAAATTGAATGCGTGCATTGAGTTACTTTTATACTGTGTTGCAGTCGGGGCACGCATTCGAAACAGTCGGACAATCGGACCGACAGATGACTAGCTAGATAGCCAGGCCAGGCCAGGCCAAGTCGATTTCGATCTCGTCGTTTAGAGCGTCAACAAAAGCGGGCCACAAACACACAGCACCAATTTGTGAAGTATCTGTGAAGTAGACAACAACAACAACAACAATAATGTTGTGATTCTTGTTGTTGCTGCTACTTTTGCTGATGACGCAACAGCTTAACATGGCTTGAATCTGCTTCAAATTGGCCAGCAAGGCAGACCACTTGTCGTCAAAAAGGCGGCAGGCATTCAGTCTGGGATTTCAGTTCTTTTTTTTCGAGTCTGGTCAGTCTGACAGTCGCTTTGGGATTTCGAATTAGAAAGCAGCATTATTTTCATAAATTCTGCAATTAAAAGAAAAATCAACAAAATTGACAAAAATCACGCCTATTCAATTCAATTAATGCTTGAAAATTTGGCGTCAAATCTTTTTGATTAAGGAAAGTTTAATCTAGATAAGTGCGAATGAATTTGACAATTAACAAATTGTATTTACCTTAAGCAAAACAGTTAACCTTCATGTTAACCACTTAATTAGCCTACGTGTGACACACATACATATATGTGCATTATATAGTATATAGTATGTACATAAGTATTTGTTGTTGGTTATGGTATCCCGGCCAGAATGTCGTCTAATTGTTGTCAGCTGTTTTGAAAATTGGGCGCTGCTGAAAAACGTCGGCAATTTGACACGGCACAAAAATTGTATAATTATCATTTTGTTACCAAATAACGATTACAAAAAAATAGCAACAAAATTTTATTTTTATTTCTTTTTTTTTTTATATCAATGTTTTGAGTTTTGTGCTTAAACTTTTGTTGACGGGGCCAAAATGCCGCAGCGTGCCACATTTGACCATATTTGTTAGATATTTTGTTGTTGTTTTTTATTATTATTATTGCATTTTATTATACCAAAAGCTTGCCCCAGCCGCCACACCGTACACTTCTGGCCACAACATCCAAAATTTGGAGTAAATATTTTGTATCAGCTTGTAGACATTGCTATTGCTTGCTTGTTGGCAGCTCGTGGGATTTTTATCGACTGCGCTTAACCCTTGTGTGTTTTTTGGCAGAAAAAACTATTTTTTTTGTAGATTTCCCATCTTTATTAATTTTTTTTGTTTAATATAGAAAGTTATTCAACATCTCTATAAAAGTTACTATTGGAAATAGACCTAAAAGTTAGCTAAACGTAAAAGTAAGTTTTCGATAACGATAACATGTTATCGAAATAAAACGAAAGTTATCCAAAACCTTTATAAATTGTGGGAAATCGATGTAAAAGCTAGCTAAACGTAAAAGCAAGTTATCGATAGCGATAACAAGTTATCGAAATATACCTAATGTTCTTCTAAACCTTTATAAAATTTTTTGTGGGAAATATATCTAAAAGAAATCTAAACATACAAGCAAGTTATCGATAGCGATAACAAGTTATCGAAATAGAACGAAAGTTATTCAAAACCTTTATACAGCCTATTGTGGGAAATCGATCTAAAAGCTAGCTAAACGTAAAAGCAAGATATCGATAGCGATAACAAGTTATCGAAATAAAACGAATGTTATTCTAAACCTTTATAAAATTTATTGTGGAATATAGATCTAAAACTTAGCTAAACGTAAAAGCAAGTTATCGTACTTATAACAAGTTATCGATGCAGGTTTGAGCAAGTTATCGATAACGATTTTTAGAAAATCAACCTTTTCTTACTTTATTAGTGATTGAAAATCCATAGAGTTTTTAACAACCCTGAAGCTAAAAGCTGATAAATTAAGTATACACATAAATTTCAAAAATTTTAAATTGAAAACATTCATATATAGGAGATAGTCAAACATCCGAACAGAATTAACTTCGTAAACTAGTTTCCCATGAAGCTAAAATGAATGTAAATGTAATGGATAATGGGTCGAATTAAACCCCTTTGAACTAGCGCATGTGTTTAGAGTTTAGAGGCGAGTGCGATCTTAAATGACGCAGCGTTTATTTAAGTTGTAAGCAACACTTGAAATGATGTTGAAGCCTCCTCTCAAGTGGCACGCAACCAGCTATGTGCAACAGACAGAGACAGAGAGACAACTGCGACTTAGTTTATGCATAAATCATGGCAAAAAAAAAAAAAAATACAATGTGATTTATGTGTAATCTATTAGCAAATATTAAGTCAATATAACAATTGTCAGCTATGTGGTTTAAGTACTAACTATTGAAAGCTGTGACCAATGTGCTGCAATACTTAGTCTGAGGCTGAAGTTTATAAATAAAAGATTTTTATGCCTGCCCCACATTTGGACAGCGTGAAAATTGCTTTCAAAAGTGTGTTTACCATATTTTCCGGCCCCCAAAAAAAAATCCAATAACAAATTTATCCCAACTGGTTTGCCATCGAAAAGTGGTCAAGAGAAGGGTTGTTAAATCAGATGCCAAATTGTCCATGTGCAACAACATGTGGCACAACCGTAAGATGCCTCCCAGTTTGTCGATTGCCCAAAATCCATAAACGGCAACGACGTCGCCTACAACCATTTTTGGAAATCTCGGGCGGCGCACGCTCCAAATTAGTGCAAAATGTTTCAGATAGTATAGTTTAGTTAGACGGACAACTGATGACGCGGCACATAAATGCGTCGGAGCCTAATTAGCCCAAACCCCAAAGCAAAAATATATAGCCAAGGCGCAGTTCTATTCGTTTCTCAATACCCTTACAAGTGGAGGAAGGAAGCTTGTCAAAGATCTTAATAGTTTCATACTTCAGAGAAATTGAGATTTGCCATATAAGTTATCAAGTGAACTTATCGATAACACCTTCCTTTTTCGATGTATATTAAAAGTGATCGATAGCATTAAATATACAAATTTTACAGATCGCGTTATAGCTTGCCTTCCGTTAACGGCTGAAATCGATTTATCGATTATCGATAACATTAAAAGGTTTATCAAAATGTATCGTTTTATTGAGGATCGATAGCATTACCGGATAAAATCGATTTATCGATTACCGATAACATTAAAAGTGAGTTTCGCCTTCAAAATGTATCGTTTTATTGAGGATCGATAGCATTAAAAATTCAAATTTTACAGATCGCGTTATAGCTTGCCTTTCGTTACCGGCTAAAATCGATTTATCGATTATCGATAACATTAAAAGCTTTATCAAAAGTGAGTTTCGCCTTCAAAATGTAACGTTTTATTGAGGATCGATAGCATTACAACTAAAAAATTTTACAGATCGCGTTATAGCTTGCCTTCCTTCACCCACTGAAATCGATTTATCGATTATCGATAACATTAAAAAACTTAGATTTCTCAATGTTTATCCTAACATTTCTATAACGAATTCCTTTACCGATAAATCGTTTATTTATCGATTAGCGATAACCATTATGTAACAATTTTGAAGATTTTACCTTTTTCAATTTATATCTTCACATCATATAAAGTAAGAACTTACTTAATGTACCTATAAATATATGAAGTATTGTATTATGCAGGGTATCTCCTAGTCGAACTTTACCAATTAAAGCACTTATGCCTTTTATTTTGGACTGGCGTTGCCCAATGCGAAGAATTTTTCAGGCGGCGAATACCAAACATATTTTTTGGCTGAGAAATCATCGAATGCGCATGCTCCACGCTGCGTATATGTTATTTTAGTTTTTCCATTTTCAACTTGATTTTCAATTAATTAACGCAGCCAGCGAGCCGACGCAGCAAACAAATCACATTTGAATTGCAAAACGCTTGGAAGCGTCGATGCCAAAAACACAAACGGCTCAAGTTGATTACACTCGAATTGGCGTTCATAAAGTTGAAGAAGTATTTTTTTAAAGTGTTTTTTGCACTCTTCATATATCCTAGAAGCTCTAAGACAAAAACATATATAGGAAAATATAAAAAATATATATTGTGATACAGATTTTAGGAACACGAAAAGAACCTAACTTTTAACTCTTTTTCTTTTCAAAGACCTAACATAAAGTAGATTTTACTTCGTCTTAACTATATGTACAGGGTATAAGAGTTAAAACTTGTGTTGCATTTATGACGTTTTTCTGTCTGCAGGAACTAATGAATGAATCAATTAAATAGAGCTGCTACTGCCACCAAAAACCGTTAACTGGCCAACAGCTGCTTGGCTGAAAATGCGTAAAAATAAGCGCGACAAAGTCAAAAGTGTTGCCACACACACACTATGACGATTTAAAGCGTTAAGTTGTTTGCATTTGGCAATCGTTGACGGGTTCCAGTGATAGTTTAAATCATGCGTTTTGATGGACAGGTCTTCAAGTAGAAATACTTAAAGCTGACATCGATTCATAACTGGGCATCTAGTGGGTCAACGAGCCCAAATTTGCGAAAGATTTAGATTGGGTGAACTGTAAACATGCTAAAGTCTTCAATTTCTTCAATTCCTTTTTCAATTCCTACTAACTTATTTTTCTGATTTATTGTGCGCACTCAAAGTCAAGCAGATAGAAAAGTTGGCTGTAAAAACATATCTTGGTATTGCGTTTGACTAAAATAAAGAGAGTTTGCCAGGCTTGCGTTCTCCCCGGTCTCTAAAAGTCGCTCAAAATTCGATTTCGACCAATTCCAACCAATTTCGAATTTATACTCAATTTTGACTTTAATATTCCGCCTAGAAGTGTGCAATGATTTTAGCTAAATCGAATTCTTGGAAAACTGTCGTTACTCATATTTAGGCCCTTTTTCAGTTTATTTTTTAACTTTTTGTACTTTAAAAGTTCTAAAACAATGGTGCCCCTCCTTATAGACTTTATCGTTTTTTAATGTAATTGTCAAATTTGAGCTTCACCACTTGAAACAGTTTACAAATATCATAACATACTTTTAGTATGTACCTTAAGCGAAGTGAGTACTAAAGAATGGCTAAACAAATTTAAACGCACTTCCTAAAAGTATGCTATACAATTTTGTTCTGCTAATTTAACTATTTTCTTTTTTTTATTGTGGGCAAAGAAGATAAAATCTATAAGGAGGGGAGCCCCATTGTTGTAGAACTTTAAAAATAAATTTTATTTCCTCATCCTGAGTCTTCTACCACTTCAAACAGTTTGCAAATAGCATAACAATTATCACGAACAACGCAAATTTCGCTTCATATTATTGCCAGGTGGTTTTAGGTCTCGTTCTACTTGTATTTAATACATTTTTATATTTAGATCAAAGCTTTGGCCAAGCATTCACCCCACAAAGAGTAAACTTTTACGTGGTGTGAAAATTGAAATATAAAGGGTTGCAACAACCCAGATAAGTTCGTCCGAAACAGAGTTAATGCGCACTGACCTTAAAATACAGATTTAGACACGACTCGAGTCAATAAATAACAAGGATGGGAAAGTGAAAGAGATAGAAAAAAGTGTGTTTCACATTATTGATTGGATTCGATTATTGATTTGCAAGTTCTTAATATAAAAACTGTTACTTGAAGGTTGTGTGCAAACTTGTGCAGAAACTTTGCAACTATTTTGAAATTTATTTATTTCAGATACGAAGTAAAATATTAAACTGTTAACTAGAACTTCCAACATCAACAACGCTTTTCTGTTTTTATGTTTGCGTATTGAAACCGAAGATGCCTAATATCTTTTAAATCCCAAGCAGCTTTAATGGTCATAATTCGTTTGTGTCTCCCCAACGTTGATGGCGTTGATGGTTTTGATGGGGCTGCCACAAACAGAAACTCAGAAACTCAGAAACAGAGACCCAAAGAGAACCTTAAAGCCTAAAGCCAGAAAGGAGTGTCGTGTGCGCTGCTTGTTGTTGTTGTTGCTGTTATTGTTAGAAGAAGTCGTTGCTGTTGTTGTAGTTGTTGCAGTACTATTGACATTATTGATGGAAATTCTTTTGTGTGTTACGAAAATAACAATAATAACTGAGGAAAAGCAAGAAGTTGAGTTTAGTATATAGAATCTTGAAATACACTAAGATTTTATTTCAAAAATTTTTATAATATTTCAAACATGTTCATAAACGAAAACTATTAGATTCTTGGTCTAAGAGGGATCTTAGTTAGTAAGAGGAAAAGAAAGAACTTGAGTTTAGTATAAAGAATCTTGAAATACACTAAGAATTTATTTCGAAAATTTTTATAATATTTCAAACATGTTCATAAACGAAAACTATTAGATGCTTGGTCTAAGATGGATCTTAGTTAGGAAAAGCTTAAATTAAGCTGAATTTCAAAAACTTCTGTTTTTATTTTAGTATTGAACATTTTTGCAGATTTTTTTTTTAAGGAATTTTTTAGTTTATAAATTAGAATCACTTTTAAAGTTTTCGCTTGAAAAAATGTTATATATTTATATTATTAATTTAATATTTTTTTTATTTATTGTTTTTTACTAGTAACATTTATTTTTCATTATTTATTTATTTTTTTAAAGTTTATAAATTAGTATCACATTTAAAGTTTTCTCTTGAAAAAAATTTTATATATTTATATTTTTAATTTAATTTTTTTTTATTTATTGTTTTTTACTATTAACATTTATTTTGTCATCAAATAGGAAACCAAATCAATTATAATATTTTGAACGGCAAGTTTCTCAATCTGCATGCGATAGTTAAGATGGTCTGTGAGAAGTGTATTGCAAAGAATAAGCAACTTGAAGACTGAATGTTTACTCTTTCTTAGGCAGCAAATGAAAGCCCAACGTGTCGCTTAATAGTATGTGGACAGGTGCATATCAATGTGTGTGCCTCTCTCTCTCTCACTCTCACGCGCGCACTTTCTGTTTGCGTACGTTTCTTTCGTCTGTTACGAATGCAAGCCAGACTTAAAGACTCACACCCAGAACGAGAGACTTCAAGTGCGTGAGCCTAGCCAAACCAAACAGTTATGCAAATGTAAATAAAACGGTGGCCGTTCCCCCCTCCACCCCCAACAACAATACTCACCACATCCCATTCTCAAAGCTTTTTCGGTGTGTCTATTACGGTTTCTGTATGTGCATGTGTATGTGTGTGTGTGTATTTAGCGCCTAATACCCAAGTTTATGTCGCTTAATTATAGCCTTTAAGCAGCCGCTGTTTAACATGCTAATCGCTCGAGTGCTTACGCTTCTTCTACTTCAAATCGTGCTCTGCCTTACTTCATCTCCCACTGTGTGTGTGTGTGTATCAAATGACCAGCTTTAATTTTTAAGACGACAGCACTCAAGGAGAAGCTCACCACTCTCTCTCGAGTTCGCTCTCCCTTTCTATCTTACTTATTCCCATTCTAATCAAGCAAATGAGTTTTGGGTGGAAATTCTAGTAGCTTGGGAGCGGAAAGCCGCTAAACGGTTTGCGAAAGTATTTTTTTTTATTCGATGACCTTTTAAGAAGGCAATATCTATTGCTACACTTAGAGAAAAATATATATTTATAAGAAAGAACCTTAAAATGCCTATATGTTTATTCAAAGTGTTCTGAAAAATTCTCATAAAAAGTTTTCCTTAAATAAATTATTGTTCTATATGCATAGATTATGAAAGTTATGAAAATTTTCAAAGTGCATCTACTATTTAGCTTGTAAAGTGGTTTATAGCTTGAATACGTATGTAAATCGAACGACCACACATATATAAATATTATAGATGTTTCAATTATGGTCAGAAAACGAAATGTAATTCATGCTAACGAAGCATGGGCGTTAACTCAATCCGATCACACTGGTTTTATGGTTCATTTTTTTAGCTGTTTGCTGTTAGCCAAATTAGTGAACACAGATCTGCTTTTAATGATCGAAAAATAGCGTCTAAGCATTGCCGATTAATTTGCCATAAAAGTTGAGCTTAATTGCTTGAATAAATTGTTTTTTTTGTTTTGTATCAACAGGAAATATGCTTAGAGACAAAAAATATAAGAGGCTTTAATTTGGTTGGAATTTCAGCCTAAATGGCAGTTAATTTAGTAAATTTCAAGATTTTATGATAAACTTTAAATGATTTAACAACGAAGTTTATAATTAAAACTTTATTATTATGTTTTTAATTATTTATAATAAATTATTTATACATCTGCTTATATTCTTTTAAATATTTTTGTAATATAAATAATAATAATAAATAATAATAATACCTTAATTTTAAGGTATTTATTATATCAATTCAAACTTTAACTTCTTTGCATTGTAATACTTAACTTCATCGAGTCATAAAGCATTCAGCTTTTTGTCTGCCGGAGCGCGCACTTGTTGAGCGTCAGCCTGTTGCTCTCTGAGAGCAGACTGTATGTGAACCCGAAGCCAAATGTTAAATGTTAACAGCGACCTGAACATTTATCAAACAAAAACAGATTTTATCAATAGTTGGCCCAAAGAAGCAATATTCAACATAAGCAATCATTTTTGTGTTTCATTCAACTAATTTAAAATTAAGTATTTTCTCAAGTAATAAAAACCTTATAAATATAATTTAATATTTTTAATAATAATTTTTAATACTAATTTTTGGACTGTTTTAGTTTTTTTATTATTATATATTTTTTTTTAACTAATCTATGATCTTATCTCCTTATCTAATAAACTCCCATGTGCACAAAGCCGAACAGTACCAATAACAGCAGCAACAGATATGGACCATGGATAAATATCATTTTTGGCTCTCCAATGTTAGGTTCGCTCGCTCGCTAGTTTTATTCCAGCAGCGAACGTTGAGCAAGTTGGTTGTGTCGCGCTTCGTACTCGGTCAGTCACAATCTCTCTGTCTCTCTTCCACTGCCACTGCTTCAATTTCGTGTTTTGTTTTGGCTTTTGTGACTGCTTTATATGGTACCTATGCCAAGCTCCAATTCAAAGACGTGCGCGCGCTCTTTCTTTGTGTTTGTGTGTGTTTATGTATGTGTGTGTTCGTGTGCATTTTGTTTGTGCATTTCAACAAGTGCTTTCCGAATGCAAAACATATAAAAGAGAAGCGGCAACAAGCAAATGACAACAACAATAACAACGAGCATGTTTGTTATTGGCAATGCCATCTTATCAGAAATTACAACAGTAAATAAAAATAACTTTATAAATGCAAATTTTGCTCTATAGTTGCACGGAAAGCAATTTAATAATATTAACTACTGTGCTCAGCATTTAAATATTTTTCGACTGATAACTGAAACCCCAAGATATTTAATCAGAACCGGAGCACATGTGCAAGCAAATAAATTCCCATAAGCTTTTGCGATAAGTATGTGTAAAAATACTTGGGTGCATTGTGAAAATAAATAGCAAATATGCAAATGTGAGAAAAGTCGTCGAAGAAAAACAAATAGAGATAACATAACAATAATAATTGAAATTGTGAAACATGAGCCAGAAGTCTGCGCAATATGCAATCAAATACTTTACTCGTTGTCCTCCAAGTTTTTGATTGATTTCTGATTGCGTGTTAGGCAAGACAAATGAAACTTTGAAGTGAAACACCCTAATGTCAAGGCTCTTAGTTGTTGTTGTTGTTGTGTTGGGGGTATTCAGACTTGACCTCTATTTGCGCATTATGAGTTAGTTTTTAGTTGAATGATTATTCTCAAACCAGTGACAATCGATGCTTCGAAGTTTTCTTTAATTATTTTTTAAGCTTTAAAGTTTTCGAGCTCTTTTTTTTTTTTAAAACATTTGTTTCAATAAAAATGCATAACAATCTAAAAAACTGTTTGATGTAATTGATTAATAACTGTTTCTAATTGCAGCGAAAACAATCATAAAGTGAAATAAAAAAAAAAAAACCATTGTGAACCATAAAACTCATAAATGAGCACTTAAACAGTGTTGCAAAAATAATAAAAAAAAAAACTCTTGAATCAACTAACGGATTTTCACAACAACATAATGCTTGTTACGCAGCTTTGAAGGTAAAACACATTTTATTGCGATCTTTTCGCTTTGGAAACGAAGTTTCATTCTACTTTGGACAAAAAGGTGAGTTGCGTTAATTATTTTACTAGCTACGAAGTAAGAGCAAAGGGTTTATCTAGACAGTTCATCATGGAGAGTGTGAGAATATCTAAACGAAAGTTAAATAAATAAAAAATTAAGCTCGTGACTTAAATGTAAGCGTATAAAGTTCATGTACTGTTAAGTATTCGTTTTGCTTAAAGAAACAGTTTTTATTATTTAATTATGCAGATTGATTTTAAAGAATGTTAAATCTGTTGTTATATTTACATGAGTTTGCTCAAAATATAACTGGAACATAAATATATTATATATATATATATGTCATTCCCTTTTTTTTCAATAAATTTTCTTGGTTTTGTTGTTGGCAACGCTGCATTCCAGTGTTGAGATGATTCAGCCTAAGAATTGACACAATTTATGTTATTGCCGTTGTTTTTTTATGATCCGTTATGGCAGGGTCTTCGTCAGGTAGTTTTATTGGTTAATAAAAACTTTTAAAATCAACAAATGCAAATATTGCATATAGCATAATACTTTAGTCACCCAATTTCATATATTTCTTAATTATCTTATGAATAATAATTTTTATTTTTTTTTTTTAAGAATTTTCTCTTTTGATTGTAAACAAAATAATATTTTTGAAAAGCATTCTCACGTATGTAATTATAAGCGAAAGTATTTAATAAACAAAATTATATTCGAGGAATTTTCTTTTTTGTAATCATAAATGCTTTGATTGAAAATCTATGAGTTATACAAAATGTTCTCAGTCTATTCACATACTTATAAAGTTGCATACTTGAAAAAAGAAATACGGTAAACGATTTTTATCGATAAGTCTTCAAAAGCTTACTCTATCGAGAGCAACCCTGCTCTGCAAATCCAATGAACAGTCGAAAAAAAATGCGTTTATGTTTTATGAGTTGAACAACCGACAACAAACTGTAACCGCAAACGAACACAAAAATAAATGTTTGTATGTACTGGATTGGATTGGCCTGGGCACATGAACTTCACAATCTGGTTCGTTGTGATCTACTAATGTCATTAAATTCGCACAAGGTTAAAGCTAACCGACAACCGACAACAACTCTCGAGATACATAGAAACTTTTCATTTCATGTGGGTTTTGTTTTTTTTTCTTAGTGCACCTGTCTCTGGTTTGAGTGTGATTTGTGTGTTTGTGGTTTTGATTTAAACGTCAGCCGCACAATCTAACATTTCAAATAGTAGTTTTTGGAATTATATATTGTAATCATGCATATCATGTGTGGCAAGAAGTGTTCACTGTTCTGTTTGTTCATGAGCATTTGGGGCACATTTCAATTGCTGTTGATGGGCATTTGCTATACGGTTAACTCACTATCATTGTTAAAAACATTACCGCTGGAGGAACATTACGTTGATCTGGAATCATTTCGCGAGGATGCCGATTATTTATATGCCAAACTTGCACTCCGTTGCTATGTGACTGCCATAGTTTATGCAATATTTGTCGTAATATCTCTTATCTGTTTACGAGTGCGGAAGAAACAACTAGCCCGAAGATAAAATCAAGTTTAATAATATTGTAAGAGCTATCTACATTTGCTAGATGTCATTATTAAAGCCAATGTCCTAAACAGTTGTAAACCATAGTTGCAAGTTATTTTTTTTTCAGCCAAGACATACACCACCACCCACAGCCAAGAAACACACCCACACAACCAGCATACTAAATCACTTATAAAGTGTAACGGCGGAACAAGTTTGTTGACCGCATTCTAGACGTGACACGATGTGATTAGCTTCTCTTTAGCTTCTTTATCATTCGTCGCCCTCTCTCGTGCATCTCATACTGTCCGTCTGTCTATCTGTCTGTCTGTCCAGTCTTTTATTATGCATTCGTCTCAACTATACTACTACAGCAACAATTTTGACAAGTTTCTTGTTGCTTTGCGCGCACGTGACACCTTTTTTTTGTATCTTGTAGATTTGTTATTTAGGCGTCATAAATTTCCATGAAATTTGGTCATTGTTGATGCGCTCTAACATGCTAATGTCTTGTACCCAAAAAATACACTTGGAGATAAGCTTTTTGGGTTTGTTGCACCTAGTATTTTGTGTACTCAATACTTAAGCCGTGTTTTGAAGTGTTTGTCTCCTTGGCACTTATGTTTGTTTCTTTGTTAATGGGCGTGTTAAAGATTTTACAGAAGCTCTTGTTTAGATGCAGTTAAATCAATTTTATTGCAACGTTTTCCAACACCGTTTTTTCGGCTTTGACAGCATCAGAAAACAACAAACCAAATATTATTTAAACTATACACAAATCCGAGCAACATTTGTGCAAATTTATTGTCAAAAAGTAAAGACAATCTATACATCAGTTTTACTCAGTCACACCCTTAAATAACGAAAAGACGTACGAAATATGTCCAGAATCTTAAAGGCGGCGTCATCGCGGCTACCATTTGATTACTGTAAGTACTTCTCGCACTAAAGCACACTTCAAATACTAAAATAGCACAACAACCACAGTACGTTCAAATCGTTTGAATCTCCTGTGCCACATTACTCGAGGACTGGCCAAAAAGAAGACTTTCAAATGTGCACCAAAGTCGGAAGAGAAACCAAAGTGGGGTCATTTTCCTAGTGGTGGTACACATGCTGTGTTTGGCGATCTACCCAAGCCGGAGGGTGATTTTTTCAAGGACTGGCATGCCAAGAATCGAAAATATAATATGGTATTACTCTCGGGGGTATTAGCATTTATTGGCAGCATATTTTTGGCCTATAGTTCGGGCAAAATGGTTATGAATTTTACAGTGCCCGATTATCCGTACACGGAGGAAGAGATGGAGAACTTTGCCAAAGAGGAGGAGCGTCGCCAGCAAGAGAAAGAGGAGCGTGAGCAGATTCATCAGGATTTGGTTGATGCCAAGGACCTGAAGGTGCGACGTCGTAAGGCCAAGGAAGCCATGCCACGCGAGGTTGAGCTGATGCAAAAAGACATGGATGAGGGTTTGAGTGATGCGGAAATGTCCGAAATGATAACGTTGCAAAAGGATCGCGAGGAGTTCGAGTCCTGGGAAAAGGAGGCGGTGAAACGCCTCGAAGACCAGATGAAGGAGCGCGAAAAGAAAAAGAAAGAATTGGAGGAGGAGCTAAAGCAGAAACAGAAGCAGCGCAAGTAGCTCAACAAAGAAACTAAACTTAAAACATATTCATAAACACTAAATAATTGAAACTGCTACCAAATACAGCAAGAACATCGAATGCAACACTAAGGAACAGATATAACAGTAACAGTAACAGTAACAGTAACAGTAACATAACATAACAACAGAACAGTTCAACAACACAAATAACAGCAGATAACAGAACTGTTAACGCGCGTCAAGTCATTCAGCTCAGTTTTGATGAAATTAAATAATGTTCTAAAATAAAGATGTTTTGTAATTTCAAGATATTTAGTTACAGCAATGATTCATTAACTTTTTAAATGCATATTAATTAATATGAACTTTTGACACACATCTGTATCTTCAATCTTTAATAACATTTTCACCGATTTTCTTGTCACGAACAGTTAACATTTTTTTTCTAGTCTTTGCTCTATTCTGACCCACATGGACTGATTCAAGTGACCAACATTATACACATATATATATCTTTTCATATCCACATGCCTAGCTATAAACAACGGATTCTTCTATTGCGTGGCCCGAACAAAGGAAATGGCTCATTGCATGTAATCAGGCGCACTTGTTGCCCCGGCAAAACTGCTAAATTGTATCTCATAGATAACGAAAGCATATATATATTTCTCATGTGGTGGCACGATCACAGATTGCAACAAGAATTTACTGGTGTGCCAAACAAACGCATGTGTTGTCAAGCTAATAAAATAATGTTCTTTCTTCTATCAAATGCAATTCAGCAACTAGCTACTTTGTATCTGTATCTGTGTATCTATATCTTTTGCGCTAAGTGTGCGCTGGATGTGCGCACATAATGAATCACAATCGTCGTCAGTTAAGCTCGGCTTATCATTAATCAAATTAGCTGCAGCCATCCCCCTTCGCCCAAATCAAAACACTTGCTGCACAGTGGGTGCTGATGATGATGATCAACATTATCATTAGGCCATGAAAATGTTTGAACAAAATGAAAAGAAAAATGCAATTCACTGTTTGAACTCTATTTGAGTTATCGTTATGCATTAAAGCGTAACACAAAATAATTTCTGTTTGTTTCGGCCTTTTTAAAGCTTCTTATACATTCGAAGTTTTCGAAATGTGCATTAAAAAATATGATTCTTATAAAAGTAGCTTCTCTTTTGGTTTCAAGCGGCAAATGATTACATTTCTAAAGTTTTTACTACAAAAAGACAATTTACTTTAAGTATATTGATCATTAATAATGTTTGTTTTCCTACAGATAGAAATTAAACAGAATGAAACGAAAATTTGATTCTCAAGAAGTTTTTTTTTTTAACAAGTTCTCAATATAGATAGAAAATATTGTTCTCAAGAAGTTTTCTTTTAAAGAAGAATTGAATTTAAAGCTCACATGGCTTAATCACTTAATAATGTTAAGCTTTTGCACCACTGTGCACTGTGACAACATTTTGCAGCGCGCAGCAAATGCAACACCCAGCCACTGGAATAAATGTTGGTTAAACTAGCTTTTTGTGTAATTTATCATGTATGCATTCTAGTTCTACTCCACACACTCACCTCCTCCCCACCACATTACCCATAGGCTTATGCGTACCTACTTTTAATATACTGTCACACTGTCACAGTGTGAGTTTGTCGCTTTGTGCTTGTGTTTGTTGTTTGTCTGTTTGTCTCCTCTGCCTTTTATAATGCATTTATGCTGCAATTTGTTTGAATTAGTGCTCGCTGCGATCTCTTGTCGCCTTTATGTGAGTGTGCGTGTGTGTGTATCTGTAAAATGTATCTTTGTTTCTGTAGCATCGGTATCTCTGTCTGTAAACTGTGTGCATTATGCAAGCCAATTGGTTAGCTCGATTGCAACAACACCCAGTTTTTGAATGCTTCCGGGTTATGATTAGACCCCAAAACAATATACAACAGATGCATTTTCGTTTTTAACCAACTTTTATCTATGTTAGTTACACAGCTTTGCCGATCTTATCTTTTCGGGCTTATCTCTGACCGCATGTAAATATTTGCATCGGTGGCTGTTTTATGGTTGTTTATTATTATTATGTGGCTAATATGTGGTTATTATGATGATGCTGATGTTAATGATGCTAATGTTGATGATGATGATGATGATGTTATGCTTGAGGTTGATAACGTTTCGCTTCACCTGTATCCCAGCAACAATCACGAACAGAGCCTGCCTCTAAAGTTATGTTGAGTTAAAAGAAAATTGCTTTTGTTGTTGCTGAGTTTATGTTGTTGTTGTTATGTGTGTTGTGCATTTTCATTTTCAATAGTTTGCTTCTGTTACGGTTTGCCATTTCCCAGACTCAGACTCAGACTCAGTCTTAGGCTCAAGCCAGCACATTCCAAAGATGCTCAGACAGCGAGTCAAGCGACTGGCGACTTGAACAAATAAAGCAAATATCCACTTGAACTTGTTGCTGTTCTTTTATAGCTAGATCAGTCGGTGACTGAAGAACTGTCTCGACTTGAGCATGATTTATTTTATATATATTAAACACAATATTGTTAAATTTGTAAATTATGTTTTCACTTCCCATTTTTCTTTCACATTCACTTAAGCACATAAATTAATCTGTGAATAAGTAAAGCTATCTTAATATTACTTACTTATTCATTAAAACCTAAAATTTTATTTGTACATTTCATATATCCGTTATAACAGTGAAGAAATATCCGTCCGGATATCATAATAAATACTTTTTTCTAGGTCTGCTCTCGTTTTTGTGCAGTTCCTGCCTTTCTTTTTAATTGCAATCATTCAGAATTTCTATACTTGATTCCAAAGTTTACTCACCTCAAGCAAGTGTCCATTCTGGATGCAGCTGCTCTGGACCAAAACCACTCTCAATAAAGGGCAAACCCATTTTTTTTTGCCTACATTCCTCACAGCAACTAGGCTTTTGTCCACCGGAACCTGTCATGTTTACTTATGCAGTTTGGATCAGAGCGAATAGCAAACAGTTGAACAAGTTGGAGAAGAACTTAAGGCAAACACCTCTACTGCTAGAAAGAGAGAGCGAGAGAGCAGAATCGAAAATGTGCAGAAAGAACAAAAACCTAAATAATGTCAACTTTCGCCAAAAATGATTTTTTTTTTCAATAACAATTTTCAACTCTCACTTAAAAGGTGATTAAAGATGCTGGCTGCTCTGTTAAATATGTTTAATGGCCAAACAAAATGTACGCTAATTATGCAAATTGACCAACAACAACAACAACAACGAGAACAACAACAACAAAGCATGCTATTTAATTGTATTATTTGATACAAGCATTTTGCCTCGAGGCGAACATTTTTGAGTCTGGCAACACCGCATCGAATCAATTGTCGGTCGGCGAAGTGTGAGGTGCCGAAGTAGAGAAGCCCGAAGCGTGCCAAAAACAAAAAAAAAAGAGACGAGAGTTGTGTGTATTGAGGTCTTGCCACAGTTAGCCAGGCGCACACAGTTATAACAATTCTAACGCTTTGTCTATCTTCTATCTTGTATCTGTTAGATACATTTTTGCTCACAATATGTATACAGCCAGTGGGTCAATTCTCTATGCTCTACTCTCGCGTTGCTAGCAATCAATTTGCTACCGAGCCGACTACTACGATAATAGTTTAGTACACTGAGAGAAATTACCAAGAAAAATGACACCGTTTGCCGTTCAAAGTAACATTTTCTTGTAAAAAAAAAATTCAATTTCTCAAATTTCGTATACCATTTTTTGGGGAAAAGTTATAGAAACTCTATAGTATACAAACAATTTATTGATTTCAAAATAAAAAAACTGTTTTTTAAAACACGTAAAGTACAACTATGCTCTTAATTGAGTATATAAAAAGAATAAGTCCAAAAATACTTTAGTTAAAACTTTAAAAAAAAAACACAAAATGTAAAGCAAAATTTATCGACCTTAAGAAAAAATGTATTAAAATCGCTTGCTTGTTTCTATATATATGTTTCTATACTCAAACTATTATATCATATAGTACAATATTTTTTCTAAGTGTATTTGTTCTCGCATTCATAAGCCATCGACTCCGTCTTCGACTTGGACTTCATTCGATTACAGCTCACGTCCGCTCGTCCCGATACGCGTCTTTACTCAAGACTCTCGAGACTGAGTCATATTTGTGGTTGTTGTAATAATAAGCAGCATTTCTCTAGTTACTTTCTGCTTTCTATATCAAGTACTTAACTTCTTTTCGTTGCTTCTATGTGCGTTTATTTTTTAATTAATTTTTAATACACTCGCGCACACATTTCATTCAATGTTCTGTTCTTCGATTCGATGAGCTGGCCCCAACGCATTCATTATTAATTCTGCTTCTTTTTTTTTGGGTAGACGAAAGCTTCTGCCTGCGCGCCACGCCCCTTCTGTGGAACGTGTGTGTGACCAGAGCTCAGATGTGGGGCTCAAAGTTCATTTTTTTTTATCCAATTTTTATAAAATAAGCACAGTTACAGTAGATCCTCAAAAGAAGGAAGCGTCTCCGACCCCATAAAGTGTATATATTCTTGATCAGCATCAACAGCCGAGTCGTTATAGGAATGATCTCAGAGACGATGAGAACTAGAGACTCCAGATTTGGAACATAAGCTCGCCTAATCGCTAGGAAGTACAAGTTTGCTTCAAATTTTCGATAACTATTCCCGTTTCCGATATACACATGTGTTCGATAACAACAAAATCGTGAATTTGGAAAACTTTTTGATGCAGCTTGAAACATTAGACGAAATAATGACAATCTGTGAAATTTTTATTGAAATCGTTTTTAAAACACCGGAGATATGGAGAATTGAAATTAAGTATACGCATACAGTCACACCCATACTAAGGTATGAGGTTCAAGATATCGTTTAGTCGATATCGACTAGAGCCTTTTCTTACTTGTTTTTACTTCAATTTTGCCTACGCTTTTAACCAGTTCAGTCCCACTGTGCACAGCTGCCGACGTCTTGGTCGTAAATTAAATTATTTTGCACTACTTTACGAAAATTCGTATATCGTATATGAACTTATGTATGTATACCGTATATATAAATTGTAACATTAAATTGTTATGTTGCTGATGTTGTTGCTGCCTCTGCTTTTGCCCCACCTGGGGGCGTAAGCGATTTGTCTTTGGTTAATTTTGTTCTTCCAATTTTTTTATTTTATTTTTTTCTTTTTGGGATGCCTCTTAAGTCAAAGTACCGCTAAGGCCGCCTCAGTTGCCAGCCCACAAAAGTCCTGTGTGCTGGACACATGCCACGAAACCCGAATCTTTTTTGCTTCGCTTATTTTTTTTTTTGGCCATATATCAGCAGTGTGCGGGCCAAGAATGAAATTAAGTAAACGAAGAATGCAGACCACAATTTGGTTGATCTGGGAGGCTTGTAATAAAGTAATTAAGGTCTTGACACTGGATGATTTTTTATATCCAAAGATTAATTGGCTATGGGGCAAGCAGGCAGTGAGGAATGTGGGGGTGGCGAATTGGTATCAGTAACAATAAAAAATTTGTTTTTAATTCCATTTTCACATGAGATCTTTTTTATTATTTTTTCATTGGCTAATAAGCACTCAATAAATGTTTCTATAAGTCGATTCGAAGCGAAAGCTCTGAGGACGAGTTGTGTTTTTTTTTATTAGTTTTTCGTTTTGTTTTCTTAATAGCTTTCAAATATGCAATTGTTATTGTTTCTCATCGTCGGACGATTGTTAAATGTTTTACTTTCGCTGTTGTTTTGCCCAAGTTAATGATAATGATGATAATGATAATGGTTATTTACTATGTTTTAAAGCGCAGTCAAACATTGCTCACTGTTTCGTTTGCCAGTTAACAAACTCGAAATAAAACTGTTCACCAGCTAATGGTCACGTTAATGCGACCACAATAAAACAAAAAAAAAAGCGTGTGAACTTCATTACAAAACTTCATAACAAGCTCACGTGTCGCAAAAAAATACAAACTTTACAAACTGTAAACGCACATTTGCTTTCCATTGGCTGGCCTTCACTTTTGAGAGTAAGAAAAAATCGTTTTGTGACAATGGACGATGTCAAGTTCAAAGCTGAAGTGCTGTTAGATATATGCATATGTTAAAACTTCAGGTTTATTTATTTACAGAATATGTTTATGGTTTTTGTTCAATAAATCAATGTGTGTGATTTCCCCTTGAAGTAACAGAATTTACAGTTTCTAAAACTAACAGTGTTCTTTTGCATATCGATAAATATCCAATGAGAATGTAATCTGTACAGATTACAGAATGTAATCTGTATTACATTCTCATTGTAAATATCAAGTCTTTTATGTAACAGTCTGTTAATTAACATTTTGCTCATCCAATATGTTACGTGCATTTGCAGAAAATGTAAATGTTAAATGCATTTTCAAAAAATGTAAATGTTAAATGTTATGTTATTGTTATATTTAGAGTATATTTAGTAAGCTCAAATAAAGTTCAGTAGTATTAAAAGAATATTTAAAATATTATTAATAACACTTTGCCGGTTTTGCCGTCTTCAGCTTTTGAGCTTTTGCAACCGGGTTGCTTTAGCTTCATGCTCCAGAAATACGTCTCACATTTAATTGCTATGCTAGCCGTTGGCATTTTTAATTTCCTTCCCTGTTCACTTTTAACCACTCTCCTCCACTCAATTGGCAATTGCAACTGTCAGCGCGTTTAACTTGAATAACGAAACACAACAAAAATGTTTTTAATTTTATAAAAAAGAGCTTCGCTTTGCTCAGTTAGTCGCTCTTTATTTTATTTTAGCCAACGCCACGAACATCAAAATTGGGTCAACAGAATGATGACAAGGAAATGTGTTAATGATACTCAGACTGGCGTAATTAACAAGAAATTTTTGTGTATGTGGAGGACCTCAAAACTCGACAGGAAATTGCGTGAATGCCTTAACCGTAATTTCAAGGCATATTATATCAACTCTACAGACTTTTCTCGTTCAGTTGCAGCTGTGAAACCAAACGATATAAAAATGTTAAGAAAATGTTTCGCTTTGCAACTTTTTAAATAATCATCATTTAGTTCCGGTTATAATAGTGCTTTTGAGCTTTGGATGCTAAGATTCCTTATCTCAAAATTGGCTAAGTAAAAACTTTCCACATCCGATACCAAATGTGCTTTGCCTTCAGGAATAATACTTCATTATGGTTTCTACATTCGAACCTACTTATAAGGCATATAGAGCAGTTATTCGATTGCCAAATGTTAAGTGAAAATGCTTAAATGCCTTCCGAGTAACTTCTACAAACGCAATACTTGCATAAATTCATATATTAATAAAGTCTTCCGTACATTGAAATAAAAATATCATTTGAGTGAAAAAAACTGTTTCACTTATTACCCGGAAAACTGAAGGTTAACTTCACATAATGACGACAGGCATACATACTACCATATTTGTGTATTGTTGAAGTTTTCCACAAACGCTTTTACCATTTCCCATACCCAAAAAACCGTTAAACCGTAAACCAAACAAACGTCGTCATTGCCAAGTGCGAAAATTAGCGCAAAACAACAACAAAAAATACAAAACAACCGTAGAAGCTAAAAGAAAAATGAAACGGCTATTAAAACAAATGCCGCTGTGTGTGTGTGTGTGTGTGTGTAGTAGTAGTAGTAAAAGATATATTCACACCATGAATCGCTTGCATAGAAAAAGATGCCGACAGCGAGTTAATTATGTGCATTAAATGTATTAATTAAATACATTTCTATCAATCGAACAGGGACAGAAATACTTTAATATATATATATAAACGACGAGACGTTACACAGTGAAAGTTATAACAGCAAAAGCAATCGCAATCGAAAGAGAAAAACTGTGCGTAATACTCATGAATTAAATCAATCTTAATATATGATGTTGTTGTTGTTGTGTTAAGTGGATAAGCTTGCGAACTTGTTGTGCGTGTGCTCAAACTATTTGTGTGTAAAGCATTCAATATTTATACTCATCTCATGTAGGTGCATAAAGATTCGTAGTTTTTAAAGAGATGCGCAGGTGAAACTTTGTGGCGGAATCTATCAATGAAAGTGCGAAAGCTATTCGATTTCGTGGGAAGGTTTAAGTGTGCTTTGACCTTATATAAACATAAGTGATCTACAGGTTTTATTGGGTTCAGTTTTTAAGTTTTTGCGTGTAAACAACTTTTCTTTTCTGTTCTTGATCCATTTACCTAGTTTGAAACTCTTGAAGCTCTTAGATTCGCCTTCTATATAACGCTTCCTTATCTTTTTTGCGTTTGTTTCACAACCTTAAGTTGTCATTTCAAATCTTTATTTCCTTTTTTCATTCAATACTTCATATAGCCACATTTCATGGCCAGCAACTTATTTAAATTTATGGTTTATTAATACCAACAAGCAATACCACACTACCAACTTTCTATTGGCCATTTTATGAGCTCAGACGACAAGAAATATGATTATTACTTATTCCTAAAGTATTATATAAATTAAAAGAAAATATCTTTTTGATTTTGTATAAGTTTTTCTAAAACTGTTAAGAAAATCTTGTTAACTAAACTGTTCATTAGGGTTTTTATGTTAATAAGTCATCATAAAAGAACTAGTTCTCAAGATTTTTGAAATGAGATAACACTATTTAAACCGGAATAAGTTTTGTGCACGTGTTGTTTGAAAACAAATAAACTATTTATGCATATTTTAATGTTAGTTTGTCAAGCTTAAAAACATATTTTTGCATTTTAAATAGCACAACGCCAAATTTCAAGTTGCTTCAACTTTGCTTTCCTTATAGCGAGCTTACATAATTTGCGAACAGAGTGCAAAAATGAAAATTTATATTTACTGCGCTCTTTTTTTTGTTTTTTAATGACAGCTGTTTATGGGCCATTCAAGCTGCACATGGTCGACAACTATAGTTTATAGTTGAGTTGGATTGAGTTGGCGGTTTCGCTTTTCCCGAACTACAAGTTTCAAGACTTTCGCTTTCATGACACCACCAACAAATAGACAGTCAGATAGTTCGACGGCTTACAGTCTGTCGTTTTTTGTCTATTGGCATCTTAAAAATTTGCAATCAAAAATTCTCTAACAAGCAGTTACAACATATTTTCATATTTGTTTTTTTTTCTTTCCGTTTTGTTGCACATTGCCAACCAATTAGTAGCAACCGAAACGCCACAACACAATTCATAAATCTAAAACTAATAAAAATAATACAAATACTGTATGCAATGGCTAAGAGAAATACCAACAACTTGTTGCATGTGTGCTAATGCGGCTTGTTGCTAATGCAACCGGTTGCTGCCCAGCCGAAAATACTAAAAAAAAAAATCAGCAAAAAATAAAATACAAAAAAAAAAAACATCAGCGGTAACGACGACTTTCCATTTTCAAATGTGTTTTGCTTTTTTTTTTTCTGTGCTGCAGCCTTCTAGCGACGCGTCGCGCCGGCAACTGCAACATCGACAACAGCAACAACAACAACAACTGTGGCAGCAACATCGACAACTTTTCATTTCGTTTTTCACGCGGCTCATGCCAAAAAAAAAGACGCGACCAAAAACTGCAAACCCAGCAAACGATTTTTTTTAATAGTCACATTTAAGGGGTAACTTAGCTATGTCTTTCAGCTTGTAACCTAAAGACTGTAAATATTTATGTTCTTATTTAAATAGATGTCAAAATTCCCAAACCCTTTGTATGTAATAGGCAGCAGGAAGCATCTCCGAACCCAAAAAAGTATATATATTCTAGATCAGCATCAACAGCCGAGTCGATATAGCCATTATCTCAGAGATTATAAGAGCTAGACACTCCAGATTTTGAGCGTAAGCTCGCCTAATGCCTAGATACTACAAGTTTGTTTTAAATTTTCAAAAACTCTTCCCGTTTCCGATATACACATGTGATCGATAACAAAAAAATCTTGCATTTGGAAAACTTTTAGATAACGTTTGAAACATTACACGAAATAATGACAAACTGTGAAATTTTTATTGAAATCGGTTGAGAAACATCGAAGATATGGAGCATTGAAGTTAAGTTGAACCCACACACATACTTACAAGCACTGAATGTACGCGTAGAGCATTCTCACTTTTTTTTTTTTTTCCTATGTAATAATTCGCTTTTTTTTAGCATATTTATACCATTCCATTACGCAACGCCCAATTAGTGAGAGTATTTGATCGGCGACTCGGCGTTTGTTGTGTGAGTTTTGAGCAACCGTTTATCTTGGCCATTTTGACCAACTGAAAACTGAAACTGCTAGCCAATGTCTGCACGCTGTCTACGCAGCTGGAAGTCCCCTCATAGCACGCTGCCCCTCTTTCCCCCACCCTCCCACTTCGCAGCCACCTTCTTTCAGTTTGTCGGAGTCACAACAGTACGAAGACCTTCTTTTTGTAGCTCGTTGTTTTTGTTGTCCACTTGTGTGCATCACACACACACACACACACACATCACAGTTTGAAGTTGGTAGTTGTTGCAACTTGCAACCATGCGGCAAGTGTGCGGCAAATGTTGACAATTTTTGTAGTTGTTGTTGCTCTGTGTGTATTGACCGGTCTTTGCCTTTCGCGCAAACGACCAAGAGAGAGAGACCCGGCCATGGTTATTAGTGGGCGCAATATAACCACTTTGTTGTTGTCGACGCTTTTGCTTTTCTCAACAACAACAATAAATTGCCCAATGCGTTTTCCAAAACGGAAACGTTTGTCGATTGCAACTTCCACTTCGTTGATGGAAGAAAAGCTTTCAAAGCATTTCAAACGTTACGATTGTTTGTTCAAAAAAGATTTGACTACACTTCGATTAAAGTGCGTAAGGCAAGCTTTAATCAAACAGCGGTAAACGGAAGCGACAAAGTGTATGGCAAACAGAATGATGACTCAAGCATAAACATTCTATGTGGCAAGTTGTTCCATGTTGGGGGGGCAGAGTCGTCATCGTCGTCGTCGTCGTCATCGCCGTCTTTGATTATGAATCGAAAACGTGATTCGTGAATGTACTTCCGTTCAATTAAAATCAAAGACGACAATGAACTTAGATTTCGAAATTGATTTAAGACTCGTTTGAACTTATGGCTATAGAAATTAAAAAAGATTGCGAGTTGTGATTGGATTTTTAAAAGGAAAACCCATTGGAAATCGGACAGTAAGGCAAAACATGGAAAAATTTAAACGAAAAGACAGCGAGAAATGATTTAGAATATTTCAACAAATTTTTCCATCAATCAGAAACAATTTTCAACAAGAAATTAGACCCATAATGATTGTATTCGAACAAGATTTCTAGCTCCAAGCATTTAAAACATAACTAAACTCGGTTTTGTTAACACTTCGATCCAAAAACATTGTTCATAGTTTTTTCCAAATAATTACGCTTGAACAAAATATTTCTCCGTCATTTATCAGAGTTTTGACACGTCACAGAAATGAATAATTATGTTAGTTTTGACAAATGGAAAACGTTGACGGAAAAACCAATAAGAAAATTAGCTGGGGGCGCCCTTGAGGCAGTTTCCTGACCCTTTTTGAGTGGCATTAACATTAATATGTAGAATAATAACATAACAGCAATTAACCGTTAATCGTTAACATTAACAGCAGCAAACTGCAAACAAACTCGGTTGGAAAAGTTGACGCCCTTAAAGTTGTCATCGTCATCAAAGCGAAGCTCAAGTTGTTTGTTTGTTGTTTGTTTTTTTTTTACCGTTTGTAAACTGTCATATTTCTTGTCTTTGTGAGAGAATAGCCACAGTTAATTTGTTATTATATTTGACATTAATTTGTTGATGATTTTTCATTTGAATGTCTGTTGCGCTGCAGGGCTCGGAATAATTTGTTACTGTTATTGGTTGGATTAACATACGGAGATGGAACTGAAAAAAAACCTAAGGCGGGACTGTGAGAGATGAGAATTGAAGAAAAGATCGAAATAATTAAGAGAAAATATTTATCACAAAATTATTTCAGATATGAGAATCTAAGCAAGTTCATTGAATGTATTTAGGTTCTCTAAAAATTATTTCTTAACATTTTTTTTTCTTACCAGTTAACAGTTATGTTATTTATATGATTTTCGGTCTAGCTTTCTTAACATTCTCTTTTACATAATCTTGATTATGACAAGTTAGTAAATCGATTTAACTGCAAATCAAATTAATCGCAAAATTACTCATGTGATTGGTGGCATTGCCTTTCTGGCTTAAAGCTCGTTGTGCCACACATAAATCAGTTTGGAAAAAAAAACTTCATTAACACAACTGCCAAAATCGACGAATATAAATCTCAAATGCAGCGACGCCTAATGGCAAACTTCTTCAACCTGCTGCTTGCTCTTGCTCCTCTTAAAAACGTATTTCTCGATAGAGTTGTGCTGCTTTTGGCCAATGGCCAATGGCCAACTACGTGACGACCTCATGTGCTGTAAAATTATAGCAAAAGCAACAACAACAACAACAACAACAGCAAAAAAATGTGTGCAACAACGGCAAGTTGCAACTATGCAACTTGTTAAGTTGCAACAACCGGCAGCCAACGAGAAATAAATAACTCAATTTAGGAAAAAGTGTTAACTTGAAATTTGCCAATAAATCAATGGACTCGACTCTCTCGTGCACGGCACCAGGCACCTTGTGATTAGCAGCCAAAACCCCCAAAACCTGCCGATTGCTTATCTGCCACAAAACTCCTCCCCGCCGCCTGCTCTCTCTCTATCTCTCTCTTTCTCTCTCCTTCAACCCACTGCAAGATAATTTTCGAAAAGCGGAAGACTTTTCAATAAGCTTTAACCAACCAACAAACAAAAAAAGAAGAGAAATAAATAAAAGTTATAAGGTAAAACCGACATGGACTGCGGAGATTGGGCAGCCGTCACTTGGCCTGACAGGCAATAAACTTTGCGATATATTTTTTTTTGTTCGCGGATTTGCCGTTTCGTGTCGTTAATACTCTGTAAACGTTTTGCAAAGTGTGTGAGAAGCATGTCGAAGCTATTAGAGCAAGTTATACCTTATTACAAATGCATTAGGCACATTCTACTGTTCGAAATAGTCAATCGATTATTATCGATAGCTCCAATAGAGTGTTATCGATAACTCCAATCGAGTATTATCGATATGTAACATAAACTTGTAATACACACAGCTAAAATTGTATATGTAGCTTATATTGATAACACCGTATAGCTACTAATTGATCAATATCGATAACTTCATATCGATTTTTAGATTTTCATGCAGGGTATCCCTAAGACAGCTATTTCCACGTGTAGTTACTTATATACATGTGACCATCAATCGATAAATATCGATATCGATCATTTTCAAAAATGTTTAAAGGGTATTAAGTAGTAAAGCAATGAAATACCTGATTTTTTTTGTTGCCAAAACCCTGAAGCGTTGATTTTGTTGTTGTTCTTGTCATACTTTAATTTGGCCTTTTTTGCATTGCAGCCAAACAGAAAAAAAAAACAAATTTGGCTCACTTCACGCCTGTCAGACGGGAAGCTGCTTAGATCTTTATCTGGATCTCTTAAGATTTTACAGAAATAAACTTCAATCAACATATAATTGAAATTAATTTGTTTGTCGGTTTCCGTCTGTCAACAGATTTTTCTGCACTTTTTCGAGTGTCAGGTTATTTGAATTTCAATATCTCTTGTATCATTTAGCGCCTCGAGTTACAAAAACCTTTTGGGCATATGTATTTTATAATCGTCTATACTAATTTTCCAGATATTCAGATTCTTTTTATGTTTCTGGTTGGTGGTAACCGTCTGGCCAGAGTGTGCCAATATATAAATATATACAGTAAGTATATGTGCATATATATAAAGCTTAAATCCAACCGGTTCTTTTGGTTTGCTCCGTCCGATATTATTATGCTGTAACCGGTTTGACAGAAGTTGTTTATTTTTTTTTTTAATTTTATTCTTTGCGTTTAAAATATTTTGTTTTGTTGTATTTTTTTTTGCATTTCAAGCACATTTGACACAGAACCGATTTTCATTTGCTTCCCCAGGTTCAACGGAACAAAAAACCATAACGTTTTTTTTTTTTGGGTTCTTTAGTTCTCTTTTTTGCTGCCACTTTTATTTGAATTTGTTGATATTACATGATTTTTGCATACTACGAAACGACTTGAACTCGATTATATTATCGTTTGATTATTAAGCAGGTGCTTTATAGTCATTTGCATATATAATGTAAATCACTTTATAGCTGCTATTGCTTCGATCACACAAATGATGCAAAACTCTTATATCAGAGAATTATTTGTTATGCAAATTGAGGTTAAAAGACATCAAAACGTCTTAGAGCACTATTGTTGAAACTCTTAAGCAAATAATACTTTAATTAATCGTTTTCGAATTTGTTTTTTCAATACAAATTGAGTTACCCTTGAAACCATTTATTCAAATACTTCAGCAAGTAGTTACTTCAGCAGTTACTTATCGTTAGTAATTCATTAGTCTAGCAATTAGAACAGATTTCTTTTGTGTAAAGATAAAAGCTATATTGTCAAAAATATAGTCTTGTGTGTATTTTAATCATTAAAAATCGAATTTATTTCTAAAACTTTGATATTTTACTTTCAGCTCTTAGGAAAAACTCTGTCAATATTGATAAAAGCCAAACTATTTAAACGGTAAGTCAAACAATAAAGACAAATCCACTTAACTTCGGCGAGTGTATGTTTAGCAATTAAAACCCAATTTGTCATGCTGATATTATTGCCACTCCATCGGAAACCATTAGGGAATCGACAAGCTAAAGACTTTGCAAAGTCTTTGTGCAATTTCATTGAAAGATTTCCGGGACACGATCGGGAAAGTTTCGTTAAAAAGTTATGATCATGAGTCGCTTGTTTCGATGGACAATAAGTTGCTGAATGCTAACTATAATTATGATTGAATCGACTTATGGGCGGATATATTCAAATGAATCGACTGTAATTTGGTTTTTGGTTATTTACGCTTCAGTCATAAACTATTTCATGCTCTAGTTATAATAAAAAGTATATTAACAAAGTTTTCGAATTGGATTTTACTAGGCAATGTGGTTAGGGACAATAAAAAAAAAAAATAACAAAATTGACTTTCCCAACAATTTGTTCACCTCTTTCTTTGTCTTTCACACTCTCTATATTTTTCTCGAGCAGCTGTTCTCTATTTGATTCCCCTCCTTTTCATTATTTGTGGTTTTGCTTAAATGCACAAACGTGTTGCTTATTAAAAGAAAAGTTGACAAATGACGAATTCAGCGAAACACAAAAAAAAAAAAACTATAACAAACTAAACTGCAAGTAGAAAATAAAGTTGACGTGGTGAACGTGAAAAGCGTCAGGGAAAAACAAAAAGTGAAAATCTTTGTGAATTAAATTGTAGCAAGCAAAACAAAAAAAGTTAAATTAAATCATTAGCGCATTTCTAAACAAATCATGCCTGAAATGGGCTTTGAGTGAAATCGTTGGAAAATTGCTTTAAGGTTCAAAACTAAACCAAAAAAAAAACGATTTAAACTTTAATAGAGTGAGAGTTCTGTTATGTGAATGGATAAGCCTCAGTAGAACAACTTTAAGTAAGAGCTATAGTTTAAAGTATTAGTTCACAGAATATATAAAGAAATTGTTTTTTTTCTGGTCTTTCTGAACTTTCAATAGCAAAGTAATTTTTAGGAACGTTTTCCTTTTAATATAAAGAAATGTTTTATTTCTGCTCACTTTCAGTAGCAAAGTTATTTTTAGGAACGTTTTCCTTTTCAAAGTCATCATCATTTATCTTTACTTTATTTTTGTTCATCTTAAAATAAGTCTTACGAAAACTTTCAACAATGAAATATCTGAAATTCTTTGCTTAAGGCATCTTAAGTTAAGTTGTGTCACTATCATTATCATCATGATTATTAACCATTTGTCTTGGCGACCTCAGCTCCGATTTTCCATCATCAGTTTTGTTCGTTTGCCAAAATACAAAAATTTGTAGCGGTTTTTTTTCCAGTCCTCTGAAATTTTTCATTGTTGATTTTTGTTTTTTGTTTTTGCATTATGCTTTGTTCAGACGTTGATTTTTTGTGTTGTTTTGTTTTGCTATCTTTTTGTGTTGTCAACACAATTAAAGCAAATTGGCAATTGTTGGTTTTGCTTGTCTTCAAACACGTTATAATTTTGTTTTTATTTAATAGCAACGAAAAATGTTTAACAGTAGTTTTTGACATTAATAGCCAAAACCAAACAATAGGCCACAAACTGTGCAACAAAAGCACCAAAAAAAAAAATATACACAACGAAAAATATTCATAAATAAATTTGTTACAGTTTTGGTTCTTTTATTTTGCCTTTATGATCATTTTTAGAGTTTATTATTATTATGTTTAGTGCGTGGCCCGCAGCGTTATTGAAAAATGCAAATTCCCAAGTCTCGAGGCTTTTGAGTTTCGAAAGGTTTGACCAAAGCTGAGATTTATAGTACAGAGCATAATGGTCGAAAAGCTTTTAGTAGGCGTCGCCTTCGCCTTCGCCTTCGTCGACATTGATTGGAATTGTGTAAGCAAACTGAAGTTATATAGTATTTATAATCTTTTTGAAATGTTCTAGTTGCATTAAGCGTGACTTTCACACACAAAAATAGTCACTCAATATATCGAATGGAGAACAGTAAGCACTTTCTAAATGCGTCTCAAAAAATAACACAAATCATTGTGCTACACTTGGAAAAATATTTTTTTTTAAGGAACTTGTTTTAATTTGTTGGAAAAGTATTACATCAACCCATTGAAAATGGGTAAAAAGGAAATACTGGTTTTGTGTAAAAGTACCTTATAGGCAGAAGGAAGCATCTCCGAACCCATAAAGTATATATATTCTTGATCAGCATCAACAGCCGGATCCATATAGCCATGATCTCAGAGACTATAAGAGCTAGAGCCTACAGATTTGGAAAATAAGCTCGTCTAATCCCTAGGCAGTACAAGTTTGTTTTAAATTTTTGATAACTCTTTCCGTTTCCGATATACAATTGTAATCGATAACAACAAAATCTTGAATTTGGAAAACTTTTTGATGCAGTTTGAAAGATTAGACTAAATAATGACAATCTGTGAACATTTTATTAAAATCGGTTGAGAAACACTGGAGATATGGAGTATTGAAGTTAAGAAAGTATGCACACACACTCACACATACTTGCAAGCACTGACTGTATGCATAAACTATAGGGTTCAGGGTATAGTCTAGTCGGGATTTCTCGACTAGAGCCTTCTTACTTATTTTCTTTCAGTTTATTGTTATTTTCTCTGAGTGTATGTCTGTGTGATCAGCGGAATTCGGTTTATAGAATCCAGCACGTTCGCATTTTTCGAAAACATCAAATGGCTTTAATTAACAATTTATGCGCCGAGCCGATGTTTAGTTATTATTATGTTTCTACCGACAAGAAGACGTTGCTGCTGTTGCTTGATGCTTCTTCGTCCGATTGATGCTAGGGGGCAGCTCCGAAGCGTGAGCCCTCAATTTAATGCATCATCATCATGATCGTCATCATCATCGTTGTTGTTGTTGGATCAGAATTCCCAGTCTCTGTCTCTAAGCTCCAGCTAGCTACTGTTGCCAGTTTCTTCTTCTTCTTCGTCATCTGTTGCTTCTGTTGTCAACCTTGCCGCTTCTATCAGTATGTGTGTGTGTGGGTATTCTGACTAGTCATGCTTAATTATTATGATTATCGATGTTTTATGCTCTATAATTGCCGTTGCCAGCCATGACTCGGTCATTTTGGGGCGTCACCAGATCAACTTATTCAGCCATTCAAACGTTCCAGCCTCCAAAAAAAACTGAATCTAGGTCTTGCCTCTTAATTGATTTAATTCTTTGACTAAAGTAGTTTCGGAATCTCATTTAGGCTTAAACTTCAAAAAACCCTCCTACCCATTTAGAGTCAGGCTGCCTGCCGCCTCCCGCCTGCCGCCTGCTGCCTGCCTCCTGCCTCCTGCTTGAGTCATGTTCGAAAGTCTTTGCTCTTGTTTAGTTTGTTGTTACACATTAGTTATGCAATTGCTCGTGGCTATTTTAATGAATATCTCTTAGTCGGCGAGCTAAGTGTCAGCTTAACACACACAAGCCGCAACAACAACAATAATAATAATCAAGCAGCAAACGAAGCGAAAAGTCCAGATGCACAGTGGTTAAGCAAGTTAAGTTAAGCAAGAATTGTGTATTGAAACCAAAACATATTTAAGAGCGTTGTTTTATGTTTTATTAGTTGTAATAATAACGAATTTGATGGATCTTTGTTCCAAATGACTGATTGCTATCAAGCGATCTAATCTTTTGCTTATTGAAAGCATACAGATCGTAGCTGAACCACTCAGATTTAATACAATCAACTCTTTAAAAGCACAAACCTACAATTTTAATTGTACTTCAACTAAGTTTAGAGTTCTGCTTTAATGTAAAAACTATTAAACTATTTTTGCATGCTTCGCAGCACTGTGCAAGCAGCCAACTAGGCTACCATACTTTACCCACCACACCACACCCCACTCCACTCTGTCCTGATATCGTCCATGTCTCCAAGTCAAGTGTCCAGGCAGGCGTGCATTTAAATTTATTATATAAGCCACAAGTTGTATATGTTGCATATGCGGCTGCTTGCCACACGGCGGTAGAGAGAGAGAGAGCTTGCATTGCAGTTGTGGCTGTCGCAGCCTCTTTGTTGCTGCAATCTTTTAAAAATCTGGCGTACTCATCAACAACATTTCAAAGTGTACGTACATCAAAGTGGATGGATGCCTGGGCCATGGGACAAGCGAGGCGAGGCGAGGTGAGGCGATGCCAGACTAGGTTCAACTTCAACATGGCTTTGAACATGAAGGTGTATCACATATAAAAATCACAAAAACTATCTAAACAGGAAACCCAACAGCAACAACAACTGATACAAAGTTGCGGCGGCGTTGTCAGACCGAGAAAGAAAATTAAAACAAAACGTTGTCGTCTATATGGCAGACGGCATCTAAGCTAACTTCTTTCACTACTCCACCTCTGCTGATCCTGTCCAGCAGTTGTTGTTGTTTGTTGCTTAAGTAGTTGTTGTTGTTGCCGATCGGTTTTTTTGTGTTGTGTTGTGTTGTTGGTGATGTTGCTACTGTGTTGCCGGCAATGTTGCTACTGTCTGCTGTTTTGTTGTGCCTTAACACTTTGCACAAATATTATTACTTGTATATATTATGCTTGTTGCTGTTGTTGTTGTTGCTGTTGCTGTTGCTATTGCCTTTGGGCCACAGCAACAACAACAACTTTGATGGATTGCACGTCTGTCGTGAGCAACTCAAAACGCCAGTGTGGCAGTTGCTCAGTTGGAAATGGCAGCTACTTTTTTTTTCGGGTCTACCTTTTTGGGGCGTGTCTTCAACCTGTGGCAGCAGACAAACTGAAACTCAGCCAGACGAGACACAACACACACACACAAATATTTGATCTCTTGGCTCGCTTTTTTGAAGGTCAGATCGTTGCGTTTGAAGCACACAAAAAAGAAGTACAGCCACTTAGCCAGACAGTGCCCCAAAAGAGTCTGTAAAGTAAATTTGTGTGCCTTAAAGTTGGAATTGGAAAAGTTAATGAAAGTTAAATGAAACTTTATAATTTGGGTTAACAGCATTATTTTTTTATATGTTTTTTAACTAAAATTCCTTCGTATTTAACCAAAAATCTGTTTTATTTATTATTTTTGTGCATTTTAAAAGGCAAACTACAAATTTTTCAATATTTTTCTTAACTCGTTTCTAAAAATTATATATTTCTTATCGTTAACAATACTTTCTTTCTTTCTCGTCCATATTTTTTGCCTAGTGTATAAGCTATTATCAAATCGCAGCTGCGCATTAACAAACGCATTTTTGGTTGTCTGCTTTTTTCCTTTTTGTTTTTGAGGCGATCGAAAAATATTTGCCCCATTGGCCAGATGTGCCTCAGATAGGCCAAAAATCATCTTTTCCAGTTGTAAAATGTTGTTTCTTACATTTTTTTATGGACGCACATTAAAAGCATTCGAGTGTGCACTTCAAGTAAGACAAAGAGAGAGAGCAAGAGAGAGAGAGAGAGCGAGAGACTTTTGTCTGAAATCGAAATAAAATGTTTATTTTTTAGAGGCTTAGCCTTTGGCGCACATTGTTTAACGCTCACGTGCAATGACGATCATAAGCAATATTCCGATGGCGTGTTTATGATGCACGAAAAAAAAATAATAATAATAAATGTCTGCCCCCGCCTGTAGGTGCAACATTATGCTGTTGCTGTTTAGGGCGCGACAAGCTAAGCTGTTAGATATTAGAGATGACCCAAAAAATATTTAAAAAAAGTCAAGACTAATGTGCAGAGGTTGTCAAGACGTTGTTTGGGCTTATTGGCATTGACAGCGATACAAATCAGGGGCACACTTTGTGAGAGTCGAATGTCAAAAGACACAGAATAAATGGCCTAAAGAAACGAATGACTTAGGCAACGAACTTGATCGTTAAAATCTGTAACATATTTGCCCACAAAATTAACAACTTCCAACTCACAGTCATAAAAATCGTTACAACTGCGCCAGCATTGCTTTATTAACATTCGTATGCCAAACTGTTGTACAAATAAATCCAGTCACTACAACAACAACACCAAAAACAACAACAACAACAACAACAATGATAATAATTAAAGTTGTTGTCGAGCGCCTAACAATGCTTTAAAACGTTTCCTATGATTAACATAGCAAGAATAAAAGTAACAACAGCAACAAAAAGCTGTTAAACATTCACCATGTCCGTAAGCACGACAAAAACTATAAGATCTGACTAGCAAATACTCTGTAAAAATATGTTTAGTATTTTTCATGTTCTTAACCTCAAATTTGCATATAAAATATCTCAAAACTAAACCGATTTTCAAAAGAAAAATATTTTTAAAATTCAGTTTAAATCACAGTCGAAAGATCAACAATATCTGCTTATATAGGGTATCTGAAGTTGCAACTATCGAGCTACAACTGCAACAGGTGCACATGTGGTTATAATACCAACAACTACAACAACATCTGCAAGCACAGCAACAACAACACAAATGTATAATAACAATTCGACCAAACCAAACAACAATTCGACCAAATAATCACAATAATTTTAAACTGAATGTGAATGTGTGCGAAAAGTGGCACAAACGGAAACCAGCAACAACAAAGAAGACGAAGAGTATAAAAAATACTTTTCACAGTGGTACAATAATGCAATCACTTCAATTGCAAATTGAAAGTTCTCTTTTTGTGTTTTCACTTTAAGAATATTCGCAGAAATTCAAATGCAGCGCCAGAGCTTTTCCTTTCTACAACAACGCTCTCTTTCCCTGATCAGAATTTTAATGGCTTCGCCTTGTTGCTGGTGCTGTTGTTGCCCATCGTTGATAATTGCATGTACGGGTCAAGTGATTGACATGCAGCAACGTAACGGGGCAGCAGCATCAACAACAACAACACACAACCAACAGCATTAAAAAACTGAGTCACTTTATAAAGCCATAAAAATAACACCTCTAGCGTGCAGACAAAAACAACAACAACAACAACGAACAACGCACAACAACCAACAACAGCAGCAGCAGCAGCAACAACATGTCGCATCGTTGCCAACATTTTTAGGAGAGGGGGGGCCACACGCAGCGCAGTTGATCTTGGCTAAAAAAGGGTACAAAAACCAAACTAATTACATGCCAAGTCATTTTAATACCCACTGCAGCAGCAGCAGCAGCAGCAACAAAAAAGCGCAATGAGCACAGCTCGCACAGCAGCAACTGCAACAGCAGCACGACAGCAACACGTAATGTTGGAAAACGCACAAAAAAAATACAAAAATACAAAAAATATATATGTGGTGCAAGTAAACAGCATGAGGCCAATGGACTCGACTGCAGCAGCAGCAACAAACACATCAGCAACTGCTGCCCATCACACAATGGGCGCAACGCTCTCTGTAAATGGCAGCTTGTTGAGAGAGAGACAGACTTATGCAGAAAGAGGGAGCGAGGTAGAATCTTAAGGCATCCACAGGTCCAGTGCTTGACCCATGAAAAAAAACATCTGCTCTTAAAAAGATGAGGCGAGTGTTGCTCTGGCAGGAAACTGTGGCTGCTGTTAATGCTGTTGCTGTTGCTGTTGCTGCTGCCGGCTTTGATATGTAAATTGTACCAAATCAATGCTAATTTCTTGACGTGCTTTTGCCAGCGCATGTAGTAATTAAAATTACTCAAAACAAAAAGAGTAAAGTAGCAACAATGCCACACGCATTAGTATGCAACTCTTACTCGCAAGGCCCATAAGTAGCAACAGCAACAACAACGGTCAAGAAAAGAAAGGCTTCGAAGGCAAAAAAAAACGTTCGCTCAACAAAACAATTTACCAAGTTTGGCCTAAACGGTCAAAGCAGCCAACTGGTCAGTGACAGTTGAAAACAGCAGCAGCAACTGTTACGGCAACAACATCCTCATAGCGTACATAGCAACACGTGCGTTTGCCTTTTACATTGCCAGCAGCAGCAGCAGCAACAACTGCTGGCAACAAAAACAATGAAAGGCCAAACAACTTTGGCGTTTTTCGCGCGAAATTTACTAACGGCAACAACAACTGCACATACAACAACAGCAATAACTGCAACATCAACATTAACAACAACAACAACAGCAGCAAATACAAAACGCGCGTGCTCAACATTTGCCACAAATGGAGTTATCAACCAAATGGGTCTTCATCGATAAAAATTGATGAAGCGCTCTACGTAGAACTTCAGGCAAACAACATCAACAACAACAACAACAAATAACAACAACAACAACATTATTGGAGAATGATGACGATGACGATGGCCAGCCAATTTTCCAAGGAAATTGCTTTCGCCTCGAGTGGCAAACAAAACGAGGCAATGAACGACGCTCAAATGACGCACGTGTTGCAAGTGCTTGCTGTTGTTTTTGTTGTTGTTGTTTGTCTTAATTTGGTGACTGATTTTTGCTTGTTAGCTTTGATTTGTGTCTGTTTGTAGCTCTAATGGTCAATGTGCTGTCGTTTGCCTATCGTTTGTTATCGATAACATTGTTTATCGACCAGAGCTAGAGCTAGAGAGTATGCTACTAAGTCTTAACACTTTTCATAGTCATAACTTGGACAAGTATGATCCATTCAACCAAAATATAGGAATAAGATTCTTGCAAACTTTTTCAAAGCTAATCTGTTTTATCTTTTTCATCTATTATCTATCTGTATTCAATGCTCAAAATCCAATTTTCTTAGTCCTTCTTGTTCAATATTCGAATGCATTCGAAAACTTCATTGGCTTTCTTCCTTATAACCGTAAAGATCGTTCCTCAACACGCCCAGAGCATAAGTAGCACATATGGCTTTTACTCAGAAAAATAATTTGGCACATTTTCGTATGTATGTTTGTTTGCTGTTACTCACATATTGATGAGCATCGACAGTGGCAGCAATTAGTAAACAACACCAACGTTGACAGCCAGCTGACAAGCTTCTAAGTTGTCACCAGTTTCCAGTTCCCCAAGCGAAGATTTCAAAATGCTGACAGCAGCAACAGCAGCTCGTCAGCAACAGCAGATGGTACAAAATGACAACAACAACAAAAACAAAAACAAAATGCAAAAAGTGAAAAGTGCAAACTTTTAAAATTGCCTTGCGTCGTTGTTGTCTGCTAAATTCGTCATAGAGTCTTTAAATGTTTATATTTTTATGGGTTTCGTTGTTCTTGTTGTTGTTGTTGTTGTTATTATTGTTGTTGTTTTTTACCACCACGTTGTCTTTGTTTGTGTTTAATTATGGTCTGACACACAAAATCATTGAGGTGTCAAATCGTAAGCGTAGGTACTTTAACAAAAACAAACAACATTTATGATTGCTGACAAAGGCTTAAAGAAGATGAAGAAGAAGAAGTTTCAAAACGGTTTGGTAACTTTTCAACTGAATGATTCTTGCAAAGAATAAGATTTAAAGTCTGCTTTACTTTTGTTTTTTGATGTCAAAAGTATTCAACTTAAAGGTTAAAATGCTTGAAATTGCCTTTTTCACACCTGAGCAACATTTATTGACATTGTCGACACACAGTGTTTCGAGTCTCTAAACTGGACAGCAACAAGAGCAACAACACCTGCAACATCAGCAAACTATCAACGATCAGTGATTGCTAGCCCCGAAACTAAAGTTGTGTGTGCATGTAATTGAGGTTCTAAGCACACTGATTACCACACTCACACATAGAGAGAGCAAGGGGGATAGGGGTGGGGGGGAGAGGTGTGCAGTTGGACTGGAACGCGACTATAACATTAACTAATGACAAGTCATGAAACTATGGCCAGTTGTTTGTTGCTGTTGTTCTTTAAAGATGTTGCTGTTGCTGCTGAAGATGTTGCTGTTGTTGAAGTTGAAGTTGAACAAACTCTGGCCAAGTGGAGTTGCAGTAACTTGAAATGAAATTGTCATTTCAGAGCGTGTATGTGTTGCAGTTGTTGTGCATTGAGAACAAGTTCATGGCATAATTGCTACGAACAACAACAACAACAGCAACGATCACATCAGCAGCATTGTGTGTAATTGTCGTTACAGATCAGTCGCAACACCTGATTAACTCTGAAGCATCCAACAACAACAACAACAGCAACAAGAGCAATAGCTTCGATCCCTCATGCTGTTGGTGTTGAGTTACTGTCACAGGATGTTGCATCCTTGCGACATGTGTTTGGGCAACAACAACAGCAGTGAAAGTATAAGCTTACCAACAACAGTTGCTCCCAGAATAAAACAGTTAACTTTTTGCACAGTTTATGCAACCGCAATCAATCATGTTGTAGGTGTGTGTGTGTGCGTGTCCATGGATAATATATATATATATATATATATATAATTGTCAGCGTTTATCTCTTCAGACAGTTGTTGCTGTTGCTAAAAAGTTGCTTAGTCGCTGCACCAATTTCTAAATTGTTGTAAGCAATTAAAAAAATTACATGTACGTGCGGCAGCAACGACACAATGTTGTCAGCAATAGTAGCAACAGCAGCAGCAGAAACAGTAGCAACAGCAGCAACAGCAGCAACCTGCACTTACCCACTGATAGCACTGATTATAATTTTTGTTCCAGCCTCCTCATTTTTTTTATATTCTTTGATGCGCTCTAGCAACATTTGTGTTTCTACTTGTGTGTGTGTGTGTATGTTGTTGGTGTCTGCACATCTGCAATTTTCCGCATAAAAGATACAAAATATTGAAACAAGTGTTGCACAGTGACATCAAACCGCACAACATGCTGCAATTTAAGACTAAAAACTCAAAAATAAAAAAATTAAAACCATTTTTTAATTTTAAAATTTATTTGTCAAAACAATTATTAAAAATTATATTTCATATACAAAAAAATGTTCAAAAATATGAAATGAGAAATATATTTCTTTAACCACTGTTCAAATTTTATTGGTCAGTCGTCTGTGTTTAGTGGAAGTCAAGCGGGCAACTCGCAACAGTTGCTGTTGCTGCCGTACCGATTGCTATTGCTAGCTACTGCTGCTGTTGCTGCCGTATCGATTGCTGTTGCTAGCTACTGTTGCTGTTGCTATTTTGATAAAGCGAGTAATCGTAAAAACGCTAATGATACGATTTTTGCGGCAATGTTATGATTAAACGTTGCAAACGCTGCCGGCAGTTGCCGGAGTTCTATTCGATCGCCATGCTCAAAATGGTGGAAGGCCTTTTAACTGGGTCTCCCAATGCGAATGGCATCCTGGTTAATTAGCGTAGAAAAGGGCGCAGCCAGAGACATACATCAACAATATGCAGAATGCAGGCAGGCAGAGAAGAGCAACAGCAACAAGTTTTATAAACTGTCATTGGCAGCAACATCGGCAACATTGGCAACATCGGCAACTAAAAATAGTAGTTGCACACGTGCATTTTACATTTTTGACTATTAGACATAATAGCTGAATAGCATCATAATTTACCTTGACATTTAGACCAATGTCTGCGCATGCCAAACTTAATTGCCAGCTGCAGTCGCAACAGCAACAGCAAATAGTAACATCAACAACAACAAAAAACAACAACAACAGACAACAACAACTATGCAAATTGCAAAAATGCTTTTGCTTACACGCCTGCATTTTGATTAGGTTAACTATTTATAGAACGTTGCTCAGCGATGCTACATTCCAACAGCAACAACACTTGCACAACAGCAACAGCAACAGCAACCTGATTTTTATTTAGCTGTATGACTCATCTCTTGCCATGCAACATACACATAATTATTATATTGATATGCTTAATTAGCAAGGAATTCCTTTAAATCTGCTGCTAATCTCACTCAGACTACACCAAACAGGTGGCAGCTGCTGAAGGTCAGCAACTTTTTCGAGCAGCGATCTAGTTGCAACGGCAACAACATGTTGCTTGCATAAAACAAGATCTGAATACTTATGTTTTGTTTCTGTGTTTTTTGGTTAACTGCAATTAAAAGTTATTTGCTCGATACTCCACTTTTGGTTAGCTAAAGCACAGAATACCGAAGCGCCTCTCAAAAAAAGAACCAACTATACATACAATTTTTGGTAGTTGCTCAGAACTTGCCGACAACAGCAACAACAACAGCAACAGCAACATTAACAAGTCACAAAATGTGGGCGCAAAACGAAAATGAAAACTGAACGCATGCGCCGATAAACAAAAAAAAAAGCCGCTGGGCGAACATACACTTAGAAAAAACTATAGCAAATGTTGTTAAGTAAAAACAAAAGTTTCTAGATTTGAAAATAAATTTTAAAATAGATTAAGGAAAATTAGAGCGATTAGAACTATAAAAAGTTTTTCTTGTAATCTTATTAAAAATAATATCTTTCTTGTTATTTTTTACAAAATTCCAATATACTTGAATGTATTAAAATAGGAGATAAATATGTTTTTCTTGAAATATGAAAACTTTTAGTTGTAAAATTATTTTCATTAAACTAAAATTGATTTTTGTTTTCACAAATTAAATTTTAAAATAAGACATATCAATATCAGCTCATATATTAAGCTGTGTCTGTAAAAATTGTCAGTTTTCTTTTATAAACTACGCAAGTAAATGTAAATCTATGATCTGTATACAAATAAAACAAATAAGCAAAATCAATATACAAAATACATTTCGTTGTTGTCATTCAAGTAATTTTAGTCTCCCTTGCCCACAGCAGTCAAATTTATTTTCATCGCTGGGCATTTCGGGGCATTTTAACTTCCATTCGTTTTGTCCAATACTAGGCGCAAAGAAGTCAGCAGCAGGTAACTCTTTAAAGTTAGAACAACCAATCAGGGCGCACGTACAGGTCTCAAGGTCAAACTGAGCCGCTCATTCCGCTGTTACTCTCCACAGCTCAGCTGTGTTAGTTAACATTTGAAGGTTACATATCAGCCTGCTGCTGAATTCTGTTCGCCTGGTATATGCCAGACAGTACTGTAACAAGAAAATTTAGTTTGATCATCTGGAAAATATTAAAAATTCCAGAAATACTAGATATTACGAAAAACTCGTAAAATCATGCTCAAATATAACAAATAATAATAAATAAAAACACTTTTCAGTTGATTAATTTTTAAATATATTTTTATTTATTTGTATTTGTGTAGTGTACGTAGATAATTGAGTGATGTACAGTATTCATTGCTGTTGTATATGAAAATTACTATTTTGTGTGAATTAATTTGTAGGTAGTACCTTGCAATACATTATATTTTTGTTTCAGAGAGATGACATAGCTTCTTATACAATATATGATGTATTAAATGCTAATTACAATATATTTAACATATCGTTTATATTAATTATTGAAATTGTGAAAGATTTAGTTATACAATATTGTATGTTTGTATGTATTTGGAACATAATCCTCAGGCGGTACAAGTTTTTTCAAATTTTCGATAACTTTAACCGTTTCCGATATACACATGTGATCGATACCAAGCAAATCTTAAATTCGGAAATCTTTGAGACGGCGTGTATCTTCTAGTCGGAATTTCTCGACTAGAGCTTTCTTGCTTTTGTTTTTTTTTAAGTGTTGTTTTCAATTTTGTTGTTTCGGGTTTTTGGTTTTGTTTTCTTGATCCCATATTGAACTGGTCTGCAAACGCTTTTTGGCTTCTACGGCTGCTTTGGCCAAGTTGGCAACCTTTGAAAGAATGCGGACTTGCCAGAAGTACATACACACACACACACACACATGTCAGAGATAGGTAATATAAGGAAAATAAGGCATGCCCAGAAAAAATAACTCAAAACTTGTGGCCAACAAAAGGCAAACTCTGCTGGATGCCTATAATGCTTTTGTTGTTGTATTTATTGTTGTTAGTTCGAAGGTGGAACGATAACTTTACGACATATAAATACTTTAGCTATAAAGTGAAAAAAAAAGATCGTTAAACCGATAAGCATCCAAAGGCTTAGCTTTTAACTGAGAAATGTAAAGAGTTTCAATTAAACTAAAGTTTTTTATTGAACCGTGAAGTTTTCTATTAAAAACGAAGTAAATTCACAATTTGTAGCCTTAAGGAATGTATTGTTTGTGATTATGTCAGTTTAATGGGGGGAAAAAATAGTAAGATTTGTAAATTGATTTCTAGCCAGTTGTTAAGCTGGAAACAAAGCTTTGTTTTATTGGCTTTATAATGTCCATAAACTTTAATGACAACCCATGTAACAAATGCAATGGCGCAATTGTTGTCTGCCTCACACACACACACACATACACATGCATATGTTTGTTTTCCTATATATGCGTGTGCGCGCTTGAGTCGGGGCAGTCAAGTTGCCACATGCCACAGCTGTGGCAGCGACTTGTGGCTTGTTTACAGGAATTTTACAACTATGCAGCCGGCTCTGATTTTGTGGAGCCAGGAGCTAACAGCCAAGAGCACTGATCCAGGCCAACGAAAAGAGAGAGGCAGAACAAGTGAGCGAAAAAGTGGGGGAAAAAAAATGGAATTTTTAGTAAATATAATAAAAATAAAAATATGTAAAAACCAGCAAGCAAATTAAAATAAAATTAAGCGTAGAAAAAATGCGAGGCTGCTAAGTTAAAATAGAGATAGTAGTCTACAGATATCATTATAAGCCTTGTCCGACTGCGATGTAGTTTAAGAAATAGTTTAGCAGTCGTCAGTCGTCAGCGTGTGGAATCAGAGTCACGACTCTTTTTTTTCTCACTTTATTCTTTAGTTTTCGTTCTTACTTACTCACCTGAATGCCCCGGCATTTAAGTTGAGTCGAGTTCAGTTGGGTTCGGTAATGATCCCAGTGGTAGTAGTAGGTTGTCTTCTTGGAAATGCGCCAACGGCGCGTCCTTGAAACTCGTTTCGCCCATAAACAAAATGCAGTCATTGCAATGACGAAGACGCTTACTGCAACTCCGGCTGCGCAGATTACTAATATACACTTGACGCAAAGACGCATAACTATTTCTTAAGTTCGGTTCTTGGAATGTTGTATTTGTTGTTGAATTTTATCATATTTCCAAAGAAAAAGGGTAAAGACTTAGAAAAATAAGAAAAATTCGTAGGTTATTTAACTGGTTCTTAAATTGATCACAGAATTGATTAAAGAAGTTTTGAACTTAAAGTAAATCCAAATATCTTTCTTACTTAACACTTAACTGTTATACAAAAAAAGCGTTGGCTGTGATTATAATACTCTTTCTAACATAAGAATTGTTTTATCGTATACGATATAGCTTTTTCTTGTACGATACATGTTATTCGTCTACGGTACACCTTTTTACTTACGATATGCTTTACGATACATTTTATTGTTCAACGTAACTCTGGTTTCTTAGAGTGTTCTACACGGATTTCATGCAAATCTGCCATCTGAAGCACTCATAAAAAGTTTTACTTTTACTCTATTAATTAGAAGACTTTTGCAATTTATGACAATGATTCTAAGAGCAATTAAATCCACATTACGACAACATATTGACCAGAGTCTTTTTTTTTGCCTTCTGCTTAAAAGCGTCCATAAAAATCAGCCAGACAAGACTCGCATGCGTCTGATAAAACTAGCAAAATTATTACTATCCAGTAGCACAGACAAGAGCTGAGAGGTTGCTGAGCAAAGAGGGTTCATAGCGCCATGGGCCATCATTTGAATTGGCTAAGTGGCACTCTGAACAGTGGCAGACAAATGTCGAAAAACAATTTGGTTACTGCAGAGAAGACAAATATTTAACAAGAGGTTGTTCTGTTAACTTTAAATGTTATTTCATGTTCTACTACTGTTATACCGTTTAATTCTTGGCAGTAATAAAATTTTACAAAAAAAAGCGTTGGCTGTGATTATAATAGTCTTTCTAATATAAGAAATGTTCTATCGTATACGATATAGCTTTTTCTTGTACGATACATGTTATTCGTCTACGGTACACTTTTTTACTTACGATATGCTTTACGATACATCTTTCTAACATAAGAATTGTTCTATCGTATACGATATAGATTTTTCTTGTACGATACATGTTATTCGTCTGCGGTACACCTTTTTACTTACGATATGCTTTACAATACATTTTATTTCATAAAGATAAACTTAATTTTCTTACGATTTTCTTTTGTTAGTAAATAATACAGTAAAAGCTAAATGTAGTTTACTAGCACTAAGAACGCAAGCTTAAAACACTTGTAGAACTACTTGCGTTTTACACCTAAACATTTCACAATATTCTTAATGCATATGTGTCCACTGTGCAATCGAATTGTATCTAAGTAAATGCGTCCACAGATGCACACGCAAATGTCACATCAATTAGGCAGATTGGAGTTGCCTACAAAGTATAAAGGCTAGAGGACTCCAAGTCCAAATGATTGGCAATTTGCTTAGCAATAAAACTCAAATTAACATTGACTCTGGCGCGTATATCGTAAGTTTGAAAAGTAAAAGGCAGCCAGCCAAATGGCTGCGGATCGACATCAACATCAACTGCGTTTTTTATCATTTACTTTTTAACTGTTAGTTGTTAACTATTTGATTTGTTTTTGCCTGGTTCATTGGCCATTCCGCCCACATGTCGCAATATTTAGTCAAAAAACGACAGTTGTTGTGTGACCTTCATAAAAAAAAAAAAAAATTGTCTTTCCTTGATTTACGAGCACGAGAAACAACAACAAACACAGCTGAAGTGAAGTTCAAATATTTATGACAACAACAATACAAATATTATATAAGCGAGTGAAATATACATGCATAAATATTATCATGTTTGTACATGTTTTATTTATGTTTTTGGTTGAGAACATATTGCCTGATAATCACCTTATTTATATACGTTTATTGAACCGATAAGTGCTTGAAGCTTTCGTAATACGCAATTTTGTCTGTTTTTTTTTTTTGGTTTTGTGATAAGCCTGTCAGGCGCCTGTCATTGCTTCCCGATTGAATTGCATATAAAATGTGCTTATAAATATATGTGTTTATGCAGCTTATAGATTGCACTTCAAACTATAAATAGAACTTTCATTAATGTTTTACATTACTTTGCGAAAAAGCACACTTCTGATAAACTATTACAATTTCGCTTGACCGTAAACGATCATAAAAAGTGGGTATGAAAAAACGATACAACTTTTAAGCAAACACTTTGGGTTGGCAACGCCAACAACAGCAGAAATGCAAAAACGATACAAATTTTAAGCAAACACTTTTGCGTTGGCAACATCAACAGCAGCAACACATTTCGCCGATTACAGCTGTAATTTTTGTATGTTAATTATACGCTCCGTTGAACGAAAAGCTCAACTTAAAATGGGTTGTTACTTTTTTTTGTTGTTGTTTTGTATTCAAATTGGGTTTATAGGCCTTAACTTCATTTGACTGGACTCGATGGAAAAACTAATGCGCCACTCCCTCTTTACAATTGCAGCATAAAACAGCAAACAGCAACAACAACAACTTTTGTAGTATGCGTCTCTTTAAAACGCGCAAATCAACGGATACATACAGCACATTAAACGCCGCTCAGCAACAATCACAACAGTTGAGCAAGAACAGCAACAACGTTTGTAATAGTAATAAGAGTAGCAGCAGCAGCAGCAACAATAAAATTCACGGCTTGGCAACATGCAGCAACAAATTGAACAAAAGTATTGCCAACAGCGTTGCCATATCCTCATCCTTGCCTGATCTACACGACAATACAGCCGTCATGATACTCAGTTGCACAACGTTAACGAGCAATGGCGCCGCCACAGCGACAGCAACTGTTGGCGTTGCAGCGACAGCGGCAGCAACAGCAACTGGTAGTAATTCGCAACCGTTACGCACGGCCACGCCCACATGTCTATTAAGTGGGCGACAGACGCCGTCAGCAATATCAATGATCTCCTTGCAGGAGGCAAACACATTGCACAGGCAACAGCAACAACAACAACATCAACAGCAACTACAGCAGCAGCAACAACCAACCATTTATGTTCCCAATAAACTGAGCAACAATGCGAACAATTCAACTACAGCAACATTTCTGCTTAGCTATGCCAACAGCAACAGCAATATTGCCAGCGCACAGCAGCAACAGCACTACCAGCAATATGTTGCACAGCGTCTACATCCTGCCGCCGCTGTTGCCACCTCAGCCTCCAACAGCTGCCTCTTTGACAAGTCAAATATTCACGGCGGCAGCAACATTTCACTCGCATCAAGTGGTAAGCACAATTAGACAACTATTAGTTATGTAATGTATTTCTTAGAAGAAGAAGAAGGTAATATATATTTGAACACAAACATTTATGTCGAATGTCTCTTCCAAATCATTGGCAAACGCGTGCAATCATTTATTTGCCACAAACAATCAGATTCTAATCTATCTTCCAGTTGCTTCGTATGCAAAAAATAACCTTTTTCATTTCGAATACAATAAGTGCTAGAATTATTAGCAGCTGCATTTAATAACATAAAGGTATGCGACTTCCCAGCCTGCAACATGTTGATAAACCATGTGGCATGCAACTCACAAGCATTGTGCAAGCGTAGCCAGTGTTGAGACGACTCCTCCACGTGCCACATGCTGCAATTGCTATTGGCACCTAGTTCCAAAACTCCATGCGCCAATGCATAAAGCTGATCCCGTTTATGCTTTAAGCATAGCCAACGACCCTTTACCAAATCTCTTAGGTATCGGGGAAAGCTCTGCAACATATTTTGCAAGTAAAGATTCCAATGCTGTTGTTGTTGTCGAAGTTTCCGCATTGTCATTGCAAAATGTGGCAACAATCTTAAATCACTTTCTAATCGATTTGAGCGTCGCAGCTGCCAATAAAAGCTCATCCAAAGGTTCAGCTTGAGTGAGTTATTCGGGCTAAGTTGCTCTTGCAACTGCCATAAATCAGCATCCATCTTGCCATCCGCCAGAAACTGCACATTCCAAGCTAGATGCTGCTGATCTTTCAGACTCAGTTGTTCACTTAATTGCTTTGTCCATGCATCAAATTGGCTAACATTTCCGTTCAGCTGTTGCAACACACTTTTGGCCAATTGATAATTGTAGCTTGTGCCCAGTGTCTGGGCCAAGAATAAGGCCAAGAATGGCAGCCAAATCTTTAGATTCAACATCTCGCACAACACTGACAACAATTTCCGCAATTCGCTGATATTTAATAAAAAGAAACACAGATAATACGATTCCAAAAGCTTATCTTTTTGCCTCTTTTGACATTACATAATATTACTTTTGCTTTAAGGTCACATGCCGGACTACAAGTTGGTCACAGCAATGCCCGTTGTTGTCCTTGATGATGAACAAAAGTTGGTGGCAACATCCGCAGCTGCTGCTGCTGCTGTTGCTGAGACGCACAGTGATGCTGGCAGCAACATTAGCACAGGTAGCAGTGCCACATCCTTGGCAAACACAACAAGAAATGGTAAGTTTGTAATCTTCTCTTTCCCTATACAAATACGATATAAATAGATATATAAAGCAGCGTGAAATTGATTTATAAATGAGTGTCTTATGTTGCATCTATATTTATGCTTGCTTTTGTTATTTATGTGCCACACAATTGGAAAGCCATCGCAGAGTTTATAGAGATTGCCCATAAATAAAGTGAATAGATTCTAAGTGCTTTCAAGTGGCAGGCAGTGCTAATTTTGGATGCCGATGTTTTAATTGCTGCTTTCGAATGTTTAAGCTTGTTTATTCATGCAATTTTATTGCTTAGTTTGTGGTTTTTTCTTTGATTGCTTTCAGGTTGTAGATAATTTGTGTTTGCTTGATTTCGAGCAGCAAAAAATAACATTTCCGCGTCTGTCAACGCATCAACAGACGCGCTGCCGATTGTTATCGATACTTGTAGGTGTGTATGTGCGTGCGTGTGCATGTGTGCACACCCTGAAATACCGTATTGACCTGATTTTTGCATTGTCGTCGCCATTGTAATGCGATATGGAGCGGCAACTGCAAATGTTACTTGGGAACTTGGAGCTTGCAACTTGGTATTATTATATTATGTATCTCTTTTATGTCTGAGGTCTGGTCTGGGCGCACGGGGCAGACTGCGGTTTGCTCGGTAACGACCCTAAAGTCCCATAAGCGACCAAGTGTGACAAAGCTGCGTATTATGTGATACATTTGACTGACTGCCAATGATGATGATTCGCAAATGTTGTTGCAAACTTGCCACAGTTATGTATGCTTCAGTGTTTCTTTGTGGTCTTTTATGTGCAATGATATTATTGATTGGTTGGCTCACAGTTAAATGGCAACTAACTTACTTAACTACTTACTACATACGTGGGAGTGTCCAAAAATTATAAATCTCTGTAAGTAGGTGAAGAAATATAGAAAGTAGGTGGAGTAGAAAGAGAATTGCTTCATACTAAGTTGCTTTTTAAGGTATTCATATAAAAAATATAATAAAAATACTTTCAAACTTATCAGCTCCTATAAATTATAGAAAATAATAACGTGGGCTTAGAAAACATACTTTATGCCAGAGAAATAGAGATTTTCGTTATATTTTTCAAAAATAAACCAACAAAACTTTATGATCTATACCATACGAAATTATATATTGTGACTAAAGAGTATCAGCAGATCGACTTTTATTCGTTTTATGCAATTTTTAATCACATCCACATTAACTTTTTACTCACTGACCAACAAATTTATTTTGCTGTAAGAGAAGTTCAATAACTATGTGAAATGTGGGAAATTTATAGTATTAGCAGTAACACACACATTTGCATAACGCTGGCCGATATTCCAGTTGTTGCCAAATCGAACCGTGGCAACTTCAACCCAAAACATGTGCAACATTAATTTCCACAACAACAACGATAACAAACAATAAACGGGGAGGCAAGGCAACAAAATGCACACGGCATGCAATAATATCTCACGTACGCGTTCCAATTGCAGCAGCAATAACAACAAAAACTAAATAAATTCCTCTTCTTTTATTTCACTCGATCCAGATTCAAAGTCTTGATCGATAATCGAACCAGTGAAATAAATCACAAGCCAAAAGCAGGAGGAATAAAGAACATGTAATAAGCGATAATCCCGTATAAATGCGCATGCGTGCACAGCACTAAGAAGAGCGAGGGAAACAGAAAGAGAGAGAGAAGTGAGAAGAGAAGAAGTTGAAGTTGGGAACGCTGAGCGCCAGTGCGAAATTATAGCATTTATGTTTTGCCGACTGATGACGACAGCTGGGCGAGAAGAAGAAGAGTTTTTTTTTTGTTGTTGGCGCTTATTGAATTCTCATGCTTCTTCTTTGTTGCTGATTATTGAAAGAAAAAAAATACGAAGAAATAAGTTGGCCCTAATCATAGCCATAATTTGGTGAGCTGATGGAAGCAATTTACAGCTGACCTTGCATGTAGAGGGGGGGTGAGGCGGTAAGAAATAACTCAAGCGCAATTATTTTTAAGTAATTAAAATTAAGCAACAGATAGAGAAAGATATAGAGAGAATCGAAAGCACAATGAACTTGAATATAAATATTTATACAAATTTTATCTTGACACGCAAATGGCAAAACTCTTTAAAAAAAACATTTGAAGGACAACGCAATGTGACACCTGATAATCATTTTCAGCCAGCTGTACAGAGAATGCCAACCACTTCAAGAAGAAGAAGACAGCCAGAGAGCGAGAGCGAGCTGGAACTAGAAAGAGAGAGGTGGAGATAGTAGTTTTGCTGCCGCATTATTTGAATTGTTTGCGAGAATCGTTTGAAAAGCATCATTAAAGAAACGTTTACAATGATTACGATGTGCAGGCTAGAAAGAAAGAGAAAAACAAAAAAATTTATTTTAGAATGTTGCACAGGTTGCCAGATAACTGGTAGACGAGTTTTTTCCTTCATTCGTGATATGAAAAATAAAAAAACTTAACGAAAGAAACGAAAAAATAATTGTTGAGTGACTGACTTCACTTTGTCAGGGCTTTAAAGCTTTATTTTCTAGATGGCTTTCTTCGTCCTCACTGAAGATATTCTAGATTAAAAGAAATTGCTTTTTCATTTAAAATTGTGTCCGATACTTTAACATACGATTATTTAAAGCAGTAAAAAGAGAAGTAAAAACTTAAAAGCTACACATTTTGATTAAATCGGCATTCAATTCGTTTAATTATTATCACTTAGCTACGCAAGTCATTTTATTGGACACCAAATAAGTCGTTAATATTGCCAGATATATGTAAATTAAGATCAGTCGCTGTTAGGTTAACAAGAACATAACATAATTGCTTCAAAAGTTGTTACAAATCTTGTTACATTCGATTTACAAATCTAGCAACAGAAATTTTCCTCACCATTCGTGCCTACTACCCTCTCCATTCCCCTCCTCTGCCGCTTGGAAGGCAACAAAGCCAAGTTCTTGTCCGCTCTCGCAGTACGTCTGTTCTGGTTTGTGGATGCTGGCGGGCATTTGACACCGTCTTGAAAGTTAAGTGGGTGTAGAATTTGTGGCATGTGGCCGGCGGTTCGTAGAGAGGCTGCTGTCATATAATTGATGCCTGCACCATTTGCTATTATTGTTTAACACTCTGGCCAGCTACAAAGCTTCAGATCTTCAGCTGGCTCGTTGGCCAAGTCTTCTGCGTCTTCGCCTCTTTGATTGCAGCGTGCTGAAAATTTTTAATCAAAGGCAAATGTGGCAAAGAAAAAATGAAATACGAAAAGAAAAAAGAAAAAACACATAGCTGAGTGTGGCGGAACAAAGTCGGTCAGGCCTGGGTGGAGCAACAGCAACAAACAGCTATGAAGCTGAAGCTGGAGCTGGAGTTGGAGCTGGAGTTGTTTCAACTGTCAACCTGAATTGAGGCTGGCAAGAAACGCATCATCTTGCCGCCACGCTGCGCCCACACAATTTACCGGTTACCACCGGAACACAATCTGCCACATGACACATGCCACAAAACGCCACTAGCCTGCCTTGCGGCGTGCAGCGGCTATTAAACATCTTTGGCACGAGTCACAGAATGAGATTGTAAAGTTTTTAGGCGAGGGAGCTTAAGGGAGTGGGTGTTGCCAATGCAGATGTGGCGTCCAAAGCGAAGCTGAGTCGATGCTCGATAGGCAAATCTATGCACGATTACACTCAAAGAAAAAAAACTGAACTGAAATATTTTTCAACCACTTGTAGTTTTGACTCTTATTTACAATATAAAAATAAATGTTAAAAATAAAATTTATTTTATTGATGGAAGAGGAAAAGTTAAAACACAAGGACATATACATATAATAATAAACAAAACATAATTATAATAAACAAAACTTTTCAAAGTTTTTTAACTCGAAAACGCTTTAATATTATTAATATAATTTTTAAATGAAAATAATATTTTTTCTAAATCAGAAAAAAAGGCAATTTCTTTCAGTGTACTTGCGCACAGCGCACTTAACGTCTTGTAAACGCAAAATAGCTTACAAAATTTTATTGAGTCCATAATGCGCAAATATGGAAAATTTGCTGCATCTGATTTCATTGTGCATGTTTTATACTAATTGTTTAGGCAGCACTATCTTTCACTCTTCTCGTCCGCAATCTCTTTCTCTTTCGCACTCTTTTTCTTCCTCCCACTTATCGTGATAAATATATGGGACAAGCGCATAAATTTGTTTATTAACGACTTAAGAACTCTTTCCAGCACTTTAAATGCTTTTTTTAGTGTTGGGCAACTGTTGTAAAAAAAAGCATATCGTAAAAATATTATTTAATTCGACACGCGAACAGATTATTAAAATCCATTTGTAATTGAGGTGTGTTTAGTATAGAATAACTAACTGTACCGAGTTATGAGCAGTCGAGACATCAGTTTTTCATTATTTGGAGGCTTAAACAGCATCATAAACATCATAATGCGCTTGCTAAGCAGTAGCTGCAGTCATAATTTTCTGTATCGTATTTTATACGATCAAACTTCACAGCCTCGTCATAATTTTATGTATTGTATTTTATACGATCAAACTTTACAGCCTCGTCAAATTTTCTGTATCGTATTTTATACTATCAAACTTCACAGCCTCGTCATAATTTTCTGTATCGTATTTTATACGATCAAACTTCACAGCCTCGTCATAATTTTATGTATTGTATTTTATACGATTAAACTTCACAGCCTCGTCAAAATTTTCTGTATCGTATTTTATACGATCAAACTTTACAGCCTCGTCAAAATTTTCTGTATCGTATGTTATACTATCAAACTTCACAGCCTCGTCATAATTTTATGTATTGTATTTTATACGATCAAACTTTACAGCCTCGTCAAAATTTTCTGTATCGTATGTTATACTATCAAACTTCACAGCCTCGTCATAATTTTCTGTATCGTATTTTCTGCAAAGTTTTATATAATGTACATTTGTAGACAGGAAAGGGACTGTAATGAGCGTTTTATTAAGTTAAATTTATATATATATATATATGTTAACGATTATTAAATTTTTAAATTGCCATAATTGATTAATTTTGCTTGATTAGTTAGATAGATAACAATAAAATTTACAACACAGATCTTTCAACACAAACCCTCGCCTTCATCCTCATTGTCCATGGTGTTGTTCGTATCGGGTTTCTTCTCCACCTCCAGGGCCTTCGGTAATGGAATGTTCTTCGATAAAATGGCATACTCCACATCCATGTGCCGTATGAAAGGAGACGCAAGCATTCTGGCAGCTAATTCACCATCCTCATCATCGAATGCTTGCAGAAGCGTTGACAATGTAGAAACTTCTTCGACTTCACAGCAACTACACCACTCTTTAAATGATTTCTCCGCCTCCACGGAGTCACCCAGGGCCAATTGGACGAGAACGAGTGCAACAACCATACGACCAATCTGGCCATATGATTCCGTTTTCTGATACAGTCCAATTAGTTTCTTAATGGCCTTTGTTGCTTCCTCAAATCGCTGCAATTTGACCAACAAGCGAGAGACTTTAGATGCGAACTCGGCTGCCTGACGTGTGGAGTCCTCGATGAGGATAACATCTACGGCATGCTGATAGAATCGTAAAGCCATTTCCGGATGCTTTGCCTCCGTCAATTTTCCAGCTTTGTCCAGGGCGGCGGCAGCAGCTTCTGGCGATCCATGCTGCTGATACAAATTGACCGCCTTGTTCGTATACTCCTCAACCTCATCAAACTGATTCAGTTCCTTGAGCAGCAATATTATCTGCTCATATGATTTGGCTGCATGAAACCAAGCTTTGTTGTTTTTGTAGCACTCAATTGCCTTGAACCAGCACTCCTTGCTTTTGTCAAACGATTTTGCAATTCGATACGCTGTGGCTGCTTTTGAGTACTCATCGGCAGCGCTGTCATAGTCCGGTGCCCATTTGAATGCAGACACTTTAAGGCTCTTTTCGGCTGTGCGCACCAATGCCTCTGCCTCTGCAATTTTTTTAGTTGCCATTGCCATGTTCGCCAGCGAAAAATCAATTGTTTATGTGTACAATGTCAATATTAGTGTGACTGTACCCCGGCAACGAGAAAATCTTTTTAAAAAAAATACCAAAAGCGCAGTAGCTTGTCTATCGGCAAAGTGATATATCGATATGCATAACAATTTAGCGATAGTAAATTAAGTGAATGCGCGCGCATATTGACTAATTTAAAATTTACTTTGGCCAAATGAATATAAGCTTAAAATTTTAGTTATTTTTAAAAAGATCAAGCTTTGTAGATTTATTAATATCAGTAATGTTATGCATATGGCATAGCTTTCATCCAACATTAATTTCATTTCCTGTAAATTAATTTGAATAAAAAGGCTTAAACTGCAGCAAATTATTGTTAAAAAAAGTCCAGCTAATTTTTTTTTTTGTTTGCCGCAACACTTTGCCTGTCAATGCTGCCACTCAAACTGCGGTCAACACACACACACGCACACACAGCTTTTGAGCCGACCTTTGTTGTGGTTTTAGTTGCAATGCGAGTCGAATTTCAAGAGCACGCGACAGATGCTACGTAAAACCACAAAGGAAAAGGCAATAGGTCCAGCTCAGTTCTGTCAATGTTTGAGGTGTTGCGAGTGCATTGAAGCATTCTAATTAATTTCGAAATCACTTTCTGATTGAGTTCTTTCCTCTCTCTCTCCACAGTCTTCACGTGGGGCAAGCGTATGAGTCGCAAACTGGATTTATTGAAGCGCAGCGATTCACCCGCCGGCAACACACACAAGTCCCACACAGACTTGCGAAGCTTATTCCATTCGCCAACGCACAAGTCCAACAAGACATCTGTTGCTCCAACAGGAGCTGGCTATCAAAGCAGCACACTCAAAAAATGCAAATCGGGACCCATTGAAACAATCAAGCAACGTCACCAGCAGCAGCAGCAACAACAACAGCAACAACAGCAGCAACAACAACAACAACAATTCCAGCAGCAACAACAGTTGCCATCACCGGATGTGTCCAAAAGAGGCAGTCAGAGTGCACAATCGACGCCCACTCATCAACAATATCAGCCACGCCCACAGAAGGCATTGAAGAATTTCTTTCATCGCATTGGCTCCACGGGCATGCTGAATCATCGCTCCCACAATCTGCTCAAGGCATCCGAGGCATCGCAACAGGCAATGCCTGCAGCACAGACACTCTATAGGAGTAGTTCGACCAGTCAGTTGTCCAGTTGCTCGTACATCAAATGCGATGATCCTAGCGATGGCTTAAACTTGCAGCGGCAACACTTGCAACAGCAACAGCAACAGCAACAACAACAGCAGCAGCAGCAACAGTTGCAGCTGCAACAGCCACGCATTTGCAGCCTAAAGTCGAGCAGTTGCGATGATATTGCCAAGGTCAGCAGTTGTCTCGTGGCCAGCAGCAGCAATAGTGGAGGCAGTGCATCCGGCAGCACTTTGAGCTCGCCACCCTCTAGTAATGGTCAGCAGCAGCAGCAGCAACAGGATGCCACACGTCGTGGCGCCTTTCCGTATGCCTTTCTTCGCTCTCGGCTCTCTGTGCTGCCCGAGGAGAATGGTGGATCTGTGCTGCTCAAGCAACGTGAGCAAATGCAGCGAGAGGCGCAACAGCAACACCAACACCAACAGCAGCAATCTCCCTTGCCGCAACGACACTCACCGGAGCAACAAGTGTCGCGCAACGATAGCATCTCGTCCAAGGACTGGGAACCACTTTACCAAAGATTAAGTAGTTGTCTAAGTTCAAATGAGTCCGGCTACGATAGCGATGGCGGCCAGGCGGGCGCCCGTCTGGGCAATAATCTAAGCATCTCTGGCGGAGATACAGAATCTATTGCCTCGGGCACACTCAAGCGCAATTCGCTCATCTCGCTCAGCTCATCGGAGGGTGTTGGCATGGGCATGGGCTTGGGTATGGGTATGGGTATGGGTATGGGTATGGGTATGGGATCGGGTTCCGGATCGGGCTCGGTGCGAAATAGCATATGCAGTGCGCCTGTTTCGTTGGGTGGCTATAATTATGATTATGAAACGGAGACGATTCGACGAAGGTTCAGGCAGCTGAAGTTGGAGCGAAAATGTCAGGAGGATTACATTGGTCTGGTGCTCTCACCCAAAATGGTCGTGACCAACAACAATGAGCAACAATATCGCTATCTAATTGTCGAACTGGAACCTTATGGCATGGCACAAAAGTAAGTTAACGAATCCGGAATACTCTTTAAGCTCCATATTTATTTTTCCTATTTGCCCTTCAGGGATGGCCGCTTGCGTCTGGGCGATGAGATTGTCAATGTGAATGGTAAACATTTGCGCGGCATTCAATCCTTTGCCGAGGTGCAACGACTCCTCAGCAGCTTTGTGGAGAACTGCATTGATTTGGTCATTGCACACGATGAGATTGCGACTGTCACCGATTTCTATACCAAAATCCGTATCGATGGCACACAAAGGCAACGTCTCAGCTACGCCCAACGCACCGATTCCCTCAACAGTTTGCAGAGCCTGCAAGTGGAGCAGGAGCAGCAGGATCGAGAAAGGGAACGGGAACGGGAACGAGAACGTGGACGTGACTTGGATGAATGTGATGCACGTTCTGTGGCGAGTGTTAGTACATTGCCAACGCCCATGCCATTGATGCAACACCGTAGGAGTTCCACACCGCGACACTCCCTGGATGTGAGTGCTCCCGAGAATGAGCTGTTAAGACGTCGAGCCCGGAGCTCATCAGGTCAGCGCAGCAGCTTGACTCTAACACCGCTAACACCGCTCTTTAACAACAACAACAACAATGACAACAACGACACTAGCTCCAACTCCTCCTCCACATCCATACTTAATCTCAGTAATGACACATCCTCCTATACACCAGTCTATACGAATCGTGCGGCTAGTGTTTGTGTCGCCTCCTCCTTGGCCGATGATGACAAATGGCGTTTGTTGGCACGCAAACGTTGCTCCGAAGGTGCCGCCCTGGCCAACGATGCTGCCAACCAGCAGGCACAGCAACAGGGACAGCAACAACAACAGTTCAATCAACGTACCCATTATGCTCGCAATTCCATAAATCAAACCAATTCACATTATCGCTCGCTGAGATTTGCCCATTCGCGTCTCAGTTCATCGAGGCTTAGTTTGTTTATGCAACCAGCAGGAGGAGCTGATGTTGCAACGGCAACAACAACCACAGACACAACAACAACAACTGATCTCACTAATCAACAACAACAACACCATTCCATATATATAAAGCATACGCCAAAAAGCGTTTCATTATTTGCGCCTAATCCATTTCATAATTCTTGCTCGACTGCATCAACAATCACATCCACATCAGCAGCAGTTGCAGCAACATCCTCATCAACATTGTCACCACCCGTCGCCTCCTTAATGCATCATCGTCCATCGCTGCCCGTGGCAAAGCTAACCATACGCGATGATGAAATGGCCGAGGTCATACGTGCCTCAATGAGTGAGGGTGAGATTCTAACCCAAATAACCTGAATGCATACTTCCCCTTACAAACACTTTCACTAACTCCATGAATCGTTTAACAACCAGGCAATGGACGCTGCACACCCAAGACTATCACATTTTTCAAAGGACCCGGCTTGAAGTCCCTGGGCTTTAGCATTGTGGGCGGCAGAGATTCACCCAAAGGAAATATGGGCATCTTTGTGAAGACAGTGTTTCCCTCCGGTCAAGCAGCCGATGATGGCACACTGCAAGCGGGTAGGTTCTTTAAGCCTAACAATTTCATTAACTTAAATGAAATATGTTAAATGTTTGACAGGTGACGAGATTGTTGAGATCAATGGACACTCGATGCAGGGTATGAGCCATGCCGAAACGATTGGACTCTTCAAAAATGTGCGAGAGGGCACCATTGTGCTTAGAGTCTTAAGAAGAAAGTGAGTTAGGATCATACAAAATATTCGAATATATATATTCTAATACTTCTCATCTGTAATTACAGACTGCAAAAAGCTAAATCAATGGGCACATGAGGAATCTTCGCATAAATACAAACGTTATAAAATATAGTATCAAGCTTGTTTATTAGCGCTATTTTATAATGTAAAAATAAAATCGGTAATACCTGAACCAAGTTAAATGTATATATATATAGCGCACATCTATAATTAAGTTCTAGTAAAGGATTTGGTTTTCGGCAACTACAGAAACAGATATGTACATACGTAACCGAAAGATGCATACACATAGTACACATTGTAGCATTAGAATTCTATCTTATTAAGCTCTTTGCATGCTATAGTTGAGTAATTAAATTACCATTTTTAAATTATTTACAAATTATGTAAGTTAAGTCGATAAAGTTGAACAATTACTTGTATTTAATATATGAATAAATCAAAATGAGTACCTATGATAACTGAATTTTTCATTACAATGTTTATATTTGATTTTCAGATTAGTTGGAGCACAACATCTTAACGAAAAACATTACGACTTTAAAGAGAAAACAAATATCTGTACAGAAGTGCGTCCTAGCTTTTAACAGTTACTATTCTATGTTGCCTCCACTTCCATATCGCTTTTCACTAACAGTCTTTGCTTTTTCACAAAGTGATCAATTCGATTTTCCAGGCTCTCTGAAAAGAGTACAAGATACATGAATATTTATGCTGGCCAAAAGCTTAAATAATAAACTCACCACAACGCTTGCGCTGCAAAAGCTGCTGATATTGACGCGGCTTGGCCGTATCCTGTAGAAGAATCGCTTGGGCTTTGATATTTTGTAGCTTGAATTTCTCCTGGAGCAGTGCTTCCAATTGGACAAGTGTGTTGCGTATCATGGTGCACTTGACGCTAAACTGCGTCCATTCGCTTTGTACATTCTCGATGAGCTTTTGTAGATTATCTTCACTGTAAATCCAATCAGTGAGATCGGGTTCTTGAGTTGTATCTGTTTCCATTTCTAACGGGGAGCAAATATCAGCTGCACTATATTCTTCTGCTGTTTGTGAAGACGATGGATTTGGTGTTCGCGTGGTATTTGCACGAAAATCAGAGTGGAATAGATTTAATGGTAAACCAATGGCAGGTGTATACTGCGGCTTGCAAGGATTACTGATGACATCAAGCAATTTACTAACGATGTCGGGTTCCTCTTGCTTCTGGCCAACGAGCAGCAGCACAGCCATTATGCAGCGTATTTGATGCCAGAGGAAAGCATTCGCTTGTATTTCCAAATAATACATTGAATAGCCTGTAAAAAGACTTGTGTTAGAAGCAGTTATCCTTCGTATATGTAGCTGCACTGACCTGAATCCTGATCTGCTTCCTCGCACTCTGCTATCCTCGCTGCCTGTAAATTTCGCATGTAATTCGTAACGCCATTGTGTACATCCATTTTACAAAAGTTACGAAAATCGCCATGGCACACAATCAATTGGCAGGCAGTGCGCATGGCATCAATGTCCAGATCCCCTTTGGGAAAATAGTAGCGATAGGTGCGGGAAATGCAATCAAAACGAGCGCTGTAGACAGGACTCCGCAATGGCATCCAGGATACGCATTGAATGTTTTTGGGCAGTACACGATTCAGCAAATTGCAGTAATCGATTTCCGTTGCCAACGAATCTGCATCCAACTGGATATCGGGTGCATGCTTGCTACGCAAATCAATGGATATCACCTGGCAAAAGGCGCTCACCTCCTTATCGGTGCGGCCGCATCGATGATAATTTGATGTAGCTCGAGACTCAATCAGGCAGGTGCGTATCAAGGCACGAAACAAATGTGCCTCTGCAAAAAGATAAGAGATATAAAATAGTATCAAGTCGCAATAAAATAGTTGGCACTTACCAATCGTATCGTTAGAATCCTCCTGGCAGGCAAATCCCTGGTAGTCCCAGCCAAAATACATAACTTTTAGTAGAACATGACGGCGGTGTGCACTAAAATAAAAGCGAAATGGATATTGACAATACTACTACAACAGATTTTCACTTACCTGGACCAATTAAACTTACGTTGCTTTTCCACTTTTTTTGATTTATTTTCTTCTGTTTGTTGAGCTTCAGGTTTGTCGGCAACTTCATCTTTTCGCAATATAGTTGTGTATTCAGAGTTGTTTTTATCACTTTCTGTTAGTTTCTTTTGTAGTAGGTTTTTCAACTGAAAATTGTATGCCTCGAGCTGCACAATTTTGTCAATTAACTCAGTTTTACTCAGCTGCTCCATCGCCTCACGCGACAGGCCTTTCAAACGTTTATTTATTACAACTTTCTTGCTCATTGCATTAACAAAACAAATGCTACACGTGCGGCTTACAAATAATGTTTCGATATTTTCGATATCAATAATGTTAAACTTTTTGCTGTATGCAAATAATACCACAATAAATACCAAATACCATAAAAATACCAATTTATGGGAAAAATCGAATCTTATCGATTTGACTCAGTACATTATCGGCTTTAAATAGTTCTTCTTCTTATATGTGCAAACAACCATTGAATTATTTGTAGTAAACACTTTGGGCATAAAAAAAACAAAGCAGAAAATTCGTATTCATTATGCTCGAGGGGTGGTACTGTCGCTCTTTGGCCAATGAATCGACCACATCCAATAAAACTGAACAACAGAACTTGGAAAGTGATGACGAACTTCAAACCAAACAATCAGCAGCAGCACCAAGGGCACGACCAGCTGGTCAAGCTGAATCTAGCTCTGCGTCCACGGGCACAGAGAATGCAAACATAGATTATAAAGACCGCTACCGAAACTTAAAGCGCAAGTTAAAGTTTCTCATCTATGTAAGTAATAACGCTGATAAATCCAAATATCTAGTGACATATTAATATTCCTTGCAGGAGAACGAATATTTCCAGGATCTGATGCACACAAACCAGCGACGCTTGCTAAAGGTATCTCGTGATCGTTCCTTTCTAATTGATCGCCTTTTGCTTTATGAGAAGCCCGCTAAAGACTCCAGTGACAGTGATGCCACTGACAGCTCCAATTCCGATGCAGAGCCCATGACCTCAGCGGCCGCACAATCACAATCTTCTCACGATATAGCCAAGGAATCGGCTGCAATGCGACGCAAACACAAGGATAAGGTCGCCGGTGCAAGGATGAGTGTAGCTACAGCAGCAACACAAGCGGGGCCAGTTATTGTAGGTGGTGCAACACGTGGACGTCGGCGCAAAAATATGACAACAACGCCACAACAGCCAAGCAAGAAACCAATGATCATGACGGCCACAGCAACAGTGTCGCCTTCTGTACAGCAACAACATCAGCAAGGAGCTAAGGATGCCTCTGGCTCGGGCTCTGGCTCCGTCTCCATGAGCACAGCAGAAATAACTCGTCAATTGCAGGAACGTCGTCCAACACCAATTGAACTAATGAGCCCGGAATGCGCTTCGGCTACAGTTCCGGTTACAATGCTCAGCGATGAGAGCCCATCCAAGATGTAAGTTTGCGATGTATGTTGCATGAAAATCGTTCTTAACACTCTCTTTTTCAGCTATCCAAATGATAGCTTACAACATCTTATGGAGGACGACTCGCCGTCTCATGTGGCCGCTGAGGAATGTGTGCCCATGTCGTACACAAATTAAAGATTACTTCAATATAAATTAAATAACTCAATACAACCTTTACTCTTTTGCATTCATAATAAATGTTATTAAAGCTATTTGTTCTCCGCGCACCATCAATTGGGGTAATTCGCGACGCAACTGGACGTTCTTGCGATTTAAACTCTTCACCTCCACCTTAGGCAGTTCAATGCCCAACTCTCGTAGTCGCTGGCTGCACTCCTCCGGTGCAGGTGTGCCACAAATCTTCTGCTCACCATATTTATATTTGCGACGTTGCCGCAGCTCAACCGCATTCTTTAATAACAAATTCCACTGTTTGTCAAAGGCAACAAGGTCGCCTTCAATGCGACCGCCAATGCCGTGCTCCTTGCGCATGTACACACATAGTCGTGTCTGGGACAGTTTTTCCTCCTCGGGCAGAAATTTTTGAAGCAGCGCCAGAGGTCCTTCTGCACCTGCCATATGTGTGTAAAGATTGCGTCGATATTTTAACTTTGGTGCTCCCTCTATTGGCATCTGATGCGGCTCAAAGCGTCGTGTCGTCTCCGCCGTGAAGGGATTTTGGCTGTTTGTTGCCTTTGTTGCTGGTGCCTCATTGTTTTTTGGTCGCTTATTTAGTTGCCAAATGCCAAACTTTGTTAGTGCACTTTCAAATGCGGCCAAATTTTGATATAGAACTTTTGGCGCCTTTTCCGTCACTTTATAGTTGGGGGCATATAGCGCACGCAATGGATTAAAATATTCACTGGCCACATCCAGTTCATCCGGCGTATTGGCGTCCCCTTTTACCGTTGTGTCGGTCATGCTAACCCTTGTAACTCACAACAAACAACAACAAAACAAATTATCAACAGTTTTATTCTAATGAGCTTTTAACGCAAAGTTGGGCGCGATCAAAAACAGCTGATTGGCTTGAAATGCAACTCAAAAGTGGGGGCATGATTTAAATTTGTGTTCAGATAGGATGATCGGAAAATTGTGTTGTTAAATTTAAACTAATTGTTTGTCCCGCGTACTGGAGCCATCAAGGTCAATGGGGGCGTTAATGTCGAAGATAAATGAAATAAGTAAGCACAATTATACATTGTATGCATTTATCTTTATTGCATTCACAGAGTTTATTAATGATAGTAACAGTATTTAATATTTGCAAAATTGTACTTGAGGCTATAAAATTCACTTTTGTATATTCACTTTTACCAGGTTTATAAGTATTTTTTTTAGTTTTGAACGCAACAGGTTCAAAGTTTAAAAACATACATGTACAATGTACATTGATATGCTTTACCACTACTATTGGGACACTGTTCACTCACACCCATACAATCCTTGCCAAGCCGAGTAATCGCAGATCTGTTTTGTCTACAACTGTTAAGAAAGCTTTCTCATGAAAGCTTTCAAATGAAAGCAAATCAACAAGTGGCAACAGTGAAACTTAATAGATAGACGAACGTGCAATGGAACCGCAAACATCATGTGCGTAAAAATGTTAAAACTAATATATACATTGGTTTTATATTAATATTAACCTAAATGCAGTTAGTTCCAGTTTGGGACTTTCCAATAAGATGCTAATTGGCGTTGGCGTCGGCCTGGTAGCTGCTGGAGGTGCTGGATATTTTATTTATCGCCATTTGCATCGCGATGTGATGCCAAAGAAATGGCGTCGGATCGGCACCTTGCAGCAGATACACGTATTTCCAGTTAAATCTTGTGCTCCACTTGCTGTGGGTAGCGATGAGGAATATGACTGTGATATACTTGGCGTTGGTGTTGGAAATGTGCGAGATCGTAAATTTATGCTAATCAACGATAATAACCAAATGATTACGGCACGAGGTTATCCGCATATGTTGAAGATTCAACCCAAACCGTTGCCGAATGGATTAGTTTTTAGTGCACCGGGCATGCCCGACTTAGAGCTGGACTTTGAGGATCTGTCAGCGCCCACAAAGGATGTGCGCACAGCCGTTTGGGGTGTCGCTTTGGATGCCATGGTGTGTGGCACCCGATATGACAGCTGGTTCTCTAAGTTTATACTTAAAAAGGATTCTGGGCTAAAACTGGTTTATTATCCATATCCTGTTCCAGTGCGGACAACTGTTGAACGCCTCAAAGATATGCCTTCCCTGAAGAAAGAGGATTCAGTAAGTTAACATCTCCTTATGACACATTATGAATTTGTTATAAAAAGTATTTGACGTCAATTCAGTTTGATTAATTTTTATCAGTACTTGCAGTTAAATGCTCGGAGAGTCTCTTTATCTCGCTCAAATAGACATTGTTTATAACTTTTCGGCATTTCTTTTTCACCTGTGATAATATTTATTTATTTTTCCATTTTGTTATCTTGTAGTATTTGTTAATGCCACATTTAACATACCCAAAAAGCACTGTATATATAATTTATATTCATAGGGCACATTTAATGATGCCACAAGCTATATGCTGATGAATCTAGCATCGATCGATGATCTAAATACGCGTTTAAAGCGTCCCGTTGATCCGCTGCAATTCCGTGGAAACTTTGAATTGAAAATGGATGTGGATGAACCGTACGCCGAGGACCACTGGCAATGGATGCGCATTGGTAATGAGACAATCTTTCGCATTGTTGCACCTTGCACGCGTTGCATTTTACCAAATATCAATGTGAACACGGCGGAACGCGATGTCGATGGTGAGCCGTTGAAAACCTTGCGCAGGTAGGTTTTGAAATTGTACAAATAATACGAAACATAACAATATTCATACATTTATATTTATAGCTATCGCTTGTTTAATTACGAATCTCCGGCACTGGGTATTCACTTGGGTGTTCGACGTCCGGGCATCATTAAGGCAAACGATGTTATTTATGTGGAGGACAATTGAAAAGAAAGCAAGCTGGTCCTGTTATTTTGTAGAAATATACTTGGGTACTTTAATCTTTATTAAATTTAACAGAGATTATTGATAGTAAGAATGCGTAACATATATGTATATGCAAATAAACATGGACATGAGTTAATAACAATTGAAACATTACGCATTTAAGAAGTGCATGTTTGCCAGGTCAGACCGCCACAGATCATGCTTACAATAACATAAACAATGAATAAAATGACGAGGCCGGCAACAACGTAGACACGAATGTTCTTCCAAAACATTTTGCGCGCCAAGTTTCGCGATTCTTTGCGGAATGCAACCGACTAATTGGAGTATAATAATTGCCGTATTAATTAATAAGTTTGTTTGTTTTACAAAAATCAACTTACATTATTGCTTAAGTTCTCAGTTTTATTGACCAGCAGCTCCAATTTCTCGCCACGATCACGTAGACTGTCTGCAAAACGGATTTCGCACTTGAGTTAAATGTAAAATCAAATTGAGTTTCATCGTTTCTTACCAATATTCTTAATCATAATGTCTTTGAGTTCATCAATTTGACCGTGTACTCGGGATATGGTATCCACTTCGCGTGATTGGCTAAAGTAAACCATTTGCTGAGACAGGATCTTGGAGAAGTCTGTGTTCATGGCATAGGCGATTGCCGTGGCCACCTGAAGGCCATAAGTCTGTATAAATTTCTGTTTAATATCAGCCAGAAAGAGAAAAGCGCGAGTGCGTTCAAAGTCCTACACAAAACAGAAGAGTTTTAAGTATTTGCTTTAAATATGTATATATATGAGATTTTGTTAATTTACGTTGTCGGTGATGCACATGTAAATCAACTTATTTTCGCAAGTATAGTGTATCAAATAGTCGCCGTGGGTGTAGGTCATCTTGTGGTTATGAACACCAATTCTGCCCATTATCTGCTCGGTGACTTCGGCAAAGTTTCCTACGCATTCGGCAAATTTTGCCAGCACTGTTGTGCCCCTCGCTATAACACTATATAATATCGGCATTTTTTGTTTTGTGTGTAGTAGTTTCCCGTTGTATTTGTATGCAACTGAAAGAAGGCGTGGTGTAATCGACACGTCTTTGTAGATCTTTTCGTCTCGTATTGTACTTTTTATCCGCACAAACAAAAACAACAACAACACTGTTTGCAGTCGTTGCTGGTGAATCAGAAAAATTTTCAATATTCTATAACAATTGAGCTGCATTCATAAGACTTACCCAATTAAGTGGAGGCTAAGTCTGTGTAAATATATATACATATATATATATATATATACAAGACTGATTCGGTCCGAAATGTAATGTTTATCCAATGTTTTAAGCAATATTATGCGTCATATTTATACTACTCGTTGGCCAAAACAATAAATTAGTTCATATTAAACGAAATATTAAAAAAAAAAACAACAGATCGTTTTATTTTCTAATAAGTTTACTGGATCATCCAAAAAGTTGCAACACAAAAAATTTCTTTGTTTTTTTTTTATAAATGCACTTGCACTTACTTGCTTCATTTATCGATAAGTTGTTTTGGTTGCAACCATTAACACAACCACCGATAGCCGACCATTAACACAACCACCGATAACAACGTGTTATACTTTGGTTTTCCACTTGAAATAAATGCAAAATAATTTTAAAAAGTCAGCTGAGAGCATATCATTTGCAGTATTGATTTTTAAAATGTTGGGTAAATATGCCGGTGAGTATTTGTTGTACAAAATGATACGATAACAGCATGTTTTTACATAGTCTACTCACGCATTTAGACAACTGCATACGCATATCTGTTGTGGTATTTGCCGGTGACTTAACACAGCGAATTATTTATGCGTTAGCTGAATATTTTCTATATGGTCATCACTATTTGCTGGAGGATCGACTATTGACAATTTTAAGACGCATTTTAACATACAATCGAAAAACAATTGTACTAGCCTTGATAATTATGTTGTCAGGATTTGCGCGTTATGCCAGCACCGCAAATCTTAATCAATTGCTGCCCAATAGTGCAGTTCTTTTTTACATGCCACTCTACTGGATTTACAGCTATGTACAGCTGAGTCACAGCACCTTGACATATGCCCATTGGGTACGCGATGCACATGGCTTAGATTATGCAGCCGGTATGGCATCCAATTACTTTCATGGATATTTAAAGCTTTCGCTACCGGAGAACAATGGCGTTGGATTTCAGAAACGCATGAGAGACTACGAGGACTCGCAAAATGTGACGTTTGGAATTAAACGTTTGATTATACTGGTACCAGACGAAATGTTCGTTAACGGCACCATTGACAGTGAATTGCTCGAAAAGGCTCAGGTAATGGGAACATGATTTTTGAAAATAAATATTAATCTGATTCTTGGGTGTAGGATTTGGAAACGCAATTTATAAATCGTGCTGGTGTCAACCGTCCCTTTAAGGTTGCAGTTTATAGACTGAAACAGCAAATAAATGGCACCACATACTACTTTGCGATGGAAGGAGCGACCCCAATGTTATCCTTCTTTGATGCTATGCATCATCAGCTGTCTGCCACATGGCAAATGCGGGAAATGAAACGCGAGATTTGGTTAAAGTTTTGTAAACATTTGCAGGACCTATTGAAAACCTGGCCAGAAACACGACGCGAAGTGGAATTGGTCATCTATAACGGTGGGTGTATTTTAATCATTTAAATAATCTTTAGCTATATGTTTATAATATACATAATTCATTTCAGCACACAATGTCAATGGAGAACCTGTGGACGTGGGCAAAATTCTTATCGCTCACGTTTTCAAACAGAAAGTGCTACTTTAAATTTAGTATATTTTTAAAATACGATAATTACAAGTTAAGAACTTACGAATACTGAGCATGAAACTGCCAAAGTGCCATATCTCTAATAATGAATGATCTGATTTTTTACAATGTATTAATAGTTGCCTTTTCTACCGATTCCAATTCTTTCAATTTAGCCTCGGCTGAGGCCAACATTCGAGATTTCCACTTTTCATAATCTTCAATTTCTGGTTTTTGACTATTGTTCTTACTTACTACAGTTTTTTCTTGTGAATGTTCTTGTTTATCGTTTATTTTTGTTGCCACATTGATCTCCTTGTGATGTTTTGTAATCATGCGCTCCCATTGTTGTTCCAGCTGTTGCCATTGACTGGGACGTAAATTGCTAAAAGGCATCAATTTTGGCTTAGACACTTTTCTCTTCAGCAGACGACAGGCATGGAAGACAGCCATTGCGGCATATTGTGGATGATCTGCGTCGTCGGAATTTTCCTGAATAACTACGTGCTTGAACAAAGCTAGCAACTCCTCGGCCTTTCGTGCCACCTCGTTCAGCCTGAGCTGCACACAAATATCATTAACACTCGCCAGTTTGTTAAGATCGAGTAGCTTCTCGAACATACGCTTGTTATTCACATATTGACTTTTCTTTAATCCGGCTAGTTTTAATGCCTGCTCCTTGTCAAATCCAATACCTAGGAGCGTTGATGCAATGTCTGCACACAAAACTATTTTGCCATATTCATTTATTTGCAGTGGAACATTCGAAGAGCGTAGCTCCAACAATCGTATTAACTCAGTTGTTTTCCTAGTGATATACATAGTTTTACAATTGATAAATGAATACTAATAGCACACTTACTCTATAACGTTGGGCTCATCGTGCAGACCCATTTTTAAAATTAGTTGCTCAATCAGTGTGGTCATGTTGCAGTTCTTAAGTTGTTTACTTCTTTTGGCGCGAAAAGAACAGATGTGCGTCGCACACAGTGTTGCCATATTCTCGATATGTCAAACGCAGCTATCGATTACAATTTCGATCGAAAGCGGCAAACTGCTCTGAAAAAAAAACTTTAATTTACAAGATTCGACTTACAACAAATATTGTGGTAATAAACCTTTTTATGTATATTATTTCCCGTTTTGCAACATATAAAATGTAATGTTTAGCCGATTTAGAATCAGAATTTACATATTCAATTCAATTTCAATTTGTTTAAATCTAGATCTCATTTTCGCTGTCGTCAGCGTTTTTGGCAGCTTCACCAGCTTCAATTGCCAGCTGACTCCATGAAGGGTCATTAATGAGATGCACGCCGTTTGTGTCCTTGCCAACAATACCCATTTCAAAGCGGAAATCCTTGTCCTTTAGCTCATCATGCACCTGATATACGCTACAAAGAAGTTGATATTAGTTGAGAAAAAATAAAACATTTAGACTGCACAACATACATTTTACCGCCGCTGCGAACTAATTCATCTATGCTCATGTCGGCAAACTTGAATTTCTCCATCTCCGTCTTGGCTTGTTGCTTGGCCTTGCCACTAGCGCATGCAAAATAGCCAAAAGATGTGCCTGATGGCTCAATTTTATACAGCTGTGGGCCATCCGCCTCATCCCACGAAGCCAGTAAAACTGACAATCCAAATGGTCGAACAGCACTGTACAGGGTATAAGCGTGTAGGTAGGCAGAAACGCGATCGCATAAAAATTTCAGTGGAATTGTGCGTTCGAACTGCTGACGGAAATTTGCAGCCTCCTGGCGAGCAATATCTGCAATATAATTGCCATCGGCCATTAATCCAGCAATGGCCATTCCAATATTTTTTTCAATTGTGAAAATGCGACTGGCTGCATCTTGTTCATAGAGTTGGTCGGCAATAATTTTTTCGACTGCGAGTACAACGCAATCTTTGCCTCTGATACCAATAACGGTTCCACTTCTCTCTACGGCTTTTGATGCATAGTCGATCTGAAAGACGCGACCGTCCGGCGAGAATTGCGAAGCGGACAAATCATACTGCAAGAAGTACCGATTAGGTATGATGTGTCTGTTGTGAATTGCATGCAACATTTACTTACACCAGTGCCAATTGTACTCATCTTGTTTGTGAATTTGAATTTGACTGCTTTTGAACAAAAAATTAAATATTTCGGGCAACCAAGTAACTTGTACGGACGATGATTTGACGGCTTTTTATTTGACAGCTGCAAATCATGCTCAGTGCTGCCACACTTTTTAATCGTTCGTCAAGTGTTGTGTAACTTAATATTCTATCACATTGAACCCGTTGGTTATAGATTGAATTAAATAAGTGAAGTCCTAGAAAAATTAACCACTGAAAAAACCACAAGTAAGAGTCAACTATTTCACTTTTTTTATTTATTCATTAATTTTGATTGATTTGAATCAATTTAATTTATTCATATGAATACTTAAATTGTATCATATCAAATATGAACCAGTTCGTTTTGGGAATGTTCGTACCAGTTCCAATGTGCACGCGGTAATTTTGTAAACAAAAATAAATATAATGACAAGTGTGGCTGAAAAAAGGTAAGTAAATACAATAATGTACGTACATTTATGTTTAATAAGTGTTTTTTAGTTATGCGGCTGAAGCTCGATATACGAACTTCTATGCCGGCAGCGATATTGCATGGAGCGAAAATGGTCAGCTTCTTTACTGTCTGAATGGCGACGTTGTGAATCAGGTGGATGTAAAGACATCTCTAATTCTCTGTAGCTTTGGAGCGAACGTAGGCAAGAACAACAATGGCAAGAGCAAAACGAAACCCACTGATGGAAACGAAGATCTTGATGTCGATGAGGATAATATTTATTGCTTTGCAATTTCAAGTGAGCATTTAGTTACCTCACATGGCAGTGGTTTGCTCCGCCTGTGGGAGCTAAGCACACAGAAGCTAATCAAGCTGTGGAAGAGTCAGCACAAGGGACCCGTTGTGCGCATCGAGTTCAGCACTTCGGGCAAGCTTATCTGCACCAGCGGGGGCGCAGATGCGACACTTAGACTTTGGGATTATGCAAACAATAGTTGCCTGTGCGCCCTTAAGGATTACCCGGGACCGGCAATGTTGTTGCGTTTCCATCCGAATCCATTGAAAAGTGAAATATATGCCGTCGGCTCGGATAACACGATTTACTGCTGGAACTACGAGACTAAGACGCTGCTGCATAAAATGCGTGGTCACATCTCTCAAGTGACCGGATTGAGTTTTCAGACTACTGCAGCCGATTGCACTCAAATTGCAACCGTGAGTCGTGACAAGGTGCTTATTGTTTGGCAGCTTCAGCCCGAAGCAAAACAATCAAAAGTTATTCCATTGTATGAGGAACTGGTGGGATTAATATATATTGCAAACGGTGAACAGCTGCTGGCCGCTTGCGGCTCTGGCAAGCTTATCCACATTGACACACACACATGGAAAATAAAGGATTTGTTGTCCAGTACAGATTTCCAAATAAGTCGTATACTTTACTGCAACAAAGAGGAACAACTTACACTTGTCACAACGGAGCAAAACATGATAATTTATAATGTAAAATCCAGCCATAAGGAGCGTGCCAAATTGGAGCTGGTTAAGCAGCTGGTTGGCTACAATGATGAGATATTGGATATGTGCTTTTTGGGTGACAACGATCGCTATTTGGCAGTGGCCACCAATAGCAAACACTTTAAACTCTACGATACAGAGCAGAATATGAATTGTCGATTGATTTGTGGACATTCGGATACGGTCATGTCGTTGGCAGCATCCCACAGTCTGCTCATCTCCGTCGGTAAGGATTGCAGCGTACATCTGTGGAAGTTGTCACACAAGACCGAAGACGCAGAGTGCCTGCTCCAGCCACTGACACAGCAAAGCAATTGCCATACGGCCACAATTGGTTGCGTGGCCTTCACACATAATGGAGCAACGGGTTTCGCATCTGCTTGCCAGGATGGCAGCATGAAAGTGTGGCAACTGTTGCGTGACAAACAGGAACGCAGCAAGTACTCATTCTCGCTTAGGTATGCTGCCTTGGCCCACGACAAGGAGGTTAATTGCGTAACCTATGCTCTGAACAATAAAATTCTGGCCACTGCCTCACAAGATAAGACAGCGAAGATTTGGACAGCGGACTCGAATTCACTGCTGGGCGTGCTGCGCGGCCATACGCGCGGTGTGTGGTGCGTCCGTTTCTCCCCCGTAGATCAGATTGTGTTGACCTCCTCATCCGATTGCAGCCTGAGGCTTTGGTCGATTTCCAACTTCACTTGCTTAAAACGCTTGGAACAGGAGTGCACCATATTGCGTGTCGAGTTTCTTGATCATGGCAAATTTATACTGTCCGCAGCATCGGATGGTCTGCTGAAGCTGTGGAACATTAAAACCAACATCTGCGTGCAATCCATCGATGAGCATAGCGATCGCGTTTGGTCCGTGGCCGTCTCATCCTGTAGTAATCGTTTCTTCTATACAGGAGGAGCTGATTCCAAGCTAATACGCTTTGCTGACATTACGGAGACGGTGCGAAATGAGGCACTCGATCAGCGACAGGCCACGTTGCAGCAGGAGCAGACACTCCAATGCCTGCTGCATGCCCAGGAGCAGCTGGAGAAAGCATTTATGCTGGCTTTAACGTTGAACAAACCAAAGGCATCCTATGACATTATTTGTAATTTTGTGAAGAAACGAGATGCGTCTGCCGTGCGTCAACTAGTGGATCAACTGAATATCGATCAACGATTATCATTGTTGCAGCACGTTAAGGCCTGGGGTACGAATTCCCGGCACTCCTACATTGCCAACCTGGTGTTGCAGCATTTGTTGGGCGATGCATTACTCAACACTGGTCACAGGTTCTACAATAACGGCAATTTGGTGGAGGTCCTAACTCCCTATGTGCAGCGTCATTTCAAGCGTGTTTCTGAACTGAGCAAGGATCTTGCTTTCATGGAGTTTATTGTCAAGTGCATGTAAATATAAAATCAATTGTTTACTTACTATTAGTAGCGGCATTCAATTTATATTATGTTATTAAATAAAAGTGTTCGAAAACATTGCTTTTGAAAACATTTATTTAGAAAAGTTTCGTTGTGATTATACACTTTGAATCGAATTGTAACATTGATATATATATATAAAAATTTGGCAAAGGCTTTTAGACCACAATAGTTAGAGATTGATTTGTTTGTGCTCAACTTTTAATCATTAGTAAACTTTTTCAAAAAGTAAGGCAGCCCCAAAAATATACACACGTATATACACACATACAAATGTACTTATGCAAGCATAAATACAAACAAATAAAAAGTACTTAAGACTAGACGGCAATCGGTAAATTTGTTGACATCACACACGATCAGGAGCGACAGGACGCTAAGGATATACTCATAAACATACTCTCAAACATTTATACAGAACAGTTGGACCTAGTTTATTCAATAGTTAAAATCAAATCTTCGCCGTCCAGCTTCATACCCTTCTTAGCCTCTACTTTCTTAACGGTACCGGACATGGGCGACTGAACAACCATCTCCATTTTCATGGCCGATAACACTACAAGAGGCTGGCCCTTTTCTACCTTATCGCCAATGGTGACGCGAACTTCAATAACATCGCCGGGCATCGGAGCGCCTACTTCACCCTGGATCGACTTATTTGCCTTGGGATGAACGCGAATAACCTACAAAAAAAAAGCGTGTAAGTTGGGCAAATAATTTAAACATATAGTCGTCGTCCCCCCCCCCCCCATCATATACCTTCATAGCCTCCGTATCGGGAATGTGGACGGAGCGCAGTTGGCCGTTCAACTCAAAGAACACCTCCCGTTTGCCATTCGCTTTAAGATCTGCAGCCATGGCCAGTGCCTTAACACTCAGTGTCTTACCACGCTCCAGGGTCACATCGAATTCCTCACCCACCTTGGGGCCCGTTAGGAAAATGCGTGTGTCGAGTTTATCCACGGGGCCGAACGTTTCACGGAAATGCAGAAAATCGTTGGTTACTTGCGGATAGAGAGCAGCCGACATGACATCACGTTCGGTGATATTACCATGAGATTCACAGAGCTCTTTTGTCAGCTTATCAAAGTCAAATGGAGCTAACTCGGATCCTGGACGTCCCTCAATGCGTGGCATATCCTTGAGTACTTTTGAACGGAAAGGTTCGGGGAAGCCGCCGTGCGGAATACCAATGTATCCTTGCAGGTACTCGTACACGGACTTGGGGAACGAGAGCTCATCAGCTTTCTCCAACACCTGTTCGCCAGTGAGACTGTTCTGCACCATAAACTGAGCCAAGTCACCGACAACCTTCGACGATGGTGTGACCTTTATAATGTCACCCAGCACAAAATTGGCTTCCCGGTACGCCTTCTTCACATCCTCAAACTGGTCGCCCAGGCCCAGGGAGAACGATTGGAATTGCAGATTGGTATACTGACCACCGGGTATCTCATTCAAGTAGACATCAGCATTGCCCGATCGCATTGTGGTAGAGCACTCGAAGGGTCCGTAAAGGGTACGCGTCTGTTCCCAGTATGCCGAATACTCCGAAATGTCGTTCAAGTCAAATTCTGTGTCCAAGCAAGTGCCCTGTAGTGAGGCAACTATAGCACCCATGCTTGGCTGTGAGGTCATGCCCGACATAGAGTCAACAGCCACGTCAACGACATCAGCTCCGGCTTGAGCGGCAGCCAACATGGAAGCTACTCCAGCACCGGACGTATCGTGAGTGTGAACATGAATTGGCACATCGGGATGCTTATCCCGAATGGCAGTAATCAACAACCTATGGAAATACCATATACATATACACACAGACGCAAAAAGTGAGACATGTCGTTGGATCTTACTTAGCTGCCTCGGGTTTCAGCAGACCCGCCATATCCTTGATGCAAAGCACATGCGTACCGGCCTTGACAAGCTCATCAGCCAAGTTGGTATAGTACTTAAGGTCATACTTGGTGCGACTGGGATCACTCACATCACCCGAATAGGAGATGGCCGCCTCAACAACTCCACCAGCCTTACCGGCTGCCTCCATGCCAAGGATCAGATTGGGCAAGTAGTTCAGTGAATCAAACACTCGGAAGATATCCATGCCAGTTTGCACCTATACAAAAATGTATATCAATAAGACCTTACCGACACTCAACTTAGGAATACTAACCGCCAGTTCGCAGAACTTGTGGACTACATTGTCGGGATAACTGGTGTAGCCAACGGCATTGGCACCACGCAATAACATTTGGAATGGTATATTGGGAATGAGCTTACGCATCTCCTCTAAACGCTCCCAGGGACACTCGTGCAGAAAACGCAGGGATACATCAAATGTGGCACCACCCCAGTTCTCCAGCGAGTACAGATTGCTGAACTTGTGCGACACGTAAGGTGATATCTTCAGCAGATCGTGGGTGCGTACACGCGTGGCCATCAGCGACTGATGGGCATCTCGGAATGTGGTGTCCATCAGCATAAGATTATCTCGCGAACGAATTTCCTTGGCAAATGCCTCAGGACCCTCGCTCACAATGATGTCACGGAGACCTTTTGGTGGTTCCGTCACTGTTGAGCCCAGTAAAGTTTAAGTTATAAGTAGCGCTCACACAAGGTTCATAAATTAGGTAAGCCTTTAGCCAAGCACAGTGATTATTTACAAATAAATTTAAGTTCTTATTTACAACAATGAATGATAAGGTTTTAGTAGAAATACAGCCAACATCTCGTATTAGCGTGTCTTTAAAAAAAAGTTATTTACATTGGGTTTTTGTATAATACAGGAGAGTTAAAACCATATATGAGAGGGGATTTTAATTTCCCCGATTTTTTTCAATTTTTTATTTTTTTCCTCCACAGAGCAAAGTAAAAATAATGTGTTACCTTTTCCTTATATAGTTTAGCTGATCCGTGAATTCCCAAGGAACTAATGATAATATTCAACTAATATAATACATTTCTGATTTAAATCCGCTACTGGTAGTTATCGATGCTCTACAATACGTGAACTACTTCTTTAGGGAAATAAGTTAATCAAAAACTTTATAAGAGATAAGATAATGTTAAATGTGGATATTCTTAGAAGTAATGTTATTCACAAGAAGAAATTTGTTTGTGATATGGAAATGTGGATGATGAATGGTTTTGGCTAACTAATGTAAAATTAAAGTAACTTGCAACTTTTCAAACCTACCTTTGGCCCCGCCTTTTCTTTCGCGTTCTAAAGCTTCCGGGGACAGGTCTTCATATTGGTATGAGAATCATGACAACATTTCGATTATGAATATGGTAGAGGCAAGATATTTTTGTGTTGTTGTTGTTGTGTAAGTGTTGTTGGTGCAATTGCAGTGCAATTGTTGTAGTTGTTGTAGTTTATTTATTTGATTTAAAGCCAAATGCGTTAAAAAGCACATTTTATATAAGTATATAAAGTAAAGAGAAATGCAAAACATATAGTAGACATTAATAATGAACGCAGATATTTAAAAAAAAAATAAAATTATAATAAAGATTGACTAGAGCTTCGGCAAGCCAAAGATTATTTTATCCTTGCCGATACATTTATATTATTATGAAATTAATTTTGCAGTCAATATTTAATAATATTATTATATATAATATTATATATTTAATAATTTCTTGTCTAAGATATTAAGGGTATTTTATTCTGCATGCAAATCGGACTTTTCATAGAGCTCTTTATTCTTGCAAGGATAAAAAAAGGCGCAATATTAAGAAGTACAGATAATTTTTTGAATATTTCCCAAAAATAATGTCTTCTTTCAAATTTTGAAAACTCATTTTCATCATTTCAAGAACTCTTCCCCGAGGTGCAATGATTTCAAATAACAGTTAAAGCCAGAACAATATTATGTGTTTAACATTTAAAAGACAAAATTATTGTAAAGAAATTTGTAAGCTGAAAAAACAATTAAGTAAAGCAAACCAGCACAAATCCGAGAGAAGCACATGCTTAATAATCGTAATAATAATGAAAGGAAGAAAATGAATAACGTAACTTACCCAAAGGTATAATGGGAACATGAGGAGTCACTTCGGCGGGTTTGAGCGATGTAGCAAGTGGCGTCTTTGGTCCATTGACCAGAACTTCACCGAGGTAATTAAGGAGCTTCTGGGCTCGATTTTGGGTCTTTGTGAACTTAAAAAGCTGAGGATGCTCGTCAATAAAGTAGGTGTCCAGGACACCATGCAAAAACTTCTCATTCTGAAGGACATTCAAAAGAAAAGGAATATTCGTCTTGACACCGCGAATACGGAACTCCCGAAGAGCTCGGGTCATTTTCGATGCCGAACTTTGCAGATCACTAGCATGTGATATTACTTTGACCAGCAGTGAGTCATAGTAAGGCGAGATGATAGCTCCCGCATAGGTCGAAGCACTGTCCAGACGTATACCCATGCCCTCGCCGGACCGGAAAACTTCCAGCCGTCCCGTATTCGGTTGGAAATCATTGGCTGGATCCTCTGTCGTTACACGGCACTGAATGGCATAGCCACGAGGCTGGATATTCTCCTGGGTCAGGCCCATCTCCTTGAGGGTTATGCCTTCAGCAATGCGTATCTGGGATTGGACTAAATCGATGCCGGTTATCTCCTCGGTAACCGTATGCTCCACCTGTAATCTGGCATTCACTTCGATGAAGTAAAAATTTTCACAATTCTCGTCGCACAAGAATTCCACAGTGCCGGCATTCTCGTAACCCACATGCCTGGCCAACCGTACAGCTGCCTCAGTCATCTTGTCTCTAATGTCAACGGATAGACGGGGCGCGGGTGCAATCTCAACGACCTTCTGATGGCGACGTTGCACCGAACAATCACGCTCATACAAATGCACAACATTTCCGGCCTTGTCGCCCAACAGCTGGACTTCAATGTGACGGGGACGTTCGATGAACTTCTCAATGAACATGGCGCCATTGCCGAAGGCTGCCTTTGCCTCAGAGCTGGCACGTTCGAAATTCTCGGCGACTTCTTCCATTTTGCGCACGACACGCATACCACGTCCGCCACCACCGTAGGCTGCCTTAAAGATGACCGGAAGTCCGTGCTTTTGGCAGAAGGCCATAGCTTCGTCTGCAGACGTTACGGGACCATCTGTGCCGGGCACAATGGGTACGCCCGCTTCGATGGCGGCAACACGGGCAGCCACTTTGTCGCCCATGTTTTGGACGACTTTGGGTGAGGGTCCGATAAAACGCAGTCCCGCATCGATGACCGACTGGGCAAAATCGCTGCGCTCCGAAAGAAAACCATAACCGGGATGCACTGCATCAATGTCGTTCTCCTTGCACACACGAATGATCTCTGGAATGTTCAAGTACGCCTCCACCGGTGCCAGACCCTTGCCAATCAAATACGACTCATCTGCCTTCTGGCGATGCATGTGCATCTTATCCTGTTCCGAATAGACAGCAACGGACTTGATGCCCAGCTCCGTACAAGCACGGAAAACACGTATCGCAATCTCACCTCGATTGGCAACCAGCACCGAGCGTATCGGTTTGTATTCCACCTGATCAAAAGGAAGGTTATTAGCAGGAGATCCCTGTACATTATATCCTTAGGACTCACTTGTGTAGAGTATGCATTTTTGTTGATAAAGTAGAGTCGGACGCGGGGAACTGCTCGACGCAGTGTCCTGAATGCAGCTTGAGACTCCGGCAAGAACATTGTGAATGTCTTTATGAATTTATTTTTACTGTGAATGAGATAAAATAGAACACAATAAATACAGTGGGCCATCATTTAACTATTCAGCACGAACACATTATTTAATAACAGATCAACATTATCATTGTTGAAGTTTAGTCGTTTATGGCCTGTTAATAAACATGCTTATCGTTCCATTATCTTTATACAACTATCTGTAACTGAACACACAGAGTCATTTATAAACATAGAATTCTGTTGTTAACACCTGTTTTGGGATTTTATATATATTTATTTGAACATCAACTTGTTCTCTTCCCTGATTGTTATTGTTGTGCAATTGAGCCAGTTCTATTTGAGGGATAAAATATTTGACATTCCAATTAAAGTCGCAGAACATTTCTCACACTCAGCTTCTATGTGATTGGTGATTTAAACAGACATAGTTTAATTTAAAAACTAAACCGATTACTGAATGCAATAACCTATCGATCTTTTGATCTTAAATTGCAAATGTTTGATTTCAATTCGCAAGCAAATATTGACGAGATTTACCAAAATGATTCATTAACGTAAGCAACTGAATTAATATTAGCCAAACCCAGCTGTTAAACTTAAGGATTTTAAGCTTTCAAATAAATAAATAAGGTTTTAAAAGATAATTCTATTATATTAATATACACATATGCAGTTTTACATCTGTTTTCAACAAGTATTAATACAACACAAATAAAAGCAACTCAACTTAAAATTTTAACATTTTTTTCTAAAGCTCAAAAGTGCTTGAAATTTGGCATTGTTAACAATACAATTTAGTACTTTTCCGCTAATTTTCAACGTTTTGCAAAACAAATAAATTAAAAGCTATTAACTTCATTAGTGTGATTAATGAACATAAATTAATGCGATTTATTGTTCAATAATTTTTATAATACTATTAATGGAATATGGAGAGCTGATTGAGTGCTTCTGATAAGTCGGTAAATAAACACATGAATATATTTTGTATTATTATTGCCGGGAATTTCAATTGTTTATATTTTATTTAAGGAATACTACATAAACATTTTAGAATGTTTGAGCATAGGATATTTCTCCGTCGGGCACTCTTCAACAAAGAATAAAGTCAAGAAACTATCAATTGAAATGAAATACGTACAATGAGGTTTTGAATACATGTTAATTAACGCACACTTAATCGTTTTCACCACAACACACACACACCCCTTTTTTATGTGCGTCCCTATTTTTGATTTTAGTGCCAAAAAAAAAGAGAACTGCAATTAGATAACGAGCTTTGCACGTTCGTTATTTTTATGCCTCAATGACCGATTATGTAATGATAATACGTCTGACTACACAACATTATTGCAATATAATAAGACAAACTGAGGTGGAATGAGATGAGGTGAGGTAAAATGAGGTGAGGTGAGGTAAAATGAGGTGAGGTGCCTTAGAATGTGCACACAGCAGTCAAGAGTCGGTCGAATAATTTGGTGATTACGCCTGCCGCACACTTATTGAATGCCGCTCACTTACCCACACCATAAACCAATAAACGTTTATGCATGTTGGCATGTGTATGTGTGTGTTTGTGTTTGTGTTTACTTATATATTCGATCTTGAGCACACGTTGTTAAGGTCAAAGACGTATCGTCTGTGACACGGGGCCGCGCCCGCTCTGGACACCGTTCATTATCCGCAAATATGGGTAAAGCAACGTTAAAAATATATAGAGCACACATACACATACAAACACCCACTCTATGTTTGTATTCACACGTGTTTGTCTTGTGCATACTAAAAATGTAAATTGTTTGTACTTTGGTGCTATCCGAAAGTAAATAAATGTTTATATTGGTAAGATAATATTCAAATTAGTTTGTTTTACGTAAATATATTTTGTAATTTAGAAAGAATACTAATGTATATAAATGTTTATAGTTTTATAGAAAATTGTATTGCAAAATATTATTAAAATTCTAAAAAAAATCAAAAAAATCTTTTTCTATTTTTAAAAAAATACCTTCCCTGATTGACCAAACAATTTTTGTTTTGTCGAATTTTATCATATTTAATATTAAATCAATTCCTTTCCTATCACCTGATGTAAAAATTGTACTTAATCAGCATGGAGAGCACTAATGCACAAATGAAAGGAAAAAAAAACGAAACACATGTGAACAACAGGCACAGACATGTTGCTAGCTATCATCTGCTTGTCACGCAACGTTCTATGAATAGATGAATGGAATAGATAGAAATCAAAGGGACCTAAATCAAATGAAATTTAGTTTTGATTCGTATGCGCTGTTTGACTTTGAGACTCTAGCAAACAAATTCATAATACGAGCAATTTTTTATTCACAATAATTTGTAGATTTAATATGATGTGCGTATGTATGTTTATATGTATGTATGTATTGGCACATGCCTCGATTTTGTCAAGCACGTTTCGATGAAACCATAAGAAGGCCAGAAAAAATAAGGAGCACAATAAAATGAAGCCCAAAAACAAAAGTCATCAAGCATGACGTAGTGAAAGAGAAAAAGTAGGAGAGAGCTTTACAATAAAAATAGTTTGTGTTTTGGCACTAGTATGGAAAAAGAACGATAATTAACACAAGATGAAAGTAGGGAGTGCATTTAAAACAAACATATATACATATGTAAATTTACATACACACATACATACACTTAGTTACGTAGCGACGCTTACATTTATTATGCACATTTTCACTTACCCTCAAAATCTCTTTTGATGCTCGCTGTTGTTATTATCCTTGATACAGTTAGAGCGCAATTTTCAGTTTTTTATTGCCCGCACGTTTAGAAAACGCTCGTTAAACTAAAAACAAAAAACATTTAAAATGATTTATTGTCGCTTTTACGATTCTATTATGTATGTAGAATGTCATACACTAATTCTTAAAAAACAAGCGTGATTTTTTTTTAAAACAGCAAATTATCAAAGTCACTATCTAGAATTAGCAACTAGTTCACAAATGGCTTTTCGCCTCTATATATATTTGATTTGCACTTATTATGTGTGTGTTTGTGCGTTTGACATACTGTTTTGGTAAGGTACAACACCTCGGTACGATTACGTTGACTTCACTACACACAACTATCACTTCCCGGGGAGCTCAAACACTGCGTACGCACCAAAGCTTAACATCCAACTGACCGAAAACGTTGAATAAAACTTGAAAGTGTGCTAGCAATGCCGGCGACTGCCGCTCACAGCAGCGCTCTCTTTTTCGCTCTCCCTGGTTTGCACTCTTTCGTTGGCATTATCTCAGTGTGATTTCTGTGTATGCGTCTCGCAATTTCGAAGTGTGTGCGTGCGGCTAAAAGGCGGCAGACACGGAGACCTACACTAACAACAACAAAAACCTGCACTTTGCCCCAAAAAGAAAATAAGCGTTTCATGTTTGCTGTTGTTGTTTTGAGTAGGAGGCCGGCTACGAATACAAGTTGAGTTCAAAGTGAGCGAGATAAAGAGAGCAACAGCTGTTTTGCAAGAACATTTCCATATGTAAATATGTAATATACATATACGTATATGTATGTGTGTATTAACAATATTTTGGAAGACTTTCAACTCAAAAGTCAACTAAAGTTCGTGAAATGCAAAACGTACGTTCAGTAAATTGCATATTTGTGGGATGTTTAAAACAAAAGCAATAAGTAATAATATTTATGGCCCAGCTCAAGCTGATAATCTGGTGAGTCTAGCCGAATCCGTTTGCTCTATCTTGAAGGGACCAAAGGTCAAAAATTTGAAAAGTTTTATTAGAGAACTTGTTGCTTGCAACGAAAAAACTGTACTCCCTAGCTTCTGTAGTCTCTGAGATCGACATATTTATATAAGCAACAGACTGATAAGTGCAATGGCCAATGAGTTGACGACAGAGAGGTGTCAAAAAAGCTAGATTAACTTTGATTTTGATATATACATATTTTATATAAGTATATATGACGTAGTCAAAAAAAGACAGCAGCTTTAAATCACAAATATATAAATTATACTTATATAACATTCGAAATGAAGCTTTACAACAACAACAACAACATACAGTATCTGTCAGTCGAGCCCTCTCCAAAGAGTGAATCAGTCTTACTTATAACGTATAAGTTACATTTTACTCTTATACTGTTTGTGATTTCTTTTTGGTGGGCTCTGTGATTATAGTTAAGGTCCAATCAGAAGCCCTGCTAGTTGACTCTGATAACAAATAAAGCAAGTGCACGCAATCTGGTAACAGATTCTGTATGTATCATCGACGTATGATGACTACAACAAAAAATGTCAAACGATTTTATTTATGTAGCTTCAGACAGCTTCATGGCAGGTTGTTAAACAACAATTTGCCCGTAAACTGTTTGCTGAGGAGACGCAAGCGCACAAACACACATAATAAAAGGCTGGCAATAAAGTTCTTTAGCTCACCTACCTTGCACAAGTGTCATGCACCTTTAATGATGTGTGATTAGTATGGTAAATTGCATTTCTTTATAAAAACCGTTAACCGAAATTTTAACTAAAATAGCCTAAAGAGATATTTTAAAATTTTGTATGATAGGTATGACAACTATTACTTAAACCGTAAACATATTTGTACGTATTTAAAATTTTTATATTTTTTTGCTTGGTATCAGCTAAATGCCTTCATTTAGACAGCACGTGCGAACCTGAGTCTAGTCGGAGGTTTTTTCAATAGATAATGCTTTGATTTGAAATTCGCCGTCTAACGTCCGTGCGATCTTATCTTATCTAAATTAACGAATAACTTATCTATTTGCTGGCATAGTTATTAACCAAACTTTCCTACATGTACAGCTTATGGGTATTAGTTATTAAAAAGAAACAACAAAATTCCTACCTCAATCTTTGTATATATGTTTTGCGCTGTTGAACTTAGGCCAAAGGTTAGGAGGTCACCTTCAAGTAATCAAGGTTTTTTAAAAGATTATTTGTAAAATACATATTAAAAGAGCAGAAAAGAAATTAAGAATTTGTTGTAGCGAAGATTTAATACCCTATGGAATATTTATTTGGAAACTTTCTTATAATATTGGATCCTCCTTTAGCACTACGGGCTCTCCATCTAGTTTTTTGATGGTCGGTAAACGCTTAATGCACTCCATCCGCCAGCTAGGTTCATCGAGACCCTCCGATAAAGGATTGCCAACAACGACTAAATCCTCCAGAGATTCAATTTCAGCCAAACGAACAAACTCGGACCAATCCTTAATCAGGTTATTACTGATGTACAGAACTTTCAGGCACTTTAGACCACTCAGTCCTTTTAGTTTCTCAATCAGATTGTAGCTAAGCCAAAGTTCCTCCAAGGTTTCAGCCACAGCTTCCTGTTTGTTTGAAACTGTTACTGCAGGCGTTATTGGATATATCTTATGTTTAACTTTACCAATCCCGATATTTGTTTAATATAATTTCTGGATAGCGAAAGAACCTTCAAGCACTTCATGCCCGACAGACCGAAGATTTTCTCAATCATATTTGTGGACATGCTAATTCTTCTAAAATAATAACACAAAAAAATTTAAAAGACTTTTTTTTAGTGATATATTAAGTATTTCGGTTTACTCGCAGTTAACAAGCGTTCCCAGTGTTGTATCCATTTTCTCTATTGGCGGCCATTGGAATTGTAAATCAATATCCTTGGCAGTTAGAGAATTTTGTTGTTCGCGATCCTCCCATCGTTTTAATGCTTCCTTGATTGTTGTTGCCTTGGACATGTTTGGCAATCGACTAAATTTCGGTTCTACTATATACAAATGAACTCCATAGGATAAACAAATATTTGTTGCCCAGAGCAACCAGAACAAACGGACATATATAGAGATATGGAGTTTCCACACACGTCTTCAGCACATTGACCGACATTTAATTTGTTTTCAAAACATGAGAAAGTACGTTGTATTTACTGGCAATAAAGTTCGCTCTCTACCTGTTAGTACTCCATAACCAGTTCCTGGACGGGCTCATTGGACTTCGTGACCTTGAAACAAACATTTGACGCAATTTGTTTCTCATTCATTTTAGGTTGGAGATATTTAAAGTTAGTATCTATGGTATTATCAGAATAAGTTCTTAGAAGAACCCGCAGGTCTACACTATAGACTTTAATTAAAATTGTATATCTGCTAAGATAACTAAAAAAATGATAAGTAAACCAAATTTTTTTTAATCAAAGAGAATAGAAATTTATTTCAGTTTAACGTTAATAGTAGACGTAAAAAGACATTGTTTTAATAATAACAAATGTTTATCCTATACAAAAATAACCTCAGAAACTGATTCTTCGCATCGTAAAACAAAATTGCCAATTTAACTTAAATTTTTAAATACAATTCAAATTCACCACCCAAAGTATCGATTTCGTTTTATGAACTTTTTTTTCCCGGCTCATCGATGTTGAAATTTCTGCCGATATTTATATATTTCAATGTATCGATGTTTTCGCATAAAAGCTTTCGACCTACTCACAGATTTGTTGAGTTTGCAGCCCTGCCATCGCCGCCGCACAAAATTTATTTGTTATAGCCGTTTTGAGATCTTAAGATTGCTGTGCATGATGTCGACGTCTATTTTTGCCAATGTGCCCAAAGGACCGGCAATTGAAGTGTTTGCCTTGACGCAAGCCTTTAGGGAGGACTCTAACCCCAAAAAGGTCAATTTGTCTGTGGGTGGTATGTAAAAATTATACCAATTATGCATAAATATATCCATATATATGTAATTTAGTCATCATAATACATATAACCTTGTATATATGTATGTACGTTGACACTTATATAGATTCGCAAATTTATGAATGCGTTCATACATACAAACATGAATGATTGCGCTAATTGAATATTGCTCACGTTACCGGCTATTGTCAATTTCACGTTTTGCAACAAACTATAGGTTTGTATGTTTGTTTGTAGGCGCATTTATATGTGAACTTAATAATCAAATAGTATTTTGCTCCAGCGTAGAGGGCATTTAGATGTCAAATTTTAAAGTGAATTGAAATGTTTTCCCGTTTTCAAATAGCCCCGTTACGATAATTGTGGAAACACGAGAGGACTTATGTACATACATATGTTTATTTGCTTCCGTTTATTCACATATATTTTGTATTTGCGCAATAAACACGCACACACACATACACGCATACAGGCATATGAAAAGCCGCTACCAACAAAATAGTACTTCAAACAGATAACTTTGAATAATATTTGTGCACACAAGCGCGCATACATACATATATAAGTTTTTTTTATTTTTTTTACAATTTCAAACTATGCTTATATTATACATAGCGATTGCTGCTTGTGACACTCTTGACCCCTAATTGTTATTTTCACTTTTAATATAATTTATTCAATTTCAAACTGGTCAAAATATATAAAATTCACATAGCTGCAAAATATTAAACCTAGTTCGAGAACTTTGATCGTCAATATATAAATATTATCTTATCATGATTATCAGCTGATTTGCAATTGTTAGACATATGTAGAATAATCTATAACATTCAACCGAACCACTTCAAAACGAAACGAAAAAATAATTTATTGAAAGTCTGCAATCATTAACTTTTAATTGGTATCGAATCTTTAAACTTTATACCGATTCATTCATAAAAAATAATAGTGCTTTTGAATTGTTGATTAGATTTGACCAAACTATCGAAATCATAATAAATACGAGTAATATACCTTTACAATCTTAATCAAAATCTTTCCCACTGTATTCACAGCTTACAGAACGGATGAGGGTCAACCCTGGGTTTTGCCTGTGGTGCGTAAAACCGAAATTGGACTCACCCAAGATGAAACAATCAATCATGAATACCTTCCGGTGACAGGTAAGCGAACAGTTTGAAACCCTTTCTAGCCTGAGACTAATATTACATATCTCTCTAGGCCTGGATACATTCACAAGTGCCGCAACTGAGCTAGTCTTGGGCGCCGATTCCATTGCAATTAAAGAGAAACGAGTAAGTTTTGTTCTTTAACAAGCTTTAAACAAATATCATAATTTAGCCTTTCACTTGTTTCGCTTTCTAGGCTTTTGGTATACAGACGATATCGGGCACGGGTGCACTGCGTGTTGCTGCTGATTTCTTGCATACGCAATTGAATCGTTCAACCGTCTACTATTCGAATCCGACATGGGAGAATCATCATAAGATTTTCGTTGATGCGGGTTACACCAAACTGCATTCGTATCGGTATTGGGATCACACCCAGCGACAGCTGGACTTTGAGGGTATGCTCGCTGATCTGGAGCAGGCTCCGGAAGATTCGGTGATTATTTTGCATGCCTGTGCACACAATCCCACGGGCATGGATCCCACTCACGAGCAATGGCAACAGATTGCCGATCTGGTTGAGCGCAAGAAACTATTCCCACTGTTTGATTCGGCCTATCAGGGCTTTGCTAGCGGTGATCCCGATCTGGATGCCTGGGCGGTACGTTATTTTGTAGATCGTGGATTTGAGCTGCTCGTTTGCCAATCGTTTGCCAAGAACTTCGGCTTGTACTGCGAACGTGCTGGCAACTTGACGGTGGTGCAAAGAAGTGGTGACACCAGAGACATGATTCACTCACAAATCACACTCATCATTCGCGGTAACTATTCAAATCCGCCAGCATTTGGTGCACGCATTGTGTCCAAAGTATTGAATACACCGGCGCTGCGTGAGGAGTGGATGGAGTGCATCAGGAGCATGTCGAGTCGCATTCGTGAAATGCGTACAATGCTGCGCGACAAACTTGTTGCGTTGGGAACTCCCGGCAATTGGGATCACATTGTTGGCCAGATTGGCATGTTCTCGTACACGGGTCTTAACCTTAATCAGGTTAATGTACTCATCAAAGATTATCACATTTATTTGCTTAAAACCGGTCGGATAAATATGTGCGGTCTGAATACGGGCAATATTGATTATGTGGCGAATGCGATTCATGCCGTTGTCAACTCAATTCCAACAATTGAGAACAAATTATAGGCATTTTAATGCATTTACAAAAGCACAGAAGTTAACCAAATAATATATACCTATATATTTTGTCAAGCAATTAACACAACCAAAATTGAAATGTTTTTAACATTTAATATATTAAAATTAAAAGTGTATTAAAAAAAAAAACTCAACTTTAAGCATAAATTAGCGTATTGTAATCGTTGTCAATAAATAAGAAAGCCATTGAACTGTATTAAAATTATTAGTTGTTTATTTTCCAGTTTAATACGGTGCTTAAAAAGTCGTTGAACTTTTTTGTATTTTGTAATTTAGCAAATAACCTAAAAAATACCACAGCAGTTAGTATTAACATCTGATTGGCAGTGTTGTAAAAGTCAATATATAGTTCATTGTTAGCTTGCGGCTTCACAAATTTGCCATGGCAGGTAAATAAACAATCAAAAATCATTAACAATCATTTCACTAAGTATAAGTATGTAACACAGACAAAACCAAAACAAAGCCAGCAGATGAACCGTCAACATCTACCAAAGTAGATGAAACACCGCTATTTCCACCACCCAAACCGGGTAAACAAACCGATTATGGCACAAACAACACATTGGAGCTCTTGGAGCCAATACCCAGTAAAATAGTTGATCTCAAATTGGATGAGGTATTGACGGCAGTCAAAACCGTGGATAATCTGTGTGACTTTGCACGCTGCAAAACCAAAACCAGTCTAATGGGCCAAGACTGCGAGCATTGCAAGAAGCGTTTTTGCTTCAAGCACGGCCTGCCCGAGGTTCATGGCTGCGGTGAGAAAAAGAAGGAAGAGGCCCGCAAAGAGTTTCTTCATCCAAAGCCTCTAAAAACGGTGCGACACGAGCAGGATCTAAAGAACGCCAAAAAGAAGCTAAATGAAAAGCTAAAGAATATGCAAGTGGGACGCATGCAAAAGACGGGCGGCGGCGGCCAAAAGAATAAAAAATAAACGAAATAAAATAAATAATAATAATCCAAAATTGTTAGTGTAAATTAAACATACGTTCATGCATGTGTAGTATAAGTTATATATATATTACAATTGCTCAAAAGTTAGCTGATTGTATTCAATTTTTGGTAAGGTTTAGTTCAAGTTGCGGCGCTCCAAAGGAAATGTTTTTTGAATTCAAAGCTTTGGGAATTTAAAAGGATACCATTACGCAATAACTCCCTCTATACACAAGGACAATCGCCTGAACCAAAGATTCGCGAATATTTCTACTACATCGATCATGAAGGAATGGTTCGTAAATATTTATTATTTTTACTTGCTTCTTACTTTTAATGTTCAACTTTGTTTTTTAGCTATTTTTAGATGATGCTAAGATGAAAAACTTTACTTCATGTTTTAAGGAGAAACATTTTCTGAAATTCTTTTTCAGTCGCGTCAAACTAAATGAAACCGATCGCTATCGAATGTTTCCATTCATGTCGCCTTGCGGTCGTGAGCGGAATTACATACGTTGTGATGATACGCCCATTGTTTTTACGGAACAACTGAAACAGGAGGAGGAGAGTAATGATCTCTTGAGCTATGCGCATGCAGGCACAGTGTTAACGGTAGCCTTTCAACCCGATAAGCTTTATATGCATCCCGAAAGCGGCAGGGTTTATCATCCAGCGTGGCCAAAAGTGGGTGGCATTGGACTTGTGCGTTCCAAACTGGCCATTGAGCTAAGCCAGAACTTTGCGTTTGGATCGGGAGCAGATACACCAACACATTTTAAATGGCGTGACACTGACGTTAAGTTGGAACATGATTGGATCAAAGACTGTCAAAAGTTTGGCATGAACTATCAGTGAAAAGGCAGAGATTTATCACTTCCTTATGGTGTTAACAGAACATATAATTACTTAATTTGTACATATCTATAAAACTACTCAATGCTAAGTGGCTTAAACTCTCCTTCTTTGACTTTAACCCAGGAGAGCCCAGTGGCTGCACCACCGCCACCACTTTCAGTAGACCCAATGGTTATCCTATTTGTGCGTATCTGGTCCAGAACCGGGCCATGTATGTCCTCTTCAAACTTTTCGAATATTATATAATGCGGATCCTCTGTGGGTGGCGTATCATAAAGATGCGACTTGCTCTCCAATATGCTCTCCTGGACAAGTGCCGCATATGCATCACGATTATTATTCAATAGCTTGGCGACCTCTGCATTCCTCAGATCTGCAGACACAGCCACACTTCTGATGCACTCCAGTGGATCGGCAAATATTACGTGCATATACTTCAGCACTTGCCAGAGATGATCTTCGCCAGATCGCCATTCATGGAATGCATGACTAATGTCCAGACTGTTGGTGGAGGGACAAACAAGCGGATGCACAACGTTTTGTTGGAAGACAATGGCCTTAAAAGAAAAGCATTAAATAAAGAAACATGAAGGCATTATGCGATTACTTACTGGAACGCTTTTGTCATCAGGAAAACCATCCGGTAATAATATAGAGAAACGGAATACACTATTTTCATAAAAGCCTTGACGACCAAAAAATACACCAAACCATTCTAAAAATTATGAATAAGTGTGTTAATAAAATAATTAACGTGGTTTGTAATCATACACTAACGCAACGAATTTGCATAGCTTGGTATAACATATATTCCAGAGATCTTCTCCGATTCAATCATTTTGCTATAAAAATGTTATAAAAAATTTGTTATTGTTTGGCAATGGCAAGTCATTTTATTTTCTTACTATTCTGCTAGGATTTTGTATTCCTGTTGTATTGTGGCAAATAATAGGTTTTCATCTTTCTTTTGAGCATCCACGTCAGGCGTCATTTTAAATTGTAAATATTAATAATGAATTGTTTTATATTTGATCAAGTAAAACTAAGAACTAAGTTCATGTTTCTTATATCGATAATATATCGCAATAGCTTAATATCGATATGCTTTTAAAGTTTTTTTCTTTTGCATTTGCTAAGGTTTTTTGTGCTTTTTAAGTAACTTTCAGCAAATACGAAACATTCGCTATTATACATTTATATTTAAATAATAATAACATTGATAATGGATAACAAATCTATTTGAAATTGATGTTGCCACTGAACTAGTTCATTTTCAAAACAAATTATCCATCCCTGCGCACGTTGAATTTGCAATCAACAGAATCGAAGTATGCTGAAAGAAGCGATACTTATTTTTAAACGTCGTGGAGCATAACTACAAATTTTACAAAAAGGCGATAAAATGCCAAATACATTAGATGCAGAACCACAGACGAAGGACGAGTGTGCAAATCACTCACAACATGAACCAAATCTGGGACAAACAATGGAATCAATTACAAAACAGACGGAAGTAGCTAATCAAGCGTCCAATACAACTGCAAATGAAAAGGTTGTACCTGAATTCTACAATAAAGCACAAAAATATTGGTCCGAGGTGCCAGCAACTATAAACGGTATGCTGGGCGGTCTTGGTTACATCAACGCAATCGATATCCAGGCTTCAAAAACATTTCTACGTGAACTCAAGGTGCCAGGCAAAAATTTGGCTTTGGATTGCGGTGCCGGAATCGGGAGAGTTTCACGCAATCTTCTAATGCCACTTTTCGAGACTGTTGATCTTGTGGAACAAGATGTCGCCTTTGCGGAGAAGGCGCGTGAGTTATGCACATCGGAGTCAGTGCATTCGAATAGCTTGGGAGAAATATATAATCTGGGACTGCAAGAGTTCTCGCCCACCCATAAATATGATCTGATATGGTGCCAATGGGTGTTGGGCCACCTCACCGACCCGGATCTTGTGATGTTTTTTCGCCGCATGCGTCTTAGCTTGCAGCCGGATGCATACTTTTGCATGAAGGAAAATGTCAGCACAAAAAAGACTGTTAAAGATGAGGAGGATTCATCTGTCACTCGACCCTTGGAATCGTATGAGCTATTCTTAAAAGAAGCTGGCTTTCGAATTGTGCGTAAAGTGCGTCAACAAAATTTTCCAAAAGGCTTGTTTCCAGTCTATATGATTGCTTGTAAATCAAAGGCATAGAAAAAGCTATTGTTAATCTGACCAAACTAGCATAAGATCACTATTTATTTTGACAAATAAATGTTTTCTTAAGTATGCATTTGAATAATATTTACATTCGTTTGGTAAATACGAACATGAAAAAATAAAAGGATGAATATAAATGCAGCGAATTTTTAAAATTCTGTTTGATCGATACCTATCGATACCAAGTTCGATAGTTTATGAACAGCACTAAGTTCCAATCAGATAAACAGCTGTCTTTTGCGTTCAGTCGAATGCCGAACGCGTTGCAGATTACGAGTGTGCGAAATTATAACGAAAAGTGAAACATGTCGAAACGCGGACAGCCGGCGTGGCAAGTACCCAAGCCAACATCAACACGACCCCAATTACGACTGTACAACAGTCTGACCAGACAAAAGGAAATATTTGTACCGCTAGAGGGTAATAATGTCAAGTGGTATAGCTGCGGTCCAACCGTCTACGATGCCTCGCACATGGGACACGCTAGGTACATAAATAGGGAATAATAGCCACATCGGCAACTGGTGTTTTTCCTTGACTTAATTATCTTATCTTGTGATGCTTGATAGATCTTACATATCGTTTGATATACTGCGGCGTATATTGGCCAATTATTTTGGCTACAACATTCACTACGTCATGAACATCACGGATATCGATGACAAGATTATAAGGCGGGCACGTCAATATCATCTTTACGAGCTGTACGCCAAGGAGGTGTCACAATTGCCTCTTGAGCAATTGCTTAACGAGCAAAAGGAGGTTCTCACTCAATTGCAGTCGAAGTGTGATCAAAATACGGATGCCGATAAGAAAGTGATGCTGGATAAGATGTTGCAACGCATGCACGATGCTGCGGAGGCACTCACCAAGGCTGTTACAAGTGGCAACACAGACCAAATCACTAAAATGACTGAGCATTACTTATCGGAAGCAAAGGATCCGATTGCAGAGTGGATCGATAGTAAAAAGGGTGCTCAAGTGAATGACAACAGCGTGTTTGAAGCATTGCCAAGGTATTGGGAGGATCACTTCCACAATGACATGAAGTCACTCAATGTTAGTAATCTAGACAGTGAACAAAATAACTGCATTGTATCAGAAATTACATGATTTCGCTGAATGTTTGCATCAGCGCAAACCTGTTTGCCAGCAGCATGACTCATCCAAGACAAATTCATACTCAATATTAAACAATTACTTTCATTGTCTTTTATAACAGATCCTACCACCCGATGTACTGACGCGTGTTTCGGAATATGTGCCGCAAATTGTTGCATTTATACAGCGTATTATTGACAATGGACTGGCCTACGAGGCAAATGGATCTGTCTACTTTGATGTGAATGGCTTTGACAAGCGAGAAAAGCATCACTATGCAAAGCTGGTGCCAGAAGCTTATGGCGACACCCAGTCACTGCAAGAAGGCGAAGGTGATTTATCTGTTGCGGAGGATCGACTGTCAGAGAAGCGTTCTGCCAACGATTTTGCCCTGTGGAAGACTAGCAAGGCGGGTGAACCTTGGTGGGACAGTCCTTGGGGACGTGGTCGTCCTGGCTGGCATATTGAGTGCTCGGCCATGGCCTCGGATATATTTGGTTCCACATTTGATATACACACCGGTGGTGTGGACTTAAAGTTTCCACATCATGACAATGAACTCGCACAATCAGAGGCGGCATTTAATGAATCCGAATGGGTTAAATATTTCTTGCATACTGGGCATCTAACCATTGCCGGCTGCAAGATGTCCAAGTCCTTGAAGAACTTTATAACGATACAGGAGGCATTGAAAAAGCATTCGGCAACACAGTTGCGCCTCGCATTCCTCTTGCACTCCTGGAAGGATACACTCGACTATTCGGAGAATACAATGGAAATGGCCACACAATACGAGAAATTCCTTAATGTAAGCAAAAGCAAATTATGTTCTCTATGTAAACTTTTAATAATCATTTATTTGTTTTACAGGAATTCTTCTTGAATGTTAAAGACTTAACGCGTCAGGTGCTTTCCGGCGAACCCATAAAACAGTTCAGCGAGTGGACTCCATTGGAGTCGGCCATGCAGACCAAGTTTGCCGAAGCACAGGCTCAAATTCATGCTGCGCTTTGTGGTTAGTTCGACAGTATAGAGTTTCGAAGCCATTGCTTTCTTATTCCTTATTTTATCTTCAGATAACATTGACACTCGCAGTGCTCTCGATCACATTCGCGATCTGGTTTCCACGACAAACATTTACATTCGTGACAATAAGGCACGTTTAAATAACTTATTATTGCGCAAGATCGCCGCGTATATAACCGATTTGTTGCACATTTTTGGAGCGATTAATGGCGCACGTGGTGGCATTGGCTTCCCGTTGAGCGGCAGCTCCGAATCGAATAATGGCGAATCAAACGATTTGGAAGCAACGGTCATGCCTTATGTGCAATCTGTAGCCGAATTCCGTAACGTGGTTCGTGAACAGGCAAAGGCTTTAAAAGCATTCGATATACTTAAGCTATGCGATGATCTACGTGACGATGTGCTGCCCAATTTGGGTGTGCGTTTGGAGGACAAGGATGATGGCAAATATGCGGTCAAGCTGGTCGATAGGAATACTCTGTTGCGTGAACGTGAAGTCAAGCAAGCTGTCGAGGCGGAAAAAGCTGCAGAGAAAGAGCGCAAGAAACAAGCATTGGCTGAAGCAGCTGCTGCCAAGGAGGCACAACGTCGCATTAATCCCAAAGAGATGTTTCTAAGCGAGAAGGAAAAGTACTCGGCATTTGGCGAAGATGTAAGTAGTTAACATCTAGATTAACTACTATATGAATATAAACTGAATATATATTTTTTATTTCAGGGTCTTCCCACACACGACAAAGACGGCAAAGAGATTAGTAAAGGACAACTAAAGAAGCTGCAAAAGCTGCAGCAGCAACAAGAAACACGTTACAAAGAGTATTTGGCAACAGTGAACGGTGCCTAGAATGAGTCCAAATCTGATATTTCAATTAAACATTTCACAATATCGTTAAATCACAAGGTTCACTAAGCTTATTATACATTTTTTATACCCAGTCAGTTTTCTTTTATAAACTACGCAAGTAAGTGGAAATCTATATATGCTCTGTATAAAAACAAAATAAATTTGAAAAATATAAGCAAAATCAATATACAAAATACATTTCGTTGTTGTCATTCAAGTTATTTTAGTCTCCCTCCCCCATAGCAGTCAAATTTATTTTCCTCGTTGGCCATTTTCGGGGCATTTCAACTTGCATTCGCTTTGTGAAATACCAGGCAGCAGGCAGCAGGTAACTCTTTAAAGTTAGAACAACCAATCAGGGCGCACTTACAAAGCTCAAGGTCAATCTGAGCCGCTCATTGCGCTGTTACTCTCCACAGTTCAGCTGCTGTTAGTTAACATTTGAAGGTTACAGATCCGCCTGCTGCTGAATTCTGTTCGCCTGGTATGCCAGGCAGAACTGTAACAAGAAAATTTACTTTGATCATCTGAAAAATACCAAAAAATACTAGATATTACGAAAAACTCGTAAAATCATGCTGAAATATAATAAATAATAAAAAAAAACACCTTGAAATTGATTAAATTTTTAAAATATATTTTTTACTTATTTGTATTTATGTAGGTCACACATAATTACATTAAATGATGACTAAATGATGTACATTCATTGTGTTTCGTCTGTATAAAGTTTAAATATATTATATTTTTGTTTCAGAAAGAGTATGTTGTATCCTGTGTATATATTTATTAAGTTAATTGCGTCAGTATATAGAGAGAAAGATGTTTATTAAACATATACCCATTAAAAATGTGTAAAAAGGTTTATTTTTGTGCAAAGTATGTAACAGGCAAGAGGAAGCATCTCCGACCCCTAAATTCAGGGTATCTTCTGGTCGGGATTTCTCGACTACTTACTTGTTTGAACAAGCACGCTTTAACATTACTGATTAATAACATATTTTTGAATTTGTTGCTTCTTGGGAGCCTACAAATTTAACAAAAAATCAACTTAATATTTAAAGTGTAATTTACTACAATATTATTTAATTTATCTGAGGATTATGTTTGTGCGCCCAAAAACATGAGCCATAAGTCTTTGGTAATGTCATCTACCAAATATAATACATCTAATAAGTATTATGCAAATATAGTTAAAGATTACAAGCTTCCAATATCATTGTAACGCTTAAGCTTCTCCGGGAAATTGTCTCTAAACAGAACAGGATCGGCTCTAAACTCAACTGTGCGCAATGGCATACGTCCGTAGATCTTTGAGAAGCGATCAATGCAAGCGGAACGCTCACGCATATGATTCAAATCGGCGGACAGCATTTCCGTATTGGTGCACTCCGGACACTTGAACTTCTTACGCGGCGTTACTTTAATCGGCGGATTGTTGGTTATGTTCGCAACCAGAAAATTCATCGCAATATCCTCACAATTCATATGATCATCAACCCAATGCTTAATGTCGCCTGGCATGGCATACGTATACATATGACTCCAGTATTTATGATGAAATGCTGCGCCCGTCAGCACCATAGATATTTGATTTGTCCACTCGGATTCGTAGTGCCAACGCATTGTGTCATTATCCCAGACATGAATGCGACTTGGAAAGCCAACAATATGATCAGGAAATTCGCGCCACACTTCGTAGCTGTAAGAGATATTTGATTAGCTTTCAATATTTGTAAGAAAAGTGGAAATTACATACCCAAAGTCCAGTTCATCGCTAGTTAACATTATAATGTCATCATCTATAGTTAGTATGGCTTCAGTTTCGATTTCGGGATAAGGATAAAACCGATTTGACAACTTATTCTCCCTAGTTTGGATTATCTTCAAAGGTTTGGCAATCGTTGGGAATGTAGATACTGTAAAGAACACCGAATAACAATTAAATATTCATCATTCAACAAATTATTACTCACAATGCGGTGGCATTTTTTTCTGATTATTCCAAATAACCAAAATACTTTGTAGCGATGGCACAACGGCAAGTTTTTGTATAAGGAGGAACAAACTCTCCACCCGATCATAGGTCAAAATGACAGCTGTAAATCCTTGCGATTTCGGAGCAAGCGATGTAAGAAATAGTGGATTAAATGTGGATCGACTATTCTTGCTAATCGCATTCCATTGTCGACTGCTGCGTGCCAGCAATGGAAATAGACGACTCTCTATTATCTCCAGCGAGGTTATTGTAATCGTTTTTAGGTCCTTAAAGTAAGTGGTGTATAAATATTGAACTTGCTTTTGCATCTCCAGGAATTTAACACTCGATATTGTTTGTAGTTTTCTTAAAACCGAATGCAGCTCGGATTCCCTGATACGTACTGCAGCCAGCGACCAATCGATCACATCCTCAAAGGGTAGCACAAAATTATCAATTGCCACGACAGGAATACAATTCTGAGACATAATCTCAATTAAATCGGGCTGTCCAATGCGCAGACTTCGGCCCACAAAACAGAACCTGCCATGTCCCAGCACACGTGGATATTCCCAGCGCTTTCGATGTGGCCTTAAACTACAACGTGCTTCGATTTCAGCGCCATCGCAGGCTCCTAGCTGCAGGATTTGGTCAGGTGAATTCGCCGTCAACTCGTTAAAGGTGCGCAAGTGCTGTGGCAATAGATTCAATTGTGCAACCACTAATAAGTACTTTCGATGCAGTCCATTGTGTATGGGAGCTGAGCTGATTTGCTGCACCAATGGACTCCAAACCGGTATAGCTACATCGAATCCCGGACGATATGTCCAGCTGTCAAAGCCGCCGCCAAGAACAATTGCATTGTCTATATTGACATCCAAAACAGTGTTATAGTTGGGCGCACTACCTGGCAGCATATTGAAGATTATATGATTCTCGCCACGATCCCAGAAGTTGAGCGAAGACAATGCCGGACCAGCCAAATGCTTGTCAAACATGTCCTGATTCAGCAGATCCAAGCTCGGCAGGAATAGGCAGGCTTCATTGGGATTTGAGGTGTAGTAGCGACTCATCAGCACGGTTTCCAATATTTGAAAATACTCGCTGGACAATGTGCTGGCCACCTTATCGGTCTTCTCGTCCAGAAACTCTTGCAGCGGATAAATGTACACCTTAAGCCTGTCATGTTCGCATTTGTAGATGTTCAAGCAATCCCAAAATGTGCAGTTCACATTACGCCCACGATATTCGGTGTCGGGGCGCAGAAGAACCTCCTGGCCATGCGATATGGACAAATCAAGTACACCGGAATCCCTTTTGGAGTAGAAGAATCGATCTCCCGATTGGCCAGTTATGTCACATAGTAGCACAATGGCACATATTGCAACTATTCCCAACAGTGCGTATGTCAAGCAGTTTAATAGTTGTTCCTTTGGATGATGCAAACTTTTAGTTTGAGTTTCGGAGCCCAATAAACTTGTATACCAAGTCATTGTTAATTTTCCTTTCTTCACATTTTGTATTACATACATGACCTTTATATTTTTGTTTATGAATGGTCAAACATATTGATCAGCCACTCAATACATTACTTATGCACCAACCAAAATACAGCTGCTAACATGTCTACACACAAAACAAAGTGCTACTAATTTAGTTATGCTTTTTAGTTTATAGAAATGCAAGAGAAAGTGTGGACGCACTTTAAATAAAGAATAATGCCATACTATCGCTGACTTCATCGTAATCGATAAGTGGATTACGTATGTTCGTGCTAGAAATCGTTTAATAAATTATCGATTGATGCTTGGACTCAAAAGTAAAAAGTTATTGGCACTTCCAGAAGCTAACGAGTGACAAATAAGCTTAAACATGTCGGAAATTCTGCAAATGGCTACTTCAGAACCCAGCCACATTACAGCTACTGTGTCTAATTCACATAACGATGTCGTCGCATTTGAAATTAAGTTGGCCAGGGACATGACCATCGCCCAGCTTAAGGTACCAATTTAAGACAGTACAATAAGAATTAGTAACAGCTGCGTACATTTTCGTCCCATACAGAGTAAATTGGAAATATTAACTGGTGGGAGTGCCAGTACCATGAAGGTAGAACTGTATAAGGGTGACTCGCTTGTGACGTCACTAAGCAATAACGATGCCAAGCTGGGCTTTTATATAAATTGCGATGGAATGCGCCTTCATGTCATCGATTCATTTGCAAGTTTTGGCTTTGATACCGAGACTGTGGAGAAATTCGAGCTTACAAAGGAGCAGTACGAGCAAAAAACAGATTCTGTACGCAATTTCCTAAAGCAGAATCGCCTTGGCAAGTACAATGAAGAGGAAGTACAACAAATGGAAGCCAAGCGACGCGAGCAGGCAGAAGAAATGCAAAAGCGTGCGGATCTTTGTGTTGTGGGAAGCCGGTGTCAGGTGAGTAATAACGGTTCTCTCTTTAAAGCCTTTGTGAAGCTCTCTTTTATTACGTATCGTAAGGTCACTGTGCCGGCAAATCCAACACGTCGCGGCACCATTATGTACAATGGACCGCTAGAGGGCAAGAATGGTCTTTTCATTGGCGTTCAGTACGATGAGCCTTTGGGCAAGAACAACGGAAGGTAACAAATACTTCAGCATGCGATTTAACTATATGTTATGCTAATCGATTCGAATTTTCAGTGTTGCTGGCAAAAGCTATTTCGTATGTCCTCCAAATTACGGTGGGTTTGTTTCACCATTATCCGTGGAGATTGGCGATTTTCCACCCGAGAACTTTGATCTAGACGATGAGCTTTAAGTTAAATGGACATTTTCTTAAAATTGCATTTTAAAATGATATTATATTTATTGTGATAACTTTACGCAACATCTTTGGAGTTTTTAATTTGTGAATTGAATTCAAAATAAATAAGTTAGAATGGAGAAGCTTTTTGTGCCTTTAGTGCTTTGTTCAGTCATTGATATAAGAAAGAATTTTCCGCTTGCATCATTACGTATTGAACTTATATGCAAGCTTTCAAAAGTGTTTCAATAAATATACAAATACAATATACATAATTTTTATTGCGGTGCTTGAAGCTTCTTTTCTTGAACTGGGCTACATGCAAAACATAACTCATTAAACAAAAATATAAAATATCGAATATTCACTCATGCTGATGTTAGATCTAACTTAAACCCACATACGTTTTAAACTTGCATTGAAAGAATTCGACTTTGTTTCACTTTTGCTGAAGTCAAGTTCTTTATATTTCATAATTACTGTATTATTAATTGTTTTTGTTTTCGACGCAAACGAAACGAAACAAAAGCATAAAACATACACGTACATCCATAGACTTATTAACAATATTTCATTTTAGATATTTAAATATGCCTCTTATAGTGTATATATGTGTAATGGTAATTGTTTTTATCTTCTGTTTTATAGGGTACAAAAATGCGGTTTATAGCGGTTGATTTTATAATATTTGTGTTTTGTTCTTCTTTTTTTTCATGTTTAATATTGAATTAAAACGGTGTGACTTTCACCTACGCTGTCTAGCAATTAACGATATCAATTTTTATGTGTGTGTGTTTATTTAATATATATATATATATATATGTGAAATTTGTTATGCATGTATTTATTGGGTGCTTATGTACTTAAGTTGGTTAATTTGTCTGTACGGTTGTTGTTTTTGTTATATTATACGACGATATTCAATACGCGATAGTTCAAATGGATAACTGTGTGTAAGACATTTAATTGTTACTCATTTTTGAGATTCTACGCAATGATTGGAGCCAAGTACATATATCTATAACGTATATATATGTATATAGATAGTATGTTAAACAACTCGTTTGGACTCCTTGCAAAATGCCACGGTCCAACTAATTAATTATTATTATTAATAATATTATATATTTATGTGTATATATGTATGTGTGTGTTGTTGTTGTATGCATGTATTTTTTTCTTAGAGAGTTGTGGTGCGTAACATTGCTACTTTCGGTTTGGTGTTTGTTGTTGCTGTTGCTGTTGCTGTTTTGTCATTCTTGTCCTCCTCCTTTTTATTAGTCTTGTCACGTTTCGAGGATGTCAATTTGCGCACAATCAGGCTGCCCGTATTCCTGATGTTCCGTTTCAAGCGATTGCGACTGATTCGCGATCCACCACCACCACCACCACCATCAATATCACCAGCTGCAGCTGATGCTTCATCACTGTCATTATCCATATTCAGTTCATCCTCTTGAGATTCAGTGTCTGCTGTACTGATGCTAGCTTTAATATCCTCGTTGACAATCTCTTTTAGTGTTGGTTTTTTTGGCGTTGACTCTACAATTTGAAATGCATCCGTATTGACATTGTCACGCGATTTGCTGAAGGGCATATAATTTTGAAAAGCTGAGCACAGTATGTTGCCCGTCTTCTTCTTGTTGGACTTGTGCTGCGCCTCGTTGCGTATACGCAATTTCTCTAAACGATCCGATCGTTGATGACTGCTTAAAGAACGACGCATCAATGTGGATTCCGACAACTTTTTACTGCCGCTAGCAAGCTCTTGATCCTTGGCAGTGCTGCTGCTTTTAAAGGTGGTATTCGTATCGCTGTCGGTGGTGCAATTGGTGGTGGCGATGCAGCACTCATCCGTATGGTTAAGTCACAGACGCAAATCAAAAGCAATGCGAGACGCAATGTTTTTGAAGCCAATGCTAGTACCTGTCAAACATATGATAAATATATATATATATTACATTAAATCAAGCTGATGTTAATGCATACCAGAAATACGCTTAAAGCGCACACCATTCAAAGAGAGTCGCGGCAATTTGCACACTTCAATTTCCCACTGTACCAATGAATCAGTATTGGGATCGCCGTGCACACACCAAAGCACAAATCTATAGCGAAAGATATAAATATATATGTATATATCTATATATATATATATCTGCTTTCAATTAGTACTTACCGCTCACGCTGCTCATAATCGCAATTGTTCTGGTCAAGAACTTCTCGTATCTTTTGCATTATTTGATCGGGCATCAAGGGCGATGTTGTCTTCATGGACCATGTAAAACGCAAAACTCGGGGTTTAGCTGCCTCCTGTTCTGCGGCGGATGTACTAAAAAAGTGTGTATAAAGGGGATTTCAACAAAGAAAATATGAAATAACATATTTAGCTAATCATTTTTGGTTTTAAAGTACTGTAAAACCTTTTTCTTGATTGACTAATAAACTGATTCGACTGATTAATGAGCTTTAGCAGCAATTTTCCCTAATGTTAACCATAGACAGCTTTTAAAACAAAATGATTTGTTTTTTAACATATAAGAAATCCTTACAAAAAAGAGCAACAAATTGGTCTAAGCTTCTCACAACCAATTCTTTGTTAAAACCAAACTAATTTTATAAAGTAGTACAATTTTTGGTTTCCAGCTTTCTAATTCTGTTAATCAATACAATTTCTACCCAATTTTATTCGCTCTTTCTGATTTATCAAACTTAAAACACAACTCAAAACCCATTGAAAACTGTTTTCATAATATAGCTAATGTAAATAATTGGATATAAATCAAAATTCAAATCGGATTTATTTGTTGTATGTTTAATATTTGCTTTGTTTAACAAATTTTTCCAGATAATTTTTTTTTTTACTTTTGTGTATTTTCTATTTAGGTAATTTTAAATTATCAATTCATTTAATTATGTGTTATGTGTGTTTTTTTCTTTCTTTGAAGCTTAATGTCTATATAACTACTATAGGATCGGACAACTGAAGGATGCCCGACTATATATATATATATAACACGATTTATAGATAGATCATCTGTACAAATAAAATGGTCACAATACATGCACATGTTTCGTAATACGTAATACATAATATATATATATATATGCTTGTGTATATATATATATATATATATTATATTCCTTGATTAAAGATATACTAATCAATTGTTACTTAAAATTCTAAATACGCGTTTTTATATTTTTGTTTGCTGCGCTTAGACTTTAACTTCATAATCAGTGTTGCTTGTTGCTTGTTGTTTGTTGTTTACTTTAAATCAGTATTTTTGTTTAATATTATTATTATTAATTGTGATTGCATATGATTCTCGGAAACAGTTCTCTCAAATACAAATACATCATACATATACATACAAAGTTTGGTAAATAATTTTAAATTCATACGTTTTTTATTTTATTTCTCGACTGCTTTTGGTGTTTTTTCTTTATTGTATATATTTCTGTTTTGTTTGCTCAATGTGAATATATATATATCTCTCTATATATATGTTTTGTGTAATACCTTAAAGTAGCGTTTCGCAGTTAATATATAGATTTTTTTAGGTAGCTTTACCAGTAGCAGCAGTAGCAAAACGAACGAACAAAAAAATAAAATAGAAAATGGAAAAAAACTACTGACAGTGTTTGATAGCAATATAATTTAGTATTATATAAATATATATATAATATAATAATTGATTGAATAATTTCCCTTTTGTTTGCATAGTTTTTTCCATTTTCATATTGGTTTACAAACGAAAAAAAAGAAGAAACAAATAGTTTGATTGGTTTTTTGTTTGTTGTCGTTTTTCGTTTTTTTTTTGTTTTTTTTTTTCTTTAAATATATTATTTTATATGTATATATAGTATAGTATATGTGTGTATTATTTAATTTATATATATGTTTTGTGTATGTGTGTGTGTGTGTGTAAGTATAATTAGTTAATAATTGTATAGTAAAACATAGACGCTTATTTCTCTGTTGTATTTTTTTTTTTTTTTGTAACGTAACGGAACTCAACGTTGTCGTTTTTTTGTTTTTGTTTTTGGAGGGGGTGTGGTTATGAATCGGAAGGAATCAAACGAGCGAGCGAACGAACTGAACACACGATCTCTCTCCGATCTGATTTATCGGTATTTGCTTGTTTGTATCATAACTGTATCTCTCTCTCTTTCAATTCTCTCTCATTCTCTCTCTCCGTCACGCGCATTTTACTGTTTATTTGGGGGAATCGTTTGTTTTTCAGTTTTGTTTTTAGAACTATTAACAAGAAGTAGTTAATGCTTGATTTGTTAATTACTGGTTTGGCCTAAAATTAAAGAAAAAATTTAAACAAATTATTCACGGCTGGAAAAAATATTAATAATGGGTAAAAACAACAAACAAATACGAGAATAAAATGAAACGAAAGTATAAAAAAAAAAACAAAATAATTTTCCAATCAAAACAAACCGATTAAAAACGTTTTTTTTTTTTTAAATTATGTTGTTTTTTTTCTTTCTTCATATTGATATTGGAAAAGAAAAGTAAACGCAATTTTTTTGTATAATCAAAGAGTAATTTTCTTTTTAACATTAAAAATTAATTTCAAATGTCTTATGTTTTTTTTTGGTAAAAGAAATGAAGAAAAAGAGAGAGAAAAAGAGACAAGAACAATAAAAAAAAAATAAAGAGAGGATTCCTAATTTAGTGGGGAGGTGAAATAATGTATACACAAAAAATGGTTATACATACGAAAAAAAATCGGTTAAAGAAAGTATAGAAAAGTAATAGAAAAGTGGGAGAGATATACATACATAATAATCATATCCTGCTTATTTACAATACATAATAATGTAAAAACAAACAATAAAAAACAACAGTTAAAGTGACGGAGAGCGCGAGAACGGTATTTTATTTTATTTTTTATTTATTTTTTTTATATTTTTTTTAAGGCTTTGACAGATCCTGGCTAATTAATTAATTTGCCAATTAGATGCAAGTCAGTTCCTCCAAAGCATATACTATTTTACTATATATATTTATATATATATGTATGTATATGTATGCGTAGTTTTGTATTTGTTTTGTATCCGAATCTTTTGTTGAACTCAAACAGTCTACTACTAGAAAATAAACACATGTAGAGATTTTTTAACATACTTAAATGAGTATTTTTTTTTTTTTTGTAATATTTCAAAAAAAAAATGGATTATTTTTCGAACCAATTTGCCCTGCGTATTATTATATTTACATACTTTCTTTTTTTGTTGGTAATTTTTAAATACTGTTAGTTAAAATGAACTAAAAAAATTAACAAAAAAAAAATATTGTTAACAAAGAAACATATATAAAACAAATTGTTGTACGTATATAGTAATTAGTGAAAATTAACAATTAACAAATATTTTCATTAAAAAAATCATTAAAATTAATATGTTTGTATGTTTGTTTTATATAGAGAAAATATATAAATTAAAATACTTTGCATGCGACCAAATTATGAATGAGATTTTTATTTTGCGCGTTTATTTTTTCAAAGTAAGCTTTAAAGATTTAAAGATTGTCCCGTTAAAAAATTTGTATATATAAAAAAACTTTACTGTATAATATTTTTTACACCTCAAAGTTGCTGTTAAATCTCTTTTCTTAAAATAATTGGAATTTTATTGCCAACTTGGAAATTAGTGTAGCTTTTTATTATTTTTAAAAAATTAATTGTAAGGCTTGCGATAAACATTTTTTTTAATTGTGAAAAGCGTGCCATGCAGTAGAAAAAATTCGAAACCAAACCGTCATAAAATATTACTTTTTACTTAAAGCTCTCGAAGCGAAAATTTTATTTGCATTAAACACTATATTTAAAAAAAGCGGCGACACATATTCGAAAATATCTGCTTAAGAAACAAACTATTTTTTTTTATTATTATTTGTATCTATTTTTTTATATTTTTTTTCTTTCTATTTCGATGTCAATATTTTCTTTTTTAATACTTCTTATTTGATTATAAAGTTATTATGTGCAAATATTTTTTAAAAATAAAAAAAAATCAAGATTAGTTGAACAAATTCTTTTAAATTTAAAATTTCTATATAAAAGTTTGGTATACTTTATAGAAAAATTAGCAATCAATTATTTAAATAGCTTTTTTATTCAAAAACTCAATGCACATCTCTACTTTTTTGACCTATGTAATTCTCTCCCATCTCTCTCTCCCTTAATAGTAACTCAATCTCAGTTATTCACCACTGTGTTTTAAAACGGATTTGGTACAAAACATAAACATACATACATATGCACATATGTATTATGCGTGTGTGTGTGTGTGTAAATATGCAAGAATGAAATATGTGGAAAAAAAAAATTAAAACGAAAAAAAAACACAAAAAACAAATGAAACCAAAATTTAATTTAAAAAAAAAATGTTACGAAAAAAAACGGAATTTAAACTGCATTTGCTTTTCTTGTATAATATTCATATAAACATAAACAGAAGAAAAATTATAACAGATATATATTTAAACATTTATTGTTTTTGATTTGACTTTGTCGATGTTTTTCACACTTACCGTTTGCTAAAACGTGAGGAAAGTTTTGAAAAGAAGCTCATGCGACCTGGATGCGGTGAATCACCGGATGCGCCACTTGTACCCGAATATTCCAGCGCTGTATTGTTTCGTCTGGTTTGACCTACAACAACAAACATCCATTAATTAGTATAATATACACAGATTCAAGTTGATACATAACTAGTCTAAGATATCATCTAAAGCATATTGATTTTAATCATATAACATAATTCACAATTGTAAAATATTCTATATACTATATAAATACATTAAATAATATAATTATATACATAAATATTTTGGGTTTACTTAATTTTAGGTTATTAAAACATTTCTGAATTCACTACACATCTTTCTTATAAATGTTAATTTGACTTCGATGAATGTACATTTTCTGCAAACTAGATTTGTTATCGATATTATGTTAATATCAGTGCCATCTCTACGAACAGCTGTTAAGAATTTTAACAGTTATAAAAATTAACATTTACAAAAAATGTTTGGTAGTGCGAGAAATTGATTTTTAGAATAACTTTTATACGTCTAACATCTATATATAAGTTTAAATATTTATTATAACATTCAAAAATGTTTACACATAAACAAATGGTTATAGGTGATAATAATTAAATATATGTAATTATAATATATTATTATGTTCTCGTATCTTTAAAGGGGAAACAATATTTATTTTTAACATCAAATATTATTGATCAAAAATTAACTTGGTTTTAAACTTATTTAAACTAATTTTGAAACTGGAAACTAATTTATTTTATACAAATATTAGAACTGTTAACAAAAGTTAAGTGTTTGAATAAATGTTAACAATTTAAAATCAATATTTTAATAAAACTTGGATTAAAGACCTTTTCACAATGAACAAAATTCCATTACTTAAATATATATATGAATAAATTTGAATGTTGTGTTTACATATAAACATATTTAAACAGGTTTTGTTTAGTTTTTGTATAACCCAATTACAAAATACACTTAATACAATAGAATATAAGAATTGAACTAAATACTTAATTTTTTTTGGGTTTTATAACCATGAATTTCGAATGAATGTCAGTATAAACAAAATGCATGAAGCGCACAAAACGTGCAACATTATTAAAAATTAAGTATATTTATACATAGTTCAAATAATAATAATAATATAAGACAAGATAACAAGGCGCATCCTTTCGACGTGCATGAGATTCAAACATTTATAATATATATTTATATATATATACACAACTAAAATGAGAAGCGATGTCGGGACAATGGGTAGGGTGCATCAGACAACAACAAAGCACAACAGAAAAACAAAAAAATAATATATATATGTATATATATATTTAAATAATGAAATTGTAATCTTATATCTTTCTTAAATTTATAAAAATTGTTCATACATTTTTCAAGTACGTGCAAATTGAAATGATTAAAATGAAAATAACTTAAGAAAATTAGATTAACACATTATTTTATTTGTTTGTGGTTTGTTGATTATTAATTTTAATCTAGAGATGTATAAATATATATATTTTTATTTCGATTTTTTTAGGTTAGGAAAAAGTAGTGAGTAAAATTAAGTTATTTTTTTTTTATTAAAACTAATAAAAATAAGTCAAAACAGAAAAACTCACCAGAGTGAAAGGTTGAACGTGATGGAACATTCCTTGGAAAGTGTCTGCTTGATTTAACAGCCGATGCCATTCTAAGTCGATCGAACAGACTATATATATATATATATATATATTTCATGTGGTATAGTATATATATATATATATATATATATATATATATATGTACAAGTACAATACATGTTTACGTATGAATGGATATATCGAATCATATATTGAGTCAAGAGTTTTGTCGTCAAGTCCAAAATGAATAGCATATTATTTCAGAAAACGAATGTAGTTTTTTTTATATATCAGTATATAGATTTGATCGGTATCGATATATTTAATGCAAAATATGTGATTGTGTTTGGATTGTGTGTGATTTAGCGGTTTAATATTTGATTGAAATTAAAGAGCGATCAGATAAAGTCAGCATTCAAATTCGATTTCAATTTAGATCCAATCCAAAATATATCAATATTTTTTTATATATATTTTTTTTTGTGGTTGTTGTTGTTGTAGAAGTAACGTCGTTTTATGTTGATGGATTGTTCAGATTTGAAGTGTGTATATATATTGGCGCAATGTGTAAAGGCGTAGGCGGAGCGTGGGCGGGGCACGAGCACAGCGCGAATCAAGCAGATTAATTGTTTCATTTTTTTTTTATTTTTTTTTTTTTTGGTTATATGTGATGTGTGGTTGTTTGTGTTGTAGTGGCGGTGGTTGGTGGAGTAACGGTATTCAAACGATTATATGGAAGATTTTATAATCATGTTGTAGATTGAGAGAGCGACACAAACAAAATGAAAAGAAAAAGAAAATTGTAAAAAAAAAAGAATGGTAAGTTTTTTTTTGTTTTTGAATAAAACGAGCACTTAAAGTTATAAAATCTTAATATTAGGTATAATTACTTGGAGTAGAATGAATTTTGATGATCGTATATAGATTGTGAGAAGCAATAATGTAAACTTTTAGTTCAATAAAGTATCTAGACAAACATTTATTATAACACTGCCTAGATTAAGTAGGTAAACCATGCCTTTAAAGTTACTTTTATTTTGGAAAATAGCATACATAAAATATTGGAAAGTTCAACATTTTCGAAGGTAAATGCTTGAATGAAGGTAGGATTGTTTTATTTTGATACAAATCGATTCATTTAAAATATCAAAACGAAGCCTGCACAAAAATCGACAAGTTAAGTTATCGATTAATAAATTACTTTTCTTACTAGCTTCTAAGCAAATTTACGATTTAAAAAAACACTATATATGCGAAAAGAATTTTTGACGAGGAAATTTTCATATGGACGAATGAATCTTGCACAAAGTTACAAACAACAATCAAAATACGAATAATATCGAGCTAACAATGATTACAAAAATATTGCGAAGCTTCAAACAACAGAGCAAAACAACTTTTTTTAGTCAAAGATTGCGGTTTGGAAATGAATTATTAGACGCTGTCATGCATTAATGGATATTTCAAATACGTGATTTTACTACCTGCATATATTTTTTGTAAAAAAAAAACATATTCTTTCAGCATCAAAACAAGGACAATGAAAACAAATATGTATAAGAACAAACAAATATAAGAATATTAGAATTATTGGACTTGGTAATACCGCGCATGCCAGTTTATGTGTATATTAGCAATTAAAAGGGAATTAACACTAAATACGTATACTTAATATTTGTAATTTGTTTTGTTAATAGCAAAAAAGGGACGCAGCAAACTATACTCAAATAAATAATTGTAATAGTGTTTGTATATTTAAAAATGTACAATTTGATGATTTGTGTATAGAACTTGCCACGCCCCTTTTTCTTTTAATTAATAAGTAACAATAATCTCTTACAATAAAGTTTGTAGTTGCACTCACCAAAAGTTTGTTCGTTTCGGATCGGGTACGAATCCAAATTGAATTCGATAAACGAATTCAAAACCACCATTATTATATATATTTGATTGTGTTGTTTGGATTTACATTGTTTTTTTTTTTTTTTTTTTTTTGTTGTCAATTTAATGAATAGTAGAGTAAAATAATTTATAACGAACACCGAATAAGACGTAGTAGGAGATTTATTTGCGGATGTTTTATTTCGTAGGTGGTGTTATTATATTTATTTTGATTGGGTTTTTGTTTTGGTCACGCCACACAAAGATTGGATGTATGTAGAGTAGTGTGTAGTTGTTATATATCAAAATTAGACATTTTGGTTTGAGTTAATGTTCAAAATTGTATATATATAAAACATGAAAAGATAAGAAATTTACATTATTCAATTGATCAAATTTGTTAAAAAGAATGTTAAATTCAAAAATAAATAGAAAAACAAAAATCAAAAAACATATCTAAGGGTATACATTACTACTATATTATATATATATAGACATATATATATATATATATATATACAACTATAAAAAGTAAGCATAAAATGATATCTACACGATCTTCTTATCACATTTTCATGTTGTTTATTCCCAATTTCAATTAAGAGAAAAATATGACACCACAAATGTGGCATTCAAGTTATAAACATAAACCCCAAAACTTGGTAAGCTATTAACTTAAATTTTTATGACTATGGCTTTACTAATTGAAGTCAGGTTTGGTAAAATTATAGTTCTAATGCATGATGTTAGAGATGGCTAATATATCCTGATTAATGAGAATCATATACAGCGAAATTCTAAGACAAAACGAAATGCGAAACATATAATTCGAAAACTGTTATACTAGATTTGAGCATGATGGGAAACATGATTTGAAAGTACAAAAAAAAAATATACTATATTGCATACTATTATTGACCAAAGCTTAAAAGCGTTTTAAACGTTCCCTTCGACAACAAAATAGGCAGCCAATTTTTTTTTTAGTTAACAATCGCCAAAGTAGGAAAATAAAAGCTTTAAACAAAAGTAATGTTCAAAATAAAGCATAAATACAATCAATATGTTTTGTTGTTTTGTATTTAAGTAAGTAAATTGTTTTGATTTGGTATTTAATTTGAATTGTTTTTAGTTTTGGTTTGCTAATGTATGCAAGTAGTGTATACCTCGATCCAAGTGGGTCAATTGATACTGATACGCATCCGTCTGTGGATGGCCTAGGGCTTGAGACAGACGCGCTTTTAGTGTGACCCTTTCCAGCGTTAGCTGCTGATCCGCTGCTGGTTATGTTTGGTTTGTATTATTTTTATATGTATGGAATTTTTTTGTTAATTTAATTTTTTTTTTTTTTTTTTTGTTAGTCAAAAAGTGATAGAATATGGAATATGGAGAATATGTGGTATATCTTGTCAGTTTAAAATGTTTGAGCTTTGAGAATAATAACTAACAAAGGATAACGAAACCCAACTAAACTCTGGGTTGGGGTAACAAAAAGAAGAATATGTTTTAAAGTTTTTGGTTTGCAACTCAGAAACAAATACTGAAACTGAGAAACTGTGCTCTAAACTATATATAGATAGATATATGTACATATAAAAACGTAGTTACTAAATCACTTCATGATGTTAGACTGGCGATATTCTAACCATTAAGTTATGTGCAAACTGAGAAAAAAGGGCGAGAATACTAGTATCTTGATAGACTATAATCATATTATTAGTTGAGACCTGACAAATGTGAAATCATATCATTATCAGTAACAACAAACATTACTTAATGCATAATTGTTAACACAATAGGCAACCAAAAGAAAAATAAATCATATACTGCTTATTGTTAAGATTAGAAGGTCTCACGTACTTTGTCTCAGCAGGTATAACATTGGTTTTCTCCGTCGATGAAGTCTTTTCGTACAGTGTAGTCGATCGGCGTGGTATAATGCCGCTAGTGCCGCTTACTGTTCGATTACCATTGGTTGGATCATATTTATTAGCTGTTGTGCGCGGCTTCGCTGGACTGTTGAGCGCTGCAAAAGAAAATCAAGTTTGTTTATTAATATTCGATGTTTTGTTTTTATGGGTAAGTGTCTAACAAGTTTGTAGTTTACATGTATCTGTTGTGGTGAGCATCTTTTGTGTGGCAGACGCTGGTCTCTGATTCTGTGCGGCCAATCTCGCTGTATTTTCCTTAATTGTTGCTGAGTCGATGGTATTTTGTCGCTTAAAGTTGCTTCCCCTATCGAACAGAGAGAGAAATATGCAATTTAGTTAAATTTACAGCTGATTTTTATATATGTCTGTTACTTACACTGATGACCGATCGGCTGCTGTACCAACAACATTATAATTATTGCTTGGATTAACCGTACCCACGCCGCCCGTTGCAGCCGTTACAGCAGTTGTTGCATTTGTTGTTCCAACACCTGCAAAGCATATAGACAAAAAAACATATATATAATCATAAAAACGTGCTTATCATTTTGTGTAGGTCCCCTTTTAATGGGACTTACGTAACGTTTCCGCACCAGACGATGCCCGACGACTAGGTTTGGTACTCGACGCCGATATACTTCTGTGCACGCCACGATGCGTTGGACTCTGAACGGACGCGTTGCCAGCGTTTGAACCATCCGCATTGGCCGTTGTATTGCGTAGCGAAAGCGATGATCCTGAACGCGACCCGTCACTTTCGGGCTGCAAACGAATATGTTAAAACAATATGATTATGATATGATTTTTCGATAAATAAGTAAGTTTGATTCGACTTACATCGGTGCTCTTGCGGCCAAGCAATAAATATGTGGCAAACACATCGTCATAACGGTGTTGAGCCAGGGACTCTTTGATTTCTTTTAGATTATAGCCCATTGCGATTAGAGCTTCTATGCATTGTCAAATAAATAAATATATAGAATGACACACAATAATTGCATAAATATATTTGATATTTTTTTTTTAAAAAAAAGGGAGTACATTTTAGTTCTGATAAGTATACATTACATTAAAAATTCATTACATTCACATTATATATTTGGCAAGCATTGTTTTTTTTTTTTTTTTTGTTTTTTTTTGTGTTTTTTCTGTTTCATTCCATATATGGAGCATTGCCCAGAATTGTGTGCTTCGAATTCGAAAGAGTTTTGTTTTAAAGCATTCTCTAATATTTTAAATACTAATTGTCACATCAACATGCATTTTATATATATATATATATTTTACTTGCATACATAAGTACATAATAATTATTATTTCGTTTCGAAATTGTTGCTGATAGGTGAGATGGTTTTTAGAAACTTATGCTTTGACATTTACTACACAAAAATGAAAAACATTTAGAACGTTTTGTATTAAAGTTATTTTGTATTCTTCTCCCAGTAGAACTAACAATTTGAAGCATTTGTAGATTAAATTGGAAACATAATGAAATACAAGATGAAAAAAGAAAGAAAGGAAGGAAAAAAGGAAAAAAAGAAGCATAAAATATATGGAATTAAATGCTTGTGTTAGCCAATTCGCAAAAACACAAATTTTACAATGGATGGCATACATTTTGTTGTGGCATTTTCCAATCCCCGATTAAAAAGATCATCATTAACATCAAGTCAAAAGCACTGCGTCGTATCGATGCTGAATCTTTGTCATTAATAAACCGGTTTTGTGTTAACGCTGTTATATGAGAATTTTATGATTTGATTTTTTTTTTTGTTTATTTGTTTAATAATTATATATGTACGTACGTATAAGAAAATTATAATAACTTTTTACTACACATATAGCAAAGATTTGAAACTTTTGAAAACAATAAATCAAAATGCAACAACGACGAAGACAAAAAACTGAAACTGAATTGAAGAGGCAGGCAAAAGAAAACGTTTTTTTTTTTTTTTTGACACACAATCTGTTAATAATATTAGTAATGAATTTTGTATACAGTACCCGTCTTACCTATCCGTTTTGGATCAGCTAAATCTTGTTTTGGCGCAACAAACGGCTTGAGCTCATCATCTTCAAACCCCATATTCATCCATTTATCGCTCATGATTGTTTCGAGACTAGCACGCTTTGCTGGATTTAGTACTAGAAACTTGCGCAGCAAATTTTCGCAATCAGTTGACATATAGAATGGAATTCTATATTGTATAACAGAGATATCACATAATCAGTAATCAATCATTCAAAGATTCTATTTAACCTTACCTATATTTGCCTCTGAGTACACGTTCACGCAGCTCTCTTAAGGTGGAACCATCGAAAGGCAGGGAACCGCTCACTAATGTATACAATATAACACCAAGCGACCAAACATCCACTTCTGGGCCATCATAGCGTTTTCCCTGAAACAGTTCGGGTGCTGCATACGGTGGGCTGCCACAGAACGTATCAAGCTTTGACCCAGGCTCAAACTCATTCGAAAAACCAAAATCGGCGATTTTAATATTCAATTCGCTGTCCAGTAATAAGTTTTCGGCTTTTAAGTCCCTGTATAGAAAATAGAAAAACACGTTATTGTTTTGTAATATAGAATTTAAAAAGGATTTTGAAATATATATATATTTAACCTGTGTATGATCCTTTGCTGATGACAGTATTGCACAGCCGATACAATTTGACGAAATTTGACACGTGCCTCCTTCTCCTTCATGCGACCGTGTAGTACCAGATAGTCAAAGACTTCGCCACCCGATGCATATTCCATAATGAGATACAGCGTCTTTTCCGTTTCGATTACTTGAAATAGTTTAACTATGTTGGGATGATTAAGTCTTTTCATTATGCTAACCTATAAATGGGAATGATAACATGAATAAATTAATACACATAGAGATTATAAACGATATTATTTGTTAAGTACAACTTTACCTCTCTAAAGAGTTTGTGTAGTGACATCGGATTAAGTTGGGTCTTGTCAATGATCTTTATTGCTACTTCTTTGCCGGTGGGCAAATGTTTTGCCAGCTTCACTTTAGCAAAATTACCCTTGCCAATCGTCTTGATGAGCTTATACTTGCCAATGTGCTCCTCAGTGGCACGCCATCGCATTGGTGCACTGCTGCGCATCTGCAGATTCGGTGATCCCTGCAAGAATGAAAGCCATTCAATTATAACAAATACTAATGAATATTAGATTAAAGACCTAAATATCCTAAATCCGCCCCATCATTAAAAGCTAAGCCTTGCTTCTTATTACAAAACATCTTAGATCTTAAGTTAGGTTTTGGGTTTACCTGTGCAACACTGTTGCCATAGACATTCGTACGTTGTACAACCGCATTATTGGGCGGTGGTGCAACGGCAGTGCGATGATGATGTCCTGCTCCCGATGACGTTGAAGATCTGGGTTCCACCGGTGGACGTCCGGTTGCTGTGGGTGGACTGACTTGGCTATAGGGCGGTATGGGAGCCACAATGGGTCGCTCGGAACGTCGTTTGGATGCACTGGCGCCAGCATGTGTGCCTGAGCTGCTTGCAGCACTTGTCGCAGCATTACGATGCGATTGCGATGATGATTTTTGTGAGAGCAATGCCTCAAACTGACGTAGATTCTCTTCGCGACGCTTGGCCGCCGATATTGTGGTGGCCGTCAGTGTGGATGAGGAACCGCCATCCACAACGCTGCTGCTGCTACTGTTGCCTCTGTTCGTTGAGGTACGTGCCGCAGGCGTTGGTGCGGCTCTTTCACCTCCTGCCGCCGACGCCGACGGCGACGGCGACGACGACGACGACGAAGATGATGTCGTTGGGCGCCATCCCGTTTGAGGTTTCCCATCCTGCTGTTGTTGCTTCTGCTTCAGTGTTACACGCATTGCCAGCACCGTATCCGTATTCTTTGTATCCGAAGCAGTTCGTGCAAGTTTCGCCTTCAATGCACCGCCTGAAGAACCACCAGCAGCCGCTGCAGAATTTTTGGAATATGCACCAATTGAATTACGTCCATCACTGCCTCTTTGGAACTCATTGAGCATCTGCTCATTGCTATCGTCCAGTTGATTACGCCGTCCACCCAAATATTGGAAATCATTCTCCGACGACATATCGCTTATACCCGGACGTAACAGATTCTCTGTTTCGCCATAACGTTTGCTCTGCTTACGCATCACATCCATGGAGGATTGCGACTGCTCTTGCTGTTTCTCACTGAGTTGCTGTTGTTGTTGTTGTTGCTTAAAACTCTCCTCCACATTGAGTATGTGCTTCTCGATGGAGCCCAACGCGAAGGCAACACCCACATCATCTTCGGCAGACATTTGGACACGTGGCGCTACCTTGGGACGATTACTTTGTTTTGGATGCAGTTCGGGCATGGCGGAGACGGCAACACGCGGTGGCGGTGGCCCGGAAACATTACCCGGTCGGCGCAACTCGACAACTGCATCATAATCCACATGCTGGGCATTGCTGAGATCGATTTCCAGTTTTCTTCCAGTCGTTGATCGACTGCTGCTGCTGCTGGTGCTGGTGGTGCCGCTGCTGATGCTGCTGGTGTTGGTGTTGGTGTTGGTGCTTGGTGGCAAGCAATTGCTATCACTATTGTTGTTCTTATTATTCGTACTAGTATTATTGCTGTTATTGTTGTTGCTGGGTGTAGGGGTGGGCGGCGCCGGTGCAAGTCCTTTTCGTGCCGCATATAGACGAACACTTTTTCGTGCTGCATCGCCACGATTTAAGTCCGGCATTGTTGGCTCCATTTTTTTTTTTCAGTGCAATATACTTTTTGTTTAAAACAAAGGTTTTTTTTAATCACTTTCTTGTACTTTGCACACTACTTTGGGTTAGCAAGCTTTTTCTTTTTTTAGTTTTATAATCGTCCATTTACTTAGGTATAAATTTTTAAGTTTTTTGTCACTGTTAAGAAAATGATTTCTTTGTATTGTTTTATGCATTTGTATGTAGACACACATACAATCACATAATTCATTTTTTGCACTTATACGCGACTGATAAGTTTTTAATCAGTTTCAGTGTCATCTTAAAATCGATAGTTTTTGTTTTTATTTTCTCGTTCATGTAATCGAGCAGAACGGTGGAGTGTGACCAACTCTGTTTTGTAAGTTATAGGCTTATATATAAATCACTTGTATTCTCCCTCTCAGAAACAAGTGCAAACAAACACAAGCTAAAGCGAGTCAGAAATAAAAAGACTTTTTTTCAAAACGTACAAAAAAAGACCGTTGGAAAGTTTTGTTGGTTTTTTCATTGGGCCGACCGCCATATCAAACTACTTATAAAGCATTGATTTAAAAAAAATGGAAAAATATAATTTTCACTTTAATGCTTTTTGTTGCGACTCCAATATTTGAGCACAATTGCACATGACAAACTGCTGATAGATATGTATATAAGTCTGGGTGTATGTATGTTTGCATGTGTGCTTGTTGTGTTTAAGTTTTTAGTCGTGTAAGCTTTTCTTGCTTTCGCCGCAACACAGCACAGATTGAGTGGATGACACTAGACACTTTGTTTGTTTGTTAGTGTTTCTCTCTGTGGCTGTTGCTACTTTTGCCATTGAGCATACTTATATTTAATTCAACAAGTCGCGCTGTTGCTGCGCATTAAAACCTCGAAAACGAATTTAATACAGACACAAGCACACACACACACACACTCACACTCACAATTGTTTATACATGTGCATGTGTATAAATTATAGTCATATGGAGAGTGCGAAAGCGAACGTAATATTTACGACAACAGACAAGAGCTAATCTTACTTTGGTGACACTGAAAGAAAACATACTTCTACGCAGCGCTATTGAGACAGCAACGAAAAAAAAAAACAGAGAGAGAGAGTGAGCGCAAGATTCAAAAGTGAGAGCGCGTAACGAAAACACACCTATACAAACAGACACACACACACACACTCTTGTGTGCTCGCACTCACATACACCTGTGCAGCAGTAACTGCTATCTCGCAAGTTATATATGTATGTATGTACACACGTATTTGTGTCAGTTCGTTTGTACTTACAAATATATGTACGTATGTTTGTATATTTAGTATTTGCTAGTGACTACGTCGGCTTACGCTCACGCTGTTGTTGCTCTCACTTAGCACCGACGATTGTTGCACAAGTTCAGCCAAGATGACTCTCTCTCTCTCTCTTAATGACTGTTCGTTCTGTTTGTCTGCGTCACGTTTCGTTGCGCTCCTACAAAACTCTTTTCATTTATGATTCATTACGAATTTTCAGTTTAGTTTTATGTAAATAGTTATTTAACCTGCAGGAGTTTAATTTTCTCGAAAATCAACTTGTAGCTGCTGCGTGCGCAAACAGCTTAGTTCATTTCTGTTTTTTTTTTGAGAGCGGAAAGCTTTTAACATCTACACACAAACACACATATACAAGAATATAGTAAATGAAGCACTCTCTCAGTCAATTAACTCGTCATTTTCACTTATAGAAAAAGCAAACATTTGGTCGTATAGTTTTGAATTTTTTCTTTCGACTGTTTTAATTTGGAAATATGATTGAGATTTGCAAGTTCGTTGCTTTATCGCCGATCTTATCAATTGGATCACACGCGGTTTGCCGTTAGTTACATTTACATATATGTACAATATACATATATGTAAACATGTGTTCATAGTTTCAAGTTTACACACTGTTATTATTTGTTCCTTCGTTTAGTTTTCTTTTTTTTTTTTTGTCTTAAATAAGCGTAGTTTGTAACTCTGACGTAAACGAAACGCCGTCAGCCAACAATCAACTAGAGTCAACAGGCAGTGACAGCTACAGCGACAGCTCAGCAGCCTAACAGCCAACAGCCACTTTAGCCACAGTAACAGCAGCAACTGGAGTACGAGTACTTCCAATATCGGTGAACCAGCAACAACACACACACACACACACACATACTCACACAAGCGGAGAGAGAGACAGAAAAGTCGGCCTCAATACACACATCGCATACAAACGCAAATAACGCCTTTTTGTAGTGGGGTATTATCTCATTGGTATTGGTGTATTCCGCGCTCATTCACATACTCACCACACAGTGTAAGATAAATACATACACACACACACACAATCAAACACACCCACACGCACACACAGAAGCAACAGCATTCACTTCAACCGTATCTGTCTATTCTTGACAAAGAGCCCGTTTGGAGCGCTGATTTTTTAACATACACACATATGTACGTATGTGTCTGTGTGTGTGTGAACAAACTGATATCACCTGAGCGTAACGCTGAGAAAGAATTGTTAACTTACCTGGCACAGAAAAACAGTGTCAGACAAGATTCGTGTGTGCAAAATTTGGGGCTTTTGGCCCAGAGTATTAGCACTAGAGCTTGCAATTTATTAATGAAACTCAATAAATGAAAATAAAAACTCTTCACAAAAGATCTTTGGAAATGTGCAAAGTAACTGTAACTGAAAATAAAACTTTAAGCTACACTCGTGAAAATATCGGCCTAGAAAATATAAGCGGTTTCTTTTTGGGAAAAGTTTTTATAAACTAACGAAATAAATTAGTTGAATATAAAATTTATACTTAAAAAAAAAATGCAAGACTTTTGAGAAATATAAAAATATATCAATTCCTAAATAATCTTCCTCTGAAAGCTGTAAATGTGTGTTATCGATTTATTTTCATAATCACTTAGCTATGAAACAAAGTTGTGGATTATTATCTTGTCACCCAACTATATATATATATATATGTACCTCGACATATATACTAATTCCAGGAAGGTGAAGGGGAACGATTTGTATTCCCGATAAGGCCTAGCTGTCAAATAGAGGTTAATTTAAGTACGAGGAACACGAGCCGAAACAAATATTGTCTACGATATTATCTTCAACAAGTATTTTATCAAATCTTATCTTTCTCAACGGGCACATCATCAACCCATAGATTTACGACAGTGAAAAGTCATTTTTTAAAGCCCTCTGAATATAATAATAATGGTCCATATAAAAGGAATTCCTATTTAATATAAATTTGGCGTGTATTGCTGGGGCTAAATCAATATCAATATCGTTTTGTGTTAGAGATATGAGAAGAAAGATCTGAAATAAAATAGAAACAATAATCAAAAGAAATAATACTCAAAAAAGATAAACGTACAAGATCTTACACAATTCCCATAACCGAATGACTGAAACAACTCAAACACAGTCTGAATTTAAGATGATGTTTACGTTTTGAGACACTGTTTTGGGACAAGTACAAATTGAAAAAAAAATAAAAATACATCAGGGTATGAAAGCAACGTTGAAATGAAAAGAAACTTTGAAATGAAAATTTTGAAACCTTATGAAAAATTATATATGCCAGACTTTACACATTTCCTTTTAAAACATTCAAAGCATTGTCCTAACCTTTAACTGTGTCAAAACTTTCCGAACCTATAACTTTGTCAAAACTGAACCGATTTTCAAAAGGAAAGGCGTTTTAGTCGTGGCTCGATCTCAATAATTAAACCGCATTCATAGTTGCAAATGTTTTTTTTTTCGAAATTTATGTTAAAACTTTCCGAACCTATAACTAAGTCAAAATTTTCCGAACCTATAACTTTGTCAAAACTGAACCGATTTTTAAAAGGAAAGGCGTTTTAGTCGTGGCTCGATCTCAATAATTAAACCGCATTCATAGTTGCAAATGTTTTTTTTCGAAATTTATGTTAAAACTTTCCGAACCTATAACTTTGTCAAAACTTTCCGAACCTATAACTATGTCAAAACTTTCCGAACCTAGTAATTATTGTGGAGTTTCTCTAGAGGAACTTGGAAAATCAATTTGTAATCCCACAAAACCAAAGATACAAGAAACATGAAAACCACTTTGAGTTCTTCATTTAAGAACTTAAATTACTTGGTTTAAGCTGAATGAGTCTTATTAAAAGATTAGATCAGCATTTATTTAAGAACTATAGAACTTAAAATAAGAGCTTACATTTTAAAGATTTTGTGTTGTTTTTCCCCGATTCGCAATGTATATTATTTAGTTGGTTCTAGCTTATATTAAACCCCAACGAAACCCCATACATACCCTCGAGGTACGAGCCTTCTCGGCAGCGGCAGCAGCAGCGACATCCTTGTTTTTGGGTCGCTCCGCTTTGCTGGTTGCCACAATCGGCAATCCTCCATTCTCAATCATGGTGACAACAATTTTATTACTGGGCGTATTTAGTTTGCCACCGGTCGCTGCCGATGTCTTTAGGTCCAATGCCTTTTGTCGCATGGCGTTCGAAAGTCGTTGCTTGCGTTCGAGTCGAGCATCCTCCTTGTCCTTTTGGAGCTTGGCTATTGTGGCGGGTGTATGGCTCTTTGATCGCTTGAGAAACTTTAACAATTGTCTCTTGACATTGTTGTGGCCATTCTCGTTGCTTTCGGAGCTGGCAATATCGTCGAGCTTGGAGCCACGACGTGATATTTGTTGAGCTTTCGCAGGTAATTCGAGTCGTCGAAATACTCCATCCGGCATACGCACGAAACAGCCCTCGGACATTTTGTGAAAGGAGTCCGAGGGTAGCTTGTGATAGTTGCCATTGGGGCTACGGTAATGGCAATAATCCGTCTTATGATAGCCATCGCCAACGATATAAAATTCATTACGATTTTCAGTTGGCGCCGCTGAAGCCGTAGCGACATCCTCAACTTTGCCACTACAATCGAGTGGCAGTTGAAAGCTCATCAAATTACTGGTGCTACTGTTGTTAGTCACCTCGGTGGATCCGGTCACATCCTGCGCTTTGATGTTTCCAACACCAACACCAACACCACCAACAACACCAACACCACCACCTCCAAGCTCACTTATCGTTATCGGACGTCGCTGGGGATCGTTCATATTCTTGCGCATAATACTGCCATTGCGAAGCAAAGAGTCCCGTAATATTGAAAGCTCATCTTTGCCTAACGATTGTGGTTGTTGTTGTTGTTGTACCAGTGTTGTATAATGTTTGGATGATTTGGATTTGCGTGCGGATAAACGGCGATTTGCAAATTGTGTTGTTGTTGTTGAGGCTGATGAATCATCTTTGTTGTTATTATTATGGTTATTACTACTGCTACTCGACGAGTGCGTTGTTTGCCGATGACTTGTGGTTTGACCCATTTTTGAGTTATTTTCCTTAATCGCCAATTATTTCTCTTGAATTATTCTTTAGCAATAATCATAATCATCTGTTATAATTGTAATTATGTACATATATACTTTTAACTTAAACTTCATTAAAACTTTTTTAAGACTTTTTTTTTATGAGTCAACTTTGAGTCCGGAAGTAAGGTTGAATTTCGATTTGTTTTTTCACTTAATCGCGTCGCGAAATCTTCGATAACACCCACCGAACACAAACAAGCTTCCAATTAGATATCAAGATTCGAAAAAGAATTTTAATTCATACTGAGCATTCACATAAATCTGTGTGTGTGTGTGTGTGTGTTTGTATATTTATAATATCTCAATGGCTGTGTGCACAATCACAGTCCAGCTGATGTTGCTTTGTCACTCATTTATACACATGTACATATGTATATGTATGTATGTTTCGCAGCTCAGCTTGTTTAATTCCATTAGAGCATTAAATACACACACAATCACATCAAATTAATAGTTAAGACAGGGTTTGCCATAATTTGCATACACTTTACATTTTTGCTTTTTTTACGATCCCACATGCAGTATTTACATTATTTTTCTTTCCTTAATATTTTCAATAAGGTTAACTGAGACCTCAACATGCTGACTGGCGTTGTGGACTTAAAATAATCACGTTGTCTTATCTTTTCGTGAAGTATCGTACACACACACACACACACACACACACACACACACACAAATGTATTGTTAGATTTATGTATTGTTGTTTGCATGTAGAAAATAAGCTTTTAAGCTTAAGAGCAGCGTTTTGCAATAGTAAGGTCCACCATACACAACACAAGTTAAATGCAGTCCACACACTTATAAAGCTGGAACGCGTTAGTCGCGCTCGCGCACGCCCGGAACGTAAACGTCAAAATGCAGAGAGAGATAAAATGAGACAACAACGACGACGGACAGCGAAATAGAAGCAAGAGACGAACGGTGAAGCCCCACAATATGTTCATATGCATGTATGTATGTATGAACGAACGCAAGTTTAAAAAAGCTCGGCACGTTTTTGTTTCTTTTCTCTGCTTGTTTCGCTCATTTACTTTAACACTCTTTTTGCTGCTGTTGTTGTTATTATTATTGTTATTGTTGCTATTCTTCTGGTTAGGCTCGTTTGCATTAAAGCTTCACTTACACACACACAAACGCATACACAGAGTTAAGCACACAAACACACTGACACAAGAATTTTGCTGCTGTCTGTTTTGTGTGTAGGAATGTGATAATTTTTTCTTTATTTTATCGGATCTTTTTGTTTTACTACTGCTGCTCTGCTTGTTGCAAGCAGACACTATATTTATTTTAAATGTGCATACGTTTGTGTGTGCAAATGCCTACATGTCACTGTGTGCGTATGTCTGTTTCTCTGTGTACATCGTATGTAGTCATGTGCATATGTAAGTAGCGTATAATTAAATTAACTTATCATTCGCAATTGGTCTGGGCTTAGTTGGGATCTCTGGGGCAGCAAAGCTTCTGCTACACAATGGCAATCAAGCCCAAAACAAATATGTATTTAACACAAATTGCTCAACTATGCATGTATTTTCACGATGTTTTGCAAGTGTATTAGTAGTTGAGCAACTAACAGATCATTTTTCATAATTAAAAATTATTCAATGTATAATAAATATACACAGACACATACTTAAGTATTTATCCACTCTTATCAGAGTACACATGCACTTGAATTGAAAATAATTTAAGTTAGTGTATGTAGTAAAATATATATATATATATATAAAACTAAACGAAGCATAGAAATTGCATTGGCAATGAGTTTATGCATAATATCCGAACAAAATCATAACTAACAACAACAATAGCAGCAATAACAACGATTGTTTGTCGATAAAAACAATAATACCGTTTGGAACAATAACACAGCGCGACGGCAAACGGCGGCGAACGCGACAAGTGACCACACGAATGAAGTGGAACTTAATACTAAAACAAGCTTTCGACCATTGGTTGATGCCGAGCGGCGAATATATATTGGATAAGTTCTAGCGATGGATGGCGCGGCGACGCTCAGTCAATTCTTTTCGTTGTTTGTTGTGTTTTGCACAGCTTGGGCGATAGTTTAATCTACAAGACACGGCACACCCTATAAACACTAAGTGTATTTATGTACAATAAATATCTATTTGTACATACGTCTTTTTTTTTTTACATAATCCAGCGTCATTTAGAATTCAAATGATTCAAAACAAAAAACAAAAAAAACCTGCATATACATACATACAAACATGTATGCGTAATGTATAAGCCCGTGGAAGACAACTCATAATGTGTACATAGGTGTGTGTATTCATGTGACATATCTCACGCACACAAAAACGTCGCGAGAAACACTCAAAAAAAGTTAAAAGCTTTCTGTTATGAGAGAGATGAGTAGCGAGCTTTGAACAAGCAAACAACAAAATTCACTGATGTGCCAGAGTCAAGCAGTTTCCCCCAAACTACAAAAGTTGCAAGTGATCGGATATGAAAACTTCTTTACTGACAACGCAATCATCAATCAACAATTAAACGAAACGAGTGGGAATGAAAGAAAAGCCAACAATAATTTTTAAATTGTCATTTTCATTGCTGCTTTTCGTATATTGCCAACTTTTTCACTCGGTTTAATAGTTATTACTCCCACGCGAAGTCAAAGTCCTTTGCGAAGCTTAATTAAAAAAGCTTTAAAGTTTAAACGATGTGACAAGGTGAAAGTTGTAGAAACTTACAATATATATAAATATATTTAATTCAATGCATAATTGGCTGGAAACTTTTATTCCAAAATTAAATATCCTTACAATAAAATTACTATGTTTAGGATATTTAAAGCATCTATTTTTCAAAAGTACTCACGAAACGAATATGAACGTTTTTGAATTATGATTTTGGACATTTAACAGTAGCTGAACCAAATGCTGAATGCATTTTAACATAACCATATATAAATGAACATACAGATGATCTTAAACCCTGGGACGGATTACAAATTCTATTGAAACATATAAAGTAATAGTAATATAAATAAATTTGCTAGCTTACCTTCGCGGATGATGTTCGCTGTTTGATGGCAGACGCATGCGCCGAATGGGTGCTAAGAACATTCTTATTCACAGAGGATACAGCCGAAGAAGTACCACCACCAACACCACCACCGCCGCCAACACCACTGTTGTGATGATGATGATGATTGATGCCGGCGCTGTTATTGCTTGAGAGTCGAGCGCCATCTGTCGTCATATTGTTGCCAACCGCTGCAGAGTGGTGGTGATGCTGATGGCTGCTGCTGCTGCTACTGTGGTGGTTGGGAGTATTTGTTATTGTTGTTGCCGTTGTTGTTGGGGCAGAGATTGTTGTTGTTGCTGTGGGTGTATTGGATATTGCTGCGGCTGTTGTTGCTGCTGTTGTATTATTGCTACTGGCTACTGAATTCGAGGATGCAGCAACAGCTGCTGCTGCTGCTGCTGCTGTTGTTAATGTTGCTGATGATGGTGTTGCTGATGTTGCTGTTGGTGTTGTTGTTATTGTTGTTGGTGGCAGTGAGACAATGTTGGCATTAGCTGAGTCATGTTGCTGCTGTTGATCCTTGACGGAATGCGCAGATGTGCTGGTTGTGTTGCTTGTTGCTGTTGCTGTTGTTGTTGAGTTGTTATAATTTGTTGCTTGTGTGTTGCTTGCAGCGTTTGACGCTGGCGACGTCGCTGCTGCGTTCGGTATTGCCGCCGATAACGTCATTGTTGCGGTTGTTGTTGCTGGGGCAGCAGCAACGATGCCATTTGTGACATTTTCAGCGGTCAAAGCTTCAGGAACTGGTTGCAGTGTAGTTCGCATTGCTGTCGACATTTTCTTCTACTCTCCCTTCCTCTCACGCTCCTTAAGCCACAGAGTCAAATATATATATATATATATATAAAGTCGATGTTCTTGATCTATGAACGCATTAAGAACTGCTATAATCTTTCTATTTTTTTGGCCGTCACAACATTTACGAGATTCAAAGTTTGATGTCCTTTTTTTAAAGTACTTTTGCCGGTTTTTAAATAAATATATATCTCTTAATATTTATGTTATGTGACTAATTTAGTATTTCAGCTGCTATCCATTTGCGGAGCCACTTAACATCTGGAATTTAGATAGAAAGTTCATTGGTTAAAAAAATGAATTTTTTTTTTGTGAATTTTTTAAATACAAATTTCTTAAAGAAACTATAAACAATCATAAGTTTTGCAGTTTTAAATAAGAATAATATTGTATATTTATTAAGCATTAAGTATATTGATAGCTTATGTACAAGTCAAAACTATAAATATAAATTACGATTGATTTTTGTTGGTATATAATAGGGGCTTAAAAAATCAATAACACTCTCGATTTCAGCTTTAAGTTGAGTGTCCTGCAGCCTACACAATTCCTGCCTCACGCCTAAACTTATATGTGGGCGCGATAATAGATCAATAAGTTTCTTATTATCATAATTGTTAAGGGGAATCGCACGTTTGGCAAGGTTTGCAATTTCCGTTGGATGGAGTCCAATCCAGCGTAGCATAGGCGTTGCCAGACTTCTTGAGGAAAAGCTCATGGCCTGCGAGCCGTATTGGTAGATGAGCATAATATCAATGCCAAAGGGATCAGCATCGACAAGAATATAAGCTGGCAATTGACATTCGACAGACAATCGATAAACAATACGCCGTGTCGTACAATCCGGATAACCTTTGCCAGTGATAAGGATGAAACGTAAGCCAAACGTACTGAATGCATTACAAGCCAACAGACTCTCGAATACTGATTCTTTTTCCACAATTAAAACCATCTCGGCATTTGTGACAATACGTTCAACATTTTCAAAATCCGTTGGCAACGTAATGGCGCCACTATACACATTGCCATCCAGGACATCGCCATTGCTCATGATTAGCTTGATGTCACCTAAAAATGAAAAAAAAAAAAAAAACATTAGTCATCTGATTAATGAGAAAAGGTTTATGCACAATTATTTACCTGACACAAGTCCTTTGGCTGCCGAGCGTATGCCCAAATGAACTGGACTCGTGTTTAGCATGCGGCAAACATCAAGTTTAGCGGCCGAAATATACGACTGCGATCGTATCATCTGTGTATCCTGATAATAAAGACCTCGGATGGTGCAACTACCACCAAATATTTGCAAGCGATGTACCTCAGCCAAAAGATAAACAATCAAACAAAAACGATGACGACTTTTCCGTTTGTTATATGCGACTTTTCGATAAGTGCAGGGTCCTGGATTCACTTGAACATTATCGATTAAATCAAACCAATCGGAACAGTTGCGCGGTATTTTTAAAGTTAGGTTCTTATGATTTATCATTGTTGAGATCAGTTCCAGCACAATTTGCTCTACTCTCAACAACAAATCGGCATTATTAGTAGTCATCATCTAGAATGTCTTTAAGCTGCAATTTGTTTTTTGTTTACACTGCAAGTGTTTCCAATTTGAATCAATAAACTGTCAAGTGTTTCCAATCAGCTTCGCAGATCTTGAATTCACATTTGTAGCAGGCAATGCTTTTTAGTTGGAAACTATTGAGATAAACATGGAAATCTCAGATATCTAGTTGGACATATAATGTTATCCAATAAACAGAAAAACACACAAGCCAAATAACATTTGACATTATCTAACAACACATTGGGTCTAACTGAATAAAACATTCGATTCGATTGGTCATAATTAATTTCATTTACACTTGCTTTGTTATTAGAAATTCAGCTCTTATTTATAGAAGGTTGTGCCATAGTTATTGATAGAAAAAGAGTATTGATTGCCTTTGTATATCCTAAGGGCCAATGTGTCACTTAATTCACTGTAGCTTTGTCATTACTTAGTTAGAAAGTGTATTTATAATTTAAGCAGCTGGTACTCTGCAAATATTATTTCTCAACACTTTTTTAATTGTTGATTAACACTTGATTCTGTGACTGTTTAGCACCTCAGCTTGCGCTTGAGATAAAATTGAATTTTATTTTCGTTCGTTCCTTTTAGTATTAGCTTCAAACAAAGGATATGTTAGTTGGAAAGCCGAAAGAATAAAAACTAAAACGACAAATGCCGACATACATACATACAAAAATACATACGTACATCTGTGCAACACACCCTTTTATTATTAATCTATTTATTTAAAAAAAAAAACAGATACATATTTAGATATGTATATATATAAGCACACACACACACCCATACCCGTGTATCACACAATCATATACATTTTCATGCGTATATTATGTTTTGTGTATATTTAAAATTTATGTCAAACTTTAGCGAACTTTGTAACAAAAACATTTATAGCAAATAGTTTAACACAATACACACTTTGCAAATGGAGCAAACTTATAAATATTAGCGATTAACAACACACACTAATACAAAACCATTTTAACAGTTGCACATACATACATAACTTATGTCAATTTCTTTATTCAGGCTTTTTTTCTTTCTTTTTTTTTTTGCGTTTTCTTTTAAAATTTTTTTTGGCTTTATATGCCCAGAAAATGTACTCGTTATTACAAAAGCACGCAGAGTTTATTTTCTTGGACCACTGTGGCTGACAGGGCATTAAGCGGGTTGGGAAGGTGGCAAAGAAAGATGAGGAGGAGGCGGTGGCAGAGAAAAATAACCAGAAGAAGAAGCAGAGAACAGCGGCAGCAGCAGCGAATGTAAAGAGAGGATAACTAGCGAAACAGCAGCGAACGAAATGGCAGCCCCCTAAAATATTGATTTGCTGCGTTCGCCCCAACCAACAATCACACATATATATGAACCAACCAACCGACAGTACTTACCAATAAATTAATTCCTGAACGAATAACAATATTAGGTCATAAATGTGCGATATATCGAGGTGAACATTTTTAGAAAAAAAAAAAACATCCATACGCGTTCGATATAATCGTGCGCCTGACTTTTTTCATTCATATATATAACACTTTATTACTTAATTTTCCATTTTCATTTTCGAATTTTCAAACGCCAAGTGGTGTAGTAGGAAAAGAAAGACCGACTTTTACCGAACAGTCGACGACACTACACAACGAAATGCAAATGCATACATACATACATATGTATGTATCTTTCTCACTCACTCACACATTCACTCGCTCACTCACTCACATCAGCAAATTATAGATATTTCTCAATAGGATTTTTGTTGAAAGCCGTTTTTTGTGGTAGCTATGAAACCAAACTATCGCGTTATTTTTTAATTACAGTTTAATTACATTCACAATAACTGTTTTTTCATCAATATATTGTTTGGCATCTGACACAAAAAAAGCTACATTGTCACAATTTCGATTCAGCGAAAGACAATCGAAGTAACTTGATATTGCTCTATATAAGTTTGGGTAATTGAGTTGGTTATCGCATGTTGCAAGCAACTTGGTAATTTAAATCTGTGTTGCACTTTTCAGATTATTGTTATAATCTTTTTCTAACCACATACACTATTGAAAAGCAGCAGCATACGTCGTCCAAAAAATCACATTAAAAATCAGGCAGCCATATTGTAGGGTTGTTAATGGACCATCGATACATCGGTATTTGTGCACACAAAACGATACTGCTACGTATATGCACATCGATCATAATAACAAAGAGAAAATGCTATCAACAGCCATGTACCGAAGTTGAATTACACTCTTATCGATAGTAGTTTTATTTAAAAATATATTAGCGAGAATATATTTATAATTAAAACCAAAACTTAGCTAATAATTTATTTCTTAGAAATTTGATAATTAAAAAAAAAACTGTAAGTAACAACGTAATATTAAATTCAAACAGGAAGTAAACATTAAAAATAGAGTGCTGCCCTGGTGAGAATTCAAACATAGTGTTTTTTAAACATTAGACAAATTTGTGACTTGTATTTTAAGGCATTAATTTAAATTGAATTTGTGTATGCAACATCTATGTTGAAATTAGCACAAATAATATTTCACAAATAATAGGGGTATTCTTATTTCGAAACTTCATCGATTTGTAGTCGATAACATTAATCGGTGGTCTAAGTTGACAGTGAACTGTAACACGCCTTTTTCCTTTCTTTCCTACATACCATAATGGCGGTAGGTTTCCTAAAATTTTTGTGCCAAACAAATTATAAAACATCGACAATAATCTTTGAATATTATTGAAAATTATGAATGTAGACAACAACTTAAACATTCTCGCAACACAATTAAAACAATATTTTGCATTCAAATGTCGAAAGTGTCTAACAAAAAATAAATACATTTACAGGCCCTTGCTAAGAAGACACCTAAAATCAAGCGCGATCCCGCGAAGAACTCTATGCGCGAACTGCACATCAGGAAGCTGTGCTTAAACATCTGCGTGGGTGAATCTGGCGATAGGCTAACCCGTGCCGCCAAGGTGAGTTGTTGTTGTCGTCTGCCGGAAATAAAGTTTCGTTTACTTAAACGCCGCCATTCCCATTCATTCGATAGGTTTTGGAGCAGCTGACTGGACAGCAGCCCGTGTTCTCGAAGGCCCGCTATACAGTGCGTTCCTTTGGCATTCGTCGTAATGAGAAAATCGCTGTCCATTGCACAGTGCGCGGCGCCAAAGCCGAGGAGATCTTGGAGCGTGGCCTGAAAGTCCGCGAATACGAGCTGAGACGCGATAACTTCTCGGCAAACGGAAACTTTGGTTTCGGTATTCAGGAACACATCGATTTGGGCATCAAGTACGATCCCTCTATCGGTATCTATGGTCTGGATTTCTACGTTGTTCTGGGTCGCCCAGGTGAGCATATGTTATTCGAGCTACTGAATATATATACCCATTTGCGGGTTGTGCATATAATTAGGTATCTATTTCCAAATCAAACGAAATTGATGCTCAGTAACTGTGCGCAAAAGAAATGAAGTTGTGCTTAAAATGAATTTCGCTTTCATGCAAACTCAAACGGTACAATTTCAACAACATTCAATATTTATTGTATTCATATATGCAACATATTGCTAGACTTGAAGTGTAGTTATGAATCGAGTTCACTTTGTCCTTTTTCAGGCTACAATGTGGCACACAGGAAACGTAAGTCCGGCACCGTTGGATTCCCACATCGTCTGACAAAGGAGGACGCCATGAAGTGGTTCCAACAGAAGTACGATGGCATCATCCTGAATAGCAAGAAATAAGCGCGAGTTTCGCTTGGATGTTTTTTTAAGATGAGAAATTCTATAATAAATCCATCATGGACAACATTTTTGAATTTTTAACTCTTCAAAATTTGTCAATTTGTTTTTTTGTTTCTTTTCTTTTTTTCAGATTCCAGATTTTGTTTTAAAACAAGTAACATTTAAACGAAACTTTAATGCAATTGCTGAGCACTAAATTGAACTACTACTACATTTATGATTTCAATATTTATGCTTAGGCATTATCTTCAATTTGCCACCCTTGCGATTGCTTAATATAGCTAAACGGATTTGTTGCACCAACCATTGGACACCTTCGTCCAAACCCTCGCCAGAAACTGCATTGCTTGAGCAAATGTGCCAAGGTTTCTCTTTAATGTTCTCCAGACCCAAAGCTAAGAAAACTGATTATTTAGAACTACTTATTCAGTTTTACACGAACTAACTTACCCGCTGCAATTTTAACATTCGATAGAGAATCCTCCAGATCGGATTTGTTGCCATAGAAGAGTATGGGCACAATGCGATTACAAAGATCCGGATGTTGCAGCACCATATCTAATTCATCTTTGACAACAACTTTCAAAAGCAAACGCATACGATATAGAAGTAGGGAAAAGCATGGCAAGAATTTTCTTACCAAATCGCATTCGGTCACTGGCGTCGATGACATAGATAATTCCTTGACAATTCTTAAACTGATGTTCCCACAAGTTTCGATATCTTGTTGCGCCAGACATATCTATAGCCTTGATGCTAACACTCATGCCTAACGTATACACATAATTATTTACTTTAATTCGGTATATTTTCAATACTTACTGTAAAATTGTTCGATTAGAAATCCAACTGTTGGCACCATTATCGCCGATTGTTCACTGGACTTCTTGAAATGATTAACTATTGTCGATTTACCACTGTTATTTAAGCCCAACACTAATATGGTCATCTTGTCTCTTTTCACTTTGATCAAATCGGTCAGATTGTGCAGCATTCCCATTTTGCGTGCTTTCTTGGTTTTACGTTTAACTACGAGAACAGAAAACGTGCGTATGCCAGAAAATTTGTATATTGTTTTGCCAAACAATTGGATTGCCATGGTAACGTGTATTTCTAACACATCGATTTATTATCAGCAAGGCTCACACTTGTCCTTTGTTCAATTCGAAGGTAAGACTATAGTGAAGGTCAAGGTCGGTTATTTTTGGCAATCGAAAATTGAAGACTCTTTTTCTAACTTTGCTTTCTCAACGCAGGATAATCATAGCTTAGAATGAAAGAGCACCAAACACACAGGACGATTATATATTATATTTATTCATTTTTCAAAATTTTATTTAACATTAATAAGTTAACCAGTTACTTAGCAATCTAGAAAATTAGCTGCCATTAAAAGTTCTAAGGCAATTTCGGGTGCAATCGGGAATTCGGGTATTTCAGTGGAGCTATTGGTATATCGAACTTTATATGTGAAGTACATGCAGACCTTCTGTAAAACATGTGATCTGAAAATACAAAAACATTACAGTTATTAAACGTTTCAAATCCTTAATAGTAATGGTTGGTAATATATATATACTATAGTTTTATGATATGTCACAGTTTTAGCATCTATATAGCAATGATTGTTGGAGTGATAACCCCAAGTGGATCCCATTTCCTATATATATGCATGATTTGTGAAAAGTTGTGGGTGTTGTATCAAATATATATTGATAGTCGGGTTAGGTTATGAAAAGTTAGAAAGAGACGACGAAAATTAAATGCTAAAATTTCTTTTAACCATATCCACACAATAGGGAAACAGATTGGCAAGTTTTTTCTCTATTTCAACCAGAAGTTATTTCACTTATCGATAACATGTCGATTTAAATTCTAGCTGCAAGAACTATGTATCGATTTTTTCTGAATCATAATGGGTGGCAGCTATTTTATAGCGGCCTCTTTCTGCCGGTTTGCTATAATTTTGTAAACCTTTCACTTTATTTTATAACTATTTTGAGTACTAAAATATTAATACATTTGCTACCACCACTAACACATTCACTATCTGCCAATTAAAGATAGTGTAAAGATTAAGCGTAAAGATTTGCAAATACATACGTACACTTGCTTTTAAGCAAGTTTGCACCTATATGTCTATATATACGTATTCGTGTTCAACTGTCATATGCATGTTAATATACATACATACGAATGCATGTACATATACAAATGCATGATGGCAATTCCTTGACCGGTCATTAGGTCACACTTGCTTTGAAAGAAAAGTACTGTATGTAATTGGTTGGCAACGCAATGGAAAACTTACGGTATCTCCCGAAAGTGCACTTCATTAGCCTCATTTTCCGCAAATTGTCCTGGACCAGATAACATTGCCTTAATTGTGCCAGAGGTGAGAGCATGTTCCCGTTTTACAATAAATTCGTGGCCGTCTGATGAAATTAGTTTAACATACATAGCATCTGGCCCCTCACAGCCGCCATAAATCTTGTCGCCGCGCTGCTCGTCCATTGCTATCATCTGGAAAGTATACTAACTACATTATTTTGCAATAAATTCAATTTTAGTTATTTTTTGTCTTACTTGCCAACAAAATTCAGTCTATGACAACACTAAAATCTTACATATACAATGTAGTGCTGGGCAATGCCTGCGAAACCAAAATGAGTATTTTCTTATATTTAATTATCGTCATCATGCAAAAAGCATCATGCAACCTATCATGTATCGATGTACTCAAATGCATAAGAACTTGCAATTGTATTTTAAATGTTATGTCAAATATATTTTTTAAACTGGAAAAAATCACAACAAACGTTTCAGTTTTATTGTATCAAATTTAAAGAAAATTCAAAATTAAAAACTCTTTATCGATAGGCAGCCAAAAATATTTCTCTTATTATATTCGTATGTATGTAAATGAGGAAATGTTTAATGTATATATATATAATGTAATAAATGAAAACCCCAAACCAAAAAAACAGTTTTTTTTAGGCTTCAAGTAAAAACAAAATCAATAACATTGAGGGCGACAAAAGCATTGGTGGTGACTCATTTTGGCACAATGTAAATTCACTACTATAGCCAAAAGGAAAATTAAGTAGACAAGCTTTACCGGCAACTCCTTTTTAGAATTGTCATTCTATAGCTATAAGTTTGCTTATATAACAAAAGAAAGGATGTAGTCTTCACATAATGTCTGGTCCATTTTTGTATATATAGTCCATAGTTCGTTGACCCTTTCGTGAACTCTCGCCAAATATAGAAATAGCTGAGATCACAAAAAAAAAACAAATGTTTTACAACACTCTGCGAAATGCCAGCTGCACTTTAATGGGTGACAAAATTTAAATTGATCTAATAAAGTACGTATGGCTTTTTAATTGAGGGAAAATAAATGGCCAGCTTCAAAATTCAAATACGATTTCCCTCTTTTTAAATTTACCAGAAATAAGTTATAGATCAATAAATTTAGATTTTTAGAAGAAATAGTTCGAGTTTTTATTGGGGTTACGACGTGAAAAGAACAATCATTATTTTTTTGTCAACTTTATGTTCTCCAATCTTATTTTGACGCAACTTTCGACAAGAGAATTTAGTTCTCATCCACCTCAGCCTCCTGTTCCTCCTCGAACTCGGCGTCCTCATCGGCAGTTGCCTCCTGGTACTGCTGGTACTCGGACACCAAATCGTTCATGTTGGATTCTGCCTCAGTGAACTCCATTTCATCCATACCCTCGCCGGTGTACCAATGCAAGAAAGCCTTGCGACGGAACATAGCGGTGAATTGCTCAGAGATGCGCTTGAACAGCTCCTGGATGGCGGTCGAGTTACCAATGAAGGTAGCTGACATTTTCAGACCACGGGGCGGGATGTCACAGACAGCGGTCTTCACATTGTTGGGGATCCATTCAACAAAGTATGAGCTGTTCTTGTTCTGGATGTTCAGCATCTGTTCGTCGACCTCCTTCATGGACATGCGACCACGGAAGATGGCAGCAACGGTCAGATAGCGACCATGACGAGGATCGCAGGCAGCCATCATGTTCTTGGCATCGAACATCTGTTGTGTCAGCTCGGGTACGGTGAGTGCTCTGTATTGCTGGGAGCCACGGGATGTCAGGGGCGCAAAGCCGGGCATGAAGAAATGCAGACGTGGGAATGGAACCATATTTACTGCCAGTTTGCGGAGATCAGCATTCAGTTGGCCAGGGAAGCGGAGGCAGGTAGTGACGCCAGACATTGTCAGCGAGACAAGATGGTTCAAGTCGCCGTAGGTTGGGGTCGTCAGCTTGAGTGTACGGAAGCAGATATCGTAGAGAGCCTCATTGTCGATGCAGTAGGTCTCGTCTGTGTTCTCGACCAGCTGATGCACCGACAATGTTGCATTGTAGGGCTCCACAACGGTGTCCGACACCTTTGGTGACGGCACAACGGAGTATGTGTTCATGATTCTGTCGGGGTATTCCTCACGGATCTTGGAAATAAGCAGGGTACCCATACCGGAACCGGTGCCGCCGCCCAATGAGTGTGTAAGCTGGAAGCCTTGCAGGCAATCGCACGATTCAGCCTCTTTGCGCACAACATCGAGCACCGAATCAACGAGCTCTGCGCCCTCTGTGTAATGACCCTTGGCCCAGTTGTTGCCAGCGCCAGACTGACCGAAAACGAAGTTATCGGGTCTGAAGATCTGACCGAATGGACCCGAACGCACCGAATCCATAGTGCCAGGCTCCAGATCAACTAGAACGGCACGGGGCACATATTTGCCACCGGACGCCTCATTGTAGTACACATTGATGCGTTCCAGCTGCAGATCGCTGTCACCATGGTATGCGCCGGTCGCATCGATGCCATGCTCATCGGAAATGATTTCCCAGAACTGAAATGAAAATACAATGCAAAATAATGATGTTAATGAATACATCTAATCTATAAAACGATTTATCAAAAAACTATATATATATTCTAATACTATTTTCAATTTTAACAACAAGTTCTTAACCTTATGACTCACTGTTTATATATATAACAAAGTGCAACCTAACAATTACTCAATGGAGATAAGATTTGACTGTTGTGTTATTTAATCAGTAATTGTTATTGTTTTTTCTTTTTTTGCGATTACGTTATTTGCAAGTCCGGCACAATTTGTCATTTAAAAAAATTGCAATTGAAAAACAAATATTTTAAGCCACTGCTTTAATAAAATAAAATCAATATATCGAATAAACTGAATATTTGCATATTCGCTGTTATTATTTTTGAGTTACTAATGAATAAAAGTTAATAAATAAAGTACATATGATAAGTTGGAAAACACAGGAAACCAATGTGACCATTGAAGGACAGAGACAATAAAAGAAACCTTTATATAGAGGTGGGCAAATGAGTGAGCATTCAGGTGGGCTGGCTTCAATGAGAGAACGGATGAACGTAAAACATTGGGACGACAGAGCGTGGGTTGATTTATAACAACACCAGCTGTCCACCTTAACTATCTTGTGTATGTATATAATGAATGACACATGCATATATATGTAGGCTGTTTACCACCAGACTGCTGCTTGCTACCCACGCACTCTAAGCTCTATATCTCGTCATCGGCGGCAGCAGCTGCTGCTGCCTACCTTAAATTGAAGCCAGTACCATATATGGTACATATGTACCTATTTACTACAAGCTTGCTTGCATCATCAGAGCAGAGGCAGCGGCAGCGTCGCGACAAACATCAGCCCACACTCGTGAGAGAAAAATAAAAGCGACGGGCGTTAGCCGAGGCCAAGCTTACGTTTAACTCGACGTTTTGTCTGTCAACCAAAGCAACCACCATATGGCATTAGAAATGTACTTTTTGAGGGCATTACGTCATTTGAAGAGCTTTACTTTTTTTGGGATTGTTTATTTCGAGTAAACAATTAAAATATATTTAGAAGGAAAATACAAAAAGAAGTCACATCAAATATATTATGTTGCTAAGATACAATAAAATTACCCTCACAAAACAGAAGAAAAAAAGAACATGCAATTTACGGAAGGTGTGTCAGCCTGTGTCATGTCTGTATGTATATATTTGTGAGAGTACAACATTGCTGTGCAGCTGCTGCTGTAAATGGGGGTAGTTTTCTTTTTTCGTATGTATTTGAAAGAGGACAACAATGTCTATATTGATTTGCCCGAAAGGACGATGACGCAGACTTTTTTCCGTCGGCAATGAGAAGGATTTGCCGGTAAGCCAGCGAGCTCACGCTCACACGCATGTGCATGAAAAGTGGCAACACTGCTACTCTGGGTGTGTCATCTGTATATATGTAAATATGAACTTTGAATGTATTAGTGCATATCGGCGTTTAGCGGTATTTGTGTGTAACAGAAATTCCATACCAAATACAAATGTCTAGCTTGTTCTCATTGCATATAATTAGTTATATATATAAACCTGATTGATTTCATTTGAACATGCAATTTTATGAAATGAGCCTCTGTTTATTTACATAAAATAAATAGAAACATTACAACTACACAGTTTATTCAAAAATTTACAAACATATGTAAGTTATACAAATATTGATCAGATGTACACGTCCCTAAATGTTTGTATGCTTATGTATATGTTTTGTGTCATTGCGAACCGGTCGACAACCGGTTCAGCCATTTTAAGTAAAATGACGTCATGTTTTCTCTTCGGCAAAACTCCGGCAAGCCAGAAGTCGGCAAAAACAAATTGAGCACAAGAAAACATGAAACACGTATAACATGAATACACACACATTCCTTTTGCATGTATGCAAGAAACATCAATCTTATGAAGAAAAAAAAATGTATATACCTTTCACCAATTATAAACACACAGCCATTACTGAATGTTTTCGTTGAAGCATACATGCATATGTATTTATGTACATCTCTACTAACCAAACCGACTTTCTCATTGGGAAAAATTACAGCTTTGCAGCAAAGATGACTCATTTAGACATATCAATATATAAGCAAACTTATATATATTCAAAAGAACTATACATCAAAAAGTGCATTAATATTTATGAGTATAAATGCAGACACACCCAAAAATTATGGATTATTATCGAAAATATTTGCATGTATGTACAAATGGTGAAAACTGCTTGAGCCACTTAAGTACACACAATGTATGTATCTGTAAGCTTACATACATACATAAATTGTATCCATACTTTCATAATCTATACATTATATGCATACATACAAAAAAAGTATGCGCAAATGCCGGTGGCCTTAATAAATTTGCCACATGGCAGTGCAAAAATGACGCCATATTGTCTACTAACTGTACTTCAATCTTATTTTAAACTCAATTATCGCATATTCTATCAAATAAATCAATACATACCTTGGCTCCAATTTGGTTGCCGCACTGACCAGCTTGGATGTGTACAATTTCACGCATTTTATTTCTTTTATATATAAACTTTCAAACTTTTAGCTTAACAATTATTTCCTGCTTGTATTCAACAAACACACTTCTTTCCGCTTCACACGACGAATACTGTCTGAGTTCATCGATGAAGCCGCCGGTATAATATAACATCGAAGGCAGTGTGACCAAAGTACGCTCCAGAAAAAATACCAATTGCCAAGATTTTGGTATTAATATTAAGATTAATAAGACAGGGTATTTTATTTATGTAAAATTACAATATTTTAGAATGGTTTTTAGCAATTTTGCTATCATTAAAGAACCAATTTAGACCTTTTATTAGACTTGTGGGTCTTATATTGATTCATCTATCGAATCTATATGCATTTATTGTTGACATGCATCAATTGCCAGCCAATTTAGTCAGTTTGCCTGACCATCTGGGGTCTTAGCTTGTACTTTTGAACTATTTGTAATAAATGATTTCCCCAGCAGATGTAAAACACAAACGATTTATTACCCTTAAACCGGGTCTATATATAAGCAAATAATGTGAAATTTGCAACGTTTAATTATATATCTCAACAAATATTCAAAAGATCAGGACTGTTAATTTACCTGCACTTTCCATATGGTGAAAAGTTAGGATTCTTTAATCGATAGACTTCATCTTGCACAAATGTTGAATGGGTATCATTTTGACCTCGTCGTTAATCTTACAAACGAGAACATCGCCCTCCTGCTTGGACAAAACTTTGCCAACAGATTCTCTCTCCTCACCAAAGATAACCTTGAATTCATCTCCACTGTTAGGTGGCACAGCAATCAGATGCTCACTGACAATGGATACGCTACGATCCTCTTGACGCAAGAACACAGAACAAACTCCATTCGAAACGGTACGAATAATGCCCGTCTGGCCAACGAGATCCGTATCGTCGTGAGAGTGAATTCGCACCTCGATATCCGTGGTACACCAATCGCCCATTGCGGAGTCCAGACTGGCTCCCGGTGTTTGCGGATTGAAGGGTGATTGTGGTACTCCACCGGGAGTATTGGGTGAATATGTTGATGGCGATGGTGTATTCATATAGCCAACCGGATATGGCGATGGTGCTGGACTGGGACTCGGATTAAATGGACTATAGCTGCGATCCGAGCCGTAGAGCGTACCCGGTGTTTGCGGTGCAAATTGTGACGACATTTGATAGCCCGGAGTGCCTAAGCAGTAAATTATTTAACATATGCAAATTAAGAAATAATTTTTTTGTAACATACTTGGGTTGTAGCCTGGACTGGGACTCGGTTCCTCCAACGAATAATCAAAGTCAGTATTCCGTGCTGGCGTTGTATTTGCCGTAGGATCCCAAGCACCATGTCGTGGCGTCATACTGCCATCGTGCGACGGTGTCATTGTTCCATACGGAGTACGTGTATCTGTATCCCAATTTGGTGTCTGACTGCCAACCAAAGGAGTTTTGGAGCCAGCAGCAGTGTAACTGGGTGTCTGTGCTCCATAACCGGGCGTGCGTGCTGGAGTTCGTCCATAGGTGGATACAGTGCCCTCCTTGCCCGGTTCGCCGACAATAACAATATGATTGCGATCCACAGAAATCGTTTGGCACGATGTATGCAATTCCACGCGAGCAGTGCTTTCAGTTGCATCCTTAACAATGCCAACAGCACCTAATAAAAAATATATATATTAGTTTAGTTGGTTATTTACAAGTTCGATTTAAAATTATACCTTTATAGGGTCCACCACAAATCTTGATGGTTTTGCCCAAAAGCTCCCGATCGCGTGTAACTCGAAAACCACCACGACCACCACGCGATCCACCTCGAGCGCCACCACGCCCACCAGATGGATGCATCGGCGATTGAATACGCGGTGACATAAAGCCCAAACCACCCAGCGTATTAGCGTTGCTCACATTTGTCTTGCTGCCACCAGCGAGCTGCAAATGACGTGTCTTGCAAACGAATATGCCTCCATTCTCCGTATACATGCGGCAATGAAGGAATGCCAAGCTGCGATATAGATGCTTGATTTCGCCAGAGCGACCCTAGAAAACACACAAATAATAAGTATGATTTCGTTTAACACAAAAGTAAGTTATGTGCTTACAGCATGTGGTCCCTCCATAACTTTGACAATGTCGCGTCGACGAATCTGATTTTGATCGGCATCCAGAGCGACAGTATTTTGATTTTCACGTCGCTTGTGCAAAGCTGTCGGCTTGCACTCAATACATTTGCCATTCATGCCCAAGACATGGAAATTCTCACGCTCCAAGCGAACAATGACGCCAACATTTTGTGAGCTATAAAATCATAAGCATTACTTTATGTTCAATTTTCAATTGTACTCAAGTACTCACTCAAGTTGTACCAGATCTCCCCATTGAAACTGACCCAAGCAATCCACGCCTGTTGCCACATCCGAGCACAGTTGCAAGTCACGTGGCAAGACCTCCAGTTCATGATTAGTTAAATCAGAGACGAGCACAACACGTTGTGGCTCCACACGAATTATAAGACCAGTTTCGCCTTCATAACGTCCAGCTAACACTCTGGCATGATCACCAGTTTTAAAATATTTACGCAATTCGTTTGCTTTAAAAATGAGCGGATCCTTGAAGTGAAAATAAAAATTCATTTAAGTATTATATCAGTAACTATAATCCTTTAGCTGAGCCATCTACCTTTAGATCTTGATGCTTGGGCATCACTGTTATCATTGTGCCGTCAATGGCAACAATTTTCGCTTGCAAATTCTCCAAATCACCGACGCAAACTTCAACATTATCGCCCATTGAGAAAGAATGTGCAGCAGTTGGATCGTCTTTCACATTAGCCATTATTTCCAAGTTAACCTCTATAGAAAAGATAAGACAAGGATTATATTTAAGTTACATTAAATGTGAATTCCACCTCTTACCCTCTGGTGTTTCCTCAAATCGTTCCAATTCGCCCAGAGTGGGTTTTACGCCCTCGGACAAAATAGCCGACATGTTAAAGTTCTTATAAAGAAATCCTTTGCGGGAATAACGACTGCCTTCGAACAGCAAGAAATCACCATCCGAATGAACTTCTCCACCAATAGCCCTGAAAATATTAAATTCCTTTAGCTGATATATATATATATTAAATTTGTTTTTTTTTCACTTTGCGCTTGTTTTATATAATGATTGGTCTTGGTTAGGATTTTATTATACAAATGTACGATGGAAACCCCTGGAAACTACTGAGGCACGTTTAGTTGCGCGATCCACGTCCAAAGCCGCCACGGAACTCCACCTCACCGGTACCGGGACCGACGTCACTCTTCTTGTCGTCTGTATGCAGAGCGATGCTCGCCGGCCTTAGAAGCGTCGCCTGGGCCGCGAGTACCGCCAGCGGTGTGGCTCGGCGTAGTGGGACGCTTCATGATTGAGGGCACAATCTCTGGGAGAAGGTGCAGCTCCTCAATGTCATTGGTCAGATACCACTGGAAAGAAAGGAGAATTTAAATAATTTGTTTACCTAACAGCTTCTGGATCAAATGGTTTTGCTGGCGGCCTTCGTTTCTTCTTGCGCTTGGAATCATCAGACTCCTGCAAGAAATAAATACTCATTTAGTTGATAGAATTAAATGCATTATCGTATTGATATTTTACCGTTGCCGTTGTCCTTAAAGCACCACGCATGCGAGTGTAGTCGATGCGAGGAAGCAGCTTGAGATGCACTTGATTTTGTGCCAAGTCCACATAATCCACTTGCGCAATATCATCCTTGTATAGACCACGCTTTAAACGCACCCATTGCTTAAGTTTCAGGCCAACTTGTTCCTTAACCACTTTAAGGACATCTGTCATTTCCTTAATGGGTACCATTTCTTGTTTCCATTTGCCCATACGCAGATTACCCACATTATCAATAGCTGTCTTAACATGCGTTTGTTTATACGACTCCAGATAGATATATCCTTTGACACCTTCGGGTGCAATGATTGATTTAATTTGCATTGGATCATCGGTATTTAGGTAAGTGAGGAACTTTCGCATCAACAGCAATGCAGTTGCCTTTTCCTCCCCAATGCGACACTTCACCATCCACAAATTGGGATCCCTAGTTAAGGATTTGGTACATAAGTAAGTGTTACAGCGTAATCATATGGTTAACTTACTTAATTCCGGGTAAAAGAGTTTGTTGCGTGATCTCGTCCGACATTTCTTCACCACCATCACCAAAGTGACGCTTTACCATCGATTCGTCAGCATATTTCTTTCGTAGATATTCCTCAATTTCATCCTCCTTTTGTGTACTTTACAAATAACATTATTAAATATATTTTTTTTAATTTAATAATAATTTAAAACTTACTCCCACAAGTTGGTGCCTCTGCGTCTGATTTCAATATCCCTGGCGGTTGGACCTAGTTCATCAATTTCATTACCAACAATGCCAATCTCGTTGGCACCTTCTTCCCACTCATCATCTTCATCCACTTCGTCATCCACTTCAGCTTCGTCAATAATAAATCCCCCAAAGCGCTCCTTCTTCTTCTTCTTTCGCGGATGATCATCGTTCTCCTCCTCATCGTATTCCTCAGAGTCTATGTCCTCGCCATTAGCTTCTTCATCCTCAGAGTCCTCAGACTTGGGACGGTGTGCACTGCGTCCACCTTGAGGTTGAGGCGAATCAGATCCTGATCCCGAATGCACAGAAGCCGAACGGGAACGGGATCGAGAGGAACGGGATCTGGATCGGGACACCGACCTTGACCTTGAGCGAAATCCAGTTTTCGATCGAACACTCTGTTGCGACTTGTTTGAAATTGATCCGTCTTCGGAGCCACTGTCTGACATATTGCTGACTTCAGAGTCCGACATTTTAAGTTCTGCAGACGTGTACAAATGTATGAAAATTGGTATTTACGCAGTAATTAGAACATTGCCCAATGCACACACAGTTAAGCAATACTGGTAACTATACTCACATTGTTTTAAAGCTATTAATCCGATATAACATCTGCATATAATTTTAATATTTGTAAAAAACTAACACACATTCAATAGGGTTGCTCTTTCATTGACGCTAACTTTTAACCATTGATTCAACGCAATTGAACAATGTTAAAGATTCATTGGAACTAAATAGTTTTCGTATCGAATAGCGTTATCGATATTTTTGTACCAAACACAACCGCTGTTCTGTGTTACGATCAAATATATGCTCTAATGAAAGTACCGTGCACATTTTTATAAATGCATGTATTAAAAAATAAAATTCTCCTTTAAAAGTACATTTCTTTCATTCTAACGGATCTGTTTAAGAAAACTCGTTAAGGATCATATCCCTTTTCAGGTACTACATGTACATTTGTGACGTCACTGTTATGTTATTTGTTTTGTGCGAATGTCAAAAACCAGTAAAATGTACAACAGACTGACACTCCTATGAATAGAATTATTTAAGAAGAAGCAGAACTTGTAAGGGGAAGGAATTTCTGTTTTCAAATCTTACGATTATTAAATAACTAAATACTGCTGACCCCCCAGTTGATACAAAATATACTTGCTGTATGTGCAAATGTCAGATATAAAAAAGTGTTTTAATAAACTAGCAAAGGCATATATGTTTTCTAAGCGAGCGCATATTGCAGTATATTAGAGTTTCATATGTGTGTACGTATGTACATATATATATACAAATGTATATAAAAGTACCTACATACGTCGTACATACTTTTTCTCATAGAATCCAACATTAAAATTAATCGATCACAGAGTTAGAGACATACTTGTGGGTTTTAAAAGTGCAAGTCCAGGTGGGTGGTGAATTAACACTTGTGTGACGGAATATACAATATGTGAAAAGTGACCCTGTAAATAATCAAAGTCTGGCTTGCATACATTCAATAGGTGGTGAATTCATATATAAAATCGCCAACAGTGCGATATTATTTGGAACATGAACACTGCGGAAGTCAACCAAATTAATCAGCCACATAAAAACAATGAGTGTAAGTAATATGCCAATAACTTTAGCAAATTGTCAATTACCCAATTTCTATGCACTTTCATTAACTTAGCCCAATCTGAAGATTATGTGCTCCATGTGCATATGCCCAACAAGAGTTTCAAATCAATTGCGTTCAATAAAAATGAAACGGTATTCCACATAATCCGAAGAACCGTTGAGGAGTTTGGCAAAGATGGACAGCCGCCGCCAAGCGTTCAGCGTTATGCATGTCGCATGTTAAATGTGATAACCAAAGAAGTACGTTATCAACTTATTCCAAAACAAGACAGCTCTGAAGATTCTATTTACAAAAAACAAAGGTACTATGGTTGGCCCGGACAACGCTCATGGACAAGGTTTTGTCACACATCCTCTCACCGGGATGTTCCAATGTCGATTGTCCCAACAACGATCCGGACAAAGCAAAGCTTACAGAATGCAAGGACACACAACAAGGACGAAGAGCTGTGACAACGGGAGTGTGGCGGGTAGAACTGCGCGTTCGTTATGTGCCACACAGGATTCAGGATCTGTTTGATGAAGACAAAACAACGTGCTTCTATTATTTCGATCAGGTGGGAAATAAATATAAATAAATTTTCTTATCAATAGCACATAACGAAAATGTTATTTTAAGGTCAAAGACGATTACATTCAAGCAAACCTTACTGCTGTTGAACCCGATTTGGCCGTTCAACTCTGTTGTTTGGGCATACGTCATTATTTTAAAAACATAACGCTAAAAGCGCCCGATAAGAAGCAACACCTCGATTATATAGAGAAAGAGATTGGATTTAAATGTTTTATTCCGCAATCTGTGATAAGCACAACAAAACCAAAGAATCTGAAGAAATTGATCCAGGTCGGATATAAAAAGGTCTACAATTATAATGACATTGAGTATTTGACAAAGTATGTATTACTATTTCTAATCTGCATCAGTTTTTATTAACGCTTAGCTTTCGTAAAACAGGTTCTTTGATCTTCTGAAGAACTTCTACTTAACCGATTTTGAACAATTTTCGGTTACTTTGAGCTCGGCTTGGAACATATCCGGCATTCTGCATGTTGGTCCGTCTATCGGTAATTATTTATCTATCTTATACATCGGTCTTTGTTTACTAAAGTTTATTTACATCTAGGAATCTCTTACCAAACACATCCACAAGCAAGCTTAACAAATGTGGCCCAGTTTAAAGATGTCGTTGCTATTAAAACCTGCGCTCTTCCCAAGGAAAAATTACCCAACGAAGTGGAGCAACCAAATCTTAATTGCAACTGTCAAAAGATCAAAACCCAAATCAAAATTTCTGCATCGAATATTGCAGAGAACTTAATTATAACGTGCAATGGAGTAAATGTAAATATAATATCGAAAATTCGTATTGTAAAGAATGATGATATTAATTATGCATAATTTTATAGACCGCAGAAAGTATTGCCGATTTAATTGACGGCTATTGCCGACTATTAACAAAAGACGTTGGATTTACCATATGGGAACGGGAATCAAGTTTATACAATCCGGAGCCCTCAACAAAAACACCAAACGATCCAACTACATCATCGCCTAATAGAAATAAACCAATGTTAACGGATGACTACGCTGAAATTGGTTTATTAGAAGGCGAAGGGGATTACTCCACGCCCACAGGTAAGCTAAGATTTATATCATCTCCCTTTGAATGTTCTAAACTCGATATTTCTGTCAATTTTGATTTGTAGTGCGAAATTATGAGCTGGATCGATCCCAAATAGTACTAAGTGCTAAAATTGGTGTTGGTCAATTTGGTGACGTTTATGTTGGATCCTACACAATACCCATATCAGCGAAAAAGAAGGCCACTGAGAGTGCTCCAAGCAATAGCGATGCCAAATATGAAGTCGTCCAAGTTGCTGTTAAAACTTGTAAAGCGAACGAAGATCCCGAAAAGACAGAAAATTTCCTTGCCGAAGCATGTGAGTTAGTAAAAGTTAACTTCATTATATAAGACTAACTTTGAATCGGACTTCTTTCCAGATATAATGCAGAAGTTTGATCATCCACACATTATACGTTTAATTGGCATTTGCAGCATTATGCCGATTTGGATAGTTATGGAATTAGCAAAGCTCGGTGAACTGCGTGCGTACTTAAAGACAAACACTGAGAGGTGTGTACTTAAAATGTATATAGTAAAGCCTAAATTAAAGTTGTGTTATGGTTATTCACTTGCAAGGTTGACACATGGAACTCTTCTTAAGTATTGCTATCAATTGTCAACGGCGCTCAGCTATTTGGAATCAAAGAAGTTTGTGCACAGAGATATTGCGGCGCGAAATGTTCTCGTGAGCTCACCAACTTGTGTCAAGGTGAGAAACTGGAATGACAAAGAAATAAAAAACATTTGTACTTACCATCACAACTTATCACAATTTTAGTTGGCTGATTTTGGTCTATCTCGCTGGGTTTCTGATCAGTCATATTATCACTCCACACCCACAGGTTAGTGACACATTAAATAGATTTTCATCAAATTGAATTAAATAATTTTTTGATTTCAGTTGCGCTGCCCATTAAATGGATGTCACCCGAGTCAATAAATTTTCGCCGTTTTACCACAGCTAGTGATGTTTGGATGTTTGGTTTGTTAAATAGATTATAACCGTTTGATATTCAAATATTTATTTTAGTTACTTACGTCAATTAGGTGTTTGCATATGGGAAATCTTAATGCTGGGCGTCAAACCGTTTCAAGGCGTTAAGAATAGTGATGTGATCACAAAGCTGGAAAATGGCGAGAGGTTGCCTTTGCCACCCAATTGTCCGCCACGATTATACTCCCTAATGTCTCAGTGTTGGGCTTACGAACCGCTAAAGAGGCCGAACTTTAAACGGATTAAAGAAACACTTTAGTGAGCGAACTTAAGAAACTGTTGCTCAATGCGAATTAAATACCTATTATGTACAAATTTCAGTGAAATATTATTGGAAGACACTATTAGTTCATCGGAAACTATGAGGCGAGAACATCGACGTGTTGCGGGCATTTCTTGGTTAGGCGGCGAGGACAACGACATTCCTCCATTGAAGCCATCTCGAACAGTAAATGATACTGGTAATTATTATATTTTATAAGCCACAAGATTATATTGAATTGTTCAAAAATTTGCTTTCAGATATGCCAAGCTTAATGCATACAAACGAAGAGAATAGATCTGTACCACAGACGTATATTGTTGCCGAAACTCCAGCAGTCCTTGCCCGACTTATGATGGAGAATCAAAAGCGTGGCATAAACCCGGCAGCTTATACAACACCAGCCTCGGTATTTAATACATTAGCTGTAGGAATCGATGCGACTACATCGAATCATTCGCTTAAAACTACTAAACTTCCTGCTGCGGAACTCCTTAAACTTGATCCTGTCGCTGAATCAGAGAAAAATCAAAACAAATTTCCAACTAACAGCATCTCTTCCCAAAATCTTAATTCATCTACATCATCATCATCTGTAATTAGTTCATTTGACTCGACCCCTATGCCAGCTAATTTCCATTCATCCATGAATATAAAGCCTCAGGTATCGGGATTATCAACCGAGCATTTGCCACTTAAAAATAATTTCATTATCTGTGCACCGCATACGGAAAATGACTTTCACATGGATCAAACGCAGGGATCACAGACACGCCTGCCTACAGGCTACAGCCTTTATGGCAGTCTCGAGAGGCATCAGCCACCACCGACGGAGCGGTCCTTGCACTCCAAGGGCGGCAGTTTGGAGCGTCATCAATCTTTAATGGCAGCACAAAATATACTATTATTCCATAAGCCAACAGCCACAACATTGGTGGATCGTTCCAGGAGCATGGAGCGCAAAAGTCAATTCCATTCATATCGCCAGCAAATGAAAACATCCATCGAATGTGAATCTCTGCCAGAAGAAATCTATGATTTTGGTGGCGTCGGCCTCAAGACCTGTGTGTCTGTCAAGCAAAATAACGAACCACTTTCCATGCAACATTCAACGGCAATGAGTTCATTTCAAACACCACCCGATTATAAGATACAACAAAACAGTTTATACATTGAATCGACAACGCATGGTGCCGATGAAATTCCACGCCAATGGGAGCGTCAATGGACAACGCTTCCACACCAGCATCAGCATCAGCATCAGGTTGAACTGGAAGGAGCTGCTTGCATGCAACTAAATACTGATGTGGCAAATCAGGTTTGACTGGACTGGATGACATTTGACTACGAGACGGCTTTCTTTTCCTTTTCTTTTTTATATTCTTTTCATTATTTAACCATTTACCTTTTAAGTTCATTTTATAAGATACTATCTTATTCATGTAAGTAATGGCAAAGTTCGATATTCTTTTACAGAGCATACCTCAACCCTCAATTAGTGAAAAACTATGGCAACAACGCAAGGACAGCAATAGCGATGGCGAATGGTTATACCAAGAGGAAATGGTCGTAAGTTGACAATAAAACACTTGAAATTCCAAAATTTTACCTATTGAAATTGCAGCGAAAGCGTTCCAGTCCAGTACCAGCCGATGTTATGCTTAAACATCAATCGTTCAAACTGGATTTGTTATTGGGTGGTCCAACAAGCTTACCCGATTGTTCGTCCAGTACGAACACAAGGCCAAAGATACCCAATCCAAATGTCTTTCCACATAAGTTAAATAACTCTTCATCGGATTACCTAATGTCTTTTGGTGCAGCAGATGAAACAGCCAAGTCTCGAAATGGTGAAAATCAATCTGATGTTATCCGACCTGTAAATCGTGCAAACGATGAGGTCTACTGTGCTACCACAGCTGTGGTAAAATCAATAATGGTGCTCTCACAAGGTGTAGAAAAATCACACACCGATGGTTACTTGGGCTTAGTCAAGAATGTTGGCGTGGAGTTGAGAAATCTTCTAAAATCAGTTGATAACATTTCCATAATGTTTCCGGCGCAAGCGTTAAAGTAATATAATATTGCTTATCTACGTTCTGTACAAGAGTCTAAATGATTTGCATTTTGCAGGGAAGTGGAGATGGCGCATAAAGTTTTATCCAAAGACATGCATGAGTTGGTCGCAGCAATGCGTTTAGCACATCAATACAATGATACAACGCTGGATAATGAATACCGAAAGTAAGTTGAATTCAAATGTATGAAAAATAAATTATTCATTCAATTTTGTATTTGCAGAAGTATGTTGTCGGCTGCACATATCCTAGCCATGGATGCAAAGAATCTCTTTGATGTGGTCGATTCAATAAGGAATCGTTATCAACAATTCTCAACGACAAACTTGAACAAGCTTGGACGAAAAGAATCAAGCGGTTCAATAATCTTTGAACCCGTTCAAATAGCTTCCGATGCTGCAACGGCCGACGATTCACTACACGCAATTGGCTGCGGTGTAGCTGATATCAATCTATATGACAATGAAAGCCTGCAACAAGGCTACAATCCACAACATTTACAAACTGCACATACCAGTGGTATTGTTCGTGATGGCAGCTTACATAGACCACATGATATTAGCCATGAAACAAATGAACCCTTAAAAATCATTGAAGACACATTAAATAACTCAGCAGAACATATGTATTGTAATACATCGGCGCTGCATGGTCATGCTTAAATGGAATAACTATTACTAATTTTGCATAACCGATCCTTTGATTAATATAACATATAAATAATGTCCAAAATATGCTAACATTCTGTGTATATAACAAACCAAAATACGTATATGTACATAAAACACGTGCTTTTTTCACAAATGCGCAATTCATCTCAAGAAAACTCATAATTACTTACAACATATACCACATACAAATATTGCATGTTCATAAGTTTGTGACGAACACTCAACGTCGGCCGGCCGCAGTGAAATGCATATTAAATCGTCAAGTAGTCAAAAAATAATTTTAAGAAATAAAATATGTTTATGTAACTACAAACAAAAATGAATAGTAAAAAAATCTGTGAATCAATTTGTGCTTATTTCTAGATTGAGATACAGATCCTTAGTTCTTTAGCGCTTGTCAATTTATTTTCGGAGCTTCTTATTATGGAGTAACACAAAGCACATTTTTTATTAAAATATAAGAACTTGTGTTTTATTGATCTGGCAGTTTTATCTTGAATTTTGCAATATTTTTATTTTATTGTAAAAAAAAGTTGGCATTTGTCTTAAAGTTTAACAAGAATATATATTGTTTATCTTAAAAGCGTATAATTGCAACACCGATAAAATTGATTAAGGCAACAAATTTAATATTTATATTTCGCTTAACGAACAAGAAAACACTAAACTCCACGCTTTTATATTAATCGGTACACGGTATAAAAACTACATAAAGACAATTGTTTAACAAAATAAATTGTTTGCATTATTATGAACGACATGATTCGTATAAATTCATATATTTCTACTTTTTATAAGTTTAAATAGCGTGTGTTGATGATTGTGCTTATGAGTAAATTGTCTGTTCAATCCATTCCTCTAAGGTGAATGTGGCTGTTTCATTCTTTTCAGCGTCTCTTTCTTTGAATATTTCTGCAATAAAGAATTGTGTGTTAATTGCAGTAATAACTAAAAATATAATCACTTGTTAAATTACCAATATATGTCTTTATCTTTACTGCACACATCAGAAAATCATCAAATGCAATTTTGCCATCTCTCGAACCATAACGATGACCCAAGGCATTAAGCACACGATTGTTTAAATGATAGCCGGCTGAGTTAAGTGCTTCACGTAGCTGGAATCCAGATATTCTTCCCGAATTTTCGGTGTCGTATTGCTTGAAAATGGCTTTCCATTTCGCAATGTCTGAGAGTAGGGCTTCAAACTCTTCGAAACCAAGTTTGCCTGACTTATCGGCATCCAACATTGCCACCATGGAACGGCATACATCTTTGGAAAAGCCATGGGTTTCATCAACGACAGCTGTGAAAGAGACAATATGTCGATTAATTATAATAATGAAATATGTAGTTAACTGTATTACCTCTTGGTTGTTCTTCTATAAGCCTTTTATTCGATTGATCACTCATTCCTAGTTGCTCCTCGAATGGTGTACCTTTAAGGAATGGTCCGCAAATGAGTGAAATGATTGAACAAGGATTTCCACCATCATCTCCAGGACCTGCCTGAGTTTCAAATGCATTGGTAGCTTGTTGTCGATGGAACACAACAGGCTTTGGCAAATCTACAAAATTTCAAAAACCAACGTTTATTCAAATTCAAATATTAAACAGTTATTAGCTCTATTAACTCACCATCACGCATTGAGTGGTCCAAAATAAGCTTTAGTTCCATCCAGTCTACCTCCATATCTTGACCAGCAATGCTATCAAATAATCGCCGTAAGCTGTCTTTTTGTGGATCCACCGGTTTTGGCGTTGGGTAACCAGGCACTATCTATAATACCAACAATTCATTCGAATAAATCAAGCAATTTAAAAACATATATATACTTACATTATTCGATTTGTCTCCGTAGCCAACATGATCATCGTTTTCCCTATATAATGGTGAAAAATGAATTGAATGATGAAAATGCAATGAATTTATGTTTGTTGTACTACAAGAATCTGGTTTTCGAAATTGTTTAAAATATTTACACATTTTTTGCAAGGTCAGGGGGGAGTAAATTATATTTTTTCGCATCATACAGAATATGTTTTCTTGAAAAAAAATGAATTTGATTTAATTTTAAATTACTCTACAAATTAAAATAATATTGTTTGTTGATGTAAATGAATAATATTTCGTAAATAAAAATTTTGGTACACTTGTATTAGGTTAACTTTACTTTGTATTTATTGATTAAAACATATTAATACATATATGTAATTTCAAGAAAACATTTATGTCGAGAGAGCAACTAAGATTTTAACAAATCAAATAGCAATACTTACACTTAGAATTTAGTATTGTTAAACAAAATTAAATAAAACTGTTAGGGCATTTTGAATACTGCGTATACAATATTTCTACACACGCTTAAATAGAATGGAATGGGAATCTAAATAATACACATGCATACAGGAGAATACTTATTGTTTTGTTTAGTCACATACCCACACCCCTTTTTGCATATTTCATACAGAAAAAAGACTGAGTTGTAATTGAAATCTGCAGGCGTATTATATCTAATATACAAACTCTTCGGGACTAGCATTGTATACGCACTCCATATTATTTTGAGTTTCAGAGAAGACTCGAATGATGAATTCGCCTTCTTCGTTTGGATCGAAAGTCGAAGGCACAATCAGATAATGACCGGGAGGTAAATTAAATCGAGCGCAAACCTATTTAAAAACAGTGTAAAACATCATCACATTCATTAAGAATAAATTATTCTTGAACTAACCTCTCGGGTATTAATAAAGTGCGGCGATCGTCCAACAGACGACTTGTACTTGAAGTAATTGAGTCCTTGTGGACGTGTTGCAAGTTCATGATCATTCAAATTGTATATAGCGAAGCCAATTGTTAAGCATTCCATGCCTTGATTACGCTTGGATCGACGATTCTTTTGCATCAAGGCAACAATAACGGTACAATTGCCCTCCTCGTCCTCTTCGTCAGGATCGACCAAGGTTATAATGTACTGAGGATTGTGCCAGAATGTGTCCAGAAAGTTGCGACAACCACCTGCAGTTACACCTGGAGTCCATTCACCCTCATACATGGACATCTCCCATTTACGCATGCCATTCTGCTGTGTATCCGTTAAGGAGTCCGGTGACAAATTGCAAATTTCGACGCGATCGAAATGACTCAAGAAGTCCTGGAATGACATCCAAAACTCGCCATCTCTATCAAAGTTCAAGCCAATCTCCTGCTTCTGTTCTTCCGGTATATAACGCCATTCAGGCGAACTGTCACTCCAAGGACCATTCCATTCGGCTTCATTTCCCCACGGATTACGCATGCGAATCATTGGTATTTTACCCTGACGATTTGGTGTCACTATATCAATCATGCAAACCTGTAAAAAGAAGCATTTCTCAGTTATGATTAGGCAAATAAGGTGGATAATACAACCTTAGTTATGGAATAGGCATGTCCACGAATTAAGCCCTGTGGTGTTTCAGCTTCAGTTACATTGGGATCCGCTTCAATCGAGCAACCCATCATGGAATTACGATCAGCAGCCTTCTGTAAAATGCTAAACAAGTTGCCGGGCGCTTCTTTAAGATCATACCACTCGCTGACACCACCCGTAAAATCTTCCATAGCCTCGCATGTGGTGCCCCCCTTAAGGGCCTCATAGGAACCATGTAGCCTTAAAACAAAATACCATTAAATAAACAAATTAATGATGCATTTTAGTTTGCAAACTTACTTGGCATACGCCTTCTCCAAGAGCGCACTCCAGAACTCATTTTTCTCCGCTGAATGCATATACATAAGTTCACCACGACTCGTTGGCAAACGATCATCAATAATTACATCCACCCATTTACCTAAACAATTACAGATTGGTTGCTTAAAAACTCCATCAATTTTATATTGTTGATTGTTACCGTATTGCCAGAAGCGAAAATGAAAGATTCCCGCATAGTTCTCTTCAAAACTTTGGTCTGGCGGAATGACACGGAAGAACAAAGATGATTCCTGTGTCAGATTTGCAGTGGCAGCCAATAACCAGCAATCACCAAGTTCGCCCTGTTGCACATCGAATCGTGAATAGCCCTCAACAAAGAATTGCGGATTATCAACGATTTCCTATAAAGCAAGCTTATCAAAATATATTCTTCAATGAAATTGTAGTCCAATAAAAACTTACATGCGGTCGCAACCATTCAATGTGACGATCTGGACGACGGGAAAACATTAAGGACTCATTGCTGGCCGGAAACAGGGGATCCTCGAACAGGGATCCATTCATCAGAGAGTTCTTTAACAGTGTCTCATAATCCTGCACCTCGGAATACGGTCCCAAATTGGAACTAGTTTCACCCAACTGCAAATATAAATTCGATTTACTGATTTGATTTACTAACTTTAAGATTATTGCTATATTTTTGTACATTTGAATGACACATAATGAAGCAATAAATTTATATTTCTTACATCTCCTGGACAACACTTTACACAAACAATAAAATATACAATGAAAACTCGAATCATCAAAACGAATTCCCCAAAAATCATGTGCATACCTTTCCTTCCTTGGTTTCGTATTAGGTGTTAAGTATGCATGGGAATAATAATTTGAAATGAAAATATTGCCAGATTCAAAACTCGCTTTTAATATTTCGATTGTGTTATGATTCTCGTTTGTCAGGAAAAAAAAAACATATACAAATAATGTACAGTGTATTTGTTTGGTGTATGATTTTAAATAGTAAAAGATTTTAAATAGTTTGCAGTTGAAAAATCACGAACACACACACACACAGACAGAGAAGAAGTATGAGGACAGTTTGAAGTCCTTGCAAAAAAAGGACAAGTACAATTTAAGTACTCTACTTACATTACCATAAAAATATGTTTCACGATGCTTCGGTGCATCGGCTTGCAAGGGTCGCTAAGTTTTATGTTTTTGTTTTCAGTTAATGTTTGTTGAAAATGTATAAGAGGGGGGGATTGGTTGTATATCAATGTATGCACAATTTTATGACTGTATTTATGGATGTATAATAGTTAATGTTGTTGTAATATTTAAAGTGTTGGTAACTTACAACTCGCATGTTCTTAATGCTTGGCAGGATGCGTTTCTGTTCCGATTCCTTTTTAACAAAGATTTCGTTGATGACTGAACCGACGACGTCCTTGGCCGCACCCATTGCAGCTTGGCCAGCAGCATTGAGAAATTCTTGGCCCGCCTGCCTGAAGAATCCTTTGAGCTCATCCATTTTTGAATTCTTTTGCACTTAAAAGAATCTGAAAGTGAATAGTGTGTTCGATTTATTGAGTATTTATGTTTGCTCAACTATCAAATTTTAGTTTTTCTCCGTGTTGCGATTTTTGCTATACAATTATCTTCCAGTAGTAATGCTATGTATTATTCACACTTGACTGTTGACCTGCTGACTGTGTTGAATTTCTACTAGCATTATAATTAATCCCCATGGATATTCCATTTAATTATCTTACGTAACTACATATAAACGTTTTAATATTATTTCAAGTCACGCAATGAGACCGACTGAATGGTCAACTTGCGCTCAAAATTATCATAATTAGCATAAAAATATGTTAAAATAAAGAAGGAGATAAACCAATTTATAGAATAAATACAAAAAAATATATGTATATATATATTTAAAATACACATAATGAATCATAACAAAATATCTTTAAGATGGAAAAACTAATCAATTTTGTTAATATTCTGCATATAAGAAATCTGGAAGCCATTCCAATGTACTCGGCCGCAGTTTACAGTTCGCTTTCATTCATTCCAATAAATAATAATACAACAACGGAACTTTCTAATATAGTCCGACGCACCTTAGTGTGTGTATGTTGAAATACTATTCGTGAGAATGCGACATTCCTATATTCTTATATACTTATAATTTTTATAGTGACATCATACGCATACATATACAATTTTTATATATTATGTGTTTTTTTTTTTGTGTGCATGTGTAATGAGTGTGCGCTATAACTTCTATTGATTGTATTTAGCATCAATGTTGAAGTTGAAAGTCTTTCTCAATATGTGTATGTGAGTAGTGTATTAAATGAATGAAGACATCTTTTTATTACCAATAGGTATATCTAACGGCTACTTTACGTTTCACACACACACACACACATATTGATCATATGCTAGAGATTTGTATTAATCCTAAACATGCGAATTCCGGCTGCGAAGTTGAAACTGGTTTAATTAATTAGATAGCATGGAAATACATATGTATGTGCAAATTATAGTCCAGATACACAAAAATATTTATACAATATCGCAATATAACACACATATCTATTTATAATAAATATAATATATGTATATTATATTTGAACATAAGCCCTTGCCGATTGAATAAACGATTTCTCTGTCACACACTTGTAGATTTTCACTTCCAAACAACAAATGTATGTTTGTATGCTTGCACACATACAGACATATTGTACGCATTTAATAGCATCAACAATTTATTCACAATTGCTATGTAGTTACTCACTTAAAAAATTGTTGTATATTTCGCTTTGCTCTCAACAACTTGGCTACTGGTTACTGACTGTTTCTCTTAAACCGTGAGCTGCCAACTGCTTAAGCACTTAGCCAAAGTGGAATCAGCTGACATTTAACTTATCTATTAATCGGATTCAAAAACTATCTAGCGATATCTTAATAATCGATATCGAACTAGCAGTGTCAACAATGAACTTACCATACTAGAACTCTTTGGTATTCTCTTTTTTAAACACATATAATTTAAGGTATTATTTATTTAAATAATGGTATTATGAGTACAAATGATAACGGAAATGGAGCAGCGTTGCTATGATTTGAGAAACACTTGAAACTAATCTCTCCAAACAAAGACAAAATTCAAAATCAAAGTCTCAGCGGAACCAGTCGATCACTGTAGCCGCCCTGCCAACTTGTATCGAATTTTGTGTTAAGAAAAAAAAAATGCATCCATGAGATTGAGATACATACTACGAACCGAATACAAGTGTGTAGGTATTTTTTTAATATACACAAAATTCTTGAAACACATTATAATAAAAAATTTGCAGGATATAAACTATATGCTGGCAGCTTAAAACATCTACAAAGCAATCATGACACGATCAGTTGCCTTTTTACCAACTCTTCGGTTATTATTAGTATTATTAATAACGATTTCAACAGTGCCTTATACACAATCGACTCAGTCTGGCATTTACATAGATAATGGCAAGGATCAGACAGTTATGCAGCGTGTCCTAACTGACGACGACAAACTGGATGTATCATATGAAATATTAGAGTTCTTGGGCATACCGGATCGACCAATGCATCATAAAAATCATGGTTTGTCCTTGAGAAAATCTGCACCGAAATTTCTACTCGATGTTTATCATCGCATCACCGCCGAAGAGGGACTCAGTAGAAATGATCATCATGATGATGATCATCATCATCGCTCCAAGCGCTATGCAGATGCCGATGCCGATGTAGATGTTGAAGAAAATGAAAGTGAAGAGAATTTTATAACCGATCTGGATAAACGTGCGATCGATGAGAGCGATATTATAATGACATTCCTGAATAAACGCGATCACAATGTGGAGGAAATGCGTCACGAACATGGACGTAGATTGTGGTTCGATGTCACAAATGTGCCCAGTGATAATTATCTAATGATGTCCGAACTGCGCATTTATCAAAATTCCAATGAAGGCAAATGGCTGACAACGAACAAACAATTTACAGTTACTGTCTATAAGATACAATCGGACGGCTTGTCCCAAAACTCAATGGAGACACTTTCCTCGGTCAACACAACCGGCGACTATGTGGGCTGGCTGGAAATGAATGTCACCGAAGCTCTACACGATTGGCTCATCAATTCAAAGGAAAACCATGGCATTTATATTGGTGCACATGCTCTGAATAAACCTGAACGTGAAATTAAACTAGATGATATTGGCCTAATACATCATCGCGCCAAAGTTGATGATGAATATCAACCGTTTATGATTGGTTTCTTCCGCGGACCAGAGCTGATTAAAGCCACTTCAACATCCTCAACTGCACACAACAATCAAAGGAGATCGAAAAGGAGCACGCTGCATCAGCGCAAGAAGAATAAATCAGAGCCACTGGTTCATCCGTTTGCGGATAATGTCATAGAAAATACGCGCAGTTGTCAAATGCAAACTCTTTACATTGATTTTAAGGATCTCGGCTGGCACGATTGGATTATCGCCCCGGATGGCTATGGTGCATTTTATTGCAGCGGTGAATGCAATTTTCCACTTAATGCTCATATGAATGCAACCAATCATGCAATTGTTCAAACTTTGGTGCACTTGCTCGAGCCGAAGCGCGTTCCAAAACCATGTTGTGCACCCACACGGCTGGGTGCTCTGCCCGTACTTTATCATCTCAATGACGAGAATGTGAATTTGAAAAAGTATCGCAACATGATTGTCAAGTCCTGTGGGTGCCATTAAATTAACAATCTACAAATTTGATACAGTCGCATTTCTCTAAGTCGAAGCTAAATTTTGTCTTCTGACAAACGAACTGAAAATCTCTATAACTCGAATTTTTCTTGAAAATCAAACTAAAATACGTTTGTTTATTCCATAAGTTGGTAATTTTGAACACAAAATAATGTTTGTGTTTACAAAAAATAACTTAAAATATAGTTCACAATATAAATTCATTCCAATTCAATCAGTATGCTTAAAAAAAATCAAAAAGATTTTTCACATATCCAAATTTTGTTTATTTTTAACACATTAATTTGTTGCATTTATTCAAATAATTCATATCAGAGAAGTTTCGACTGTATGTAGATGTAAATTATTATATTTTCCGTCTGTTAACAAAAGTACAATTTAATTTTCCATAATAATCTCAAAAAAAAAAACTATGCTTGTAGAAATAAACCAAATGTATTATACAAAATCTCTCATTCAAATGAAACATTCGCAATTTAAACAAAAAAAGTTCCGTGCCTTACATAATGATATGTATACAGTTCTATATGTATGTTTGTTTTATAATATTGTCAACTATATGTGATTTGTATTAATGTATTTTGTAATAACATACTTATTGTAACTTATAAAAAAAACCAAGCTGTTTTTTTCTTAATTGTGTATCCAATGGTGTCGAAATGCAAATAAATCCATAATTAAATTTCCAACTCTTTTGTCAATAAGCGAAGAAATCAAACGTCCATTAAAGTTCGGAACGCTTACGTTTATTGTTGAACAGATTTCCCTAAAGAAAAAAAAGTATATTTATATATACGGCTTACAAATATATGAATCTATATTTGTATACTTACAAAACTTCGCTCACTGGAATTGTGCTCCTGAAATACTCCTTTAAAAGGAATTCACCCTTTTGGACTTTGGCTCGGGAAATGCTTAGCAAATTGTCCGGATTTCGCATATATAAAACCACATAAATATGACGACTTGGCGATACTATTGGCCGAGCGAATTTACCAATTACATTTTCGATATACGCTGGATCTTTAAGTTGGTAAAATAGATCGGGCGATTCTTCGGTATAAAGTACAAAAAATTGCCTCTCAATCGAACGTGAAGTGTATGCAAAATCCGGATCTCTTTGCAACATTAGTGCTTTGTCATCAACTTCTTGGCGCCATAGAAAATGCGAATTAATTCTTAACAAATACAAATCCAGTTGCTTTAAATTGATACCGAAACTAATGTCGGAACACTTTTTAAAGCCGGCTGCAACATCTTCATTTTCAAATACTATCGTCAATGTCTTGGATAGTAGAGTATATTGGTTGGCCATATTGCAATCGTTGCGCCATTTGTCTGGCTCGCAGCAATACCTCAACATATATTGATAGCCCTTGAAGAAATGTTGTCGCAATTTCAGCACCAGCTCAAAATCCGATTTCGAGACGTCCATCCAAATCCATTCATCTATGAAAAAGTGTACTTTTGTTTCATTTGTTGATGTCTGCATTTCGGTAATCTGTTCTAGACCCAATTTATTGGAACCTTCAAAAGATATATAAACATTTTTAAAAATGGGAGCCAAAAAAAAGTTACTTCAAACTCACCCGCAAACAATGCCAATGGTAGGGGAGAAATAATTGTTGCGTATTTAATAACATTCTTTTGTTTTGTGCAAACCATCCACTGTGTACAGATACGTTGCGATGATATATTAAATGGCTCCAAGAACTCTCGGAGCACCGTATTGGGATGGATATGCACCTTGTCCGAGTGCGCTGAATTCAAGCATTTCCTTTTATGATCCACAGCGCAAATATTCGGATACAAGCCGCCCGTTAGAGCAGCCTTGACCATAGACCATTTATTCGATTTCAGATTGATGTTCTGCATATTCAATGGTCCTTGGCAATGAATTAGGTTGGCCGCTCGCAATGCGTGAACGATATTGATGCGCTTGGTATTTATTTGCTCCATCAGGCCATTGAGTATAAACTCATATTCATCTGTCAGATATAAGGGTGGCATATTATTCTGTAAGCGTGCCTCCCATTCTTGAAATAAACGTATAAATATCAAGTGATCCGAGACTTGATTGCCCGACAAGCGTGAACGTTCGTCCTTAATGCGATTTTGTATGTAAATTGTGTATTGTTGCCATAGACTATCAATATCCTCGCTGAAATGTAAGTTCAAAGGATCATCTGTACACATTGCGCTCACAATCGTTACAATTGGATCGAAACATTGCAATAAGATCGCATAAACAATTGTACGTCCAAGCTGACACGACACTGGAACGTCTATCAAACGACAGCCCAACCAGGTGACATCCTCCGATTCATCCAAGACATCAATCTTCTTGAGAAACTGCACAGTCTGATGTATATTTACGAGTGGCGGTGGTGCAATCGTATAGCTTAGGTATTCACTTATAACCATGGTAGGTGCTAGCAGCTTCACAGTCAAACAGATCTTATCCAGCGGCATTGTTAGGATTTCTGGCACGCCAATTGTATGCAGTTGATCAAATCTATCCTTTGTGATTAGACGAAAGCAATGCTTTTCAGTAACAGCTAAAAAACATATATATGATGTAAATATTCATGATTATGATTAAATCATATATTTCAAACCCACCTTGAGTATTGAGCATTAGTAGACGTCGCAATAGACAATCTTGTGGTAACCATTCGTAGATGACCTCGGTGTTATTAAAGCTGCCGTCGTACAATCTCTTCCTTCGACAGGCTGTATCGATGAGATACTGAAATGGAATCAGCAGTGGCAGGGACTCAACGATATCGGTGGCGAGAACAACCCGTATGGTATCCGTTTGCGAGTTTATAAAAGCTCTTAGGTATTCCATGTCCATGCTGGTGTGCAGCAGAAATATGGCTAATTCGTTCAAATGTGCTGTCAAAAAATGGCTTAACAACATATAGTTTAACTTGACCAAATGGTAATATGTCGGCAATATGATCAAAATGTTGCCTGAAAAGGATAGTAAAATAATTAAGAAGTGTTTAAAAGCTATTCCTTGCTGTTGCTTATCATGTTTAAAATTCGGAACGACACACTTTATTTAAAAAAACATTTTTTGTCTTAAATTATAACTAGTATATCTACAACTATTTAACAGACATGTGTAGAAAGACAGGCAGGCAATATATGTTGGAATTGAATTAAAACTTTAAAATTAGGACATTTCTCATATAGGTCTAACACTCAGTATTATAATTATCAGGCAGGTAGTTGATCTTCCAATTGTTTCAATTGCTTTAAAGTTTCCGATTTCTTTTTCGCCTTTTCCATTTGATCTTTGTCAAGTTTTGTGGCATCGCCAGCTTCAATTTTACTCTCGATTTGCTCGATTTCTCTCAACTTTTTGCGCAATTTTTTTATCTGCTTGGCAACATCAATCTCTTGGGCTTCGTTCAGGGTAAGCGCACTATCCAAAGTTTTTGTGAGCTTGGCAACGCCACCATTCGAATCTTTCGCAGGACTAGGCAATGCTGTTGCTATTGTTGGCACTTTGGCGGCCGAGGCATCTGGTGTTGGTTTTGTTGTCGTTGTTAGTGCTGGTGTAATTTTGGTAATTTCCTTTTTCACTTTTGCCTTCTCCTTTTTTTCGCGATCTCTTTTGAGCTCAGCGGCTACAAGGGGACACATGCCGACCGGCACTCCAGTTATACGCTGCGACACAAATTGTTTGCCTTTGCTTTCGTACAATGGGACTTCTTCTTGCGGTACGTAGCCATCTTTGACTCGACGCTCTTTGCGCCATGTACCATCGGGCCGCTTTGTTGCTGGTATAACTTTGCCTTTATTGCTTTCTGGTTCTGTGTTCATTTTAATTTAACAATGCAATTCTAAGTTCTTGCTTGTATCAAAAATAGGAATCTAATGCATATGTTTAATATATCGATATACGCATAGAGATGGACTTACTTAATGTGTAGCATTTTTGTAGGTTGGTACGTTGTTAAAGGTGGAATTATTACGGAATGTGAAATTTCACCTGCTCTCGTTTTCATGCATTTAAATATAAACCTTAACGTAAACATAGAAAATACAAATTTATTACAAGCTTACCTGGTGGATAATTTGGCTTTGTGCATATGAGATACACAATGTTGATTATAGCATCGTAATCGACAAAATCGGGTTTAGCGTTTTTTACAACGTAACCGTGGAGTCCGAAATTGCAGAGGATATCAATACATTCGTGGTTGCCCCTTAAAAATGCTGCCGTTATTGCATTTTCATGATTGTTATCCAAAATATATGGATTTGCGCCCATAAACAAAAGCAATCGAATATGAGAAGCATTGGTCAATTGGGATGCAATCATAATCGCCGTCTTTCCCGTAAACGAATGTTGATAATTCACCGGCACTAGCTCATAATTTATCATATATAACAATGGCCGAAAAGCAGCATCGCTTCGAAGCTCTTCGTACGCCATAAGACATTTGTCGGTTTGTTCACTTCTCAAACTTTTATTAAGGTATTGGGCATTGTTTTTGTAGATCTCTGGTCCCTTATGGATGTTCGCCAACGAAATGCAGCTTTCAATATCCTCCAAATACAATATGCTTATATTAGCTTGATTTGGTTGATCCACACAATATTCAAATCCTTCTCCAAAAAAATGCAAAAAGATTCTCGAATCATATGATTGCGAAAGTAATATAATTCGCAAGTTCGGATTCATACTGAGAGCGTTTTTCAACTCCGCAAGTAGAATATCAGTATACGGCGTATGTAGATGTACATCATTAATCACAAAGTGACTTATTTGATCAAGCTTTTTCACGTCCTTGCCAAAGAGTGAGCGCAAAAAGTATTTGGCCGTTGTGTACACAATATGCGTTGCTGAGCTTATGTTACAAATTTTTGGCACTTGTATGCCAATCGTATCGCCAACACTTTCACCCAAAAACTGAGCAAATCGCAGGCTATTGTACTCTGCCACAATATTGTCCCGTTCAATGCAGATAATTTTCAAATTGGTTTTCTTCAGTTGTGCGTCCTCCAGAATCACAAGCGGATATAGTATGGACTTATCAACAGCAAGATGTCCATTGAAAACAGTTATGCGATGCGAATAAACGGATTCAAGTATGCTGCGATGACAAAAATTGCCTGCTCTTGATAAAAATCGGCCATGTTGCTCCGTTCGTGGGTTATGTGGTTTTGGCGGGCTCAGGACTGCCAATGGTATATGAAGCACCGGCTTCTTAACTTTCCCATTACATATGTAATCGACTGACGGCTCGTTGCTGGTGCGCGACAAATAGCCGGAGATTTCTCTTACCGTTGTTGCGCATAGTGCCAATGATTTTGGCTCTTCTAAATAGTGCATGCATGATCGTTTAAATACCTTAACACATCCCTGTCCATTGCAGATGAAATATTGTGAGCGTAAGCCGAAATTATGTGCTGATGAAATTAGTACATTGTGTTCCGATGATCGAAATGTGCAGGCAAATTGTTGACAGCAACGATGACCACCAATAAAATATAGTAATTGTTGTGGAATGAATTTATTTCGCATTGTTTGATCCATTGTAGGTAAGCTTCGACATTTGTTTTGGTTTAAACTTAATCCGACATAGGAAATGACTCGACTTTACCGTTAAAGTCAAAGCCACATATACAATTAGGAATGACGGAATGGAATTGATGAAAACTGTTGACTCGCGTTTAAGTTTAAATTCACAGACATGTTTGCGTTTGCCAATCGATATTTTTGTTTCAGTTCCATTATTTCAAAGGCAAAATTCTATAAGAGCTGAAACGATTGCTTAAGGGTTAAGGGCAACAGCTTCTAACCAATCGTTTTTTTATTTCATTTATTTGAAAAAATATATATATATACCTTTGAACACACACACAAAACTCAACCGGTTATTTTAAATACATGTTTTTTCCTTTTGCTCCCAGATTAATATTGCATTTAAATTTACAAGCGCGATTTTTTTAGTCAAATTTCTTGTTCAAGCTCTCTTAAACTACACAATCCAAACAAAACTGAAAATTCGAATATACCCAATATAGTTTAAAATAACAAATACATCATATCATTTCAATTAAAAAGTTTTTTTTTCTTTTATTCATGCCATATAGGTTGTGTTGTTTTTGTTTTCATATGATTTAGAGAAAATTTGATTTGTCGACAGAGTTTTGGGAGCCACTGCTTTGATTTGACCAGGAGTTGCCAGATGGTCCGCCATTCTGCAATAGATTAAGTAATAATTAGCAATGTAAAAAGTTTATGTTTCGTTTGGTTTAAACACACCTGATCATTGGAAGCTGAGTTATCGCCTTTCATGCCACTCGAACCGGAGTTATTTGAATTGTTTTGTCCTTTGCGGCTGCCGGAGTTATTCATATTGGAAGGATTGGAATGCTGGCCACCGCCGCTGTTTTGTGCCATCCACGATAAAAAATTGCCTCCCTGAGAAGTAACTGAAAGAGTTTTTTGTTTGAAACAATGATAGTGTATAGAAGGCTTGCCTGCTGATCCTGGTTTTGATTTTGTAGCTGATTACCAAGAAGGCTCCACTGATTCAACGCAGCAGCAACCAAAGCAGGGTTCATCGGCAATGAGTTTAAATTAAGTCCGACGCCTAATGGGTTGTTCATGTTTTGCCCTTGATTTGACGAGCTGGATCCTTGAGAATTAATGCCTAACGCCTGCAGGTTCGGCATATCCAAATGTCCCCTGTTCATCCAACCGCCATTGCCTACGTTGCCATTGTGTGGCTGATTCATGCCATGAAAATTGTTCTGCCTATTATTTATATAGGGAATACCACCACCACCACCATCTTGGCGATTCATATTCCCACCACTATTATTGTGATTACTACTGTTCGTGTAACCCCCATTCAAATTGCCACCATAATTATTTCCACCCATTCCGTAGCCACCACTGCCAATGTTGCTGTGACTATTGCCGATTGCAGTGTTATCACCACCTCCGTGTGCATTGTGTTGATTATTACCTCTGTGATGTCCGCTGCGGCCGCCTGAGTTCATGTGATTTCCCTGCTGATGATGATACGAATGCATTCCGTAACTGTTGCCCGTATTATAGCCGTAGTTTTGACCCTGATGACCTCGGCTTTGTTCAGCTTTGGGCGCCGCATTTGAAACATGTACAGACACACCTAAAAGACAAACGAATCATTTATTAATATTTATAACCGATTCATTGATGAATGCTTTAACTCACCTTTAATGATGTGATCCTCACCGCAGAGAGATTGAGCAACGTCTGGGTCAAGGAATGTCACAAAGCTAAACGCCCGAAATGGTCGGGGAATGAAGACATCGGTTACTTCACCAAATTTCGAAAAGTACTCCCGTAAATCATCCGAATTAATATCCTCTGTGCAACGACCAACAAATACTTTGCATGGCACTTGATGACCCATACCCTGCAAAAGACAAAATATTCATTTAGAACATCATTGAACAGTCGATTATGATATGAAGCTTAGCTTACCTTTGAGTTGGGCACTTTGACTTCACACCAACGACCATCGATTAAATGACGAATGGCGAGCACACGCATTTGTGCTTCGTAAGAACCAAAACGCACGAACCCAAATCCTTTAGATTGGCCAGATTTGACATCTTTTTTAATTTGGGCCATAAGCACTTCGCCATAGCTCTCAAAGTACTCCCGTAAACTATCTTCCGTTGTTTTCCAGGCCAGTCCCAAGACAATCAAATCCGTGCAACGTAAACGGGTTTCAATGCGTTTTGTTTTTGCCGTCGAATTCTCCAAGTTATCATCGCTCTTCCGTTTGTTCTCTATGGGAGGCAATATGGGGCGATAAGGACTGCTGTCGAGCTGTTCGGCAGAACTTCTCAAATTTGGTATACCTTTTGGAAACACACAAAAGTAGATATAAGCTCCCCAACCAGCATCGACACCAGGGTGAAAAAGTCTTCCCTCATTGGAGCGTACACCACGCACGGCTTTCGAGTCCATATGCCTGTACTTCAGTCCACATGAGCCTGGAAATTGTGCTTGCAGTGTCGATATTAGCAATGTTCCATCTTCTTCAGCTGGTAGCTCGATGGGCTCGTCACCCTCCTCCTCCGCTACTTGTACGAAATCCATTTTGATTGCTTTTCAAAATTCTATAAAAAACAAAACAATTTTATATTTCATTTCTGCATTGGTAATTTAATCAAACAAATGTCATATATTCAAACCATTCAATCAACTGCAAAATCGCTCTTATATACTCTCAATATACATAGTCCCATACATATAAAAAATCTTTATTGTAAAAACAATTAAACAATTAATTCACTCACTCAAAAAATAATAATGATCACACAATGTATTTGTGTTTAAAAAAAAATAAAGAAGAAGAAAGCTAAACCAACAAATGAAAAATGATTGTTATAGTAATTGTGTAAACCTATTGATTTCTGATATTAACTTCCTTTCAATATTATGTTTATTTAGTTTCAAGTGTAAGCAAAATTGTTATTTTTGTTATATTGGATGCTCTAGGTGAAAATACGTATATATCTGAGTCGATTTAAAAAACATTTTTTGGTATGAAAGAAAAAATAATAGTTTATGTGTATTAAAATTGATTGAAAATGGAGTTTGAGTGAATCATTCAATGACAATAAAATCTTCAGCAAATCCAAACAAACCCAATGTAACTAGCATGTTGAAACGTACATAAATATATTTACATTTATTCATATGAACAACGGACATGTGGTAACACATACACATTTGAACACACCCATTGACAAATACACGTATACAAACATCCATATATGCACATACTCAAAATACTTAGATATATTCCAAGTATCTCATCTTTTAATAGCATATTGATATATTAATAGAAAATATACCGGAAATAAAACTAAAGAAATATGAAATAAAATTTTTTTTAAATATATATATAAGAATATTGATAAACATAAAAACACTCTATCAATGTTTTGGAAATATTTTGTGATAAAATAAATTATGCATAAATTTTTATCTGAAAGAAACAGTGTAGTACAGTTACATTATTGTTTTTACATACATATGTGCTTCAGGGATGCATAACAAGCAAATGTTTGCACTCATCCCAATCCCAATTTGGACCGCAGGCAGGCTTCGAAACAAACTCATAAGAGAACTATGTTCATGTACCGGTCTAAGAGTACTTACATGACGTCACTGTTAATCAAAAGTGAGATATGTATGTATTTACATTTATACAGATGCGTTTAACATGCAAGCAGAATCAAGATATCGACTTACATACACAAAGCACATATGTATGTATGTACGTACATAACTTGGCACCCACTCGAGGGTGAACTAAATTGTTGTCTTGAAAAATGACATATTCTGATAAAAATATTTGTATACATGCAAAATCAATTATTCTGAACAGAAATTTTTCTTTCAGAAAACGTTTCAAAAAATCCTTTTTTAATCCCATTTTGCTTACCTAAAAAAAATTATATATAAAGGACTAACATAAATACATATGTACATAAAGTAAGCCCTCGTGCTGTCACGTTTTTACAAACACATGCGCACAGTTTACATACATTTTATGACATACATACATAAATGTATGAACGATTGTACGCATATTCCGCAAAGGGCAGTAGCATTTACATACATATGTACTGAAAAAAGTTGATTGTCGATAAGAGCCTCTCCTAAATGGTTATACAACAATTTCTTACACTATTAATAAGGGGTTAGTTGTAACATTACAGACGTAATGCCTTCAATATATGAATGTATGTTTTCAGAACAGCTCACACACGTAATATTTTATGCTGTATATTTCCTTTTTAAGCTCGCTCTCTCACAAGATTCACACACAGTCAGAACCAGATCGAAGTCACTTTTTCTTTTCACGCTCGTATCTCGTAACACAACACACGCTAGGTTCATATGCACATCCACTTGTCTCAATAAGTGCGTAATAAATATAAAGAATATTTACAATTTCGCTTTTAACAAATTTGATTTCGTAAAGAACACCATTTCTCCTTTTGCAAAATTATGTGAAGATAAAATTTCGTGTGTGTATACAGCCAATGTTGCTAGAGATGGCATAGAGTATCGATCCCATGTTTGCTTATCGGTAGTTAATAGAGATGGTATGTACTATCGTATTTTAATGCGATGTAACAATAACTTCACTTCCCCCATCGACATGATGTTAAAAGCGCGAAAATAGGAAATCCAATTTCTTTTGTATTGCAGAATGTTAAATAAAAAAGACGACCCAAGAATAAATGAATCAATAAATATGAGTTACTTGTATAATTATTTATTTGACAGATACATACTAAAGTATTTACCCTAATCGCACAATCACAATATTCATATATAGATGTACTATTTTGCACGCGAAACACAATTTAAAATTATGAATACAGGGTATAAAAAGGCATTGTTGTTACTTTCGATCTTTTGCACTACTACAAAAATATTATTGTTTTTTTTTTTGTGTGGTTTTTTTGTTTTTTTTTTGCATAAAATATATATAGATAAAATCACAGTGAGATATTACTGCACGCTGATGAATTAAATATATAGTTCTGTGCCTCCAAAATGTGCATCTCCGTTAAACAAATGGCAACTAGTAATATTATATATCCACTATAACGTATCGCTCGCAGAAAATCCCACAATTTGTCGCAAAATATGCTAAGCAAAACGCAATGCAACAATGCATGTACATTGACTATGCGCCACATCCAGGCGACACAAAAGAACAATGTCGACTTAAATATATAATTCTGGCACTGGTACTGACTGCTGCTCACATCCTCGCGTTCCAACATGTTTTGGTAGACGTCTATATAGCGATTCCAGGCCGTTGAACTTAGTAAAAGTTGGCCCGTAAAGCTGATGACATTTTTCGCCACTTTGCGTGTAGTTGCCTTCATTTTTGGTATCATTGTGGGCTCCGGAGCTTTGGTATCGCTCATTGGTATTATGGAATACCCTCGGCGAGGTGGATTATTTTTCAAATAAAAGAATATGCCCAAAAGTAGAGCAATGCAGCCGAGTCCATCGCACAGGCCATCAATATAATAGCCCGAAGTGCCAATTTCCGAACGTTCGCCTCGTATATGCTTTCTCACTCTAGCCACATGCCCATCGAGATCATCCAGAAAGGTGCGAATTTGAAAGAGTAGCACTCCTAGACGTCTATAGCCTAGACTATCGGATGCAACAAGTTTTCCCGCAACGCAAGCGACAAGCACGTGGAAGAAGGATATCATATTGGGGGTAATAAATGTGGACTCCGAGACGCCAACCACATTGTCAAAGATTGTGGCCAGCGGTGCGAATAGATAATGATTCGTGTGATCCAGTATTAATGCTTTAACTGTTACGTGACACAGTGGATTTATATCGCATGATATCCACGTATAATCGCCGTATTCCTTTTCCTTCTCAACGGTGGGTAGCTTTAAAGATTTGCTTAATCCTTGATCGGTTGCCAAATTGGATTGGATGGGCTCCAGCGATGACGACGCTGATGATGACGATGATGAGGATGTTTGAAGCGTCGTCGTCGCATTTATGTGATAGTTCCGATCAATAGCATAATTGTGAATTCGCAGATAAAGCTCAACATCCATAAAAACATAGAATATTATTAACAGAAACAACAGGGTTAATAATATTTTGCTTATTTGTGAACTGGGGCCAATCATTTTTGCTGCTTTATTGAGGTAGATATCATCTATAAATTCTTCCAATCTTTAGTGATTAACTTAAACGAAAGAAGATAAATCCAAATTAGTATACAATATGGGTTTCAAGTAAACGAAACTATATATACATGTAACCTTTGAAGCTAACCTTATTAAGTAAGCAGAGAAGTAGAATTTGATGACTAATAAAATGAAAAAATTAGATTGATAAACATTAGGTATATTGATTACAATTGAACCAATACAACAGAACTAAAGTTAATTTGTTGTTTGCTCGACAAAGAAAAGGGAAATCAATTAATTTTTACGATAAGTGAGAATCCAAATAAATGGAGGCCCAATTAATAGAGCTAATTCAAAGACTGTTATAGGCATAGAACTACACATAACGTGGTTTTTAATAAATCGCTATGAATGTACATATGTATATTCGCCGAATTGCTGAGCAATAGATAACGACTTGAATTAATATATATATACTTCAATTAGCACACCTACAGTATTTAACACAATAACTTTAACACTACTTACTACACTGAACGTTATTTACATAGACACATTTTTCACTTCGTTTATTATAAATATGCGTTGTTTGTGTATTATTTAATCAGACATTTGTATATACCATATAATATATATATGTACACATATATGTGTAGTATTTATTATGTGCAACTGGTTAGTTTGCTTTTGCTTTCATTTCTGCATCTGTTTTTATTGTTGGCAATACCACAAATGGTTATCCAATCCGTATGACGGTAAGCTTTGGACGCAATTGTTATTTAGTATAGTTTTAATATTGTTTGAAAATACGTGTGTGTGTACATATGCAAAAGGTAAAATATATTAATTATACTATGTTTTCATCGGGAGTACTGATTGTATATTATCGATAGTAGTAAACATCTTCATACTGTTTCCACTGTTATCGTTTCAATTCCATAACGTTTCACATTCAAGCACGAGCTGAGCAATCATAATGTAGTTGATAAATACAAAATTTAAATTAATTATGTTATATATAAACAAAATACTTTTATCCGAATGAAATTTAAAATGTTCAAGTTTGAATAAAATATCACAGAAAATTAGTCGTCTTTTGTGTTAGTTTAAGGAAGGGTTCCTTTTTATTAGAAATATTATCTAAGCAGCTTTATTTAATTACCAATGACCAAACTCTATTCTTCCATGTACAACTTTGTTTAATATAAATTTTATTAGTAAACAAAACAATCACAAAAGAGCTTAACAGACTTATTGATAGGTCGTGAACGCAACGACAAATACTAATACTGTAATCGAATGAAATGTGTGCAGATGCAGAACTATCGGTCAGACAACTGTCTATCGGTTATTTGTATTTATATTTTGGTTTGTCACATTTCAGTTAGGCGACCAGCATATATATCTGCAAATGAATATACAAGGATTAAAAGCTGCGGCTTTTAGAGCTGCTGGAGCGTTTAATTTGTCCAAGTCATTGACCAGCCGGCGTGTGATCTCAACAGCCGCGACAAAATTCAGCAAAGCTTACGATGCTGATGGCAAGACAAAAGTCACAATATTCAACACCGAGACAGACATCGGCCTCATGATTACCGGCTATAGCCAATACGGATTTCGGCTAAACAACAATATGGTCTTAATAGGACCCATAACAGTTTTTCCAAGGTGTGTTAATATAAGAAAAAATGTAGTTTTCATTTATTATTATGTAACTAAAAATTTCATTACAGATCCGTACTCTCTTGGAACGTCAACTCCTTTGAAGATATCAATGAAGAAAGTCTCTCCATCTTTCCAACACTGGAGCCAAAGATTGATGTTCTTATTATTGGCATTGGAGATCAGAGTCCACCACCAACTCTCTCCAAACGAATTATTGCGTTCATGAAGAAATACAAAACTAACGTAGAGGTTCTGCGGACAGAACAGGTGATGAACATTGCCATTAATCATTACAATTGAGAACTAACTGGTTTTGGTAACTATTTACTTTTAGGCCTGTGCAACGTTTAATTTCTTAAATGCCGAGGGAAGAATGGTTGCTTGTGCTTTAATACCTCCCCTGCATCTTTCCTACAATGAGAACGATGTGCTCCAAACCAAGTTGAGACAAAAACAACTTTATGAAACCGAATAAAGATTTCTTAATATGAATCGTTGTTGTTAAATTTGTAATATAGTCATAATTAAATAACTAAAGAAGTGAGTCTAGTAATTATAATTGTTGAAAATCATTCAAAAAATGTATTTAGAGGTATGTATTAAAGTGTTAAGAACTTAGCTAATGACATATATATGTATGCATGTATTCAGTCGGCAGTGGCGCCAGGATAGCGCTCAATAAGCATAGCAACACCTTGACCACCGGCCGCACATGCGGCAACAACACCAAGTTTGCCATCCTCGCGAACCAAACGATTCGCCGAATGCATGCATAGACGAACTCCAGTGGCAGCAAATGGATGACCGATCGATAGGGAGCCACCCCAGTTATTCCACTTGCTTAAATCGAGTGCGCCAACCTTTTCGCTCAGGCCCAGATACGTTTTGCAGAACCAATCTGAATCCAAGGCCTTCAAGTTGGCAACAATTTGGCCAGCAAATGCCTCATGAATTTCCCAAGTGTCCACATCCTTCAGTGTGAGTCCAGCTTTTTTCAAAAGTTTGGGTATACCATAGGCGGGACCCAAAAGCAATTGATCAACGGGATCCTGAGAGACATACAGGAAATCACGCAAGTACGCTTTGGGCTTCAGGCCCAATTGCTTGGCCTTCTCCTCGGTCATAATCATGCAGGCCGAAGAGCCATCAGACTACAAATCAAATCCAAAATTATATAAATCAAATATAACACAAAAGTCGAAATACTTGCCAGGAAGGAAGCATTGGCTGCTGTTATTGTGCCGTATGGTTTGATAAAGGCTGGTTTCAGTTTGGCCAAGTTTTCTGGCGTGGAGACACGAATGCCATTGTCCTTGTCCACAACCTTATCGACGCCTTGAACTGAAAAGTGTTCGAATTTGTTATACTTGCATTAACATTTGCTAAAACCATAAATAATAACCTTTAAATGGTACTAAATCGGTAAAGTATCCCTTTGCCTCAGCTTCTTTCGCTAAGGTATGGGATCTCAAGGCATAGTCATCCTGTTCTTTACGGCTTACATTGAAAGCAGAAGCCAAACGATCCGCAGATTTGCCCATTGTCTCGCCAGACGAGAATTCGGCAATAGCTGGCAGCTGTAATAGACAATGCTTTAACATTTTCAAAGTCAAATTGTTGAAGTTCACATACCTCGGGTGTTAGGAAATCGGGTCTGAATGTCGATAGCAAGGACAGACGTTGTCCCAATGTTTTTGCCTTGTTGGCCTTCAGCATTAGAGATCGCATTTTACGCGAATGACGAATTGGAATATCCGACATAAACTCCACGCCGCCGGCAACAATAACATCGTACGTGTTTGTAGCGATTAAGCCCATGCCAGTTGTAATTGCCTGAAAATTGAAATGATCTTTGAACTTTGCATCTTGAAAGATAATTGAAATATGCATTTTATTACCGCATTGGAACTGATGCAGGCCATTGTAACGGTGTGTGCCGGTGTCTTATCACTAAAGCCAGCTGACAGAGCAGCCTCTCGGGCAATATTTCCTGTCTTTACCTCTTGAATGACGTTGCCATAAACTATATAATCAATCAATTTCTTATCTATACGAGTCTTTTGCAATAAGGATCTGTAATAATATATATATATATATTATTATCTTTGTTTTAAATGTATAAAAGATCAACTATCTTTGTTTTATAAAAACAATAAACTTACAACAGCGAATGTCTGGCCAATTCGTGGGGCATTAACTTCGAATAGGAGGTGCCAGATGTCAAAAAGGGAGAGCGAACTCCATCGACCAGGACAATATTCTGGGTGTTCGCATTTCGTTTGGGTTCTGGTGCAGCTTGGGCAGAAAGTTGACGACACTCAACTAATTTTCAATTACAAACAAACACATATATTCATTAATTTAACAACCATATAATTTGTATGCTCGTTTGCACTTTACTCAAAAAATATTGGACTTTGATCAGCACTGAGACTTGACGTCGCCGAACGATGCGGATGCGAGATGTAATAGATAAAATCGTAGAACAGGGTACTTACGTCTGCGGAACAAGCATGTGGCATTTTTAAAATTGTTTCTGTTTTGCAAAATTCGAATATTCATTTTGTGTTTTTTAACTTTCGCTTAACTACCAAAACTGCAGCAATATGCGATCGATGTATAACTATTTAGTTAGCGATGGCTGTTGGTGAGTTATCAGAATATGTTGTCATGACTATAATCGACTCCCACACATTTATCGAAATATTACGTGTAATCGATAGTTGGGTATTTACCGATATGCTCTTTAGTTTTGGTACAAGTGGACCAAAAACTTATGCTTGATTTATTCGTTGGTACACTATGTGGTCCTTTGGAAACTAAAAGCGCCGTTATGTATCAAATATTCCATAAAAATAACAGGTTCAAATCTTATTTGATTTTTGAAAACACTATTTAAATACAAATGGTAACTTGAAAATTATTTGTAGAAAACATGACAAATAGGGTATATCCTAGCAAGTACGCCTTTAGTTTTCATTGCTACCTCTTCTCAATAGATCATTGCACATTTTCACATTTGAATACGAAATAATTACCAATAGAAAGCGGGTGCACTTAATGTTACAGTGTGCCTCGTCCAAGGACAACATTCAATTGTATCCTTTTAAAAGAAAGGGTACACAAGCGTGTCGTTGGCATCATTTACATATGTATGTATGTATGTATGAGTAGAAATGTCCGAAAGGATCAAGGTCATTTAATGGAGCAAATGTTTATTGCTTCAAATGTCTACTGTAAGAGATGGATAATGTTGAAAGGATACGAATACGGAACTTCACAAAACGTATAGGAAAACAATGAAAAACTAAACTACGTTTATAATTATTATTTGTTTATAATAAGATCTCATGATCATTGAACAAACATTTGATGCCGATCATACATGTTTTATTTACTATATACCCGATAAGCGTGACAGGACACATAACCAGCATCTACCCTTTCTTTTCAAATGGGCAATTAAAGATTTGTCCTTGAGCAACGAGTCGTATGCAAATGGAAAAGTAAGCATGTGAAATTTCACTGTGAAACGCACATTAAAGAACAAGAAAACAAAATAAATACTATGTACATAAATCTTTAGTATATAGAAATTTAAATTATACTAAACAGTGTCCTTGCAGGAAACCATTTCCACAAATTTCTAAAAAAAATATTTTTGTTTCGTTATAAAAGTTTTAATCATTTAAGGGCAAAATGGAGGGAGAAAGTCTCGCTAACTTATTTAAAAATATGTTTAAGCTTTCAAATATAAAAAAAAAACGATTTCTAAATATGAAGTCATATTTTATTTTAACAAAGTTTGGTAAAGTTGTGGAATTAATTTAACACAATAAATGTTCTTTATTTTTTAAAAAATTTGAACTATTTTAAATAAGTTAAGTAAAATAAAAATACGATGTTAGTTAAAACTCTGTTTGTACATACGTATGTAAATACATATATTCGGAGGTTAATTTTTGTTTGTTACAGTGTTGTACTAATAACCACTCTTGGCAAGGGCATAACACATCATAAACCGAAGTGTGCCTTGCGAGAACGAGTCCGAAGACCCAACAACAAAAACAACAACAATATTTTCACACAACGTCGACGTCGGCTCTGATCTCGCTGCGCAGCGCTAGCTGCTGTTGCTTTTGCTGTTGCTGTCGGTTGCCATCGGTTTTAGTTTTTAGTGCACAAATAGTGCTTTGGTAAGTCGGACGTACATTGGCGGTGCCCGCGTGCTATAAGAGAAACGCAAAAGTTACACTCTTTCCATACAAAAGAGAGAGGCAAAAGCCCCGATCTCTCGCTCGCAAAGTCGGGAAAAAAAGTTTTACCAATCAAGTTTTTTATTTCGCAATAATGTATTACATATAACAAAACTTCAACCTAGTTAAAAGTTACTGTTGTTGTTGTGAACTTTTGTGTGTGTGTGCGCGCGGAACATACATGCATATGGATTGGCATCGCTATATGTATGTGTTGTTGTTTGTTTGCTTCGTTCGTATCGAAACAGCAAAAGCTAATGGAACTGTGAACTGTACGTGCGTTGCTTGAAAACAAGATCCAACTCAAAAAAAAACAAAAATAAAAAAAGAGAAATTTAATCTACTCTCTACGATCATATTATAGTATTGTGAAAATCTCGTAAAAATATGATCAGCATGAACCAAAACAGTTGTCTTATATAGTGTATATGTACGTGTATGGATGTTGAAACTGAAAGTAGTAATTATACCTACATACATATATAAATCTACAAACATCTGTGTGTATATATTTTGTCTGTTGAATGCAAAAGGAATAGAACGCGTTTATCCACACACACACACACACCACCGCACTCATACAGGTACATATATGAGCGAACATACTCAAACTTTAACCAGAGACTGTGAAAGTGGAAAGCTCTGCTCAATCTGCCAACTTATATGTATATATGTACATAAGTGTGTGTGAATATACGTATGCATATTCATAATACTACTACTGTATTTACATACGTATGTATGCATGTATATTCCGAAAGTCTACCGAAGATTTTCCAGCTATTTGTGAAAGGGAGTAATTGCTACAAGACTTAATGAAAGAGGTGAGTCAATAAAACAAAAGTAACATTTCTTCATATAAATTAAGAATGTATAAGAGACAACTTTGTATTAAAATTGTGTTTCATAAATTGCGAGTGAAAACATAAAACAATTTTGTGAAATGCACAAAATTACACAATAGTTTATTAGAAACCTCTAAAAAAAATACAATAGATTAATTATACGTTTATATAAAAGTACGTATGCATATGCATATCAACTTTACAAGGCCAAATTTAAAATTGTTACGAAGAAAAGCAGAGACGGCAGCACAAAAGTGTTAATACAGAAACTGCTCACATACATTTCTACATTTTGTTTAATTTTTTATAAATATATGTATGTAAATGTGCAGAGCGCAGAGCTCGAGTTTTCTGTATACACACTGTCTGATCGTCACGATTAACAGCAGCGACAGCAAAAAACAACAACTACCAGCAATAAAAGATCGCAACGCAAGCACCCAAGCAAAAGACAAGAAAGGCTTAGTGACCTTCATAGCGTGCTTATATGTATATATATATGTCTACATAGCTGCTATTATATACATACATACGCAAACATATCTCCGTTAGTAAGTGTATGTGTGTTTGTGTCAGTCTGTCTGTCGTGTAAGCAACTTCTGTATTGTGTTCACGTCGTTTCTCGTCGCTCTTTCTCTTTCATTTATTGTTGCGCAGAAATGTTAATAAGCTTTGTCAATATAACATTATAAGTGCATACATATGTACATATGTTTGTATGTATAAAGCAAATAATTTTTATCTGCAGAAACTATATGTACATGCATATATACGTAGATATAAACATTACTTTACTCTCTTATGCTGAAGATCGATGGTGAAAGAAGAGATTGCTCATTTTATAATTATGTAATTCAAATTTGGGTCATTTTTACGAGTGTGGCATTTACAACATGTACACACACACTAGCACACACAACACAACACAAACAACGGCGAGTGGTGTTTGTTGGTGTATGAGTCTGAGATTTTTTGTTTTTGCTGGTTTACCAAAGAGCTTTCGTGAAAGGGGAAAATGAGCAGAAACTGTGCATTGTATTAGTATTGGTCTGTCCGTGACAAACTTCAGCGAAAACAAGTTTGATCATTTCAAAATGCGCTCACTTCATAAATTTGATGTATGTATGTACAATAAGACGAATTAAATTTTCCTGAGTATTTTTAAGCATATAACTTTTATTTATAATCTTGCATGCCCATACATTTCATATAAGCTAATCTATGTTTTTTTTTTACATACAATCAACGAATTGCAAAACTTTTTAATATCGACACTACGCCAACGAAAAGACTGAAAGCCAAGCGTAAATGAGTGATCGCGTTTTTTTTTTACATACAAACACACATAGGCTTGTGCATACACACAAGCATGCATATTTTCATATTGTATGCGTGTACTGTTTAGTTTTCAGACTCATTTAGAGTAATTCGAAAGCTTTTTTACATGCCTGCCATCTAATACAGGCACAAAGAGACATGAATATGCGAATGCATACATATACACACACACATACGTATGCATACATGTTCAGGGAGAGAGAGAGAGAGAGAGAATTGAAATCATCGAGAGAAAAGCTTTTTGTGAAAGGTGATTTTTGTGCGCGTTTGTAAGTCAGCGCATATTGTTGTTGTCTGTTTTCAAATTTTGCATTTTTTATATGTATGAATTGCTAGTTGATTTGTTGTTGTTGTTTTATTTGAAGTGAGTGCCTGCTTGAATATGTTCAGGCAAACAAACAGAAAGTTATTTAAGTTAAGATATACATTTGCATGAACAGCAAAATAACATAAACACATAAAATTAATTTTGAAAATGAATTAAGTAATATTTAAGTTTAAACAGAAATAACTATAATTTCTTTCGTATTTTGCTAGAAATTAAGTTACGGAAGTAAGAACTCAAGGCATATAAGGTACTAACCTTCCATAACAAATGCTTGTATATATATAATATGCCATACATTTGGAACTATGTTCTAAATTATTACGATTTCCATTGCATAACTATTAATATACATAAGATCAAACTTTTACTATTCGAAGTCTGCCTTTAATTTATTCATTTCATACTAGATTACTTTCTCATTATGAAAAGATTGCGTATTCAATCGCAAAAACCTGTTTGTAAATGCTCTAGAAAAGAAATAGTTGAATACTTTTTCTTATTACATACAAACATATGTCTGTCTGTATATGTATGCATATATGCATGTGTATTGTCCGGTTAACTTTGGCCCAGCTTTAACTAAAGTGCTTGGCTAAGCTATATCACACAGTGACTATTACAATTCCGTTTATTTCTCTTCTTTTTTGTTTTTTGTTTTTATGTTTTTATGTTTTTTTTTTGTCGCGCTTCATGCCATAACAACAAAAAAGCGTACCATTCTCTTCTCTTGCGCTTATTGGTAAGCCAGCCGCCAGGCAAAAGCCAGTCAGTCAAGTTTTATTGAAAGTGAACGTTTCTTCTCCATTCGGCAGCAAAAGCAGCGCGAGACTATCTCTTTCTAAAATTTTCAAGATATCTGTGAACTTTAGCTTCAATGTGTGGTGGCCCTGTAGACTCACTCTCGCACACTTACACGATATGTGTGTGTGTGTGTGTGTGTGAATGCACAAAGCTTACAAGCCATGCTCTTGCACAATACAATATAATGACACATGGCCTTTTATTTCTCTACGTATGTGTATGTATGTATGTATGTATGTTTATGCATATGAACATACGGTAAGGTAAAAAGCGCTTTGGGACTTAACAATTTTGACACAATACACAAAAATTCAACACTAAAACACAATTACCAAAATGTATACAAAATTCAAATCGAAAGCTTTTGTAAGCTTTGAATGCAGCTTAAGCAACCAAATGTTTATATGTACACAGAAAAAAAAAAGTAGGGAAAGTACGTTGAATTTAAATATTCTTAAGGCCAGCAAAACCTTCATATATTTTTTTAATTTTGTATAACACTTATTTACAATCTGTATTCAATATTTTTTTTATTACTTTTTTTACAGTTTCAAAGAATGTTGATGTTGCAATACAGCAAGCATGGCGAGTGCATCCTCAAAGAAATCGGCGCAGCTTTTAGAGGGGAGCATCCAGCTGACTTAACTATCGTATGTGAGAACAAGGTGAAGCTGCATGCCCACAAACTAGTACTCGCCGCTGCCAGTCCACTTATAAGGTTAGCCGATCTCTAGTCGTATTGAAACAAAAACAATGAAATTGAATTTTTTTCTCAATTTTGAATTTTGCAGAAACTTATTGGAGGATACTCATTTAAGTGATTGCACAACAACGGTTTATTTTCCGGATGTGAATGCGACATATTTTAAATTTCTATTGGATTTCCTGTATTCGGGACAGACGTGTATAACGTCACGAGATGTTAACTATTTGCACGATTTGTTGCTATTGCTGCAAATCAAATCGGACAGTTGGAAGACAACAGACTCCGCGTATTTGAGCAGTAAATGCTCTAGTTTACGAGAAAGACCGCGAAAGCAACAACACCAACAACAACAACAACAGCAACAGCAACAACAATATGCATCTTCACAATCCTTAGATCAATCCCTGAAATACGAAGTTGAGAGCGTGGATGAGACACGAAATGCGGCCAATTTTTCCACATTTTCCGCGGAGAATTGTGAGAGCGCTAACGAAGAGTGTCGGAATAAGGATGTAGTTGATGACGATGACGAATGCACTGCCGCAAGAGATAATAATAGTAAGGACAATAGGAGCGATAAAGACACGGATGAAGTTGTTAACCTGTCAAACATTCCAGCTGGTGGACTTGCCAACAACAATAACAACAACAACAATAACAATAATAATAACAGCAACAACAATAACAATTCGACAATAAATCCAGTTAATCTATCGCTCGACCTGCGAACGAAGAGCGATAATAACAGCTCCTCGACACGTAATGATAATAGCAAATCCTTTCTATCGAAACACCACAATAATGCTGATACGATCACCGCCAATGAGAGTACGAAGCGCAAAGGACTATTCTTTGATGCCCACAAGGATGTTACGAAACCGCTGTCCGATGGCTCCGACATCAATAGCTCGCCCGAGAACTATGTGGTGACACCGCATCGAAAAAGACGTCCCGGATTTCATAATACCCAAAGCGACAATCAACCATTTACCACGTATCAGCACAATCTGTTGGAGGAGTTGAGATTGGTTAAATCGACGACTTCACCCATATCGGGTTTAGTTGCCGAAAAGAACCTACTATCACATCTCGAAGATGGCAACCTCAACCCAGACACTCTGACACCGGAACGCAAACTATTCGAAACACAACAACAACAACAGCAGCAGCAACAACAACAGCAACAACAGCAACATCAACGCAATCATCGTGGTCAGAGCCCCGACCTGCAAATGCATTTGGGTCAACAATTTGTCTATCAATGGCAATCGAATCAAAATGCAGCCATCTCAAGCATGCCCAATTTGCAGTCACGCCTCTCCAGTTTATCGCACATCAATCTAAATCTCGATCCAGATGGACGGAATAGTAATAGCAGCACAATTGTTGCCGCCAGCAACAATTCGCACTCAACGTCATCGTCGTCGTCGGTGCGCGAATATCGTTGCGAATATTGTGGCAAACAGTTTGGCATGTCCTGGAACCTGAAGACACATCTCCGCGTTCACACTGGCGAAAAGCCATTTGCCTGCCGCCTGTGCGTTGCAATGTTTAAACAAAAGGCTCACTTGCTCAAGCATTTGTGTTCGGTTCATCGAAATGTTATAACGACAACGAATGGCACCGATACGGAGAATCGTTATAGCTGCTGTTTCTGTTCGATGTGCTTTGAGTCGGTGCAGGAGCTCGTTCGTCATTTGTCTGGGCATCATAACAATCTATTGCTCACCAAGAATCTTCGGGAATAATCTATCTATATACACACAAAAACAAGTAATATACAAATAGACAGAGATCTGTTTGATTGGCGTTTTCGCCACTCAAATATGTAATTGCAAAGAGACCTGAATTTTAATATATATAACATATATACATATATATATATACAACATAAACTTACGGTAAACAGTGCAAGAGCAAAGCAAAAAGCTATTGTATAAATATGTAAAATGTAAATTTAAATCAGCATATATATAATTTTATTTACCTTCAGTTGTTTTTTTACTTGTTCAATCGACTCTATCGAAATTTCGAATTCGAATTTTTGAGTTTCGCATTCGAAATCGTTAGGCGTCTTAAGCCCGGCTGGTCCATTTAAGTGGATTACACACACACACACACACATTTAGCTCTTAGGTATAATATAATTTTTATTCAAAAAGGTATTGTAATTTGTATTGTATTTTCTACCTGTTTTATATATACATTTACATATTATATATATATATATATAATTCACATATTTTTTACATTTCTTTTTTACACTCCTGCATACCACAAAAGTACTAGATTCAAATTTTTTCTAATTCGTCAATAAGAATGTGTAAATTGTACAGCATTAATTTACAAGATTGTAATAATAAAACAAAGGCATTTCATTTTTACATGTGTATTGTGTTTCTTGGATGACGGGGAGAAGATTTATAATGTTAACATTTACCACTTTTCGAATAAAGTATACGCAATAAGAGTAGCTAACACAAAAAAAAATCTATCTACCTCTGTTAAAGCTCTGTGACAGTTAACATCGATTTCGCGACTGTTAAATATCGATATTGCTGAACCCCAATCAGATTTATCTACGATCGATAGTTTGGCGCTTACTGTTAAAATAAAAGCTAAGCACCATTGCGGAGTAAAAGTGTTTGCCGATCACAAGCAGAGAACTTTATAAAATAATTATTTATATTTATATTTATTATATATTTCAAGTTGAAACTAGATCAATGTACATCAACTTTGTTTTTATTATACATCTATATGAAATATTTTTATTTTTGAAAATAAATATGCATCCATACACAGATATAACGACCAAACAATCGATTAATTCGAAACATTGCAAATAAAAATATGAAAAAAAAACAACTGCTGCAAAACAACCCTACTAAAATCTTGGCATAATTTTTATTCTCTCCCGTTAGCATCTCTCACACCAATAAATGCGCAAAAACAAAAAATGACCGGCGTGAAACGTGTTGTTATATCGTCGGCTTAATTTTTATTGTTATTAAATATGTTATTTATGATTGGAAACACTTAAAAGTTAATTGTTCCTAGTTAAAGTGATGCCCTTAAGAATTCTAAAGTCAAAAAACATATTTGCAAATGTCAATGGACATGTTTACCTTATATAAGAGTATATAATTTGTGTATGCATATACAGACTAACATTTGTCAATTTTAGTAGTTACAATAACTATTTGCAATGTGTTATTGAAAATCAGTTATTGGCCAAAACCAAATTTTAGCGCCATCGTTAATGCTGTCATCGAGCCATCGTTGCGCAAAAAACGAGTCGTGCGAAATTGCAACCGAGCCATTGAGCGCAACGGTTATAGATAATATTTTCACTGTTAAACTGTGCAAATGTATATGAACAAAACAAGGAACAAAACGTCAGACCGTAAACTGCGTGTTTTTATCTGTGGACGCAAGTTTGGTCGCTCGAGAAGTTGAAGCTTGAAACAGTTATTTTTAGTTAATATTTACAACTGTGAAGTTCACGAATTATCGCTGCAAAAATGTTAATGTGTGGTGTGAACTATTATTGTATTAGAACGACTTAGGCAAAACATTGCATTAAATGTTTGAAAGTTTGCAACTTTTCAGTGAAGGCTAAAAACCAAAGAAAAACGAAATATTTTAGCAGCTTCTTTTCAAGTCTTTCGACACATTCACATTTCAAAAGGCACACTTTGCATATTCCAATTGAACGGACATAATCAATTCAAATTAAATACAAAATCAAATAATATCAATATTTATTTAGGTACATATATAATTATGTATTTTCATTTGTATATATATATATTGTATGTAATTTTGTATACATCTGCAAATGCATATGTATATGTGTCGTGCATGCATACAAATGCATTCATCTATGCAAAAACACACACACATTCAATGAAAATTAATAATATGTTTATTGTTGGAACCGCAGGATAAAAGAGAACATTTGAAACGTGTTTGGGTGACATATAAAGATACATACATCTATCGAATATTGTAAATGATGGCTCTGCCAAAAAAGATTAAATGTTTTAAATATTTAGTTTACAGTTATGTGTTCCTCTTGGCGGTAAGTAATCAAATAATGCATCTATTTGTATATATTTAGCACAAGTAATGTATACCGTTATTCATTATTATTATTTATGTCAGCATGTTTGTATGTATGTTTGTAAACGTCTTTGTGATGCAACGACCCTTAAAAATGTAAATACATATGTACGAATAATTTGCCCTAATTAAAAAACTTTTAAATTTGTCATTTTCAATGCAGAGTTGCAACCATTTTATTTTTACTTTTGTTTTGAAGTTCTGCTTCGCTTAATCCTAGTTTTAAAAAAAGAGTTTACAAAATGCAAGATGTGTACGTACGCGTAAACATAAATAGTGTGTACGCACATACTCACATAAGTACGAACACATACATATGTATCTACATTACTGTTTGACGTCAATCACGTAGTATGTATCCTAGCATAAAGTTTTGCAGTGCGTATGTATGTACATAGTATACATCTCTGTATATGCGTTTTTACTCCAGTGAAAATTTGAAGATAACCTTGAGCTAATTTCTCACGGGGTACATAATAGAGGCATACATACACACACATTATGCATATGTACTTTGGTACACTTATGCGTAACAGCATTACTATGACGTCAAAAACATAGCATAAAATGTATGTACATTCATGTAACTCTGCATTAAATTGATTTTTTTTACGCATTAATGTTATTTATGTTTACACATTTGTAAACAAAGCTTTTTGTACTACTATGTCGTTGAACTGTTTCAAATACAAACAAATAACAAGTTTTTTATCACATTTCTTTTTCATAAACACAGCTTACTGGAGCAGCTCAAATATTTTTGGGAACATCCCTATTGTGGGGTCACTCGGTTTATTATGGCATCGTACAGAATAAATTGTGGGCTCCAGCCGCCATTCTTTTATGCCTAGGTCCCGTTACATTCATTTTATGCTGGATGGGCTGTCAGGCAACCAATCAACGAAAACGTTGTCTCCTTGGCATGGTAAGCGTAATATTGCCATTTCATTTCTCTCTTATACTGCCTACCGACAAACATGCAAACATACACACATACATACATAAATTTCTTTTGTTTTACTTGCAGTTCGCAGCTCTGTTGGTTGCTTGTATATGTGTTCAATTCATTATCTGTGGTTGGTCATTGGCAATGCGTGAAAATCTTCCAACATCTGTGGAGATTTTTGTTGATGATTCGTTTGTTGAGTTTTTAGATAAGTTTTCCAGGACTAAAGTTGACAACTTGCATTTGTGGAATCGCATGCAATCGCAGGTGACTGATATACAAAAATGCTTATCATACTTTGAAGCAAGAACAACTTCTATGATATATACATACGTACATACATACATATGTAAACTGCAACCTTGACTTACATTACAGATGCAATGCTGCGGTGTCGATGGACCCCTCGACTATCGACGACTATCGCTTCCCTGGTCGTGCTGCTCTCGTCCCGAGCACGCCTATGAATCGGCATGTGATACTCACTATAAGCGCGGCTGCTTGGCCGTTGTATCGGAGCAAATCAAGTGTCGTCTGATGATAACCGCATTTGGAGCTGCCATCATTGCCATACTACAGGTTAAGAATTGAATTGATTCGAAATGATAAGTGTATTAAATACATTTTGTTTGTAATTTTCCAGAGTTTGGGTATCTTTTGCGCCGTACATTTGACCATATTGTTTGGCAAGAATGACAATACCCATCCCATGAATATGAATCGAAAAAAGAAGCAACAACAATTCTTACCATTGACCATACAGGATAAGAGGCACGATTTACCATCACCAATTAATCTGTCGCCATCGGCTCCCGGGCAACGCGTTTTAAAAACTGCTCTTCCTTCGGCCATGCACAAATGACAGACGATTAGCTTCTAAGGTTTAAAATAATTATGAAACAAACTCAAAAAAGTTATAAAAATCAAGCAAAAAAAAAAAACAAAAAGACAAAAAAAATAATGTTGTAACCTGAGATGGAATGAATATAACTGTGACCCTCAATGTTACGTTATGGTAATTTTAAAAAAACACAAAAATTTACCGTTTGAGCAAAAACAAAAACAAACCAAAAAATACGAAACAACATTTAAAATTCTCATTATTTTTCCAGTACTTTAATTAAATCTTTAAAACTGGACTGATTATTGTTTTTTCGCCTACATACATATATATATATATAATCAACAACAATACAAACGGCACTTAATTTCCACGCGATATAGTTGGGGGCACATAGAAATCATCAACTGCCTTTGGCTTCTTCTTCTTTCCGAACCATCTCTTTGGATAGTGAACTTTCTTCTTGTAAATTTGAATATCGATCTCTTCTTTGTTCTCAAAGTACCAAAGATTTTGTCGCAACGTTTCCAAATTCTCCATCGTATTCTCAATGCTCTCCACACGTTTCTGTACATCATGGACTTTAGCTTGTTCTTTGATGGCCTGTTGAAAGCCTGTTTCCCATGCCTGATAACTTTTGTTGTACTCCGTTATAAGTTGGGGTTCAAAACTTGCCACACAACGCTTGACGCGTGCCGCCAACAGCTCATCCCATGATGTCGTTTGTTTACTTGCTTGTTCCAGCAGCGTTTTCAACTCCGGAGTAGCTTCTACTTTCAAGGTATCAATTAGATTGCGGCAAACTTGCAAAACATCCTTGTTGAAGCTTTGCTGATTTTCGCTCAGGCACTTCTCTGCCTCGGCAAGCTGGCCATCGAGCATTAGGCCAATTAGTGTTATATTTTGTACAAGTTCCTTGTCTAGGTTTTTATTTGAGCCCAATTTTATCATGGCCTCGCCTAATAGTTTCTCTTCCGTTTTGACTGCGGCGTTTTCATTGTTGCGCAAAAATTTAACACGTACTTTTTCCTAAACGAGTTCACAACAATATTATCAAATTGCAGTGCATAGAAATATTCCAAAAACATACCACTTCCTTGGATGGTTCAACCTTTTCCACTTGCTTCAGTTCATAGTCTTTCACATAGGCATAAAATGATTGAAGGCACAGTGTGGCGGTTAGTTCGTTGTTGCATAAGTCTCGCTCCACAAGAAGTGTGGCAACTTGGGCCGCTTCCCGTGCGTGGCCATTGTGTAGCATTGAGTCCATTAGATGACAACCCGTGAACAGATCAATAAATATGCCATATTGCAAGGGTTTCTTTAGCACATTAATTGCCTCCTGTGGACCGGTGTCTTCCAGCAGTTGCTTCACGAATATATTCGGCAGCAGCGGCACCCTGCTGCACTCCCTTTGTTGCCTTTAAAAGCAATGCAAATGTGCATAAGTTGATGGTTTAATGTGTGTTTTAGTTATCAAACTCACCTGAGCTTCACCAGTTTGTCCAGCAAATCCATTTGCCTGTTATCCCGGTTAATGAAAACATCTAAATCCAGATGCGTGCCGTGCGCTTGATTTGGCGCAGTTGGTGGACCCTGATTTGCCAGATGATTGAAGGCATTTGAGAAGTATGACAAGCATCTTCGCTGTGCATAAATGCTTATTAATCGCGATTTAAGCATGCTGTTGGTTTTTTTTATATCATTTATTCATATGCAGGTTAAAGAGTTGTAGCAAATGCGTGCGGTATTATTATAATCCAGGGATGCAAGAACTATGCGATGAATTTATGCAAAGCACCTGTTCGACTCGATTAAATATCGCTTGTGTTGTATGTATCGTCTCAGCATCGATATCTTGTCGTCAGTGTGAATCGAAATTTTTAAATTTGAATGAACGTTAAGTTTGCTATAGGTAATTAGGTTTGGCTTTTATTTGCGTTCCAAACACTTTTATCCTTTTGCAGTGCGTATTATAACGTCATTAGGATGTTTGTCAAGCACAAGGTATATATTTGCTTGATAGTATTTAGACATAGACACATTTTCTAACAATTTAAGTTAGTCAAAGGTTGCCAAAGTCGCTGTTTTGTTTTTTGAAGCTAGCACCAAATGTGTAGATATTCGCTCCTGCAAGCGCAACTAGCGTGTCTGATCGCAAGAATAAACATAGCAAAGTTTCTTACTTTCATATCTAATACGCTACCATGCACACACATTAGATATGTGTGTACGTATGTAAAATAAATACAAAACATTTTTATCTTTTTTTGCACAATTGAAAAAATTGTTATTGCAGACGCTCTCGAAATGTACATACATACTCAAGTACTCCCATTTGAAATGCATTTAGTGTGTGTTTAGAATGTATTTAAATTTATACACACACACATATGTACATATACATACGTACATAGTTTTAGTTGCATGCTTGATACAATGGGCAGATAATATGCCACACAGTAACTGACTGTTTAACAGTAGTCAACGACGATCAACGAAGCAGAAACACTTTCCATCCCTCTACTCGCTCGCTCGCTCGCTCGTGAGACAGCTGCAGATAGAAACCAACACACACACACACACACGCACAAGTGGCACGGGCTGTGCACATTTGGATACACACATGTTATAATTTACACAGGTTCTCCCACATATACACACGATCAAAAGAGACATTGGCCGGAACATTCATTCAGTTTTGGGTGGATTGTTGTTGCTTGCTTGTCTCTCTTCGCGTGCCGTTGGTTCTCTGTTGACGGTTTTCCGCACACATATGTGTGTATGTGTGTGTGTGCTTGTGCCACGGTCGAAAACATTTTCAGTTGTGATATATCCAACAATTGTGCTTGACCATGCTTAGTGTACGGTTCAGCTGCAGTCTTTAATTAAATAGCCAAATTTCTTTCGGCTCTTCAAAAGAGCATAAAAAATAAAATACGCAATAATTAAAAATAATAAATATATAAACATTAAAAATGCAACAACTACTGTTAACTTTCATCATTCTTACATCAATTATATTCAAAGGTAACGGCATTTTACAGTTTTAATCGGTTTACATTTTCTGCTGTGTTTCAAATAACGCATAATGGTATTTGAGCATTTGAAAACTATTTTTAAATCGCGAAATGAAATCATCTCAGCGTGTGTGAATAATACTTAGCATATAGAAAATACGTATGTCTAGATATACAATATATACGATCTATATATGTGCAAATTCATATTCTTTGTGTTTATTTCAAAAATGTGTAAAAAACAAATTTTTCAAGTAACGGTTGTGCACTTGTGCGAATGCAGAGAAATTTCGAAATTTTACATATTGCGCGTTTCGAAACTATGTTAAATAAAACGATATTCAAAATATTTTGCATTAGCAAAGTTAAAGTAAACAAACGTGAAAATAGTCATAAACGTTTTTGAAATATGATTTTTGACTTCATATATAAGTTTTAAATACTTGTTTTTTACACGTTTTATTAATGTTTGAAAATCTCGCCCAAAATGTGTGTCCAAGGTTATTTATGCGCCAGATTAATGTCTGCCCTAACATATTTAAAAACATATTTTAAAAATATGTGTCTATTTATATGGACAATATTATCACATACGTTTTGATGAAAAGAGGCCTTGATATTGAAAAGTTAAAAAAATTTTAACGAAATAAATTTAATCTTTAAATTTTCCCCATTTTTCATCAGGTGTACGATGTGGGCCAGTGAAAAGCGAGGAGGAAACAAAGTATCTTGTACTCGAAAACGATGATATGGAGCCAACTGTATTGGATTGTGATTATGAAATTAAGGATACGGAGTCATTTCTAATTGTTAAATGGTTTAGAAACGATAAGACCATATATCAGTGGATACGTGGATCGCATCCAGCGCCAATTGTTAGTATAAATATATTTCCATCATTCAAAACATTATTGTATATATATATATTTATTTTAACCCAGCCGGAGTTTAAAAATGATATCGACAGCTCCTATGAGAGTTCAACGGACCCTAACAAACAATATAGTTCACTGGCGCTTATCAACCCTTCAATAAGTTCCACAGGCGATTACAAGTGTGTGGTGCAAACGCGATCGGAGACGATAACCATCCACAAGAGCGTCAAAGTTATCGATGTACGCAACTACACGCTGAACATGTATCGTTATCAAATTCAAAATGAAACCCAACTCGAGTGCGTAGTCACGAATGTGTTCCCCAAGCCAACATTAACCATAATGTAAGTAAATCAAGGAAAAAAAAAACCCCTCAATTGTTAATATCTATTTCATTGCAGATCCGAAGATGACGATGATATTGTTAAAGTTGTGGCAAGTGATCCGCTTGAGAATGAGGATGGTTATTATAATGCGACGATTGTTGCAGCCGTCCAGGATAATGACGATGATGCCGATTTGCATAAATGTGTTGTGACTTTTGAGGGTTATTCACAGAACTTGACAACAATATTCACATCGGATTCTGCATGCATGACTTGCATAGATGTACGATTACTATTGTTCAGTTCCTTTGTGTATTATTTATTAACCCGTATTAATATTTTTTAGTTTAAATAAAAAATTTGTTGTTTTATTGTTGCCTTAAAAAAATGTGTATCAGTCATATTTCTTGCTTATGATAACTGTTGTGAAATGGGCTAAAAATATAGGATCGTTAAACTAATCTTATTTATATATTTTTTTTTCTCGTCCGGAAACTCCCAAAAAACAAAGATTGCTGTAAATTTTACGAATATGTATATTTGTTTACTATATTTTATCATAAAAACATTTTATTTGGCATGCATTTTGAGCTCCGTCATACAATTGGGTTCCAGAGATCGTATTTTGTCGGCTTTCCATTTTGGTGCATTTATCTTTCATTATATAGATGGCATGCCGTTCTTGTTTTCGAAATTTTGCCCTACGATTCTGGAACCAGACCTAAAAATGAATTAAAATAATAATAAAAAGAAACATAAAGTAAAATAATCCTGTGCTATGATTCTTTGAGAAAATGTTATTTACCTGAACTCTCGCCTCTGTTAAATGTAATTTAGATGCAATTTCCTCTCTTGTGTATATATCAGGATAATGCGTTTCCAAAAATATTTTTTCAAGTTCATTCAGTTGATTGGATGTAAAAGTGGTTCGTATACGCCTTTGTTTCGATTTATCAGTCAGACTTGATCCTTCATCAGTATATGATTTAAGTTGGAAATCTAAAGCAATTGTGGGAATGCGTATAAATACAATATATATGATTAACGATGCCGGTCAAAGAGTATTTTAAAGATTAAGTCAAATAGTTTTAAAGATAATGATAAATTAATAATCCGACATGCACAGAAATCTATTTCCTTGATTTTAAAATATATTTAAAAACTTTTTTTATTAAAGAAAATCATTAGAGGCGATATCAGATTATAGGAAAGATTGTAAAAGTCGAAGACTTACCGGAATTAAAGGGCGTTATGTTATGTGTACCCGGATAAAAATCGGCGACATTTGTGATTTTGGAAAATAGTATATTGGACTCTTGACTAAAGGAATTTCGAATCACGCTCTCATTGGCCCGCAACTTCAAATTCGAGTCGATTATCAAATTGTAATGGCTCATGTGGTCTGCGACCGAGAATCCGGTATTCGCGTTCGTATTGTTAAATAGTTGTGTATTGGAATTGTATAGACAATCTTTATCATAGGTGGTTTTGTTTAAAAATGAAAATTCCATTGCATATAAACCGCACACTCGCACAAGCAAAATCGCCCGACACTTAATAAATGGTGTATATATATATATATATATTTTATTTGGCAATAAATCACATTATAATGAAATAAAATTGGAATTGGCAGTCCCACACAGGCAATACAATTTTTAACTATGCTTAAATAAATTGGTTTCAGTTACGATTGTCTTAACATCAAGCATCCTTTGCACAACAACAACAACAACAAAAAAGGATGCTTCCCTTTCACGCAATGAAAGAGAGGAAAAATAACGTTTAACGTATTTGGGGGCGGCGCCTAAAAGCTGACTATAATTTTGGGGGTGGAAATGTTTCAGTTTGCAAACTGCACTTGACAAAATTAAAATCAAGGATAGTAGTTTCTAAAAAGCTTTTTAACTCTTATTTTGAATCTCTTATCATAATTATAATTTAGTTGGGATAAGTATTTTCTCTTAGGTATAAAGAGTTGTGTGCACTTTACTTATTTATTTTAATCTTCATACGGCTTCTAATGCAGGAACAAATTATTCAGCATGCAGCTACAACTCAGCCATATTTTCTAGCAGTGTTTTCACAAATTTTCTGTATATTTTCATATAACAATTCAATCTTCAATAAACATTATTGTTTTAAGACTAAAATGAAACATTAAACACTACCTGTTTAGTATTATTAAGGTTTTTGGGAGAAGCAAACAAATAAAATCGACCACGAAATACACTGTTAACATATAAATATGAGATTTATTTTTATATATAACAATATAGACAATATTTTTAGTTATACATAAATATTTGGAGTCGGAATATTGAAAAAACTTATAAATTAAATATTTATAACAATCCTTTTATACTGTTATACTCTTTAAAAAAATGGTTCTAAAACCCAATAAACTCATTTAAGTCTGATTGGATCAGAGTGGAACAAGTAAACATTGCTGGTACAATGAATTATTAATTAGACTTTGCATTGAACGGCTTTACACGGTCCAAGTATTTCTGTTTTCATAATCACAGATTCTTTTCCGCCTAAGAAACACTTTTCAAAACCATTTAAATCCATCGGTTTATAGTAAATTATATAGTTTATTTGAAAATACATTTTATCTTTTATAGGTTTGCATTTTATAAAAATTTTTAAATGTAGTAGTGCTTAATTACATGTTTATATATATATATATACAAAAAATTATTGTGCGATCCAAACTTTTTATAGCCATAAAAAAAAAATAATGCATGGTTTAGAGAACATGACTTCATTTAGAAGTAATTTTATGATTATATTATCTGAGATAAAAAAATAATTATAAAGCCAAAAATTAAAACATAAGCAGTTAATCCTTTTTTTTGCCGGCTTTCGACCATATTTAGTTATAAAGAAAAACCACAGTCTGGTAACACCACCGTTAAATAACAGCTGTTCTGAATACAAAGAGAGCTACTGGACCGAAAAAAATCACAAAGTTGATCGCAATTGTTTAAAAAAAAAACAAGTTAGATGGATCTGGCGAGAAATCTCCTCTAGAACCGCAGTGCGTCTTTATGCGAGTAAAATTTAAATGTCGCTTATTCTGGAGTTTTCTTATAGATTTCTATGAAAAATTCAATGTTTTTATTATTTTATATAAAGTTTTTTTTAAAACACTTCACGTTTTTCAAATTCAAGATTTCATGTGTATGTGGAAAACGAGAAGCGCCATTGATAAATTGCACTAAAATGGTTCTGCCTATACTATATATAAGAGCTTATATTAAAAATCTGTGGGTCATATAGTTCCTGATCTCGTCGCGTACATACATACAGACTGACGAACTTAACTCTTATACCTTTTTAACAATTTCATCTGCTTAGAATAAAAAACAGTTGAACAAAAAAAAAAAAAAAAAAAAAACGAATTACGTTACATTAAAAGCATTTAATTAATTTTTATAAAAATGGTTTTCTTCTTAAGCGTACTTAAAGTCTTTAGTCGAACATGTTGGAAATATTCTATTAACCGAGTACTAAAACCATGGCGGTTTTGCCTGCAAAAAGTACTGCATATCAAATTAAAGACACGCTTTTTAATTCTTGTTGATTCTATTAATTTAATTAAACAATTTAACTATTCAATCTATTTTAAGCTTTTCATTATATAAAAGCTAAATGGGATGCTACAATTATTAATTTTAAGCAACTTGAGTGTTCTATTCCATTTTTTGCTTAGCTACATTTCGCCGCTAAATGAATGAATGAATGATATCGATGTTTTAATAAAATATACTCATGAATGAATGTTATCGATGTTTTTATACACTTGAAAAAGTGTATATTAAGCGTGTCAGAAAATTAGTAGCGCAGAGAAGAACGTATATCATAATGTATATATATTCCTGATCATTATCATGTCCATCTGTCCGTATGTTTCTCTGTTCAATTGTTCCTCAGCTGTTTAACTATCTTTGGTCAAGATATTTTTTTGTTGCAGTAAGTTTTACTATGAAACACATGTTTGCTTCTTTTCAAGTGTATACAATATTCGACTTGTTGAAGATAATAATCGAGTATGTATATATATTTGTAATGTTTTGAATGTCGAATGTGACGTGCGAACAGCATTTATTAAAGAACAACAAATTTGATTCATTATGGAAAATAAACGAGGAAATAAACGCAGAGAGAGGAGAGAGAAGTCCAGTCAGGCTGTCAAAGTATGCACTTTCCCAATTCGCGCAGTATATGTTATTTAATACCTATATTTTAGCTTGTTATTCGGCATTTGCCGCCGACAATGACAGAAGAGCAGTTCCTGCAACAAGTGGAGCCGTTGCCGGACAATGATGCTTATTATTACTGTGAGGCAGACTGGTCGCTGGGACTTGAAGCAACATGTCGAGCGTACATTGATATGTCCATGAAGGATATGTCGGAGATTCTACAGTTTCGCGATCGATTCGATGGCTACGTGTTTCTCGATTCGAGGGGTGTGGAATACATTGCCAATGTGGAATATGCGCCGTTTCAAAACTTTCTGAAGAATAAGGCGCGCAGTGAGGATAACAAAATGGGCACCATAGAAAATGAGCAACATTATCTAGACTATCTCCAAAAGGTGGCCGATGATCGCGAAGAGTTAACTCGTTTATGTGAGACAAAGTTGGAGTTTACGCTCGAAAAAAAACCGGATGATCGGGCTAAATCGACGCCGCTGCTTCAGTATCTGGCCAACAAGAAGGAGAAACGTCGTGAAGAAGCTCGAAAGCGCAACGAAGAGAAGAAACGAAATCGCGAAATGCTACAAAAAATATTGGAAGTACCGGAAACTAGCAACCCGAAAGAAGCTACTCCTGGTGATAGTAAAAAACCCATTAATTCTAACTATCAAAAACAAGGACAGGGACAAGGCCAGGGCCAGAGTCAAGGTCAAGCTCCAGATGAGGTATCTGAAAACTCACGATCCAGACGTCGCAATGAACGCAATCAGCGCCGCCGCAAGGAACATGAGATACGAAAATTTGGCAAAGAGCGCGATAATCGTGACAAGAACAAAAATGAAACCACTGAAAAGGTGGCAGTTCAGAAGCGACCATCAAATCAAACCATTAAAAAGGAGCCACAAAAGAAAAACGAAGAATTTGTCATTTTAAAGAAAGAAACTAAACCAGCTGAAGGTGTTGTTGTTGCGTCCAAAGCAGACGCAGTACCAGCTAAATCTACAGATACTTACAGTGAAAGGTTATTAGCAGCTGTGGAACCTGCAGGCAGCTCCAAAGTATCGAAAGATATTGTTAAATCTGCAGAAAGTCCTTGTACCAGCAAGGGACTCCCTTCAGTTGCCTCTTTGGAAAAGGATCTGTTTATGCTGCCGAGCACAAGCAGAGGAATCGTCTCTGTATCGACTTTAGAAAAAGGACTTTGTCCAGCTGCAAATCCTAAAAAATCTAAAGAACAGGAACTTTCTGTGCAAGCGAGCACGAGCAAAGCAAATAGCGCACGTTTAGCCGAAGAGCGTCGCATAAGAAATAAGGTTTGTTTGTTTGTTTTTGTTTTCAGAAACATGCAGATAACGTAATAATATATGACCACTATTTGATTGTAGGATCGTCCATCAATTGCCATATATCAGCCCAAGGTTCGATTGCGTGTGGGCTCTGATGAACCATCGCCAACAGAATGTAAAGATGCTGCGCCATCTTTTGACAGTGAGGACATCAATAAGCCTGGCCAAGACAATAAGCCTACCAGCAGACGAACTAATAGACGTAACAGGCAAAAGCCCCAAGAAAGTAGTACAAGTGCTAAGTAATACAATATAATTGATATATTTGATTTTCTTTATTTCTTTAATTCATTAATAAAAATCGCTCTCCATATCCATTGCGCTGCTGGATTTTTGATTATTTTTAACAATATCCTGTGACTTGTACATGTGAGCTACCTGATTGGCATCCGTTGCATTCTCTGGACTCTTATCGTCACGGATGCGTATAAAGCGTGGGAAACGCAATGAAATGCCACGTTCAGCATCCACAATTCCTATACCTGCTCGGTGAATGGGACTTAGGGAAAGATCTGCGCATTTAACCTCCCAAACTTGGCAAGGCTCAAACCAAACATCTGGCTCCAAACTGGGATCGTATCTGAAATATGACTTGGCTTCACTCAACTTATTGGTGCTGAAGAACTCCGAGTGTTGTTTTAAATCTTCATCGGTGAACCCTTCAAAGCAAATGTAGTTGAAAATAAGTGTAATTTAATCAAATTATGTTTGCTTACCAGTTCCAATTTTGCATATGCTTTGGTATTCCTCATTGTCTGTATCATAGCAGGCTAAGAGGAAGCCACCGAAGATGCCAGTACGTCGTCCTTTTCCCTTATAGCCACCGATAACCACCAGATCAAGTGAATCACCCACATTGGACAAATAATCCTTTTTCAGTTTTAGCCAATTTCTTGAGCGTTTGGCTATTTCATATGTCGCCTCCTCGTCTAACGTTTTGACCATTAAACCTTCACAGTTGCCTGAAAACCAAAGAACATTGGAATTAAGCACTTGATAAACTATTTATGCTTACCTTTAATGGAGTCCTCGAGGAATTGCTGCACTTCATCCATATCATTTGTGTTGAGAGCAGTGGCAAATTGCCATTCACCCTCAACTTCTTGGAAATGTTCAAACAAAATCTTACGACGCACCGAAAGAGGCTTGGTAACAAGAGATTCGCCATTGATGTACAATAGATCAAATATGTAAACACAAACTTGAACTTTAATATCCTCAACGTCAACGTTCTTCCGCTTACGTGTGCTTAAAATTTGGAATGGTAGAATCTGTTTGCGTTCTATATCCCAGGCGACAATTTCACTATCGAGTATATACGTTTTGACATCGGTTTTGAGAAAAGATTTGCTTCTGGCAATGAGATCCGGATATTTGGGTGTATTATTCTCCGAGTTCCTTGAGAATATACTTATCTCACCCTGATCATTTAAATGTATTTGGGCTCTCTCGCCATCGTACTTCCATTCGCAGGTGATGTGCATGCCACTAAAACGTTCCAAGACTTCGTGGACCCCTTTTGTTGGCTGTGCCAGCATGGGTCTTAGCGGCATACCAGGATGCATGGGACAACGCTGTTGCAACTCCTTGATATCATATTTTAATATTGCTGGTATAATAATGTCATAGTTGGGACATTGACTGAAAAGTTCAATAAATATTTAACCTTAAGAACCATATAGTTTTCTATCTGAACACTTACCAAAATGTTGTTTTCAACATTAATGTTGTGTCTGCAATTTCATCTTTATAAATTTCGGGCACTTTGTGGATGTGTTTGCAATCCTTGATGTGCAGTTTTTTGACAAGAGCCACTGCCAAAGCAGTCAATAGGCTCTGCTCGGCAATACCAATGCGTAATTTGCCAATAAGCGAGCGGATGAAGAAACGCGCCTCTGACGAGCGACAGGCAACAAATACATCATAGACTAAAGTTATTTTCGACTGGCCGGAGATGTTTGCAATCTCCTTGAGCTTGGCGAATACGCCGCGCACATTTAACGGTTTCGGCTGAAACATAATGCGTTGCGAGACACGAGATTGTTCGGCCACAATGCCGAGATCGCCAATCAAATGTGTCTGCGATTTAATGTGTGCCAAATTGCGACCAGTTGCTTTACAAATGGCCTTCATTAGCGTAGTTTCTGCAACGCCAAGTTCGAGTCCTTCATAGGCAGGCGCCAATTGATTGATGCTGAGATAGACGCACGGCACTAGATCCTGCGGACTGATCAGCATTACGGAGCAGAAGAAGTTACTCAAAATATCAATCATTTTCAAACGACCTTTCGTTTCCTCAATTACTTGAAAGGTTCGAGCCAGCGCTAAATAAGGTGTTCTACGAAAAAATAAAAATAAAAATTTTTAACTTTCGCAACTTTTAGCATTTTTTTTTAAATTGCTTACACGCCTGTGGCTTGCCAGTAGGCATGTTTTAGTGGATGATACGACTCCATTGACGGATCATAGCTATCATTTCCTTCGCTCTCATTCGTTTCGGAATTCAAACCAATCATTCTTGGCTTATTCGGCGGCAATTCCTTGGCCTCTTTTGCTTTTGTGTTCTTCAATGGTTGCTTATTTTCTTCTTCCGTTTCCATTTTAACCACATCATGTTTCTCACATTTTGGCAATTTATCCTTTGGACTCTTGGCATTGCTGTTGTTTAAATAAATTAAGTTACAGAAATGAAATATGTGCCGAAATATGAATAACTTACTTTGTCTCTTTAGATGCTGATTCGGCTGGCTCAGCTTTTGGCTTAAAGAATGATCTAAATTCGAATCGAAATAATTCGATAAAAATAAACAAATGCAAACTATAGTTTGTTTGTTTATACTTACGTTATGGACTTCTGTTTGCCTGACATTTTCACAAATGTTTATTGTTCTACACACTCACGTTCCCGCCCTTTTTTCTCCACTAATATCGATAAGTGTTTAAGGATTGTGTTTTGATGCCAGTGCTGCCAATTTAGCTATTGTCGCATGAAATTTGCATTTTGATCCGAAATGTATTTAATAAAATTTTTTTTAATATTATGTGTAGTTTTGATTAATTTTGTGTTGATACTTTTGATTAGTTTTTAATTATATATTTTTTCTTCAGGTAATAAGCCCAAATTGACGGATTATTCATCATTTTAGCTATTTTAATGGCCAGAAACATTCCAATAAGATTCTTTCAATAGTTAATCGATAGTTCTTTTGTGCTTGTTTTTACCTGAAAAAAATCGATTTGTGGCCATCTCTAACATTTGTAAGAGGCTTGTTGAATCTAAATAAAAATACAATAATAGTTTAAGCAAAAGTTAAACATGGCAGATGAAAGCATAACGCGAATGAATTTGTCAGCCATCAAGAAAATCGATCCATATGCAAAAGAAATTGTCGACTCGTCGTCACACGTTGCATTTTACACGTTTAATGCACCACAAAATGAATGGGAGAAAACGGATGTGGAAGGCGCTTTCTTTATATACCATCGAAATGCCGAGCCCTTTCACAGCATATTCATTAACAATCGTCTAAATACCACTTCGTTTGTAGAGCCCTTAACCGGCAATCTCGAATTGCAATCGCAGCCACCATTTCTACTCTATCGCAATGAACGGTCGCGCATTCGCGGCTTCTGGTTCTACAATAGTGAGGAATGTGATCGAATCAGCAGCAAGGTAAAAGGCCTTTTGCAAAACAAGATCACCAATGGACAGAAAGCTACTTCCCTAACATCCTTTGCAAAGCCGAGCAACATAAGTATATTTAACATGCTTAGCCAAGCGCAAAAGGTATACAATGCCCAAGCAAATGGCCAGCCACAACCTGGTGGAGCGCCAGCAGTAGCAGCAGTGGCAGCACCAGCACCAGCAACAGCAGTACCAGCTGCAAATCAAACCGAAAATGTGACTTCCCACAATGTGCTGAAGTTCTTTGAGTCGGCTAAGCAGGCAACAGTCGAGGCCCAAATGAATCGCCCGACACCACTGTCCGTCGACCAATTGGAAAAACAGCAACGGTCGGTGACGCCCAATGAGACGCCGCTTATTAGTAATCATCAATCGTCTAACCGTGATGGCGACTGTTCATTGTCACCATTCCTGAAAGCATCGTCGTCGTCACGTCAAAATGATAAGCCCGTTTCGCTCTTGTGTGATATGAAATATGAGAATTATATTGATGAATCACCATCGGCATCGGCTTTGATAACAAGTGCCGAAGCCGAACAGTGTCTTAGAAGATTGTTAGTTGGCAATCGGCCACCGGATGCCAAGCCGGCTCTTATGCCGCCCACAATGTTTGATGTTGTGCCGAAAATTAAACAGGAGCCGCAACTGGAATCGGCGTCGGATAAACCACTTAATTGTGCCCAATTTGTGCAGGCCTTCACTTACCTGATCCAAAACGACAAGGAGTTTGTTAAAAAATTGCATAAAGCGTATGTCAATGGTTACTCCAACTCATTGATAGACTCAAATACGACATATCAATAAATTACACAAATACAAATACATATATTTTGTCGAAAAAATTATTAAAAACAAATCTGCCTTTTCTTAATAGTTTTCTAGTTGTTAGTTAGAGATCTATGAATATAATATTCATGCAAAATCAAAAAAACACTATTTTTTAATACCCTATAAGGGTTATACAAATCATATTGGAAAGTTTATTATACATAATACATAATTTTATTAAAACAAATTATACATATGTAATTTTAAATAGTCTTTTTGGAAACTACAACAATTATGTCGATCAGCCAATAGAATGATTGTCGCAAATCACCTTCACATAAATACGGAGCCTTAGTCCAGGACTCAACGTGAAAGCCGCAGTTCTCGAGTAATTCCAAAAACATTGTTGCTTCCTCCTCGAAGGATGTGCCACGACCATTACGCTTATTGGAATGTTCCATAAGGGGCCTCAACGGCAAATGCGATGTATTCGTCTCCACGTAGTGCATATAGGGTAGCACCAATGCAATAACAGCACGTCCATGTGGAGCCAAAGCCGTATGAATATCCTCCAAGAGTTTAAACGGATCGAAACAACGATCCAGAACATTTAAACATGAAATAAGTTCCACATTCTGCATTTCACGTATTTCGGTAACTACATTAAAATTTAATTTCTTTAGCCTCTCGCGCATTGTCCAACTAGCCTCAGTGGCAAAGACTTGCAACACCGCATTGCCACTCAGTTCGGAAACACTTTTTGCCACACGCAGCGAGACTTCGCCGTCGCCCGCGCCTATGTCAAGCAGCGTTATCTGAAAGAACATAAAGATTATCATTTGATAATTACATAATCTAGATATGAAACTTAACCGTTTGAGGTAAATATCTTCCTGTAAAGCCGCCAGCCTCCAACAGTTTATAGAATTGATCCTCGGACAAAATGAACATGGATCCACGCTTTAAAAGGCCATTGATATCGGTCTGTGTCATAAAAAACTGCAGTACAGATCTGGCCAACGCGTGCCACAAGTGCAACCAAATATTGGATGACAACATTTTTGCACGTTCCAGCCATTTAATTGTTGTTGTGTCTGGCTGCTTGAGGGCAACGAATTTCGATTGAAATCTCTCCGGCAGTTCATTGGAGTTCAAAGAATACCACTGTAAGCAAATATGACATAAAAATAATATGTATATATATATTACTTTCACAAGCAATAATTTACCTGTTGTGTGTCTATATTCTCTAGGAAATTATCATTATGGAATTTTGCATAGATAACACGTGCCAACGTGCCTCTGGGACGATAAACGGCCATCCTGAACTATTATCACTTTTCTTCCATCTACATTCACATGTCACTCTGTCCACAAAGTTGGTTATTTATATTAACATAGCTTTATAATGTGCAAGTGACAACAAATTTTATAATAAACAAGATAACATGCAGGTGTGTGTGTTGGTGTGCGTTCAATATACGGTTCGATAGCTATAGAAGAGCTGGAATATTTTTAACACAAGATAGCGTCCCATTGTAGGTAACCAATGAATTAATCACACTTTCTGCCATTTTGAGTGATAGTCATTTTCATTTTATGTGCCTATTTAAATGATATTATTTGGTATAGTATCGTATAGTATAGTATTAGTGTCTGACGTCAGCATAGCACGCAGTAGATCAACTGATTAGAGTTGTGTTATATATCGGAAAACATTGGGTTTCGATAGTCGATTGCACAGTGTTTGCTTACATCACTAGTTTGTATCTGTGAAATTTTATTTATATATGAAAGCAATAAAACTATGAGCTTCAACATGTTGGGAAATATGGATGATAAGGCAGCGTTAACCAGTTTCGATGACCTTCCATACTTTCCCGAAAAGTATCCCGGAAAAGTTTGTTGCCTATGCAATCTGGGGGAGCGCAGTGCTCTCGGCCAAGGGACAATGTTTCAACTAAAAGTGCCTTCTGATTTCAAAGACAAGAATTCCGGACCACAATTAAATGATGCAGAAAAAGATGATGCATTTCGTAAAGCCAAGTGTGGCTTAAAAAGCATAAACAGAGCTATAAGCAACAGTGAGAACACCTACGAATTGGATAAAATCGGTTACACAGATGTACTCAATACGTCGGCTTTCCTTGAAGACAACTTTGTTTACGTTCATCGGATGTGCGTAATGTGGTCGCTGCGTAAAGTCGAAGTCAAGGATGAGGATATAACGCAGTTCTTAACACAACTGAACGATTATTTGGAGCAGAAATGCAGTTTCTGTGATCAGTATGGTGCATCAATTAATTGCAAAATGAACTGCCAACAAATGCATCATTTTCCCTGTGCCGCTGCTGCCGGTTGTTTACTAATTCTAGAAAGCTTCACCGTATTTTGTACAGAGCATTTAAGTCAAGTACCATTGATATGTAGGTACCCATTAGTATTACATAAATAACACTTATGAACTAACTTTTATTGTATTTGCAGGCAGTGATAATAATGTCGAGTGTTTAACCTGCTCCTCCTTGGGCGATTTATCCAAATTGATTATGTGCTGCTCGTGTGGCGATCATTTTCACTCAACTTGCATTGGTCTGGTCAATTTACCGGGTAAATATGAAAGGTTTATATTCATCACAAAACAGAAACAAAACATATGTATTTCATTAGATACTCGATCTGGCTGGAGCTGTGCACGCTGTACAAAATGCCAGATTTGTCGGCAACAGGACGCAAATGATGTCAAATTCGTTAAGTGTGAACAATGTCAAAAGATCTATCATGCCAACTGTTTAAGGCCTGTAATATCTTCGATACCCAAATATGGTTGGAAATGTAATGTAAGTCTTAAGAATTTCTCTTCCCCTTTCACTACTATTGAACTTTACTAATGTTAAATAAATTATTTCAGCGTTGTCGCGTATGCACGGATTGTGGCTCCCGGACGCCTGGTGGCGGGAGCTCATCTCGCTGGCACAGTCACTATACGATTTGTGACTCGTGTTATCAACAAAGAAACAAAGGATTCTCATGTCCAATTTGTCAAAAGGCATATAGAGCGGCGGCTTACAAGGAAATGGTCAAATGCAATTGGTGTCATAAGTATGAAATGGAATAATACCAAATCTGAAATCACATCTTCTAAAGCTATTCTATATTTATTAGATTTGTACACAGCACCTGCGATGAGGAAGCTGATTTAACTGCATATCACAAAAGAAAACAATATGATCCAGACTATGATTATGTTTGTCCTGTTTGTAAAACGGGAAGCAATATTAAAATTGAACCGCTCGAGCGTTCCATGACAGATTCGCAAACCTCAGAGCATTTCAATCTGAAAGATGTCGAAGCTGATCCATTAAATGGTAAACTTTGTTTAGAACTGAACAGCGAAGATCCCCTCAAGTTGCCCAGCACGAAAAAAAAGATGTGTTTGACGAATATTCGCGGCAAAGGTGGCAAATTTGTGTTACATCGCATGGGTTCGATGTCGCAGATTGGCAAAAAGCGCAGCAGTCGTGGAAAGGGACGACAACTGGTTCCCCATGGTGGCTCAAGTGATCGTTACATTAGTCGTAATGTGGACACCGATTTCTCCAGTGACAAGAAACTGTTGTTGTGCTCGGCACGCGATAAGTTTGTTACATCGCAGGATATATGCGTAATGTGCGGCTCTGTGGGTGTCGAAGGCGATGCCGTATTGATAACGTGTGCCCAATGCGCCCAATGCTATCATCCGTATTGTGCGAATGTTAAACACTCGAGGGGCATCATGCAAAAGGGCTGGCGCTGCCTGGACTGTACCGTTTGTGAGGGCTGCGGCAAAAAGAATGACGAGGCGCGTTTGCTGCTGTGCGATGAATGCGATATCTCGTATCATATCTACTGTGTGAATCCACCGCTGGAGCAGGTGCCGCATGGCAATTGGAAGTGCTCGTTTTGCATCATTTGCCAGAAATGTGGTCGCAATCCCACAGAGAAAAATAACTTCAGTGATTCAAACTACTCCGAATGTTTGCCCTGTGCAAGCCAAAATAATTGCTCCGTATGCACGAAAAGCTACATCGATGGCGAGATGATAATACAATGTGAACAATGTGATCAATGGCTGCATTTCCTCTGCGATTCCATAAACTCGCAGCACACCATGGATTATTACGATCACAATACGTACAAGTGCATCAAATGTCGATCCAATGGCAAAGCACTGATGCACCAGAATTCAAATACATTCAATGAGGATTCGTCCATGACAAAGGTTCAAACACCCGAGCTGTCCAACGATGGCAAAGCAATAAGTCAAAATATACGTTTGCCCAATGAGTTGTTGGAGAGCACCGAGGCAATTCATTGGATTGACGGTGTGTGCTTAAGTGAGAATGGTTTGAACATGATTAAATCTCTATCAACGGAAATTAAACGTAAGCGCAAAATGCGTCAATCGTTGGCAAATTCGAAGGACGGACAAAACGATACGGGCGTATCGGATGATTTGCAATGCGATAAATATAAAGATGGCATGGTGTGGGATCGAACCGATAGTGCTTTGCCCGAAGGATTTACAATCTCCACCAATGACGATGGTGTTCATATTCTGCGCAAGAAGCGTCAGAGAAATCTACAGAAATTGGGCATCGGTGGCTTTTCGGTGCGCAATCGTGCTATAAGAAAGGACAATGACGACGCGGCGGATCAACAAAATGCACTCGGATCCCTTGACAAGAAAAAGAAAATAATACGCAAGAAACAAAAGAACAAACTTATTGAAGCCTATCCGGCATATTTACAAGAGGCTTTCTTTGGCAAACCGCTTTTGGAGTCGGGCGATGTTGTGACCTACGACTCCGATACCTCGGATGAGATTGGTTCAACAATGAAAATGTACTTTAACAATTCGAATGGTAAGAAATCTGAAGATGAAGCCGCCAAAAGTCCGGCAAAAACGCTTAAAAAACCTAAAGCGGAAAAAGTTGTCACCGAAAATAAAAACATTTTCGGAGATCAATTTTCAACAGCCACGCAACAAAATAAAGATCCAGTATCGGCTACAAGTGCATTGTTTGGTAAGTTGAAAATCAATACAAAATACAAATATTTATGAACTTATAAAAATATTCAAACATCTTTAGATACAACAATGGCGGATGCTTCGAAAAACGCGAGCGCAAATAGTATGCACTCAATGGATAACTTGGTATGTATATTCTTGATTTTATTTCATTAAGAACGTTATAAATATTAGACCTTTGCGATTTACAGACTCCCAAGGGAATTACTGAAGTAGATGTTATGAACAAGACTGTTAATTTTATAACGACAACCGATAATATAAAGAGGTAAAGTGTATTTTTTATCTTTAAAACCCAAATTCATTAATTTTGCTTTCTTTTTAGTGAGCCGTTGGTAACAGTTATGAATAGTTATGCGGTGAATCCCCAATTGACTCAAGATCCAAAGTATCATAGTAAACTAACGGTCAAGGCGACACAGCTGCAATATCAAGCCGATCCGCAAAATATTCCTGGACAACAACAACAATTGCCATTGCAAACGGAGAAGAGAGAAGAACCTAAGCCAAATGAGACCAACATTGAGAGCATTAATGTTGGCACCCAAAAAACGGCGGAAAAAATGCGAAAGGATGAGGGTAAATACGGAATATTTGAATAATGCTTTCGAATGTATATTAAGTGTATGTTTTATATAGATCTGGGCTTAATGGCAACAATTTCTGCTGTTTTGTATGCAAATACGGAGCATGCAAATCTAAAAGAGTTATATCCCAACTGGAACGATCGCTGTAAGCAGATCCTCAAGGGTTGGCGCTCGCTATGCAACGAGAAAAAGGCACCATTTCTACAAAAGGCAAAGGATAACCGATCCGCACTGCGTCAGCGGCGTGAACAGTGTAAGGTTAGCCAGCCAGCAACAAAGCCAGAAAAGCAGGAAGATAATCGTGCATGGAAACAGCAGCCCAGTAAGCCAAAAGAAGAACAATCAATGGTTTATAGCAATTACAGTAAGTACATGTGTGATTTAAAAATATTTAAATATTTAACACTATTTCGTTTACAGATGGAATTACGTACGATGCTAACTGCTATATTGGTTCACCCATGCATCATGGTAATTCGCATCATCCGACAGCTATTTCTAATACAAATCTAGTTGTAAAATCTGCAATGCAAAGGACGGCAAATACTGCAAACAGCATGAGTACAGCACCTTCACCTTCATCATCATTGAAAATTGCTTCAGTTGAGAATCGAACGGAACAAAACACAGGATACGAATCTGAAGCGGTTGGCGATAAGAAGCTCAGAAATCTCTTGCAAAAAACCAACTCCGAAGCAGTTATAATGAATTCAAACTCGGAATTCTATTTACCTAACGATGTTCTACGAATGGGTCTGATACAAAATACTGCCATAACACAAAACAATCCAATGTTAAGCATGAGTGGAAATCCACAGCATACGGAACTGAGAAGTCTCGAGCATGATGGAAAAAGTCAGTTAGATATGAAAATGACGGAAGCACAGGAGGGAATATCATCGTCGGCAGTTGAATTAGAGAACGTTGGATTTGGTGATATATTGGGTGGATTTGGGGAGGGGGATGATGATGACCTACTTAAATCATTAACATCAGAAATTGGCGATGATTTCAATATACTGGAATATGCCGATCCAGAACTTGACGTCAACGTCCTCAACACATTGGACTTTGAAGAGAACGAAAAAAACTCAGCTTGATTATGTATATTACTTTTAAGATTGACATTAATTATTATTTTATTCATTTCATTCATGGTCATATTATGTATTGAAGACCATCACAATTAAAACCAATAAAAGCATATTAGTTACATAAAGCTTTTTTAGTTTCCGTTTCATTTATGAGTTTCCCAGTTTATAACACTCAGCCGTCGTTTCTTGACAATAGTTGTATGTCCTTTTTTGATAAGTTGTAGGGATAGTGTAAGCCAGTGGGCACATAAATTTTTCCAGTAACTTGCCTAGAAATAAATTGTAAGGAATTCAGGAAATAATACACAAAGCAATAAGATGTTAACAAAACATAACGTTTAAGCTTAAATATTTAATATAAAGTAAATGAATTTAAGTACTTATTATATATATATATATTTATTACTCACTTGTTAAAGTTTTCCTCATATCCCACCGTATAATCATTTGGAATTTTAGCTGTTTGCGTAAACGATAAGCAATCCGGTGGAGCGTTTTTTAATGCATAAAATGGATAGTCAAAGGTATTAATATAAATATCAACGCATAATCCATGACTACCCAAATGCACTTGACTGGCTATCGACGGCTGACTGAGGCCACAGCTGCCCAACATGATATTTCTGTGGCAGGAGTATATAAAAGTTCCCTTATCTCGACTCGAATGAAAGCATTGAACATATTTGCCAGCCTTCGAGTGATCTACAGCGATGGGATCGAATCCAGGACCAGCCATGTCACAAGCTTAAAATTGTATAGGTAAATATGTGTAGCTATTATAGGTATATTTGTGTAGTTACTGTCAATATTTTGCAGTGTAAAATGTGGTTGTAGGGATCTGCCAACAGCTGATGCCAGTTGACCACCGAAACTGAAGCCAAACATATATCCTTTGCTCGGATCGAAGCCGTATTGGAAAAGCGATAATAGGACTGAAACAATCGCTTCAGTAATGTACTGAAAGTTGGCATATAATCTGAAAATTAAATAAATTGTATATAAAATATTCTTTTATTGATATTAAAAAACTACATACCGCATATAAGAGGCATTTGCAACAATGCTGTAATCAATGCATATTACACAGCCCTTGCGATAAAAGCTCAAACCTGAAATAAATAAATACAATTAAGTGGCCAGCCAACCTATTCAAATATTATTTAACCTACGATCAATAAGTGCAAGCGACCATTCGTCGTCACAACTTTGAATCCATCCATGAAGTATGATCGCAAATTTATCCGATGGCGAACAACCGGAGCTTTCTAATTGGTTTGCATTGAAGGGAATTGTGGTTTCCAATGTTTTAGTATTGTTTCTAGCAAAGAGCATTGAGTTAATATTAAAAAAATACTACATAACTGCCAATTACTTACTTGTAGAATTGCACTAGCAAAGTTTTACGCACATCCAGTTTCAAGGATCTATGTTGATGAACTTAAGTTTAATTTTAAATATCTTTCGTATGTTCTAGTAAGTGTGTTGTACCTACTCGATGTTTCATTTTGGCCGTGTTTGAAGAATTTAAGTTTAAAATCCAATTTGGCTTGAGCCTTATGAGACAAAAAAGAACAAATAATTAAAAATATTAAATAAGCGCATTGTTTATTATTTGAAAAATGCATTACAAAAATCAATATTTCACGCAGTTCATTAAATATTAATTTTAATAATATACAATACAACTCATATATAACATTATTTGAGAATTTTTTTATAATAACCAAATTGTTCTTTATCAGCAGTACATTTTTTTTTGTTGCCAAAGAGATACAAAAATCGATCTTTCTCAGTTTTGTGAGATAAAATATCGATAACATTAATTTGCATCCATAGAAACTTTCAAAGTGTGACCTCACGATCAGCCATATTTGCGCGCCAAATGCGGAATAAATGCCTTAAATGTCTTAATGATCATTTGCAATTAAATAAGTTGCGCCTGAAGAGTTGTGAAAACATTGCAAACAAACGTTATTTTACTTTCCATGAAATTTTGTTTTTTTAATTCACCAAAAATATATTTTTATTACATATACTTATTATACACAACTGAAGTTGAAACATCAATATATTATTATGTCCTACTGATTGGGACAGTCATTGGGCGACTGTTTTTTGCTGCCACCAGTTGGTTTGCTTTTTTCTTCGTTCTCATCATCGTCGTAGTCATCCTCCTCACCTTCGAATTCTTCCTCATCCTCGTCGTCCTCATCGTCGACAATGTCGCCGGTGTAATAAAGCACTGCTTTCGGGATAATTCTAGCGCGCAAAAAGTGACCGATTTCAAAATCGGTGGCCAATATCTACACAAAAACAAAAAAAAATCAGTCAAAAACAGTTCTTTTCGAAACAATTAAGATAATCGTACCTGCTGCGATTCATCGTCGATTTCATCCTTGTCATCTAGAACGTCGGGTGGATTGAAGAAGTTAAAGAAGGAATCTGTAGGAACCTGCTTGACAATTGTGCGCACAGCGCCACGTTCCTTATGCTTCTGCTTCTTTCTAATGGTCTTGACCGTCAGATTCATTTTCTTGTGCCAGTCAATGGTGAAACCTTTGCATTTGAATATCTCCGGACCCTCGAATGCGAACGGATCGTCTGGATCGACTGTTGCCTTAAGGAAGTATTGCTTTGTAAGCACAGTATTCGTAAAGTATTCATTTTTATCGAAATGAAACTCCAAAGTATATGAATGCTGAAAAAGAAAAACACAAATTACTAATAAATACATTTTGTTTTTGTAAAGCTTCTGAATTCTGTACGTACTTCAGCGTCATATTTGATGACAATGTCCGTGAGCTTACGCATGACGGGCTCATCGTGGCTCTGGACCATTTCCGACAACATAGCCGTGTTGCGGAACACTGTTAGCCAAAACTCGGGAATGCCTTTGGCATCCTGAGGCATACTCTTAATATTTTTCAGTGACTCGCGAATCGCGTCACCAGCTTCTTCGGTATCGCTTGGCTGCTGCTCAGGTTCCTTCCATTTGGGTTTTTCCTCCGCGGGATCAACGGTGCCGACAACAATTTCCATACGCTTGTCCAACATGGGTTGATATTTCGACTGGTACTTCTTCTCTAGCTTGTAAACCTCCTCAAAGAACTCGGCTTCGATGCTTAAATGCTCCAATTGCAAGTTCTTCAGTACGGTTATGCGATTTTGAACGGGCGCTGGCAGCGATTTAACCCGTTCCTGCAAGAACTGTCGCCTGATAACCGAGTTCATGTAAGCCGGCCTGTCAAAATTTCATTTTAAATATGCTTTTCAAATTATAAACATTCTTTTAATTACATTGATTGGCAGTCAGAGTTCGACTTGTCGTCATCAACTTCGTTGCACGAATCCGCATCGATATTTCCTTCTTTGGGAGCATCCATTCTGAATAAAATGCAAATATTCTGAAAGGCATACACATATGCATTTAATTATATATTGTTAAACAATTGGTGTTTAGCTTTGTTAACATATACCATATGCATTAATATTGTATATATTATTTTCACTTCATGTAATATGCCATTTTTAGCCCTGAACAAAAATATGCGCATTAATAAATTGCCTTTGTATTGGCAATGTTCAAGCCCTGCCTTCAATTGGTGTAAAATGAAAAAAAAAAAAAAAAAACATATTTATTGGCGTACATTTTTAGGTAGTAGATCACTTATGCTTTCATTTCAATTGTTTAGTTCAAAAATGCAGAAAACAGTGGTCGACTCTTCATCACTCTTCCACAAACATATTTTTGCATATTTTAGTTATCTTTAAGAATGCCGACAGACAAAGCCTCACATTATCTTGCAGATTAATATACATACATATGTATATGTTCATGTACTTAAAGGGTGTATGCTTGCTTAAAGTTTTCCAAGCAACCATAATTAATTACACATTTATGTACGTACATATACATATACATATGTATATATATATTAAATACAGGCGTACATTCCTGAACAGTAAAACACGTGTTAGATGTGCTGAAAGCATCTGCCTCGCCTATTAGAACAAAAGCATGTTCACATCAAATTACATTTTGCAACTGAACATACATTTATGATTTATAATTTTTTTTTGTATACCACACACGCGCATTGCAATTCTTTTAAATGAAATGGATTATTTTGTAGACATACCTTCAGACAAAATGTTCAAACGAAGACCACGCCGCAACAATCTCAACCCAAAAGAACTAACAAGACAAGTACACAGGGTTGCCCGTGTAACTCACAGGGTGATTCAAAGCTTTAATAGGCATTGTTTCGAACTTTGCAACTTTTATAAAGCTGCGTCTAGATAGCATCGAAATGTTGCCGTGGTATTAATTCGTTTCTATTCAGTTTAGTTTGTTATAACAATCAATGGACGTTTTATTTAAACCTGAGCAAAATACAAATGTATTGTAGAACCAAATATTTTTAATAAAAATTGATTATCTCATGTCGAGTAATTAAATGTTTTATAAAATTTTATTATAAGCAAATAAAATTTACTATTTTTAAAACCGCGGAAACTATTTTTTCTAAAAACAGGGTGGCCCTCGGTGGCGGTCTTTTGTAGTTTTCCTACGAACGGAGTCACAGTCGTAACAAGGCAGGCAGTTCATCAGCATTACAAGGTGGCCTGGAACTCTTTTTGCTAGTTCGACTACTTACAATTGTAACAATTTAAAGCAAAGACCAGTATTTCCAGGGTTGATTTAAAAATTGTGAGCCAATTGCATAGAGCAGCAGTTAGGTGAGTACTTTAAGTACTTTCGTGCGTGTAAAGCCAAGAAATCAGTTTTAATAAAACAACATATAAATTATTGTTACAATTTTTGATATTTTATTTACGTAAAAATAAAATATTTGGACATATGATTTAATATAACAAATTAATATAACCTTCATTTAAAAATTTGATTGATTCTTAAACTTGTCTAATGTTGCGAACTCTTAAAAACTGAGCGATTAATGCCCTTAAGAGTAAATTGTTATAACTTCACGACCTCCTCCACGAACCATTAATACTTTTTCAAGACCCTCAGTTAAAACTTCCAGGAATTCCATATCTAGTGATTAAAAAATAATAAATACATATATTTTTTTGAAAGAGAATATTTAATAATATACTTACAATTGCTTTCACGTTCTGCTCTAACTTCCCTAGGAGGACCTGGCAAATTCATTATAACCAATTGGGCATCTTGAGACTTCTCCACTATAACTTCATTAAGTTTTATTGCAGTGTGCATGCGACGAACATTGAATTCATCCCTGTTTAAAAATTACTGTCAGAATTTGCAATTCTAAAGCAAAATAAATTATTCTTACGGTTTCACACTAGATTTAACGTCATCATCAGCTTTCTCTGTCGATTCATCTTTGTTAGATGTTATATCAGGTGCATCCGTACTTTCAGGACCATCTGAGTCAATTGAATTACGTTTTTCCTCGTTATGAGTATCCTGTTTTAATATATTTTAAGAAATAAATTTTTAATACTAGCCATAATAAATTGATCTTGTTAACAACCGTGCCGTTTAAGGAAATAAGAATTTTGCAAATGCACTTAAAATTAAAAAAATAAATAAAAACTGAGAAAAAAACAAAATCTAAAAAATATATTTTAAAAAAATGTTTTAAATTAATTAAAGAAAGAGAAGATTGTTAGGCTTACAACACTTGCTAAATGGCAGATAAAATGTATATTTATATCTGAAATCTGTATTCTCTTACTATTATCATAAGTATTTAACCGAGAGCTTGAGTTTTGATTTTTAATATATTCTTAGCTTAGTGGTTTAATTATGAATGTACAAAACTTTTAAGGATACATACGTGATTTTCTTCGATGGTAGGATCGGCAAACCGAACCCTCGACGCTGTTTTTACGGCGTCATAATGGTGGTCTACAATTGTTTGTACCTGAAAATGTTAGCATAAAGTATTTACATACTTATACACACATAAATACTTATTTGTCTAGTGGGAATACTAATTTTCATTCATTTAAGCCCCATGTTGGATCCTTGATAAAATTTATTTGCATTTTTTTTAAGAGCTAAATATATATACTTTTTAATTTTATCAAGAATTCAGCAAAAGGTTATATACTTTATGCCACGGCTTGTTTGCTTGCCCCTAAGGGTAAACATTTTATAGAATCGAGTATATTATCTAAGTTAAGAGCTTAGAAACTCCATTTCTTATTCGTTCTTACGGACAGATTTATGTTGCACAAGCCCTATATTATTTTTTTGAGCTTTAACTTTCCTATCTTCATGCTTGATATTATTAGATACACAAATGAGAGGTTTGTAATGTCCTAAATATTTAAAAAAAAAATAGTTTAACGTTCAAAGAACACATGCAAAAAGATTGGTTTATCAAAAATAATGATGGATTGCCAGTTTTGGTAATGTCTGTAGTGTAAAATAAACCGACACATAGATGTTTTGAGATTATCAATTTTTTGGGCAATGGGTGTAAGGACACAAATAACTATATAGATTCAATATGGCCAGCAATAAATGTTGTTGTGTCTGGTGTATGAAAAATTTGTGAAAGCAAGCGAAACATTTATATTTGTATATGTATGGTAATGGTTATGATTTCAATATCGATATATGCATACGGTAACACTTATATATTTGTATACATTTATATAATATATAAAATTCTATATTCTTGATTTAAGCTTTACCAAAGATAACTTATTATCACTGGGAGTTTCCTTAAAATCCATTATAGTTTGAACCTTTGATCAAATATACAAAGTTTTAAGATTGTTTATTGATCTCAAATAGATATAAGAATTTGGTTTTAGATGAAACAGAGGATCATAAAAACTAAGAAATTGTAAGAAATCAAAGTTAAGTGTGCGAACATAAAAAAAACTTAGCCGATTGGAGGTAAAGTATATCAGATTTGTACTAAATAAATGTGATTTTAAGAAGTTGAATCGAATAGAACTGAACAAACAAACCGAAACTCGCGAAGAAAACATTTTACTTACCACTTTGGAATTCTCTTTTTTGTTTAAACCTAATGCCCTTAGCATTTGATTGCGCTGTTCCATCATTAAAGTTCTCTCATAAGTGTATGCAGAGATATCGCTGTTATTCTGATATATCAAAGAAATATATAAAAACATGCTATTGAGTAATTAAAATCGATAGTATAATTATTTCGTTTACTAACCATTTCAACTACTTCAACATCTGCTTCAATACGCAAATGGTACAGGAATGTCTTAAGATCTTTCTTCATTTGGATCGAATTATCTTCGATTTGAGCAACGGTAAAAATGCGTAGCTTGCAGTTACGCCAGGTCCTGTGCTGTTTAAGCAGGAACGGTAGCAACATGAGCAAACCACCATCGTGTACAATCCACCAAATATCAATATTTCCACCAATCTACAAAAAAAAAAAAACATTGATTATATGCCGACGAGTTTAAGAAGCTATCAAATTTTGTATTACTTTGTGGTTTGATTCTGGATAAAAATTGATTCCTTTTGGAACAATCAGTGCCATGTGGCAAGCGGCAACAGTGCGTACTGTTTGAATAAAAGTCTTCCAGCTGTAACGTCCCTCCTGCCGCCAGCTGTACGGCCAGCCAATAATCACGGTATTTGGCTTCATTCCACCCAATCCAATCGTTTGAATGCTAAGTTAATAAATAAATTAATAATATTACTGGGAAATTGGTCAAATACTTACACTGAGCTTAGACCCTCGCCAATCTCTTGGGCCACTAAAACATCACAAAAACCCTTAACCTTCTCATCGGTCATATATTTGCGTAGTGTGGCTTTTGCATCGACAGCTTTATTTGTTATTTTTGTGTGATCACCCTTTATCACAGACACACAAATTGTCAAGCCCTTGCCAGCTTTCAATTGTGTGGCAAAGGAAAAAATTTTTCTATACTTTGGTGTTAGGTTATCATTGAGTTTCGAAAGCACCAAAATTTGTGGACGCCAATTTTTAGTATGTGGCGGTCCCTCCTCAAGACGCTGCAGTGAGTATCTTGCAGCCGTTAATGCCATACCACGAATACCATCACCCCATTCCTTCTCGGCACTGTAAGCAAAAACACACAGATTATATAACACGCTCAGGGGGTTAAGAGCCGAGGTCAAGTTAAATCATACCCTCGATATTCGATGTATTTGTATATAACGATTGCCATGCCCATGGCCAAAAGTGCAAAATACCATGATGTCATAATCATAACCGAAATGCACAAGGTAAGTCCAAGCAAGGATAAACTCCAGTGATAGAATTTAAAGCGTGGTCGCCAATTGGGCGTCCTTAGCAATGTTTGTACGGCGCAGGCCAAGTTAACAAAGCCATAGCACATAAGGAAAAACATAGATAGCAATGGGGCAAGTAGATCAACATTACCTAAAGAATTCAATATTTTTTAATAAGTTATATCTAACAATAATGTAAGAAAAACGTACCCAATAAAATACCGCATTGACAGATCACAATTGTTAAAAGTAGAGCTCTAACGGGCTCTCCACGTTTCGAAGATTTGGCAAATGGTGCCAAAAATGGTATAATCTCATCTTTAGCAATAGCTTGGAGTAAACGTGGTGCACCGGTTAAACTTTGTAAACCAGCACCTAAGGTGGATAAGAATGATCCAATTAGAATCACCCATTGATTTGGCCAGGCAATGTTAGCCACAACTAATTTGCCACCAATTGACTGTCCAAATCTAAAAATCAAATGCTATATGAAATAATTCGAAAATGAAAATCACGTGTGTATTCTTCTCACTTGTCGCGCAGTAGTAGATTATCAACAGTGCCAGCAAAAAACAAAACACTTGTTAAATAAACGGTGCTGGTGGTCAAAATGGCACAGATTGTGCCAATGGGAATACTCTTTTGAGCGTCAGCCAGATCGCCAGAACGATTCGATCCAGCCATGATGCCTGGTTAAAGATATTAAATCAATATAAAATGTATCTGATTTTTTATATAGTTCATACCTGTCACCGATGGGAAGAAAATGCCGATAAGCAGTGTAAACGATGTTGTTATATCAGCCATAATTTGATTATATGATTGACCACCAATATTCTCAATATCCACAGAATTGCGACCGTATGCAATTAGTTGTCCTTTCTCCAAAAATGAGGGCAGTAAATTGTCATAGAAAACGCCGCTGGCAAGACCTTTAATACCCTTTACTTTGGTCACGTTGTTATCTATTTTTGGATTAAATACATTGTTTTTATAAAGTGTAACGATTTATTTTACAACGAAGAAGGTTATTACTTTGGTAGTATTCATCACATTTGTGATCCGGACAATACAAATCCATTAACATTGGATCTTCCTTGGTACAATTGTCAATTGGAATATCTTTTAAAAGTCGTTTACCCAGCACACACATGCTACATAAAAAGAGAAAGAAATTTTAACAACAGTCACCTAATACCAGATTTTAATATGCACTTACTATAACTTTTCATTGCCATGAATATTGTCGAAAATTCCAACATACACGGCAATTATAGAAAATATTACACAGGCCAGGGCAACGGTTGCGAACTTGTTAACAAATTTGACGCCCAAGAAAACAATTAAACCTACAAAATTAAAAATAATAATTTGTATACATGAATAAATAAAAACATATCAAATGTAACTTACCCATAAACATGAGTAGTAATGTTCCATAAACTCTGAAATTATTATACATAGCTTCAGCGTCTTTGGTGAAATCCCCAAATATGGATGCCCAGGGTGCCATATAAGTCTATGATATGTCCAGAAAATTGCCTTTATATCTTATATCTTAGAATATCGTTTATCAATTAGTTCTTACCAATACGATTTCAACGGCACCCACAATGTACATTGCAGCTGCCAATGTTGTTCCCGTATAGAACAGCATTCCCACAGCACCGCCAAATTCAGGACCAAGTGAGCTTTGAGAAATAAATTAATATCACATGTTTAAGAAAATAAGAAACAAAAAATAAAAATAAAAAAATATGTGGGAACAAGATACGAGATTGTTAAAATTTATTTAGTTTTTAAAAAATTAACTAGATGTTAAAAATGTCTACAAAAAACCTTGTTACATTTTCTTGTTAGTATTTGGGGGCTTGAAATATATATATATATAGAAAGAGATTTATTGAATCACATTCATTTGAATTTACTAGACTGTTAAGATGTTAAAACACTTTTTGAGGCACTGTGGAACTATTTGGGTATACAAAATATAGATAAATAAAATACTTATGAATAGAATTTACCGTGATATCATAAAGTAACTTCCTCCTGCCGGAACCACCCCGTTTGTTGCAATGGCAGACATAGATATCGCAGTTAGCATCGTCTAAGTTTTTTTTAAAAAATATATATTCCTAAGTATATGGTAGATATATATTGAGGTAGGTCTTACCACACAGCAGCAGGTCAAAACAATCAAAAATCCACAAATAGCTCCAGCCGTACCAACAACCCATGTCAAACGAATGAACAATATAACACCAAAAATATTCTGAATGCATGGCAAAAATACTCCAATTAAAGTTCCTAACCGAAAAAAAGAAGAAGATAAATACATGTATGGATGAATTCTTCGCTCTCACAGCAAATACTTTAAGTGTAAGGGGGAAAAAAAAATGTTCCTTTGGTAAACGCACCCATACGAGCCGATGGCGGTGGGGGCTTTGCATCTGGGTCGGTGGCCGCTGGTATCGTGTTTTCATAATTGGCAATAGATGAAATGAATGTTGAAATATGTGGCCTGGTCTCCAAGTCATCATCGTAGAGGTACAAATTGGGATCGATTGTAGATTTTTGATTTTCTTCTGCACGGTGGACATCACGCGAATCTGCAAAAAAATTAAAAACAAAAGTTGCCGAAAAAAATATATTTAGCTAAGGAAATATTTTTGAAGTGTGGTTTAAAGGGGTGCAGAAGGGATAATTTAATCTGGAAGGGGACACTGCGAAAAAAATATATAATTTATATATGTACATGTTAATCTTAAACTAGTCACAATCTCCAACAAAAATAAAAAAACTAAACTACATTTTCTTCAGTGATTTATTGTACATGCAATATTGGTTTTTTAGATTAGTTTCAAACTAAAGCCTTGTGACATTGTTATACCCTTGTGTCCTATCCATTTTCTAAATGAGCAACGTGACCATCGCGATTTTGCATACCTGATTGTTTCCGGTCGAGTGTCGTTCCATTGTGTTCGGATGGCGTAATGTTTGTATCATCGGCATCATCTTTCTCACTATTACATTGCATGTTTAACACTTTTCGCAGATCACGATTCTCACTTAAAATTAGCTAACACTTTATTTGGGTCGTCATACGAACAATAATTTTATTATATACTTTTGATTAAAAGATCATAAATGTTACAGACATTTATGATTTAAAAGACCTTCGATAGATAGGCAATACAATAAATAAAATAAGACCTTGTAAATATCTCTATATTAAAGATTAAAAAAGACTTTTTTTCCAAAGGCTGCAAAAATTTAATGGGGCTCTCTCGTTTAAATCACTTTTTAATGTTCAGTACATTTTTTTTTTATTGCATTTGTTTTCGCTTTCTCTCTTTGTTAGCTGGAAAGAGATTTATCCTACCTATGACATGAAACAGAAAAATTTAGGTCAAGAATAATAAGCCTGGCAGGATTAAAAAGCATATGAATAAACACTTGAGCGAAAGAGGAATTTGCAAAACTTAAAGGAGGGCAAAGCAATTGAATGATTAATATACATATATAAAATCAATTTGGATACACGACGGACAAGGTTTTTATGTGTTTTTTTTTGTTGTGTTTTTTTTGGTTTTTTAACGCACTTTGCTTTAAGGTATTTTAACAATTATTAAAACTTTGGAAAATTGTTAGTGCTGTGATGGAAACGGATGGGTTTTTTTTATATAACTTTACACGTTGTTTTAGCATTTAATTGTAGTGGATTTTTCCTAATTTTTTTTATCGAATTAAATTGTTTTAAATTGAACTATTTTTCTTAAATGTGAACTATTAGAAAAAATTGAGAATACTGTTTGTATGCTACCGAATAAAAATTATGTTGCCCAGGACTCGAGCAGCAGCAGCAGCAGCAGCATTGAAAGCGAGATGAAAACGAAAGCTTTTATCTACACGCAAAATTTCACCCCGTGTATTCTGAGCTAAGGACCAGACAGAGAGAGAAGGACCTAAAAAGGCGAGAGAGAGAGAGAGCCAATTGCACAGATACCGACATACCCATATAGTATATTCACGGGTCTGTGTATTTGGACCAGCCTCACCATCTTTTGGAGAAAGTACTCTCACACACAGCCCCAGCATCAGCATCAGCAGCAGCAGCAGCGGCAGCAGCTAAAGCCCAGAAACGTTTAACTGCTCTCAAAAGCTTTCCACACTTGGAGCTTAAATGTGCAGGTGGCGTTAAATGTGTCACCGGGACATCTGGGACGCATATACATATGTATTTGTGCATGTACTTAACAGTAAATACACATACAAATACACATACTATATGTGTGTATACATGTACAAACTATTAAGCACATACACGTTTGGTAAATTGATGGTAAAATGTTGAGAGCATAATAAAGCTTGGTAATTGTCGAGTTTGTGGTCAGGATTCATTCGAGCGAAATATCTTTGGCAAGCATCATTCTGAATTGGTACACGGCATAAAAATCGCATCATCATAAATTGCCTTTAATGATTGATTTAAACCGTATACTTTATATGCCTTTGTAAAAACTCAACTCAACAGATTATGATTGTTTTATACTTAACACGCATAAATCTACTTACATATCTTAATCCTATCATAAAGAACGGTTACTAAAAATGTATAAGTACCTTGTAGGTCATCCTGGTTATCGCCTAAAAGTTTGCCACTTGCCGATTCATCTTGAAGATAATCCAATACTGTCTCTTCATCTGTTTTCGTCACTTGAAATCTATCTGGCATTTTTGTGCTCAATGCGCTCTGAAAATAAAAATTAAAAAAAAAAACATTTATATTCTTATTGCATGGATATACGTGCATACGTATTTATGACCGTATACATAACGGCAATTGCATCAAATTAAACTCAACATCAGGGCTGAATCGGTTTATTATTCTTTCTGTGTGACTGTTCCGATTTTTATTCAAATGATCAACCGACTGATTTGTATATGTATTTTATAAGTACCCGCTGCATTGTTATCGATCAATTTAAGCGCCACCAAATCAAAATCATTTGTCAAAAATTCTTGAGTTATTCAATCAGAGCTGACTAAGTACACAGAGTGATAATACATCATGCTTGAGAGATACAAAAAACTTCAACATTTATACACTTGTAAAAGGGTTTGTTTAATAAAAAAAATAATATAATGATGCTGAAGGTCGATAACACCCGGGTGCTAGCAACAATGCAACTCAACATTCCATGGAGACATTCCTTTAGCTCCTTCTCCAGCTGTGTGTGTTTTACTTGTACCACCCTGTTTCCTGTTGTCATCTGTGCTAGCGCTGACGCTAACAGTCAGGCTGCATTGGATTAAGGCTGTTCAAAAGTTATGTAAGCCAGCTAAAAAGTTTATTAAAACAAATGTCACATGACCGGCGACAGCATGTAGATGTTAAGTTTCCGACCACTTGACAGCATTGTCTCAACTTTTAAAATGTATGTACGTGACATAAATACATATGGACATATGAATATGCACATCCATAATTTAAAGCCTTTTTATATATTTCAATACATATTTCACTTAAAAACTTTTGTTTGAGTACAATGCGATTCCAATAGAATTAAATCCATTAAATATTAGGTGCCACAAGAATTTAATGCATTTTTGCCTGAACAATATGTAAGAAGTTATTAATTACATACATTTGTGCATACATATGCATACACAAAAGCCTACCAGACCACACACACAGACACTGCATACATGCACACAAGCGTATAAATTGTAAACAACGAAATTGTACACACGTAAGTATGTTTTGAATGTTCTTTAAATGGGTATTTACTTGTGGAAGCGCCTTTGTTCAACGTTAACAATAACCGGAAAATGTTGTCAACTTCTTATGTTGTATTGCAAAAAACACTTTCAACTTTGTTAGTTGCTTTTCTTAATATTTTGTGAACTTTTCAATTGTACGAATAAAATTAAACTATCATATTGAAAGCGCATGAGTAACAGAAAATAATTTTCTACTGTATATAATTTGGAGTCGCGAGTTGGGGGAAATACTGCTGTATTAAAGAAAAAGTAACTGAAAACATATTTAGCGTATTTAGCATGGATACCGATTATATTTTAGACAAAAAAAAAACATAATTTACTAACACACACATACATACACACATGGTGATATGTAGACATTAAGATATTAACATACATACATGGATGTTTATTTACATTTGTCTTTTTTATTAAGTCCTCAAGCATTAGCCGAAATTTTTACATATGTATGACCGTATATTTATGTCCATAAATCTACATACATACATATATAGATTTGTTTGTTTTCAAAGTACTTTGAACCTAGTATGTACATACATGTACATTGTGTAGTTATATAGAAAACGGAACTTGGGTTAAGAAACAACTCTGCATAATTTTTCATATACATACATACAAATAAGTGTGCATATGTATATATATTTAGTTATTGAGTAATTATCAAAGTCGTTTAAAAATATTCAGTAATCCCTTAGAGAATAAGATAATTAAAACGAACTTGATTTTAATTATTGGCAAACTTCTAGTGTTTTAAGTCTTGCCGAAAGCATTTTCAGAAACTTTGGAACTCTACAAATGCGATGCATGGTTTTCTTCCTTTCTTGAGCTGTATATCAATCGAGTCGACTGCGAGGGCTGTATAAAAAGTAACCACATTGTTAAAATGAATTTAAAAAAACTACACATAATAAATTAGTATATTATATTTAAAAACATTAAGGTATCCGCCCCCACACCCCATTATACAATGTCTTTTAAATACGACTTTATTAATTTATGCATAATGTACTAAAAAAATATAGTGGTATTTTTTTTTCGTAATGGGATATTAAATAAATTAAGGTGGAGGTAGGGCCCATAATGTGGCAGTCTTGTCAGCAGATGTGGATATAAAGGAAAATTCCGTTGGATGCCATCTTATTGTAATTGCCTTATCCTTATGCTTGGCAACAACAACAGATGCGATATCATTGGCTAGATCACCCTGTAAATCCGTAAGTTTAATCGTGCTATCGTAGCTGCATGTGAGCATATAATAAGCCGATGGAGAAAAGCGTATACATCTTTAAAAATAAATAAAACAAAATTATATGAGAAAATAAATTGAAATAAACAAAATGTGAAATTTATACCTTATCTCGGCGCTATGCGGATAGAAACGTTGTATTAATCGATTTCCACGAATATCATATAGAATACAAGCGCTATCGGCGTGTCCCGATACCAGTAATCGACCTGTCGGATCAACGCAAACGGCAGTCACTGGAGAGTTTTGTAAAGCTCCAATCTGATCGAAAGTATTAACGGCATCGTTTACCCGCAGATCCCAGAAACGTACTGATTGATCCTGTAGGAAAACATAACTTTATTTTTGCTTCGAAAAATCACATATAGAATATTACCTGAGATCCAGAAACGAACATTGCATTGTTCCAGCTGTATAGCGATGAAATGTGTCCGGTATGTCCAACAAATGCCTGAAACGGCATTCCTGTCACACAGTCCGTTACATAGATCTTACAGTCTCCAGCCCCGCCGCTGACAAGCAGTCTTGATTTTGTTGAGGTATTGTCCAGGAAACACATGTCCCGTACGGTACCATCGTGCATGTTCAGTTCCACCTCCTGACCAACCAGTTGATTTGTGTCCTTGTCAAATCTCATATACTTAATGGTCTTGTCATTCGAACCGGTTGCAATAATTTCGCCATCTGCCGACCAGCAAGTGCAATATATGGAGCCTCTATGGTGTTTTGTCCGTTTGCACAATACGGACGGAGGATAAATATGTTGATCTTGCCTAAAGGGAATTTACTTGTTATTAAATTTTATTTTAAATATCTACTTGAATATTACCTCAGTTTGGACAGTTGGGGATATTGACAAATGCGGAAGGTTTTGGAATTCGATCCGACCGCGAAAAGCTGTCCATCGGGATGAAAATCGACGCTGCGTATCGCCTGTGAATCCGATATGGTAGTGACTGCCACAAAATGTGACCGCTCTGCTTCACTCTATAAAAATATGAGAATTTGTATAACGAATTCAGGTTAAGAGCTTCAAAATGTGAAAGTACAAAATACCAGGGTATATAAAAGTGAGATCCATTGAAAAATTATAAAAAATAATATTGTTGTTCATTGTCAAGTTGCGGACTTTTTCGGGCGTGCTTCGCCGCTGATCTGCCAAATTATAAGAGTTGTACCAATTTTCTCACCTTGTGCCTAAACATTCCATTTAAGTTCGAAACGACGCTAACAACACATAATTAACTATGTTTTCATATGTTATTTATAAATGGCAATTGAATAACTTTTCATGTGTTACAAAACGAAACGTCACTGGATTTCTTATAATGGATCAACGTGGTAAAGAAACTATGGCTTTTTTTGTTGTCTGTTGCCGTGGATACATAACGGTGAATTTTTAGTGCAAATGGGGAAAGTATTTAGTATGTACAGCGATACAGTTACGCCTGTGCTGATCTTATGGTATTTGTTTTACTCACATCTTTTAAATTTGTATTTGCTTCGTCAGAATTCATTAAAATTAGAGTAATAAATTAAATAAATAAATAAATAAAAAAAACTGTTTACAAATAAAACCAACTAATCTCGTTGTTACACTAAACTGTAAGCTTGGCTTACAATGGTAATATGCAATCCAAACATATTTTCGTTAAAAAACATTTGAGGGAAATAAACAAGAATGGAACCATTATTTGTTGAAACTTCACTGGTTAGCTCTCGGAGCTGATTAGCGAAGAATTTTGGATAAATAAACCGTAATAGATAGATTTCCTATTTTATAACTAAATCTTATTAGAAAAAAAGGAAAGGAACTTATCGATATAACTTATATAAAAGATTTCACATCGCTGACAACCAACATTTTAGTCTAACGAAAATCTAATTGGACGCCTTCACTTTTTCGATAACCAACCATACTAGCTTGTAAAACAGCCCAATTGGCATCACTGGACGCATTTTTAATGAGCTGTTCAACTGAACTTCTTATGAACGGAACTACTAATCTCGATTCTTAAGTTAAGAATTAAACACAATATTCATTCAACCCGGGAGATGGGAAGTGATCGTGCGACAAAAAAACAAAAAATGTCGGCTTTGGAACAACTTAAAAAGATTACCACAATTGTGGCTGATACTGGCGATTTTGATGGTAAGCTTAATTTAAAAATACTCAACGTTTTACCAAAAATTGTATCACATTAAAGTGAAGCACATGTGTGTTTGTATGTATGTAAGTGTATTGTCTTATGTATATAAGACGTCTTATATGTTTGTACACCTGTGCGTACATATGTACGTGTTAGAGGTTAAATAAATGCTTTATATTATCTGAATTAAGCCGAAACGACTTTATTAAGTTATATTTATTCACATGAAACTAAATACGTATATAGTATAACGATCTTAGTTTGCAATAGATTATTTCTTTGAAGTTCAATTCAAAGTTAAAGTCGAAAGTAAGGCCGACTTTTGTTTGACCTTATTCAGGTGTGAATGTACAATAATAACATTTTTAATGAAACATTCGATATTCAATTTACTTTGAGGGATATAAAATTACCATGAGATTGACTATCGAATTATAAGCTTACTAAAAACATTCACAGCGGGATATATTTTATAACGAACATAGACTTTTTTTATAGTATACTTTTTTTTCTTTGTAGCTATAAACATCTATAAGCCTACCGATGCAACAACAAACCCATCCCTTATCTTATCGGCATCAACGATGGAACGGTACCAATACTTGGTACATAAAGCCGTCGACTATGGAAAGACTCAAAAAGGGTAAAACAATTTTATTGAAGAAAAAACAGAAGATTTCTTAATCCTTTTTTGTAGATCACTCGAAAATCAGGTAGCCGAAGCTATGGATTACTTGTGTGTCTTGTTTGGCTGTGAAATTTTGAAGGTTGTGCCCGGTAGGGTATCAACTGAAATTGATGCCCGACTCTCGTTCGACACCAAGAGCAGCGTTGCGAAGGCATTGAAGTTGATTGAATTATACAAAACCTTTGGCATTGACAAGAAGCGCATCTTGATTAAACTTGCCTCAACGTGGGAGGGTATCAAAGCGGCTGAGATTCTGGAAAAACAGCATGGAGTGCATTGTAATCTGACGCTGTTATTCTCATTCGCTCAGGCAGTGGCTTGTGCCGAAGCTGGTGTTACACTAATCTCGCCATTTGTTGGTCGCATTTTGGATTGGTATGTGGCTAATACGGATACGAAGAAATTTGAGGCAACAGCTGATCCCGGCGTCATCTCAGTGACGAGCATCTATAACTACTACAAGAAGTTCGATTATAAGACATTGGTTATGGGTGCCTCATTCAGGAATACTGGCGAAATCAAAGCATTAGCTGGATGTGACTTGCTTACAATCAGTCCAGCTCTGCTAAAAGATTTGGAAAATGATGATGAGATCTTGAAAGCATATTTATCGGTAGATAATGCCAAATTACAAGATATTGAGCGAATTTCTGTGGATGAGACCAAATTTAGATGGATGCTGAATGAAGACGCTATGGCAACAGACAAGTTATCTGAAGGCATTCGTAAATTTGCTGTGGATACTGTTAAACTGGAAAATGTCATAAAGAAATTATTCAAATAATTTGTGGTTTTGCATTGATTGCATTTAAAGAAGGTTGATTGTAAAAATCTTTAAAACAAGACTATGTGCTTACATTTTTAATAAAATACTTTTTTCTACAAAGTAGAATTTAGACCTTACTTTTTGGTGTGTTTTCAGAACGTGGTCATATCTTTACAGCATGTTGCATTGGTATTTCACGGCTTCGTAACATTCCATTCGTTCCCATTGAAATTTGAAAATATATCGAAAGAAATATCGATATATTTTTAGGCCTATTGTAATGGAAATGTTATCTCTAATCTAACAACAACAGCTGTTCTCCACGCTTACGGCATAAACAAGTGGTTTATCAAGCATTAAATAAAATATTCATATAAAATGAGAGGAAAACGTAAAACTAGAGGCTCGCAGCCCAACAGAACTGTTGTTCGAAGGAATGATAAGTTTTCTAAAAACAACAACTTCATTCAGAGAAGCAGAGACATGGAGCAATTGCATAAAAGAGCAATTCAATATAAGGGCACAGTTTCCGCCGAAGAAACAAATATGGATGTTAACCTTTTGCCATCAGTGAATGAGGATAATGCATTTTACGACCAACTTGTGACTGAATATAGTTCAACAGGTAAGGCAGCATTGTAACATATTAACCCCTGTAAATAACATATCATTTACAGCGGCACCAACGGTTACGGAAACAAATAAAAGCCTTTTACAACGGAAAAAGGTGAAAATCGTTAAGAATCTGACAGAAACTGATGCTTCAGATCTTAGGCCATATAATTCCTTTAATGAACGGTTTAATTTCGATCTAACCCCCGACAACATTACCGAAATTATTGCACAAAACAAACAAGTAACGAAAGCTAAATGGTCTTCAATTGGCAATTTCAGAATTGAAAAACCAAATTTAAAATCTTTGGCTAGCTCTGAAGCGGATTACAGTAAACAACCGCCGGAAATTTCTACAGCCACAGATCTACAGATAATGGATGTAAAGAACAACTTGGCTGCAAACGTTTCATATCCGCTTTCAACGCTACAAATGGAAATCTTTCAAATCGCCAACAATTACTTAGACCTTTATTATCCCCAACGAACGCACGATAATGCGGAAGAAATTCGTTACGTTTACTGCCTTCATGTGCTGAATCATCTGTTAAAGACCAGAGCACTTATACTGCGAAATAATGAAAAGATCGCTGGGCTCGTTAAATATCCAAATCAACCATTAAGCGATGTCGCAATACCCGATAGTCTAAGGGATCAGGGTCTGAAGCGAATGAAGGCTGTAATCATATTGCCATTTCGAGAATCTGCCTTGAAGACTGTACAAATTATGGCAAGCTTGCTGTTTGCTAAACAAAAGGGTAAGTAATATCATATTAAATATGCAACTTACGTATATGTAACTTAATTTACAGATCCAAATGCTGCACCACCCATAGCGAAATATGAAAGGTTTCTCAGTGATTATTCTGGTAACACGATATATTTTCCAAAAACGAATCCAAAGCCGGTTGACTATGAGCAAACATTTAGCGGCAATACGGATGATAATTTCAAAATTGGCATACGTTTAACAAAGAAGTCAATGACCTTATATTCGGATATAAGCGTATCTGATATACTTTTGACTTCTCCACTGGCATTGCGTATGATGATTAACGACAAGGATCAAGACTACGATTTTCTCAATTCAATTGAGTTACTTATCGTTGATCAAGCGGAGCTTTTTATGGCTCAGAACTGGGAGAATCTGCTCTATGTGCTGGATCATTTGCATTTACAGCCACAAAAGCTACCGGATACCAACTGTCAACGTGTACGTCAATATTGTCTCAGTGGCACCTCGCGTTTCTATCGCCAAACATTATTTTTCTCATCCCATGAGCTGCCAGAGTTTCGTGGACTGATCAACAACAAGTGCCATAATTATCAAGGCAAGGTGCGCGTCATAAATCAAATTGATCAAGGCGATATATCGAAGGTGTTAACACCCATTGAACAAGTCTTTCAACGCATCAATTGCTCAAGTGCTGAGTCAGCTTTTGAGGATCGCTTTCAACATTTTGCTTCGTTATATTCTGCCAGAGCTAACCAAATCTGGTCTATCACATTGTCTTCTATATATACCAAGCTATTTTGACTATGTACGTTTACGAAATCATTTCAAAACCGAAATGATTAATTTCGTTCAAATCAGTGAATATACAAAAAAAGAGAAAATTTCCCGAGCGCGAGACATCTTCTTCCACAGTGGAGCACCATTTTTACTGTACTCGGAGAGAGCACACTTCTTTCGACGTACTCGCATCAAAGGCATCCGTCATTTAATATTCTATCAACCGCCGAATTTTCCAAACTTCTACTCGGACCTGATTAACTTAATGCTTGAAGTCAACCAGAATCCACGAGATGGCTTGCAAGATGCAATGAGTGTTAAAATTTTGTACACAAAATTCGATTTACTAAGTTTAAGTAACATCATTGGCAATGACAATGCTGGAAAATTGGCAACAGACACAAATGATTCATACCTCTTTTCGAATAAGGAATGAGCTTGAAGAGAAGTGTAAATTACTTTCAAATAAAAAAAAATGTTTTTAAAAATTTAAATTTCTTGTAGTTTTTTTAATACTTACCTTTTGAACATACAATTCTTTCCTTGAAATAAAAACACTGGAAAAGTATTTTATTGAATCTTATTTATTTTGCGTTTATTTAAACCGTTTTGTTGTGTACTATAGCCCGTTAGACAAGAAAGGGTTTGGTTTGTTGTCATTACTTTCTAAATCAAATAATTAGTTTTTATTCATAATTGGATACAATTTGCAAATTCAGGTAACAGGGCTGTCTGAGCAATGAATACAAAGATTGATAAAGGTTTTTTACAATATATAGACATCCTTGTGGATCTCCTGGATCGGTGTTGTTCCAATGACCAAGACCTTTACCATTTATTAATGACGGTATCAGGAACTAAATACACACACACACACAAATAATATATATCGATCAATATCAATAAATACCAAAATAATAAAAATCAATAAATCAAAGCGTTTTGCAAACGATTTGTAACGATAAGGGAGGGCAGCAGTGGACATCGGCAACGACTTATGGATGTGGATATATGTGGAGTATACGCTTCAATAATTTAATAATCATAGACCAGTAGCAGTTCGGGGTTCAGTGTTTATATTTCGTTATCATGGATATCTTACATGCTGAATTTCAAATATGAATTCATTCGTTAAAATGTGGTAGACCATAATGTACAGCAATAGATCTTATTCTTTCGGAATTCACATTGGAATTTGTTTTTTTGTTTTCAGATTTTTGATTTTTGGCACACTTGTTTATATCAAACATTTAACAACTTCACATACTTTCTATAGCAGGGATGGACTAAATTAATTTTAAATTAATGGGTATGTGTCATCCAATTAATGAAATCGGGGATTTACTGTATAAAATAAAACAATAAATAATATAAATATATTTTTGTATAATTCAAAATCAATTGACGTTCGTCGTTTTGTTTGTTTTTGTTTTCGGATCGTCAAAACAGCAGCAAAAATATGCGAGAGCGAGCATTCAGGCAAAAACTATGGAAAGGATTAGCGAACGCCAACCACTGTTTAGTTCAGTGGGTTCTCTGGCGCCAAGTTTAGTTTCGCTGGATTACTGATACTGGTATTAATGATATTTGTTCTTGTAGATTAAGGTTTTGTTTTTATTTCACAGCGTCTATAATGTTTGTTGTTTTAACAAAGTACATAATGTAAAGTTTTAAGTGAAAGTTTCCAAATCAAATGAAAAAAAAAATAAAATCAAAAAACTTGTTAGATAATTAACTTAATTCTTTCTTCTCTTGTTTGTTTCTTCTGTTATCCTTAATTGAAAATGTTCTATCATGCAGTTAAAATAAAATACCACGGACGCAAGCTACAGACCCCAATTACCTTATTTCCTAGTTTCACTAAGTCTTTTCGAATGGAGCAAAACTTACTATTTTTTGTGGGCAAATCGGAACTGAATCATAATAAGTAACTTTCCCAATAAAGTACACACTTTGTATATATTCTGACTGGGTTGCGATCCACATCTTACGCAGCTCGAATTTATAATTCTTAAAAACTATGGAATGAACCAATTTCTTTATTCTTTTAATTTTTCTTTTCTGTTAACTTTTAAAACGGAAGTAATCGCCTGAAATAATTCTACTTAGTACATAAATAAATTGAATACAAAATATATATCCGCTATTTCATCCACAATCAAAGGCAGCTAAACCAATTGTTGTTGAATAAATAAAATATTTCTGTGTTATATGTCGTGTACACATATATAAAATTTTTTTTTTTTTAGGAATTTAGGATTAACCTAATGTATTGAATCATTTTGTAGTTTTATTTTTTGTATATATGTAATGACCCCTAAGTAATGAAATATTTACATAGATTCAGAGTTTCTTTTTTTATAGAAAATTATTAAGTTTTGTTGACTTTTTGTATTGTAAAATAAATACAAATAGAATTTTTCACATAATACATACTACAAAATCTATGATTGGAACTTGTGTATATATTTTTTTTTATGTTTTCCTTTGTTAAATAGAGAAACTAAGCTTGTATTAAGCAACACATAAATTTTTATAAAAAAAAAGGAAGAAAATATCATTTCTGTTACAGCAATAATCTGTTTTTTGAATGTTATCGAATATTTATGCTTGTAAAACTTTCTGAAACTGCGTGATTCGGCTGACAGCATTGTATTTACAAAAAGCAATGCCATGATATATGTATTTATATATATGTATGTGAAACATATTATTTAAAAAGTTGCAAATTAAATCGTTAACTCTCATAATAAATATTGACCAGTTCAAGGTGTTTGTTTGTATAAATTATAGAGTAAAAACGATCGCTTATTAAAATATCACGCGTTAATTATTTTGTTTTTGTTTTTGTTTTTAGTAATATTCGGAAATAAGTCTATGTTGTGGTGGTTGGTTGGTTGGGTTAAAGTCGTTACTTTAGGTATTTCTTTCGGTTGTTTTATATTTAGTAACACTTTATGCTAGTTAATTAGAATAATGATGTTGGGCTTAATGATTCTATAATTGTATATTCTTAAAGCATCATAGCGTATAGCAGGCCAAAGAAGACAGCCCACATTAACACAATCCCATGCATTTTATATATAGCGCTCTCACCATCTGCGATTTTTCTAGCAACAAACTTCAATGTTTCATCTAATAAAACTACAGGAATTGAGAATTTCATCACAGTTAGCCATTCCTCGGTAGACAACGGTGTCACTTGGAAGACGGTCTATAAAATAGTTACACAACCAATTAATCAATATAAACTTTATAATATATATATTTTTTTTGTAAATGTTTTACTTACCGAAAGAACCTCAACGTATAGAATAACAAAGTGAAGAGTGAAAGAAAGGGCCATTGAACCAATCAACCACAAGTTGCACCATGGGGGCATTGTTATCAAAGACTGATTCTCAGATAAGCTAACAGAAACATTCAGATAATATTATAGTCAATGAAGCATTTGTCATTTTGTATTATTGTACCTGTTCATGGCGTTCAACATTTCAATGGTAACGAGCACAGATAGAGCCATGGTCATTGCATGTGGATCACTGAAGATTTTGCAATCGACACCCTTGAATTCGTCACCGCCGCCCAAGCAGGACAGATGATGAGTCAATTGCCAGTATGTGAGACCGGGACCCTCAGCCGAGAAGATGAACCACCAAGTGGCAGCACCGACAGTTGCTGCACCGACATAAAAACCAATAGCCATGTAACTAAATGAAAATAAAACAAATAACAGTTAGGATACAATCAAAAGCTAAGTAATGTTAGTTATTAATGCCAACCGGAAGAAGAGCCAGCCAGAGATTAAACCTTCATCGGCCTTCCTTGGTGGTTTCTCCATAATGTCCAAATCAGGTGGATTGAAACCAAGAGCAGTAGCTGGCAGACCATCAGTGACCTAATGACAAACAAATGAATTAATCTTTATAACGATTTAACAGTTTGAATTTTGAAAAACCCACCAAGTTAACCCACAATAGCTGAACGGGAATCAAAGCCTCGGGCAAACCCAGAGCAGCTGTCAGGAAAATGGAAACAACTTCACCAATATTGGACGAAATCAGATAACGAATGAATTGCTTCATGTTGTTGTAAATAGCGCGACCTTCTTCAACGGCAGACACAATGGATGAGAAGTTATCATCAGCCAACACCATTTCAGCGGCAGATTTAGCGACAGCAGTACCGGAGCCCATGGCAATGCCAATTTCGGCCTTCTTCAAAGCGGGCGCATCGTTGACACCATCACCAGTCATAGCGGAGATTTCATTCATGCCCTGCAAGAACTCAACAATCTTGGATTTGTGCTGTGGCTCCACACGCGAGAACAGGCGAGAGCGTGCAACGGCGGCCTTTTGTTCAGCTGGCGACAGATCATCAAATTCACGTCCAGAATACGATTTGCCAGTGGTATCCTCATCCTCAGTGAAGACGCCAATACGACGGCAGATAGCCTCAGCGGTTGCCTTGTTATCGCCAGTGATGACAATGACACGAATACCAGCAGCACGGCAGCGAACAATCGAATCGAAAACCTCCTTACGTGGGGGATCCAACATGCCGACGACACCGACAAAGGTTAGATTCACTTCATACTGGAAGAATTTGTTTGAATCACCCAGATCCATTTCCTCGGGACGCATTGGGCTGTCGGCAACAGCCAGGCCCAAGCAACGCAGAGTGTCGCGTCCAGTACCATATTGACCAGTCAGTGCCAGAATCTTAGCCTTGAGCGCCGAGGTCAGTGGGACCTTAGTGGTGCCAACACGTGCATGTGTGCAACGGTCCAGGACACCCTCGGGTGCGCCCTTAACGAACAATTTGGGTCCATTGCCGAGGCGAGATGCCTTCAGGGGTGTGCAGTATGATGACATCGATTTACGATCACGTGAGAATTCCAGAGTGAATTCCTTCTTCCATTTGGTTTCAATTTCAGCGCGGCATGCAATGGCGGTGGAACGACGATCCAAACCAGATTTGTTCACATTGAACGGATTCAGTTTTTCGGCCAAGACAATCAATGCCGTTTCGGTAGCCTCACCGACCTTCTCAAAGCAGGCCTTGAATTCGTTGAAATCAATGGCGGAGTCATTGCACATAATACAGATAGTGGACAGCTCATGAAGCGTATCATAGTCGGAGGCCTTAACTCTCTGGCCGCCAAGGAACAATTCACCAATGGGTTCGTAAGTGGAGCCGGTACATTCGAATTCAAGGAAGCTGCTATCGTTGCCCTCGACCTTGTCGAAAATGAACAGGCGGGAAACAGACATTTGATTTGTGGTGAGTGTGCCAGTTTTATCGGAGCAGATGACAGATGTGCAGCCCAAAGTCTCAACAGATGGCAGAGATCGGACAATGGCGTTCTTCTTGGCCATGCGACGGGTGCCCAATGCCAAACAGGTGGTGATGACAGCGGGCAGACCCTCGGGAATAGCAGCGACAGCCAGAGCGACAGCGATCTTGAAATAGTAGATAGCGCCCTTAATCCAGGAGCCACCGTGAGCGGGATCGTTAAAGTGTCCAATGTTGATGGCCCAGACAGCAACGCAAATGATGGAGATCACCTTGGATAGCTGCTCACCGAATTCATCCAATTTCTGTTGCAGTGGTGTTTTAATCTCTTCAGTTTCAGACATTTCAGTACGGATTTTACCAATAGCGGTGCTCAGACCAGTGCCAATAACAACGCCACGTGCCTTGCCAGCGGCCACATTTGTGCCGGAGAACAGAATGTTCTTTTTGTCCTGATTGACGGCGCGGGGATCGGGAATTGCATCGGTGTGTTTGATAACCGATACAGACTCACCGGTAAGGATGGACTGATCAATTCTCAATGTTGTCGAATAGATGTGAGTGATGCGAATATCAGCGGGGATCTTGTCACCCACAGAGATTTCAACCAGATCACCGGGCACAATCTCTTTCGCTCTGATTTTCTGTATACCAGTCTTATCCTGACGCACTACTTTACCCATTTCGGGCTCGTATTCTTTGAGTGCCTCAATTGCTGACTCGGCATTTCTTTCCTGCCAAACACCAACGACAGCATTTGCTATTAGAATAAGTAAAATTACTAAAGGCTCTACAAATGCAGTGAATGTGTCTTCATGGTCTTCAAATAGAGCTAATACCTATAAAAAAAAAAGAGAACAATAATTTGTACTTAGTTTTAAATACGGAATCATTTTAAAATCGAGCGCTTTATATTGAACAAATTAATTGGACAACTGGAAAAATTTTAAGTATTTTTGAGATAGTTTTTTGAAGACTTACAAATGAAATAATGGCTGCCAATAGCAAAATCTTCACCAGAAGATCGTCGAACTGCTCTAAAACTAACTGCCAAATGCTTTTTCCTAAGAAAAGGGATTAACAATATATTAACAAATAAGTTCATAAGTAAATTGACATTAGATTATGCATCTAAAGTGTTGGAAAGTTCGATAGTTGCGTACCTTCCTCAGTTGGCAATTCTAGAAATAGACAGAAAGTAAAATTAATAATTAATAATAATAAAATAAATAATAGGCACTTCGGTTAATTACCATTGGGTCCATATTTTTTCTGGTTTGTCTTGATCTGATCGACAGTTAGACCGCGTTCTCCGTCTGTGCCGAAGAAGTTCAGAGTTTGTTCGACGGTTTTCGCGTGACCGTCTTCCATCTTGAATCGTTATCCTTAGCGTACAACACCCTGAAAAAAGAAAAATAAATATATATATTATTTATTTTTAACTTTACTTTGAAGACTATTTTAATGACACTAGGCACTAGGCAGGTTAATAGTAAGGTTTATTACAATTGTATATGTTCCCTCAAGGAAATAAGCGCTAAGGCAAGCGGATCAAGGGGTCAAGGTTGTGTAGACCAAAATTAGAATCATCATAGAGAAACTATGATTAAAACCGAAAAAAACATTGATCTCGATTGTACTTTGACAAAAACTTAGATTTTCAAATAAGCTTTCTCTTTTTTACAGATAATGTTTGACTAGATTATTAAATTTGCATATCCAGCTCTGATAGCCTGAGTGATCGGAATACTAATAAAAAAAAAGTAGCAATAAAAGTTGTTAACAGCTCACAAGTATTTTTTTTTTTTTAACAAAGACAATTCTTATTGCGCTTTAGTTATTGTAATATTTATTATCAATCTTATAATATGAATCAGTAAAACTTTTTATCGCGTCTTTTTTTTTTATTGGAAATATCGGCTTGCAGATACCAGACTTTTGTTGATATTTTTGCAACAGAAAGTCGCTTTCTCTTCTAATTTTTTTCCGCCATTTCCCATATTTTTTTTGTAGCAAAAGCCGCCAAGAGCATTTCATGAGCAATTAAGTGTAAGTTTTACATACTCGCTGGAGCAGTACCAAACGCACTTGTACCTACTAATGCCAGCATGTAGGCTTGTATATGAGTAATTACGTACATAAGCGTACATGTCGATTACAATATCGTAAGATTATGCGAGGTAGCGTAAGTGGCTACACTTCGAATTACAGATCAAAATATCCAATACGGACGCAATAATTACATAAAAAACATGTGAAGATAGTAATATTATCTTGTATGTGCATAAGAACATATTTACATATCCACAGATTACGATGAGACACGTGTATTTAGGCGTATAGGTACAGATATGTACATAAGTACAATACATGCAAATGTTCTGAGTGAGCAGACGCAGTCACATACACGTCAGAGGTAAAAAATCACAATATAAGAAACACGAAAATATACATTAATATAGATATTTATATTTATTACCACTTAATTTAATGTATTTCGCAGCGCTGCTGACTTATGAGATTCACACACGTGTCACTTTTGTTCAATAATGCAATATTTGCAAATGCTGTGCGTTATTCTATTTACTATCATTCAAATGCGAAAAAACTTTACGTATTAAGTACTTAAATTTTTACTAATGTCAATATTGATAAATATATATTATATGGCCATGGCGTTTTTTTTCTTATATTTTTATTTGTTCTAAATGTTGTGTACTGTTACTAAAATGCAGTTTTAGGCCGTTTATTAATGAATTTTCCGGCGTATTGGTAACTATGACATGACAATATCGAACACAGGGCTGCTTTGTTAACTTATTGAAATATCGATAAGAATAAAGAGTGTGGTGTTATAATAGCACGTCAAAGAAGAATATTATACTGTTGCCATTAAAATAGTTTGTTATTATTATTATTTTTGTCGCTAATTAAGTGATTGAGTCGTGGCAAGAATTTAAGTAAATTATATTTATTGTTATGAATAGAATACATCGCACTGCAAATATTTGCAATTTAATAACGTATTCAAGTAGAATGCGATTAAAATTTGGTCAATTGAAATTAACCCGTATAATGATGTTGGCTTTATATTTATTCATTTATTTAGCTTTTGAAATTTATTTATATTATTTGTTCTAGGTCTCGTGACTGCTGCAATATATGTATGCTACTTCGATAGCTTTCTCAATTTGCCCAAATCGATAAATCACAATCATCAATAGCAATGTAAAACTAGTTCCCGCGAAATTTCAAATTCAAACGAAAAAATGTCGTGTGTATGAGAATATTTCACCTTTTGAAGAGCTCGCCTAGGCTTTTAAAGATTACAAAAATTATAATTTTCGAGGGCAAATCTTTAATATAAATGTATGTTTGTATTGATTTGCTGCCTGTACCAAAAAAAAAAGAACAGGGGTTTGTGCCAGGTTACATCACCAATGCCCCAAAAATTGAGAGACTACTCTGTGTAGGAATAGGCACACCTACGAACGTGGTTGAGCAACACGCCAACAGACACACGTTTAGAATTGACAGACAAATGTTTCTAGTATATGCATGTATGTATGTAGATGATTGAGTGTCAAACGCACGTATTCGACATTGACGTCAAACAATTGAACCATGTGCGGGTCCCCGCTGTAGTTGACAACCTGAGCAGCGCACATGTTCTCACAATTTGCAATTATTTAATAATTTAAAGAAAAGTCGAAAAATACATGTAGAAGTCCTTGAAAATGTTTAAAAATAATGTAATCATTAAAATTCTTTAAATAAGCGAACAATATGTAACAAGGGTATAATGAAGAGTATTTTTAAAATATATTAATCGCTATATTCTATACTATATTATATTGGACAATAACCACAAAAGTTATTCAAACAATGTTTTTTAATAGTATAGCGCAAAGGAGAAGATGTATACGGAAGAACATTAGCCAAAAAAGCGTGCTAGTGTGTTTCTGTGTTATGTACAAATGTATTTGAGCCCAATTCCGATCTGTCTACTGGTAATTACCTAGGCGGACACTCTTTGAACTAGAGCAGACTGATCTGTACCAAAATATAACAGGCAGGTACGTTGGTACGAATGAGAACGAGTGATAAATTGGTTGAGCTATTTGTACACTATCTACATATATGTACGTAAATATACAAAAACAAACAGATCAATGTAAACAGGAACTCTCCCAGAACTTGTATACCTTGTATGTAAATTGTACATACAAACATATGCAGCGAGCTTGGACTGCAATATTTACGTATATTATATATTATTTTGCATATATACAATTATATTCACATATGTACAAATTACTCTCTTGTGTTCCGGACAAAATATATGTATGGCTTGTGGTCTGTATAGTATTTTGAGTCTACAAGATATTAGCTAAAAATAGAAATCTTAGCTGCTGAATCTACGCGATTGTATATATGTGCATGTACCTATATAGGTACACGGGTCCAAAATACAAACATACACTGTTACAATCAAGTACAAAAGAAAGTGCACTAATATGTTTGATTGTTCATAATTACATATAATTACAATGTAATATACTAACACATTTGCACACATATATATGTATATGTATATATTTACATATATACGAAACTTTGAACATTTTGTACATACGGATAAAACATGTACAAGTTTACATACATGCTTACATACATACTTACACCTTCTATAAAAACGTTTTTCTTATTTATAATTTTTGCTCGAAGTGTTGTTGTTGGCTTTGTGTGTTGTCACTTAGATCACAACAGCCGAAATGGGTTGCATAATCAACGTATTCTCACCCAACCACATAAAATTTCGTATATTTAAATATATATCAATTCGAATATGTGTATGGTTTTTGAGAATACATATAAATCTATGCTTAAAAATAAAATTTTTGAGAATGCTTGTGCAAAAGATTTGTCAGGTAATAGTTGGGTTAATTTAATATTTGAGAATGTGTATATATGTGTGTGTGTGTATATAATTAAATATTTCTCGCTTTTTGGCAACACTTGATGTATGTATGTGTGTACGTATGTGTATATGTCACACTTTCGAGCGTGGTCACAGTAACAGGTGCATAATATTATACATGGAAAACTTTTGAAATTTTATGACAAAATATTTTTAAAAAATTCAAATTCTGTCTCATTCTGTATGTGCATGTATGTTTGTATGTACAAATGTATTTATTTTTCCATATGTATGTAGGTAATACATATACATATATATTTATGTTCGCCTGTCGTATGTAGTGTGGATTTGCTTATATTGTATAATTCCAATATAGTTTTTTTTTTGTCAATAACTGGTTTCTTTTTCAAATATATTTTCCAGGATACACTTTTGAAACACAAACTTGATGTACGTAAATAAATATATATGTTTGTCTTTATATATATTTTTTTTGACTTGTGTGCAAATAGTTTTATATGTACATTTGCCAAAAAACAGGAATTTGCACGGGTTTTTCTTTTATTATTTTCGAATTTGAAAAAATTCTTTAAGATATATTTTTTAATGTTTGATTTAAATGGAACTTGTAGATTTTTTTTTATTATTTGTACACTAATTATGATTGGAATTGTTGCAAATAATCAACAAAACTTACAATTGTTTTATATTAACAAAAATTTCGTATTATATAATATTTTTTAGTCAAAAAGACCAAGAGCTAACACAAAGATCGCGCTATTATAACGATCAACGGCAACTGAACGCAAGGAGAACGCTGCCTGATGAGAGTGTCTATTTGAATTACAAAATTCATATATTTTGGCAAAATTCCCAAAACTAGATACACTCTCTATTTTGGCCTGGGAAAATACTTTTAGCACGCACAAACTTTTAAGCACTTACGAAAAATTCGTTGGCTCGTGTTGGTGCTCAATTCATACATACATACACATATGTATTTATGTATCTTATGTGTGTGTATACTTGGACACATTCATAAATAAATACATATGTACATATATGAGTGAATATATCTGTAGCTGTGGATGTACGTTCAAAAATATATTTATGACATAGCCAAAAAATATTAATACACATGCAAATAGATATTATATATATTATGTATATATGTAATATATAATGTAATACCTTAATACATAATATAAATGAAAATTTTTGAATGCAACAGCATGAACTAAATACATAAATAAATACCTATGCCCAAGCCCTCAATTTGGAATGCAACCGGCTTGGCCCTGAATATGTAGACCGTTAGATAACAGACAGTTGTACATATTTAAATCTGTAGAACAACTGTTCATACAAATGATTTAATTGTTGTTTAGCTATTTACAAATGGACTTGAAGGATATAGCCCTAAAAATTTACATATGTATGTGGAAAGTACAGAATTAGTTTAGAGGTCTTGGAAAAGTTCCGTTACGCAAACAAATTTAACAAAATAAATTCAAATGAAATAATTAATAGGATTATATCATTGAAAACAGATCGGTAAAGTTTTGTATGAAGTTTCGATACAGTGAGTTTGAATTCAAAAAGTACATACATATATCCAAGGTCTAGGTCAAGGCCCTTAAGGAAGATTGAGTTTTAACAATAGCGAAAAAGTTATTTAAAAGTTGACAGTCAGGACCAGAGCCAACACTTTACATCAGTATCGTTCCCTTACATATAACTTTGCAATAGCTAGCACCTTAGCTGTTGCCTTACGGTACCAGCAATTGCTGTCAGGAGACCTTGTGGTTTTGGATAAAGGTCATCTTGACGCCACTGCAGTGATCATTTCAATTGAACTCTATTTTTAATTTATTTAAAAATGTACTTAGTGAGTAAGTAGTAAATAGCAATAGCTAAAATATTTTAAGGTAAATAAAAAAATAAGTTAAAAGTAAAAATTTGAGTTTTCATCCCATTAATTCATTTTCAATTTCAACAATCCTCCGAAATCACAGTTTTTCCTTTTAATTTTTAACATTTAAATAAAATTGATAACAAACTTTATTTGTAGCTAAATTTTCAAGCTAAATAAATGAGTTCTTTGCGTTGATGAACATCACTAGAAAAAATACGATATACTATAATTGTAACGAAAAATAAACCTATCGATGATGGCGCATCTCTAGGTTGATACATAAAATAAAAATACATAAAAGTGAGTTTTTTAGTTATTGAAAATAAGTTAAAAATGCGTGTAATAATATAATGTGGCAAGTTAAAGCATATGATAAGTTTACAAAATTATTCACAGCCATTAATATCATTTATTTGAACAATATCAACTTGAAGTAGATAATTGAATGTGCAATCAAGTAGATGTTCCCTAAAATTGCCTCCATAAATGAATTGAGGATTCAATGAACAAAAAATTGCCTAAAGAAAAAAATAATATATGCATAAATAACGAAAATAACGATTTTTACAAAGCGCATTAAATATGTTATGTGTGTACACCAGATACATAAGTTATCGTTCTTCACCTTGCGTTAAAAAAAAGTTGTGATACGCGTCTGCCCTTTAAATCCTGAAAAAAATAAAATTGAGTGAAAACACAACCCGATAAAATACATCTAAATAAAGCGTTGCATGATGTACTAAGATATAGAAGTATGTATGACATACGAGCGTAGATATGTATGTATATAAATACATCGGTATATATACATATACACATATATACATATATAAATGTAGATACATATGCGACACAGAGATGAGTATACATATATACATACATGTATGTACATAGCTATGTGCATACATATTTGTGAAATGTATTTATGCATACAAATGCAAAAAAAAAAAAAAATTATATCTATATTACTTGTATACATATTTTATTGGATTAATATTCCGTTACCATTCTCCTATTATCTATGTTATTAACATTAGACGTGTGTGAGTTGCATGGATAAAACACATTATATATTCATACGCATACCGATATCCTTTAGATATACATTTTATTTTGTAGATATGTATCTAAGCAAATATAATGTATATACATAGTGTGTGTGTGTGTATGTTTGTATGTACATACTGTGTATGCGCAAAACAAGCCCACTTCTCACCTGTTACATTGTAGCCAAAGACTACTCGTGCTTAACATCGTTCATTTAATTCGACAATTTATGTACATAGATACAAAAGTATATATGAATGTGTACATTTACATATTCTTATGGATCAGCATAGAAAGTTTATTACTATTGCCTGTCGTCGACGTCGTCGTCGTCGTCGTCGTTCCCCACCTGTATGTCACGTCGATCTCTCATACATACATGCAATTTGTTTCAAATATCGATAACTCCCCCAACCCCACACCCACCCCCACCCACTCTGTACACCTACCTAATGGGGTGTAGCTTTGATTTTCGGTTAACCGTATATGCCATCTACATATGTGTGTATTGTATTGTATTCAGTATTTGGTATCTAAATTTGATTGCCATATTGAACGTCAATTTTTATAAATTTAACAAATATTAAAGTCTTATTTTTTTTTGGGTGTATGTGTGTGTGAGTGTTGTTATACGTTAATATATTAAAGTTGAGTTATTTACCTAACAAATCTTTTTGATCAACACATACGGGCGTTATGTATAGAATAGTGTTTAATACTACTGTTATATATATGTATATATTGTGTGTATAAAAATTGGGTATAGGAACATACAAACATTAAAATACATATATAAATATAAATCGATTTATCCAACAATTTTGTTAAGCTATTGTAATGAAAAAAAACCCAAACAAATTTAGACTCTTAACACTGGCTTATCTCAATTGAACATTATACAATTTAAATAATAATAATTTATTTTTAATTTTCTTTACATAGATTAATCATCAAACAATCGTTTTGAGGATATTTGTATTAAAAGAGAACGACGAGCGAGTGGAGAGCTGTTGTTGTTGTTGTTGTGGTTGTTGGAATTGAAGAAGATATTGACATTAACATTCAAAACATAATTTGAATAGACTCTGCAATACTGGAGCAGAACGGAGAAAGTACTAGGGGTGCCGAGTCCCCCGACGCCAATCAAGAGAATCGAGCGACTTGTTGGTGGGCTCCGTGGTCTGCTATGGGTTGTTTTGGCTCTCCAACTTCAAAACAGTCTGATGTAAGCTCGGAGGATTCGAAAAGTCAAAAGCGTCGCAGCGATGCCATATCACGGCAATTGCAGAAGGACAAACAGCTATATCGGGCCACACACCGCCTGCTCCTGTTGGGGGCGGGCGAGTCCGGTAAATCAACTATAGTCAAACAAATGCGGATATTGCATGTCGATGGATTTTCTGAAACAGAGAAAAAACAGAAAATCGATGATATTAAAAAGAATATTCGTGACGCTATATTGGTAAGTTATATGTTTTTTTTTGAAGACACTTTTAAAAACTATAACTTTTCATTGACTAATTAAATTGTTTATATATTTACAGACTATTACTGGAGCCATGAGCACACTTAATCCACCTGTAGCTTTAGAAAAAAAAGAAAATGAACCCAGGGTGGAATATATTCAGGATTATGCATCTAGTAAGCAAACATGGAACTTATAAATTATTTCTAAAATGCTTCTAAAAGTATAAAAACAAACGACATATATATATATATCTTGATGTCCGTACTTATATTTTATACTTTTGTATTTTGTGTCTTATGGCAGGTCCCGACTTCAACTATCCTCCTGAATTTTATGAACACACAGAAGAATTATGGAAAGACAAAGGGGTCCTTCAAACCTATGAGAGGTCAAATGAATATCAACTAATTGACTGCGCTAAATAGTAAGTGCTTGATGAATTGTGCAAAATGATAGCTGTTTTTATTGTTGCTGTTGATTTAAATGTTTCTTGCATGAAAAAATAATTAATTTTTTTTTTTTTTTTCTAAGTTTGGTTGAAATGGATAAAGCGGTAATTTTTTTTTAAGTTTTTCCTAATTTGCTAGAAATGAGCAAGAAATTAATGCTAAATATATAAGAATAGTATGAAGTTGGTATTGTTAACAAGACCTTAAAAAGTTTGTAACTTATTGTATCCTTTTGGAAACCAAGCAATTTGTAGAACTTTTGTAATTTTTGTACATTTTAAGGACAAGTTAGTTCGTGTAGATTTTGACTACTAGCTGGAATTTGTATAAATTTACTTATTGTTCTATTTTGGTCACTTTTTAATAATGTACACAATTTTTATTTTAAAGCTTTCTGGATCGAGTTAGCACAATTAAGAATCCAAACTATACCCCCAATGAACAAGATATTCTTCGGTGCCGTGTTTTGACTTCTGGAATATTCGAAACAAGATTTCAGGTTGACAAAGTTAATTTTCAGTAAGTTATGATAACCTAAGGTTTAAAAACTTCATTATTAAATTTATAACATTTTTCTTTTGTAGTATGTTTGACGTGGGAGGACAGCGTGACGAGCGCCGAAAGTGGATACAATGTTTCAATGATGTAACTGCTATAATATTTGTAACAGCATGCTCAAGTTATAACATGGTTTTGCGTGAGGATCCCACTCAAAATCGACTTCGAGAATCCTTGGACTTATTTAAGAGTATTTGGAATAACAGGTATGACTGAAACGAATTTGAGAGCATGTTAAGCTTGTATTAAAATGATTTCGTTTTATTTTTTTTTTTTAGATGGCTACGCACAATTTCTATTATACTTTTTCTAAATAAGCAAGATTTGTTAGCAGAGAAAATTAAGGCTGGAAAAAGTAAATTGTCGGAATATTTCTCCGAGTTCAACAAATATCAAACGCCAAGTAAGTAGACAACTTAGAAAAACCCAAGAACCCCCAAAGCAATCTCCAGAATAGCTAATTCAACAATATCAGTAGTTCAGCTCTTTGTTATGTATTTAAAAACATGCTTATAACATCATTCACACACATTATAGGTGACGCAATAATGGAATCCAATGATGACCCAGAGGTAATAAGAGCAAAATATTTTATACGGGACGAGTTTCTGGTGAGTAGATAATGGTGGCAAACCCAATGCGAATACATATATACACAAACGTATTTGATTGCTAATTATTTATTTAAACAGCGTATATCGACAGCAAGTGGAGACGGTAAACACTATTGTTATCCACATTTCACATGCGCCGTGGATACAGAAAACATCAAGCGAGTTTTTAATGATTGTAGGGATATAATTCAAAGGATGCACCTACGTCAATATGAATTGTTATAGGTTATCCCTATCGCCGTAATTCAAATAAACAAAGTGGATAATATATTAATGAATTACTGTTTTAAATATAATTATCAAATGTAATTTGTATTTAAATAGTCCCTTGAAACAAAAAAAACAAAAAAAAAATAATAAAAAAAAGCGCTGCATTTAGATCTGGTATGACCTTTCACAAAACTCAACATTAAAGAAGAATAAATAAACATGTTAATAACAATTATAATTGTTTTTTTCTTTATTGGTAATAATACTACAAATTTTCGCGGCTTGTCTTCGTTTCATAAATTATTCCCCTAACACAAAGCGACTTTGCGTTATTTAAGTATACATGTGTAAGTAAGTAATTCTAGTTAATATCGGATCTGTCGAACTATACAAGTGGATTAAGCAGGCCAAAACTGACGGAGGCTTTGTCAATCTCATCAAAGTTTCTTTTCAGTTTACTTCGCCAGGCATTTTTGTTGTACATCGAATCTCTTCGTATGAGTAAAGGTTTGACGGCGCCGCTATCGTTATTGCTCTCTCCGGGGTTGTTATCGCTCGTATTGCATATTAAACACTTGACTTCTTGTCCTTTAGCATCGAAGATGACACTGCAAGGGTATGAAAATTGAGTTTATCAATAAAAGGAATACACATATTATTGAAATTATGAACCCATAATGAATTTTAATATTTCGATAATCCAATTCAGTGTCCTTTGATCATAAACTACTTACCGCACGACTAATTGTCCTTCTGTATTTTTCCAGAAGGCTTTCGGTAAAAAGAGTGCAATAACAAATAAATTAATTTGATTTAAAGTATTTTTAGTAGCTTAGCAAAATTTTGAAAATTTTTGTTTAATTTATAGGAACTTGCACTTTTGCCAAAAATTGTTAAAATAAATAAACAAATACACAAATATAATAAAATATGTTATACACTAAAACCACGCCGTCAAATCAGCTATAAACATCCGTTTATTTATTTACACATATTGCTTTATTACCTTAACAAATTTTGGACATTTATATGATATGACGATATTATGTACTATAAGCATTAAAATTTATAAACTTGATGCATTTTTCAACGGATTGCGGTTTAGATGTCGTATGTTCTCTTTATAAGATGTCCCCCACCAAGGCTGTCTAAATTACGTTTGGATAACTTTGGCTGCAACGCGAATGGATAACTTTTACTTGGCGGCATTGAAAGCATCCATTTTTTCAATATACCGATGCCATTCAAAAAGAATTCCCTTGAATAATCTTTTTCTGTTGGCTGCAGTAGGAAGTAGCTGTCGTTATATATATGTACAGTTGAAGTATCTGAACCAAAAATAAAAAAGAAAGAAAAAAATATTAAAACATATTAAAAAAAAAGTTATTTAAAAATATAATCATAGACTTATAACATAAACTCATGGTACATACAGTATTAACTTAATTCTTATTTGTATAAATCATAAGACGTAAAAATACACAAAAAATACCAATCCTAAATAGGTCTGATATCAGGTTGCTTGAACTGTGAACTCTATAAGAAAGGAACTTTAAGAAAACCAGGACCTAGTAGATATTGTAACACCTTTAATCTGCATTTACCCTGAAATTGAGAGAACCCCCTAGCAAAGTAAAATATAAAGAAAGTATCAGTAGGTATGCTCCAAGGATGTTCCCTCAAAATATTTCCGGGCAATACCTGAAAAGAAAAATCTTAGTAAGAAAAGCAAAGATTTCTGACAAGAATGTGAGTGAAAAATTTAATCACAAACACAGTATTAAATTAAATTTTCAATGTTTTTCAATTCCTTCACACTTGTTCCGACTTGAACTTTATTGAACCAAACACTATGAAATGCGAACAACGACTGCGAAATTCTCGTTGGTAACAGTTCTTTTTATACCATATTAAGGCAAACAAGGATACACAGGGTGTTGATAATAGTATAGTTTTTTTTTTCTGTTCCATCGCTAACCATTTAAAAGCATACCCATTATTTCAAGTTAGTTCTACTTATACTGCCTTTGAACACATAAACGTGGCAATGGGGTATGATAGATATCAAGAAATGTTTTCGATACCGAAAAAATTGTTACATAAAATATAATTTTGTCGCTCAAAACAAACATATATTCGTGTTTTTGATTAGTCTATTATACTAAACGTTTATTTGATAATTTTTAAAAGTATTTAGTTGTTTTAAGCTCCAAATTGAACAGAGGGTATTTTTGGAGTCGAGTAACTGTCGTTTTTAAGCTTACTTGTTCTTAATGCTCTTACGCGCCACTTGCACCATATTTCGAATAATTTGTGGTAAAAAGCTCCAACAAACAGTGCTAAATAATTGGACAAACAGCAATGTCCATGTACACCAAACATATGTTCGCTTTTTCAGACTGATTAGACCTAACTTTGTTGGTATTGTATGTTTGTTTTCACTCTGACAAAATCAGTAAGTATAAAAAATGTTTGTCATGGAATTTGTACTTTAATATTTATACTAGTTGGATATTGCACAGAGGAAAGATGGGAGCTTTCGTCCTTATGCTAGTTGTTCATCATGAATCCTTTAAATCTTTAAGGGCTTTAAAGATTTGTATCCAAGCTATATGTCTTTAGAACCTTCTTCTTCAAAGATTGTGTGAGTATCTATGAATCCCGAACCCTCTAAATACCATCAAATTATTAATAATTCCAAATTGTTTGCACAGATTTGTTTTTAATTTTAGAATTTTATATTTCACTCATATTTTTTGTATTTCACATTTTAGGTTTAAATTTAATTTCGATTTTGTTATACATAAAGTTCGAGATATAATAGTATAATAATAAAACATCGAATGTAAAGATCAAATAAACTTACGACTCTACAAAATTTGCTTAAATCCGCTGAAAATTCTTTGAGAAAAACAAATAATTTTTTTAGCACACCCAATAAATGTGTTTAATCTATTTGTATTATTATTTGTATCTACTATTTGTAGTTCTATATCTAAAAGCTTTTCCTTACATTTTTTTATTATTATTATTCTAACAACAATAGCACAAAAAACCTATTTAATAAACGATCACTTAAGGACATATACCCTAATAATGCATATTAATTGATGATTGATTGCTGATTCTGATACTACAATAAATATATATATATATTTGTATATATATGTATACGATCTATGTATATGTTTTGTAAGTGGATCTGACAATTTTGTATAATATTTCAGAACATCGATTTTGACACAACTGGCAGAACATTTCAAAATGCATGTTCATGATTACACATTTAATAATAATGTTAATGATAATATGTATAAAAGTTATCAGGTTTCTCGTCAGGTTGGCTCAAAACAACAAAAACGATACTCTCGTCCTTCTCGCATCCCCCTTGGCTCTTCGAGCCATTCCATAATGTCACATACTTCCCTCGGAGCTACTCGTCGTTCCCTTGGAATCGCACATGCCACCAGCCATGTTATCCTCGCCACGCACCGATCCGGATGTCAATCCTCCAGTTATGCCAGTTAAATTTAGTTTGTACTATTTGAAAATGAGAATAATATGTTGAACAGTCATTAAAGTGCTTGGCAAACTTGTAAGAACTTTAGATTGATATTAGAAAAACACAATCGTTTAAGAAAATATAAGGAAAGGCTATCTTTGACATTTCCGAATCTTACATACCCTTACAGACCACAATCCAACTGATTTTATTTATTACTTTTTTATACAATTTCTTACAATAAATTGTTTACTAGCAAAAAAAATTATTGTTCCTACGTGAACTTTATAGTTATATAGTTATCTGATATTCTTAATTGTGCCGCCTGTGAGAAATATAATTATCCTGTCATCATGTTCAATTTAACATCAATAAATAGAGATCACAGCAAATTGCAGCATTCATTTGATGCAGTCAAAGAAATATGCCACTCGTCGCTCCAAAGCATTTTAGGAAGCCAGGTTCGAGTTTTATGAGTGCGACAGAAGCATCCGAAACTCGATATTGCTGCTAACCAGAATGTTGCAAAAATCAAATATGTAAGTTATTAACATCAGAGTGTAATCGAACCGAGCTGTTTAGTTCTATATAGCGATAAAGATAATCCCATGGGAAATTTGTCCTAAAGTATATACAGATTTAGCCTTGTATTAAATCAGTTAATGGAATTTTTAAGGTGAACTGGAATATGTAACTCTTCTCTATATTATACCAAAATATATGACGACGAAAATGATATTATTTCTAGAAGTTTTTTCAAAGATACATTCGAAGGATGTTTTGTAGGAAAACTAAAAATATAAATACGAATTAATACTTTATGAAAGTTAAAAAATAGTAATTTGAAAAATATATATATGTTTGAAATTACCTTGTTTGCGCATTCAAAACATTTCGATACTACTTTATTAATAACGTTCATAAGATTTTTCGTTTCCCTTATGACATGATCAACCTTAACAAATGTGGCGGCTTTGCCCACTGTATGATCTTTAACTGTAAATTGTAGAGCTTGGACAAAAGTCGGAACTCGATCTAAAATACCTAGCAGGTCCTTTTTATTATCACTGGCGGGCACCTAGAACGATATAAGGGAGAAATATTTGCATGATTATATATATCATCAGTTAAATATAATTGAATGCTGAAGTTACCTGATATGAAAAATGTCGAAGAACTTTATATAATCGATTGGCTTCTTCGGCAAAATATTCGGCCTGAGTAAACAAATCCTGTGTCGTTCTCAACGAACCGCTGCCTTTTGTAAATTGATACATCAAAAATGCCATTGCCGACATATTTTTGGCTCTTTTCAGAATATCATTGTCATCGGAGAGATCCTCAGCCCATTTGGTTTCACCATTGGGCTTACCATCCAAACCCGAATACTCGACCATTTCTCTTTCATCTGTGCCAGCCACAAAGGGTTTTGTGGATTTGATGCCGGTTTCACATTTCTACAAATTCAATTCAATTCAAAGAAAACTGAGTTAAACCAAACCAAATTTTTCTTCGAATTAACTTACCTCCAATTGTGTATCTTTAACCGGTTTGGTTGTATCCACCGAGGCAAGTATCTTTTTGGCAATCGTTGAGATCTCATTGATTAACCATTTCCACATATCCAAAAAGGATTCGAAATTCTCATTTGCCGCACTGCTATTCGTATATTTCCATAAAATCTTGGCAGCGATGAATACTTGCGGCCCATAAATTCTCAAATTGATAGCCAAGCATTTGGCATGCACCTGTAAACGTTCCGTTGGCGCAATATGTTGCAATAGCTTGCAGATATCAAAAATATGATCACAGCAATCGTGAAATTTCGTAGAACACTGATTCAAATTCTCCAGATCGTGTGTGGTGGCCAGAATATAAAATGATTTCACAATTTTTGTGCATACGGCCAGCGATTCATTAAAATCGCCTATCTGACTCGATACGGATATAACCAGCTGTTTGCACAGCTCCTCCAAACTCGCAAGCATACCGATTTCGGGCTCAACACCCTCTATACTACCGCGTGTGGTGGTATTATCATGTTGTTCCTTAATTAAATGATTGAGATACAGATCAAATTCGAGTTTACAATTGTGGCAGTAGGTTAATATATTTTTGCGATGCTCGTGACTTATATACGGTGAATCGGTAAAATCGTGCGCCTTCTCGAACAACTTATCAAACGCAAGCGAGAGTTCTTCCCTCAGATCAAAACTTTCGTAGTTCATATGCTTCTTGTAGTTTGTGTTCTTTATCATATGACTACCGGCGATCGGTGCCAAATTCTTTTCGTCCCGCTTCCAATCCTCATCGTCGAATAGGGAGTAGAAAGTATCACCATTTAAATTACCCTCTTTATTGCTATTGCAATCGTATTGAATTGTTTGCAATTTGAATCTCTTGATTAGATTTATAATACGCTTGATTGTCGTATAGATGCTTTCATTCTCATAGTTGGAATTACAGCGAGCATTATTCCGAAATGCCATATGCTTGGCCGAATCGAAAATACTATCTTTTATAACGAAATGTATCAAATCCATTGCACGTCGGATCTGACAAAATACGGTATCACGATTTTCTTTAACTATAACACAATCGCTGTGTATTAGACTATTCTTCGATGAGGTCAATAATATTGATATGGATTTCTCTAGTATTTGACGAGCCGAAAACATTTGGGCTCGTCTTCGCTCCTCCTTAAACGAATTTCGATGATGACCCGTTAGATAGGCCAACTCAATCATTTCGGTACCAAAGATCGAAAACGCTCTCACGAATTCCGTAAAATTCATAACGGATTCCAGTTTCTCCAAACTTTCCGAAGCTCGCTTCTTTGCCGTGAGTAGTTTCTTAACCACAATGATGTCCACAAGCAATAGTATTCGCGTTATAGACGAAAGCAACGATCTGGCCGCCAATACAATAGCACCATAATCCTTCAAAGGTTCAATATGATGACGCAGCTCCATGCCACTCAAAGGCGAAAGATCACATAACTGCTCAATGGACTTGCCTGAAAACAGAATGTTGTAGATTGATTGTGTACAAATATTCCCAGATTTCAATTTACAAATTTGAACTCACCGGCATCGCGAGCTTCCCTAGCCGCCTCATACATATCCGCCTTGATATCCGTATTTTCCTCAGCAATTATTTCACCGATTGTTATAAACCTCTCGACAGATATGCTCAAGGAGTGGCCAATATTGCCAAATGTTGACATGATTTGCTCGTTGTCAATATCACGAAGGCGATAGCGCTGATTCTGTAAAACAGAAGATATCACAATTTATGTTCTGATTCGCAAAATGCGTCCTGCAATTGGACTCCTTGAAGTATATGTAAACAAATCAATAAGTCGCTTCTTCCCACCTGTTTGGAGCTTACAAATTGCAAAGTAAATATTATATGGTCATGGTCGCAGTTTAATTTGCGTGCAGCAATACTAATAGCACCCCTACGATATGGGGCTTCTGTTCTTTGATTCGCCCCTCATAAATTTAATATGCGATTTTTAATCATTTTAATTTTAATATCTAATATTTTAGACCGGTTATGAAACTTACATTAACATCAAGCGCTGACGGGTTTACGCCATACATTTTGACGACTGATGTTTTCTTTTTAATTACTTAAAAAAAATAACGTTATGTTAATATTTTGCGAATCGCACATAAATATTTACTGTGTGCGTATAATTATTGATTTTCCCGCACAACACACACACACACACACCAAACACAATGTATATTTGTTGTATTTTTGACCTTGAGTGTTTTGGCACTTTTCGATTGCAGTTTCTTGCTTCCTGTCAATTTCACAAATATACTATTCAGAGAAAGTGGTTGATTTTAAAAACCACCTTAGTTTTTTGTATATGTACATGTATGTAAGTATATATGCTGTAGTACACATGTATATGTATGTATATGTCTACAAACAACATAAAAGCAACTGAATCTGATAGCTACAATGTTCCACAAACATACACTAGCACAATATACAAACATACACAATCATACATAATTTCTTTATTTGTTTTGCGCAGACTTATCTTCTGCGCAGACAATAAGGTGTAACAAAAAAATAACGGTAACTTTTTAAGGTGCGCAAGCTTAAATACCCTACAATTCTCTGATTATATATCAGTAACTACTCCAATAAAATGTAAATAAAGTTATATTGTAAAATGCTTCAAACTCTTGTTTGGTTTTTAAAAATCGCAAGAACAGTTATGCCAGGCAGTTCCCGTATTAAATTTATATAGGGTACATGGCAGTATTAAATAGTTTGCACATAAAAGGGCTGTTAGCCGGCTGTGAACTGAACCAGCTCGCAGGCGGAACTCAAGGAAATTTACAGCATTGAAAAAGGTAGAGTATGCGTGGTATGATTAAATAAATAAATACATTATTTTTTACAATAATTAAATACTGTTAGCATTCGGGTTGAAAACATCTTGAAACTTATTTTTAGCGTATTATCAAGTGAACCTCTAGTCAAAGTCAAATATCACGTTCATGGCATTCATGCGATTGTTCGATAGCAGGTTCTTACAATCGATAAGATTAGACCATACACGTTGCAATCGAATTCACCAGCTGTTTTACAAGCCGACTCGATTTTGTAACCTGTGAAAATATTAAATATATGTATTATAATAAATCGATTGCATTTCACATTTGACACGCATGTGTGGCTCAAACTATTAAATATTCAACCAGTCATAAATCCGAGCAGATCAATTCCAAGTTGCATGCCGAAGCATATGTATGTATGTATGTAAGTCGTTGCGGTCACCACATAATACATCTAACGTATATGTATATACCTACAGCTCTCAATCAGAATGTTGCGCGGGCCAAAGATAGTTTGTCTGAGTGCATGGTATCACAGGGAACGAGCATGGACGTCCATAGTTCGGAGGCTATATGTGACACAGTTGGAAACAACGAAACCCACATTTCCCCTAATGCAAAAATCTAATATATTACAAGCGGTACAAGAAAATAGTCGTGAAAATGAAACAAGACCGAGTAACTCTTTGGATCAAAACAACCTAAATAAGAACGAGTCCTTAGAACGTGCCTATAATGTGCTTAAGGTGACACTGCCCAGGCTTTTTGTCGAGCCACTGGACTATTCGATATATAGTCCCAATCTGATATTCGAAAACAACATAAGTGGCAAACACACCGTGGGCTTGTATCACTATGTCAAACAAATCGCAATACTCCGTACAGTGGGTCATTTTAAGTATGCATATGTTAAATTTGAAGTACTGAAGATAACCAAACATCCTGAGGATTATACAGTGCGCATCAGGTGGCGCGTGAGAGGCATATCGGGCCTGAAAGTAATGTTTCAGTTCTGGAAATACAAAGTTTGGCAATTGAAAGAAGTACTTAAAGATCAGGAGGCGTGGTACGATGGATATTCAATCTGCTATCTGGGCGATGATGGCCTCATAACCAAACATATCGTTGACAAAATAATGCCAGACGAGAGTCGCGAAGTTGTTGATAACACTTCGACTTCACCGCTGCCAACTGGGACCGTGGCGGCGACAATACAAAAACTGAACTTTCAGTATCCACATAAATAGATATAATTGATTGCAATTACATTTAGTAAATTATGTGACAGTTGCTTTAAAAAATAAATTATAAAAATGTTTTCAATTGCTGTTGTAATCGTACAAAAATTGTATTTTCACATTACACCTACTTATTGTTTAAATGTATACATAGAACCCTTTTTAATGTATTTGTACGGGCGCATGTGAATGCGTTTGGTGAATGTGCTAATGTATGGTTTTTCCTTATTGTACTCCCTTGTCGCCTGCATGGAGCCCTCAGTCTCCAGGAATATATCAAAACTATAAATCGTGCGGAAGAGCTGAGAATAGAGCAAACGATGATTGCTCTCTAACTGGTTAGGCCGCAAAGAGTTTGTCCAGAATTCCATCATCTGTAAACGTACGTTGTTATTACATAATCTAGTTATATAAATATTATTAAAAGCTCACCTTTATAGCGGCATTATTCATTGCAGTACGTCGACCATTCCAGTGAACGCTTAGAATCCAGAGTGGTATTTCCAATGGATAATTACTGGGTATACGAATAAAGCACTCCATTTTTGCAGATCCACGGACAATTACTGCTCGATAGGAGGTGTAGGTAATGCCATTGGCAGGCGACAAGTTATTTAGCAAATCTGAATTCTGTACGTTGAATTCCTCTTGAGAGATCGCTGTCCATTGCACCAGGCTACAGGACAAGCCTTCCGGAAAGATGTTCTCCTTCAACGAGTACAAATCGACATCTTTGTAGGTTAAGCCACGGATTTGCTGATTTAAGCGTAACCAAGAGCGCCAACGCTTCGAAATTCGCTGGAACACTTCGCTTATCCACTTGTGCAAATTGAATTCGTGCTTGAACGCCTTCTTCTGATTGATAGTAGCTATGGAGCACATGTTTTGCATCCAGCAATATGGTTTTCCATATCCATTTTTCACCAAATAATCCATGCACTCCTCGCTTGTTAAATTAAAGTTTCGCAACTGAAGAAACAACAATATTTGAAGTTTAAATCAAAAAGCTTATAAAATATTTAAGCTCTCACCTCGAATTCGATGCCTGGAACGGGAATATCGGTGCCCAAATCATCATCATATAAGTGCGCAAGCAGATCCGAAGCCAAACTTACATCGCTAACAAATAAATGAACATGAATAATTGTTTTGTTTTTTAAACAGTAAAATAATACATTACTTTTGGGCATTATTTGTTACGCCATTGTTGATAAATTGTGCATGAACCGTAGCACATTTAAGCAATTCCCAATACCGTATCGACAAAACCAATTTTGATGACTTGTCTGGACTTTCAAGCTATAAAAAATAAATTGAAATTGACATGAAGCAAAATTTTCAGCACAGTTTTGTATTTTCTGACTTACATCGAGACTGATATAAAGTGGATGAGGTTTGAGTAAACGTCCCAATAAATCATCTGGCGTACTTTCCACGGTGTTAATCTTTTCCGAAAAAGTTCGACGTTCTTTAAGCGTATTTTCTGTTTCTGCCAGCAACTCTTGCATTTGGGCATCACTCTCATAGCCAACAACCTCTGAACTAAATGGAAACTCCTTGGCTCGTTGCAAAGATTGTAGATTGATAAACAAAATGTATAAAGCCCTTGGCAGATATTTAACAATTGAGCTCAGCTTCCATTCAACATCAAGTGATAATTGCAGAGCATCGTGCAATGGTTTTGTTGAGTCTTGCAGCGTTCGCAGCGCAGGTCCAAATGATGAGTAGCGTTGTGTCTGACTTAAATTTTCCTGCAGTAGCTCCTGTTTTGATGTCAGCAATGAACTATATTGAGCATCAAGCTCTTTTCGCAATCGCAGCTCGCATTCCAAACGGAATAAATGTGTTTTGTGACTTGACATATCAGCCGGCATTTCTTGAAACTTGCTGCCGTATTCTTTGTCTGACAGTAATTCCAAATATGTATCGCGACTTTTTAGCTTCTGGCAGCGAACAATTTCCTTTTTCAAGTGACTAACTTCGTACAAAAGATTCTGCAATTGCAGCCGGCTGAGATCAACTTTTGACTTCTGCAAGTGTAGTTCATCTCGCCCAGATTTTATGTTTCGTTTGACTTCCCGATTAGAATGCTTGAGTGCGACAAACAATAATGCTCCTGACGATTGCTTAAAATCTGAAGCATGCCCCTAGAAATACATTTTAAATTTAATTATCAGTAAGTTGAACGTACAACATTTAATACTCACAGTGTTCTTTAGTTCGAAGAGACTGTCAATGGTTTGTTTTAACTTAACAAACTGTGTGTTTAATACATCTTCCATATTCATCTTTTCTTTTGGTTTGGTTTTTTTTTAAGTGAAGTCCAAGACGGAACAATAACTTTGTTAATTATTTGTCAAGCAAGACTCGGATCGCTCGGACTACTTAGTGTGTATCGATTTCTTACTTATCGATGTTGCCAACGATGTATTCGATATTTTGCAACAAATGGAATGTTTTATTTATAGTATAATCTTTACTTATGCATTTAAATTGCTAAAAGACAGACTTAAAATGAAATAAACAATAATTTTTTATTTCCCATATATAATAAAAAATTATAATAAATAATAAATAAATTCACATGCGGTCAAATGCTTCTGTTACTTTTCAAAATACTTTAAAGTACTCGTACGAATTGTTGGGCGCATCTCTAACATTATGTTCATTCATTATTATGGTTTTTAAACTTTAATAGAAGAATTAAAACTGGAAAAAAATAACTCATTCATTTTATAGTAAAAATTCGTACTCTCCTAGAATGTTACGATCAATGTATCAAAGAGCTAATGCATTTAAGACATTACTTCCAAGTCGCCGGCTGCAGCAGACTCTGGTTGAAACTCAGACCAAAGTATGTAAAAAAAAATGTCCGCTTTGAGCAGTTTGTTATAACACTGTTATTACGATTTAGCATATACCAACGCGACCTGCTCCTGCTCAAATTAAGGACATAAGTACTTCAAAAGCAGATAAAGCAGTTGGCAGATGGTTTCTAGGATGCGGCGGCATGGTATTCGTTGCTGTTGGACTTGGTAAATTATTATAAAGATTTCATCATAAGGGGTGTTTAATATTGTATATAATTTGTACAAAAAAGGTGGAGTAACCAGGCTAACGGAATCAGGACTTTCAATGGTCACATGGAAACTAATGGGCGAGCATAGGCCACGAAATCAGGCAGAATGGATTAAGGAATTCGAGAATTATCAGCAATATCCAGAATTCAAACTGTAAGTAAAAGGATATATCACATCTATTCTTATATAATGTTGATTTATTTCTAGAAAGAACGCCAGCATTACTTTGGAGGAGTTTAAGTTTATCTACATGATGGAATACATGCACAGAATGTGGGGACGTGCCATTGGCGCGTTTTTCCTCATTCCCGCTGCATACTTTTGGAAAAAGGGATATTTTTGTGCAAAAACCAAGAAGATGGTGCTTGTGATGGGCACTTTAATTGGCCTTCAAGGCCTTATGGGCTGGTATATGGTAAAATCTGGTTTGGAAGACAGATTTCAAAATCCAAATGATGTGCCGCGCGTGTCTCAATATCGGTTAGCTTCACATTTAGCCGCCGCATTCGTTCTCTATTCTCTGTTCCTATCTAATGCGATGAAAAAACTGTTACCATCCGGTACATTTACTGTTGCTGCGGCACAGCGGGTGATTAATATTAAGCCCTTGGCACATTTAACAAAAGGTTTAGTATTTCTGACAGCTATCTCGGGAGCGTTTGTTGCTGGACTAGACGCAGGTTTGGTTTATAACTCCTTTCCAAAGATGGGTGATAAATGGATACCCGATGACATAATGCAGTTTGAACCTGTACACAAAAATATTACAGAAAATCCAACGACAGTTCAATTCAATCATCGCATTTTGGGAATTTCGACAGTTTCCCTAATAACAGCTTTATGGGCAATAACAAGAAGCCAGAAACTGCCCAAACGTGCGAAATGGGCGATTAGATGCAGTACAGTAATGGCGTGGACGCAAGCAACCTTAGGCGTTACGACATTACTTCATTATGTACCTGTTCCTTTAGCAACAGCCCATCAATCTGGATCGCTATTACTTCTTAGCTTCGCTGTGTGGCTTTCGCACGAGCTGCGTTTTCTAAAGTATTTACCTAAGTAAATGAAAATATTTTTTTTTTTAAATAAAGATCAGTGTTATTATATATATATTATATATTTTTTAAAGAAGTTTTAAAATAAAACACGCAGGAAGAGTATAAAATTTAAGATTTGGCATAATTCAATCGTGAATTATTTAACACTTATCGAATCTTATCGATAAGTTCGCATAGTTGCGTAACTGAAAGCTGTCAAGTTGTCTGGAGTTTATTTCTAGTAAATATTATTATGACATAATAAAAACTAGCATATTTTTTATTCTGTTCGTTTTTTTTTATTGGAACGCATTAGACGTTCCATCACTGTTTGATTTATGTCGATAGTGGAAACATAGCATTTATTGCAGGAACACTGGCATTCCATAATTTTGCCCAAATCACCCTGTGCCCAGAAACATATGATGTTTTCTACATAAGTACAATTTATTGTCTAAAGTCCCAAAGAGCTTGCATATTTAATTTTAAAAAATGTCCAGAATACTGTTTTCCGCGCGACGATTAATACCGCAGGTGAGTAGAAACACAATTGTAAGATATACACGATCTAATACTGTTGTTTTCAGCAAGAATTTTTGCTTGCCGGCACCTGCATTGCCAGACAATCCAGAGGAAAAGCCTCAACTCCAATGAACACAGTTGTTATGTTTGTGCCGCAACAGGAGGTACATATATATATTTGCATATACAAATGTATATGTATGTCAACGTAATATTTGTATGTTAAATAATCGAATGTCTTTTTTTCGTATGTCAAAACACATTTTTCAAGGCCTGGGTCGTTGAGCGCATGGGACGATTTCATAGAATTCTCGATCCAGGCCTCAATATTTTGGTACCAGTTGCTGATAAAATCAAATATGTCCAAAGTTTAAAAGAAATAGCGATAGATGTTCCTAAACAAAGTGCGATTACTTCCGATAATGTTACGCTTAGCATTGATGGCGTTCTCTACTTGCGTATCATTGATCCCTATAGAGGTTTGGCATCCCTTTCTACGGTAATCAATTTGTATCACTATTAAAACAAGTTTTATTTTACTCGCAGCTTCCTATGGTGTTGAAGATCCCGAATTTGCCATCACTCAACTGGCGCAAACAACGATGAGATCAGAGCTTGGCAAGATGTCATTGGACAAAGTGTTTCGAGAGCGAGAATCGCTTAACGTTAGCATTGTCGATTCCATAAATAAAGCCAGTGAAGCTTGGGGCATTGCGTGTTTGCGTTACGAGATTCGCGACATAAGGGTAATTATTATTATGTTAGATACATTTTAGATTAATCGTCTGCTGCTAAATATGTTTATAAACTGAGCTCTTATTAAACTAATTTTATCACTTTTTAAAGCTACCGACCAGAGTTCATGAAGCGATGCAAATGCAAGTTGAAGCAGAACGAAGAAAACGAGCAGCAATTTTGGAATCTGAGGGTGTTCGTGAAGCTGAAATCAACATTGCGGAAGGCAAAAGAAAATCTAGAATTCTTGCATCTGGTTAGTTTAACTCTGTTTACTTTAAAAATCATTTAATCCATACTTATAACTATATTTAATTACATTTTCACAGAGGCTGAAAGGCAAGAGCACATTAACAAGGCTAGTGGTGAGGCTGCTGCCATTATAGCTGTTGCGGATGCTAGAGCTCGAAGTCTGCACGCTATAGCGAAATCTCTGGCGCATACGGTAAGTATAAAACATACATCGAAATATCATAAATCTTATCTTCTTATACATCTTATCTTCTTTTCACTTCTTTTAGGACGGTAAAAATGCAGCATCTCTTACATTGGCTGAGCAATACATTGAAGCTTTTAAGAAGTTGGCTAAAACCAACAACACAATGATATTGCCATCGAATGCTGGAGATGTTACGGGACTTGTTGCCCAGGCCATGGGGGTGTACAGTACGGTATCCAAACAATATATCAATGCTTCAGATCAAAACGTTGATAAATGCTTAAGTAAGAAAGTTGAATTCAATTCGTTGAATGAGGAAAAGGATACTGTTAAAATTAACATTGAATAAAATCCAATTTTATTTAAAAAATGTAAAAATGTAATTGATATTTGTGTAATTTGGTTTTTGTAAAAAAACGTTTATTGCATCATTAATATATGGATTTGCTAGGTTAAACATTTTGAAATAATTGAATAACTTTTTGTTTATTAAAATTCATATAAGGTTAAAAAACGCATCTACAACTAAAAGCAAAAGTGTGTTTATTTCGAAATTATAAATCCGTACGTAAATATTTGAGTTTTTTCTCATTTTTCAACACTGTTGGCTGACAACACTCCGTTTTAGTGTTACGAGCCACATCCAATCCTTGTTTGTAGGTTGCGGTTTCACTTTTCCACTCCATATCCGTTTGGGATATCGCATTCTTAGCCTCTGACATTTGCTTAAAAAATAATAAATCCAATGCAAATAGCAGAGCACATGCAAAAGATAATGCCCCGAGAGCATAACTCAAAACTGATATATCTTCTTGCAACTGTTCCACAACACTGAATGTCAATAACCCTATGAAAATAAAATATATTAACTGTCGGAGCATATCTCAGGCTATTTTGTTACGTACCTTGTATGGTGAAAAAGATTACTCCAAAACTTAGTAAAATTATCTCACATATGTGATAATTCGAATTTTTTTCTGTGAACCTAAAAAATGTTTATAGAAATGTTTGTAGAAAGTAAGAATCACTTTATTTCATCTAAAAACTGACCTGCATATTAATAAAATTACAGATATAAAAGTATAGCCAGTGAATATCAGGAAACTAAATTCGTCAGCTTCTTTCGTTAATGAAAGGGTATTCAAAAGCCTCCATTCTGTAAGCCTCTTTTGATTGCTTGTCAACAATCGCTCCGAATATTTGTCAGATAACTTTTTAAAGATCAAAGTTGCGACAGTAAAAATCTAATAAACACAATATGAAATATTTAATTAGTATTTTAGCCAAAATGAGTTTAAGGCCTTGACCTTAAATAATTTTGATCAGACACAGTTAAGGCTTGAAATCCATTTGATAAGATAGATACTTACTATCTCTAAAACTTTCAGACATATACAAGCTGCTAACTTCATTTTGTTTTAAAACATTTACTTAAAACTTGAATAAAAGATTTAAAGAGACCAACGAAACTTTTAAGACTGACAATAAAAGTACGAAGTTAGCTTTTGCACTTCTATTATGCAAAAGACAATATGAATTTTTGTGAGAATTTGCATATTTTTGTAAAAGTCACACCATTTTTGTTAATAGCATAGCGTACATATGTGCATATGCATATAAATGCATTATCCGGTTTTGCTTGGGCCACACTTCACTCAACTTCCACATACTGAATTCGGGTAATCCCCAAAAGATAGATCCCAGAAAATATTAAACTTAAAAAAATGGATTTATTTAAGCTATGGAATTAAAAATAATGATATTTTTTTTTAAAACATTGCTATGGTGTTTAAATATATATTCGATTTAATTAACTTTTATAAAAGTTTCAGTGTCAACAATTCTAAAAATGTCCTCACGAAAATAAATCAAATTTTCATTAAAACAATTGCTGCTCTCATTATGTAGTTTTCCCATAACAGGCTTAATATTATCAATCCGAGCTGTGTCGGCTAACTCCGTAAAGTATTCCATCTGAAAAAAATCAATTTAACAAATAAACTCGATAAAGTCGATGAAAATGTATGCATTACCTGAGTAGTTCCCAGCATATGAGCCTGACGCCTTTTGTAGCCCATTTCCCACTTGTTGTTCATGGTTTTCAGTGTATCTTCAAGCATTTCCTTTTCAGTTGGCAATTGATTAGTGCCACAAAAGTAACTTAAAACGAAGCGAGCTTGTAAATCCATCATTTGGGCGGCACACACATAGAATGGCAAGCCAATTAATGCCATTGTTGGATTCCGTATATTAATGCATTGCTTATAGAGCATTTGTACATAGTTTTCCTCAACGTATATACCCGAAGTGACACTGAGAAAAGGGTAGGCATACTTGTATCCAGTACAATAGAATATGCTATCAAAGTTTTGATAAGTTCCATCGACGAAATAGGCGCCATTTTCAGCCAACTCTTTGACGTCTGGTTTGGTCTTAACATTTTCAAGAAATATTGAATTCGAAATGCCTTCCAAATGATGGCTGAGTGTAATATTTTTAGCCGATTTCGATATGATATTGGATAAATCCAAAGCACTGGGTCCTCCACCAATTACCAACACAGATTTTCCTACAAAAATTATTATAAATATATATACATATGTGTGTATTTAAATTGATCATGCTTATAGTCACCTTTAAATATCTCGCTGTTTCTATAATCATGACTATGATAATATTCGCCTTTAAACAGATGTGCATTTTTTATTTCACTATAATTAGGTGTATGATAATGTCCATTCGCAATCATAATATTATCAAAATAATGGGTCTCAATAGTGTTCGTCGGGAGACTTTTGACAACTACCTAGATTAAACACAATTTATATTCGATTATTATTAACCTTTTACTTAATTACTCACTTGCCACTTCTGACCCTTCCTGACCACCCTGATTACATAGGAATTGAATTTTATATACTTTCTCAATTCGAAATGATCGGCATACTGATTTAGAAAAGCAAAAATATCTTCGGACGGCAGGTATGATTTTTCATCGGCGCCAATCTCAAAATCTGGATATCCCATGACCTCCTTGGGCAAGTTTGTTCTAGTTCGATAAGAGGTGATATGTTATGTATATTCTATTCCCTTCTTTTTCAATGCACTTACCTTAAGTTTTCATACATACTGCTGTGCACATCAATTCCATTTACAGTTCCCGTCTCCTTATTATAAGCCCATGTGCCACCGATTTGATGTGAAAGCTCGAAAACCGTAGGACTTAAGTTACGCTCGAGCGCACGACGAGCACAGCAGAGTCCTCCAGTTCCAGCACCAATTATGCACAGTTTCATTATTTCCACTTTCAAGTTTCGACTTCACTCCGTTTGAAACACAAAGCATCAATGAATTCGACATTAATCTTTATAAGCTTTGTACACAAAAAACCTGAAATCTACAATTTCAATTCCGTAAATTCTGATTTTCGCTTTCGACAGTAAATCTCTATCAGAAAATCACAATTTTATTTTAACTTTTCAGAAAGCTTACCGTTATTAATTTCAAAAATAGTAACAGAAAGAAAATGTTTGTATTCTTTACATCTTCTTATACATGTGAAATGTAAAAAATAAAGAAAATTGGAACAGCAAAATGTGGCCTTAGATTGTTTATTCTTACTTACAATATTCCGAGCTAAATTGATAATCTTATCTGTTGAATAAAAATTTAATACTCAATGGATCGGTACCCTGTAAATTTGATACTAGTACAAACATTGATTGTAATTTAATACTATGGTGCTCTAAATGATATATATTGGAAACAGTCTCTCAAAGCTTACGTAAAATTGTCTCTATTTTTCATAAACCAAAAACATTAATGATTGAAAATATTTGTCATATTTTTCGAAAATAATTTCAATTTCATTATTTAAATCTGAATACTAATTTATACACACAATCGATAAGTTATTTGCATAAAGAATTAATTTTTGTAAATGGGCAAAATAACCATAAACATGAAAGCCAAACTCCGTGGAAACACCATTCAAGCTCTATCGATAACTTTTTGACACTTGATAATGGAATGCCATCACTATAACAAAAAAACATATGGAACACAATGTGTACAACCATCTCTAATTTGTGATTTTATTAACATATACGATTGAAAAATGATAAAAGCCATCTTAGTATTTAACAATCATGGGAAGCCGCGTCTATCCAAGTTTTACCAATACTTTGTACGTAATAAAGACCAATAACAATGTATATCAATGTAATCACGCAACTTTTTCCTTAGGATGAGAATCTGCAACAACAAATCATAAAGGAAACATTCCAGTTAGTCTCAAAGCGTGATGACAATGTGTGCAATTTTCTAGAAGGCGGCAGGTAAAGTACCAAAAATGCATACATACGAAATACCAATACATAAGAAAGAACTGTCAGATAACGCACTGGGTCATCTCTCCACTAGGAATTGTATTTGCACGGCTATTTTTCTTTGCAAAATATGCAAATCTGGATGTGTTTACCCCTTTTTATATATCCATAAAATATGGTACTGCCGATTCAGATCGGGGCACAGGTTATCTTGGTTTGTTATTGTTGAGCAATGTGCTTGGAGCAATGTTTAGCGATAAAACTTTTGTTTATAGATAGTCAAAACTGCGCAATCACCGTTATGCATAGATTTACATTTTTACAAACATGCGTATCATGCATACAATTGTTTATATTTTGTCTGTTTTAGCTTGATCGGAGGAGCTGATTACAAACTGATCTACCGGCATTATGCGACACTGTATTTTGTATTTTGCGTTGACTCCTCGGAGAGCGAGTTGGGTATTTTGGATCTGATCCAAGTATTCGTTGAAACGTTGGACAAGTGCTTTGAGAATGTTTGCGAATTGGATTTAATATTTCATGCGGATGCGGTGCATCACATACTCTCTGAGCTGGTGATGGGCGGCATGGTCCTGCAGACCAATATGAATGATATAATGGCCCGGATTGAGGAACAGAATAAGTTGATCAAACAGGAGGCGGGCATATCGGCGGCACCGGCTCGCGCTGTAAGCGTTGTCAAAAGCATGAACATTCCCCAACAAATTAAGGATATTAAACTGCCAGACTTACCGCAGGCCATTAAGGACTTGAAATTTTGATACGATAATTGTATGTTTAATCTAACCTTTAGCCAATATTTTACTAATATTAACTTCCTTTTGACAGGTTTCCAATTATGGTCTAAACCGTCTCTAGAATTGTAATTCTCAAATATGTAATTTAAGTACAAATAGATGAAATCTAATTTAATAAAAAAAAACATTAAATATAGATGCGGATTTTAAATTTATTATTATTTCAACAACCAATATTAATATATGTGCTATAGAGAATATTGCCAAAACCTTTAATTATTTGTCACAAAGTACGAACAAATTGGTAAAATACATGAAGCTAGCTTTATATATATTTTTATTAAGCTGCAATTGATATTTCCATGCGGGGACAATTGGGAATGCCACACGCCAGCCCAGGACAATTGTCCTGATGGAAACAACTCTCGCTGTTACAGAACATGCAAGCGTTGGGCGTCAACGGAACGTTTGTCGATAGCTTCAGCTCGTCCCACACCTTCTTCAAATCCGTCACGAGGATATTCATCATTTCGTAAGTATGGAAAGGAGTCGGGGCTAAACGTAATTTTTCCTGTCCACGTGCAACTGTCGGATAGTTGATCGATTGCAAATAATGTCCATATTCTGCCATTAGTCTATTCGATATCTCGCTGCATATTAGAGGGTCACCAATTTTAATTGGTATAATATGACTGGGAGTACCTTCAACGGGAAAACCTGAAAGATAATCAACAAAAAGGTATATTAGATAACCTTTAGACATGCGAATATTCAATTAGACTAGATAAGAAAAGACAGCGCGTGTGAATACAAATAATGTTATGTCATGATATAAAAAAAAGAGAAACTAGGGCACCTTCAACTGTTCAATGTTCAAAAGTGGAACCCAAAAGTGTAGCCGATTAATCAATACTCTTTGAACTTTACTGCTAGAGATTTAACGTATGAAAATTTGTTTTTAAAAAGGAACTCAATAGTCAACAGAATAAAAATGAAGTTTTTGTATAAAATGTTTGGGTTTTAAAATGGGTTCAACATTGGGAATGCTTCAGATATATATAGGTGGTCGCATATATAGATATTGAAACCAAGGGCGAAAGACATTGGCTAATTCTCACCTTCTCTTTGTAGTAGATTCTTCAAGTAGGATACATTTCTTTGATGCAAACTACGCAGTTGTCGTCCTTCGTCCGAGGCTAGTATATTAACGGCTTCGAGGGCGCCACAAAGAACAGTTGGTGGCAATGAGGTGGTAAAAATGAAGCCCGCAGCATAAGATCGTATCATATCGATGAGAGCGGCCGAGCCAGCTACATAGCCACCAATATTTCCAAATGCCTTGCCCAAAGTGCCCGATATCATATCCATTTTGTGTAAGACGCCATCACGTTCGCCAACCCCAGCACCATGATCGCCATAGAGTCCAACCGCATGCACCTCGTCAATGAATGTTATGGCACCGTATTCGTGAGCAACATCGAGCAGTTCCTCGAGGGGACAAATTGCGCCTGTCATGGAATGCACCGTTTCAAATGCGACAATCTTTGGTGTCGCCTTGTCCACTTGCTGCAGCAGCTGACGCAGATGATCGACATCGTTGTGGCGAAAGATGTGCTTGGGCACGCCACTGTTGCGTATGCCCATAATCATAGATGCATGATTGCCTGCATCCGAGAATATATGACAGTTGGGTAATAGTTTTGCCAGTGTGAATAACGTTGAATCGTTTGCCACAAAGCACGAGGTGAATAGCAGAGCTGCGTCCTTTTGATGCAGATCCGCTAGCTTACTCTCGAGACGCTCATGATGCAAGGAATTGCCCGCGATGTTTCTAGTTCCACCCGCACCAGATCCGTGCAGATCCAATGCCTTCGCCACAGCATGCTTCACATTCGGATGGGCAGACATGCCCAGATAGTCATTGGAGCACCATACGGTAATTGGACGCTCCGTTTGGGTAGAATATTCGAGTGCGTGTGGAAAGAGATTATCGCCAGCTAAACGATTAACTCGTTTAAAAACACGATACGAGTGATCTCGTTTCTTTTTCATAATCTGCTCATTGAAGAACTTTTCGTATTGAAAAGCTGAGTTGGCATCTGTTGCGTTTTCGCGTTGAGTGCTTACATCATTCGGTGACAAATTCGCATCAACCGAGTAGTTTTTCGACGTCGAATATGACCTTGTGGCAGTCGTTACCGAAAATGGTGTCGAGTTAGCAAGTGAAAGTTTTTTTCCGCTACCATTTTGAATGTTTTTGCTCACAACTGGGCAAAAACTTCCATAAGATTGATACAAGATTTCAGCATAATTACGCAAATAATTCGCATTGAAACGATTGAGGAACGGACACTGCATGATTAGGCAAACTTTTCCAACTAAACTGTCTCTGATTGGAATTAGGAGACGACTGTTAATTATGCAAGAAAAACAAGAGTGGTGCAATTCACGCGAGTCTTAGTGAAGTTAAATTTATTTGATATATCGATTACTTTTATGATTGGTAGATATATTGAAAGCCATCGATAGCTCTTTGTGGCACAATAAAAATTGGCAATCGCGATTTTCATTTCAAATTGATGTAAACAAAGGAATCTAATACAAATTAGCTTTGCCAGAACTAAATATATTTTTCCTTAGATTAAAAACGCGTTTAAATTTGAAAACATTTATTTATATACAGCATTTATTTACTTTCATGTATAGATTATTATTGCACTTAAATTTGAAGTCGTGACTTGGGTTCAAAAATTACCCAAGGTTGATTTTCAAAAGCAAGGTTGTTTTAATCAGGGTTTGGCCTCTAAATAAATAAAATATATATTTTTTTAAAACAACACATTCGGTTATATATTTACATTTATTGGGTGTTTTCTAACAAAAGTATTAACATATGTACATACCAACAGATTTTTAAAAATAAAATTTAGCAAAATCAAAATGAATGAAATTTTTGTATATGTACAGGAATTTGGAATTTATTAGGAAAGAATCTTAGCACTAATTTACATCTAAAAAACGGTCATTGAAAACTCGATCCCGGTGGCTGGAGCTCAGAACAATGTCTATAATGGGCTCAACACGTCTAATCCGCTGCTTAAATCTTTCACGATCCCGAGCAAATTGTTGCCAACTACCCTTCCGCGCCGCCCGATAAGCAAAATCCCAAGTATGCATCACATGAACTTTTGGTCGCAAATTAAAGTGTACCTAAAAAAATAAATGATTTTGTAGTAATTGTTGATTTGATTAAACCTTTTTGTTTTTGTATACCTTCTTTCTGAGCTCCTTGACATTATGACCAGACTTTTCACCCGATGTGCAAGCTAATTCTGTGGACGCAAAACTGCTTTCGTCTTCGTCATTATCGTCGTCGTCATCGTCATCATCATCATCATCATCATCATCATCATCATCGGCATTGTCAACCTCCTCGAAACATATGAAACTGTCGTCGCTGCCTTCCGAAATACTTCGCTGACGTTGCAATTGAGGTTCCACAGGAAAAGCATCACTATCCGATATTTTTTTGAAGTCTGAACAGGACGTGATGCCATATGCCGGATAATTATATTCGTTCCCAGTTTGCGGATGCATATCGACGAAAAAGTAACAAAATGAGGGTTCCATGCTTGAGCCAAATTGAAGAGGACTTTCGCATTGGGGCTTCTGTTGTGATGTTTGGCACTGGTGCAGAGCCCTATTAACAACATTGGCCATTAACTGTAAGGAATACATTGCGGCTGCCAATGGTTCTGGCTGCAAATGTGGCAGAAGTCTGCTTACACCACTTCCTCCTGCTTGTTCAGTGGGATGTGTTTTAGCGATGTTGTTATTGTTGGTGCTGTACATTCGTGAATTCTTCGATTCCTGTGCGCCAGATGTACAAAAGTGCTTATGTATTGGAGAGCTCATTTTTTCCATAATTCGCATAAAGTACACGCAGCAAATACGTCAGGCAGTAATATTGAAGATATTGGCTAGTGAATTCTTTGTAGTTCCGTTCTTCAAGACACAAATTTCCGTGCGTAATTGTTTTGGTGAATCCATTTTTCTGCGTTTCATTTGGTTTGATTGGTTTGGTGGCATATGCATATACATATATATATAGTCACAGTCACTGTTAGAATATCATTCTGTGTGTGGTTCACTGTATGTATATATGTATATAAAGTAAATGTGAATGCTTATGTGCTTATCTATGTATGTATGTATGTAACAACCTTTGAAATAATTCAGAACAGTTGCGAAATTTCAATGACTGTATTTAACTTGTTTTGATTATGCTCCTTTGTTGTTAAAAATATAGATCCTTGTCTTGACGGTGTCCACAATGTTGTAATTACGCAATATATTCAGAAAATTAGATTCAATTGGGCTCAACAAAATAAATTCCATACTTTTCAACTCGTGTTTGTATTGGTTGTGCTATGATTGTACTTGGCAGAGTTCATTTCAGATTTATCGAATAAACATTGACAGGGTTTTCCCACCGAACAGATTTTGTATTCGATTAATTTGGATGTCAAAAAATATTAACAGTTATCGGCAATACTCTATACCGATATATTTAACACGATAGTAGCAATAACACCTATCGGCTAGTCAGATGATTCACTCAAAACAAATGACCCTGAGTATATTTTAGTGAAGAACCTTAAACTATCGGCTGTCAATCGCATTCACAATCGTAACATTTCGCAGTGATGCTAAAGTGGATGCAATTGTGGAAAAAATATTCACGTGCTGCTTTCTTAAAAAAAAAACTCTTGCGACTGTTGTAAAGGCATTAAAAACTTGACAACAATTTTCGTCTTATGCAAAGCATTTTATTGTTCGTTTATATATGGAATTCATATATATGTATATATATATATATATTTTGTATGTATTTAATGTATGTTTATATGCATGTAGTTGTATGTATATAATATATATATAATCTATATTTATATGCTTGTATATATATAATTTGGTGTATAATAAACGTAAAAACACATTAATTTTAAAAATTACACAAAGCTTAAATATTTCTCATTTCTCACATATGTATATCTTATATCGCTCACATTTTGTATAAACTTGAAAACTCATATCGATTTGTAGTAAATTCTAGATGACTACCAGTTGGCTGAGGTGGTAAATCCTCAATTGTGTATTGTAGGAGAGCTCCGTTATTATCATGTAATGTGTAGTTGAGATCATTATGTGCTCCAATTAGATTACCACTATAGTCCTGATGCGTAGTGCTACTACTACTATATGGATTTGCAATACCTTCGGCCGCATCAACCAAACTGTTCTCCATACTCCCACTGCAGAAGCCCATATGTGGTGAATGTGTTGATGTGAGAATGCTACAATCACTATCTTCGGCTGCCGATGGATGAATTGGATTGAATTCATCATTTTGGAATGTACTACCGACATATGAGGAGAGCGAATTATTATTATGTATCTCAATGTTCATTGTAACGGTTTGTGGCTGTAGGCTTGCTGCAAAGGACGTTGGCTGATGTTGTTGCTGTTGCTGATGCTGATTATAATGCTGCTGCTGTTGCTGTTGCTGCTGCTGCTGCTGCTGCTGTTGATGTTGATGTTGATGATGATGCGATGATGCTGTGTTTTCGGCAGTAACAACACCTCCACCGATGCATTCGTCATCGGCAAAACATTCTTGCATATAGGGCGATAAATGATGGCTAGCTGAATTCAGATTGGGATCGTTCACAATATTCTCTTCCGTATCGAAGTTTGGTTCCGCATCGAAATTTGTTTGATCATTTGATGGCAAATTCATTTCCAGCGTTGAGTCTTCGTTTGTCAGATGAAAATATTTAAAAACCACTTCGGAGATATTCTCTTGTGTAGTACTATCGCTTAGATTTTCCTCTTTAATAAGATTATTGTTGTCGGAGCTCTGCTCGCTTTGATGATTAATATTATTGTTATTTGTAGGTAAAAATTCGGCTGAATGATAGCATAAAAACTCTTTCTCCAATGGGAGTAAAATATCGACAGAATCGGAGGGTGGTGGAGTCTTCACATTGTATTCATTATTATTATTGTTTTTTATAACTGTTACTGTTGTATCACCTGAATCGTTTTTGGTCCGTTTTGACGGCGTACCAGATTGACAAGTAGAGGTAGTTCTTTTGTTTTTGTTTCGACCGGCAGCAGTACGTGTTCCATTACTTGAAACATTGGTCGTTGTATCATCATTATTATTGTTGTGTTGCTCTTGCTTAATATCGCTATCGGGATCTTGTTTCACAAACCCAGATAATCTCGATGGTTTCTTTTGTGGCCTATACTTATAATTTGGATATTCTATCATATGAAGTCGCCTCAGATTTTCCGCTTCAACAATATATGGCTGCTTATCATCCTTAGGTAAAAGCTGCCATCGTTTACCCAATTCCTTTGAAATTTCCGCATTGTGCAAATCGGGCGTTCTTTCGCAAATCTTTCTACGTTCCATTTGACTCCAGACCATGAATGCGTTCATTGGTCTTTTAATATGGCCAGGAGAGTGTTTTTTTGTCTGAAAATAAACAAACAATCATGAATAAAATTGTTTTGAATTTACGTTAAGACGCTGCACACTATTATTTTATAAGTGTAAAACCTAAGATCTTATACTTCATGAAGTGCTTATAATATAAGTTAAAATACTCATATTAATCGAAATGACTCGAGTTATCGAAAAAAAAAAGTCGATTCTCGGTACTTATACAAGAACCTACCTTAAAACTGTACATCTTATACGTGTTTACTTTTTATAGTTATAGTTAAAATACTGATATTAATCGAAATGACTCAAGTTATCGAAAAAAAGTCGATTCTCGGTACTTATACAAGAACATACCTTAAAACTGTACATCTTATACGTGTCTGCTTCTTATACGTATGTATGTATTTATTGACATGCATTTATTTACATACGTGTAGTCATTTATGTAAGTACGTACACATCATACGCATCCTTAAGTGCAAATAATTTCATTATTTGAAGTGCATAAGTAAATATATGTAGTTTATAGATGCATCTATGTATACACGCATTTGTACTTGCATGTATCTATGTGTGTGTGTGTGTACATAAGTCTGGTACGCAATAAATGCTGTAGCCAAAATAATAATAAAAAAAATCTTGGCAGTGTGAATAACCGTTTTATTTACACAAAAGATAGACGGCAAAAAATTCACTATTAATAGCGTTAACTTCGACCTTGGAGCAGTTCGTGAACCTCGAAGTTCAACCAACCAATATAGCAGCCTGCAGCAACAGCAACGACCGAACGACCAGCAACAACAACAGCAATGTGTTAGCTTAGGCGACGAATGGGGAAATTCACCGATGTATGGATGTTGGGGGAGGGAAGGAGGTAGGTGGAAACCAGACGAATGCTTCAAACAACCAAACGGTCATTGACATTGCAATTTGCCCTTGCCAAAAAAAGAAGAGTGTTTCTTGACATTGCTGCTGATGTCTAATAAGATATTATCCAAGCAAACAACAACAACAACAACGCATAAAAATAACCAACCAGACTCTGCACAATTACTTTAATGTATGTACACATACATAAGAAGTGAGTATGGTTAGGTACATATGTACATAATTTACTTATGTACCAACGTTTTTCGAATGCATTTATATCTGTGAGAGCGAGTGAGAGAACAGCTAGACATGACTGTAAGGAGCTGCTATAAAAGCTCTTAAGAACGCCAGTTAAAGTTTAGAATCCTCTTGCTCATTCGCTGTGAGTACAAATTCCATTTAATTTTATGATTCGCTTACAAATTTCATCATATATGAAAATACATAATATAAAAAATCGTCTGACGTGCACAATTGCAACTTGATAATGAGTTATCTGAACTAAATCGAAGGAAATAGAAATATGTATGTGTGTGAACTCGATTACAAATACATGAAAATATTTGTTTGTATGTCTATTAATCTGCACAAAATATCTTATCAGTCAAAAGTTTCGTTGACCTCATCTATCGCAATGGCTAACGACGACGTTCTCTGCATCTAATAAAATTTTTTTCGAGCTTCTATTTCGCTTGCAGTCACAAACAAGTATATCATATGTGCTATACAGTTGTGGCCATATATTGGTACTGTTATACACATATCAATAGTACGAGACTCTTAGGCTGCAATGAAGAACAGACCTTGACCATAACACTGCGTTGCTTATCAGTCAGTTTTATGATAACCTACTTCAAAGATAGGCAATAGCATGAAATTACCGACCACGCCCAACGCCCAACACCCGCACCCTCCCCCGCAAACATCTACATACGTATGTATATTTAAGCTAAAGATTTGAAAGGCAAACAACCTTTTCGGAGGTCGCCCACGTACACCAGAGACAAAAACAAAAAATCTTCATAAATAACCTAGCAAGATTTTCGACCTACCATAACAACAAATTATATACATACGTGTATATGTAAATAATCTGAAGTTTTTTTTCGTACATATTTTACAACATCAAATTGGTGAATTTTGTTATATTGCAATTGGAAATTTACTTACTTGAGTTGCATCCGAATAGGGCGTACTGGAGTTAACGCGAACTCGCGCCGATCCAAATACCACATCCGTTTGATCGTTGTTGGTGCTTCCATCGCTGTCCATTGTGGGGGGTGATGAAGTTTTACGCATTGATGTAGCCAAATGTTTTTGGCACCAAAACGTAGTATAAAATTTTGTGTTTTCGCACACCTTTTTATTTTAAAGTGTTCATAAGTTTTTGGATAACGGCTTTAGTGTACATGTGTATGTACACACATGTGTGTGTGTGTGTGTGTGAGTGTGTAGTTGAGATCCAAATCTTTAAGGCAGTATCGATAGTATTTGTTTCCTGAGTAGACTGTGAGAATAATTTTTCATTTAATTTCATTTCATTTCACATAAAAAAAGTAGATACAAGCATACATCCATACAAATGTTACAGTAAAGTATGATTCACAGCTTATAAGGTATGTATGTATGTATGTGCATATCCTTTTACTGCATTTTTTGTCTTATTCGTTTTGAAGTTATTGTTTGTGTGTATGTATAAAAATACACTTGAACATAAATCATTGCTTATGTATATGTTTGTATGTATGTTCTTCCGATCGTTTGTATATTTATGTATGTACGTTCATAAGTATACGGATATATTTTGATCGTGCTCATGTAAATATATAGATACAACGTTTATATGTATGTATGTATGTGCATGCATATTGACTCAAGGTGAAACTGGTTCCTTGTTTTGTGTTTGCAATGTTCAAAGACTCACGTTCGAGTTTCGTGTGTGTGTGGTATGAGTTTATTTTATTTATACATGTACATATGTAAAATACATATGAACGTTTTTATACAGATATTTCGTGCATGTGTGCATGACTCGAGCTAACACACACAATCAAGAAACCACAGACGCACGAACTCACAAACACACACTGAAACGCACATATGATTGCATATATACATATACATATATATATTGTACGCTTTGCTTATTTTATTGCGTCTCTTGTTGTTACTGATGCATTTGCGTTTTGAATAATGACGATTTAAAATCGCACTCGAATTTATTCGCACATAATTAATTATAAAAATATGAATGTTGTATAGTTGTGGTAATAGTTACATGCATATGTACTTATATATTTTTATTTTATTATAAACAGACACATACATACACTTGCATATATGTATATATGTATTTAAATTCGTTCATAATACATGCATATAAACAAGCCACTCACAAGCACAATGACCATGCAATTTATAATATAAATTTAATATTTGCGTTCACTGAACATGCATACATCATTTGTACATACATATGTAAATATGCATGCATGCAGTTTAACACTTGTTGCTAAATAAATTACATTTTATTTTTCATGTTTTGTATTTAATTGTTGATTTGGTTTTTAGTTGGCAGTGTTTTTTTTGTTGAAGATTAATTTTGGATGTTTTTCGTACTTCTTGTATTAAAGTTTTCGAGGCTACAACGGAGCGGAACACAGAAATTGCGACCGACTGCTCCGCGCCAAAGTCTGAGCATTCTGGTTTAAACCAATCTAAGCGCCAAGAGTCTTAGTCTCAGTACACCACAAGCACAAGCACAAGCACAGTCGCTAAAAGCGAGCAGCAGCAGCAGCGAACACAACACACGACGAACACGAAGCAATTGAGATACGAGGTGAATGTGACGAGAATCTACATTCAAACAAACATACAAATGCACAAATACAATATATATACATACATAAGCACACGTAAATAAATACGTACAACTAAACTAAGCAAATTACTATGATTGTAAGTTTACATACAAATATATATTCCGATTTAATCTATTTATTTATTTTTTTGTTTTTATTATACGGCACATATTTAGTTTACTGATTTTACGCTTTTATAAATGCACATACGTCTTTAAAATTGTATATTTTCTTGGTGTTTCAGATTTGTTATAACCGATGAGGTCGTTGCCGATCGCTTACAGCTGTTCAAGTGAACTGCTTCGCACAGTTTACGACTTGAAACCCCGCAATACATACATCCCACATTCGTCCACACACTCACAGCCAAACAAACATACACTTGCATTTTGTGCGATTGCATATTTGAAACGGAGAGAGTTAGGTCTCTTACTGAGAGAGTGAATCGGCTCTCAAAACAAAAAAGAGACCAGTAACATACCGCGGTTAACACGTAGTGCGGTAAAAAACCGAAATAACAGACAATCTAAGTTTCAGTATTTTTAAAACAAAACTTAACTATTTACATTAACATTTTTTTTAAGCATTTGCGTTCTTGATAACAGAATTGCCGTTAACATGCGTGTTTAAAAATACAAAACTGTTGATATCACCCTGACTGCGGACCTGGTGATTTTTTTGATATCAACAGTTTTAGTAATTGCTCCAGCTGGCGTTGTATGTGTTTATAGACGGCGGAGCTCAAATCAACGTCCATATGGTGTGAGCGTATATAAACACATATGTATGTGTGTATGCTTGTTTATATATAAACACTGGGTGCGGATGAATCAGCTGTTCAATGCGTATTAATCATATGGTTGTCTGACATGCCTTCGACAGAGTGTGTGTATATGTTTTGTATGTATCCGCAAGCATGAATGCACTCAATATTTATGAACGTTCGTGTGTGTATTTATTTGTATATACTGTAAATAATTAATCTGCGTTTTGTGCAGTCTGTATATTTTTGTACATGGATCTGTGCATATCTGTATGCGTTAATAATGCGTTATGAATAAATGTGTGAATACTTTAGGATACACTACCCCTAAAAAAGAAAAACAAGTGCTTTAATACCAATCAGGAGCTGGCATTTTTATAAATCATCATTGAAAAAAAATTTTTTTTTTTTGTACCATTTGACGGTTTGTTTGTTTGCCTCTTCCCTATGCAGTATTTGTTTGGAAGAGTATTAAAAGGTTGGTATCCTGAAAAAAAACTTATATTTTGTATTTATATGCTCAAACGTCTGATAAACCCGGATATGCTCGTTATATTAGATACGTGTAAAATGTATATGGGTCGAAAAAAAAACCGTTTTAATTTCAATTGCCAAGCCCAAATTTATAAATCCTGTGTGGCGACTTACTGGTTTAAAAATAACTGTTTAAATTAGGTTAATAAATCTCTGAGGTGTAAATGAGTGGACAACAAACGATATTTCAATCAACGTTCGTATATTTTTGATCATCTTCTTCACCAACTTCTAGCATAACGTGCATAATTCTGCGTTTGAGTTTTTTGCGCGAAACCGCAGAGTTTAAATTACGAAACTCATTTGCAATTAATTCACCAAATGCATCCCATTGATCACGATTAACACGAGGCGGGGAAGGTCTTGATGGCGGCGTCGCATAATATGGCTTTTCGCTGTGCATCACATTTGGATTGCATGCTGAATTGCGGCGCAATTCACAATTGCCTTGATCCTTTGAATCACCGATATTTGTATCAACGAAGTCCAATGTTTGTTGCTGATTAATACTATTATCTGACTCGTCTTTTCGAATAGAGCTTTGTGATTCCGAAAGGGGTATCTTATTGCTTTTAGTCGGTTTCTGCAAAATATAAACAGTGTTAAAATATTATACAAATATTTAAAAACGAGTTAGAAAACGCAACCTTGCTTTGAAGTTGAATTCCTGGACGTGGTGCGATAATGGGTCTTAAAAACATTAACTTCTCGAAATGCTCCCAGCGACAAGCTTTAGCCGAAACATCAGTTCTGCTACCAATCTTTGCCAAGCGTTTCTCATATTTTTTCAATTCCGAATTAAATTGATTGCGTAGGTTATGGACTTTTTTGACATAGTCCAATTTGGTTATGCCCAGTGAGGTGCAAATGCGCTCAATTGCTCGAATGCGGCAGTCTTTATTTTTGTAAAATTCCGAATGATGATTCCACAAGCAATCCGAGGACTGATATAGCTCAATTAATTTGTAAATCTTTTCCCGTGTCCATATTGTACCTTTAAGTCGCTGTCGGTTTGTTGTTTTCGTAACTGAGCTGTGCGCCATTTTATGTGTAGAGCATGTGTGTGTGTTTACATATGTATGTCAAATCTATAGAAAACATTAGAAACTTGAATAAGGCGACCTAAATATTCCACATATACACTCACCATTGAGTAAATAAATAAATAATAAACAAAATCAATCTCAGCGATACAATAACAAATCAACAATTATGTGTGTACATGGTACACACATGCATTTGTGTGTTACAATCGGATCATTATTGTGTTTGCATTTAACAACTATTCGATATTTTTCCGAGCTGATTTATCGCTTTCCATATGTAATGTCGTCCGCGAAATATTAGAGTTGATTAGTTTGTATTGCATTTGATAACACAAAAGTTGTCTTATTTATTATTATTATTTAACATTTATGTATTATTATTGTTTTTGAAACTTATCATTAATATTTCATTATGTACCATTGAAAATAAATGTGAACAGTGAAAACACTTCATCAGGCATTTAGTCAAACCTGTTAAATAAAATCATCGGGTAGTCGATAGTTTTCATCGCAATGAAAATTATCTTCTCTGCGGGACATAAATAAAATAAATGACGGAAACTAACATTTTTATTGACTGTATTACATGTTTTGTATTGTATTCTTTATATGTGTAACGTATAACACAGTAATTTTATAATAATGAACATTTTGTGTATTGGTGATAAGCATTCACTTGTTTAAATATGGCCGACGCCCACGCCCACGCCCATAAAAATATTTTAATTTTCAATAATTGATGCTCTGGTAAATATTATCGCAGTATATTCGAAAACGACTGTTTAATCTATATTCATAAAATTTCAGAAATATTTAAACACACAAAAGCACCAGCTTTGAGGGAATAAACTAATAAGCGTAATGTCCCAAGTAATTCCAAACACGCCCACACCACAAATGCTGACGACATCAACAATAACAGCAATTGAAAAAGTGAAACCACCACTCTCTTTTCCCACAATAGGTGACGCTAATCCTAATGCAAATACACTGCCGCCGGCACCCGGCGACGATATACTGAGAGCGACAAACATATTTGGCGATTTGAAACACGATACGCCATTGGATCTCGAAAATAATGTACATAACAATACGGTGGAGACTGAGAACAATTTACTAAGGAGTCGCGATACTCTACAATTTGGTGGCGATCCAAAAATCCGAATAATGCCATCGATTAAACTGATGGCTGCACCGCACGTATCGGATCCCAAGCGTAAATTCGTTTGTCCGTACGACAATTGCACGAAAAGCTATGGCAAAAGCTCCCACCTACGTTCCCATCTCACATGGCATACGGGCATTAAACCGTTTGTTTGCTCCGAACCGAAATGTGGCAAGGGATTCACACGATCCGACGAGCTCAATCGTCATTTGCGAACGCATACGGGTGAAAAGCCCTTTGAGTGCATACAGTGCAGCAAGAAGTTCTCGAGAAGCGATCATCTAACCAAACATCTGGCAACGCACGATCGGCAATTGAAGAGTAATAATGCAAGCCCGACAAAACGAAGCTCCATATCGAACATGGGACGGGTGAAGTCAACGAAAAAGAATATACCTGAATCGGAATCGGGTTTTCATTTTATGGCCGTTCTCAGTGGCAATGAAACGAATTCTAATCATCAAATTAATCAGCATAATTCACAGCAGGCAGCGGAAATGTCTGATTATGGCCATGCACCACTACGAATCAAATTGGAACGGCCGGAACACAGCGACAAATATCAGATAATTCAGTCACCGTCGATAGTCGATAGCCAGCAGTTGGGTCAATCGGTATATAGCGACAAGCAGCCTGAAGTTAAATATGAGCCTGCCGATGAAATTGTACGCACATTTTCACAACTACCGCCACAGGATGGTCCCACAACGTACGGTATGCCTCATTTTGTACAGGATCGTCCCTTCCGTTGTCGACAGTGTGAGAAGCGATTTAAGCGTCAAGATGACCTGAATCGTCATATACGAACGCATACGGGCGAGAAGCCTTACGCATGTACTCAATGCTGTCGACGCTTTGTGCGCAGCGATCACTTGAAAAAGCATCAACAGACGCATTTAAAATCACGATAGTTTTCATATACATATATATATGTATATATATATAATGCTTAAACACTTAAGTTTAAAGGGCCAGTGGCATCCGAATAACTGTTAGTTCAATCAGGCATGTGTGTTTTTGGCAACAACAACAAACACAATACAATAAAACTAATACACAAAATGAACAAAAACGGTTTTATTTCATTTTTATGTCGAAGCGTAAATTCAAATATTTGGAGCTTGAGCTTATACAGACTTATCTTCTTATAATCTTCAAGAGTAGAAAATGCGTAGTGTTAAGAGAGTCTGGGACTTGTAAAGCCCCCAAATCCCAATATTAATAGTGCTTCGCAGATATTAAGTGGGCCTATTAAACCAACTTGAATGGGAACAAGTTTAGCTGAGTACAAAATCTTTTTAATTGCAAGGACAAAATTTAAAAATGTATATAGTGCAGCTATAGTCATATTGCTATGTAAAATATTTATTGTAAAAATAAAAACATTAATAAAAATGTAATTCCGTAAATAAAAAGTATTTTTATCAAAATTCAATTTCGATCTCTGAATTGGTAATTAATGAGTGTCCCTTGAAAACAAACAATATGCCACCTGCTTCGATAAATTTCTTTCGATAGTTGCATTCTTGTTCTGAGTAGTTTTAATCGTCAAATAGTATCCCACCTCTAAGACAAGTACATATGATACAAAGAAAAACGTCTAATCGTTTCCAAACAAATTCAAGCGAGATTTTCATTGATAACACAAGTTTCGTAGTATCAGCATCACGTAAATCCCCATATATGCCGAAATGACATTGTCCAGTTGTATTTCCTATATACTACTGTGGAATATATTAACTGCGCACGGCCTTGTGGATCAGAAATCGCACAACTACCAACCAAATGGACGAAATTACCATATGGTTGATAATGAAGAGGATGTCACTGGATCATTTCCATTCCTAATGCCAATGGTTTCACCAAAAACTGTAAGATATTTTCAAATTCCACTGTAAAAATTTACCTACACGCACATGCGTTTGTATGTGCAGCCAAACATATGTTATATTTTTGTAGCAGTAATTTATGTATACGTGTATACAGTGTGCTACTGAATTGAAGGTACACCAACAAAATTTTTATTGAGACACCTAAGCACACACACATACACAAACAACGCTAAACATGCTGAAAATTATTTGCTGACACCGTGGAAATGTTGAAATATTTGCGATTTTATTGATGGAAGTGAAAAAGACAGACGTCTTCTCCCAGGATTACTCATTCTAAATCCAATTACATACATGCAAGGCATAAGTTGAAGGAAGAGAGGAGCAAACAGCTGCAATCTTCCGTTAGGTTGATTTTGGATTTTTTTCCAAAGGGACATGGAATATTACTTGTTTCTATTTTTAATTAACACGCATTAACACGCTGAGTAAAAAAAAATAAATAAAAATAAAGTTTAACACGTCACAAACACATTACTTTTTCTTATTTCTAAAATAATACTCTTGAGAGATGGTATTTTAATATTGGGATACAACCTATTGAACGATTATCTGTGTACTGGAGTTGCTCCAAAATCAGATTTTCAGATGGCAAAGAAATTTAATATTTAAAAATTAAAAAAAAAAATTTTTTTTTATATTTTTCAAACAATTTTTATCAATAATTTGTTTTAGCCGGATTTGTATTTATGCACCCCCATCAAAGTTGATCCCACAACATCATACTATATTGGTACGTTAAAAAATACTCAACAAGTGTTATCATATGTCTATTAACTTGAATTAAAAATTTTAACAGTTGGTTACAGGCCAAATGCAACCATGAATACGGCCCATCATATGTTGCTCTATGGATGCGGAGAACCAGGAACATCCAAATTAACTTGGTAAGTACGAAAAGATGATTCATTTATTTCAACATTGAAAATATATATTATTTAGGAACTGTGGCGAAATGGCAAAATCAACTGAAGAAGAAACAGGCAGTCCCTGTGGTCCACATTCTCATTCACAAGTAAGTTGTCCGAATTCCATATCGTTCCGCTCAAACGATTTTAGTTTTATGAATAACAAACATTAATATTTCGTCTTAAACAGATCTTATATGCGTGGGCGAGAGATGCACCCAAATTGGATTTACCTCCTGGTGTTGGATTCAAAGTTGGCAAAGACTCCCAAACTAAATATTTGGTTTTACAAGTACATTACTCTCATGTCGACAAGTTTAAAGGTACGATTATGAATAAGTATTTCAAATTGCGTTATCATTGTTATGCTTTCTAATAACAGACGGATCTACTGATGATTCTGGCATATTTTTGCAATATACGGAAAAGCCGTAAGTTATTTTGTAGCTAACGTAGAAATCTTTTGATTTAAAATTTTGCGTCTAACAGCCTTACAAAATTAGCTGGTACCTTACTTTTGGGCACTAATGGAATGATTCCGGCAATGAAGACCGAACATATGGAGGCCGCCTGTGAAATAACCGAAAATAAGACAATTTATCCGTTTGCATATCGTACACATACCCACGGATTGGGTAAAGTAGTGGCCGGTTATCGGGTACGTTCGAATGCTCAAGGCGTACAGGAATGGACGTTGCTTGGCAAAAGGGATCCACTAACGCCACAAATGTTTTACAACGTTGAGGATAGGTCGCCCATTGTTGCCGGTGACAATGTTGCTGCGAGATGTACTATGAAAAGTACTCGAAATCGTATAACAGAAATTGGGTAAGACTACTGTTATACCCTGTGCTTATTATTATATTATAACTATTTATTTTAAACTCTAGCCCAACAAACGAAGATGAAATGTGCAACTTTTATCTCATGTACTATGTAGAAACAGGGGAACCCCTTGATATGAAATATTGTTTTAGCCAAGGCCCACCAAGTTATTACTGGGCCAATCCCGATACTGGCCTTCACAACATTCCAAATATAGAAGCCAGCACATTGTAAAATCTCAAAAGACACAACAAAAGGAAAATGAAACGTATCGAATTATATATTGTAAAAAGTCAAAACAAAAATATGTGTATATTGTTTTATCTATGCTTATTTTATTATTGTATGTTTATATTATTGAACATTTTATTATTGTTGAACGTCATATTGTATGAATCTAAATCAAATTATTATACTTTACTTTAAAAAAAAAACATTACCAATGATTTACTTATACAAACTATGAAAATATATATAAAATGTACATGTGTAGAACTATAACTATATTCTTTTATTTATCATCACGTCCCTTGGAAATGTCCTGCTGCACATATGCTATATAAAATATCAATTTTTAAATTCATGTTCTGTCATAAACTTAATTAAATGTTATGGCTAATTGGTTTCGAGATCACTTTGGCACCCTGGCAAATAGAAAAAAAAAGTTTTCTTGCTTTATAATACATACATATATTGTGCTCTCTTAAACTCGACGACGAAACACTGACCCAGCCAAATCCTGTATCTTGAATGCGCTGGCCACTAGACAAAATGTTCATTAATCACGTGTATTTATTTATAAAGAGAAATGCATACATAAGTGCACTAAACTAGACCAAATTGAAATTGATTATTCAACGAAGTTTAAATACTCTTGCCAAAAAGGAAAATGTTAACAATTTAACCTTAAAATGGAGTTATTTCGAGCTTAGAAACAGTTTTTTGAGTGTGGTTTTTAATGTAATTATAATATGTTATGGTTAAAAATAAAATAATTTCCGGATAGGGAAAATATTCAAAAGGTGCAAAATGCATGTTACAAGAATTTTAATTAAGATTTATCTACCCACATTTATCCCATATATATCAATAGAAAAGTACTGCTTAAATTCATGTGCGAATAATATATATATATATATATATATATTACATTAAAATAATTACAAAATATATGTATATAAATAAATATATTCTAACACACACACACAGAGAAAAAGGTTGAGAGTCTGTAGTAGTATGTGTTACATAGAGTAGTTCACTAGATGTTCAGTTCCTATGCAAAATCGTACGTAAATAAATTTTCGAAGTGCATGTGCATTATTTTTAAAAATAGTGAATAGTCGTATTTATGTTGTTGTTGTTGTTGTGCTGTTGTTCTCGAGAAGCCAAAGAGATTTGTTGTGATCGGCAAATATCGATCAGCCTAGTTTATTCACAGTCGCATAGTTGCCGAGATGCAGCTAAAATCGGTTGAGGATTAGCACTACGGTTTTCAAAAACACCTAAGGCAACCCCTCCCCAAAAAGTAAATCATCGTTATTTTTCTGTGTGTGCGCGTGTGAGTGTGACTGTGTGTGTGTGTGTGAGAGTGGGTGTGAAGCAAAAGAATTAATAATCAAAATTATGCAAAAACCTTCGATAGAAGTGAAGTGTATATAAAATAAATAAAAGTAAGTGCGTGAACGATAACCCAATGTTATGCAATATATCAATTTAGAAAATTTGTAGAAATACTACAACATCGACAACTTATATATATATAGTAAGCATGCAAAAGGCAGTGCAAAAAATTATGCGGTTGATTGAATTCATTGTCTAAAAATAATAGTTTCAAACAACATTCAAATATTAAGCATACGACATCATCAAATTTTTGACAGCAATTATGAATACGGTAAGTTTTTTCAAATTTACAAATTGTATAATATAATTTAACTAAATAAATATATACACACATTTATATATTGTTAAATGTGCATATAAATAAATTATGTATAAATAAAAAATGTATTTAATGTTATACGTAAATAACATTGTAGCTGTGCGGGACAGCTAAGCAAAAAAAAAAACCTAGTACTACATAAATATTGTTGAAAGACATTTTGTTTGGTCTTGTTTTATATTTAAAAATTAAAACTGTAACAAGGAATTGATATCTGAAAAGCAGAAGATGCAATTCAGTTCCTCAAACTCTTACAAGGAAAGAAATTCTTGTGATTTATCACAAATATATAATTATTATGAACTTTTTCAAGACTAAAAAATCAGACAGAAATTATCTCTCTCAACTTAATACTTACTTTGTTAAGAGTTAAGACTCTAAAATCCATATAAAGCTCTTCTGTATACATTATCTTTACAAATCGTTGGCTTTTTCCCAGACCTCCGACGTTGTTTTCGTTAATCAGGATTATAAAGCTGACACAAGCGATGCGATCAGTGTTTCCCGTGGGGATTTGGTTGAGCTTGTCAATACAATCGCAACATCTGAAAAAACGAGGTGCGTAAATAGCTTGAGAAAATATTCATACAGTTCATTTCCTTAAAAAGTTCATTCTTTGTCTTAATGTGTATGGATTTATTACAGATGTTTCATCAGAGTATTTGACGGCTTAAATTCGAAAAAGGAAGGTTTGGTTCCAATGGAAATATTAGAGATGAACGTCAGCTCTCCAGCCTCAATTAAAAACGATGGCGCCGATTTGGATTTTAAAAAGAGGCAAGCATTAAAATATATATTTTTGTAATAACTTTTGTTTATTTATCAGAATTTTTATTTGTAGAACCATTATTGGGGAGCTTATCGAAACGGAGGAAGAATTCTCCAGAGATCTTCTATATGTAGTTGAGAAGTACATAAAGGCCGTGGATAAGCCTACGGCACCCCGATCGGCCCGCGACAATAAAGATGTTATCTTTTGCAATTTTCTCCAAATTGCCGAATTTCACAATATGTAAGAACTAAGAGATCAACTTTTTGATTCAATTACTAATTAACAAATTCCAATATTAGGGTGCTGAAAGAGGGTCTCAAGTGCTACAGCAATCAACCGAATATGGTGGCCAAAACATTTTTGAGACTCGAACGTGATTTTGATAAACATGTTAAATATTGTCAAAATGAACCCTTGGCCCAAGACTTTCTGGCAACAAATATCGAAAGTCAAACTTATTTTCAGGTGAGAATTTTTAAAAAATTTTCAAAATATATATAAATTGCCAAAGGAAAAATAATTTGATTGATCTGAATATAATTGATAAAAATCAATTTCCGGTCAAAAATGTTTTATTTGAATTTTCGCTTTATATAAATTTATATATTTTGCATATTTGTAAACATTTTTGTGATGTTGAAATCTCCAAGATCAATGACGCACAGCCACAGGCGACAACAACTCAGCTATTGATGCTGATCAAGAATATATATGCAATATATATATATATGCTAAGATGTATTTTTAATGGGGGCGTTGTTGTCATCCCACAAAGTTGATGACAATTTATAAAAGTCTGAGCGCAATTATTTTTTTAAATGAATATAAACGTTAATTTGAACCTTAAAACTTTTTCAGAAAACTTTTTACTGCACAAATGTTTTTTTTTTTAACATTAAAAATGTCAAAACAAATTAATTGCACAGCCGCGACTGAAAATGAGAGAAAATTTTGTCCAAATGAAACAAGAAAAATAATATTAAAAAAAAGAAAACCAAAACTTTATAAATAGTAATGAGAAAACATTGTTTTGACGTTTATCTGATGAAGTAGGTTTCTCAAAGTTTTTGCCCAAGATATGTTACATACACAAAAATACACACACACACACATACATTTACATCAATTTACATTAATAAATTACATAGGGTGCAATATTTGCAATAATATGTATGTATGCATATGTGTATGAAAATATATACATATTTGATTTCCATTGGTGGTCAGACATACACACATACACACACCCACACACACACATATGTTCAATGCCTTTAGCATATTGTGTATGTGTAGAGAATACATTAGTTTATTTTTAAAACCAGGCGTTTCTCAATACTAAAGCTTTTGCACACTTTTTAGTGTCTTGTGAAAAGTGTTTGCCGTCGTTTCGTATTCTTTACACGTGGATCAAACTTTCCGATTCGGGTACTTTCATTACAAATAATTCGAAACAAAAAATAAAAAAAATTCTAAAAAAAATCAAGCAACAAATATTTGTGCAAATCTATTTGACAAAAAGTTTTTTTCTACCAATTTCGGCTTTCAATATTCGCATTTTTCGTTATGCAACAATATTAATAATATAAAAAAAAAAAAATGGCATTACTATACGAATTTTACTTAATATACGTACACGCACACGCACAGACGCACACGCATAGTGTGTGTATGTGTATATACAGTAGGGCATATATATATAATCCGTGCCGATTTTTGTTTTTATGAACGAATTTCAAATTCAAATTATATGTAAAAAGCAAAAGCTCACATGTTTGTGTAGCTCAGAGATATGAATAAATGTATCCATATATATATTTTTTAACGATTTTGAGTCTATATATATATAAATAAAACTGTTTATATGACCAGGGACTGATGGATTGATTGACAGTTTGACTAACTGATTGGTGAATTTAATGTTAACGGTGAAAGTTCATTGAATTTTTTCAACATTTTATTTTTGTTTTCGAACCAATTATGAGGTCAAGGTTGTTTGGCCAAAATTAAATTTTCCAACACATTCTCGAAGTTTTATATAAAAAAAAAATCTTATTTAATATTTGATGAAAAGAAAAACACCTTACATATTTTTTTCAATTTAATTGGTTCCAAAAATATTTTTGAAGTTCATTTTGTTGAGGAGAACGTGCGGTCAAGGTTGCGTGGGCGAAAGTTCAATTCAAAAAGATTTGAAATGACCCAGTTGTGTTTTTATTATGCATCAAATGGTATTGCTATAAGGCTTTATAAAAATAGATCTGCTTGTTTTTTTCTTAAAATACGGTTATTTACATGTTCAAATATGTGTTTTGGTATATTTTTTCAGGAACTTTCCGCAAGTCTAGGTGACGATAAATCACTTTCTGAGCACTTGAAGCTTCCACTTCAAAGAATCAACGACTATAAGCTACTGTTTAAGGTTTGATAATGACAATTTTTTGTAGCTTTATATACTTATTTATATGTGTTTTGAAAATCATCTCATGCAAATGTTTTCGTATTTACTTTTAAAAGCTTTTTTTTCTCAATGTTTAGTTAAGCTTCCATTAGCTGTTTGACTTTTGTCTTTCTACAAAACATTAAACATTTAGAAAGTAAAAGCTTAAAAACAGTTAAAGAATTTCAGTTAAAAATGAACTACACATTGAGAAAACTGAAACTAATGGCATATATAGATATATATATATATATGTATTGATTTAACGTTATAATTTGCAGGATCTAATTAAACTATCACAATACTTCAAAGAGAATGTTAGGGACTTGGAGAGAGCTTTAGAACTAATGCTTAGTGTGCCAAGTAGGGCATACGATAATATATTTATATCATGCATTGAGGGCTATCGAGGTAACATTTACAAGTTGGGACGCTTATTGTTGCATGAGTGCTGCACCATTACCGATAAGGATGGCAAAACACATGAACGCTATTGTTTTCTATTCAAGTCACGACTTTTGATCACAAAAGTACGCAAAATCTCGGAGAAAAAGTCGATATTTATATTGCAAAATATTATCAAGTTGCCCCTATGCAATGTTGATGATAGACTTAATGAAAACCAAATCTGTTTAACGGCAAGAACAGCTGATGCACTAACAGAATTACCGCTGTTGATTAAGCCGCACAATGAGGCAAGTCATTTGATATGGTTTGAGGAAATTCGCACATATCTGGACAATGAGATTGCACTTCAAGAGCATCATGCCGATGATTTGAAAGTCGATGCGACAAATATTGCAACTGAAAGTGAATTGATACTTCGGCTACCGCATAAGATAGAAGCCTATGATCCAACTTTGGGTGTACGTCCATCGGACGTAGCTGAAAACTACTTTTTGAGTAAGGAAACCAAAGAACGTCTACAGTTTGAGCATCAGCAATTGATGAAAATCGAACAGGAAGCTATAGAATTATACAAACAGCAACAGCATCAATCATCTGTCAGCATCACTCAGTCAAGTGTGCACATAAAATCCGTCAATGACAATGTTTCTCAGGTTCATACAGAGCACAAATCTGAATCTCAAAATGTATCGAGTGTAAAAAAAGAAATTAAACCAAAGAAAACAGTGCATATCGAGGAAATTAAGGTTCCTGCCGTAATTGAAACTCCTAAAGTTGTTGAAACACAAAAAGAACCTATCGTCAAAGAAAAGACACCACCCACAAAAGAAGAAACTAAGAAACAAAAAGAACCTATAGTCAAAGAAAAGACACCACCCACAAAGGAAGAAACTAAGAAAAAAAAAGAACCTATCGTCAAAGAAAAGACACCGCCCACAAAAGAAGAAACTAAGAAACAAAAAGAACCTATAGTCAAAGAAAAGACACCACCCACAAAAGAAGAAACCAAGAGTTTAGATATACAAAAGATTGAAACAAGAAGCGAGTCGGAAACAAAAACAGTTAGTAAATCTTCAATTGCCATAGAGAAAACTTTAACAATCGACGAAGAAATTATATCTGAGGGTAAGAATCTAAAAGAAGAACCTTTAATAGAAACAACAAACGAACCGATCCCAACTGAACCGATTCCAACTGAAACTGATAATAACCAATGCATTATTATTAAACCTAAACATAAACCCATTGAGCTTAAACATATTGTCGGCTATAACGAATCTCTCCAGGATAGCGATAATCAAAATCAAAACACCCAAACAAGACAGGGTTATGGTCATCTAACTAATATAACAAATGCAGCTACATTAACCCAATGGAATAATCAGCTTGCCAATATCATAACCAATCGCAACAATGCCGGCGGCTATGATCGTTCCGGTCAGGGTCCACCCCCACCGCCCCTGCCACCCCATTTTGTTCGAATGCCTGGCTTCTTTCAACCGCTTCCGCTTGTCTCGTACGAGACCACCGTAGAGATACTAATAGTTAAAACGCGCCCACCATCACCGCCACCGCGTCCGGTTACCATAAAGCGTTTGCACGTCTATACCGAGAGTCTTGAGCAAAAGACTCAAAACTTTTTGGAAGGCATCTACGATATATCAAGTACAGATACATCGCTGCGCAATGCTAAGCAAAAGATACGAAATATTAAAACGACAGTTTTAAAATCGAAAGACACAACGAATTATGCACAAGATACGGTTAAGAAAGCGAAAGCTCGCGACTTTAAACATATCTTTACGCCGCCCATTAAAAAACGACCCATTTTCGAAATAAGAGAAGAGCCTGTAAATATATGCGAGCTTGAAGGCGATTATACTGAATCTATTGCTGACGATTTCAGAGAGTCAAGTGCCGATTTTGAAACCCGAGGCCAAAGCGTTGGCATGGATGATAACTATTCTGGGTATTCCCGGCGGCACTACGAAAGTAAGTTTTCCCCAACACACAGAAAAACCAAAAAAAAAAAAAAACTATTAATACAATATTTAGTGTGTTTTGTGGCCTATTTTAATGTAAACATTGCAAGGTAAAAGGGTAAATAATATTTCAGTTATTGTTTTCTTTCCTCTATGTTCTCCAAATTGAACACATCCGAGCATATTTTTTTATAGACTTTATGTAAACGAAACATGTGTTGATATCAAATAGATGCCTGAAAAAAATTCAAATTCACATCTCTTCTAGTGTTTACATGTATGTATATGTATTCATATCGATCAAGTTAATAGTCAAACATATTCTCCCAAAATAATTAATCATATTTTAGTTAAATCACGTATTACGTTTCCTGATTTTTAGATTATTTTTGAAATTCCTTCAACCTTCCCAAAATTTCAATCAAATCCTGTTCAAGCATTCGCGCTTTTGTTCCTCTCATTCTTCAAGTAATTTGTGTTTTATTTGTGACTGACCAATACCCTATTTAAATAATTGTTATACCTATTTATTTTTTTTAAACAAATCTAACATTTAATATTATTTACGTACTTTCTACAAAACGAAAGGAAGTAGTAGGACCCGGGATTACGATAGAGGCACTTCTTATGACAGTACTCAGGAGCAGCACTATGGCATAAGTTCCCGACGTGATCGTACAACCTTAGATCGAGTCGAAGGGCATTCATCGCTATTAGCTACCGGACGTTCCGAGAGTCGCGTTGAGAGTCGTGCCGAGAGCCGTGCTCAGAGTCGTGCCGAAAGTCGTGCCGATAGTCGGCTATCGGTTTCGCATACTGCCAAGCGTTCAGTTTCCCAACTGGGAGGCGATGATGCACCCCAGCGTTCTCTTGACAAGCCGGTTGTCACTAGAATGCTAAAAAGTGTTCACGTCGAATGTAAGTTGAAATCATGCTGAGGCAAAAATATCCTAAGCTAATAATATTTAATCTTTTGTTACAGCTGGAGAAACTGGTCATTTTGAGATACAATTTAAAGAACAACCGGGTTTAGTTACTTGGTTGAAAGACAATAAGCCATTGAACGATCCACTTGCAGATCGTATTGTTCAAACGAGTGCTCCCAATAATTCATATCGCTTGGATATTAAAAACTGCAGGTTATTAAATGAACTCCGTTTATATGATCAATAACAAATTACTAACATATATTATGTACTAACAGGTTTCAGTAACCAACCGACATAGTAAATAACAAGACTTACACAGATCCAACGTAACTGAATCTTTGCAAATCTTTCCAGTGAGATGGATTCGGGAACTTATACAATTCGGGCCCAATCGGCAACCGATACAACGACTGTTTCAGCCCAGTTGGCTGTTGGCCAGGGTAAGATTCTTTTCACAGTTTTCTTCGTTGATATTTATCAAACGGTTTATTTTTCAATCCCTATAGTACCTGGTCATGATGAATCTAAAACGAATGTGGCGCCAGTCTTTCTGGTCGCCTTAAATAATGCCGAAATGATTGAGAACACTTTGTTCCGTTTTATGATTAAGATTCTGGGCGACCCCAAGCCCAAAGTTAAATTGTAAGTCAAGGGAAAAGATATTTAAGTATGATAATAAAATAAATCTTTTTTATAGCTTTAAGAATGAAAAGGAAATTCTTGAAATCAGTGATCGCATTCAGATTATTCGTGATAAAGACTATTTGGGTTTCTATGAATTAGTCATTAACGATGTACTAAAGGAGGATGCTGGAACCTATTCCTGCAGGGCAACTAATAAACATGGTGAAGCCTTGTGCGAAGCAACAGCAACAACTGTGGGTAAGTAGGGGAAAAAGCTAAAACTACTTAAAGTAATTGAGAAAGTACATATTCGACAGTTTAATAAAATATATTTTTTCTTGAATTATTTTTTTAAGAATTCAAAAATCCATTTGGCGCTCTAAGTGGCCAAATTTTGGCAAGTGGCGAGAAACCAGTTTTTGCCTGGAAACGCAATGGAGAAGAATTCGATCCCGAGGAACGTTTCAAGGTGCTCTTCGGTGAGGATGAGGATTCGTTGGCACTGGTCTTTCAGCATGTCAAGCCCGAGGATGCTGGCATATATACGTGTGTGGCACAAACATCAACCGGCAATATCTCCTGTAGTGCTGAACTCTCCGTACAGGGTGCTATTCAAACATTGAACAGGGAGCCGGAGAAACCGACGCTGATAATTGAACATCGTGAGGCAAACACTAGCATCGGAGGATCTGCAATTCTCGAACTGCAATGCAAAGGTTTCCCCAAGCCAGCAGTGTTGTGGAAACATGAGGGCGAAGTCATTCAAGTTGATGACAGGCACAAGTTCATGTATGAGGATGAGGAGAGCATGTCCTTGGTCATTAAGTCTATCGCTACTGCGGATGCTGGCGAATATACCATTGAAGCTGTCAATGAACTTGGAACAGATCAGGCATCAATCAGTTTGGTTGTTAAAGGTATATCAAACATAAGAAAGGAAAAACATTTCCTTTTCTTTTATTCAAATTTCTTTTCGTTATATTTTTAGCTGCTCCGAAAATCAAGAAAATTAAGGATATTACTTGCACAGCTGGTGAGACCGTTAAAATGGAAATTGAAGTTGAAGGTTTTCCAGTACCCGAAATTGGTGTTACCAACAATGGCAAGGATGTGACCAAGGATAGCAATGTGAAAATTTCAACGACTTCAATTGGCAAAAGCACCGAAAAAGTTGTGGTCACAATTTCTGACATCAAACTATCCCAGGCTGGCAATTATTCGATAAAGGCCACAAATGATCTGAGTCAAACATCGGAATATTGGAACTGCACCGTTAAGTCCAAGCCAGTTATTGTCAAACACTTTGAGGAAGAATACATACACGGTGAGAAGGAAACGGTACATATGTCCGTGAAGGTCGATGCATTCCCCGAGCCAAAGCTAACATGGTATCATGATGAAACCGAAATCAAGATGACCGAGAAGAAGTACAGTGCAGATTGTGACGGTAATACGTATACCCTAAAGATAACAGGCACCACTCGCGTGGACGCTGGCAAATATTCCGTGAAGGCGGTTAACGAACATGGATCAGCTGAGAGTAAAACTCAATTGCTCATGAAGTGTGCCCCGGAGTTGAAGAAGAAGTTAACGAACATTACCGTTAAGGAGGGCGAAACCAATGTTGAGCTTGCTGTGGGCATCGATGCGTATCCTGTTCCTCATGTCAAATGGTTTATCGATGGCATTGAAATTGATGAGAAACGCAATGATTTCCGAATCTCTCAAGATGATAATACTTTCAAGTGTGTCCTGAAAGAAGTCTCTGTCAGTCAGCAGGGAAATTACTGCTGCAAGATAATGAACGATTATGGTGTCCTCGAGGATACTTGTACAGTGACTGTTAACTGCAAGCCAAAAATAAAGCGAAAGCTTAAGGACACGGAGGTTAAAGAAGGAGAGTCTCTTACTTTAGAAGTGGAGATCTATGCCAACCCAGAGGCCGATGTCAAATGGTGAATTCTAGCCTCAATTATTCAAAGAGAAACTCGTTTCAAGCAATTTCGTTACAGGTTTAAGAACGGACACGAAATTCGTGAAGATGCACGCATTAAAATCATTCGCGATTCTCAACGCATTGAAAATTATTACCTAACCTTAAATCTATCGCGACAAGAAGATGCTGGCACTTATGAAGTGAAGGCTACGAACTTCATTGGCGAGACAACGTCAAGTTGCAAAGTGATTGTGTTAAGTAAGTACATAGGTTTGAAAATCTCTTTTCCAGAACGAAATCGAAACTTTCTTTCAGACTTTTAGTTGGGTATATATTAATATATTATCGATAAAAAGTTTTGGATATATATTAATGAGCATTTCGAGTTAAAAAACAAATAATCATTTTCCAACTATTTATAAAACAAAATTTAATTTAGCCAATGACAATTTATCCCTTGGACAAACGGTGACAAAAACAATGATTGCCACTACAGAACAACCTGAAGAAGGGGGTAAAACACAAAGATCAATCTATACTATAACTAATATAAATATAAAACACATGGCGTGTTTTATTTATAATATTGCTGTACAAATGCGCTAAAAATATAACAACAAGAATGAATAGGTTATATTTTAGTTATAAGCAAGATATTCTCTCATACTTAACAGGTAATTGAAATGAGTGTACGATATTGAAAGAGAGAATAACGTTTGCAATCAATGCATGGTATGATATAATTTAAATTTAGAAACAACGTAAACATAATTCGCCAGCAATCTTAAGATTGCATTCAGCATTGGAGTGGTAAAATACATAAATTAATGAATGCAATTTATGAGAAGTGATGCTAACTTAGATAAAATGTAAACTGAATGGTGTCAAAACTAATTGTGTACATATTGTAAAATTAAGATGATAAATAACCCAATAGGTTAACGTCGGAATGTCTATCTATCATTTATGAACTGTATTAATAATATTCAACTCTATTTACAGCGGTTCCTGAGATTGTGCACATTGATGTCTTCCAAATGCACAGTTTTGAGAGTGTACCGCTTAAATATGAAGTTATCGCAACGGGTATACCGAAACCGGAAGCTATTTGGTATCATGATCAGAAACCCATTAAAGCGGACGATCATGTGGCTATAACCGTTGATGGGGTGGGTCTAAAATTGCATTATCTAAAGTTGTGAAATAATATGATCTCTTTTTAGGAGCATTATAAATTGGAGATTAAGTCTTTGAATCTGGCGGATGCTGGCGATTACAAAGTCGTCTTAAAAAATAAGGTTGGTGAAAAGAGTCATCAAGGAGTACTATCGCTATCAGGTAAGAGAAAAAAATAACTAATTAACTTTGATACAAGTGATTCATGTCTACGTTAACACAGGTATCGCTGAGTACAGGAAACCCATACTGATCTCCAGCTCTGGATTGAAGGATATTAAGCTCAGGCAGGGCGAAAGCGTGGCGGAAACAGTTATATTCACAGCTGATCCAAAGCCCGAAATTGTTTGGTTAAAGGATGGAAAACCAATTCAGGGCACTGAACTACTTAAACTAAAGACTGAATCTAAGGATCTTGAAAACGGCTTAGTACAATATACATGCAGTTTAAATATAAATAAAGGTAATACTCATAATATCAAACAATTTGTGAAAATTAAATTGTTTTTAATCTAAAAAGCTGACATCAAGGACTCCGGCCGTTATGAGCTGAAATTGAAGAACAAATACGGGGAAGTCACAACAGCTGGTTACATAGATGTGCTGGCTAAACCAGAAATCTTGGACCTGAAGGATCATAAGTGTATGCCCGGTGATTCGGTGTGCTTTGAGGCAACCATCCCTGCAAATCCGAAACCCAAAGTCTCTTGGACTCGCGGAAATGAGAACCTTTGCAACAATGAAAACTGCGATGTTATCGCCGATGTGGATGGAGATAAGTACAGAATTGTATTCCAATCTGCAGCGCCAAAGGACGATGGCAAATATACCGTAACAGCTGTTAATTCTGAAGGAAGAGCTGACTGTGAATTCAGTTTGAACGTACTAGGTAAAGCTCCCTTTGATACGAACCCTAAAACTTTAAATGTGACTCATCATTTATTTCAGTTGAGAAGCCCACATTTATTGTTCCGCCCGAGGACCAATCAACTCATGATCTTAAATCCACTGTAACCAAAGTGCTAGTCCATGGAGTTCCTACACCAAGCGTTGCATGGTTTAAGGATAACAAACCCATTGATATTACGACACTGAATAAAAACTCTCAGGAAAAAGCATATATCGTTAGCTCTAAAGAATTGGCAGTCGATCAAGTTGAGGGTACATTTGAAATAACTAAGTTCAGGCCAGTTGACGTTGGCACGGTAAGAAACTTGTCTTTAAACATATTATTTATCTAAATAATAACAACTATTGTCTTTTTGTAGTACACTTGTGTTGCTAAGAATGAAATTGGCGAAACGAAAGCTACATTTAAATTGGATTTGGAAAATCTGGCACCCAAATTTTCCAAGAAACTGGACAATGCTATGGATGTCATGGAGAGAGAACCTTTAGTGCTGGAGTGCACCGTGGATGGTAGTCCTCTACCGACAGTTCAATGGTTTAAGGACAGCGAGGAGATCAAACCTAGTCAGGGGTAAATATTTTTTACCATCATTTATATTATTATGTAGTATATTTTTGTCTTTCTTATGCTCTGAACAGTGTTCAAATGACAGCTACACCCGATGGTTTAGTTAAGTTGGAAATCGATCATTGTGTACCAAATGACTCTGGTGCCTACAAATTAATTATCTCCAATCCTCATGGCGAGAAAGTTGCATTATGCGCGGTTGCTGTTAAACGTAAGTAAAAGTTTTACAAAATAATATGAGCTCTTCGGGAATCTCTTACAACTTTTAAGATCTTAAGGAAACATAATAATTTATATAACTTTTTCTTATAGCCAAGGATATGCAACCACAGTTCGTGGAAAACATTAAAAATCAATTGGTGACCGTTGGACAACCTCTGAAATTAACTGCCCATGTCACTGGTTTCCCAGCACCCGAAATAAAATGGTACAAGGATGGTTTACAGCTGCGCCCAAGTGCCGGTATAAATTTCATTAACAATCCCAATGGACAAATTGGCTTGTGGTAAGCTTAAGAAATATCAAATAAAAATTGTAACTAGGTATATTAATTGGGATAACCATATCAAAAACTAGCATTGATGAAGTTGATGGCCCAGACGCTGGTATTTATAAATGTGTGATTGTCAATAAGGAGGGCGAGTTGGAAGGCGCTGCTAAAGTTGAGGTCGTTGCTAAGGAAGCAAAACCAGCATTTATTGCCGAACTGCAGGATGCATCAAGCATTGAAGGATTCCCGGTTAAAATGGATATTAAGGTTGTTGGTTATCCAAAACCGAAACTTCAATGGTTCCACAACGGACACGAAATATTGCCAGATAACAAACATTTCGCTATTTTGGAGAATCCCGATGGCGTTTGTAGTTTAGTTTTAGATACAACTGCACCAACTGATTCCGGCTTATACGAGGTGATAGCTCAAAACTCGGAGGGATCTACCGCGTCAAAGGCAAAACTTTATGTTGCACCCAAAACGGATGAGACTGCAACAGAGGAAATACCTCAGTTTGTTTCGGGTCTTCGGGATGTGAATGCCAATGAGGGTGAAGAGATGGTATTGTCTGCACCATTTGTTGCCAATCCAATGCCAGAGATCATGTGGTCCAAGGATGGTGTCCAACTAGTTCCAACTGAACGTCTATTGATGACCTGTGATGGAAAGCACGCTGGTCTAAGAATTAATCCGGTAGAAACCGCAGATTCCGGCAAATATGTTTGTCTACTCGCCAATCCTTTGGGAGAGGATACATCGGCCTGTAATGCTAACGTACGTAAGGTCTATAAGGCACCAGCCTTCACACAAAGGATGTGTGAACAACAGCAAGTTTTTGGCAACACTGCCAAAATTCCGGTTACTGTTTCGGGTGTTCCGTATCCGGAACTGCAATGGTTCTTCCAAGGGAAACCCATTGAGCCTTCGGAGAAGTATTGGATTCAAAATGATGGCGATCATCATGTTCTAAATGTCAAGGATTGCCAAGCAGCGGATCAGGGTGAATATAAATGTATTGCCTCCAACAGGGAAGGCAAAGATATTACCCAGGGACGTCTAGATATCGTCAAAGAAGTGTAAGTAGGCTTTATTAAGGAGTTTTTCCATTAAGAGTAAATTTGTAATTCTCTCTTTTAGTAAGAAACATATGCGTTCTGAACCACCCGTGTTCCTTAAGAAAATCGGCGATTGCGATATCTATGAGGGCATGGCAGCTAAATTTACTGCCTGCGCTACCGGATATCCCGAACCCGAAGTTGAATGGTTCAAAAATGATCAGAGACTCTTCCCATCTGAAAATATTGTGATTGAAAAGGAATCAAATCTTCTTTTACGTTTAACAATTAAGGATGTTACGGAAGCGGATGTTGGACGCTATTCTTGTCGTATCTACAATCCCTACGGTGACGATATCTGTCATGCTGAGTTGTTCTTTGATGGTAAATATGATGAAGATTTATAAACGATAACTATCATCTATCTATCTATATTTTTCACTTATAGTTATCGATTCGCATCAGCGTCCATTAGGAGAGCAGTACACAGACTTTAAAGAGTACAAAAAGACCGGTGCTCCACCACCACTACCAGACGGTCCTATTATATCACGAATGACCGATAGACGTCTACGACTATCGTGGAAACCATCGGTGCCTTTAACATCACGGTATCCCGTCACTTTCCAGGTATTTTCCTTAAGATTCTTCAAAATTGTAGCACATATTAAACTCTGAATTTGAATAGATTGAAAAATTAGATCTACCCGATGGTGATTGGCATACTTTAAGAACCGGCGTTCGTAGCTGTGCTTGTGATATTAAGAACTTGGATCCGCTTAGGGATTATAAGTTCCGTATTCGCGTCGAGAACAAGTTTGGTGTCAGCGATCCCAGTCCATACACTCAAACATTTAGGTAAACATGAAACGGCAAGATATCTATACACAAAATTTGCTAAATTTTTTGTATTGTTAGGCATAAACTTATACCAGAGCCTGCAAAAACATATACCTATTTGCCACCCGGTACGGACTTCAGACCAGAAACTTCACCCTATTTCCCCAAGGACTTTGATATTGAACGTCCACCACATGATGGATTGGCGCAAGCTCCACAGTAAGTTAAGGAGTAAAAAAAAAACATTTACAGATTATTCATTGTTTTTACTCTTTTTTTTTAGATTTCTCCTTCGTGAATATGATTTATCACATGGTGTGAAGGGTCATAACGTCGAGTTGATGTGGTTCGTGTATGGATATCCCAAGCCAAAGATGACCTATTATTTTAATGATGTGCTAATTGAATCTGGTGGTCGCTTTGATCAGAGCTACACACGAAATGGTCAAGCCACACTTTTCGTTAACGAGTAAGTGATAATTTTTTTAAATTAGTTACGATCTTATCTTGTTATATTTATATAGTATGCTAGATCGCGATGTTGGATGGTATGAGGCAGTTGCCAGCAATGAACATGGTGAAGCGAGACAGCGAGTGCGTTTGGAAATTGCCGAATATCCGAGATTCCTGAAACGTCCCGATGAAACATTCATTATGTCACGTAAGAATGGGCGTGTTGAAGCTAGGATAACGGGCATTCCATTGCCGGAAGTACACTGGTACAAGGATTGGAAGCTAATAGCTGATTCCTCGCGTATTAAGGTATGTCTTTAAAAAGTGAAGTGGGAAACTTACTACAGCTGACATTGTTTCTTCGACATGTTAGATGCACTCCTATGATCCTGATATCTACGTGCTTTCAATCCATGATTCAATCATTAAAGATGGTGGCTTGTACTCGGTTAGCGCCAGAAATATAGCTGGCTCTGTTAGTACTTCAGTGACAGTGCACATTGAGGAGAATGAGGATCAATATATTTACAAGACCTATGGCAGACATCCATATGTGCGATCGAAGCAGTTGCGTTACGAGGATAAATATGATATTGGGGATGAGTTGGGACGCGGAACTCAGGGCATAACTTATCATGCCGTTGAGCGTGCCACGGGTGATAATTATGCGGCCAAGATTATGTATGGCAGACCCGAATTGCGTTCATTCATGTTCAATGAATTGGATATGATGAATATGTTCAATCATAAGCATCTGATTCGTCCCTATGAGGCATATGAAACTGATCGTTGTGTTACACTTGTCATGGAACTTGCTGCTGGCGGAGAACTTGTTAGGGACAATCTACTCAAGCGCAATTACTACACTGAGCGAGATATTGCCAACTATGTAAGACAATCGCTGTGGGGATTGGAGCATATGCATGAAGTTGGAGTCGGTCACATGGGTTTGACGGTAAGGCTTTATTATATTAGTTTTCTTCCTAAATATTATATGTTCTCTATTTCAGATTAAAGACATTTTGATTTCAATTGTTGGCAGTGATTATATTAAAATTTCTGATTTTGGTTTATCACGCAAAATCAATAAACATAATCTATCAACATTGGATTATGGTATGCCCGAATTCGTATCACCCGAAGTTGTGAATAAGGAAGGCGTTAGCTTTTCACATGATATGTGGTCGGTGGGCTTAATCACCTATATACTGCTCAGCGGTCGCAATCCTTTCCAAGGTGCCGATGATAGAGAAACCTTAAATAAGATTCGTGAAGGTCGTTGGGATTTCAGTGATAGCTTTTGGACACATATATCCGATGATGGTCGCGACTTTGTCAGCCGTCTACTTCTGTATAGCCCTGAGGAGCGTATGGATGTTAAGACGTCATTAAAGCATCCTTGGTTCTTTATGCTCGATCGTCAAGCCTCTTTGGACGACTATCAAATTAGCACAGATCGTTTAAGGAATTATTATGATCACTTCAGGGATTGGTATGCGAATGCCTCATGCAAGAACTACTTCCGTAGACGTCGTCTGAGCGGCTGCTTCCAGCACCCTTCGAAAATGGTCTACCCCAGTGGACATTCATATACCCCAGAACGTACCCCAACACCCTTGCCGGAGCCAAGAATCAGAAGTAAGCGTGAGGATGTTGTTTCCAAATACTTGCATCCCGATTATGAGCTGGGCCTCATACAATCTGAGAGCCAGTAAGTAGAGAGTAAAAAAACAATAATAAAGGAAACTTGTACTTCTTAAAATACTTCTCTCTAGCTATCAATATGGTCCCGATACTTATTTGCTGCAGTTGAGAGATGTTAGCTTCCCCGTTAGATTGCGTGAATACATGAAGGTAGCTCACAGGCGATCACCATCGTTTGCTTTGAACGATTCAGTCGATTGGTCGGTAAGTATTTGCTGACACGATTGTTTTCAAACTTAAGTTTTATTGCAAAAATGCACTATATACTTTCCAGCTTCCTGTTATTCGTGAGAGACGTCGTTTCACCGACATCATGGATGAAGAAATTGATGATGAACGCACGAGAAGTCGCATTAGCATGTATAGCGCTAATGATTCGTATTCGATTCGACGCCTGAGAACTGAGCTGGGACCCCGTTTGGATGAATACACCGAGGCTGATGCAATGTTGGAGAGTCAGCGTGGTGGCTATCCACCGTTCTTTAGGGAGAAACCCCAAACTATTGCCATAACGGATAATAAACCAGCGCATATACATTGCTTTGCCGTTGGTGATCCAAAGCCATGTGTTCAGTGGTTCAAAAACGATATGGTTGTGTCCGAGAGTAAGAGAATTAAGATCACCTATGACGATGATGGTCGTTCCATATTGAGATTTGAGCCAGCCATACATTACGATACTGGCATCTATAAGGCAGTGGCCCGCAATAAGGCCGGTCAAACTGTAGCCAGATGTCGCATAGTCGTTGCAACCTTACCCGATGCCCCAGACTCGCCGGAAGTATCCGCAACGAGTGCAACCGAAATTCTTCTGAGATGGAAGCAACCCCGCGATGATGGACACTCTCCGGTCTTGTGCTACAGCCTGCAGTATAAGCTGCAAAATTCTGATGCCTGGACAACTGTCGCTGATAATATTGATCATGAGTTCTATCTTTTGCACGAGCTGACACCCAATACCAATTATCAAGTTCGTTTGGCATCGAGGAATCGCATTGGCTGGAGTGATATGGGAATACCCGTTAACGCATCGACTTCCGGAAATGATGCACCCAAAGTTCATATTACTAAAGCCATGAAACATTTACAACAAATGACAGAAAAGGGTCATGAGGTGATCCCTGAAGAGGAACGTGTCCACACGGACTACCATTGTGAACGGGAACCTCCAAATTGGGTTACTGATTCCTCTGTAAGTGATAAGTACAGCTTTATTTCGGAGATTGCTCGCGGAGAATTCAGCACCATCGTTAAGGGCATTCAAAAATCAACCGATACCGTTGTTGTAGCAAAAATCTTCGAAGTCACTGATGAAAATGAAGAATCAATCGTCGCTGAGTTTGACAATTTCAAAACTTTGAGACACGAACGTATCCCAGCTCTATTTGGCGCTTATAAGCCCATGAATGTACCGATCACGATATTTGTTATGGAGAAACTACAGGGTGCTGATGTCCTAACCTACTTTAGCAGTCGTCACGAATACTCAGAACAGATGGTTTCCTGTGTAATCACTCAACTCCTGGATGCTTTGCAATATTTGCACTGGCGCGGATATTGTCATTTGAATATACAGCCCGATAATGTTGTTATGGCATCGGTGCGATCGATTCAAGTCAAACTTGTTGATTTTGGCGCTGCCAAGAAAGTCAATAAATTGGGTGTGAAAATAACACCCACTGGCGTGTTGGACTTCCAGCCACCAGAGATGATCAATGATGAGCCGGTATTCCCACAGAGTGACATCTGGTCGTTGGGTGTACTTACCTACTTGCTGCTCTCTGGATGTAGTCCATTCCGTGGCAATGACGAGTATGAAACTACACAGAATATTTCCTTTGTAAGGTATCGCTTCGAGAATCTCTTCAAAGAAGTAACGCCGGAAGCAACCAGATTTATTATGCAGCTATTTAAACGTCTTCCCACGTAAGCTTACAAATCGTACTATTAAATGTAAGCCGTATACTTAATTTTCTATTGCAATCAACAGGAAACGACCATACACAGATGACTGTCTGGAGCACAGATGGCTTATGTCTTCTGATTATATGGTTAAGAAGCGTGAGCGCGCCATATTCTTAGGATGTCGACTAAAGGTATGATAACATGTGATTTATATGAATTATTTTTAATGCAATTAATTTCTATACTTGCAGAACTTTTCTGATGAATATCATGATCTTAAAACCAAATCAGCCACATCATCCAAGTCGCTTTATGCTGTTGAAGGCGGACCTACCCCTTCTCAACTGCTCCGATCTAACAGCATTCAAGAGGAATTGCTAACAACATTTTAGATAATTAACCAACAAAAGCAAAAAAAAAAAAAATTATTATGAATTTTCTCTGTACTTCAGCTCACGAATTACGAAATTAATAAAATTGAGATACCAATTATTTAAATTATAAAAATTATTGTTTTACGTATTGTCGATACAAAAATTCCCCTTCAAACTATAAAGTATTATGCGGAAGAATTCCATTGCTTCCGATAATTAGCGATTCATTTCATGAATCAAATGCTAAATCCAATTGGAATGACATTAAGTATCGGCACGATGCTTGTTTAGAATTGCCGCCAACTATCGATTACTTTAGCAGGACTGATTTGTGAAGAAGCCAAAAAAGGCTAAGCAATAGCTTTAAAAGGACGAAAACAAAACAAGTTTTTAATATTCAATTCGTTAACTTAAACATTTTGTTGTTGATAAGATTTTATTATAAATTTAGTAAGTTTGTGCTGCAAAAATAGGTATCCTTTGTAAGGATATTTGAAGGATCATTTGAGACCACAAAAAGGCTAAGATACCAGCACTATGAACGATTATTTGATGTTCAAGTTACATCGCTAGCAAAATTATTGATTAACAAACAAAAAATACATTTTGATATTTAAGCTTTAAATTAACAACACCATCATTAGCTAATAAACATGTATTGTGTAATTTTATCCCTAAAATTTCCATTCAGTGTCTTTTAGATACACTCAAATACATGCTTACATGTAGGTTAATCGATTGAAGGTGAACTTATTAAAGGTCTGTTTAAATTAAAGCAGCAGCAGCCCAACCGTATATATGTACGTATATGTATGTATGTATGTACCAGATAAATGTTCATATGTATGTGCAGCACGTGCGCAAGCAAAATACAAATAAAAACACTTATGTGGTTTCCTGCTGAGTCATTGAGAAAATATCCACTAACAATGTGTGACAGTGTGCAAATTAACAACAATAAGAACGCAGTAAAACGGTTGCTGTTGAATTTAAACGGGCCTTTTAAATGACAAACGAACACAAATGTACACACACATTAACATATATTCTAATTTTATTGCTATGCCCAGGTACTCCACCACATTACTGAACTCGTAAAATGGCAAAGAATACATTTAACATCAGTCGGAAACATAAAACATATCCAGCCAATTTCAATGTGGAGTGCAAATCACAATTGTTGGATGAACATGAGAATGTCAAATTGATTGTCAATCGACGCAATACCGTTGCTTATCCCAAAAAATTATCATTGCGTTGCAAATGGCATAAAAAGTTGGCGCTGACATTAATACTCGTTATTATTTGTATATTAATTATATTTGCCTATACGGACATATTTCGCAATAAAATATTTCCCATATTCCTGTCCGATGGCTTCGATAAGGTAACAAATATTGGAAAACTGCAGACAGGCTATTACTATAACAATAAGCAAGCAGCAGCAGAAGCGATAACCGCATTAAATTCAACAAATAATTCGAATTTGAAGTCAATGCAATATCTATTGAACTATTCGCCGATCCAATTGAATCTGAGTTCACATCTGAAAGGGTTTACTTCCAACTACAATATATTTGTTATATACACTAAGGAGAACTATCGTCTGCATATGAAGTTTGATTTGTTTGCACATAGCCTATTTAAGCATACAAATGCCCAATTGCATTTACATATTATAACGGATAAGAAGAGCGAAGGATCTGTATTGGAGATATTACAGAAAAAGATTCGAAAATTTAAGAGAATATTAATTTACACGATGTATGATGTTAAAGTCTGTTCAGATCTAATACAAGATATAACGGATAAGCTTTTGCCATATTTTAGTTCATCGCCCAATTCGTATTATTCGGATTCGTTATTTTTTTTATCACTCGGTTTGCATCGCATTGCGGATACGAGCTTAAAACGTGCCATTCTTTTTGATTGTGATATTGTTTTTCGATCCGATATACGTTTATTGTTTGCTGAATTCGATCGCTTTTTGCCACATCAACTTTTTGGCTTGGCACCGGAACTTACGCCCGTTTATCGTCACATACTCTACCGTTATCGTACACGATTCCCGAAATCAAATTTCGGTAATCCATACAATCCAATACAATTAGGTGGAAAGAAAAATAATAATAATAATAACAATGAGAATATATTAGTATCTAGTCGCAATCGTGATCGTCATGGTTATCCTGGCCTCAACTCTGGTGTCGTACTTATGCTACTGAATCGCATAAGAGAATCGAAAACATACATTGAGATGTTAACGCAATATGAAGTTAATCGTTTGGTGGCCAAATATTCGTTTAAGGGTCATCTGGGAGATCAAGATTTTTTTACACTGCTCGGCTATGAATATCCAAATTTGATATACAGATTAGACTGTGTCTGGAATAGGCAGCTGTGCACCTGGTGGAAGGATCATGGCTATAGTAATCTTTTCGATGCCTATTTTCGATGCGAAGGCGTTATCAAAATGTATCATGGCAATTGTAATACACGCATTCCAGAGAGATGAAATATCGAAATATCATTTAATAAATAATACATTGTTTAAAAAAATATCCGAATATTTCTTTTGGGCGTTTTGGGAATATACTTTTCTTTCAATTTGAATATGTTAAAAAATCTTTGATGACTTCATCTCTTAGTGAGAAAAACTTAAATTTATTTTTCTAAGAATTCGAAAAACTACTAATCTTTCTAGTTTTGTTTACTTTAACTAAACTTGTAAACATTTCGTGTATAAAACACGAAACTTGTTCCAACTCTAGTCTGAGAAAATAACATTTGTGACGCTCTTACTTTCAGATCTATACTTGGGGGTAAAAAAAAAATAATAGAATAGGTAGGTATAACTTAATTATACATCTAATGTTATTGTTACTACTTACAACTTGCATATAAATTAGGTATAGGTAAATATAAGTGAGTCAATACCTTAATGAGTTCTAACGCAATCATTTATTACATGTACACTGTTATTTGTATCGTGTGTATTATAAGTAAGTAACAACATATACTAAGATATTATTGTACTTCAACTAATCACCAATTTGACATTCAAGCGAGACGGCCTTACGTTTTAAAGTCTAAAACATCAAAGTGCATATCTATATATATATATATATTTACATTTATCTATATGCCTAAATACATATGTATGCTATATGTACATTAGTATGTCGGTATATCTATTTATCCGTCACTGATCAACTATAAAAGCAAACCGCATTGACACCGTCGTTAGTTTGCTCGAGCCTTTTCACAACTGCACAACTGGTTTCTGATTTCTGTTGATCATTCAATTTTCATTTGAAATCATAAATATAGTCGAAGGTGCGGCATAAATAAGGTTTATATTTGAATATCAATTAGTTAGCCGATAACATAAACTATATGGTTTATTAAATATTTGTTTTTGCGCAATATTTATTGTGTTGTATTGGCTGTGATAAAAATTTCCATTACTTATGATTTGCTAATCAATTAATATATTGTAAACAAGTGAAAGTACTACTAAGTACATTTACATATTTAGCGCCTTATGAAATTAACGGCGTTTAAATGTATTTATAAATATATTCAACTAGATACATGTTATTAAAGCTATTCATCAAACGAAGCAAATCAAATTTGAACTGTGTGAAAAAATCTTGTAAAGCTTATATAGATATAAAATTTGATCTTAAAACGACCTTGGTTATTGTTTAAAATTTAATTTATTTAAATTCGAAAAGAGTTTTGAGTACTAAAACTTTTCGATTCAAAGATTTGCATGTAACCTACTTTCATTTTTCCCAATCAAAAAAGAAGTCCTATATTTTTTAATTTTATTTGTATTTACTTCATAACTTTCAATTGAAAAAAATAATTTAATAACTTTAGTCCTCTTAATCTTTTTTCTAATCTTTTTTTTTAGATTCAAAATGAAGGCAGCCTTTTTGCTTGTGACTCTGGCGCTGGTAGTATGCGTCTCTGCTGAAGAAAAATATACAACGAAATATGATAATATTGATGTTGATGAAATATTGAAATCAGATAGGCTATTCGGTAACTATTTCAAATGCCTTATCGACACAGGAAAGTGCACGGCTGAAGCACGAGAACTGAAGAAATCGCTTCCCGATGCTCTGAAAACCGAATGCAGCAAGTGCAGCGAGAAGCAAAGGGTTAACAGTGACAAGGTTATTCGATTTATTATCGATAACAAGCCCGAAGAATGGAAAACACTGCAAGCCAAATATGACCCCGAAGATGTTTACGCTAAACGCTACAAGGCAAAGGCCGATGAAGCTGGAATTAAGCTTTAAATCCAATCTGCGTGTTACAAATTCTCATTTAGATCAAATGTATTTTTAAAGAAAGCTATTGTGATGGACTCTGGAAAATTGTCTCTTTTGAAACGTCAACTGCAGCAGTTTAAAATCCGTTGTGTAGCATAGAAATAGGTAAAATGGTGACAACGAAGTTGTGTAAAGTATGCAAATAAAACAAAAGTATTGCTTATAAATCTAGTTTTTATTATTTTTTATGGGTATTATGTATTTGGGTCATTCTTTATACAAATATCAACTTGACCGATTTACTTTGGCAAGCGGTTACAATGTTGTTGTTTTAGTGACAACAAAACTGCTTTTAAGCGAAACGCAACTTCGTATAGAAACAATGAAATCGAAACACTAAATCAATGTGTCAAAATCTCGAAATATATCGCTTAGAGAGAAAATCAATTTATCGATGTGTTTCACATCACTAATACAAAATATAAACAAGACAAACACAGGCCATCTAAATTAGCAAATTTTAAAGAACTATGGTAATTTAGTAAGTAATGTGTCAATTAAAGTGTATATCATATTTGTTTACAATTACAGAAATTAGGACTATGTTAGTTAATACTTTTCTACACTAGAGGTCAAAAGATTAGGTCAAACGAATATGTTTCTGTCAATTGCCCCACCGTTGATGGACTTTGAAGATGAATTGTTGTGGATCAATCAATTAAGCAATCAAAATATAACAGTGTTGTATGACAAATCCAATTATGTTACACCCAACACAAAACTGTTGATTGAACAAGCTTTTATCCAGCCACTAAGTTTGCAGGATCAACAAATCCTCTTTGACGATTTACAAAAGCAGAATAGAAATATTGCACATCAATATGGATTGACACCAGCTAAAGTATGTTAACATATCGTATGTCCGCTATATCGTAAATGAATTTATTTCTTTTTATTTGTTTCTTAAAGCTTCCCCAGCTAGTTGAAAACAATCCTCTTATATCAATTGAAATTCTACTAAGGCTCATGCTGAACACTGACATAACAGAATATTTTAATATTTTGGTCAATATGGACATAACGCTACATTCAATGGAGGTAGTCAACAGGTAAGAAAGAGACAAAAAAACGAATTACGGTAATTTTAAATTTTATTTTAATTTAGATTGACAACATCATGTCCATTGCCGACAGAATTTATTCATCTGTATATAAGCAATTGCATTTCGGCGTGTGAAACTGTTAAAGATAAATATATGCAATCGCGATTGGTTCGTTTAGTTTGCGTATTTTTACAATCGCTGATTCGAAACAAGATCATAAATGTTAAGGTAAGAAATATGTCACCCTTGATATAGTGAGAGAAATAAAAATAACTCACCTTTTTAATATCTGGATTTACAGGAACTGTTTATTGAAATTGAAGCGTTTTGCGTTGGATTTAGTAAAATAAAGGAAGCTGCTGCTTTGTATCGCCTTATTAAACACTTGGAAACTGGAGACACTATACAAACTTCAAACACACTAACAAAGCAATAAGTTTTTATATTTTAAAATTATGTGAATATTAAAACCGAACGTACATGTGAAAATATTATATTTTATTCTGATCATAATTGTGGTGCATTGCCGTTAACCGGTAAATGACTATTGTTAGCGCACTTTTTACTATGACCGATTATACAGGGTCGATCAAATATCTATCGATTACTTTATTACCTACACGCTCAGTACATGTTCTTTTTATCTTAAGTTTTATTTTTCTAATTTTAACAATGTATTTAATTTAAAATATTTTTCGCGTATATTATTTTTAGATCTATAAGCAAAACATGATAAGCTTAATACTATCGCCAAAATGAGCTATGAGGAACATTTGAGAAGGGAACATGGGTGCGAGCACTTCAACTTAACATCTTGTTACTAAATATTAAATGTCGCTCAGTGTACATAAACTTTAAGCACTAAAATATATAAAGCCATTGCATACGCACACCGAATAAAATAAAATATTCTCGCAATACTTGGGATTTTTTGAGCATTGCCATTTTGTAGTTATCGAAATCACCTTGAATGGAAACGTTTTATGAATAGTAATAACCGATAGTTCATTCTCAACAACGTGCTCGATTTCCTTGTTAACCATTGGAGCGAGCTCAGTTTGTTACTGCACGGTTCTTCTGCCATTCCCCCCGACCATATCTACCCTTGAACTTTGCCAGCGATTGCTATTATCAGAAGATATAAACGTAATGCACAGAGGTTAATACGAACATAAATAGTATTAATTTTGAAGAAACGATGGCACCAAACGCAGCGATACCTGTGGAGCGTTACGAGTCCAGTAACCATGGCGTTAACGCCATTCTATTGGGCCCACCAGGTTCTGGCAAAGGGACACAGGTGGGTTTAATATTTATAGATACATGAGTATGTATGTATACATATACACCATGTTATATAACTGAACGTTTGTTTTTACACCGGAACTCAGCTAGAAATATTGATGCATTTTTAAAAGAACATGTGGCAAAGGTCAATTTTGGCGGCATTATGCGGAACTAATTCTCTGATAATGTGCGAATTTGGTTAAAAGTGGTAAAAGTACATACACATATAGTTGTTAATTATTTATATGCACATTTACTAATGTCGCGTTCCTAATTAAGTGCATATGTGGCGATAGCTAGTTCGAGTAGATGACTATTGTGTTTATTATTTATTCAAGTGTTTTATTCTTTCCCTAGGCACCCTTGCTTAAAGAAAAGTTCTGTGTATGCCATTTATCAACTGGCGATATGCTGCGTGCCGAAATTGCATCGGGCTCTAGTCTTGGCTCGGAGCTGAAAAAGGTAATGGATGAAGGCAAACTTGTATCCGATGATTTGGTTGTGAATATGATCGATTCCAATTTGGATAAACCCGAGTGCAAAAACGGATTTCTACTGGATGGATTCCCCCGAACGGTTGTGCAGGCTCAGAAGGTAATTATCTCTTTACACTTTTATGATATATATATAGAGTCTAACGGAAAACCATTTCTATTCACTTAGCTGGATTCGTTGCTTGACAAAAGAAAGACACACTTGGATGCCGTTATTGAATTTGCAATTGATGACAGTTTGTTGGTGAGGAGAATAACTGGACGTTTGATTCATCAAGCAAGTGGAAGATCCTACCACGAAGAGTTTGCACCACCAAAAGTACCAATGAAAGATGATGTAAGTGAACTCAAATAATTTATCGATAACTTTATCATAATAATAATTCATTTATCAATAGATTACGGGTGAGCTCTTGATGAGACGCAGTGACGATAATGCCGAGGCACTGAAAAAACGTTTGGAATCGTATCATAAGCAAACGAAACCCTTGGTTGACTACTACGGCCTTAGGGGATTACATTTTAAGGTTGATGCTGCAAAGAAGGCCAGTGATGTTTTCTCAACGATTGACTCAATTTTCCAAAGAAAAGCTTTTGCAAATGCTTAAGTTCTACTTTGGATTATGCTACTGCCTGTTGTTTGATTTCGATAAAGAACGAATAGTTAAATAATTCTGAAAAGCAATTGTCATTTGATAAGAAGTTATTTAATATTACTGCAAATTTGTGTACATTTTTACAAATAAATACGCGTTTATAGTACTATTCAAGTGAAAAGTGAAAAGAAAAAAACAAATATTTTTTTATTTAATTCGAGTTGCTGGTTTTATTTTCGGAATGCCTTGAGCGGGTTCCATTCATGATTGAGTACGTTACTCAATGTTACGTTACGTTACTAATTTTATGGTCGCTAAATATGTGCTATACGATAAGATAAAGACCTGGGTACTCGGAAGCGAGTTTATTCAAACTGTTACTTAATATCAATAACCAGGCGACTCTTTGTCACTGCCATCTATTCTATTTTTAATGTTGTCAGCTCTCCGTGCCCTTAAGTACCTGAGTAACTTTAGAGGACAGTTGTACTTGATCTTGTCCTCACATCTGTATGCTAACAAGATTTGTTAACAAGCTAAAGTTGACAAACACCTTGGGTTATGTTTTTTGAATTCAGTTTCTTACAGATGATCTTATTTTCATACATACTTTGTTACTTTGTTAGATACTTCCAAATATAGACTTGTACATTAAAATTGATTACTTGATCAATATATTTTATTACATACATATTTGTGATTTTTATTTTTTAACTATCATAATCTTACATATTTACAAATTTCTATAAAAGCGTACAACAACAATATTTCTTTTTCTGTCGTTTTTCTTGTGTTGAATTCATCTCTCGCACAATCGTGGCAAAAACTTCATTGACATTTATTCGATCTTTTGCCGATGCTTCAATAAATGGACATTCCCAAAGCTGAGCCAATGCATTACCTTAAAATAAAAGCAAAATCGGATTAAAATAATATTATAGCTCTTTTTTTAGCTATGTTGAATTTTGCAAGCTTAAAGTTAAGTCAATATAAGATTTTTCCATATTTTTGCAACAAAATTCGTAAGTTATTTACAATTCTGGCAACAAGTTACCCGTAATCTATCAAATGTGCTTACCTTCAGCAGTCGATACTTCTCTCTGGCAATCCAAATCAAATTTATTCGCTACAAGCAATATTGGTGCTGGTTGGCTTCCTTTAACGCGAGTAATAACGTTTTTCATACTTGAAATGTCCTGTGCGGATAAATAAATAGAAAAATATAAACAAATTATAATTATTAATTGCTTAATAGTCACTTACCTGAAATGTTTGATGGTTTGTCAGCGAGTACATAACGATAAAGCCATGTCCGTTTTTGATATAGAGATCTCGCATAGACGCAAATTGTTCAGTTCCGGCTGTGTCCAATATTTCCAGAACACAAGGGGAGCTGTCTACCTGTAAATATTAGTGAGAGAAATTCTTTTAATCTCTGAGTTAATGTTTATAAATAGATGTCAGACACCAAGAGAATATAAAAAAGTAACATAAACTTCTATCTTATCTAATCTTAGTCACTGACTTTGAATCCATCAAATATACAGATGTGATGGTCAGGTGTTTTTTAAAGCAAAAAAAAAAACAAATGTCACTAATTTTATTTTTCGTACCTAGCATAATCGCAAAACGCAAATGGTCAAAAAAAAACAGCTGGCAAAATCAAATTAGACCGGCGGTAATTAATTATTTTTACCAAAACAATAAACTTTACAATGTAATATACATTTTCGCATCTGTTGAGTTTCTTCAATAAACTTCTAAGAGTTATTTTTCGTATCAAAATATTTATCGCTGCTCTTATCATATTTCACACACACACACACAACCAAGAAAAAAAAAAAAAACCTTGGCTTAAGTAGTAAAATTACATTGAACCACCCCAATGACAAACTTCCTTCTCAGTCTACCTGCTTAGCTTGTTCCGCCCTCGTAGTATATAAAAATGAATTTGTGATTTTTCATGTTTTTGCAACTAGTTCTTATGGTCGGCAGCGAGAAGTACTTTTTTGGGGTAGGAACCAGGTTCTACTGGGTTGCCGTCTGCACTTTTTACATATGTATATATTTGCACGGCTTTGTAAATGCACTTTTATAACAATTTTGTATGGGTACCGGTTACATTCATAGTATACATTCTGTCTACATATGTATGTATATGTGCATGGGTGTGCAACAAATGTGGTTTTCGATGTTTTCTAGTATTAATATGTATATCAATTTATCACCATTAAAATCTTTACATTTTATGACTCATAAATGCATCGCTTTAATAAGCATACATGTATTCAGGAAGTTACTTCAATTTGTGTAATCGCATTGAAATACAATTTAGAATTATTTTTATTTCTGTTTTCATATCAACAAAACCAAATACAAAATAAATACATGCAACTTAATGTATAGCAATAAATGTATTCATTCACACACATACATACATACACTTTATATATGCAAGATATCAGAGTACAGATACATAAGCTTTTATGTTTGTATGTATGTATATATGCTTTGTGTTAAGACAATATACATATATATATCTATATGTGTTTTAGTAGCGAACCTCTATTTCCTTTCGATAGAAATCCTCGATAGTGGGATCATATTTTTCAATAAAACATCCCGAAACAAATTGAACAGTTAGGGCCGATTTACCAACGCCGCCAGATCCAAGCACAACCACTTTAAATTCGCGCATGTTTGAAGCACTTGTTTATGATGTACACCGATTATTGTTCCAAAATAAAAAATACTATAAAAAACTGTTTACTGAGACGACGAATGAATCATTTGTATGGGCATTGTGCACAAATTGAATTCTTTTCACAATCAAAAACGAACGCGATACGTTTAAATATATTGAGAATTATATTTTATTATTTATTATATTTTTTATTGATAGGCATATTTTTTCTTTATATTATTAACTTCGACCACTGGCATTCGGAGAAAACGAGCAATGTACTAGACTAGAGATGTGCGATAATGCATTTTCATAACGTGCTACGTGTTGCAAGTATTCATTAGTAAGTAACTGCGAAAGTCACAGTGTGACAATTTATACATAAAACTCATTGATTATTCTTAAAAAATTGTAATTATTCGCTTTAATAATGTGCTTAAATATTTTAAATAAATTCAGATGCGTTTAATCAATAATTAAGCACTAATCGACAATTATCTTTTGACAACTTAACATAAAATTTTAGCACAGAAGCAAATCATAGCAAATTGACCTTTTAAAATGTCGGCTGAATAAAAGAGCACATTGTTATTGTCAACTTTTTTCATAGCCATAACTTTATCAAAACCGAACCGTTATTTTGTTATCATAGCTTAACCTCTTGATAAAAAGTGCAAAAAAAACATTTGCAAAAAAAAATAGAATTCCTTTAATCATGTATGTTAAAATATGTGAAAGTTTGAACATTGTAAAGACATTGATGATTTTTAATAGCATGGGTGCTTTTAATAGTTGTGAAAATAAATAAATTATTTAAAACAAAAATTTAAATATTATATTAAAAATTACAAGTAATGAAATGTCACTGAATTCGTTGAATCCGATACGAAGTCATTTTGTGTGTTCCATTTTATTTTGTTCCATTTAATTGCTTACTATTCCGTAGCGATAACCGGAAACTGATTACTTTCCGATAAATACGTTTACCGACTCTTTTTCTTTGCGGCACTTCGGTTCACGGTACGTAAAATTTTGTGTTGGTCAAAAATCTATGAAAATAACAATAATCTTAATATTTTAGTTGCTGAAAACACTCAAGATGCCACCCAAGTTTGATCCCACGGAAGTTAAAAATGGTATGTCTTTCATTTGCATCACGTATGTAATATATTATTAATTTTTGTTTTTCTCTCCTCTTTTCAGTTTACCTGCGTTGTGTAGGTGGTGAGGTTGGCGCTACTTCATCGTTGGCCCCTAAGATCGGTCCACTTGGCTTGGTTAGTATAAGCGGATTACACGATGTTCTTTCAAGCTAATTGTGATTATAGTCTCCTAAAAAAGTAGGTGATGATATTGCCAAAGCCACCGGTGACTGGAAAGGTCTGAAAATCACCGTTTGCCTGACCATCCAAAACAGACAGGCAACTATTTCTGTGGTGCCATCTGCAGCTTCCTTGATCATCAAGGCCTTGAAGGAACCTCCACGTGACAGGAAGAAGCAGAAGAACAGTAAGTTTTTCTACACATCTCTATGTGATTAATTAATTCGACAACAAACTAAGTGTGATTGTGTGTTAAATGCATTTGAGTGCTGCCCATTTGCATATGTTGAAAAAAAAACCAGCTGTGATCTCCTGACAACAATAACATTCGGATAGAAACTTGATTTTTAGCTTGCATTACATTTAAAAGACAACAAATTACTAGAGTGATTTACTGCAAAGTGTACTAGAAATTAATTTAGTATTCATACAGTAAAAGTGCCACTAACATAATCTGGAAAACAATTCCGATGATAAGTCAACGTAGCTATTAAACTGAATCTTAAAGCGCTGGTTTTTTGTGTTTTTCGAAATAATATAACCTCCTCCACCCATATGACAGCTACCATCTCGCAAGCATAAAGCTTAATATAATAATGTTATAAATTCTGTTTTATTTTTCAGTCAAGCACAGTGGTAATATCGCTTTCGATGACATTTTGGCCATCGCACGTACAATGAGACCAAGGTCAATGGCCCGTGAGCTGAAAGGTACCTGCAAGGAAGTCCTCGGCACAGCACAGAGTGTTGGATGCACCGTTGATGGTAAACATCCTCATGATGTTATTGACGAACTCAACAATGGTACCATGGAATGCCCTTCAGAATAATTATAATTTCTGTTGAAAAAATAATTAATAAAACGTGTTTTACAGTCAGCAATGTAAAACGTTAAATATAATTCTTTTTTAAAACCCAAAGCATTTAAAGTTTAATTATAGTAAGATAATATTTTAGTATAGTACAACATTCCTCCGAAACGGTCAGTTATTTTTGAACAAGCTGAACCTAAAAACATTAGAACCGAAAAGAATCTGTATTTCGTAGTGGCTGTCAGAAAATGCAGTCATTTGAGTCTAGGGGCGCTGTCCAGTGTGCAGAGTTTTAATCAGAAGTATCAGAAAATAACTTAATGTTGACCAATGACAAGTTAATAAAATTCATAAATCTGCACACATCTATACAGCCTTTTTTGACAGCAATGATAACAAATGGTAGATGTTGACAGGGCTGCATGCTCAATCATCAATTTCCAATTGTTCCTTGAAGTGATTGTCTCTAAAAGCGATTGTCATATAGCAGCCTAGCAAAAATATATCGAGTTATATGACTCACATAAATATCGATAGGCAAAAGTTTAAATATTGGTGCACATCACTAATACCAACTCTCTTTCCGGTTCAGCCTTTGACAACGGCAGACGAAATGGTTCGTAATTAAATCAACTAATTTTAAAGAAATCTTTTAATATTGTGCAAAGTATTAACATAATTTGTATTTATTATTTTCTAATTTTATAGGCGGCACATAAATCGTTCCGCATCAAGCAGAAATTGGCTAAAAAGCTAAAGCAAAACAGATCGGTTCCCCAATGGGTCCGTTTGCGCACGGGAAATACCATTAGGTAAGTTTTCACCAATTTGTTTATGCGTAAACATATATTTAGTGGTGTGTACAGTGAAATACGAATATTAAAATGTACCTATAAGTAGTAAAAGTGAGTAACGAAACAGCAAAAATAAGCCGAAAGTCTGTGTACATATCTATGGAGGAGGGGTAAATATTGGCGGGACAGTGAATATTGATGCTATCAACACAAAAACTGTTGGTTGGTTGTCCGCATCTTGTTGTGCATTTAAATAGTATTTTACGGTTATTTTTAAGTTGATCATATTAAAGAAAAGCTTTCAATTATGAAAATTAACTAAACTTCTGTACAATTTATGTTTCAGGTACAACGCCAAGCGTCGTCACTGGAGGCGTACTAAGTTGAAGCTGTAAATTTGTGAAATAACAGAAGATGGATTTCCAGAATAAGAAATAAATTCAATCTTAAAGTACATACAGCAAATTACAGTGTGTTTTAACTTGGGGTACGGCTGTCTATGGAATAAAGGGTTTTTGTCACATGTTATATGCCAGCATTAAGTGCAGTTTAAATTCAATTGCACTCGTACATGGAAAAAAAATATTGTGCTGTTCAAGGGATTATGTTTGCAGTTAGAATCAAAAAGTAGCTGAACGGATAGGAAACTCGATTTTCATTAAAGTTATTCTAATTAGATTATACATATGCATTTCAATGGAATTGCAAATTCCTTAACAAATACATCGACACAAAAAGTTTTCGCTTATTCACAGCTATGCATGTTCGCTATCGTATGCATTTCAAACGAAAATTTGTTATTATCGATAAATAAGTTTTTTAAGCTTTCGATGCGTTTTAAAATACTGAAAGAAAGTAAACCTGAAATGAAAGCATACATTTTTAAAAAAAATTTGTCGCAACTGCGAAAAATATATTTGCAATTACCAGCTGTCAATCTGAGTACCCATATGAAGTACTCGTTATCAACAAGTAAGTCTAATGACACCACTCATCGATAACTTTTTGTTGTACACTGACAACAATCGTATCGATTAGTGATTTTCTCACGTTCTGGTGAAAAAATATTTTTATTTACTCGACACACTGCAATAGTTATCGGTATTGGGTTTTTGCTTTTGAGTGACATTTGAACATCGACCATCTCTATTGACTACCCAGCACTTGATTAATCTATGGTGCTTCAAATAGTTGTTTGTGTTGCATATAAATTGTAATTTTATACATGTTGTTCGATATTTAACAAGTATTGATTACTTATAATTACAGTAAACTGAAGGGTTTCCATGCATTGCGCAGTGTAAAATTGTACAAGTTGCAGTGCTATTTATTGTGGTTTGCGTATTGATTTTAGACAAAATTCAGACCTAATATATCAGACATACCCCACATATATGAGGAACTTACGGTAAAAACAATGCACACTCAAGGACAGGGTCAACAGACGCAGCAGCACTCTTCGACACATTCCCTACTGCAGCAACAGCAAAATCCAATACCCAACAACAATGCAGTTGGAAAACCAAGTGATCACCAATCGCTGGCATCTGTCGGTAAGAGGAATGATTACAATTTTTTATATGTAGGTACATACATACACCTACATTCCTACATATGTGTATGCATGTATTTAGCACACGTGAACCTCACGCACGTAATCGGCCGAACAAAACTACTATAATGGAAAATTCCCTTAAAAACAAAAATTTACATGCGTATGTAGTGGTTCATGTGTGTATTTATGTGTATGTATTGCCAAGTTCTTTAATGTGTGTGTGTGTGTGTGAATATACACATACACATCTATGTGTACCTATATGCGGTCACTGGAAAATAACTGCAATCTTCAAATTTTATGGGTAAAATTCCACCAAAGCGGCTTTTGTGAAAAAAAATAAAATAAATAAAAAAATAAAAAAAATTGATACTTAGGTGATAGGGGGTTAAATAAGCAGGAAGCTTCTTTTCTTGCACTTTGATAAGATAATAGCATATATGGCCACAAAAGTTGTAAAAGTTGCACGACAAAAAGCCCAATAAGTCTGTTTACTGTTTTCTTCTTCTTCTAATTGTTTAAGTAATTCGTTGTTGTTCTTTAAAAGAAAATAATTTTAACTATATATGCATGCTTTGCTGTCCGTCTGTCTGTAAATATATATTTGCATAGTTAATATTCTAAATAAGTGAGTATTTTTCCATACAGAATGCAGCATAAGGATCAACAAGCAGTGAAGGTATCACTCGTTATTTATTTGCTTTATGTATCATTCTGTAGGTTTATTGGAGTTGGCGCATCGCGAATATCAAGCCGTAGACTATGAGAATGCCGAAAAGCATTGCATGCAATTATGGCGGCAGGATAGCACCAATACAGGAGTCTTATTACTGCTATCCTCGATTCATTTCCAATGCCGGCGTCTAGATAAATCGGCTCAATTCTCAACACTGGCAATTAAACAAAATCCGGTGCTTGCCGAAGCATACAGGTGAGTCCTTTTAACCTATCCCATTTATATGAGATTAACTTAACTTTTTTTTCTTTTTTTAGCAACTTGGGAAATGTTTACAAGGAACGAGGACTCTTACAGGAAGCATTGGACAACTATCGTCGCGCTGTACGCTTGAAGCCGGACTTTATCGATGGATATATTAACTTGGCTGCTGCATTAGTGGCTGCACGTGATATGGAGTCGGCCGTTCAAGCTTATATAACAGCATTGCAGTACAATCCAGTGAGTTTATAAATTTATTTATATATATCTCATACTGCGGATATTCACGTAAAATCTTGTTTTTCTTTTCGTTTAGGACTTGTACTGTGTGCGTAGCGATTTGGGCAACCTGCTGAAGGCTCTCGGTCGTTTGGAGGAAGCTAAAGTACTTGATTTTATATATTTAAACAATTTTGCGAAGTTTTAAAAATGTTTTGTTTTTAAGGCCTGCTATTTGAAGGCAATTGAGACATGTCCTGGATTTGCTGTGGCATGGAGCAATTTGGGCTGCGTTTTCAATGCACAAGGAGAGATTTGGCTGGCTATACATCATTTTGAAAAAGCCGTCACACTTGATCCCAATTTCTTAGATGCATACATCAATTTGGGCAATGTGCTCAAGGAGGCAAGAATATTTGACAGGTTAGTAAGCGATAATATATAGCTATAAATTAATTGTAAAGAATCTACAGAATCTGAACCAATTTATATATGTATGTTGCGATTTGCGTTGCCACAACCCAAACAACATTATTATTTTTTGTTGGCTGCTTAAAACTTGGCAGCACTGTTTCAATTAACATATTGAGGTAGCCTTGGAGCACCCCTCGTTTAATTTAAAAATAGCTATGCACATGGAAGTCGGAAAAATTTCAGTTGCTTGTTTTCATTCTGAAATTTCGCAACACTCTATACATTTACTTGCTCTAGTGGATGCAGAACATATATATATATATATACATAAAACTATATCCAGAATGAACAGTTTCAGCACATGGAAAATGACCTTGAAACTAAAATTGATTCTGTGTCTATTATGTAAAATGTGTTCATGAATATATTTAAATTTATCTCAGCCTTTAATTTCATATACCTAAGGAGTTTTTGTGCACTTTATCTGTTTATCTATTGTGCTGAAACGTATGCGTAAGCAAAGCGAGAAAAAAAAGTGTAGAAAATAAAACCAAATTCGAATTTGAGTGTTCGACTAACAGTTGCCCTATTTTTAAGGAGAAACTTAAGTTGAAAGGGAAAACATTAAACAGTTTATAGTATTTAAACATTTTTAAAATATATTTTGGAATATTTTTTTATATTACTTTATCTGTTTATCTATTTGTGCTGAAACGTATGCGTAAGCAAAGCGAGAAAAAAAAGTGTAGAAAATAAAACCAAATTCGAATTTGAGTGTTCGACTAAGAGTTGCCCTATTTTTAAGGAGAAAGGAAAAACATTAAACAATTTATAGTATTTAAACATTTTTAAAATATATTTTGGAATATTTTTTTATATTACTTTATCTGTTTATCTATTTGTGCTGAAACGTATGCGTAAGCAAAGCGAGAAAAAAAAGTGTAGAAAATAAAACCAAATTCGAATTTGAGTGTTCGACTAACAGTTGCCCTATTTTTAAGTTGAAAGGGAAAACATTAAACAGTTTATAGTATTTAAACATTTTTTAAATATATTTAGGAATATTTTTTAAGTTGTTGCCTATCCAAAAAGTTGATCAACTATATTTTTTCTATTCTACTTTCGGCTATTGCCACCTTGAACTTCAATATTCGAACCAATCCGATCGCAATTTCTTTGCTACTGGGTATAAAAAAATGATTTCAAGAGAATTTGCTTTTAAACAAATTTATGCACACAACAATACATACGTTGTGTGTAAGCAGTTCACTTAAGACATTTTGTTTTTTAATTTTGATTAGCTTTTTCCGAAAATTCATTTATATATCCAAAGCAATGTTAAGCGTATCATTAAAATACGCATTTGAAAACAAAAGAAAATAAGCACAACGTAGCTACTTATTATTATGATTGCAATAAATTTGTTATTTATGGTATTATGTTAACTGTTTTATGGTGCTTAAACAATAATAATCATGGACTGTCAATGCATTGTTATTTATACAATTGTTCGAATTAGAGTAGAGCAGCAAGATAAGGCTAATTATGGCTCCCAACTATATAGTGATAATTATTTTTATCGTTATATAAATGTGTTGCGACTCTGCTGGAAGAGGTAAACAAAAATTGCAAATGTTTGAACATTTTCAAATTAAATTTGAATACATTTTTATTGAAAGCAAACAAGATAATAGATAAGAGTGTTTACCTTCAGAAGCTTTGATCTCAATCAACTTATATCTATGTTCGTTTCAGAGCTGTTGCTGCCTATTTGCGTGCATTAAATCTATCTCCCAATAATGCCGTGGTCCATGGAAATTTGGCTTGCGTTTATTATGAACAAGGACTCATTGATTTGGCAATTGATACATACCGGCGAGCTATTGATTTACAGCCAAATTTTCCCGATGCATACTGTAATCTGGCCAATGCTCTCAAGGAAAAGGGACAGGTAATATTTACTTTATTCGTTTCGGCCATCATCTTGATATTGAATTCGCTTATTAATTGCAGGTCAAAGAAGCTGAAGATTGCTATAATACGGCATTGCGATTGTGCTCAAATCATGCGGATTCTTTAAATAATTTAGCAAATATCAAACGTGAACAAGGTTTCATTGAGGAGGCCACACGACTCTATTTGAAAGCCCTGGAAGTTTTTCCCGATTTTGCAGCAGCCCATTCGAATTTGGCTTCGGTACTCCAGCAACAAGGCAAGCTGAAGGAAGCATTAAAGCATTATAGGGACGCTATACGAATTCAGCCAACATTTGCTGATGCCTATTCCAATATGGGCAATACATTGAAGGAGCTGCAGGATGTTAGTGGCGCCTTGCAATGTTATTCGCGAGCGATTCAAATCAATCCAGCCTTTGCTGATGCACACAGCAATTTGGCGAGCATACATAAGGATTCGGGCAATATACCAGAAGCAATTCAATCGTATCGTACAGCTCTAAAGCTTAAGCCAGATTTTCCCGATGCCTATTGCAATTTGGCACATTGCCTGCAGATCGTTTGCGATTGGACGGACTATGATGTGCGAATGAAGAAATTGGTTAGCATTGTTGCCGAGCAGCTGGATAAGAATCGTTTGCCATCGGTGCATCCACATCATTCAATGCTCTATCCGCTGACGCATGATTATCGCCGAGCGATTGCCGCCAGGCATGCAAACTTATGCTTGGAGAAGGTACATGTCTTGCACAAGCAGCCGTTCAGTTTCCAACGTGAACTGGCCAAGGACGGACGATTACGCATTGGTTACTTAAGCTCCGATTTTGGCAATCATCCTACCTCACATCTAATGCAATCGATACCCGGCTTGCATGATCGTCTCAAAGTGGAGATCTTCTGTTATGCTCTCAGTCCGGACGATGGAACAACTTTCCGTCAGAAGATCAGTCGTGAGGCTGAACACTTTGTCGATCTATCGCTCATCCCATGCAATGGCAAGGCAGCCGATCAAATTTATAACGATGGCATACACATTTTGGTCAATATGAATGGTTATACCAAGGGCGCACGCAATGAGATATTTGCTCTACGTCCGGCTCCAATACAAGTCATGTGGTTAGGCTATCCGGGCACGAGCGGTGCCAGTTTTATGGATTATATTATAACGGATGCCGTCACGAGTCCCATGGAGTTGGCCAATCAATACAGCGAAAAGTTATCGTATATGCCATATACATATTTCATTGGTGATCATAAGCAAATGTTTCCGCATCTAAAGGAGCGTCTGCTCCTGTGCGATAAACAACAATCTTCGGTGGCGGATAATGTTGCCGTCATAAATGCCACAGACTTATCTCCACTGGTCGAGAGCACCGATGTCAAGGAGATCAAAGAGGTAATCAATGCAAACAAACCGTTGGAAATTACACATAAAGTTGCCGAATTGCCAAGCACCACACAGATCGTGTCAATGATTGCTACAGGACAGGTGCAGACATCCCTGAACGGTGTTGTTGTCCAAAATGGACTCGCAACCACACAGACAAACAGTAAAGCAGCAACGGGTGAAGAAGTCCCGCAAAGTATTGTTATAACCACACGTCGTCAATATATGTTACCCGACGACGCCATCGTCTACTGCAACTTTAATCAACTGTATAAGATCGATCCGCAAACTCTGCAATCCTGGGTGATTATATTGAAGAATGTACCCAAATCGGTATTGTGGCTTCTACGTTTTCCAGCTGTTGGCGAGCAGAATATCAAAAAAGCAGTCAGCGATTTGGGTGAGTCTTAAAAAGCCAATTTAAAAGTTTTTTTCGTACTCATTAATCTCTTTTGTTTCCTGTAGGTATTTCTGCGGATCGCGTAATATTTTCGAATGTCGCTGCTAAGGAGGAACATGTACGTCGTGGTCAATTGGCTGACATATGTCTGGACACGCCACTCTGCAATGGCCATACCACATCCATGGATGTATTATGGACTGGAACTCCTGTTGTTACACTACCCGGAGAAACATTGGCTTCAAGGTAAATGTTGCATAAATATATATATTAAAGTTGCGCTTAGCTAATCTACTTCCATTTTGAATTTTCAGAGTTGCTGCATCTCAATTAGCCACACTGGGTTGTCCCGAATTGATAGCCCACAGCCGGGAGGCATATCAGGATATTGCCATTCGGCTTGGCACAGAGCGCGAATATTTGAAGGCTTTGAGAGCCAAGGTGTGGAAGGCTCGTGTCGACAGTCCATTGTTTGATTGTTCACAATATGCCAAAGGCTTAGAGAATCTATTTCTGAGTATGTGGGATAGATATCATAATAACGAGGAACCCGATCACATCTCTGCCGAATAGATAGATACAAATATTATGGGAAAAATAAACAAAAAGACTAAGATGAGCTCTATAAATGCAGTGACTACAGTGGCTAGTCGATGGGGGAATAATGTATTCTATTTAGTTTGATTTTTTCTTTGACATATACATGTTTCATAAATAACTAAATACATATTTCTGTACAAGAAATAGTAAGTGAAGTTTAACTATTTATGTATTTACTTATTTTCGATCGATTTGAACATGCTTTCATAATCAATTTGACCTATTATAATAAGACGTTACCTTGTTTAAGACAAAAAGAATAAAGTCGCTTGATATTGAAAACAGCATGTAAACTTTATGAAAAAAAAATATATATAATAATAATAATAATGATCTGTATGTCGTTAAAAACAAAATAGTAAATCTTTTTTTTTGTGCTTGGAATAAATAATGTTTATGCAAAGTTTTACAATAACTAATAATCAAAACGCGCATAAAATCTATAATTATTGCCGGCTTTATTTCCAATATTATTCGGATGTTTGAAAAATACATTTGTATCGATTATTGTTATGATTATATTGAACTTAATCTAACTTAAACATAAAGAAACTTCTAAAAACTCAAAGGAGAAAAAGAGTTAATAGCCATGTTGTATTACCAATGTTTGCATAACTTTACGTATTTGAATATTTGTATTTAGACACGATTTAATACCAAGCGAGAAGGCGACACATAAGATTTCAACAGCGTGTTCCTGCAACAAGATGCAAATCTCAAGTAGATTGTCAATTGCTGTTGCTGCCACCGATGAATTTTCATCCCTCAAACATTGGATGTAGGCATTGAGGGTACATTGATTAATATCGGAATTACCCGGATTGTGCTTTAAGTGACGAATTAAAATAATAAACGCAATCGATCTAATCTGTGCACTTGGCGAAAATATCAAATCTAACAGACGCTCGAATAACTCATTTATAAATACAAAACGTTTCGATGTTATACATTCAATTTCCTGCAGCGGACCCAATATCACATCCTCAATAGTCGATTGCTTGATGATCTTGATCAAGTCGAGGAAATGTGGCGAAACATCTGTAATACTCGTTTTGCCGGCGCCGATGTTCAAAACTGAAAACGAACCTCTGCCAACGACATCTTGTACATTTAAATTCGCCTCCAAGGGTTCCATATCGCTGGCAACAACTTTATTCGAGGCCTTTGTTGTATCCGCATTTCCGTCGAGCTCATATTCCGGTTTGTTCTCTTCGTCGTCAAGCTCCGAAGATGTATTCGATTTGTGTTGAAGCAATGCAACAGCTTGAACCAAAATTTGTAGCTTTCCAATTGAGGTGTATTTATTCGCCAGTTCGGTTAAGATGCCCACATATTGTTCAATGAATAGCAGGGCGCTTGAGGGATTACAATTGATATAGGCCTGCAGGATCTGGACAAACTTGACCAGCATTTGACATGCCTCCTTCACCGAACTATGATGTTTGAAGAATAGAAAGTAACACGATAGTGTGGATTGTATCTCCATCTTGTAGGCATCATCAAAGATTGTGGGCTGCAACAGTTCCAAAGTTCTTAGGATCTGTACAAATCGATGGAAGTGATGATCTTCTCGCAAAGATTTCATGCTATTTTGTGCTCGTCCCTGCATGGCCGATGACAAGACGCCCAAGTGTCGCAGGAATAGCAAGGGATGCGATGCTGCCAGTTTTCTCATTAAAAGCTCCGTATCTGCCGATAGGGCTTCGAAATCCTTTTTGGCCACAAGACTGCCCAAGCATGTTATTAAATTATTGGATACTTTATCAGCTTGGCAACCCTTGAGAGTTTGCAGCTTAAATGTTTGACCATTCGATTTGCAATATTTCAAGAACTTTATCCTTGGATACATGATATAGAGCTGTTGCAATATCTGTTGCTTCAAGGCTTCGGTAACTGAACTTTTCTCCACGTACTCGACAACTTTGACAATCATATCTTTACGCCTTTCGGTTAGTTTCAGCAATAGATTCATGCGTGAACATAACTTATAATCATAGCTAGCATCATTATCCGATTTCAGTTCTTCAAGTGCTTCGTTTAGCAAAAAGTGCACAAACGGTTCCAATTCCTTGGGTTCCAGTTTGAAAAATGAATATGAAACATTTTTGGATAAGTATTTATCGCGACCCTTCCACAAACTTGGATTTGTAATAAGGGCTTCGAAATAATTTAGCACCGTACTAAAATCGTAATCATTTTTATATTCCTTGAATAGACATTCCACAATGCTCTCGACGGTCTTCCAATTGGTTTGATGGTTTATCAGTGACAAGAGATAAAATCGAAATTCACTGCACGATTTCGAAAACAGAAAGCTTTCCTTTAGCAATTTCGTGTGCACGATTTCTGGATCGGCTTCGGCAAGCCAATCAATAAATAAACCATTATGGAAAATTTTCGAAAAATTATTTCGTTCAACGTTCGCTACTAATGATGTTGTTGTATTCTTATTGAATCCTTTTATTATTTCTCGCACAACTTTCTTGGTCTGAATTGTTGCATTTCGGGCTTTCAACTTGCTGCAATGTAACTGATTTGCACCCTTTACCATAAATAATAAACCAGCTAAAAACAATTCGATTTTAAAATTACTTTTTAAAGCTGAATGCAATTGCTTTGAAAGTCGAACATTTTTCTTCAATGTTTTCTCAATGCCATGATACGATTCATTCGGAAGTTTTACACTGAAAAATGCTCGGAGTAAAGTTGCAGCAATCGGATTTACACTGATGTTCGTACCATATTTCTTCTCATGTGCATAATCAAAGGTCGATTGAGATACAACTTCCAGTATGGATGCCACGAAATCCGCGTTCCTTTTTGTTCCTGGACTCACGACAAGATCTAATAGATTATGTATTAATTTGCGGTATTCATTCGATGTGTATATATCGGGATTGGGCGATTTCAAGAGCATCGTTATTGTCTCTTTGGATGGACATTTATTCTGCGCATTGGGCATGGAGTCGGGATCGTATATCGTAATATGAATATTTTCCTGAACTTGTGTATTAATCTTGGGTAAATCGGGCACAGTTTGTGAATGCGAATGAAGATCAAGTGCTTGAACTGTGTAATGTCCATTTTTAGCCCCGCGTGCCTGTTGAATCTCAATCAATTGAGCCAAATATGCTTTATTGAGTATGGCGTTCTTTACTAGATCAAATTGCTCCAAGACGGCCGTGTCAAGCATAGCCAGCAATTTGGACATTGAGTTAACGGGTGTGCCGAAATTTTGTACAAATAGCACAATTTGATCTGGCGTCAGATCATTTAAGGCCGCTTCAATTAAACGATCCACCGATGAACGAATCATCTTCAGTTTGAGCCAATCGGGTAAGAGCTGAATCTGTTCCTGTGGCATTGTGGGTAAAAATGCAACAGGTGCGGGTCGTCCAGGTGGAAACCAGTAATCAAGAATTGGTATTGACTCCGACATGTTTGAGTTCGAATATGTTAGCAATATAATAAACGCATGGATAATATTTATATGCAGCGGAAGTTGTACTCCATCATCGAATTGTACCATCAATAGATCCGGATATTCGGTCCATTCGTATGGCTCATGGAATTCGCGCAATTTGATTATGTAATTGTTGAACATAACAAAGAGACATTTCAATGTTTGTATGCGATTTTCATCGGGATTGAGATCGTAATCCTCTTGTGATATGATTATATGTTGGAACATTGTGCTGCGCTCAACAATTAGCTGTGCCATATCAATGACATGATCCAACATTTCGTTAACCGGATCATGAAGTGTGTGGGCCGTTATGAATTGTATATATGCCATGATAAGTTGGGGACAATTTTCGACTTGACAGGCAGCACGCAGCTGCGGTATGATATACATTTTGGCTTCGGCAAAATGGGGAATTTGCTGGATGGATTTCAATAGCCATTCATGCTCATATTTACCAACATTTTGGAATATGATTTTCAGGCCAGATAAAGCTGCGACTCTCGATTGTTTTACCGTCGACGATAAGCGCCGGAATATATAGTCCAAGACTTCACAAACAATATGATTATTATAGTTAGGATCTGTTATAAGATTCCTTATGAAACTCACGAGTTCCGCATCGCGACTATTCTCCTCATTAATGTTATTTGCATTGAACAGCAAGAATTCGCACAAACACTGCACGGGCAGATGACTAAAATCACCCTCGCTATTCTGAACCAAATCGGAGAGCCAAGGCATCGACTGTGTTGTGCCCTGTCTTTGGATTATATCCAGCAGCAAGTCGGGCTTGCGACAACGACAAAACAAATGCCCCAACTTGTACGTTTGATTGAGAAACTTGAGTTGATCCAAAACTAAATTGGGTACTTTTCTTGGCGTACCCATTGGATCCATTAACATCAGTTGGGTGATCAAAATGGCATTGTCCTCCGTGATCACTTGATGCGGTGTAGTTTGTGCTGCCAAATAGGTTTCAAACTGCAGAATGTGATCGCGCTCAACAGTAATTATCTGCAAATAAGCCAAATTAATACATTTGAACATAATAACTAAGTAAGTGTGTACCTGTAGCTCATCTTTGAGCGATATGCTATTGTTAAATTGACTTGTTATACATAGTTCCATTAACATTTTCATTGTTGGATAGTGATCCCAGCAGAAGGCACCAAATGTCGATGGATTATGTGCCGAGATCATTAGTAATATTAACCAAGCCTTCCAATAATACGCAATAATTGCCAATTTCGGTGGATCATAGTCAGCTGGCAGGCGAATATTTTCCGGATGATGATATTCCGACATGCTGAACAGAAAATCAATAATGTCAAATTTATTTGCTTGCACTGCAGGAAAATCGGTGGCTTTCATGCCCGAAACTCGTTTAATGACCAGAAATAATATGTCAAACGTATTGGCAATTGAGAATTGAATATCCTTTGTGATGCCAATCAATATAATCCGCAGCAGAGTCTCTTCGTGAATGGGTGTCTCTGATATTATACGTAGTATAGCACCTCTTTCAGGCTCCGAGGGCCATTGATCACAACGGGAATACTGTTCCGGATTATCGAGCAATAGAAGCTTATGCAGAGCCTGGTGATATTCAATGCCTTGTATTTTAAATAGATTCGGAACTGTTTCGTACATCCACGAAACGGAATCTAATTGTATTTGTGACATCTGATTATAGAGTCGAATAAGAGCTGGATTGTTTTTCACATCGCGATTCGTTTTCAGTGACAAACTTCCTTCACGCGCTTGTGGCGTTGCCGATAGAAACATGCAGAGACACACAATGTCGACCATGGAATGGAATATTCGCTCCTTGAAATCAAATTGTTCAATTTGCGGATTAAGTTCTTCGCGCTCACTCAAGAACGTTTTACAAAACTTTAAAAGGTTGACATCAAAGCGTAACATTCGCACAAGTTCTCGTAAAAAGACACGCAATGTTCTCAAACAATCATCACGCTGAAGCAGAAATTCCTGATAGATTTCTGCCAGATTAACTGCCGACTGATCCGGTGCAGTTTGAAACATTGTAGCTATATATATAATAAGATATAAAAGTATTAGAAAATATTTTAAACCAACAAACTTATACACTCACCAAGCATTCCCATATTATTTGGATTCCTTGTATTAGACAATTCATTTTGGACAACCAGCTTCATAATTGTACCCAAGATATCGGGCTGTAGATGTATCATTTCCTTGAGACAGGACATATAATGATTGATAAGTTGTTTGGTCTTCAGACGCATTTTAACAAGCACTTGCAGCACTTCGTTGTCTTGCGTATTTTTGCCTTTTATATTGAAACAGATGTAAGACAATAGTTGCTGAGCGAATTTCACAAGTTTGCCATTGTGTATCCACAATTCGAGGCGACAGATACTCAAACAACGGACTTCAGCAATGCCTGCGCTACTGCACAGAAACTTGAGAAAATTTCGCGTGTAATTATCCTGTTGCTGGCGCTTATTTAGTTGATCGCGAATAGCATCGCTAACTAATTTGTGAACCATATTGTCCGGAAATCTACGCTTAACAGAAGAAATCGCATCCGCCGCTTGATCCAATTCCCAGTGAAGGAAAGGACTTGCATCTAGGCTCTGTGTGGAATTATCTCCGGAATCATCATCGACTGTAAAGTTCTCTCGATGCGTTTGTCCTGGCGTCACTGCTGTATTCACATCCCAACGTAGCAGACTCAAATGTGGTGTTCTCGTCTTGAAGGCGGCACAAATGTTCTTGACAAATGGCGCACAGTAATCATTATCTGCCCAAAAGCGTTCATTAACAGCATCATCGATATATGTTCTTAATATTGGCTCGGGCCACTGTGCAACTTCTGCAAATCCTCGTGCAAGCAGATTTGTAAACAGAATATGCAAATTTATATTATATCGCATTTTCATATTCGTTTCTCTCCTCAAAAAGGACAAAAGTGCATACGAAATAATTTCATTGCTGAAATAATTTGGCTGAACTTTTGCAACAAATAACAGTGTTAAATATGCCACACTGTCAACCTTGGCGCGGGAGGCAACCGATGTAGTTGTCGCATGCCGTATGGCACCACAAAGAATACGCACAACCGCATCATTGTCATTCTGTTCAATGGCTGTGTATATGTTCTCGATGACAATTGATAAATCACATTCTTCGGCCAATTGTTCCCAGATCTCGAGTTGAGCCGCGCCGCTAGTGCTGGCGGACACATCAGCGCCTCCATCTTTAAGGCCAGCACGAAACCGTTTACTGGGATGATTGGCGAGGCTTGAAGAAGCATCTCGCTTTCTGTCAACAGAGCCGGAACTGGTGCCGGCTATTCCTTTCATTGGTAGTATTTTCTTGGGATCATCGCGACTCGTTTTGGTACCTAGTGCAAACAATTCAGCACCTAGTAAGGCCTTTTTTTGGCCCCTATTAGCGGCGCTCGACTTGTTACGATCCATATTGCTCTGTTATTAACTTAAAAATACGTCGAATTAGCGATGTCACATTCTTGCGTTATCGATGATATTGATAGTTGATTATGATCCCATCCCTGTTTTTGGACCTATCGATTGCAAGAAAAATAGCTGATGTTAAGAAATAAACAAAACAAAAAAACAAACCTACAGTTGCCTCTAATTATATGTTATGGTTTGAATTACATGCATTAAAATTTTTTTATTTTTATTATATATTAACCACCATCAAAATAAACCAATATCCTATTTGTTTAATAATATGGAATAATTGTTTGTTTATAACAAAATTACTATTTAATAATGTTGAATACACAAAGTTTCTTGTAAATACGTACTGAAAAAGCAGCCACAAAAACAAAATACAAGTAAATTTGTTAGCCAAAATGTAAGTGTATATTTTCATATTATTATAATATTTTAGCTTAAAACATTATTTTGGAGGACTTTCTACATATACAGTTGTATTATCTACACCTAGGAATTGAGTTATACTTAATGCAGATAACATTTTCATCTGGCCCTGATACAGAACATCAGCAATTATTTTCTCGGCATATATAGCTTGTGTGTTGTCCATCGATCGCAGCTTGTGAGCAATGACTTTTCCAAAACTTGTAAAATGATCATCTAATGGTCCATCGACACTTTTAAGCGCTAGAGAAAACAGTCGCTCAAAATCTTTGTTGGATATATCTGCCCTGCACTTCCCGGTCGGCGTCTCATTGTCATCAGATATCTGTGATGATGTAGAGGACGAACGTTTCCGGTTGCTGCTCTTAATAAATTTGTGGCAGGTGGAAACGCGTTTGTTACGGTTGGATTCCACTATATGCACAGTAGAGTTGATTTTGTCGTTGAGCGAGTTTGTAATGGCAGAAGTATTTAATGACTTTCTTCTCTCAGCTATTATGCTGTCATTGGCTGGTACAAATACCTCAACTTCCTTGATTGATGCCCGATTGTTAGAATTAACTGTTTGAATACTGATAATGGGATCAACTTCCTCCTCAAATAAATTGGCACAAAAATCGTTTGCGCTATTGCTGGGCGATGATTTGATATCGTTTTTCGTTTGTTTTGGCAAGCTTTCTGCATCAGAGTATTCCTCACAAGCATCCTGTTGTGCTACGGGTATTTCTATTGCTTTTTGTAAGGGTAGGTTATCTTCCACTTTTGTCTTTTTTTCAGGGTTCTCCTCGTCTCTTAGAAACATTAGAGATTCAAAATATCTTCGCTTTGGGCAGTACGGTTCATATTTTTCGCCTTTTTTCTTCACTTCGTTATATTTGCGTAGTTGATGACGAAACGCACATCTTAAATTGTTGATTTTTTGCTTAGTCCTCTCAACGTTGTACAGTTCTCCATGTCTAGTAGCAACAGCAATTAATCTTAGATACGCTTCTTGCCGTTTTGTACGGTTTCTAAAATCCACCGAATCGGCTTTCCACAAGCACGGATTACTCTTGTACTCATCTATGAAATCGTCAATAAAATCCATGTTTGTTTACTATTCCTATCGTGTATTCAATTGATAGAAAACAAGATGTTCGATATAAATTAACAACCGTATATTACTAAAAGCAAACAATGACAGAGATGCAGAAATTTTACTTCAATTTGATAACCATATAAGTTAGTACTTGTGTCACACTTACAATCGATATATGATTTTGGTTAGCGTGGATTGCGGAACACTGAGAATGGAATATTTTTTCGTAAACACTTAATGGAGCTTTTTGTTTTTCGTATAAATTGCATAAAAGTTTAATATTATTAATAAAATAATAATAAGCATACGCAATATGCTAATCAAAACAAATATTTTATAATCAATATATCGTAACTTTCAGCTATAAGTTTAAAAAATTAATTGTAGTAATTAATTGCCTTAAAATTATTTTATAGTAACTTCATTGAATTTTTGGGATAGATTTAAAAAAGGACAGATATATTCTAGAAACTTTAAAATGCATACATTTTTTGATAAATCTAACAAAATTTAACTACCATAAATTTTTTTTCTTATAATGAAATAATTTCCTGTAAATATTTATACCATCAATGTATTTTTTCTCGATGCTTAGCAAAGGCAGACTATTGCAAATAATATAAAAATATATATTTAAGCTGTATTTTTAGCTGTAACTGCTATTTCTGATATTTTTGTAAGAAGTAATCGATTTTATTAAGAGTGGCAGGTACGCAAAAATACTTTCAATATATACGCATGAGTAAACGGCATTTGCAAAGTCCGTGTTCAAAACAATATATATTATTAACTTCAACACTAAAATTAAATCAAACTTAAATTATCCATCGTATAGCATTAATTACCAATAATTTAATAACTATTATATTTCATGGTGCTTTAAAAATATAAATATCGTGTTCGTGCCATAAAGTTTACACCCTAAAAAAATTAAGCAAAAAACTTCGTATAAAAAACGTAAACATAACACATATTGTACATACCACAAAAACGAAATGGCTGATTTGGAAGCTGTGTTAGCTGATGTCAGCTATTTGATGGCTATGGAAAAATCAAAGTGCACACCAGCCGCAAGAGCTAGTAAAAAGTTAATTCTACCAGATCCCAGGTACCCATAAAAATGTATTTATTCAAATAGGTGCATACTACGTATGTATGTCAATTAAATTGTGATTGTGTGTATGTGGATGTATGTATTCATGTATCCATCGATATTATCCTCGATAATAAATTCTATATTTTCCCAAATTACATTCCAATTATGTATACAAATAGTCATTTTATACTGATGAACACACTCATATATATATATATATATATATATATATATATATATATATGTACGTGCATATGTATGTACATTGAATATTTTGTATACACATGTCGCTATGTGCGAATATATATTTACATTTGTATGTATGCGGGTGTTTACGCACTGCAAATCAATATTTAAAATCGTTTTATAATTTTTGTCATGGAATAAATACATACATAAAATCAATCTTCTTAGCACTTATAAGTACATACACGAATGTATGTGTATGTGTAATTAATTGAATTAACATTTGGTATTGATGTCTTTTAAAAAATTGTTTTTGTCATACAAACTGAAATAGGTAAAAGGGTATAACAGACTCTGCATGTAAAATAATTGCTGATTTCCGTTCGTTTCGATCATGTCTTGAAGCATTTGTACGTGTCTGAATAAAAAAAAATATAAAAGCCATTCTTATGCTTCAGAAAAAATACAACATTTAAAAGGGCACGTAATGACTCGGGAGTGCGTTGTACTCTATTATTAGCATTTTACGCTCAATTTATTGTGCCCTGCTTTGATTACTCAGGATAGTTGAGCCTATATGTTAATTTGAATAAACAAATGATGTGTGATTTGCGGCCGCTTAAAACGGTATGGCAACACTTGACAAGAAAACAGCTGTTTCCCAACTCCAATTGGAATGTTGTGTGTTGAATTGGAATATTTGAGACCTTTTTAGTTTAATGTTAATGTTAATTATTATTATTTTATTTGATCAGCTTTTACAGCGTATTCATTTTTTCTAGAATTTGAAGTGAAACAAATTTGTAATTATATTTTCAGTGTACGAAGCGTTATGTACAAATACCTTGAGAAGGAAAACGAACTTAACTTTCACAACATTTTTAATCAAATTATAGGTAATAAATGTGTTCAAAAACCTAAAATACACTCAATACTAATTACAATTTTACGCTTAGGCTATCTGTTGTTCAAGGACTTCTGTGAGAATGACTCTGAAGAACCCATACAACAGCTAAAGTTCTATGAGCAGGTATTTCATATTGTTTTTTTTTTAGTACAAAAAAGTATTTAAAATCGTGAATTTTTGTACTTTTATAGATAAAAAGCTTTGAGAAAACCGAATGTTTTGAGGAGCGAAAAAAACTAGCTCGAGAAATTTATGATAATTTTATAATGGAAGAAATGTTGTCACACACATATGTAAGTATTTCAATTATTATCAGGAAAATAATATAATATATATATATATATATAATGTTATTTAGGAATACTCCAAAGATGCTGTCGCTAGTGTCCAAAAATATTTATTAAAAAATGAAGTTCCTGTGAATTTATTTGAAGTAAGTAAACAAAGTTATTTTCTTCCGGTTATATATACAAATTTATCTCTTACACAGCCATATATGGATGAAATCTTTGGTCAACTCAAAGGCAGACCATTTAAAAAGTTTTTGGAAAGGTAAGTCTTGTTTAGAGGAGAACTTTTAATATAAAATTTAATAAACTTTCGTTTTCTGTTACAGTGACAAATTTACAAGATTTTGCCAATGGAAAAACCTTGAGCTTAATATACAAGTAAGTAATAGGAACTTAAAGTTTAAAACACAATAATAATAATGTTTAAACACTTTGCAGTTATCAATGAATGATTTTAGCGTACATAGAATAATTGGACGCGGCGGCTTTGGTGAAGTCTACGGTTGCCGAAAAGCCGATACGGGTAAAATGTACGCAATGAAATGTTTAGACAAAAAGCGTATTAAAATGAAACAAGGCGAAACGCTGGCACTAAACGAACGGAATATGTTGCAGGCAGTCAGCACTGGAGTAAGATGAATTGTATGTGTATTAATTGTGCATATTTTAAACAATTCTTTTACTTAGATTGATTGTCCATTCATCGTTTGTATGACATATGCGTTTCATACGCCAGATAAGCTTTGTTTTATATTAGATTTAATGAATGGTGGCGACTTACATTATCATCTCTCACAACATGGAGTTTTTAGCGAAGATGAAATGAAATTTTATGCTGCTGAGGTAATACATAATCGTAATATAATGTCGTATCTGTAAACAGTTTATATTTGTTGTATTCCATAGGTCATTTTGGGTTTGGAGCATATGCATAAACGCTCCATTGTCTATCGCGATTTAAAGCCTGCAAATATTTTGCTGGACGAAAATGGGCATATTCGAATTTCGGATTTGGGTCTAGCGTGTGATTTTTCAAGGAAAAGACCTCATGCCTCAGTGGGTACTCACGGATATATGTCACCCGAAGTATTATCGAAAGGAACCTCCTATGACTCATGCGCTGACTGGTTTAGTTTCGGTTGCATGCTCTATAAGCTACTCAAGGGACATTCCCCGTTTCGGCAACACAAAACGAAAGATAAACACGAGATCGACAGAATGACATTGACTATGGTATTCGAATTATATATTTCTGACTATCACATAGATTTTATAAATTACTCATCTGTTTATAACTTACATGTCGAACAGAATGTGGAACTTCCAGACTCATTTTCCGCCGAACTAAGAAACTTATTGGAAATGCTACTTCAAAGAGATGTGCCCAAACGTTTGGGTTGTATGGGCAATGGGTAAGTTTCAAATGATTCAGTTAAATGTATTTATTTTAATAATAATTACTTTCTAGTGCTGATGAAGTAAAAATGCATAATTTCTTCTCTGGCATCGACTGGCACCAAGTTTATATTCAAAAATACACTCCACCATTAGTTCCACCGCGTGGCGAGGTAAATGCCGCCGATGCATTTGATATTGGCTCATTTGACGAAGAGGATACGAAAGGCATCAAGTTAAATGACAGTGATCAGGATCTCTATAAGAACTTTTCATTAACTATATCCGAGAGGTAAGCAAAATAAATTACTAGAAATTTCGTTAACCATTTTAATGCATTCGCATGAAACAGCGAATTTATGTTTAACTCTGCCAAGGATTAATGAAAAGTTATCTCACAATGTTTATTTCACATTTCACTTTCAATTTTGTAATTTATTATTCAAAATTAATAAAACGCATATTATCTTATCTGATTTAGGTGGCAACAGGAAGTGTCTGAAACTGTATTTGAAACAATCAACGTGGAAACTGATAAAATCGAGCAAAAGAAGAAATCGAAACAAAAACAACATTTTGATACAGATGAAAAAGAATCGGATTGTATACTGCATGGGTATATTAAAAAATTGGGAGGATCTTTTGCATCTTTGTGGCAAACTAAATATGCCAAACTATATCCAAATCGGTATGGTATTTAAATTAAAAAACAAACAAAAAAAAACAAGTACAGCACTTTCAGAGCCTAACTTAAATTAAAGATTTGTTGTTAATGTGTATAAAGACCTATTAATCGAGCTATTGCGACCAGATCATTCATATAAAACTGTAGAAATACCTTTTAAATATTAAATAATATATGTACATTTATTTTCTTTCAGCTTGGAACTTTATTCAGAGAGTGGAAATAACAAACCCGAGCTTATATTTTTGGACCAAGTAGAGGATATTTCACCTGATTTCATTCAATATAAAAATGAACAATGTATTCAAATTCGTGTTAACGATGGCAGCCGAGATGGCAGAATTATCTTAACAAACTCAGTAAATAGTAACATTTGTTTTTAAATGTATAGCTTAAAACTTATATTCTTTTTATTTTTCAAAGGATGAAATTGGCTTAAAGGAATGGTCGCTGTCATTGAGATCGGCCTACAAAATGTCACAGGATCTTTTGGGATCGATGGCTAAGAAAGCTGGAAAGATTTACGGAAGTGAGCGCGATGCAAACAAATCAATGTACATTCTGGGCGGGAACTGTTCTGCAAAGTCTTCAAATGGCTCTAATTAAAATACTAGAACTAATGACATTTATTATAACATAACTTATAATAGGTTTCCTGCTTTGAAACTCATCAAAACAAACATAGTTTCAAATAATGCGAAATAAATCCTAATAAAATACATCATGTAAAATCACCCCTAAAAAAAAGAATGAAAAGTTATGCATACTGTCGAATTTGTAAAAACCCAAAAACCTGTGTATTGGAGACACAACAATTACTTTATTATTGTCGATTGTTTTTTGTTTTTATTATTTATATAGAATTTTTGTTATAATGACATATGTATTTTACATTATAGTTATACTTGTATACTGATTAAAACTGTCAAAGGATGTAATGCATGCATTTTTCCAGATTTCCGAGTTATTATTTCTAACACCCCAATGGGAAGTATCAATTTTTATAGCATACCCCATTACCGAGACTCTGACCGACTGCCGATATTGTGCTTCCGTATAAGTAGTTGTATTTGATGTCTTTAGTTGTAATAGAATTTAAAAAAATGAACAAGAAAAAAACGTATGTAGCCGAATATTCATCAATCAAATCAATAAAGCTATTATAAAATAACTAATATACTACTTATATTTCCGGTAAATTTCAACTTCATACAACTCTATTTAGCAAAACGTTCTTTGATTGGTTTATCTTATATATTTTTAGATTCATTTCACTTCACTTTATTTCATTTGCATATAAATTGTTTTTACAAAACTAAGTTTGAGCAAGGAAATCTGATTTTATTTAGCTAACTGATAAACTCCACCAGAGAATAAAAGTTTATGTTCTCGGACTTTCCGCTGCAAGAAATGTTTCAATTCATCTTGGGTAAATTCAACTCCTCCGCTGTGCGAAGCAAATAGTTTGAGCATCTGATGAATACGATCAATTGGCATACAATCGAGATTCGTTAGCATGCCAACAATATAAGACCAAAATACCTAAAAAGAATTCATATTTTTAGCAACTTAAAAACTTACAAAAATATCTAATTTTGTAACGTACTTGAAGTTCCTCCTCTCTTTGATCACTGGCCGAGGCCATAGCCGATTCCAAGTCCTCTTCGTCGGCATCTGTAACATTTATCTCCTCAAATTGTGTTTTCTCCGTTGCCTTTTCTAAAAGCGTGAATACTCCCGGTTCTGTCTCTGAAATCAGTCCATGATTTTGCCAAAAACTCATGCGTCTTCTTAGCGCAGATGGGGGAACTTTAATGAGACTACTCAGCTCATCAACGCTCCATTCGTCTATGGAATACTACAAATTTTACAAAGATACTTAGATGATGGGGAAAAAACATACTTTTGTTCTGGAAGTGGTATATGATTACTGCCTGTGTTGGGGGCACCGTCATCTCCAATACCCTATCGCCGATTTCAATCACAATGTTGACACGTCCAGTCACCGGGCGCCAATTAAGTGTACGGTTTCCCTTATACGCCTCATAAGCTTTCGTAAATTTCTTAAATTCATTTTCCAGTTCTTCGGGCAACTGTAGGCTTTCCTTATTAAATGAGGGCCAAAACTGTGCCGAAATTATCAGTGACGAAATGTCAAATAATGGACCTTAATAATGAAAAAGGATTAAAAACAAATTTGTATGAATTTTTTTTTGTAATTGCTCTTACTCTCATCACTTTTGCTATTGTCGTGGATATGTGCATTGATACGCTTTGAATCAGTAACATCCTTTAACATTACCTCACAGCTATGTAGCAGAGATTCACCAAATCGGATTTTTAGCAATTCAAGATTACGAATTTCTTTTTCGGAATTGAAGTCAAGCTGTGACAATAGTCGATCAGCCATTAAGTTGCGATATTCAACCATAAACAGCTCCTTGCTTCCATATATGTCAACGACCATGGATATAATGTCGGCTGAACGAATAATTTTTGAACTGCTTAGCTCCAAGACATTGGGATCAATACCAAATGGATCTGGTTCCCAATTTTCCCAGTTGCTTAATTCATTAAGGGCCGTATCTTTGGCATCTTTAATGAATTCTCCTTTGGCAAGCTCTTCCGAAAGATCTGTGGGTCCTTCTTCGGTCAACCCAGTAACAACACGCCTCACAGTATCATTGCGCTTGCGTAAGTAATCTTTAATTGGAGCTGTTACTATTTCCAATATCACTCCAGTGTTATCCAGATGCCGAATAGCTTTAATTGCTGCAACATATCCCGTCAATATATCCATAGTATTGACGCCAGGATGCAAAATTCTTGCTTCCAGTGAACTTCTTAATGACTCCGTTAATAGAACTCTCATATCTATTTTCTCCATGCAAATCTTTAAATCGTCTATGGCAGGCGTAGAATCTGGATAATCTATGACAAGCAAATTGATATGATTTAGAATCGATTTAAATACTCAGTTTTTTTTCACTTACCAATGATGATACTGAAGAATTGACTTATGACATTTTGTGCAAAAGTTTCATACATAAAATATGTAAGTTTTACTTTAAAAGCTTGCACCGATTTTGGTATTTTCTCTGGCGAAATAGCATCCCTTGATTTCCATTCTGTGAAAACACTCGTTAACCACGTCATAACAACCTCATTAATCCACTGCGAAAAATAATCAAAGTTGTAAGATGGTAACATTTTTGCCTTACAAGTTTTTCTTACTGTTTCCAGTTTCTTGAGATGACTTCTGTCGAAAATGCCCCGGCAGGTATCGTTTATATGCTCCTTGATTTTAAGCTTAATCAAAGCTGTCAAAGCACTTCCAGCCAGTCGATCAATAAGGCTCATCTCTGACAATTTTCGATTGGTTTCGTTCACTATTTCAGTTAGCTTTTCACAACAACATTGCTCAAGATCACAATTACAACCAGAACAGGGAAGTTCACTAAACACTTCGCCATCTAAATATATTGAAAATATTACAATTTAAATACACATTTATTGACATTACATACCGATTGTAATCGAGGATGCACTTGTATCCTTAGTAAACAGCCGGAAATGTACGGTGTAGAAATCACATACAAGATCATTAAATGTTGGCGGCAATTGAGCTAACAACGCATTGTGCAAATTGGTCTTACAGTCCCCGGGCTTTGAGGTAGCCTTTGCTTCTTTGTTTAGCCGTGCTAAGTTGGGCTTTATCTGCTGTAAGCATTGATAGCCCTCGTAAAGTTCATCAACTGCTGTGATGAATCTGAAGAACAATGCATTTGTATCTTTAAATCCCGGAATATTTGCAGCTACGGCCGACTTCTTCTTTGTCGGTTGGCTGTCTGATGTAAAATGTTTCCAAAACTTCGGGGCAAGTGTATTTCGAATGGATGATTGTATTTCCATATCCAAAAGAGTTTCGAGTGTTTCAATGCCACCCAATTTTGATAGTTGCCGGTAAGCATTTTCAAAGACTTCATCGTCAATTGTTTGAGAAGGTAAAGCTATCTAAGAAATCAAAGATAATTTAAATACAGCTGGATCCGCACAAATACGTTAACTTACCTTTCCATTGAGAATTGGAAATATTTTTTGTACATCTAACCACAGCGCATTTAATTCGCTCATTCTCGCATTTTATAAACAAAATTGTGAACAATGGTGATGACAAGTTCAATTTATATTGAGATATCGATATAAAACAATATCGGCTAAAAACTGCGTTTTGTGGGAACGTTTGGAATTTGATATGAACGCAAAATTCCGATAGGCATTACCAAGAAAAAGCTTTTGGCAAATAATTTTTGTTTCCCGATTCTTATTGATCAAAAAATAATAAATATATAATCTCAACATATTTTATTTATATACATTCAAAAAAAGTATGGAAATATATACAAAGCTTCAAAGTATTTACAATATAGGTGCAATAGAAATGTGGAAAATGGAAATACAGATTTAATTAGTAGAAAATGGTGTTTATCAAATATGTATTAATGTTTCTAGTTACTAAGAACCGTTAACTAATTTTCGACAGGAAAAAAATATTCAAACCAGAAGTGCATTAAAAACATTACAAAGTTTTTTATATTCTTGCAAACAATTTTTAGCTGTTTTCTTCGGTACGCCGAAGATAGTATACCCTTGCAGATTGGATTCCACCTGATGACATCTAAACTAATTTATCATTAAGAAATCTGACCGATTATTGCTATATAAAATACAAAATAAAGTACAGTTACTTGTTTATTGATTTAAAAAGGAACCAATTCATTTATTTTTTTTTTTAAATGTTTAACAGTTTTGTAAAATATTTTATTTCTAATAATGCACAAAAAAACCTTTCAGGTACTCGAAATCATGTTTAGCCCTGGGCAATTGCTGAGTTTAGATTAGCCTAACCCCAATAAGTTTGAAAACAAACAAAACGTTCATATTACAACCTTTTTAACCGAGTTAATTCCTGTATAATTTTTAAAAGCTAAGCTTTATCGAGTATTATTTAAGAGCTAAGGCACTGTTTTATTCTTCTCAGAACGTCTGCAAGGGTAGGAGTTCACTTACAAACCAATACAAATTCGATAGCCTTGGATAATACCTTAATCTATGTGCCAATGAGTATTCGAAATCAAGTTCAATGTGTTGACAGTAATAAATTTGAGTTTTTTTAATGAAAAGAAAAAGTTTTGGACTTTAACCAACATAGGCGAATGGAGGATATGGGGGTGGATAAAAGTTTGGAAACGATCCCGAGTTTTGAGCTGGAAGAGTTGCTGTTATTAACTGGGTAACCGCAGTTGGAACAACTGATGTTGAAAATATGGTTGTGTAGGCCGTTTTTGCACCAAATGTTAATTTAAGAACTTTACTACTTGTTGCTGTAACCAAAGTTTGATAGATTTGTGTGGATGTGATTAGCTGTTGTTGGGGTAATCCCAACAAAGGATTGTAAAATGGATTTATCGGATATTGTGACATTTGTGGCAATTGAATTGTGGATAATTCGGTAACATATTCGGTTTTTTCAACAACACCAACAGACTTGGACAATGTTCTTAATAAACTGTCAGTTCCTCGAACAAGAGGTACTACATAGGACTCCCAGAGTGTTTCCAGTTTGATAATGGGACGTGTAGAAGTTATAACACTATTCGGTTGTCCTAATAAATTAATTTGTGGAATTTCTGGTTTAATTACTTGCTCTGGAGTATTTAAATGAACCAAACCATTTACATTTGATGCATTTTTGGATGCATTATGATTTGTATTTGATTTTGCATCAAGTTGTCCATTATTTTCGTCACCGAATTCGAGATCCAAATTTATTTCAGAACCAGCCTCATCCAAATTACCCTCAAAGTCCTTAAAGTTCTGAGAATTAACGAAGTTATCTCCAGAAGGCGAAACTGTTTGGGTGACCGTTAGTAAACTTGTATAACCATATGTTTGTACCAATGTTATCTGTATGGTCTCATTTTTCTTTTCATAAATGATCGGTAATATCTGTGTCTTAAGTTTGGTTTGGGTAAAGGTAAATGATTCGGTTATTGTCTCCAACTCGGGAGTCTCAAGGCTATCTGTGTAATATACGGGTTTTAAAGTGGTAATACTTCCATCCAAAGATGGTTTATTTGTCTGGGTGGAAGACTCTAAAATGTTTTCCGTTAATGGTCCGTCATCTGAGGAATATTCTTCAATTTGATCGTTTTTAAGCAATCTTTCTATGGTTGAAGTGATGGTCAAAAATCGAGTTTTCTTGACAACGCCAGCCTGACATTAGGAAGAAGAGAATACGGTCAAAGCATTATAGAGCTAGATTAACGAATGAAATATTATAGCAATATTTACCTGAAATACAAATGGACTTTTGATTGTTGCAATTTCATAATAGGTGTCATCAAAATTATTTGGTGTAGAGATTTCAACATTTAATGTTTGCACAAAGTTAGCAGATTTTATATCAGCATTATCATTGACAACACTATTTTGTGAACCCAAAGCATCCAAGTCTTTTGATAGATTAACAACTTTCAGTATTTGATTTGATTCGGGCGTGTCCAATATGGTATCATTAGTCCTAAGTAGATCTGATGGCGTATTTGTAACATTGCTGGTAGCTTTTCTGATATTAACTTTCGGCTTTGGTGACGATTTGTATTGCCAACGACCTGGTCGTCTATTCAGCTTCAAAGTGTTTGGACCAACATTTGGTATGTTTTCCTCCACTGGTGGTAAATTATTACTCTTTGTGCGGAACGACCGACGTGAACTCGTTTCCGGTGATGCTGGCGTTATTTGCACGACGGATGGCTGTGTACTCGTACTTGTTTTATTTCGCCTGCAAAAAAACATTTATGGTATATTATTTTTATGGTTATATGTACTTAAAGTTTTAACGCACTAACTTTGTTAATGATTCAGAAAAAAAATATGGGTTTTACCTTTTGCCTTTGTTTCGCGACGATTTACGCTTTTCGCCTGATACGCGACTATTTTTTCGATGACCTTTTGTAAATCCACTTTGTGCGGTTACTGACTCTACAGATGCTTTGTTTGATGGTATTGATGGGGTTATGGTTTTTAGTACGCGTGCGGAGGAGTGCAGACGTGTTTTACTTCTTCTCTCCGAGCTGCTTATTGACGTTAGGCCTTGAGAATATTTGCTTGAAGGCTTAACGCCATTCTTTTTGGACACTAATCCGCTTGAATGGCTGTAATTGTTATCTCGCTTTGACGCATAGATTTTTTGCCTATCCGTGTCGACGCGTGATTTTAAGTTAACCAAACGATATGTTTCCTCTACAAACTCCTCGGGCTGACGCGATAGCAAGGCGTATTCCGAATAGTCCAGTGTTTCAATTGGTGTATTTAGGAAAGTGATTTGATTTTTTGTTGCAAATGTTGTATTTGCAACAACTTGAACTTTTGTACTGGTTGCCGTTAGTGGCGTCGGTTTAATACTTATTTTACTTGAGACTTCTTCCTTTGGGTTTGGTCGGGTCTCAATAATATTGTTTGATGGATTTTCAGTTTTGTTGACAGTTATTTCTGTAATTATCACAACAGTAATAGAATAAAAGCAGTCATTTGATGCGAAATGCTAATTTCAACCAAAAACAAAGGAAAATAAATTCATGAAATGAAAACTCACCAAATTGTGGGGAACTTTGTGGTGAGAATACCATAACGGTATTTCCAATTGTTGTTGTAAAATCCAAGAAACCGTAAACAGTTTGTGTTAATAGCGGCACATCAGAACCAGACACTAAAATACCGATTGTGTATTAGGCTAAAGGGTATCACTAAGTCTACTTGAGCACGTTAACTTACCATTGTTAAACAATACAATAGCAACCATAGTAAAAAACACATTGTGACATGGACCTCTCCAAGGGATCTCATTTCTATAAATCCCCTTCATTTTGATTATATTATAATCTGAGAAACACATAACATATACAAATAAATTATTGACAAAATAACAAATTTTTCTTAATACTCTATAAATGCTGTTGTTGTTTAATGTTATTTGCAATTACACAATTTTTTAATCTTAATCTTTTACCACGTAACACGTTAGGTTACGAAATTGAAGTACCCTAGAAAAGGGTATAATAACAATGCAACAAATGAATTTATAATGTTAGGCACTACATACATACAAATGTATGTATGTATCGGCGTATTTATGTTCACACACTATTGGTATTACCACACTAATACATGCATGCAAAAGTATTTTAATTTAACATAAAGATTAAGATACATACATAGGTAGTTAAATATGCTTGCACAAAAATAAACGAAACAGATTAATTATGTATGCAATTATGTATTTATACATTAATTATTAATACATCGATTTCACAAAATACTTTTTATACATTTTATTTTACATTCACTTCTTCACATAGATATCTATGTATGTATGAATGTATGTGAATAAAATGTGAGTACACCAACACAATAATTACATTTTGTTCAAAGGAAAAAAAAAAACTCTCTTTTAATAAAGGTTATTTAAAAATGTAGCTGGTTTTTTACACAAACTATTTCAAACACATACAAAATAATTATGTTTCAAATTGTATACGGGTATAAAAACATACACAGAAAACACCATCAAATTGTATAAAAGCCGTCCAAAAACTGGTTGTGTGTTTACCAAAGGCAATGCACACAAGGTGCCAGCTCCCAAGAAACAGAAGAACGCAGTGATTGAGTTACATATGCTTGGCCAATAGGGTTACCCATGCTATGAAATAAAATTTTTTTGTTGTGCAGACTTCACATTGGCATAAACATGCAATATTTTCTGTATTGCTTGTATATTTTTTACAGTCCATCAACACAAATATCACCGTGTAACAATAAAAATAATAATGATTAGCTCTTGTAATTTTTCAAACCTGTTTGTCGCTAGGAAACCATGAAATGGTAAAAAAAAAAAGTAGGGTGTACCAAGCCAACAAAACAGAGCTGCAACAACTAAAGCAACGGTTTAAATACAATCATTGGAGATTTAACTTTCACTTTGAACTGATTTTTATCTCGAGTATAAAGCGTCAAGCGCGAATATTTTCGCTTTTACTCGAAAGTTTGTATATTTTAAACGAAATATTTCGCATAAAATAACACAAAATTTTTTTAACTGTAGGAAAAAATAGTAAAATTAAACAAAAAGCAATGAATGTAATTATGAAAAATAGTTAAGCGCAAGAGTGCTCGACTACAAAAACACCCTCTAAAAATATTGTAGTACGCGAAAAAACATAATTAAGTTAAAACAAAAATATTTATGAAATATCGTTAAATATATGCAAAAATGTTTATTTTATATTAATACAAAATATAAAACTTTAAGATCTAATAAAATGATTTGCACATAAACATTTATTAATTTATTTTATACCATTCCAAATCATCCGGTTTGTGGGAAGACGGTGGATTTATGATTGTTTGGGCATCGTTAAAAATAGTGTTGCAAATATTCTCCCCAATCTGAAAGAAATAAATTTATTGTAAAACATATATAAAATATATATACAATTTGTATTATATATCTAATGATTTTATCAACTTAACGTTATATTTTAAAAAATATTTACCTGAAGAGACGATACTAAATTATCAGGGCAGTCCAGCACGCTGAGTCCAGATTCTAGAAAAAAAAAAAATTAAAGTATATATTTAATTCTTTTACTATTGTTAAGTTTATATAATTTATATTAGTATATTTAACTATGCCAATTTGATTGCTTGAAGAATTATTTTCAACGTACTCGTGCCTCTTACTTTTTATAATTTTAGCCATTGGTTTCTTATACTTACGTAGTCTGGGATCATTCCATGAAGTCGTACGATCAATATGATTTATAAAATAAATATCTCCCGACTCGGTAACAGCTTGTTCCCAACCATCCGGTAGTGGGCCAATAAGATTATTAATTGTCGGTGTGCTAGTTTGCTTAGTTGGTTGTAAAATATCTGCATAAAAAGTAAATAACAAATATAAATTGAAAGGATTCTTTTGAGGTTGGCTAATTCCATATATGTCAAAGTGCCCGGTTTAATTTTGGGTTTCTATAAAGGTAGATAAAGGAGAAAAATTGTTTTCAAATATATTAGTAAGAGGGGGGAGTACATTGATATTTCAGCAACAAAATTCTACACAATTAAATTTAAATATAATTATAAAAATTTTAATTCCAAAACAAATTATAACAAAATAATACTGAAACTAAGTCGATTCAGTTTTGGAAAACTTAAGGGATTTTGTAGCCTTGCTAGGGCATTTCTACAAACTCAGGCACTTTACATAATCAAACAATCAAATAAAACAGTTTACTTAGATACAAAATAAAAAAATAATAAATGGATTACATACCATTTGGTTTTATCCGATCGACAATCGCTCGTTGTTGTTGCTGTTGGCGAAACTGAATTCTTGGATCCTCCCATTGCGTTGTTTTTGTGGTATGGCTATAAAAATATAACAAAATGGAGCAATATTAAATAAACATGCAAATATAAGCCCTCAACTATTAAAATTACGTTTTTAAAACAGTTGAATTAAATTTGATATCGATATTTATCGACTTAAATAATTAGGCTTGCAGATATTTTTGTATGCAAACTGATGTGAATCAATTGTTAATCGATTTTTCTGATTAGAAATCGATGTAAAGCAGGTTATTCCCAAGCAGATATTATATATTAAATTACAAATATTTAACCACATGGAAGCTAGACTGTACATACACATAAATATGTTAAGTTAGCCATAAACATGTGGAAGAAACAATTAAGAATGATAACTTGTAAAATGAAGTGCAAGAATTATATGATTTTTGTATTTGATGTGCGTATTTATATTTCGATATCGAAGGATATTACTATACTCACTTTAAATAGTAAATCTGTCCATCGTTAGTTTTAGCTTGTTCCCAACCCGGCGGTAAGGCACCTAATTGACTTTGTAGTTGAATGGGACTGACAACATCATATGATCTTTGCTTTTTATGTATGGATGTTTGTGTGGATAATGACGGAGCATCCGGCCCTGGGACCATACCACAAGTATTAATGACATCCTCGATATTATTAGCTGGACTACTAGTGAATTCGACATTATTTTCGGGATATGCTGGCTGTTGGCCTTGATTGCTGTTGTTGTTGTTGGCACTCGACTCGTTCCGCGTACGCACATTGTAGTTGGGTTGGAGAGAAGCAGGGCTGCTGCGGGCACGAAAGTGATGTATTGTTAGACGGCTGTGCGATGGCTGGTTTTGTTGTGCGAGAGATGGCTGCTGCTGCTGCTGCTGCTGCTGTAACTCGGACTGTGCAACAGTCTTGTTGATATTTGTTTGGGAGCCATCGTACGTTGAATCGGCGCTGTTGGCTCGCGAATGTAGCGGAGCCGGAGGATTGAAAAATGAATTCGGTAGCTTGCGCATACGAAATGGTAGCTGCAATGGAAGCTTTGCATCGCCAGGATTTAACACACTGTCAAATAGGGCTTGCAAATTATCATCCGAATCCTGGTTAACACGCACAACAAGATTTGTTGATAATTTTGTGGGTGACGGTGAGAGCATGTCCTCATCATCGATTTCCTTTTCACTTATATTGCTTTTATTGTTTAATGACATCGTTATGGGTATGGTAAAAAAAAACTTATTTGTTTATACACAAATATGTCAGAGCCGAACAAGTAAAACGTTAAAAAATTGCATTTGTATAAAGATATGGACATACACATTAATCACTTCATTTTCAATTAGTTCTTATTGCTAAAATATTGCTTAAAATTTTTTAATTTCGTGTTTTTGTATGATTTAAACAATATTTATATATACATATGTATATACACCATACGCTACGGAACTGCCAACATAGCAAACCAAATTATATAAAGGGAATAATTCAACAAGACATCGCATGAGAAAAATATATCGATGCATTTGTTCCGATATTTGTGGAACACTCTTTGGTGCAATATATTTATTTTTAATATGTTAACGCGACTAATTAAACTTTTATAGATATTAAAATAGTTTAATTGCTCAACAGCTTTAATTTTTTTCTACTTGGACGCAATCAGCCGTTGGACATAACGCATTGATCATAACGTTAAAAATATTGAGGTTTCACAGTTGACTTTATTTAAAGACATATTTTTGAAGAACTAGCGAAAATATTTTTTTTATTTGTAGAAACAGCATCATAGCAATACTGTGATATATGCTGAAACACGTAAGAAACGATTAAAAAATTATTAAATTAAAATAATCGCTATTTAAGATATAACAATTCAATGCCGATAAATTTTCTTATAAACTCTGTTTCATAAGTGCAAAAATGGCAATACTGCGACGCTAACCACACATTTAGTGTCAACGTTGAACGTCTGCACATATCGTTTCGCTTATTGACTCGATAACATACATAGCTATCTAAGCGATAATTTCTTTTACAAAGTAGATACATAATTGTGGGTTTTATATACATTGTCTACAGGGTAAATTTGTAAAATTAATTAAAAGCTCCAATACTTTATGGTTTTTATAAAAAGTTTAATTTTGTGTTTTCATAAAGCGAAATCTGTGAAGTGTAAACAAACAATCTGGTATAAACTGAGGATTGTCAAGAAAATAAACCGATGTGTTTGTTAGATTTACCGTACCATAAAGTCAATTTGGATCAATGTAATTAAAATGTTGATATTATTCCTTGTAGATCAACGCGCATGTTATTGAAACAATTGTGGCAGGAATGAATCGCAGAGGTTTGAATGCGGGCAATGCGATGTCTTCTCAATCCAATATTGATGAGGGAAGTTGGAAAGGCGTCACAGAAGGCTCAACCATGTTACCATCGTCGAATTCGTCGTCTCTCAATCCGGATGCCAGCAATCAAAGTGGTTTCCCACAAGGTGGACTACCATACTCATCGGGTGGTAATCCATATCCACAGGCTGGTCAATCTTCGCCAGCAGGCAATCAATCTCTAGTATTTCAAAATGCAGCTCAACCCGGATCGAATACGCCGCAATATACTTCATCGCCCGCACCGTCGGGATCATCAACGCCGGGACCTGTGGGCGTTGCTTCGCAAAATATTCAGGGAAATTATTCACAATCGTCGACTGCGGGCAATTTTAATGGTCCCGTTGGCGGACCATTTGGATCACCCTCGTCGGGATTGGGTCAATTTAGTCGACCAGCAAGTTCGGGCACCCCATTCAATAGTGGACAAGCCGGACACTTCTCCTCGCCGACAGTATTTGGCGTTGGCAATCAGTTTAATCCCATGCCGCCAGCATCTCCCTTCGGCCATGGTGGCAATCATCCCATGATGGGTGGACCTCAGCCAATGGACCGCATTGATCAAGGATTTAGGAGACACAACTCCTACTTCAGTCACACGGAGCACCGCGTCTTTGAGCTAAATAAGCGCCTGCAGCAGCGAAACGAGGACAGTGATAATTGCTGGTGGGATTCGTTCACAACCGAATTCTTTGAGGACGATGCAAGATTAACCATATTGTTCTGCTTGGAGGATGGACCGAAAAGATATACAATTGGACGCACACTGGTCCCACGATTCTTTCGCAGCATCTTTGAGGGCGGCGTATCGGATTTGTATTTCCAGCTGAAACATGCGAAGGAATCGTTTCACAATACATCCATCACATTGGACTGCGATCAGTGTACAGTGATTACTCAACATGGCAAACCATTCTTTACCAAAGTCTGCGCAGATGCGCGACTTATACTCGAGTTCATGTACGATGACTATATGAGAATCAAATCATGGCATATGACTATTAAAGGACATCGAGAATTAATTCCCAGATCTGTCATCGGTACATCCCTGCCGCCAGATCCCATGCTTCTGGATCAAATAACCAAGAATATAACGCGTGCGGGCATCACAAATTCAACATTAAATTACCTACGCTTGTGTGTTATTCTGGAGCCAATGCAGGAGCTAATGTCCCGCCACAAGGCGTATGCTCTAAGCCCGAGAGATTGTTTAAAGACGACATTGTTTCAAAAATGGCAGCGAATGGTGGCGCCCCCCGGCAAAAAGGACCCCCAAAGACCGCCAAATAAACGTCGCAAAAGAAAAGGATCTAATTCGGGAGGTGCCAACAATTCAAACACCCCACCTGTAACAAATCAAAAGCGTTCACCATCTGGACCCAGCTTTTCTCTCTCGTCGCAAGATGTCATGGTTGTCGGGGAGCCCACATTGATGGGTGGGGAGTTCGGTGAGGAGGACGAGAGGCTTATAACGCGGTTGGAGAATACACAATATGATGGCACCAATGCCGTCGAGCACGATAACCATACAGGATTTGGTCATGCTGATTCCCCCATCTCGAGCTCAAATCCATGGAGTATGGAGCGGGGTGGTGCTATTCCGGCTAGTCCTGGCAATCCATCGGGACCGCAGAATAATGCAAATATAGCAGATATAGATAAAAAGAGTCCCATTGTCTCGCAATAGAATCAAACGAATAGTCCGCAATTATGATTTAAAACCCTTTTTCGATATGTGGTGAAATGTATTTTCATACTTGCATGTAAAAAAAAAAAAATACTTTTAAATAAAAATTTCCAGACATTAGGAAATGTAATAAGGTTTATTATTTCAAAAAGACTTATTAACCTAATTTGAAGTAAAACACATTGCACCATATAAACTAAATTTTACAGAGTATTATATAGTCAAACCATTTTAGTACAGGAGCTGCAGGCTTCAAAATCGAGACAAGGAATGTTTTCGATAACTTTTATATACCCAACAAATCGAAAGTGCGCATGTATGTTATTTTTTAGTTACTGAGCCAGTGCTGCAAATGAGAAAAACATTTCGTCGGCGATAACCAAACGATAATTTATCGTGCATTCAAGCAAAGCAGGCCTTTGCCCGTCTCTAAAATTCTGATAGAAAACAAGCTGCACTTTACTGTTGCACAAAAAAAATAATAATCATATATAAGTTATTTGATTTGTCGTTGAACATTTCATTGTAATTTAAGTCAAAAGTACAACGCCGCGGCGCATATACGTATTTACTAAAAGCACAGAAAATCATTTAACAGGTAAATATTTTGTCTATTTTTGTAGTACGTATAATATTACTCAAATCAATTTGCATTTTCGTATTGTAAAGTTTTAACAAAGGTGTAGCAAACGCAGTTATTCTGACGAAATACAAGATCATAAAATAAAAAGATTCTCCTCGTTTGTAAACAATTATAAATGCATTTTTTATTTGTGTAAACATGTGCATGCCTGTACACACATGTACGTGCATACATACATACATAACGTTCTAATAGACAGACTCGATCGGGACGCTTTTAATAACAAATATTTTTAAGTACTGTTTTCGTTTGATTAGAAATGAATTTGTGACGCTACATAATATACTAAAAACATTAGTTAATATAAGCCATGTTGTCGATGTAAGTTCTTAGTTTACATTCGCAACGGCAATTCTTAGATGAATACATTATATAAATAACATATTTATTATAATATATACGTAAAAGAAAAGCGCAACATACATTGTTGGCTGTTATTATGTGCAACAAAGCACAATTTAAAAATATACTTAATACAATTTATTTTATTTATAGATTAAAATGCCTTCTGAATATTGGGATCGTCTGAGTGATATCGAGATACAAAGGAAACTAATACAATTTGGATATCCACATTGCCCGGTCACGGAAACCACAAGGGCAGTATTAATTAAAAAACTACAGAAACACACACGACAGGAGGAGCTAAAAAAGGGTAAAATCCCAAACTATGTACTTCAATACAACAATGATAAGCAGAATACAGATGCTTTATCGCCAACAAGCTTTATAGAACGAAGACCGAATCTCCATGAAAATGGCCTAATGAGCAATAGAATCGATGTAAGTCGGAATTCAGCAGTTTACCGTAAAAACGAAGCTGATGCGTTACAAATGTCTCCACCAAGGATGTATGTGCCACCACCGCTTTTGGCATCTGACTATGAGAATGAAAATGATCCGCATAATCTAAACGGCGTTCGCAAAGCGTATCGTAAACCTTTGCCATATCCCACAGACAATACACATACCTCATATCTCAAGTTGCATGGCAAAGCTAATAACGCTTGTGATGGAGGTGTCGTTAATCGATTGCTCAGCTTTCGGGATACTTCGTTGCAAAAGAAACCCATACCCAAAGATGGCGGTTACTCGACACATGGATCAAGGTCATTTATGAGAAATGGCACTGTACAAAAGTTGTTAGCATTTGATGTTCGATCGTTCTTAAAGAAACCCGATGTTACTCAATATATCATACCGCACGTACTTATTGCCATATTAGTTATATTCTTGGCAATGATATCCGTTCTATATATGGCCAAAAAATTTGACTTAAGCCCCATTACCGAAAAAGATATCAAATATACAGTGTGTAATGGAAATGATGTCGACTTGCGTGGACTATCATCATCATCAACATCATCATCATCGTCGTCACAACAGACAATCAAATGCATCAGCGAGGATCTATTCAATAAGGCCATCTATATTAGTAAAGAGCTTTTCAAGTACTTAAATGAAAGAGCAAGACTACATCACTGCATCAGTGCAGACCATTCCGCCGCACTTGACATGAATGATTTCAAAAAGGCTCTAAGCAGCAATAGTAAAATACAATTGAATGGTAATCTACAAACGAAACTGTTGGCAACGCAATATCTAATTGCACAAAATCCACAGTGGATGATCAAAACCATAACGACCACGCAAAATTCATCGGAGAAGATCTTGTCGTTTGAGCTTATTGAACCAAGTCTTCCTTTAAAGTGCGTTATTCTGAAGAAAATAACGCGATTCTTCACAGTTATTGGACTTTTAACACTTGTTGCATCCGGCTGTCTGACAATTTATTTCTTATTTGCCGTTTACCGTTCGAAGCAAAAGGAATCTCTGCAAGCAACTGAACAATTCACCAAGGACATTATCAACGAACTAATGTATCGTAGTACACAGCCTGAAAGCTCTGAAGTCATCATTAACCAATTGCAAGATAAGTTTTTGCCACCACATAACCGAAAGAAACAATTGAGCGCTTGGAATAAGGCTCTCAAGAATTTAGAGGCAAATGACAATCGAATACTTTTTGGCATGATTGTTCGCAATGGTGAGCAACTTCGCACCATGACATGGAATAGAAACTTAGGCAATAATGAACCCAGCAGCAGCACAACAAAAAAATGGCAAAGCTCGGCTTTTGATAACTCAAACAAAATACTCAATCCGCCAACATCTTGCTTGAAAATCAGGCACATGTTTGATGCATCTGAAATCAATGATCCAAATCTAAGGCAACTAATGATAGAATCAATATATGAGAAAGTCGGTTCCAATTGTAATATATGTGACGTTCAACTAGATACACAGTCCTGCTGCGTTTACATCCGATGCGCAACTGAGGTAGACGCTGGCATAGTTCACAATGAGATTAATGGCTGGTGGTTTGATAAGCGTCTAATATCAATCAAATTTCTACGTCTTGAGCGCTATTTAAATCGATTTCCAAAATCAATGTCTGAATCAATATTTTTAAAATCGTCTAATGTAAACTAAATTTTTACCGTTTAAATTGAATAAAATTCTTAATGTGATTTGTAAAGAGTGCAGTTTTTTTTTTAAACGATTTGATTATATATTCACAACTTTTTAGTAGGTTGGTCATATAATTAAAATATTTATTTTATTTATATTATAATACATTATGTAATAATATTTGTATCTAAACCTGGGAAGTGATTTATTACACGACCATTTTTTTTTGTTCCTCTCCCGTTGTTCCATTTGGTTGCTTTCGTGGCTATCAGAGATACGGTCACACCGATACAATCGAATCTAATATCGATTTGTCAGTGTTATTATTTAAATCGTGCGCATGTGAAGCATCAAAATATTATTCCTTTACTAATGATTGTGCCCGTGAAGACAATTACCAAATACTATATGTGAAAAGTTAGATTAGTTTTTTCTGTCGAAAATAGACACATTCGAGGACATCGAAATGGATTGCAATCATCGTATCGAAGTTCCATTGCGTTCTGGAGGAGGCAAGAAAATGAAGAAACGAAAAGAACTTGATGCGCTGATAGCACATTCCATTACAAAAAGAGGTACCCGCCGCACAAATAACTCACAAGATACGTTGCTATCCGTATCCACCGACGACCTTGATGATTTCGCATGGGTAATTGATACATTAAAAAACATTTCTACATCTGATAATCAAGTACATACACACACGCTCTCATAGTGGTTGCCCATGAATAAAAATATATGTTCATGCGTGTGTGTGTGTGCGTGTGTGAATGTAAATCATGTGTAATTGTTTTGTTTTGTTGATTTTTTTTTTCTTTACAGATGAGTGTTGCGAGCACCCGCCGGAATCATAGACAGAAAATATATATTCGCAAGTGTGGTCCAATTCTATTCGGAATAACGACAGCTTTGTGTGTGGCTATTTTATACTGGCTTTACTTTGATTTGCGTCAACAAATTTCCGATTATCAACAAAAGTTTGAAGAAGGTATGTATGTACTCTACTCACACACATGCAAATAATAATTTAATTGTAGACACGTACAATGAGATAAAAACAAAATCGCTTGCTGCTTATGAATTTGAATACCTTATGTTTGAAAAGGGATATACAAAATATTTATCTCTTATCTCACGCACCCATTGATCTTAAAATTCAAAAAATAAATATAAATTTCATTTTAGTATCGGCAATAAATAAAATCTTTCCGGACACACTTCAACATTGGCATGAGACGACATCATTCCTTATTAAAAATCAAACGCTAGTCGTAAACCAAATAAATGAATTAACCCAAAATGTTGAACAAGTGGGTACAAATCTGAGCAGTCTTCAAGCAATTGTTAATGCTCAACGAAATTATGGCCAAGATGAGAAGTTGGTTGCTGATTTCGGAGCCAAGTTAGAGTCGGTTGTGACAGACATCGAAGTGATAAAGGATCACTACAATAGATACGTTGAGGTCCAGAAGAACCTCGAGCTTGAAACGGAACATTTAAAGGTAAGTAAATATATTCGCTTTTTAATTTCGTTGTTTTCACACATATTTCTTCTTTCAGGCTAATATGAGTAGATTGGCTACCGTTCAGGTTAATTCGTCAGCGACGAATTTTACAAAAGATGTCGACACTCTCAACCAAGCAATGGAAAATTCTATAAAAAGTTTAAACAGCAATATTATGCTTGTTAATAACACACTCAGTCAGAAAATACAAATTCTGCAGGGTGAAATACTGGCACATAAAGTAATTATCAATGCTACGATATAGACCGACTTCAATACTACAACAAACATTGTTTTCCAGATAAAGTTAGATGACTTATTGGATCGATCGCAAAATATAACATCCCATGTGGCAACATTAAGCAATAATTTGCAACAATTTAAGCAAAAAATAACTGTAGTTGATGAACAGTTAAACAAATTGAATCAAAAGGTATTACACCAACTTGTTATGAATTCACAATGAAAGGAGTTTAACTAATATATTTCCCTTTATATTTTTCAGAAGAGTGAACCCGTCAAAACTGAAATTGTATAGGCGGAAGGGGCCCACCGTGAAGATACTTTTGCCTTGGATTGTTTTGGCAATGATTGCGTCCTTACAAAACAAAAAAAGTGAACAAAGAGATAAGCCCATAGCAACGGCTCGGCTTGATATGTGTAATAGAACGTAAACTGTTTTTCAGTCCAATTAATATATATGTTGAATAAAAAAATCTAGTCGCTTGTACTAATATAAGCCTCATTCATATTACAAAGTGTAATTAATCTGTGAAATCATTGAGTACAGCAATGGTTTGTGTCACATATTAAATCAGTTTCAAGCCAAATATATAAATGTATATTCTTCTTTAAATTTCTTGTGATATTTCTGTTATAACATTCTTGAATAAATACAATACAATATTTGATTTCTACAAGGACTATACATTATTTGCTATTTCTCTAACAACTAATTGTTTTAGAGCTTACCTTTTTACTGACGAGAAAATATAAGTAAAAAGAATAGCAAGATTTTAAGAAAGTTGTGCTACTTATTTATTTGTTAGTTTATTGTATAGTAAGTTATAAGAATAATTTTATACTGTTTGTTTTTAAATGAATTTGTATATTAGTGAGCCACAATGTCACATGATGGATGTTTAATGTTATGTGCATACATTGTATATGGAACGTTTACGTTAATGTTTCTCCTTGTGTTACACAAGCTTCCAAGTAATCTATTCGTCGCTCCAATATCGTTAGTTTTTCATTGAGTACTGCAAGGCGAGATCGGCAAGACATATCTGAAAAAATATAATGTTGCTTTTGTCAGAAATAAGCTGTGAGACACTGTAGACAAACAAGCCTGTAATCAACTTAAACTTAACGCAATTTATTTATGCTTCACTTAGCATCAATTGTTGATGTTTGTATATGTTTGTGAATATTAACACTTAACACATAAAAACCGGTCAATTGAAAGAAGGGCGTCATCGTTAGATGATAATACAAATGGTACATGCGTAGAACGTTTTCATACCGAACGAATTAAGAAAATCCGTGATTCTTTTAATGCTTGCTGTTATGACTTCAATATATTCTCGATTAGCCCAATCCTGATGAATTTGCTTTTGAACTGCTTCTCGATGAGCTCCGCTCATTTTTAATATTTTTGTTTATGTATTTTAGGTAATTTATATTTAAATACATATAGAAATTAGTGTGGCCGTGCTTGCAAATGTAAGAGTAGCAACGTGTTGTTTCTATTGGAACTAGTGAAATGGAACACGGCTTTTGATAGATGGTTAGTCTAGGCACGTGCCATATTTTTAAAACTTAAAAAAAAAACTCCAAACATAATATAACACATACAAATTCTGATCTCTCATTTATTTTTTATTTCAAGTGTGGATCATTTTTATATCGTGCAAATATTTCACTTTTAAAGACATCAAACTTTTTTCGGTTCGCGTTATTCTGTTGTTCTCTCCAAGCCGGCCTTGCTTGCTTTCTCTGTAGGCCCCAATGGCAGGTGAACACTGGTGAAAGAACAAAGAACTTAAATCCAGCAACATACATTTCATATACCTAGAAAACATTTGTAATGAAGTGGTATAAATATTAGTGAAAAATTGGTGTATCGAATTATGTATACCTACTTGTGAGTTTCTCGTAAATCCATATCCAGTAAATCTTTCATCGTGAGCGGGAGTAGTATCTAATGCTATATAAAACGGTTCATATAAGAACTCAAAATTTGTTACGGGATGGCTTATTCTGACTGCAGTTTCACTTTGATTTGACGACAGCCATCTGAAATATAAAAATGTGATAGCTGATGTTTTTGAATTACTTTCTGTATACCTACTTTGAAAAGTTTGTTGCGTATTGGTTGTATATGAATACTTTTTCGTGAAATGGTCGTGCCAGTCCCTTTTTTATAAGTCCCAGGAGAACCTGCTTTGAACGTGGAAATGCGGCACGAACATCAATTTCAAATGTGGGAATCACATATGCGCAATATCCTTCGCAAATCACAGTTTTAAAAAAATTATTGAGCAGTACAACACTGTTAATACTAGGTATGATATCAATATCAGTTAAAAACACATATTTCGTTTGGCATCCTTTCCGCGCTATATTTCGCATATGATTTTGCGGATAAACGTTCCTTTTGCGCCAATCCAGAGTTTTAGTTGTGCGTAATTTTAAAAGTGCTTTTAAAGTCTTATCAGGATTTTGGCAATTAAATTTTGCCTTGATATTTAATGATTCTATTATTACTCTTGGCAAATTTTCATACTCATCGGGAACTAAAATATGAAATGTAGCATTTGCCTTAATGTTTGGAAAACAGAGCCGTAGATATGTCACAAAATAACGTAAAATGATATATTCCTCATTGCCAGCAGAGAATAATGCAACAGAAATCGGAGCACGCCAATTGGCAGCAACTTGGGGAAATGAATACAAACGCTCCACAGAACTTTGTGTCGCCAGACATATCAAACTGATTTTCGACGATTCCGAATATTGATCTCCAACGACGGCAAAGTCCTTTATCTTGTATTTGTGTTGGTTGTCCCAGCGTCCATAGCTAAAGTCAATGTTATCAAATGTAAGCTTCGAATTATTGCTTTGAGGCAAAAAGTTATCGAAGCTTGCTGTCTGCTATGGCATTTGTTGATATCCTGCATCGACATGATAGGGACAATTCGCCGTTACAGCAGATTTAATTGTCTGTATAGTTTGTCCTGGACGTTGCGTTGTGCTTGTATTCGTATCATATCCAGAGGATGGTGGGTACACACGAACTAACCAAAGTATATTTACAAGGAGCAATGCAAAGAAAATTTTGATGGAGCTGCTATGCGGTACACGAAACTGTAAGAAAATTAAGAAAATTAGTTTAAATCTTTAAAACTGTATGTTATAATAGCTCTCGAACTGATAAGTCTCGGATTTTTTCAATAATGCATAATGCATAAATGCATACCAAAACACAGAAGGACTCACTTAAGTATACAAACAATTTTCATTTTCTATATTTTTCATGCCAATGGTAACACAGTAAAACAGTAATGTTAGGATTGGATATCAATAAAACTACAACTCATTATTATACAATAAACATAAGTTTACCATTATTAAACGGACTATGAATAAAGAAACAATTTGACAAACTATAATTGTATCTATGTGTGTATGTATTTATATACAAATCCTTTTCAAAGGACTCTTTATGTGTGACCACATTTTATAAACTTCCAAATACCAAATTGCAGCAAACTAATATATTGCATAGAAAAAAGGGATGATGAAATAAAAGGATATAAGATAAATTACTTGCAAAGTTCACAGCTATATAATAATTTTATAGAATAATAAAAACTAAAAATTTATAGTAATTCATTCCTTAACTTATATGATTATTAGACACGTTTAATTAATTGTTCCGATTCCATACCGCATAACGAGACTTAAAGAAACAATAGTTCCATCACCAAGAATTGTGTGCTTTAATCGATTTCTTTTGTTTATCTAAACCTGTTGTTATTTGCATTAGTTTGCCGTGGTTATTCACTTAGTTTTTATCGAAGAAAGTGTATTACATTAAATTTTTCTGCTGTATTGATTTAAATTAAACTTAAGTAGGATGTTTATGGGTATCTTAGATATTTGTTGGACACCGTTTGCTGTATTTGTATCATTCTTAATTACATTATCGGCAATCAACAAATCTGTTGGTGTTCGAAAGGCCTACGTAAATATTCTCTTGCGAATATTTGAGGTAAACACAATATTTTAATGTATTCGATTAAACTAATATGTTTATTTTTCTATACTTTCGCTAATATAGCTTAACCAATACTTATACTTCAACAATAACTTTCGTCGGAATTGATTATTTAAAAAAGTTCATAAATATAGCTAGTTTCAATCAAAATAATGACAGAATAATAATTTTGACATTGTACATATTAATGACTTTTAACCTAATGGATATTTCTAGATGTGTTTATGCAAACTTGTCTGTAAAAAGTTTTTCTTATTAGGACTCACGAAAAAAAGCAGACAACATATTTTTATATATGAACATGTGCATGTGTATGTACGTATGTGCATATGTGTGCATTTCAGAGCCGGTCAGACCGGTATCAAAGTCCTTCTGCACGAAAAATAATTTGCAGTACAAGGACAAGTACTAGTTGCAGTAAAAACGTGAGAATGACCATAAAATGATTATCCAAACTACTAACAAAATGCCTTAAAATATAATTGTATGTCAGCTTACACGCAAAAGGTTGTTCACAAGCAAACCTTGGAACCTTGATAGTTAATTATGTCCGATTACTCAACACTTTTGACTTATCGACGGTGAATATCTTATCATCGACGCGTAACCAATTTTATTACTTAATACTAACTTGTATATCTTACCAAGAAACTTATTACATAGTCGATAGATTAAGACTGTATTTTATTTATCAATTTATGAAATATTTCTTCTTTTTTTTTTAGTATGGTCGAGCTAGTATAGAACATGCTTCCAAGGAAAATACAAAGAGTGAGAAAAAAAATGCAAATACCGATCAAAGTCCAGGCGTGGAGTCTGTGAATGAGGCGGACTCAAATGAAACCACAAATGGAGCCACGCTCATAACGCGAGATGCTGTACTCCTGCCACAGGCACAAGAAACAGGCCATGATAAGCCTCAAACATTGAAAAAGGTATTTCTATCGTATATGCTATAACAATAATTATTTATTTGAATTTTTGTGATTTTATTTACAGGAGGAATTTAATTTTGATTTTGAAAATTGTTTAGACTACGTAAAATCCGGCGTAGAAGCAATTATCGAAGACGATGTAACATCTCGCTTTGAGGCCGAGGAGCTTAAGAGCTGGAACATGCTAACACGAACGAATCGACATCATGAATTCATATCGTGGAAAATAACGCTTATCTGGATGGTTGGATTTGCAGTGAGGTATACCATATTAATGCCACTGCGCGTGCTCGTCTGTTTTATTGGAGTACGTAAATTCAAAGTTTGCATTAACAAATAACTTATATTCAATGGTATTTCATAATTTTTAAGAATAATTTACCATGTCAAATAACTGCAATTTGTCGATTACTCATCAAGTTACAAAATTCTCGATTATTATCAACTAGAACTATGTGCACCATATTTAAAACGCATGCCACTTCACTTTTTTGGATACCTTTTTACCGATCTGCACCAAATTGGAACAAAACTCATTTGAATACCATTTTCCGTCTGTAGAATCTACAGAGATAAAGTCGAAAAAATGGCAGCAAATTATTAAGAAAAGTTGACCACAAAATTAAAAATTTTGGATACCTCACTCTGGTCTGTCGAAATTAAAAATAATTTCATTTTTAGAGATAAGATAAGATATGATAAGTCATTTTTAATTTACTTATTTCTGGATAAGGGGTATTTTGCTGGTCGATTTATTAGTTACAACTCAAACTACAAAATTAGTCGAAGGGTAATTAAAAGCCCGCAATCAGAAATCCATGGGTTTAGTTTCATTGCATGAGTGGTCTATAAGAAAACATTTGTTCCCTGTTTAGTATTGGTACAACAAAAAAACACACAGAAAACCTTAAACCCTCAACAAGTATACAACCGATTCATAGATTTCATTTTATAATCTTTACATATATTTTTATTCTGGGAAAACATTAGAAAATTCAACATTTTGATTAACCCATATTTAAATTTTGATTTTTAGGTTTTATTTACAGTTGTTTCAAGTGCATTTGTGGGCTTAATACCCATCCGATTTTTGCGGATCTTCTTAGCGGACTTGTGTTTTAAGATTACCTTCCGTCTTATATCAAGTTCCCTATCAGCACTCATTACCTTTCATAATAAACAATATAAACCACGCGCTTCTGGGTTCTGCGTAGCAAACCATACCACCCCCTTCGATGTGGCAATATTATCAACCGATTGTACATTTTCTTTGGTGAGAAAGCTGATTTTATTTTTGTATATGTGAAACAGTATCAATTGTTAAACCGTATCCAAACACAATATACGGTTAAACAATATCTACTGTTTTGTCCCCTCTCTATATATAAATGTGCTATATTTACAATTCGCTTACAATTTTATCTTATATGTCGCTGCAAAATTGTTTGAAATTGAAAACCATTCAACACTACAAACCAAGCTCAATTGTGTGTGTGTGTGTGTATGTTTCTGTGCCACGCTTCTAGCTTTTTGTAATTGTCTTCGTTCTCTAAATAATAAATTTGATACTTTTTTTTTGTCCTTATTCTTAAACAGGTAAGAAATTGTCTTCACAATTAAGATTTGGCATAGAGATCAAAGGTGCTTTTATAAGATCTCCATCATTGTCCTTAGATTGATAGAGCTATTTGATGTTTTCAATATATTGGGATCGGAGGGAGGTATTCAAAAAAACAAAAAAACATATATATGTATTTAAGATCTGTGTATGCTATTCAAGCTCTTCCATAATGGAATACAACTTTATGTTATGACTTTTCAACAAAGTTTAGAAACATAGTAAAACAAATCTTTACACTACAGTAAGTTAAGCTATTGCATATGATATTTATACAATTTACAAAACATATAGCTGTGACAAAAAACCATATTTATTTTCTCAACATATCAACCTTCCTACAACATTTTTCCTTGTTCCATGCAAATCTCAGGTAGCGTGGTTAACGATATGTACAGCTGCTGTGGGAAACCTTAAGGATGGCAATAAAAAGCGTGAAATTGTGAATAGTGTACTTGCGATGTGTTTCGGTGTCTTGTCCAGCGCGATATCTGCTGTAATTACTTACCATAATGAGGACAATCGACCCTCATCAGGTATTTGTGTGGCTAACCATACAAGCCCTATCGACGTACTAGTTCTGATGTGTGATACAAACTATTCTCTGGTAAGACAATCTAAAGGCTAATGGTTATGCACAAATAATAATATTGGGACCAAACGTAGTTGGTTACCAATCTATATTGTGTTGGGTTTTCTTTAATTAACAACTTTAACCCATTCAAAGTTATTCTGTATATAATATGATTGTTTGATTTTATGTATTGACTATAGTTTGTTGTAGTTTATATTTATACAATTCAGTATCTTTCTATATTTATATTTTGGTATCTTAGAATAGCAAAAGCAATGTATTTATTTGTTCACACAGATCAAGAATATTTATATATATATTTTTTCTTTTTTGATAACTTCCCGCCCCTCATTTCCCCATAATTGGATACATACATATTCTTTTTTAGATATGAGCTTGCAAATTGAACGACACCTTTATGCTCTACACAGTTTGTATATATATAAAAAACAATCTTAATTTTCGTTTGTGTGTTATATATGTGTGCTTTATTGCGTGTTTTTTAATGGGTATCTGCTAGTCGGCTAGAGCATGTTGCTTTGTTTCATTTATAGTTTCGTTTTTTTGCTAACAAATTTTGTTTATCGCTTGTTTTATACCCTGTTTCAAATTATTATAAAACTCTATATTGTAGCTGTGCAATGGTTATAGTAAACATAAATCTCCGATTAGTATATAAATATTTGAATTTTGTTCTAGACTTTTCCGAAGATGGATGTAGCTTTCACACGCTCCAAATATACCATAAATTTGTATTAATATTGTGTTCTTATTTATAGACATTCAAATGGCCTTGCACACCAATATACTGTATTTGTTGTCCTCTTTAAATTTGTTAGCTAGTGTATGTTCGAAGTGATTGTGTTGCTTTTGTCCAATCTCCTGGCATATATATGTATCTATCTGTGGTAGATAGTAACTTTTGGAAATATGATTTATAGATTGGTCAACGACATGGCGGTTTCCTTGGCGTCCTACAAAGAGCCCTGGCCAGGGCATCTCCTCATATTTGGTTTGAGCGTGGCGAAGCTAAAGATCGTTTGATTGTTGCCGAAAGATTGAAGCAGCATGTGTCGGATCCAAATAATCCACCCATTCTAATCTTTCCGGAAGGCACTTGCATTAATAACACATCGGTTATGCAATTCAAAAAAGGCAGCTTTGAAGTTGGTGGCGTTATATATCCAGTTGCCATAAAGTAAGTTTAATGCTGTACTTTATTCCTTCAGACTTTTACTAATAATTTCATTTGTTATCAGATACGATCCGCGATTTGGTGATGCCTTCTGGAACAGCTCCAAATACTCGATGATGCAGTATCTGTACATGATGATGACCTCGTGGGCCATTGTCTGCGATGTTTGGTACCTGCCGCCCATGTATCGCCAAGATGGTGAATCAGCGATAGACTTTGCTAACCGTGTCAAAGGTGTGATAGCGAAACAAGGAGGTTTAGTTGATTTGGTTTGGGATGGACAGCTCAAACGAATGAAGCCGAAAAAAGAATGGATGGAAATACAACAAATTGAATTTGCAAATCGATTAAAATCGGATTGACGTTAAGTTTGTAAATAATTACTATTTTTTTTTAATTTAAAATAACTAAAACCGTGAATTGTTTAAAAATATATGAGACTTCTTTACTAAAAAACAAAAAACACCCAAAACCTTCAAAATCATTATTCATGTTTATTATTTAAAACCCGAAACACCCCTTAATTTTTGAGATTTATGTAGATGACATAATCAAGTTGAAAATAACTTCCCCCATAAGTCATAAGGATCAAGAAATGTCCTTGCATAATTGTAACTACATCTAATTGTTGCCATAGTAACGAGTGCCTAGCAACTAACCTTATTGACATGGCAACTATATTATTGTCCTTCTTTGGCTCCATAAAAGAAAATATTGAAATACTTAATTCCAAATTATTCAAGAATGTGCACAATAATTTCGTTACAAGATGTGGCTAAGGAATTTGTTTTTTGCCATTGTTTTTTACATCAATTACAATTTTCTGTACATGTGTGTGAATAGCGTGGATGCACCGTTCATTCATATACCCGGAAATGGAATTGTCTCCGGCACCTATTTAAAAATGTATCGAACTCAAAATATTAAAGCGTATCTGGGCATTCGGTATGCACATGCGGCTCGATTCATGCCACCCGACATCGAATTGCCGCCATGGAAGGGCATTTTTAATGCAACTACATTCGCTGCAAACTGTTGGCAACAATATCGTTCATCGTCGAATATGCAGTTGGAAAAAGTATTGGCAATCATATCGGGTGAAATGTTTAACAAGACGGGAATGCGAAAATACGAAGAGAATTGCTTACACTTAAATATATTTGTACCTGACGGTAAGTTGCAATAAGAAATAACAATAAACTTTAACTTTCATTTATTATAATTTATTTTTTAAATTCATTTTTATAGGGCTTCCTGAAGTTGATGGTTATGCCGTTATTGTTTGGATCCACTCTGGAAACTTTTCAACGGGCAGTCCATTTGATATTGATCCATTTCAATTAGTTTTTAAACAGAAAGTTATTGTTGTTACATTTTCGTATCGCTTAAATATTTTTGGATTCCTATCGACGGATGACGGCGAGGCGCAGGGGAATTACGGATTAATGGATCAGGCTGCTGCATTGTACTGGATTAAGAAGAATATCAACTATTTCGGAGGCGACGAGAATCGTATCACTTTAATGGGTCATGATGCTGGAGCTGTCAGCGCTGCTCTACACATGACATCGGGGGAATGGTCAAAGGGCGCCTTTCACAAGGCAATTATTATGTCTGGCAATCCTTTGACCCCAATACGATTACCGAGCGAGTTGAACAATGATTTGGATCATATAGCAAGTGTTTTTGGTTGTCCGCGAAGACCAACATCAATGTTTATGCAATGCCTGAAGCGAATCGATGCAAGAGTATTAACCGAGAATATGCCGCCGACAATCGAATGGGGTCCTATTGTAGATTTTGGATTAAGTAATACCTCATATCCGTTTATTGAAACCCAGCCGGAAATATTATTTAAGAGTGGTACTTACCACAAAGTTCCAGTAATTGTTGGCATAACGGACATGGAAGAAGTTCTGACAATATTTAATGATTATCTAACTTTAGAATTGAGTCCAGATGACCTTAAGGATTACTTTGCCGAAATCGCCGTAAATGATATCCATAAAATAAGTGGTAGCAATGAATGGTGTACAAATTTTCCCATTATATCTGATGCAATTGATTTTATGTATTCTGATAAGGCTAGCGAGGGAAATGTAAATGTTAATACAAATTTAATCAATGCGCACACGGAGAAAACTTATATAACACCATTGGAAATGTTTATAGATTTAGTTAGTAAGCATCAGAATATTTATAGTTATATATTTAAGTTTCGATCCAAGTCTCTAAGTAGTGATTTACCCAATTGGATTGGAGTTCCAAAATACTTTGATCAGATATTTGTCTGGGGCATACCATACGTAAATAATATTGTCGAGTGGAAGTCGACGGATAAAAAAATGGCCGATATTATTATGACATTATGGGCAAACTTTGCTAAAACTTCGAATCCTACTAAGGCAAATGTGTATGTTAAATGGAGTGAAATAACGGCACCCAAATATCCCTATTTATCGATTGATGAAAATTTTAATACCGATTATCTGGCCAATAATCAAAAGGTGAAGTTTTGGAAAAATTTGTATCCGAAAATTTTGCACTTTGCAACTGAATGTTGCAATTCCACAAATGCAGCAACAAAATATATAATTACTTATACAATATATTTTACCTTCCATATATACATATTTTAATGTGACCACAATGATCTTCCCCATATACATAGTTATATCGTAGCATTAAATTTACAAACTAGGGGAAATTTAAAAAAGATTTTATAATATTTAATCGAGAATATATATATGCAATGCAAAATAAAAAAATAATAAAACTTGGCAAACGTTATGCAATATTGTTTTTTTTTTGTTTTTTATACAATTGATGTTAAAAGTTGATTTTAACTTTAAAACTTATTCTAATTACATGCTAGTATTTAAATCTTTCAGCAGCTTAAATTTGCACTTAAAGCCAAGGATGCCAAGCCGGATCCATGCGACATAGGTTGTCTATATTGGTTGCGGACTGAATCAGCGCCGAAACCTTCTTCTTTTCAATATTATCGAAATAGGAGATTTTATTCAATCGCAATAAAATAATGTCCACTGCCGAATTGACAACTCGTATTGTATTTTCCATTGAGTTGGTTTCAGGACAAGCTTCATCCGTTGCATCCAGCAGTTTACTTCTCAAACCCTTCTTTTGCAACGTAATGATTTCATCACGTAGTATTGTTTGTAATATGGAACTTAGTTTGTAGTTTGGCTGAATGAAACAACGAGCTGTTGCCACAATTGCTGCCGACAAAAGACCCGTTATTCCAATGTTTGTAATGAATTCGCCAATGTTTGGTGTAAGCCGGAATGGCACTGGACGATGTAAATTAAACTGCTCCTTATCGTCATTTATATCGAACTTGAAGTACGAAATATTCATCAATCCAGAATCCTGGTGAAGGTACATCATATCGGGATTCAGGCGTGTCAAATTGAGAGCATGCTCACAAAGGTAGGCTAAAGCCAACTGAAGTGTTAACTGAAAAGGAAATAATATGAATATTTAATTATTAAACAAACTTTCTTTAGAAGTATACAATTTTTCTTTTTCTTACCATTTTTCTAAATTGCCAATAGTCTGTAGCCGCCGCAAACGTATTTAACGCCCATTGCCTTAGCTGTGTTTTGGAGACCATTGTCCATTGAACCTCATTGAAAATCTCTCTTAGAATTGTGTGAGAAATCGGTGTGCCTTGTGCTTGAACTTCAGATAGGCGTTCGTAATACCTGACGATAGGCATATCGTAGTCGATTTTGACATTATTACAGCATTTCTTGAATATTTTGAGCAATGAGACACTGTTGGGATTATCTTCAGCTAGTCGCATTTGTGGAGAGATGGGTACCACTCGTGGCACAGTGATATTTAGGAATCGTCGACTGGTTTCCTTTTGCTTCTCCAAATAATAGTTAAGCATACGCTTCAGTTGTAATACCCTTTCTTCGCGGCGCGCATCACCAAGTCCAGAATCGAGTACGACTAGGTAAGGATAGATTTTACCATTTGTGCCTCGTATATATAAACGACGAGCGGCTGTATTATTTTTCTGCACTATTTCCACTCGTGGCATAAATCGTGCAATTCTCACATAGTAATGAGATGATGAAGGTATAAGTAGCTCGCCAGGTAGTTCAACTTCTGCAGTCTTTTGACTAAAGTTCGACAGGAAACGGCATTTATCCTCTATCAAGAAGGATGTTGGAAGTTTTTTAACCTTTGCTTCCAACACTTTAATCCACGTCTTTAGTTTTGATATTAGGTTGTGTAATTTCATTGCGCCGGGCTTTGAAAAATCGAAATCATTTGTGAATTGTTCTTTCATCTTTTGGAAAACAGGATCTTGGAAGGTAACTTGAGCGCGCCGTGCCAAAGATTCGGACGCAGCAGAGTGAGATATAGACGATGTCACCGATCCCGGCACATTTTCAATGCCAATGCCAAAGGTCGATCCCAGCTTCTTGACAAAGTGTAACGTATGTGGTGTGATTGTTGCATTTACCACCGTGCTACGATTCTCAAATGCAATGGCATAACATTTAATTAAGCCTTGACGCAACTGACGTAAAACTTCTTCTGTCCAACTCTCTCTAAACCAAACCATTTGATCCACAATTCCTTCGAGTGAACTTAAGATAGTTGGATGAACTTCACGCTGTAGTTGCATTACCTTAGAGCATCTCCACATTGGTGGTGTAGCTTTAATTGGATTAACGGATGCAGCAACTGGCACTTGATTTCGGCCACAAATTGAAGACATGTTTTCCAAGTTCTAAAATTATAAGATCAATTAAAGAAAGTTCCAAAAACTATGGGCAATTAAGAGACTTACGGTTCCTGTTACTTTTCCAGCAAATACCGCTTGCTCAGCGGATTTATGCTTCTCCCGCTGTTCAATCTTTAAAGTCAGATACAAAGTACGAATCGGAAAGTATACCGCTTGTGGATATAGTCGTCCAATCTGAACAAAAGACATGTATATATATATATATTTATTTCATTTATTTAAAGGTATAACTTGTCTTACCTGACTCAACAGATTCAATATAACATCGCCGTCAAATTGCTCCAGACAACATAAAAGTTGCGGTATCCATGGCAGCCAATACGATGGCGGAATTCCCGATACATATTTTTCAAAGGTGGTTATTAAAGTGTCACTTGAATTATCGTAAGATAAAAACCACAAGACCTTAGCGATGTATTTACGAGTTTTACTTTCGTTTTGATTGCGACACGCATGCAGATAGCAAATCAGTGCATTAACAGCAATGGATATTTGCTTCTCTCTCAAATATATCTGTTCCATATATTCGCCCCACATTGCCCAGGCTTTTGTAAGTCCATCGTGAAGTTGAACTGCGGCACTAAACGATTTGCCTGCCTCATCTGTACGTCCAATTTGTGCCAGTAGCAGACCCTTCAACGCATAAAACTCGGCATTCATTTCGCCCGTAAAATATTTCAAATTTGTGGATTCAATTACTTCGAGAGCTTCGTTGATTTCATTGCGTCCCGATGTTGAGGGCATTTGCAGGTAGCATTTTACTTGCTGGCGTATTTTCTGTAAAGAACAAAAGTTAGAAAATACATTACTGTTGTTCAACTCAATATAGTTACCTGGAAACAATCAACAATTGGCACCGATGGTATCGTATATATTCTGGATAATGTTTCCTGGCATACTCCAGTCAGATTATGTTTTCTAGCTATTTTACCAAATGATATAATTGCTTGAGCTGATGCATGCACTCCCAGCATTGTGCTGCCTTGCTCGGCTTGCTGCTCCAGGTGTTGAGTTATAATTTGATAGTGATGTTGCCGCCATGTGAAAATATCACTCCAATGTGATAAGTCGTCGGAGATGACGGGTAAACGATTGCGCCAAGTCTTCACTATAGCTTTCATGTCATGCAAGGATGAGTTTCGCGATTGTGACAAGCCCTGATGAATTTGGCTTGCCTCGTGTAGCTCCATTATTTGTTGAGAGGCCTGAAGGTATGGTAGGTGGATGTGTGAGACGATTTTGGGTAGACGACGCCATTCCCTAATACACAAACTGGATGCAATCTCAACATAACGCTCAACACTGGCCGCCTGTCTATCCTCCTGGTACAATATGGATAGGTATCCCTTATACAGATTCAATTTAAATCCATATTGCTTTGAATAACACTGCTCCGTTTTGGACAATGCGTTCTTCATTAGATTCCAGTCAGGTACTCGCCATGAGCTCTCGAGAATAAGGAACATATTCTTCTCTCGATTCGTTTGTGCATAGTCCAATAGAATATCCCATTGATTCAGTTCCTTGGCACAGCGCATCCAATGCTTCTCCCACAGCAATAATTCGCTATTAACGTCAATATTTATAAGGCCGCTGTTAGAATCTTGCTTGGACTTTGTCATAGCCAAATCATAAGCTCCCTGTGCTTCCTCAAAGAAACCCATTTGCTCATAGGAAATTGCAATATTCGTTTCCGGATAGTGTGCAAATTTGAGCCAAAGTCCAGCCCAAAGATCTTCCTCATGCATGGCAGAGTACATTTTCGATAGCGAGTCATAGATATTATTTAAATACTGTTGATCGGCCTCGGGCTGACTAGCTTCTGAAAAATCATTGCGCGCCGAATGAGCTAAGGCCAAATTTTCCAATACTAAAATAGCTCGATGCCACAGATTATGTGATTTACCCAAATAAGTCAATAGGTTGGGTGGAATATAAATCGATGGCGTACATTTGGTTAGGCCCTCGACAAATGTATTTAAAGTACTTGGGCTGCAGTCTTTCTGATTGACATTTGTGCCAGACGAAAGGAAAGGTATTAATTCCTTTGATATATTCGTTCGTTGATCTTCGGTAAATATATGCCAAATGCTGGGAAAAATTGACAGCCAAACGTTTTCGGCCAACGTTGTATCCATGTGGCACAGCTGAGATGTGGCAACAAGCATTTGTTCAGTTCTTATATTGCGATTTGCCTCGAGGAATTCCGCTTGCTTGTAAATGAGTTCGACTAAACTTTCACGTCTTGTAGAAAGTATTTGATTGCAGTCTTCCTTGCGAGCGGATGCGAACTCCAATTTCAAATCAATATCGAAAACATCGTCTTTGTCATCGACAGTTTGCACATTTTCAAATGATTCCGATTGTGATGATAAAAAGGATACAAATGCGTTGTCCTGCGAATCGGTTGAGCTTGTCGGAATCACAGCACTAATGCAGGGAATCTTAAACGATTCATTCGAACATTGAATCTGAGTCATTGTGTTTGCTGTCAATATCAATAGCTCAATGCACTGCTTGATCCAATAATGTGATCCAATTGTATCCCATGCTTGTGAGCATAATATGTATAGGAGTCTATCATGTAGCCTGCGACGCATTGAAGAATCCAAAATTTCAAAGAACTTTGCACGTATGGTTGGATTTTGAAAGCGTAGTCCATTCAGGAAAGCACCTTCTAACTTGCTGGTTAGCTCAGTTTGTTTAAGTACTTCGTCCCTATAGATAAAGTTGATTATTTCTAAAAAGTTCATGTTTAGGTCAACCTCGTCGGCGAATTTCTTTTCAACATATTGCATTAATTTCACTAGCAATGCAGACTTTTCGCGTATCGAAGGAACATGCGCTGCAATGTTAGTTTCCTTGTTTTTCACCCAATCATCAAGCATTTTAATGATACACTTCAGGATTTTCACTTCCGAACTCTTTTCTATAAGGCTAACCAATATGGTGCCTATAAAAAGTTTGCGTATTTCAACGCTCATTACAATAACTCGGTTTTTGATCAACTCCAATGACAGGACCAATAGTTCGAGGGCCAATGAATTCGAATCAGTTGGTTGCGTGTTTGTACCCGCATTTGTATTGATATTGATATGATCCTTTGTGAGGCGATTTAAAACGCGTATGAATTGCACTAATATCCGATCGATATAGCTTGGATTGTTCGTAGTGCATGCTTTTAAAATCATGAGAGTGCCAAACAAGGATGAGGCATTCGGTTGTGGACTCTTCTCATAGAATGTCAGGTTGTCCGTTATCATTTTACTTATGGCGCTATATAGAACATCCAGATCGTTGTGTTTATGATTCGCATCGGGTGGAAATATTGCCATGAGTCGTGTCAAAAATATGTGCATCAAACGCACAATTCTTGTATTCTGGTGTATGATACATAATGACAGGCCACGCTGAACTGGCCGCACAATCGTCACCAAGTGTTCCGCACTTAAGATTGTTGTTAGGAACGTTAAGAAATCTATGGCCGTGCATATATTATTTAAGTTATGATGCGGCGTCTCAATTGTCGTTAGCACTTTATCCAGCCAGTTAATTTTGATGTCAAATGGTTGTGGCCATATTTCGGGACGCATTGCCAATTTCAAAAGCATAACGCAACTGAAATAAAAGTAATTTTAATCATTTGTACATATGGACTTATTTATATTTACTTATATTTACCGTCTTGATAAATTCTCTCCTGGCGAAATAATTCCAGGCTGTGGATCATTAACTTGGCATGCCAAACGTATAAGGAAATTGAGGACTGTATCGCAATATGACTTATCGATTGATCGCAAAACGTCTTCATTTTTATTGTGGCTTCCGGCGCCTATATAAATGCAAACATCGTTTAAACCGAGTTCAAATTATATGTTTTGGAAACTTACCTGGCGCCGCGGCTGACGTTGAACTCTCAGCGGCTTTCTTACGAATTTCGACTGGTTCTGGCCCGGGACGCTTATGCTGAGTTTCTCTTAAAGTCTCGTCCGACTCCTCAGCTTTCACATCTCGTTCATCCTGCTTAATGCGATGGAGCTCCCATTTTATGATCACTTCGGCCAAATCAACCGCCAATTTCTTATGCTCAATAGAAGCACTTGGTGGGAATCCCAAACGTTGCATATAGTTTATCAGATGCTGCACCAACTGATGTCTGACAGGGAAATAGACCTATGATTTGATTTGGTATTAGTATAAATTGTTTAATGATAAAGCTAAATACAAACATACCTTATAATGCCGAATAATCAATTGAAGAATGTGAAATAGCTGTTGGATCGCATGACCTTCTTCAACAATTATTTTCTTTGTCCAGTGGGTTAGCATTGTGTTTCCATCTTCCATGCGCAATGGCATTGCTGGTGTTAGGACGTCCAGAGCCTGCTTAACAATTGGTCTTGCCTCCAGTGCGTGTCCTTTGAGCAGTGAATGAAATACTTGCAGCACAATTTTCTTATGAATTGCCAGTCTGGAAATGATGTGGGCCAATAACAAATGTCCATGATATCTAGCCGTTGGATCTACACAATTCTTGCTTAGCAGACAAGGCCAGGCAAATGTCATCAGGCGTCTTAGTTTGTTTCCTTGCCGTTTATTATTAGCATCACCGTCGTGTATATGCTGTGAAGCACGCTCCACCAACAAGCAGGCAAGTTGTAATAAAGAAATTCTCACCGCATCATCATACTGTTTGTCCGGATCGAAGACTTTATTGATAAAGACTGAAACAATGTTTTTCTCATCCTCTTGATAGGGTGTTGGCGGTGCTCCAATCAACTTGTTTCCCTCACCCTTGTCAAAGCTTACGGTGAAACAGGGTATTATCACTGCTGTTATTATTTTCGCTTTCAAATCCTCGGAAAAGGCATTATTATTGAAATTCTCAACAAAATGGAAAAATGCATTCCTTTTCCAGTTGACCGTATAGCTTTGTGCAACCGTATTTTGCAAGAAGTCGCGTAGGAAATATGTATCAGGTATAAAGTGTAGGCAGAGTGCTCGCAACAGTTGGAAAAGTAGATCAATATCATTTGTGTTATTCGAGAAATATAGCAAAAGTATTTTGCCAACCAAGTGCCATAAATCACAGGCAACGTTCTCCAAACATGTTGAGTACAAACTAATGCGCCACATGTTTCTCAAAGCATCAACGATGTCCGGTCTAGTTGGAATCCATTGCTCATCCAGTTCCATAAGGGTAAAGATAATAAGTACAGCTTGATGTTGCACATCATATTTCTGTATGGCACCAACATCTGATGTCCAATTTAAATACTCCAGTAGAATCGTGTATTTGGAGTTCTTTACAACGGTTCGGAAGGGTTGACCATTCTTGTGCTTTATTAAAAATATGAAAAAGCGATTCCATTGCGGATCATTCATAAATGTATCAATCATAAATAGATCCACAGTCTCCACAGGAAAACGTTGGAGGAACATAACCAATGCTTCGCGATACGGACTGGATGCCTCGATCATTAGATTCTTTTCAGTTTGTAGAACAAGTTGACATAACTTTTCAATATATTTCGATGATGCTGTTATGTGGTAAAACATTTCAATGAGCGTAACAATTTTCTGCTCATACTCATCACCTTTCGATGTGGTAAAGAAATTTATATTCTCATTTGTGCACTTGTATTGACCGACGAATATCTCAATGATTTTGGCACAATGTTGCAATATTTGCTCACTTAGTTTTTCGTTAAACATTTGTGGAAACAGTTGTGTGAAATACGACAAACGTTTTATTGCCGGTATTGATAAGTTTCTATGATCTCCCAGCTTGCCCAGAATGGGACGCATTGCAGATTGAACCTAAAATATATGATTTAGGGTCTAAGTTACTCTTTGATATTTATATAAACTTACCTGATCCCTTGCAAGCGTTATACCAGTAATAAATGTTTTCATGCATTGATAAGCTGTTTCCTGCAACTCCGCTTTATCATTTTCCATGACCTTAAAAATGATGGTGACAATTCTGTCTTTGTAGGATATATCATTTATATAGTGACATGCTGCCAAAGCTTTTAATGCACTTATTCGCAGTGGTATAAGATTTGTAACATTCTTGTAGCAATCTAGTTTGGCCAATGTACCATCTTCGGCTTCGCTTAAAGTCATAAGCTCGTGAAAGAATAACTTATGGTACGTATTTAACAGATCTGAAACGAAGCATATTCAATTAATTCAATGCAATTCAAAAGATTTCAGCCATTACTTACCAATTGTAAACAGACGTGGTTCCAAAGTAGTACAGAACGTGTTGCCATCCATTAACCCAATTTGTGCATTGGCCGGTTGATGTCTCAATAAATGTTTTTTCGGTGGTATAATATCGGCCAGGACATCTTTGTGGGGATCCATTACCTCGGAAACTGTCTTTTTTTGTATTGAACCAATGTGGTTCAACAATACCATGGATTCTTCTCTAACAATTGAATTTGGAGATGTTATATGACGGACGAGTTCATGAATGACTTCATATGTGGCTTTGGCTTGTAACTCTTCAAGTTCATCAGTTCTGTAATTTGCATTAATGGGCGACAGACAAATCTCCAACATGGTCTTCATATAGCTTTTGGTAATTTCAAGTGCGCCATTTGAAACATCGCCCTCCAGATCCATTAGCACAAACATAAAGGCTTTCAAGAAGTTGAACAGATGCTGGTAAAGGGCACGTAGTGACATATGTTTGCATAGGAATTGTATCGCTTGACAACCGCCAACCTTTGCATACCATGGACGATCGTAGCACAATGCTGTCATCCTCTCAGCTAAATATTGCATTATGGGTAACTTGCAAGCTCGCTCCTTATTGCCCATTATGTTTGTGGCTGTGTGTAATATAATTCCCATGCACATGATACCGGGTTTCGACAGTTCCTTCTCTTCATGGCCCATGCAAGCAGCTAAAGCGTCTATTAAGACCATTGGGTCAATACCATTCGATATGTAGCTCTTTTGTGGAAATGGTCCGGCTTGTTGAGCAATTGCGACCATAGTATAGTGCCTAACGACGGCCGTCATTGCAGGAATCACTGAATCGCGTAGATCCTTAGTAGCTGAGGCAACAATCATGCCAATTAGAGCCGTCAGATGAGTTCCACGCACACTTGATGTATGAATTTTGTTGTGGAATATTGGCCAACTCATAATGTTGCCTTCGACAAAATCGTTGTGTGTGAACAACTTTAGCAACGTGTGTTTCTCATCATCTAAGCTGATAAATGCTGCCAGGAAACAACGGATTAGTTCCCAACTTTGTCGTCGATAAAACGGATCTGTTGCATTTGAGCTGAGTGCTTTAAAAGCTGATTCAATAGCATAATCGACAGGAAATTCAATCGGCTTCTCGTATTCTTGGAAATACGTGACTATCGAGATCTTTGGCTTCTCGTTTTGATCATAATGCAATGTTTGCGGTTCCACCATCATTTTTCGGTTGCCTCCACCGAATTTGCCAAGAACGCGAAAAGCGACAAGTGCTGCATTATCCTGATTGCGTAGGGTCTTCCACAGTGCCTGCATCAATGCTGCTCGTACGGGTTGTATGTGATCGTACAAGAAATCCGGTTGCAAATTGTCAACACACAGTTCCAAAGTTCTTAGGCCCTGTAAAATACATATTTTTAATATGATTTTATTAATAGTTATATTTCCATGTCTTACCTGACTTATAAGTGTGGGCGAACCATTTAAAGCAGATACCAATGGATCCATTAGCATTGGCAGATAAGGTAGCAACGATGAGAGACGAACTGGTACTGTTAAGCAAAGTTCCACAAATAAGTCCCGCATATGTTGCTTGTGAAATCCGCTTTGTAATCGGTTTAAGCCTTCCAACAAATTCGGCAATAGTGGCAGAAACTCTTGATAAAGCAGATCATGGCTTCCACCACCAATTGATCTGAATAATGCTCTAAGCAGCAAGAAATAGTTGTACGGCTCGTCCGAAATTAATGCCAATTCCATGGAACGAATGACAATCTTGTGTAGATGCGGTTTCAGCATTTGTTCGTTTTCCACAGGAAACAGACTGACGCTTCCGAATACAAGTTTGAACAATCGAAGATATAAATTAGATCGTTCAACATTCGAACCCATTTCTTCCATTTTCTCTAGCAGATACTCAACAAGCACGGTGGCAAAGAGTGGTGAAGTTGTGGGATTTGCCAAAAATGAATTGGCTATAACTTGTAGAGATTGATTTTTGTAGATTCTTTCCACGAGAAAGTCAATTGTTGTTGCAAAGATTTCTTGGAAATTCTGAGAATGCATCATGAGGAACTGAAACGTAGTTGAAATAAATACATGTATTAATCCAAAATTGAGTTGCCTGATTAATGTTACTTACAATGCCGCTAAAGTGTTCCAAAACCTCCTTTTCCTCTTTGCTGCGTGAAATCAGTCCAGATGTTCGTTGCTGATTCGGATTCACATTTATTGTATATATGTCCAAAGCTTCCATTGCATAATGCACCAGGTCAATATACGTGCATAATGTATCTGGACTAAAAAGTTTGTCCTGTACGCTCGGTTCTGCAACCTGAGTCTAATAGATAAGAAAAATCTTAATGAATATGTTATGGCAAAGCTATGTAAATATCATACCTTTGAGTTAAAAAATCCCCAAGTGATTGTCTTCACGCCGCCAACAAGTGTTTTGACTAAGCTGCGATATTCAGCAACATTCACTGTGCAAGCAATTTGATTTCCAACAGAAGACATCTTAGCTTGGTCGCCACCCAGTTGATCCTGTGTTTTAAAATCAACGAAGTATGAGCATTAGAATATTCAAAAATTATATATACATATGCATACGTCTTTTAACTCTGTTATGGGTATGTTAGGTAAATTAAATGAACCAGTCAGACTTGTTGTAGCACCACTTTGAGATTGTCCCTTGCTGATAAATGAAAAAATAAATTAATACAGCTATAAGAACATGAACAAACAGAAAACATACCACTTTTGTATGATTTGGGGCAGCTGAATTTGAGCAAATGTTTCAAACTTCTTTACAAATACTTTCAGCAGCGTTCCCAAAATATGTCTCGATCGCACTGGTTCGAGTTCACTGTGATGTCGTAGGGATTCGACCAGATTCAATAACAGCTTACACGACATAGTCTGTATGCCAACAGCAAGTGTCTCATCGTGAACATTTTTGGAAAACAAATTGACCGCTTTTACTAAGACATCCAAGCTTAGACTTTGTCGGACATGATGGGCAAGATCCGCTAACGTGGAATACGCCAATGGCCGAATTGAGTCCAGGGTGACGCCTTTGCCAATCAGTAAATCTTCATCAAATAGTTTATCTATCGATGGTATGAATTCTAAAAGTAAACATAATGGGAATATGTTATTTTGGAAAATACATAAAATACTGTTTTACTTACTCTGGCGCAAATCTGTTGCAAATATATGTCGTGCGGCAATTAACAGTTCTTTGCGCAGATGTGCTGCCTCTTTTGGGCAATGTTCCATTAAATTCAGCATTCCATTGGATACGGATAATGAGTTAGCTATAACTACATCCTGATAAATTCGCACAATATATGCCATAAATGAAAGTGTCTTCACTTGAGCGCCCATAAAGTCGACGAATACTTCCTTTTGGGCAGAATTTCTAAAAGAAAATTAATAGAATTATTAACCGAGAGACGCACATACGACAAAAGAAGTTTACCTTTGCATTAAAGTTGGCTGTAAATTGATAGTTGTTAATATCAATGGAATAAACTCGGCAACCTCTTGATGGACAGCATTTTTATATATTTGATATATTAGCACAACAATGATGGGCAACTCTTGAAGAACTTTCAAGGACAATATGCCACGAGGTAGAAGATTATACTGAAATACCATTAAGACAATCAACTTCGATTTTCGAGCATTATATATCTATACGTACAATCATTTGCTGTGACTGCTGCTCTTGTTGTTTTCCTACATGTATAGTTTTTATGGAGTACGTTTCGGGCAGCAGCATTTCCAGATCCAAATCCTTTAAATCAGTTATCCAAATGTCGTTGGAAGTTTCGAATATGGATGTTAGGTTATTCGGAAGGTTTGTATAAATTTCCTTTACAAATCCCAAAAATAGCTGAATCTACAAATGCAACATAAGTTAATTAATTATAACGTACAATAAACTTTTAATTAATAGTATTCACTTACTTCGGGATTAAATGATGGACGAAAATGCTTATGCAGCTCAATTATTATACGCAGGCTTATTAAAACATTTTCTTCATTATCCGATTTTAATAACTTAAGCATCATCGTTATAATTGATTTCACATGCTGTCTTAAATTCTCAGTTATTGGTAATCGATGTATCATCTCCAAAATCAGCTTGCGAATCTAAAAAATAAATAAGGAATGCGTTGAAATAGCTAAAAGGGATTTCTTAAAAAGTAAACAGCTTGCAACATGTGTGTTTGTGTGAATGTATGTAATAACAAATATAACTGTACAAGGATTTTCCGGACGAGACAGCATGTCTTCCGATTGGTGCCCGCTCGCACAATGCATTGTTGTTGTGCTGATGAAATAGAAGCAACTTGTTTGCATGCGCTCAAAGTAAAAGTAAAAGTAAAAGCTAGAACAATGTTGATTAAAACATTGTAGAACAATTTTTGTGAACTTACAATTTACAACAAACTTTTAAAGGCTCTTTTGTACGCAACACTTACATACATACATACACACACATGTGAGCACAAGCATATGCAAATACAATCTTTGGAATATAAAGAAAGATGGAACTTACGTGTTGGACTGTATTCTCTTGGACAAACTGGGGTTCACCATCTTGAAGAATACGTGTGAAGATCTTGAGAGCGTTTTCCAGGAATGAAGGATACGATGGAGAGTTTAGGATCATTTCGAAATGCTCGCTCAGCTCCTGTGTGGCTTTTAGCTTGATTTCATCGCTGCTGGTCGGTTCATTCAGAATATTTAGATAATTCCGGAATGTATTAACCGGAATATTTTCGGTGTGTGCCATTTTAAGTAACCATTTATTCAATTTGTCTGCGAGAAATAATTGTTGCGACCGACCGGTGTAAACAAGCGAATTGCAAAATTTACCACACACAGGGTGACTCAAGCATATCTAGAGATGTATAGGTAAGCGATGTATTTATATCGTTTGGATCTGTTGCTGATTAACCGTTTCAGCACTTAGATATTCGCTATTTAAAACCATTTATGCGAAAAATTTACAACTTACATCATTATTACCTCGGTTAAAGCATTATTCTAAAAATATCGTACGAATATAAGCTATCGTCATGCAAAAATGATATCTGAAATATCCATGCTAATCGATATATCGATATAGTGCTATTTATTCCACAACCCTACTTAGTGAAATAATAAATTTTGCACCGAAAATAAATATCTTGTAAGTGTCAAATCAATAATTATTATTAATTTAATTGTGTTTTGGGTTATGTGGAGTGTCATTTTAAAGTAACTAATTGAATTAAATCAATGAAGTGACTTTTTAATTTGATTTTATAGATTCTAATGCCTATATGTGTGTACATATGTACATACATATGCATGAATGTTAATACTTTCATGTATAAGACATGGAATATAACTACACTCCCCTGTCCATAACAAAGACTTGTTGTATGTAATAAAAAATGTATAAGTGGTTTCCCCAAGCGTGGCTTATAGAATCTTCAGCGAAGGGACGCCTAAGTGCATCACACATACTAGTCACCTAAGTTTGTATGTATGTATAAATGAACGTATGCATGTATAACATGGTTCAAAGCGTAATTGAACCAAAACATGTTCCATACTTAACGTAGCACAGTGGGACAATTTAAAACAGCTCGGTTGCATTCATTTAAATTATTTTAAATATCAAAAGCATTAAATAAATAATATCGAATTTTTTTCAATAATGTGCATTCTAATTGGAATAGACACAATTTTAATATTAAAATTTATCAAAAAAAATTTGATATTATCAAATATATTACGCCTTTGATAATTGCAACACTAACTAAAATAATCTAAGTGTATGTCTAACCATTTTCCAATTGGAAACATTTTACACTTCTAATATTTACATTGAACTACTTTTAGATAAAAGCAGCAAGATGAGGGAGTCTGCTCATGACATCAGCATGGATACGTGGAAGCAGTGGATCCTCGAGGCAATATCGAAGATCCGATCACAAAAGCAAAGACCGAGTGTTCAAAGGATTTGCCAAGCCATTGGCACTCATCACAAATTTCACGAGGACATTGTCGCTGAAAAGTTAGAAAAAGCCGTCGAGTCTGGGTCAGTTATAAAAGTATACAATAAGGGCTTGCATTCATATAAGGCACCAATGGCAAAACGTCGAATAAAGGTTGATAAAAGTACAAATCTGTACAAAGTGGTAGCAAAAGCCGTTAATGATTTGGGCGAATGCGAAGGATCTACCATAAAGAGTATAGAAAACTATATACAAAAGTTTAATTGCATTGATCTATCGCCTAATGTTGATTTTAAAGCAATCATAAAGCTATCGTTAAAAAAGGCAGTCGACACTGGATTCCTATTACAGGAAGGAAAGTTATACAAAAAAGGCAAGTCCTTAACAACGCCACGAAAATCGGTTGCCGAACCGGAAGTACTTATCAAAGGAGAAGAAACCTGCACACATTGCTCCGGAAATTCCCAAAAGAATTTAAATGGCATTCCAGAACCCTTGAGTTCGTGCAAACAATGCGGCATATCATTGCATACGACATGCGCCAATATCGCAGGCAGATGCAAATCTCAATCGTATGTCCTTCTCTATATGCTTGTTACGAAAGGATCGCTATGGAATTGCCAGAAATGCGCAGATTGTATTGTCTGCAACATACATAATCGTGGCCCATGTTTGCTGCAATGTTTTCAATGCAAAAATCATTTTCACTTGACGTGCCTCGATACGATACCAGACAAAAAGCCAAAGCATCCTTATCGGTAAGTTAGATTATAGCTATACGAACTAAAGTGGAAATTACTCTACGAAAACAACGTTTTGTTTCAGTTGCAAGGCCTGTTTGAATGTTGATTTACCTAAAACTTTAAGGAAAGATACAGGAAACATCAAAATAGAGATGGTTGGCAATGATAAGTAAGCGTGAAACTAATTTCATTTGGTTAGTTTGAATTGTTTAATTTGAAAATCCACATTCATTTCAGAATTGTTAACTACGGCAATGTGACGCCAAAACCATATGCCAATTGCAAGCGACAAATGATCAAGAGTGAAGGATTTATTGAAAATCCATCAACGTCCCAACAATGCATTGGTGGTGCTGCCAGCAACAATCGACAAAAGAATAAAAAGAATGCCGTTGCTGTTAACAAATTTGTGACGCCCGTGAAGCAACAAAAGAAAATCTATCGTGATAACATTGTCAATCAATTAAATCGCAAGCGGAATTATTCGGATTTATCATCGTCGACTTCATCGAGCGACAGTGATGACGATGACGAGGATGATGACAAGAATGCAGGTTGCGAAGATCAGGATGATAGTACATCTTCAGACTCGTGTACTTCTTCAAGCTCTGAGTCCGATTCAAGTTCCAGTTCGAGTGATAGCTCTGAATGCGATGACGATAATGATGATGAAGATTATGACACAGATCGAAGTACATTGAAGGAAAACATATTTGAAAACGATAAGAAAATGGAGTTTCGTTCATCGCCAAATGACAATGAGAGCTTAATGGATGGTTCTTCGGAGAATTGGGGATTTGCAGCCGTGGCAAAAAACCCGGTTGACAACAAATACAAAAATAACTTTAAAGGCATGAGCTATCAAAAGAAAATAACGGATAACTATCAACTATCACCAAATGTTGAATCCAATAAATCAAACAAGTTTCCATCCGAAAAGTCTAATGATATGGTCATAAAATCTGCATTACCCCCATCACGACATAATAATAATAATAATACTAATAATAATAATTCTGCTGTGTGTAAGAAAAGAACTATACTTTTAAAATCGATGCCACTTGAATCCACTAAATCGTATGTAAAACAGGATGATGATATTCCATATCTAACTAAAGAAACAGTTTTAAAGTGTCAAATGATTAATGAAATTGATCAACTCCAAGAACCACGGCAGCAAGCTATAAATGGAAAAATATCACATGGACCAGATATTCAAGGTATTGAACCCTTGGAAAATGATAAGGATCAGACAATTATAAGTCGGACTAAACCGTTTGGTGAGTTCAAGCACATATATATGAGATTTTCATATTTTCAAGTAGATATTTAAGTAGAATTTTTGAAATTTTAAGTACAATTTTCTTTTTTGGTGTCATTTTTAACTATCAAAACTTTTATTCTTATTGCAAACATAATTTATTAATTCAAATATAACATATTTTGCTGTTAGTTGTGGGATTTATTTAAAGATTTTTTTTTAAAAAAATTTAAAGTCCCTAGCTTTTCTGATCTCTTATATTGAGTGTCAGACAGACGCCTATAAACAATATATACAAATTCATTTATGCAAAATCAGATTAAGTTAAGTTAATTTAATCGAAATAGGAAGGACATTGAACACAAGTTTGTAAAAAAAAAAATAAATAAAAAAAAACCAAATATTTATTTATAGAAAATCAACATCTACCGCCGGGCGTCAACACACTTGACGTTGAACTATATCAACAAGTGCTACAAAAAGCTGTTCTTAAAGTCTCTAACAATCCAACCGAAAAGTCTACAGAGAAAAACAATTCACTTACTTATTGCGGACAAAGTCCAAAATCAATTGAAATAGGAAAATGGAATATTGAAACATGGTACTCAAGTCCATTTCCACAGGAGTATGCCAGGTAAATTCAAACTCCAAACAACAATTTGTATAAATCGATGTTTCGGTTCATGTTTTAATCACTGATGAAACTAGTTGTCCAATTTCATTCTTCATATTATTTTCAAAACAAAGTTTATATATGAAAACTTTAAACTGTTTGACTTAATCAATATTCAAGAGTCAAAAAGCAAGAGACTTTAAATTTAATGAATATTTCACACAATAATCATGAATTATTTAGCGGTATTGAGTATAATTTTAAATGAATTTATTTTTTTCATTCATTTTTTAGGCTGTTAAAACTTTTTTTATGCGAATTCTGCCTGAAGTATACGAAAAGTCGATCAGTATTGGATAGACATCAAAATAAATGTATTTGGAAGCAACCTCCTGGTACAGAAATATTTCGACAAGGCGATATATCTGTATTCGAAGTGGATGGCAATGTTAATAAGATCTATTGCCAAAATTTATGTCTGCTTGCAAAGTTTTTTCTCGATCACAAAACCCTATACTATGATGTGGAACCATTTCTATTCTATATATTGACCAAAAATGATCACATTGGCTGTCATCTCGTTGGATATTTTTCAAAAGAAAAGCACTGCTCTCAAAAGTATAATGTCTCATGCATTTTGACGCTGCCACAATATCAAAGACAAGGATATGGACGATTTTTAATTGACTTTAGCTATTTACTTAGTCGCGAAGAAGGACAATTGGGAACGCCAGAGAAACCACTTTCGGATCTTGGACGTCTATCATATTTTTCATACTGGAAATCGGTTGTCTTGGAATATTTGTACACGTACCGGAATAAAAAGGCAATAACATTAAAGGATATAGCGATAAAAACAGGCTTAGCTGTTTCTGACATTGCATTAGCATTTGAGCTTTTAAATTTTATTAAATTACGCAAAAATGATGGTGACATTAGATTCCAAATAACGGTTAAAATCGATTGGAAAAAGGTATTATTGCATCATAATAAAAGAGCTCAAAGCAAAACACGAATTGTCATCGAACCCGATTGCCTCCGATGGAGTCCCTTGATGTCGATTTCAAGATCACCCAATAATAATATACGACCAATTTCAAACCGTGAATATCTAAGTTCACAACAAATGGAAAATTCGGATGACAAGGCGTTGTACGAGAAGAAAAGTGAGAAAATCATTGAACCTCAAGTTAATACGACTATTGAGCTGTTCAAAGATTCAAATAAGGTTGGCGGCAAGGCGCCAAAGTCGAACATTCAAAGTATTGACAAGGATACAAGTTACTCTAAAAAGAGTACATGCTCACTTGTCGAGTCTACGCACTCAACATTAAATGATGCAAAACGATCTAAACGTCCATTTGAAGATCTGATTGATAATTCCGATTCCTCTGATAGTAAGTATTCGAAAAAATCATTAGAGGCTGCAGAGTACAATATATTAACAAAACGAGCTTTACGTTTGGCTAAGCGCAAAGACGTTATTCCTCATACCAACAAGAGGAAACATTTCGAACGTAAAAATAATATTGATAATGTCGAGCTCAATATTTCAAATCCAGTTGAGCCACCGAACAATAAGGAAAGTTCAGAGAAATGTTCCATATCGCAAGCAGCTGCAGCTGCCCAAGAAATGAATCGCAGTTTTAAGAAACACGAATCGATTGACAAACCCATAAATATAGTTCCCAAGCTAAGGGGCAAGAAATCAAATGGCAAACGTGATGAAGAAACTGAAGCACCAGCTATCGCTCCAATCTGCATTGAAGCCCCAATAAAGGAAGCAGAAATTGAAAAACCCTTGAAACCCAATGTTGAAGTAATTGAAACTGTTAGCGAAAAGAAGGTCGTTGAAAAGATTGTGGAGCCCGTATTGCCGCAGCCGCAGCCGCAGCAGCAAGAACCACATCAGCCAAAGGAAAGAGAGGTTGTATGCAATGACCATTGCACTGAGCAAGTTTTGGATGCGGTTGCTAAGAAAACAAAGAAAGCATTGTTTACAGACGCAACTACATTCGAGGCAAAATCCCCAGAGATAAAAATCACGGAATGTAAAATTGAGCCCAAGCCAGTTGAAACTTTAGTTACTCCGGAAATCAAATGTCAGGTTCAAGAAATTTGTGAAATACCGAAAGAACCTGTTGTGGTAGCTCCAACTACAACTGATGTGAATATCAAGGAAACAAATATTAACACCGCCTTGCCCACGGTTGCTGAAAAGGTGGATACACCTAAACCAATCGTTGAGAAAGCAGAAACAAAAGTACTTAATTTGAATAATGAAAGCTTAATAAAAACTAACAATGATCCGATAAAGGAAAATCCCGAAGAGCAGATCTTGAAACCTTGTACTAAACCAAGTGTACCTATTGAAGAAACACTAAAACCTTGTGTGACACCAACTGTACCTATTGAAGAATCATTGATTACTCCGGTACCAGTTACTGTAGTTGAATCTAATAAAGTCTTTAAAGACTGCGCCAAGGAATCCAAAGAGGTTGAAAAAACTGAGACTAAGAAAATTGTTACTCCCGAAAAAGTTCAGCCTATCAAACAGGATGTTGCCCAGGTAAAAGTTCCTTGTAGTTTGCAGCAAGAACAAATATTTTATAATGAAATGAACAAGGCAAATGTAGCTAATGAAAAGCTACTTCTACTTCCCGGCAAAACTGAGTTGTCTTTGATGCATGAAACCGAAGTAAAACAGAAGATACATAAGAAACCCGTCGGAAACGTCCTGGAAACAACGATTCCAAAGACGGAAATTGTAAACACTTTGTGTAAAAAACCAGATGCACCCCATACTACGAATAAAGTAAATGTAATTGCTGAAAAGGATACACAAAAGCCACCACATTTGCTCCAAGTACAGGTCAAAGAAGAAGATAAATCGAATGTGCGTGCTCCGCCTCCTAATTCATTGCCCATGCGGGATAAAATTCAACTGAAGAATAATGAACATGCTCAGTTACAAAACTCGTTGACTTCCCAATATTCAATTAACCAGATGCCCAACTATCATCATACTTCACAGTACTGGCAATGGGACTATTACAGCTATAATGCAATCTGCAATCCGGCAGTACAAAAGGGTCAAAAACAATTCCATAAGGATCTGGCCACAACTATGGCCTATACCAACTTTACACAGAATCTTTATCAATCGGCAAATCTTGCGATGCATGCTCATCATCAGATGCACCATCCCAAGGATAAACAGAAAGTTGATCGGAAAAACAGCGGCAAAAAGGATGAAATGCCCAAGGCAACCGCATCAAACATTAACGCTGTCAACACGCAAAGAGATGGCGATGGAAACAACATAATTTGTAATGAATACAATGTGAACAATCAAGCGAATATGTTTGAGCAGAAGTGTGCTAATCAACAGAAACAATTTAAAGTCACAGATCATACACAACAAATCAAATCGATTGGTAATCCCCAGAACCCTGTAAACCGACACGTAAATTCAAATCAGCCGGATCCTGGTAGCTTATTACCAACTCCAATGAGCCGTGAAGCATCAGCGGCACCACAAAAGCAAAAATCAGATCACAATGTCAACAACATACCGTTGGGTCAGTCGCGAGAGGAAAAAATTAAAGCATCTCAACCGATTTTACAATCGGCTCCACATTCAAATTTGCAAGTGACTGGACAACCTGACGTCAATAATCCCAACAATAATAATATGGCATATAATTCTGAATCAGCCGCAAATCAGGCACCAATACAGCAGCAGCAGCAGCAACAATATGATTGTGGCATTAATGTGCAAATGAATATGGATTCACCATCGAATATCGGTGGTGCCATCAATCATGGCCCGGAGAATCCCAATGGGCATATGCAAAGACAGTTTCCCGACTGTTCAATGCAAAATCAATCGGCCACAACGCCCATGCACATGTCTATACAAAATTCGCATATGCAACAGCAAAGCAATATAAATATGAATTTGAATTCTGAAGGTTCGCCAAACTTGAACATAATTGGAAATTCACAGCATCAGCATCAAAATAGGAAGCTAACTGTGCAGGTAACTATAACTAAGACATAATGGTAATAGGTCTTTATATTAATATTTGTTTTTTTTCTTCTTCAGCCGGATATTGTTGCAAGTTCGCCGACTGCAACACATCGAGCACCGACACCCAAGCAAATACGCAATGGCAGCTCATCGAATAATGCTCAGCAACGAGACGCTAAAGTGGCAGCAGCAGCAACAAGCACACAAAATACTCACCATCAGCACGCACAGAGCTCGGTTTCAAATATATCCAAGGGTCAACAGGATGGCATTGGTGGCTTACAGTTCACACAGCTGGGTGGCCAGCATGGTCATCAACAGAATATGCAAACATTGGATTATATACCCATACCGCAAATATCACAAAATTTCTCATCCAATCCATCGAACTATGACATTGTCAATATGCCCGCGGTCATTCAACAGAGAATGTCGCTCAATAGCTCCGTTCATTCCCTACCCAATTCGCATCAGCGCATTGAGCAACCATCCTCGGCATGCGCTGTGAATAATTTCTATTTACAAAATAATATGCCATCAAATGAGATCGTGTCGAATGCACCACGAATACCAGTCACCACCACATTGGGACCACCGTCATCGGCGGCCAACAACGATCAGTCTATATCATCAAACAGTGGTGGCAGCACACCAGCTCTCGTTGGCAACTTGTGTAGCCTGTCGAAGTTGCAACAACTAACTAATTGCTTAGAAACACAACCATGTAATACATCGCCCGGAGCTCAATCGAATTTAACACCATCACCACATCATCCGATTCCACCCAATTCAATGACACCGCCACCACATTTATTAATGCAAAATCGGAATATTTCAACACCGCCGAATATAATGCAGACCCAAGTGACACCGCTACAATATCATAAATACTATACCAGCAATATGAATATTGCTCCCATTTCATCCAGCCAAAATGCAAATCGAAATACTCGAAATACACCATCGGCACCAATACAACATAGCTCATCGGCAATTAGCGGCAGCTCAAATAATCGCACAGCCAATGTACACATCAGTCCCAATCTGATGTCACATTATGGGGCCATTAATAGCTATCGTATGTCGCCGCAGCAGAGTCCACCGGCATCGGCATACAGTTCCGGTGGTGAATATCCCAATTCTCAGATTCCAATGCAGATGGGTGTCATGAATATGCAGTCACAGTATCAGGATGCATGCGTCTTGCAAAGAGCCACGCAACCAAATTCAATGTATCCAACGTATTCCCCATACTTGCCGCTGAACGGCTCAATACGCAGATAATAAACAAAATATCTACAACTGATACTTTATATCAAACTTCTTTTTACTTCTTGTAATACTTGTCTTGTAAATGTATCATAATAATTTTTGTGTATTCAAAAAAAAAAAAAGAAAAAAAGAAATAAATATTAAAACTAATTCCATTTTATCATTGATAGCTTGCCCAGAGTATGTTGTTGATTTATGTATTTGAAGTTTTCGGAGAATAACAATACGTTTACAATACTATTACAAGCACTTAACTTAGGCATTTTGATACTTTTTTATAAGCATTGCCCACACATCCGGATAGCGAGCTTGCAGAAAGGCTGTCAATTTTTGTGCACTTTGAGCTTGTTGCGGAGAACAGTTGCGGCATTTTCTTGTTATAACTTCGGGTAAAGCAGCTGAAAATTTCAACAGTATTAGTTTTTTTTTTTATTCGAATTTCGTTTGAAGGTCAGTGAACTTTTCTCGAAAGACAAAAGTTCTAAGCTATTTTTGTATGAAAAGTCGATAAAACGCGAGCACTATTATTATCACTGTTACTTAAAAACTAAGCTTAAATGTTTATTTAATTGTTTGTTATACCTTTTAGTTGTCGTCCCAATTGGTCACATGGGCTCTTCTCCAGAATACACATTATTTGGCGACTAACGACGGCTTGGTTGTTTAATAGCTTATTTATGTTCTTTTCGTCAGCATCGACGCTTGAGGGAATTATGATTATAAATAAAAACATAAAAATCAAAATTTCTTTTTGACATTTTTTAATTAAAAACATAACTACTGTTTTACTGTATGCTAGGGACTATAATACTTTTGTGTATTTGTTATTTTTTCAACGCATGCGCTTTCAAAATACATTTTTCAAGGGTTGTATAAGATTATTTTCTTAAATTGTGACTTGAAAGCTGTGACCAACATACTTATAAATATTTTACATTAAATCCTGTATTTTATAGGTTGGGCAAAGATCTTTCCGAACAAGAAATCAAAATTCCAATACAATATTATTAATTTTAATGTTAGATCTAGTGCTAAACATTTCAAACTTATTTTAATCATAAACTTTTCGCTACTTTTGAACAAGCCAATATTATTATTAATTTATTGTTAACAATAATATAGATAAAACATTTTTTTTTTAGTCCTCAGCATCATCATCGTTGTCAATTTGACCATCGGTATCATCGTCATCGTAATCATCCATGTCCTCTGCATCAGCGACTTCCTCTTTCTTATTTTTCTTCAAAAGCCATTCCTTGTAAGCGAGTTCCTCTTCAACAGTTGGATCACTGCTTTCCATAAAATCCTCATAGCCATGGGGATATTCCTCTTGAACTGGCGGCAAGTGTTTAAATAATATATTACGTCGCGTCAGCTTATGTCCCCAGCCCAAATAAATCGTTTCGCACGTATTCTCAAATAGGAATGTGAAAGCACCGGGCCAAATATTTGATTGCATTAACAACACACGTTCCATCTGATTAGTATACCTGCTGGTGAAGCGTGCAGTCCAGGGTGTGGAGCAAATATTGCTCTGATCAAGGGCACATGACGACAGGATCTCTGGTCCTGTTTCTATGTTAATAAAATCCTCCAACATTTCTTCTTCGCCGCCCTCCTCATCCCCTTCGGATTCTTCTTCCTCCTCCTCCTCGTATTCATCACCCATTTCCTCCAAACGAAGCATTTTCAAATACTGTGCCAACGCTTTCTCTCGCTCCTTTTCAGCCGCTTCCTCATCGTACCACACAACCCGGCCCTGATTCAAAATATTTGAACGACAATGCACCCAGGCCACCGGACTGACCAGCGAACTTAAAGGTTCAATCTCATAAAGCTCATTTTTCAGCAGCATTACATCATTATCTGAAAAGTTGTTCAAGTCAACAAAAAAAAAACGTCGAAAAAATCATAAGGAACTTACCCGTTATACCCGTCTCTTCACCCTCATTCATATCTTCTTCCTCCTCCTCCTCCTCTTCCTCCTCGCCATCATCGATGGTGCCATCGTAAAGTTTCTTTTCCTTCTTAGTCATGCGTCTATAATATCCCTGCGGAGCTATATGAGTACCGGCCGTAATGCGAGCAATCATTGCACGCAGATAGTGTTTCTCCTTTCCGGGAAAACATGGATACGAAACGACATCCGCTTCCAGATCGCCCGTGAGAAACTTCTTAATGCTTCGCGAAACACTAATTTGTCGTGGCGTCACAATCGGCAGCTCAATCCAATCATCATGCAAGCAATTAACCACAAAATACGAATAACGATTGCACCCTAATCCGATATACTCTGGTGGTATATCGAAGGATTGGATTTCCTGTGCCAACGGAACTGGCTTAACTGCTGGCACCATCTCCTCCAGCTCATCCAAGGGATAGTGCTCCCAACCATATGTACCGGGTGTTAGCTCTGGCCCAATATGTGAAGGTTTCGGCTTATCTACACGACTCTTTCGCATCTGAAAGGGTAGTTGTTTCTCCCGCATTTCCTCCTGCATCATTACCAAACGTGAAGTGATCTCGTCACGCGTCAGCGAGGCCTCCACAATATAGTAGGACGCTTTTGTGCCATTGATACAGCCCCAGAAACGACATTGCATTATGGATGGATGGGTCTGTAGCCGGTTAATGGAACAAGCCAATTGAAAAATATCATCTTTGCTAACACTAAAACCGCATTGATTCCAAAAGAATTGCATTTGTTCAACGCGTTCGTTAAATGTGACAAACAAGCGCAACGAATCATCAATATTTATATGTAAATCTCCATCTAAGGATGTTAAAGTTTCCCCACCACCCAAATCCTCATCAACGCCCACATCATCGCACATGTGTGGTAGCTTATCAAGGAAATTATCGTTAAGTTATATTGAAAATATTTACTCTTAATACACACCTTCATCGAATATAGTATACGTTTGGCCGGACGAAACATTCGAGAGTCGGCAAAAACGCCGCTGGGCGGAAAACGTTCGGGTACATGGAATTTCTGTTCGCGCACATTTCGACTGAACTCTTCAAAGAAATCGATAACATTGGGTGGACGTTCGTCGACAACGCGCTTCACGATATCACTAATATGATCAAATCTATCGGAAGAAACTTTAGCTGCCGTTATTTCTTTAACAATGTTAGTGTTTACTCACAAATTATCTCCACTTAATGTACTATATTGTTTGAGTATCGATTTCGCCAATTCGACCTCATAGCCAATATTTGGTGCCTCCTCAAGCGTAGGTATCTTAAATTGTGTCTGCGAGTTGAAGGCACCAGCAGATATGCTTGTCGATGATGATGTCGATGTACTTGTAATGACATTCGAACATTGTGGTGATGTATCTTGTTCACAATCTTGCCGCTTTGTTGGTTGCACCTCAACCTTCTTTTTTTTTGTGGCAGCACATGGTGGCCCATTCGAATTGGCCGATGCGCTTGAGCTAAGCGAAAAATTTTGGCATGATGGATTATCGTTATCCATAATGAATCTCTATATTATATATATATATTTATTTGTACATATGATTGTATCGAATACTCAAATAAAGACTTTTTAGGTATAGTTTACTTTGTTTCGTAAAGTTTTGAAACCACCCTCGGCAAGGTAGTGCAAAGAGAGAGAAAAATTAAAATTTCCATCTAAATATGTATGTATGTATGTGCACACGCCTACATGCATACCGATCTATGGATGTATGCGTACATACATTTATAAATATCATGAGCGTGCGCCGAGGGTGAGGCAGGTGGCACTTGCCCCCCAAAACCACCCCCCAAAAAATGACTGCAACATGTTGTTAGGAACAAATTATAAAATGTACACATATATAGACATTTCTGGCGTTCAATTAATTCATTTATTCTATTTATTATTATTTTTTTTTTATAATATGAAATAAATAAATAAACATAAAATGACGTGACATGTTTTAAAATAAATAAATTTCTTAATATTTTTGACTCATTTCATTTTTGTACTCAACCCTATTGACCCTCGAGCGACCTTTCTTGCAGTTTCGAGAGGGTTTCCCTGATACCATATCACTCCCCCCCTCGTACACTCCCCACGAGACCATAACAATCAAATATTGTTTTGCATACGCCCTTGTTACAACATGTTCATTTTGCCACACTATAAATATTTATATGCAATATTTATTTATATTTGTAGGGAGTCATACACAAAATCATATATATATAGTATATGAATGGTTTATACATAGTATGATTTCATTTATGATGTATATGTATAAACATATATATGTATGTTAACTTATGCATGCTTGCACATAACACTATAAACATATATAAGCAATATGGAATATGTTTGAATACAATATGGAGTATGTTTGAATACAATATATATTTAAAAATTACTTAACCACATATATATATATATATATAATATATTGATGTTTAATATTTTTATGTAGTATTTGTGAATAATTGTAATTTGTTAGCAAGTCTTGACAACAAAACAAATTTCGATTATATTTAACGTTTTATTGCTGTATATTCAACACACACACACACACGCACACAAGCAAACACGGCCAGACCAAATACACACACAGACACACAACATGTACTTTTTTGTTGTGCCGTGTGCATCCACAAATATAGACTACCAGTGTACAGAATCTTTCCAGTTTAGTCTGCAGCGTCTTTAACATACAGGAACTTCTTTACAAGTGTACCTTTTGACGGTATGTATATACATACATATATATATATATATATACGTACACCCACTATATAAAAGAGATTTGGTTTAATTAGTTCATTTGCTTGCAGATATAGAACATAATGCCTTTTGTTCCGGTTGAGACTCCCAAGTGCCCCGCGTGCGGCAAATCTGTGTACGCCGCCGAAGAGCGTGTCGCTGGTGGCTACAAATTCCATAAGACTTGCTTCAAGTGCAGTAAGTACCACCCACAAAACATTGGATACCAATCTACAATTCCAATTACTTTCCCAATACAAAAAGGTATGTGCAACAAGGCTCTGGACTCGACAAACTGCACCGAGCACGAAGCAGCTCTGTTCTGCAAAAATTGCCATGGCAGGAAATACGGACCTAAGGGATACGGTTTCGGTGGTGGTGCTGGCTGCCTGTCCACAGACACGGGCGCTCACTTAGCGAGAGAGTAAGTCCAAAAAATATTAAAAAATATTTTATCTGAATTTTATACATTTATGTGTTATAAAAAGTATAACAGTATAACTATAAGTACATAGTCTCCATATAAAATAAAACCATAATTAATATATATAATTTTTAATATTTTTTTTTATTTTCCATAATTAATAATTGATTTTTGTTGTTCTCTACTTTCAGTTAAATATGGTTCCTGCCAAATTGCCATTTGTTTAATTCAATTGTATCTTCGGGACATGAATCCGTGTTCATGTCCTGACCCTTATGTTATATTTATCCTGATATATATGTGAAAATTATGGTAAAAAAAAATATTTTTGTATTCATTTTCATTACTGACTGTAAATTAATAAAAGAAATTTAAAAAAGAAGAGAAAACAAATAAAAAAAATACGCTTAGAATAATAAACAGAAATCTACTAATACATATATATATATATATAGTATATGTATCCAAAAATAAATGTTAGGTTAGGTTGAGCTAATTGCTCTCCAGCATTATAAACAAAGGGTGCATTGAATGTTTCTCTATGCACATATTAAGTATACGCAGAGTATGTTTATTATTTTTTTGGAAGCCGATTTCAAATATGGATTATTTTTTCGATTTCCGTCAACTGTTTGGCATATCTCTAAAAGCTATAAGTGCTAAATATAGCATTAAACTAAATATAGCCATAGAGATAAAATTCTGATAATAAATCAAAAAAAAATATATATATATTATTCACATTCGATGCCTCAGAAAGTAGTCTATTTTTGACATATGAAACATTTGCATGCCATCTATATGTCCTATTATCTATATCTAGTATCGAGTACAGGGTATTCGATTGGTTGGAAAGATGCATAGCAACGAAAGAAACTTGACCATGCATTAAGTTTTATGCTTCAAGGCACAGACTAAGAGTGAAACCTCACCATTTAACCGTGTTCAATGCCTTAATACCCTGGAATATAAAGACCATTTCTACTTATTTACAAATATGATTAATCGATTTGTTTGTATATATAGGGAAACCATATAAATTTATATCTGCAACCAAAATTTCGTACTTTTTTTTTATATATCATTCTTGACCTGCAACAAGGTAAAACCTAATGGAAATCTGAAAAACACTTCACACATGTAATTGCATGTTGAAAATGAATTATCCAGTTATAGATCACATGGGGAACAGGGTATAGAAATCAAATTTTTAAAGCAATACATTTAATATTAGTAAGTCTTGATTAATTGTCTTGTTAGCTGCAGAACAAAATGATCAAAATTAACTAGCAAATATTAAAGTGTTTTCAAGTCAATATTATTGAATTTGGAGGTTAAATAGATATATATAGATATATATATATTAGTCGGATTTTGTTGTGTTTACTAGTGACAAAAACTTTCCAGCATGTTGGAAAAACCCTATCAGACCTTTAACATTATACATATATGTATAGGTAAATATTAATATATGAATTCTCAAATTATATAAATCTGTATTCAATGAGAACACAGATAAGTCAATATATTTGTCTATAAGGCAAAAGTGAAAGTGAAAGTTAAAGAAAGTAATGTTCGCGTGTGTTTACTTCGAGAAAAATGAACTGACGAAAACCTTTCAAATAAAACTTTAACGTTTCAAAATATTTGCTATGATTTATTTCATTTCAGGAACTATCATTATTTTGTCTATTACAAAAGTTTGCTCCGACAATATACGCTATAAAACAGGTGTAAGTGAATATATATGTTTAGAAGTCTACTTTTTAGCTTGTACCTTCTCACTTTTTCAGATTTGGTCAATTGATCCGCAGGCATTTTATATGTATAATCAGCCAAGTAAATTTCGTAAACTCTACTGGTACAATACAAGAGCTCCACATTTTCCAACCCGAAAGCAGCGAATGGTAAATTTGCAACTTAAACATGGATATAGAAATGCTCCGGCTGAAACTTATGGAAATCCACTGAGGTATTCTTTTAAGTAATGGCTCAAACTCATATATATATATCTGGGGTATGTTCTTTTGTTTTAGGAGCACATTTAAAAATACTTATGACGACGGTTCATTGTCATCGAATATTTTGAGAACGTATATGTCGTCCGTTCGCATACCTTCGACATCAGCGCCAAGAACAACAGCTAGCAAACCGTATTTTGAACCAAAACCACATGTCTATAGGAACACTACGAACTGCAAGCAAACCAAAAATATTACCTTAGATCCCGAGTTGAGGGAGAGTGTAAACATTTTACCACATTTTCGGGGACTTGACAGTATCTCCAGTGGCATAAACGTATTGCCGAATTTTCGAGGACTTGAAAGTGTTTCGAGTAGTATTAGCAATACTATACCACCAATGATCGAACCGCCCTTTCAACCATATATAACGCATTCCTACTTTACTTTGGATGATGTCATTGTGCCCCATGCCAAAAATAACTTTCATCCAAACTACAAACCCGCTGAAGACAAATTTATTCCCTCTGACTCACAGCCGCAAAATAGTTTCATTACGCAAAAAACGACTCATTTTAAAGAGAAGGCTATACAATATTTTAGTACTACCACAAGTACAACTACAACAACTACTACTATTGAGCCAGTTAAAACTACGGAATCGGTAGAGGAAACAACTATTGAGTTTCGACCGACAACTACTGTTTTACCCGAACCCGAAACAACCAGGGAAACCTTAAGGCATTTTACAACACTAAGTCCTACAGTTACCACAGATATACCAAATACGATTATGAATAACACGAAATCCATTATAAGGGAAATCTTTAATGGCTTCGCATTCAATCGTATTACAGCAACCACAAACGTACCGCATACGATATTTGATAAACAGAACTGGTCCCCAAAGAAGCATATATCATTTCGCCAGAACCTAATGCCAATCACATTGAACGACGATTTTTGCTATAGCTGCGGCATTAATAATCCAAATGTGGAAAATATCACCGCGAATAAAGTTACCCAACCAAATTTGAATGTAACAAAATTCAAAGAAAAACCGAATTCAACATTAATTTCAAAGCAAAAAGAAGGTAGAAAAAAGTTGAGCATCAAACTTTTGGCAACAAAAATCAAAGCTGCTCAAAACAAAACACAAACATTAGCCAAAAATAGAACAGTTTCAAATATTTCAAGCACAACCGAAGCAACGCCGATCAGAAATCGAAGAAATAAAACTAATTTTGTGCACATGAGACGTAGAAAACTGGAAGCAAATGCGACCAGATTTAAGGCATATAATGTCAGTCGTAACAACAGTATGAATTCTAAGATATTAAAGCCCAAAACTGAACTCAAAACTCCAATACTGAACATAACCAATGAAAAAGTAACGGTTCGTGAACCAAGAAAAATACCTACGGTTAGTAATACAACAATATTGGCAACGACAAGCAGTCCGATAGCTGAAACAACAGCTTTGGCAGCTGAATCAGCTATAATGACTATATCGAATACTAACGGCCGATCCTTGAGAAGATCAATGCGAAAATTTCGTACACATAAAGCAGTTGCTGCCGATATTGCTGTTAAACCCATAGATCTTCTACACTCAACGGATGTTCCGAGACTACCAATTGAAGTTTATTTTAACAAACTTAATAAAAATTAAAAAGCAAAACACATATCAAAAAATACCAAAGAACATTATGCTATTAATTTGTTTATTTATTTATTTATTTTACTTTTAAAAATGGTTATTGTTATATATATTAATAAATATTGTTGAAATCTTGTAAATTTAGACTGTTTAATGCGTTTTTCTGCAACAAAAGGTTTAAGAAATTCCCGAAAAAAGTCATTAATTAATGGATTAACAAATGTTTGAACTTAGAAACAAACAATGAAATAACTTCCAGAACGTTTAGCAGCGATGCGCCAATAAAAAGTCCTAGAACACCGCCTATTGCAACTGAAAATATACAGAATTCTGATCATTTTCCTAACCCTACTTATTTTGTTAGCTCACCTAATAGATCCAATCTGGTTTGGGTTACTAAACGATTGTATCTAGCATAAGGTGCACTGGCAATTTCTACTCCAACAATAAAATCCTTAGTCTCATCGGCATTTTCAATTGCTCTGCAAAAATTGGGAATTTTCAATAAATTTCATACATTTTCTTGGAGTTTATCTTACCCCACATAGCTGATCTGTTGTTCCACGCACGAAGGTAGGCAAACCAAATTGGTTCCAACATAATCCTTGACCTTTTCAGATATATAGGCTGCAAAGCAAATGAAAACTAAAACGAATTTTTGAGAAATTTCTAATGTTACCTTCACGTAAACAGTTAATTCCTTTCACATCGCAGTAAGGTAGCTCTGGAAAAAAATGATTTTATAATAAGGAAACTAGTTTTAAGTCGACAAAAAATAAATAAACATACTCGTTAGTAATGGATTAGACAAACTGCAATTGCAAGTTTTCATCTCGAATTCGAATTTAATTTTAGTCATACACGTTGAAAAGCTAAAATGATTTTTTCAAATACTATAAGTAGAACCCTTTAAGCCTTAAAACTTATTTACCTATAAACAAATAATGAAGTTGTACTTTCTTCCGGAAATTTGCACATACGCTGATCAACGCTCTCCTCCAGAACATCATCACTATTATGCACCTCTTCAATATTAAAAGCATGTAATGTGGGTCTTGGTGATATTAGATAACCAAAGGCATTAAAATATGGCACATCCTCGGGACTGTTGACATATAACTAGAATTTGATTAAGTCGTAGGACAACTCTCAAATTGTATAGCTAAAATCATTACATACTTGATATTTGAATATTAGTTCGCCTTGTAAAACTAATTGAAGTCTGCGATGCTTCTCCAATGACGAATATTTCAGTGGTAACAAATCGATATTGGCACTGCAAACAATATTAATTTATAAAATTCAATAAATAATAATAAAATTACTAACTAGTCCATCAAGTTGTTGGACAAAAAACAGTTTCCCATATCCAAAATATGAAATTTGAAAATTTGTTCACAGTCCGGCAACAAAACATCAGCAAAATAGATTTCCTTAATAATACTTTTACACGAATGCGGAAGCAGCTAAAAAAAAAGTATTTAAATAAAATAAAATCAGTAAAAATTATTGATAACATACTTCGTTTCGCAAATCCATAATATCCACACCACAAGTGGAATTATAATCCTTACAATATGCTTCTTTTATATTAATATTTTCGGAGCTCACAAACACATAGTCGAATAGATTCCTAATATATGTATTTGTCAGCGATTTCTCAGGGAATCTTCTCTGGAGGGCATTGGTAAAATCGCTACCAATTCGATTCTTAATTAAACATATGCTGACCGAGGGAAACGTGTTTGTCCACTGCACATAAGTCGTTGATACACCAATGCTCGTTGAGTCCGAATGATATCTGGTCATCATAAGTACAAATATAACACCCATATTCCAGCCAGAAACTCCAATTACAATTAACCAAAGTAACCTGCAATCAAATTTGCTTAATAGAGAATTTTTGCTGTTAATATTATTTTCCAATCACCTTTTATTATAGAAATTGATTAGTAAAGTATTAATGAAAATATTGTTTGCCATCTTTATGAAGAGTTGGAGCAACTGGAAAGAGCTTCAAGAAATTTAGCACGTCACAAACAGTCTTTGCGTGACAAAGAATCGTTTTGATAAACTGTAATAAAAGCCTTTTTATGTTGTATAAATAAATGGTTATAATTATTTTAATTTAACAGTTGAATATAGTATATTCATACTTGTTCCTTTTAAGTAAATTATAGATTGCGAGAAATACACTGTAGTTGAGTTGAGTTGAAGACGAGAAACCGTATGAAAATGAATTGTAACATTTAAAAATAAAGGAAAAAAACATAATACCTCAATTCGTAAGAAATGCACATTATTTTCTACATATTTATATTATCTATGTTTATTTATTGGATATACAATTTTATCTGTTTTTGGAATGACAATCTAAGCTTATATGATATTTAGTGCTACTTCTCAAGAGAATTTTCTAGTCTAATAAATAAATAAAAGTCGAAAGTTATTTAAAGAAATAATGATTACAATCGATTTTTTTGTTTTTTTTTTTGTTTGTTTTATTGGGAAGACCATTCATTCATGGAGTAAGTACTTCCCAAATATGGTTGTTGACGTATTGGTTCGCTATTGGTTTGATGATGATTTCCAACTGCATTCCATGGTTGTCTAGGAAACGCATTCGAGTTAATATATGGTGCGGGATTACCGCTATACCCAGCCGTTGTATGGAAATTGGAATGATAGGGTGAAAAATTGAAATGACCATACGGTGCATAATTATTAAGGTGATAGTTAGTTGTGGAGGCTGTATTCTTATTATCATAGTAATTGTAATATTGGGGAGGAAACGAATGTTGAACATTTTTGCTGGCAAAATATGAGTTTTCCGCTAAATCATTATTGGTTAGCATTGTTTGCGGATGTGTTGCATTCGATGGGATGCTATTAATGGAACTATTATAAGATTCGACGATAGGCAATTGTGTTTCATGCTTGTAAGGCTGTTGTTGTTGTTGCTGCTGCTGCTGCTGCTGTTGTTGCGGTTGTTGTTGGTGTTGTTGTTGTTGTTTCTGATAGTCTACACTTTCTGGCAGTGTTGTTGTGTTTGTGGTTGTTGGCAGGGTGCTTAAACCTTGAATTTGATTACTATTTTGCATTATGGTTTGTGGTTTAGTTTGCTGATGATCTTCCAAATTGCTGGTGCGCGTAAACGCTGCAGCCTCAGCAGGAGGCTCAATTGGTGCACATTCTTTGCTTGTCGCTGTGTCTTTTGGCTTTTCTGCAATTGTTGTGTCCATCGATTTCTCTGAAATTTCAAAATAAAATGCTTTTACTTATTTTTATATAGTTGATTATTATCAATTAATTTTCATACCTTGCTCGGGTGATTTTGATTTTGGAGCATCTGTATCGCAATCAGATGTTATATCGATAACGTCTTCTTTGTTGGCCTTTTCATCATCCGGACGCTTTGCTGTTGTTCTAATTGCAATAATTTTGCCACTATCTAATTGCATATAGATTCCTTTTGCTGATTTTAGCACCATAACTCGTTGACCGGCTTTGAGTATTATGTTTGATTTCTCTGATGAATTTGTTGGTATGACAACGTCTGAAAAAAAGCGAGTTTTAAATGAGAAAATGTTTATTTGTTAACGTTTTGGCGAAGTTATTGCTTACCAAGTGGTAACGTCATTTCCTGAGCAGTCATTCCTTGTCTTTGCCACACTTCGGCAGGAATCCAACGTGTTGATCGACCTCCAGCAGTGGTTGTCGTTTTCTTTGCTTGTATGGGTTTAATCTGTAACAGTATAACAGTATAAACATTTGGTAAGGCATATTCGTTTTGTTGTTTATAATACTCACTGAAGCAACTGGTCGAGTTGTAACAGTTCCATCCTGGTTAACAATTCTGTATTGCATTTTCCCTGAGGTATAGGTTAATTTTTGATTAACAGCCGCCTTCTTTTCGAGCTCATAGCTACGATGAGCCTGTCTTTTTTCAGCTTGTGATAGCTTACGATCCTTCTGATCAACTAGTAAACTTTCATGCAGGAAAGGATCCTTTGTTATATATTGCTCATGCCGTTTAACAATTGTATTTATAATGGGATCCAAATGTTCCGTCGAGTGTTCAATTTTCTCCTCTTTTGTTTTAATCGTTGGCGTGGTAGTGGTAGTGGTGGGTGTCGCTGGTGGATCACCTGACTCACTGTTCTCTGTTGTGGTTGGTTCATTCGATTTTTGACCTTCAACTTCTGTTGGCTGCTCATCATCGGAGCTGTAATCGTGACACAGGTTGGTTATCTCCTTCATTGATAAATGTGCCTCAGGATTGCATTCGTCAACGATTCGATCCGACATTCCTTGCTTCTTAATTTGCCTATCATAGATTTTCTTTTCCAGGCATTTATCCATAACAATTCTGTACACATAGCAAGGCTTTGTCTGGCCATATCTGTAATGAAAGAAAGTTTCATGTGATATAGTTTATGATTTTTTTTGTTTATTTCGAACATACCTATAAATTCTATAAACGGCTTGTGTGTCATGACAAGGATTCCAACTGGCATCAAATATAATAACTCTGTTCGCACCAGTCAAATTAATACCTAAGGATCCGGCTCTTGTTGATATAAGGAACAGCTTTATATTACGATTAGCATTAAACTCATTGACGAGCCTTTCTCTTTCTTGCGATGAAGTCGAACCATCTAAGCCTATAATAAAAATTCGTTTTGTATACAATATATTTAATATTTTTGAATACTTACGAAAATATGAAACATTTCGCATCCAGAAGTTTGAAGAACATGGAACATAACTTGATTTGAGGAACCCTTCGATTAAATTTAATGTCAGTAAACTTTGACTGAACAACAATATTCGATCGCCCATAAAAATGCTCTCCTTCATGATGCAAAAAAATATTTCCATTTTGGGTGATGTCGATAGTTGGCCAGGTATATAGTTTTTCATAATGTCCAGTGCCCAGGAACATGAAAATTCATCATTGATTTTTCTTGGCTTGAACGTTTTTCTATTTGTGTCATTAATAATACTGGTAAGGCCTTGTTTCGTTGAATTATTATCGATTGACTTTACGCATTCAATGTTATTTGCTTGATTTGGATTAATGGAAGTCGGCTGAACGATTCTTTCAACTGTTTTGATTTCGTTTGTGTCCAAGTCGACGATTTCGGAAGAGCCAGGTATTGTTTCAAAATCCTTGGCCATGGTGGAATCGGATTGTTTTATGACCTCAACATAGCTCGGTTTCGGAAGTAAATTTGCATCCAACCAATAATTGCCTTTCGCCTCGGCATTATAGTTACCCATATTGAGTTGATGATCCTCCTTTGGCGCTCCATATTGCTCCGAACTGTTAGAAAAAGAAAAGATTGTAAATAATTAAAAAAAATAAAATATTTACGCAATAAATTTACCTTTTGTCAGCATAGATTTTATTTAACTCTGCGGTATTGTTGCCATTGTTAACTTGCTGCTGTTGCGGGGGGATGTTAGGTGCAGTAGTTGTTGTTGTTGGTGTATCTATGACACCAAGAGGATTTGGATCGATGACTGGGATTGTTGTGTTATTACTCTTGGTATTATCATCATCGAAATCTAAATCTAAATCAGTCTCACATTTTTTCAGAAAGTTATATAAAACATCCGGATGATTCCAAATCTTACAACAGACAGCAAATGCTTTCAATGGATTAGGAAATGCCTTCTTACGCACAACATCCGTCATAAAGGTATCGTAAAGCTTTCGTTGAAATGGAGTCATCTTCACAAGTATAACATATTCCAATTTCTGTGGCAACGTGATTTGCAGCACCGTGTGTGACCGACGTTGCACAAAGCCCAACAGCAAAGAGTGCAGGACATGAGCTCTATAACGCATTAGCTTGATATCATCGGGTGTTGAATCAACACACTGACCATTCTGTATGGGCCTTTCGAACATATTACAAAACTCCGTGCGTGTGCCCAAATAGTTGGGACGTACAAAATCCACCATACACCAATATTCTAACAAATTGTTTTGCAGCGGATAACCGGTTAGAACAATTCGACGACGCGTGCGTATTTGTTTGAGGGCAAGCGAGATGCCAGCGTGTGAATTCTTAATACGATGTCCCTCATCACAAATCACGAGATCTGGGCCAGGTTTAACCAACGCTTCGAAGACCAGATTCATAAGATCTTTACTCGAATCCATGGCATCATGATGTGAGTTTTTTCCTTTCTTTTTGCGTGTCGTCACAAGTTTTAAAGCCAGTAGACGGAAGAGTTCATAACCAATGAGTAGAACTCCGCCCTTGTGAACCCAATTTAGTATAACTTTAGCTCTTGCAGTTAGGTTCTTTTGCTGATCGTTGAGCACAAAGATCTCAAAGTTACGCGGCCGAACATTTATGTCGCCCGTTTGTCGTGGAATCCACATGTTGAACTCACTTAACCAATTTTGTAATGTATTTATGGGCATGACGCATAAGACAGTCTTTGCGGATGTATGTCTTAAAAATATATCACAGAAGGAAACAACTTGTAAGGTTTTGCCAAGTCCCATGGAATGAGCGAGGATGCAACCAAAACCGCTTGATTTATTGAAACGACGCGTTGATTCAATAATATTGTCATATAGAAATCGTACACCGCCAATTTGATGGGGTTTGATTACTTTCGCTATCTGTGGTGCCAAATACAATGTTTCTTCACCCTCCGGATGTGCAATATTAACAACAACACGACCATATTCATCTGGTATATTATAGATATCTTTAACATGCATTCCACTATTTGTTGCATCCTCGCTCTCATTCATATCATCTTCCTCCTCCTCCTCCTCATCCTCCGAAAGCAATATACAATCATCATCAGAACTATCATCAATGGTAACAACTTCATTCGAGGCTTCGGCGCCGGCTTCCTTATCGACAACCTCATCGTCTTCAATACTGCAACTTAAACTACTATTTGTTTCATCACACGTTACGGATGCCAAATCATCTTCGGGTAGGACAATTGTGTTATTTAATGTATTCGCCTGCAGGCCTGCACCGTTTACATCATTAGTTTCATCTATATTTAAAATGCGGAAAAAATTCTTGTGTACAACAGATTTGCGAATCTCACGCATCGATTTCTGCTGCCCGGCAACGCGGGCTAAACGTTCCGCTTCCTCTTTCTGCGCGGCCAATGTTGTTGTATCCAAATTGGTTTCATTCATCACGTCTCGGATATTTTTCCTCAGATGATTATTTTTCTTTTCCTCAATTGTTGATAACATGCCCTTTTTGGTGCTTGTACTTTCATCCGTTGTCACTGTATTCTTTCGTTTGTGTGACTTTTCATGTCCATGTCCAGGAGAGGCATGTGCATGCTCATGCTCATGTCCATGTCCATGTCCATGTATATGGCCATGCCCAGGGTCATGTCCATGCATATGGCCAAGTCCAGGGTCATGTCCGGGTCCAGGACCATGTCCATGCACAGGTCCATGTAGAGGTCCATGAAGAGGTCCATGAACAGGTCCATAAGCAGGTAAATGTACAGGTCCATGTGGCAGTCCAAGTGGAGGTCCATGAGGAGGTCCATGCGGATGCCCATGCGGATGCCCATGAGCAGATCCATGTGGAGGTCCATGAGCGGGTCCATGAGGAGGTCCATGTCCAAGTCCATACCCATGCCCGTGTGGTGGAACAATTGAGTTGTGTATCAATTCTTTTGATACTGCTCCACTCACACTTTCAATAGTATTTGTGTACGATTTTAATACTGAGGGCATCATACTATTATTACTACATTCACTTATTCTCTCGCCTTGATCTAATATTGGATTTGGGATTGGATTAAGGTTTGAATTTAGGTGATGATTTGGTGGAATCACATCGGAAGCATTTAACATCATTGACGGTGGTTTATAACTGATTAAATTTGAACACGCCTCTGACTCATGCATATTTTTATTTGGATTTGGATTCTCAATCAGGCCTGTATTTTGATGAACCAGCGATTTTTCGATTACACCCGTAGTAGTGGGGTGAACCAGCGATTTTTCAATTAGACCCGTAGTCTGATGAACCAGCGACTGATTAGGATCCTCCATGCTAAAGCTTTTTTTGTCGGTTTGCCTGAAAATTAGAAAAATTGATAATTATTTAAATATTGAAAAACTTGTATTCAATTGATTTATATCGGTTATTTTTCAAGACAGACTAACAAAAGAAAATTATATTAATTTTCTTTAAGATGACACAAACAACAAAGTTTTAATGTTAGGAGCAAAAAAAAAGAAAAGATATAATACTTATTTTGAACAAACTTAATACAAAAATAATAATAATAATATTGAAAACAGATCTTTGTTTTTCTTACAACCAAAAACATATTTTCGAAACTTATCTTGCAGTTGACAACTTTTTAAACATTTTTAAAACATTTCGAAATATAACAAAGAGTTAATTTTTCGCTTTAATTATCCCCCTCGAGAGTAATTAACCTATTAATTGACTAATTTCGAAATATGTACAATTTGGTTTTCACTTATCTTTTACTACAAGTGTATGCACATATGTAGTACGTATGTAAATTGATTAACATATGTAGTACATTGTTTATTTTGAAGCGAGTACCTACCAATTACGAATTATTTATAGAATACTCCTGACGTCGCCGTTTTACATGTACATCAATATAACTTTTATCGTATTTTTGTATGGCATTTTGTTTGGATATTATTGGTGGGTGCCTGTGCACTTTATTGCACATATAAAATTAATTTATATATACAAAATACATTAATAGCCGGCCAATCAAATTTAAAATAAAAATTTTTTAGTTTACACTTTTATATATGTATGTAGGCAGGCACATATCTTTAAAGAACTATGCAGGCACATTGTTTATTTCGTTGTAATTCTGACGCACACATATACATAAATCTGAAAATGCACAATTTGTGCTTAACTAGTTATCAATTGTAATTATATCCCTTCAAGTCAATTTTCTTTTTTCACTGTGGAAATATGTATATCCACTGTAGTCTAATAATTACATATGTACACACAAACATGGACTGGAAAAAATATCGATATATCGTCATTCTGCATTCTATCTTGAAATTACAAGGTACTTGGCTCCTACCTAACTTTTACTTGCCTTACACAACTTACATTCAAAATTCTCATTTACTTTAATCGTTAAGTATCGTTAAGCAATTCTCAGATATTCCATAACTTAATAGGATCTAAGGCAGTTTTCAATAGCAGTATCTTTTGATTCATGGCTTTAACTCAGACTTTAACTGCTTTTAAATGAAAAGCCAATTTTTCTTTTAACAAATTTCATCTGATATATCCTAATAAAGCTAAGTGTGGTTTAATATTTGTTTTTCTTAATTAAACAATTAAACACAATCACGATTTTAAGATAATAAGAAATAGTTAAAGCACACATTACAAGTGTTTCATTCCATTTTTAACGATATTTCGATATTTATTACCTCTTTTATGCTGAGCAACTCTGTGTTTGATAACCGGAAAGTAACAAATCCCATCTCTTTCCTTTCCTTTTTACCATTGGTCTGTGAAATACGTGTTGTATTTTTCTTGGTTTTTTTAAATAAGAAATACAATGTAAGTTAAAATATTCGTGTAATTGAGTTGTATTTGTTAACGAAATATATTTATTTCTATTTAGATGCCGCGTGAAATCAAGGAAGTGAAAGATTTTCTGAACAAAGCTCGTCGCACCGATGCGCGTGCTGTCAAAATCAAGAAGAACCCAACGAACACGAAATTCAAGATTCGTTGCTCGCGTTTCCTCTACACGCTTGTTGTGCAAGACAAGGAGAAGGCCGACAAAATCAAGCAGTCACTGCCACCAGGTCTGCAAGTGAAAGAAGTCAAGTGAACGCGTCTTAGCCTATCAACAAATCTTTAAATATGTTCTATATGGAATAAAATACATGGACAAAATGTAAAATTTTATATGGAATCTTTATTTGTGTGCAAAATGTTGTGTATAATTAATAAATTGGGCATTTACTATTAAAAGATCAAATTGAAGGGGCAAACTATGTTTTAAGTTGCACTCTATGTGAATAACATGTATACCGGCAATACGTTAGTTTTGATATTCAAATGAATATCTCACACAAATTCAGTTTACTGATGGAATAACAAAAGATTCCGAGATATATGGTTGCAACTGTCCAAGTACGATGCAATTGCAATGAGCAATTGAAAGCTTTGAAAAATAATTCAAAAATTCGAGTTAAGATAATTTTTATTTTCTTTATTTATACTGAAAATACAAATTATGTAGAAAATTCTCATACAAATTGGCGATCTTGACCGGATACAAACTGTAAATCGCTGGTACATGCATGTTAATTATGTATTTTAATTTAAAATGCATTGCACAGAGACTTTTTTTTTGCTCCTTCAGTCAGTCTATTGACGATCAGTAGCACGAAGCTTCTCCTCGACAGCTTCACGGGAAGCCTCTGATAGATCAGTAGCTTGTATATACTTTTGGACACCGACCAATGATTTCTTCAGAGCATCGAAGGAGCTCGAGTACAACATCTTCTTTTTAACCTGTAATCCATAAATGTTTTTTAGTAATACGGTATTCAAAAGGGGAATTGTTGTGGAATATTACCTTAGCAGTATCGGGACACCATGACATAAGGAACAACTTTTGTTTCTTTGAGCTCTCTGACGTACCTTGGCATTGGTGCATGTATTCAAAATCGAAAAGACCATATCTGAAAATAGAAGCAAACCATAAATCACAAAAAACCATTTATTGTTGGCTTATTATTATAGCTGTTGTTGCTAGCGAAATCAAATCTTATCGATTTTACCGTCGTGTTTTTTTTTTCTTTTTTTGTTATTTTCTTACCGGCATTCTCCAGGTCCGCATTTCTGAATATCTTCTAGAAACTGATCGTATTCAGCGTTCCGGTCGCCAACAGTTTCCACATCAATTTGCTTTTCATCGCGAATGAAGAAAATAACATAGCGGTGTTTTTTATCCTTTTTGATTTCCTCGTATGTTGTTTTGCAAACATCAGATACAGTAACTCCAGAAGCCTGAAAATAATTTAAGTATTTTTAGTTAACATAGTTAAATGGATTTAAAACACCCCTTATATGTATCTCGATTGGGCACAGGGTATACAAACATACATACACATACACATATGCAAAAAAATAATTATTTGTGTATGTGTAATTGTACAGTAAAATTTGCCGGCAAAACGTGTTTTAACTTTGTGTATATGTACAAGTGTATGTTTGTATGAATATACTTGTAAAAATGTTTACAAACACATAAAAATGTACATAAACAATTTTTGTTCAAAGTTTATATGTATGAATGTGCGAAATGCATACCAAATATGGACATAGACATGTATGTACGTACAAAGGTAATCGGCATTACCCACACACACTAGTATGTGTTCATATATGTACAAACAAATACATATATTTCATAGAAAGTTCAATCTAACATGCACCAGCAATGTCTGCAAAAAATAATTTGCACACACATACATACGCACAACTACATATACATATAAGCATATATTCGCCGATAAGCGGATGTACGTAACGACTCATATTGATATCTTTGGAATTAATACATATGTATGTATGTTGAATATTACTCAGCCTATTCTGACTAATTCCTACGTGTATATGAAAGTATATCTATATATATACACTTTATACATATGCATGTATCCATAAATATACATATATGTACGTTTAAAATTTTATATGTATACTCATAAAGTTGCAGATGGAATAATGCTGCTGCTTTACGCTTTTAAATAATTATTACACACATATGTAGATACAGTCTGCCTCTCATGGATTTAAAAAATTTATATGTACGTATGTACATGCAAAAAAAAATATATTTAGTTTATAACGCACCATTGCCAATCCATGTATGTACATACATATTTATGTGTAAATGAATCATCGTATTTTCAGCGCGATGTATGTATGTCTGCCTGCAGACATGTGTGCATGTATACACATCTTTTAAGTTTAATGTTAAATTCCATATTTTATGTATGTAATAAATTATGTTAGAAAGTCTTACCATTTTTTTCTTTCTGTAGAATGCGAGTACTTTTATAAAATTTGAAAACCAATTGCAATGTGTGTATGTATAAGTATAATACACAAATACTATTTAGCCTTTCGACCGCAACGAACAACCGGACTAATCAATTTGGGTGGTGGTTCCAATGCATCGATTTACGCATGAGTTGCTAGTCTGAACAAAATTGTATCCGATATATTATCTCAGTTACACAAAAACGGAACATACCAGGCATCGAACCAAGACTAAAAACAAATCGAAACAGTGGAATTAAACCAACATTTGAAGGCTCCACATATGGTGTATGTATATTTTTAAATGTATTTTTGTAAAAGAACTCATGTTAATTAAAATAATAATAGCAAAAAATTCTATCCATTGGCGTTGAACAATGAAAATAGCATATGAATCTAATTGCTTACAAATGCAATAAGTTGTACCTAATATTAAAAGATTTAAATCGTTCTTGTCTTATTTTACGCACACAAATATTTAATGGCATAAACTTTTTTTTCGTCTTTACCTGGAAATACGTTTTTACTTCATTTTTTCAACTCAGTTAAATTATAACAACAGAAAAGTACATTATATTATCCATAAAAGTGTTTCGTTTCGCTAGAACATCTCATGTTCCAAGTTCATCAGTCCAAAATCGGCGCTCATTTTATTGGTTCAAGTGAAGAAATCAAACACCTACTTGGAACAACTCCGATTTAAAATAGGTATGCAAAAAAAAAAATAATATTGCCAAAGTATTGTTCGAGGAGGCTTAAACTCAGCTATAAATTCGCGACGTTTTTTTTGTTGAAAAATATGTGTATAAACATATACTACTGGTACTTCTAAGGTGGGTAATTAAACCAATCTTAAACTAAACTGTACTTAAAACTGCAATGAATATAAATCGTGATGCAAGTGCACAATTTGTATATAGCCTTATACATGTATACGTTCATGTATGTATGTTTGTATGTGACTGTGTAAAATGAAACATTCAAACTTATAAACAATGTACAAGTTGGGTTGAACGATTCAGGCATTTAAGCTTAAATACTCAAATAGTTAAATAAAAAAAATCTTCGTTAGCAGGTATAAGTGTCTACATGCATTTATTCAAAAGTGACTGTGAAAAATCGATATTTCTTAGCATGTACATACGTATGTATGTATGTTCAATTATATGCATGTATGTATGTATATATTTGCGTTTGGTTTCTCTAACCCGCTTGATAAAAGTCGTCTTCGAGTGATTTAATCATATTTAAATTACTGTAAACAAAAATGTATTAACTTTTTATCGTTTATTTTTTCATGTATTTTTCAAATGTGTAATTATTGTTTTTTGTGTGCTAACATTAACTGGAATATATTTATGAACATACATATTCAATTATGCACAATAAGCCTTGTTTATTTATTTAATCTGATCAGAATCATGTACATTTAATAAAGGGGCGTGGCTTACGGTTTGTCTTATTGTAAAATTGGCAATAAAAGAAATGTATGTATGTAATTATGCACATACATACAACAGTGGACAGTAAAAAAATGGTTTGAGTCATAATTAATTTTTTGCGTAAGTTAAGATTTACCTGCCCTTGTACATGGACATTGATACTTATCGATATCTTATCGATTAAATAAAACTGTCGTTTACTACCTATTTACTTTGTTATTTATGCAATGCACCAGGAAAAAGTGGCGGAAACGCCCAATTTTTTATTTTTTTCCAAACTGTTATAATTATTTCAGCGATTATTGTTTACAAATGTATTATTTCATCATTATTACAGGAGAGATTTGAAAAACAAGAGCAACAACGACAAAGATGAATTCGCAACAAAATTCAAATATTGAGCAATCGCTAGTACCGGGCGATCCGGGTCATGTTCAAACCCAATACACGGCCTTTCAAAACTTTGAGCAATATACAGCTGCTGGATATACAAATGCACCATTGTATATATCGAAGCCGACGGGCATGGGAACTCTAACGCGTATAGCACCGCATTGTTCGCAAAACAAGATTGAGACAACATCGCAAGAGGTCGCAATGCCGGGCATGGAGGGGCACACACTGGTGCCGACCGTACGCTATATACAAGCACCACAATTTGATGAGCAAACCGATTTTGGTATACCCGGTCTGCCGCCATGTGGCCTAGAACCGCATTACTCGGACGAGCCGGCAATACCCTATGGCTATACAACAGATCCAAACTATGGTTTACCGGGCGTCAGTGCAAATATGAAACAATTTGCCACACAACGACCATTTGACAATAATCTAAATGGATCGGAATCGGCCATTGATGCACAATGTCGCTCATTTGAGGGTCAAGGTGATTTTAAGTTACCACCATTTGCAACAAATACACTGAACTCGGTGCCGCCGCGAATTGCTGATAAGGAGGATTTCATTGGTGGCTCCGATAGCGATTTGTGTTCAACTATGCGATGGCGCGATCCAAACCTATCCGAAGTTATTAGCTTTCTCAGCAATCCTAATAATGCAATCAAAGCAAATGCAGCTGCATATTTGCAACATTTATGCTATATGGATGATCCAAATAAACAGCGTACACGGACATTGGGAGGAATACCACCATTGATACGTTTATTGTCATATGATGCGCCCGAAATACATAAGTAAGTGTGGTTTAGAAAATATTTTTATTTTCATTTATTTTATATAAATTTTCATTTAGAAATGCTTGTGGTGCATTGCGCAATCTATCATATGGCCGACAGAATGATGAGAATAAGCGTGGCATTAAAAATGCTGGTGGCATTGAAGCCCTGGTGCATCTGCTGTGCCGTTCCCAGGAGACCGAGGTCAAAGAATTGGTCACTGGCGTGCTTTGGAATATGTCATCGTGTGAGGATATTAAACGGTCAATTATTGATGAGGCACTGGCTGCTGTCGTTTGTAACATTATAAAACCGCATTCGGGCTGGGATCCCATCTGCTGCGGCGAGACATGCTTCTCAACCGTATTTCGCAATGCATCCGGTGTGCTGCGCAATGTCAGTTCGGCCGGAGAACATGCACGCGAATGCCTGCGTAATTGCGAACACTTGGTGGAATCGTTGCTCTATGTGGTCCGTTCGTCCATTGAGAAGAATAACATTGGTAATAAGACCGTCGAGAATTGTGTATGCATACTACGCAATTTATCGTACCGTTGCCAGGAAGTTGAGGATCCCAATTATGATAAACATCCTTTCATTATACAAGAGCGTGCGGTTCCATCGTCTTCCAAAGGTAATCCGATTATAGTTTTGTAATTATGTCTCTAGTTAATTTTTTTTGATTTTGTGGTTTTTGCAGGTGAAAATTTGGGCTGTTTTGGCACAAGTAAAAAGAAGAAGGATGCGGCTTTAAATGAATCGCAACAGGATTACATATTCTCCACCGAATATGCAAAGAACGCTGGTACACATAATAAAACCAACAAAGGCTACGAACAGCTATGGCAACCGGAAGTTGTGCAATTTTATCTATCATTACTGCAGAGTTGTTCCAATCCTGAGACACTTGAGGCCGCCGCTGGTGCAATACAAAATTTATCGGCCTGCTATTGGCAGCCGAGCATTGATATTCGTGCCACTGTGCGCAAAGAGAAGGGTCTGCCCATACTCGTCGAACTGTTGCGCATGGAGGTTGATCGTGTCGTTTGTGCCGTTGCGACTGCATTGCGTAATCTGGCTATCGACCAAAGAAACAAGGAGTTGATTGGGAAATATGCAATGCGTGATTTGGTCCAGAAGTTGCCATCGGGCAATGCACAGCATGACCAAAATACGTCCGATGATACCATAACAGCCGTATTGGCCACCATTAACGAGGTCATCAAAAAGAATCCGGAATTTGCACGTTCACTTTTGGATGCCGGCGGCGTGGATCGACTTATGAATATAACCCGCCGCAAGGAACAATATACGACTTGTGTGATCAAGTTCGCCAGCCAGGTGTTATACACAATGTGGCAGCATCATGAGCTGCGCGAAGTGTATAAAAAGAATGGCTGGAAGGAGCAGGATTTTGTTAATAAACATTTTGCCGCACACAGCACCCCGCCAAGTTCACCAAATAATGCTAACAATACACTTAATCGACCAATGGCATCTCAGGGACGCACGCGCTACGAGGATCGAACCATTCAGCGTGTCCCAAATGCATCGTATCGGAATAAGGATGCAACTGGTGCTGTCATTGGCAACAACGATTCGGCACTGTTGTCCGAAATGGTTCGAAAACAATTATAAAGTGTATATTTGTTTGTTATTAATTATTTTATTATTAGTTCTAGATACACATACTCACTACACACATATATATATGTAAAACTATATATATATATATATAGTAACTCTTGGTATTAACAAAAAAAGAGTTCACAAAAATATTTGTGGTTTTAATAAGGGTTTTATAGTTTTTCTAAGGTGTACTGCTCAGTATTGGCTCAGTTTTAACAATAAGAAAAATACTTTTTGTTTTTGAATTTTTTGCTAAATTTTCTAATTGTTATATTTCCATACATACATGCATACATACATATATAGTACATACATAAATCTACACATAACAATTTGAATTAAAACACAAAAAACAAAAGAAAAGTAAACTTATAATACATATCAACGCAAAGTAAAAAATTTATTCTATGTGAATTTGGGCTTGAAAAAACCGCCATAATTTGTTGAATTCTTTAAGAATATGCAAGCATTAACATTTTGTCGTCACATTATGCAAAACAAATTTTACTTTTAAATGTTGAAAAACAAAAAAAAAAACAAAAATATATATTCTTGGTTGGGTTCTACGAGCCACACATAATGGTATATAATCGTGAATGATTATTATATGAATTCTTTTATTTTGCGTTCATATTCAATGACAGTGTGCCCGAAAACAAACCCTTAGATTAAGTATAAAACCCCAACAATTAAGAAAAGTTTTGTGTTTCCTAAGTTATTGTATTTAAAATTCATCGTTTAACATATATTTATGCATTAAGATTTTATAGCATCGATTAAAAAATAATTATAAGAGGTGTCATTTATTTCACACCTACTATATGCATTTGACTACAAAATAAACTAAGATTATTCGTGTAGATTTAATATATATTTTATTAGGGGGGGATATTTTATCGACCAGCCAATTCGGAACCACCCTACTTTTGCAAGGCAGTTCTCTCAAAACCTGGTTTTTTAAAGTTTGATGGCCATTGGGAACGTGCGGATTGTGAAACAGGCCAGAATGTCATCGATTAAATTGTAATATATCGGGCAATCGAATCAGAGTTTTTTCGATTATGACGATCGAATGTTTAATAGCAAATTCCACCCCTGGCAGTATAAGTCGGCTTCTACATTGTTTTTCGACTGCTTTGTGGATATGATTTGTCAAAACAAACATTTATAAAATGGATTTTGACACATTACCTGAGCTCGGTGGTAAATAAATTAAAAGTTAATAAGTAGTTAAATTTTATCTACTTATTTTGCTTCCGTTAAGTGTTTTTGTAACGCATTGCATGTTCATTTATTACCTATATATGTACTTGCAGACTAATGTATATGTACTACATACATGTACATATGTATAAATATACACATATACTCGGATACGTGCAAGCAAAATTAAATAGAATTCAATGTGCATACGTACATACAAATGTGTTAGAATGTAATAAATTGTGTGAGAACGTAAAGACATTTACGTATATGCACATTTGAAAAGACGTATGTACTTATGTATGTTTATGGAATAAATTTTACTCCTGTTTGTTTGTATGTGCAAACATGTACATATGTATTCTTATTGCATGTATTTATATGTGTAGAGTGCTACCCGGCTTTGTTCGGGCCAAATGTTGTCTTAACATCTTAATATTTTTCTTCTGTGAAATTAAAATAAATGCTGATGGACAAAAATTCTATAAAGTGGGTTAAAGTTTTTAAACAAAGTGACAAAAAAACTATGTGCATATAAAAGCCGTTATACGATTGATGTATAACACAAATGGCGTACATGTGCAACTGGCCCATTATGTATGCTGTAGAGTGACTCTACAATTTTTAATATCCACCCTGGGGGGTGTAGTTTTCCGAAAATAAATACGGAACCATTTGATAGCCGGCTTCGATAATAATACATTTTGTTTAAATGTGAATGTTTGCTAAGTGTAAACATAGTTCGTAGACATAACAAAAATAAAACCCTATTAATGTCTTATTTTACGTTCTCCAGATCTTGTCACATTGAGCTGCAACAAGAGGCTCGAACTGTTGGGATCTATATTAAGTGAACCAGATGGCGACAAAATGTTACAAAACTTTAACTTGGAAGATAAATTCCGACGGCATCAATTCTCAATGGATGCATTATTGGACACATTTATCTTGCTATATGATGAATGTACCAATTCATCGTTACGTAGGGAAAAGAGTGTATCGGATTTTCTAAAACTTGGTATGCAATAAATAAGCTCATATATATAAACTAATATTAAAAGCACACACACCTTATTTTTTCAGCTAAACCATTTGTACACATTGTCAGGAAACTGCGACTGACACGCGAGGATTTCGAAATATTGAAAATCATTGGACGTGGAGCATTTGGAGAAGTTTGCGTTGTTCGCATGCTCTCATCGGAGAATATATACGCCATGAAAATCTTAAATAAATGGGAGATGCTCAAACGCGCGGAAACTGCATGCTTTCGTGAAGAAAGAGATGTTCTGGTTTTGGGCGATCGTCAATGGATAACAAATTTGCATTACGCTTTTCAGGATAACATCAATTTGGTATGTTTTTGTCATGTTGCAAGTGTGAAGAACATAAATGAATCTGTATTTTGTATTACAGTATCTGGTTATGGACTATTATTGCGGTGGCGACTTATTAACATTGTTGAGCAAGTTTGAAGATAAACTACCAGAAGATATGGCCAAGTTTTATATCACAGAAATGATATTGGCCATCAATAGCATACATCAGCTCAAGTACGTGCATCGCGACATCAAGCCAGATAATGTTCTGTTGGACAAACGTGGACACGTACGTTTGGCAGATTTTGGTTCCTGCTTGCGTTTGGACAAGGATGGCACAGTGCAATCGAATGTTGCAGTCGGCACACCCGATTATATATCGCCAGAAATTTTACGGGCCATGGAGGATGGAAAGGGACGCTATGGCACCGAGTGTGATTGGTGGTCTCTGGGCGTTTGTATGTTCGAAATGTTGTACGGCGAGACACCATTTTATGCCGAAAGTCTGGTCGAGACATATGGCAAAATTATGAATCATCAAAATTGCTTCAATTTACCCTCCCAAGATACTTCACATTGCAAGTTATCGGAATCATCAAAGGATCTACTTAGCAAGCTGATTTGTATACCCGAGAATCGACTGGGTCAGAATGGATTACGTGATTTCATGGATCACACATGGTTCGATGGCATCGATTGGAAAAATATACGTTCCGGTCTAGCACCGTATATACCCGAAGTCTCAAGTCCAACAGATACATCCAATTTCGATGTGGACGACAATGATGTTAGATTAATCGATTCCATACCCCCGTCGGCGAATCCAGCCTTCTCCGGCTTTCATTTGCCATTCATTGGATTCACATTTTCACAAAACTGCAATACAACAGACTCAAGGGCATCGGATCTGTTGCCGGACAATAAAACTAATCAAATGTCTCTCGACAGTTCGCCACTGTCGAGTGAACTATCTAAGGAATCGGAAACAAAATCAAACGAATCTCTTCACAAGCAATTGAAATCACAAACCGAACAATTGGTACTATTAAAACACGATAAGAACGAGCTAACCCTTCAGTATAACGAAATAATGGAGCGTCTACAAAGTCAAGATAAGGAATTAAAGGAGACAATTGCTCAGCGTAATGCGGCAATGATGGAATATTCGGAAGTAACTGAAAAACTAACGGAGCTGCGAAACCAAAAACAAAAACTCTCACGTCAGGTGCGCGACAAGGAAGAGGAACTCGATGCGGCAATCCAAAAAAATGATAGCTTAAGAATCGATCTACGTAAGTCGGATAAAACGAGACGGGAACTGGAACTTCACATTGAAGATGCAGTCAATGAGGCATCAAAGGAGAAGAAAATACGCGAGCACGCCGAAGAATGTTGTCGCAAGTTGCAAAGCGATTTTCGTAAGTCTGTACCAAATGTGGATGCTAGCGCAACGACAAATATAACATCGGGCATTGCAGCGTACGAAATCGAACGTATCGAATTGCAATATGCCGAAAAATTGAATCATCAACAGGCGCGTAACAATTTAGAATTGGATGCGCTGCGGGAACAGCTGAACGAGTTGGAGGCATCAAATGTGATGCTCTCGAAAGAATTGCAGCAGGCGCATGAGAAATTGAAATGTACACCAATTGAAACAATTGCCGATTCGGCAGACACAATCTTAGAGCTAAAGAAACGTTTCGAATTGGAGAAATCAACGTGGAACGAGGAGAAGCTGCGTTTGAGCAGCGAAGTGAGCGTCAAATCGAAGAATTTACGTGATATCCAAGCGGATGAAATACAAATACTTAAGGAGCTGCAAGTGAAACGTGAAGCCATTAACCATTGGGAGCTACAAATGGCCGAGATTATTCAGTGGGTGTCGGACGAACGGGATGCAAGAAGTTATTTACAGGCGCTGGCCACAAAGATGACTGAAGAAATCGAATACCTCAAGCATGTGGGAACTTTGAACAATAATGCCGTAGATCATAAGAATTGGCGCAATAGGCGATCGCAGAAACTCGATAAAATGGAATTACTTAATCTGCAAAGTGCTCTACAACGTGAAATTCAAGCCAAGGCCTTTATTGCCGAAGAACTGAGTCAAACGCGAGCAGAACTGATGTCCACACAGAAAGAGGTTGGCGACTACAAGAAAAGATGTGAAACTATCTTGTATGACTATAAAAAGAAGGAAGTTGAGTTGCGGGATTTGCAAAAAATGGATCTTGGTTATTCAGAGTCGTTTTTGAATAAGGCATCGCATCATAATAATGCATTCTTTAAGGATATGTCCGCCATGAACACCGATATGATTGACTCTGAAGAATCGTTTGCGAATGATGCTAGGGAAAGCATCTCATCGGCTTCCAACTTGTTTCAATCCTCGAATACTGGTATGCTCTTCAACTACGAATCAAAATATTCACTGAAAGCCAAGGATACTTTGAGTGCTAAGAATTCAACGGCTAACGATGACCTACGCTCGGAAAGTAGTTTAACCTATGAGGAATCGAAAAAGAAACCCTCCGGCAATACGGCCATACATCAATTTCTTGTACGCACTTTCAGTAGTCCAACCAAATGTAATCATTGTACATCGTTGATGGTCGGACTGACACGACAAGGTGTTGTCTGTGAGATTTGTGGATTTGCTTGCCATACGGTCTGTTGCCAGCGTGTTCCAACCATGTGTCCAGTGCCCGTGGATCAAACAAAGCGCCCGCTGGGCATAGATCCAACCCGTGGCATTGGTACAGCATATGAAGGCTATGTTAAAGTGCCCAAATCGGGTGTCATTAAGCGTGGTTGGATTCGTCAATTTGTTGTCGTGTGCGACTTTAAGCTATTCTTATATGACATCTCAACGGATCGCTGTGCATTACCAAGTGTCAGTGTATCCCAAGTGTTGGATATGCGTGATCCGGAGTTCTCCGTTGGCAGCGTACGCGAAAGTGATGTCATACATGCTGCCAAAAAGGATGTACCCTGTATCTTTAAGGTTTGTTGCTGCTATAGGCAATATCTTGAGAAGAGTTTTTAATCATTTCGTTTGATTGTAGATTAAAACAGCTCTAATAGAAGGTGGAATCTCGTTATGCACTTTAATGCTGGCCGATAATGAATCGGAGAAATCGAAATGGGTTATTGCATTGGGTGAACTTCATCGAATTTTAAAACGAAATAATTTACCAAACACGGCCATTTATAAAGTCAATGAAATATTGGATAATACATTATCGATAATACGTAACGCACTGTGTTCTGTTATAACTTATGCTAATCAAATATTGCTAGGCACTGAAGATGGTTTGTTTTATCTCAACTTGGAGTCATATGGTAAATAGAAAACATTTTACATCATAAGCTTAATTAATTGATCATTCATTCATTCCATATTCCATTTCAGAAATCGCTCGCATTGGTGAAACGAAAAAGATTTTGCAGTTATGGTATTTAGAAGAAGAGCAAATTATTGTTATACTTTGTGGTAAACAACGCCATTTGAGGCTTCTACCTATTCGAGCATTGGAGGCGAGCGATGTCGAATGGATCAAAGTTGTCGAGTCTAAAAATTGTATATCTGCTTGTACTGGTATTATCCGACGCTACCCTAGTATTGTCTACTCATTTATAATTGCATTAAAACGACCCAATAATCATACACAAATCATCGTCTACGAAATAAATCGAACGCGTACGCGACACCAAAAGACTTGTGAGTTCACAATTGGATATTTGGCTCAACATCTGCAGATATTGTCCGATATGCGTCTAGTTGTTGCCCATCAAAGTGGTTTTACGGCATACTTTTTGCGCGGAGAAGCAACTGCAATGTGTACGTATATTTGATGTAATCCCATATTTAAACTTTTCACTAAGAAAAATTCTTCATTTTTTATTAGCTCTCGTTCATCCGGAAAATCAGTTATGCGCTTTTTTGAACTACTCTGGTGTTGATGCTGTCAGAGTTATTGAAATACTATCTCCGACCGGTGGCACATTTGGAGAATATTTGCTGGTCTTCCAGACTCTAGCAATATATGTCGACTTGCAGGGACGTAAATCGCGCGATCGAGAAATAATGTATCCGGCTTTCCCTACTTATATAAGTAAGTATTTGAGACTCTCTCTGAGGTTTATGTTTAATAACTTGAATCCATTTACTTGCAGCTTATTCTGATGGTCATTTATTGGTATTCTCGGAGACTCATTTAGATATATTTAATACACAAACTTCTGAGTGGGTTCAATCCATTGGTATAAAACAATCGCTGCCTTTAAACAATATTGGCAACGTTGTTTTAACGTCTATCAATGATACACCTTTGATTGTCTACTTGGCAAACATACACACAAGTAAGCAAACCTTGTGAACCTTGCATGTTTTATTGAACTTCTTAAATGTATTTGATCTTTATAGAGGGACTGTTGCAACATCGTGATGTTGATCAAAAGGGCCACAGCAATATTAAACGTAGATTTTCTATTAGAGAAATAAACAAAACAGTTAAGAGGTCAGTAAACATAAGCACTTCTTAATGTCTAAGATTTGTTTAATTTATTTTTTGCTTATCATAATGTTAGCGATCGAAGATCAAAGATGATATCTGGTCCAACGAATTTCAACCATATTTCCCATATGGGCCCTGGAGATGGTATTCAAAATCAGCGATTACTAGACTTGCCAACCACTTTGGAGACAGCCGAGCACACAAGCAAGTCGCTGATAACTTCATTAAATTCCGTTAACCAAATAAGAAAATCCAACTTTCTAGATCAAGGTATTCATATAAAGTTCATATTCTGCTATACTTGCTAACTTTAATAATACTTTACTTTCCCAGCTGATGGTAATTCTGAGGATTTCGGTAATGATAACATGCTCTCTAGGACTCCTAGCCCAATTGGGACATTGCTTTTTGATGACCTAAACAATATTGATTAACTTGTAATACTCATATTAATTTAACCCCTATTGTCGAATAAAATTTGTCAAATCTCATTTTTCTTTGACTCTTGACATAACTAATAAGAACTTGCTGATTGTGATATTAGATTAGAAGAATTATCCCCTAAATCAAGACTGATTTAAATTTTTTAGATTGCTGACATTAACACAGTTGTCGTTGAATAAATGTGTTTCATTTCCTAAAACGGACCGATAAATTGAATATCGATAACGTGGTTCACTAACACATATATAGTACAATCAACCCTGCGAACGTCAAACTCGTTCCACTCAATTAAACTAGTTCGGTTTGTTTTGACAAAACTCAAAATGATAATATAATTCTTTCTTATCAAGAAATCAGAAAAACAGAAGGAAATTATTGTGCTGTGCTCATATCTTTTGTGTTAAGAAGTGTAAGTATTTTGCAAAATGGTTTTAACTTTATTAACTTTAAGCGCCGAGCCCACTTGAGGGTGCATGCAGAAAACTGATGTGGATGTATGTACATACCTACATATTTGGCCAGCAAGCAACTATGTATGTATGTATTTGTACGCGCTCCGGCTATTCAGATTTGGCTGACTAAAAGTAAATAAATGTGTAAAATATTAAAGTTTATCTGTTGAAAGATTAATAATAATTTACACAAGTATGAATTAATAATTTTTATGTGCACATGTACAAAATTGATGATATTTATCCGTGAGTACATGTGCTTCATAAGTACATACAAATGTAAGTATGTAATTAACTGTGTGTGTGCATACAAATATTCATGTCGGTTCCGCTAGCGAGTGTTGTTGTGAACCTTTGAGCCTTTTTGGCAAACTGCATGTACTTCAACAACAAAAACAGTTTTCAACCTTGCAAAAAGTGTCTTGATCCGAATAAATACATAATACTATATATGTTTACGTCTTAACGGCCATTAAAAGGCATCATTGTTCTTCTCCGGTGTAAACAAACACACATAATTTGTTTTAAATGCCGGCTTAGAACCGTTCAGATTGATTTTTATTTTTATTAAATAACTAAAAAGTAATATTTTTCTTCTAGTAATGCCAATATGTCGGTACATTACAAATTTAAAAGCACCCTTAATTTTGATACAATAACATTCGATGGACTTCATATTTCTGTTGCGGATCTAAAACGAGAAATAATTCAGCAGAAAAGATTGGGAAAAATCATTGATTTTGATCTACAGATAACCAATGCCCAAACTAAGGAAGGTAAGTCACTAACTTTCTTTGATTTTAGCTGAATCTAAATACGTTTTTTTATTGTGTAGAATACAAGGATGACAACTATTTGATTCCAAAAAATACGACGCTTATTATTGCACGTATACCAATAGCACATCCCGTTAAAAAAGGATGGGAACCGCCGGGAGAAACGGCCATCACAAATGCGCCCTCAAGCAAGTCAGAAACTATCAATATGGACCTGTTTAAAATGCAAGGAAGCGAGGAAGACAAGATCCAGGCAATGATGATGCAAAGTACTGCAGATTATGACCCAAAAACGTAAGTTCTCTTCATATACATTCATTCAGTATGATTACAATTTATAATGATTAATATGACCTTATTTTATAGCTATCATCGTATTAAGGGACAATCTCAAGTAGGCGAAGTACCCGCCTCCTATCGTTGTAATAAATGTAAAAGAGGTGGCCACTGGATTAAGAATTGTAATTTCTCATCTGGAAAGGAGCAGTTTGAAGTGAAGAGAACTACGGGAATTCCGCGATCATTCAGAGGCAAAGAAAAGTAACTATAACCTGAACTGTTTATGCTCGGAGCCGAAATTCATTTATCTGTATTTAAAGTCCAACAGAACAAGAGACGCCAACATTTGTTCCAGCTACCGAGAAGGAGCAAGAGATACCCGAAGACTTAATATGTGGTATTTGCCGTAATATATTTGTTGATGCCGTTATGATACCATGTTGTGGCAGTTCCTTTTGTGATGATTGTAAGTTAACATTTATAATTGTAGAGTTAATTAGCAGATTTTAACGCAAATTGGCGTTCTACAGGCGTTCGAAATTCGTTGCTGGAATCAGAAGATAGTGAATGTCCAGATTGTAAGGAAAAGAACTGTTCGCCAGGATCTTTGATTCCAAATCGTTTCCTCCGAAATTCGGTTAACGTATTCAAAAGCGAATCTGGATACAAGCTTGGAGCATTTAGACCTGGTAAGATGGCAAGATTCATGTTCGAATCCGGTTGAATTGAAATTTTGTTTTGCTTTTAGCCGCTAAATCCAATCCGGTGGTTGAGAAAAAAGAAGAAGAGGAAGAAGAGCCAGCTCCTGAAGAAGCACCCGTTCCTGATGACTCAAAAGAAACAGAACAAACGGAACCAGAACCGCAACCGCAACCTGTAAAAGCTGAAGAACAAGAGCCAACCAAAAACATAAATAACACGAATACTACGGACACGGTCAAAAATGAGAAAGATAAATTTGATTCCGACTATGAGGATAATATAACAATAAAAATGCCACAAAAAGTGCATAGTGGACCCTTACTAAATGCCGACACAAATAAAGAGCCAGTAAGTAACCTTAAAAAAAATATTATTATGTTATTTATTTAATGTATATATATGGTAATTATCATTTTAGTCGCGACCTTCATACTCACACAAATCACATGTCAATAATGTACATCATCGCCGTGAAGCAAACATGGAATATAAACCCGAGCTAGAAAAGAAACATCAATCGTATGATAATAACGAAAGGATTCGTCCACCAAATGAACGAAGTCTTTTGCCCACTCCCGTTGGCCCTCATCACAAATATGTAAATATGAATATGAATATGAACGAGCAGAGAGAACAGCAGAATGCAGATCCAAGTCGTCATATGGGATTATATAAGCCGGCATATATGCAAATGCCACCACGTTGTCCAACAATGGTCCATATGCCACCATACAATAATAACGGATATAACAATATGCCACATCGACCGCCAATGAAGTAAGTTTCGAATTGAACTGAATGTTCAAATATATATATTAATCTATTAAATCGAATATTTCAGTTTTGGGCACTATCAAAACCAACCGCCTGTACATCAAATGAATACATCATATATGCCAGGTGCGAACATAAACATCAATCCTTCGCAGTCGTTTCAATCCACGAATTTGGCATCAATTTATCAAGGAGTTGCAGCCAAAGTTGGCACTGGGTAAGTTCAAACTATACACTCAAGTTCCTATATGTTCGATTTCAAATAATAAATAAATATATTCATTTGCAGACTCATAGATGATCCATTAGAAGCTTTCAATCGCATAATGAAAGAAAAAGAAAAGCAAAAGGGCGATCGTCGTCGCAGTCCAGTGCATCACAGATCAAGATCACCGGGAAGACTGCGTCATCGTCTACGATCACCAGTGTATGATCGAGGTTCGTCTAGAGAAATGATCATGAAGGACAAGAGACCACGTTCGCGGGAAAGGAAACGTGAATATAGCTATGAAAGACGACAGAGTCGACCTATACGCCACACAAGTCATGGATCACATTCACCAAGCGATAAGAAGAAGAGGTTATTTTACATATTAAGTTATTTTTACACATATGCGTATTATCATCTAACAAGAAAGAAAATGCTATGGGAAACATTACATTACCTGTAACTAGTATTTTCAAATTACTAAGATAGTAAATTTCGGTCAACTGAAATCAGCTGACCAAGTCGAAGTCTAAATTTGATTCGTTATTTTATTAAAAAATAAACGTTTACTGTTTATTAACTACATCGTAATCTCAGTATTGACATGAAAGTAGGTAGAAATATTTTTTAAAAAATAAGGTAAGCAATAACATTTTATTTTTTTTTACTTGGGATTTTTACTTTGTTTTTTGTTTTTTTTTTAGCATTTAAGAGCAACAACAATGCTTTGAATCCCTAAAAATCAATAAATTTCCATATTGTATTATATTTATTTATTTCTTATAGTCTTATTTTCTATACTTAACCAATTTAAATCCTTTCTGTTGTCAATTGACCAAAGCTGCCTTGTAGTAAGTACAGTACAACCTCTAATTGAGGATTTATCGTACTTTTACAAAAATTAGGGATAACTAGATAAGTTTTAAAGGATTTCGTCTAGTTACAAACTATATATATTATGTTTATATATTATTTTTGCATTTTATTTACAATTTAAAATTGTATATTTTTACAGATATATGCATAGACGTTCACCATCACCAAAAGTTGAATATATAAGACGACCAAGAGAGAAATCGTTGCCCAAATCATCATCGTATGCACCAAAACCAGATACACTTGAGCCACCGCCGCCTGGTTTTGAATCGATGCCAATTGAGAGCTTAGCCGATAATGATATGAATCTGAATAAGAAGGCAATACCAACAGATATGGATAGAGATTATCACGAGCACTCGGCTCATCACTCTGTCAAACGGCCAAGAACGTATAGTAGTAACAATGTGGATATTAAGACAGTTGATCATGTGTCTAGAAGCCTAACGCCACCGACAAGGTCAAAGGTTCCAAAGGTCTCTCGGGATGAATGTGCTGAGATGATGTACGATAGTCCACCCAAGACACCGTACAGACGAGAACATACTCATATGCATAAAGTAGAGAAGAGTCCAGATAATAATTCAAATTCCATACACTCGGAGGATAATTTGGAATCGAACAACAATCTGGAAAAAGAAAATAATAATCAGTTGAAAGATCGCAAAAAGAAAAAGAAAGTCAAATCGGAGCGCAAGAAAAGTAAGAAAGACAAGAAGGAGAAAAAGGAGAGAAGCAAGAAGAGTCACTCGGAAAGTATTGAGCCAGCACCAGACAAATTCACCGGGGACAATGATGACAATGATATGGATGCGTGCGATGAAATCGCCGAAAGTCAACCGAATAATTCAATTGAAAAGATTTTATCAAATAACGATGAGCTGGATATGTTTAAAACTAATGATTCTATATTAAATATAGAGATTACAAACGATTTAGATCGTGCTGATATCAATCTTAATGATGTACAATTATCCAAATGGGAACTAGACGATTCGAATTTGACCAGCAATCAATTAGATCAGTGTCGAAAAGTTTCGGCTTCCAATAAAATAGTACAAGAGCATTCAGAAATAACATCGGATGTCTTGCGCAAGGCAGAACATGCAATATTTGCAAAAGCTATCAAAGCCATTAGGCCCGTTGAGTTTAAAGTTCTATTAGACGCTAAACATACCAGTGGCAAGGATGCACCATCGATTTCAATCACCAAAACCGATTATAGAGATCGTTCGCATTCCCCCAAATCATCGAACAATAAGTCGGTTAAAGAACGTTTGGGCAACAAAGTTGTTAGGGATCGAACCTATTCGCCCGATCGATCCAGGACAAGTCGTCGAGAGAATTCGGCCCGGAATGTGAGCGTTGATCGTAACAAATATAGCTCCAGGACAAGGGATAAGGATTCCAGAGAACGCATTAAGATCACAGATCGAAAACATGATGATAGTCGAATTCATCGCAAATCGCATACGCGTGAAATCGTTACCGAATTCACCAACTCTAATAGCCAAAAGCAAAAATCCCAATACAAGGACAAGGTATCAGCGAGAGATACGAAAGATACCAGAGATGTGAGAGATACAAGAGATGTGAGAGATACTAGAGTTGTGCGAGAAACTAGAGACAGAAGAGATTCTAGAGATAACCGAGAAACTAGAGATTCCAGAAATTCGCGAGATACTCGAGATTCTAGAAATTCCAGAGAGGCGCGTAGTGACAAGAGAAACTATGATTCGGATCGTAACTCGCAGGGTAGTCGCAAAACAGGAGAAGCACGATTAGTTTCAGCAATTGTAGCTTCCACCAACAAACCCGTTCGTCCCGACAATCCATTTAGAAAATTCGATGAAAATCACTCAAGTAGCAGTAAGGTTTCCAAATACGATCATCCAATAAAGCGAGACGTTACACCCCCATCATCATCTACTGATCAAACTGAATATAAGAAACGGAAAGATAAGAAAATTAAGAAACTGAAGAAATCATCGTCGACCGAATCGGTTCGAAGTGAGAAGCGTAAGGATGTAAAAAGCAAAAAGAAAACTAAATTGTTGAAGAAAAAGAAAAAGTCAAGGAAATAAGCAGCTGAACGAACGATAAGTAAGGCAAATCAGAAATCTATAATTTAATCTAAAAAAAACACAAATAAACAAACAATATTTTATTGTAAGAAATAAAAACTATTGTATATGTACATTAAAAATATTGTAAATGTGAAAAGGAAGTGCATTTTTTTTTTGACTAAAAATGGGTAAAAAGACATTTCAATTTCAAAAGTATACTGAAAACAAAATTTCTGATTTTTTTCTACATAACATATGATAATACCGTATTTACTCGAAATCTACAACTTACTCACCATGGACTCTGAAATAACAATCGTGAGGTGAAATATGCTTTTAAAAAATTTTTATTAAATGTTAGAAATAAGTTTTTAAGTAATCTGAATGTCTTTGATGTGAATAATTATATGTGTTTACGAAACAAAAGATTTAATAGATGTTTCATGGAAACCGTTTAGTGCTTTTCAATATATTTTTTTTTAAAGTTTTATGAAGGTTCTTTACAGATAATTTTATTTCGCATTTCAACAGTAGCATACTTCACGGAATTTATCTATAATCTATGTAACATCAGAATATCGTATTTTTTCTCAGTACCCAAAACTAAAATAGCCCGATCTTAAGTTAACAAATCCATCATGTATATACAAATATGCCGAATTTACTCATTACATATGTACCCCTGTTACCCTCTTGCAATATTTTACACAAGTTCTATAACCATAAATGACCCCCCTCCTTAAGTTTAAATTCTATTATTTCTGAACTGCCGTTACTCATGTTACGTTATTCATCACGATAAGACTCTGTTTTTGCGCATGCCTAAGAGTATGCAATGGCGTGTTTCAAATACATATTGGTTATTGAACCAAAAAAAATGGTAAAAGGGGTAAAAAGGATACAAATCTATAAGGAGGAGGCCCATTGTTGCAGAACTTTAAAAATACAACAAATAAAAATAAACTGCAAAAACTTAAAAGGGCCTAAAAATAAGTCACAGCGGTTTGTGGTGTTTTACCTAAATATCGTAATAAATCATGAATATCGTAACGTTAGTAACGGCATTTCGGGGTGTCTTAGCTAAATCTCGTAATAAGTAACGGCAGTCTGGGATGTCTTAACAAGATCCAATTAAAGTGAAACAGTTATTGTATAGACCACTTCGAGGCTGACCTTGAAACTTGAACTAGTGTTAAAAGTTAATTAATGACCAAAAGTCGCTTGTTAAACGTTTAGCGCCTACAATCTGTATCATTAAATTAATAAGTACTTATACTGAATCCACCACAAGAAACTGAAAAGTGACGTAAGTTATGTAAGTACAAAATATATTCTACAGAAAAAATAAAAATTTTCAAGTAATGTAGATAAATCTGTGCACTTAATACGTAATAGATTTGAACATTTGTTGTTACAGGTTCGACAAAAAAACACTTCGAGATCAATTAGATTCGTTAACCGAGGGAAAAACGAGTTTTTTTTTTACCACAAATATAAAAAATAAACAAATACCATCATTATTTCCATAAAAGTTTTTTTTTTCAAAAGGTTGCTAAAGTATACCAATTATAAGGTAAACAAACAAACAAAAATGGTACTTAAGGATGATTGAGATGTCACATCTTATCATATCTGGTGGTTAACTCAAATGTTACATAATGTAACGTATTGGTTTTTCGTAAATATTTTATGCGTACTCGTGAAAATACATAGTTAAGACATACACACACACATAGACACATACACACGCATGCATACTGTAAAACCACTCTCACTTTCGTTAGGCATGGAGTAAACGAGTTCCACTTTTGCTCTCTGTTATGTGTGGTGAATTACTCAATGTTGTGTTGTAAAGCTGCTGCGGCTGCGACTGCGGCTGCTGTTGCTTGTATGTTGTTGGTATTCCGTTAATTAGGGCCGAACTTTCAGACAGAGCTCGCGAGCTGCATTGTGGCACAGACAAATCGAGATCTAAGCACGTCTTGTCTCGTCTCTCGTGTGTGCAGAAAAGTTTCACCTACGGATATGTTCGGTTGTGATATATTTATTATCAGAGGTTTTTTTTCTTGATTTCAATCTACTTTTAACCAAATACACCAAATTACAAACACAATCAAATGTTTACCGCAAACAAAAAATAATCATTATATTATGTGAATGTTCGTGGTGTTGTTTTGTAACTGTATGTTGCTACAAACAGTACATTTAACTGTAAAATTACATATGTACATACATATTAATGCATTTGTGTGAAAAAAAACAAATATATACATATATACAAGTATAGCTTGCTGAAAAATGAAAAATAATTGGCTTATTATTTCTATAACAAAGTGAAAATGTTCAATTAACATTTTTTTCAATAGATTCCTAATAAGTAAAGCTTTAACTATGTAACAAACCCGACTTGCAGATCACATTTATGAAAGTAACATTTATATAAAACCAGACTTTACTCACATTTTTAAGCTCTTGCAACGCCAAAAAAGCTCGCCTAACAACCAACAAAACAAAACAACAACAAAAAGAAGAAACAACATTTGTAAGGAAAATATATTCAATAAATCAAAGCTTATACATTTTGTTTGTTTGTTGTTTATATAAGTATCTGTTGGCATTAACTGATTAAGCATAATAATACAATTATAAACAAAAGTCGAATATAACGTTTTTTTTCCCCCTATATCTTTTAGGCTGTTTAGTAAAAGTGAAAAAACAATAAAACGAAATAAACTAAAACATTAATTGATAATATTTTAAAAGTAATAAAACAAATTCACGACTCTTTGAAGTCCGTGTCACGCCGTAATGCTGCATTTACGGTTCAGTCGCCGGCTGTCTTTAACAGCCAAGTTAACAGTTATAATCGCAATCACAATCATATCGACAACTAGGCTCGCATTGGCCGCAACCAATTCCGGCAATGCTGGCAATACGGCTGGCGCTGGCACAACGCGAACCGTAATGGGCAATGGCAATCCGAACTTACGTTTGGCTCTGCCGCGAACGAGTGCTAGCCAAATAAATAGTGGCAACAATGCAGCGGCGGCAAGCTTTAAGCTTGCTGCAAAAACATTAAACTCAACGCGTAATGGAAACTTGCGAACAAGGTAAGGTTTTGTTATTTTTCTTTTAAATAAGATATATACATATATATATATATATAGTACATATGTAAATGCATTAGTCTTATATATATGTATATATATAAAATTTATGTGTTTGTATTTTTGTGCGCTTTTGTGTTTGTGAATTCAAATGGTCAAAACAAAAGATTGCGGCAATAAAACTGGTTTTTGCATACTGGTTAACTGTATAGTCTTCACACACATACATATACTAATACTAGTATCAATGGAATGAATGAAAAAGAAAATAAAATACAACAATTCATTTCACAAACACACACACACACAAATACATTCGTTAAATATGTAATTATTCTGTACAAATTTGCAACAACAACATTAATCAAATTAGATGAAGATATACATTTTCATGCCTGCCAAATTATAATTATTTAAAAAAAAAATAATATGATAGTAGGTCAATGCAAAAAATTGTTTATAAATAATGATAGCTAAAGCTTGCATCAATTGAGAAAACAGAACACAATTTATATGTATATAAAATATATGTATGCATTTTGTTGACCTCCATAGATGAAATACAGTTGCAGTGCGAATGTCTTATATTCGTATACATATACAAATAAACATACATACATAGATGAAATACTGTTGCAGAATTAATTGTGCGAATGTCTTATATTCGTATACATATACACATAAACATACATACATGCATAAATATTATGACGATCGCCAGCGAAGCGAAAAAAAAAACACAATCTAGATTTAAGAGTAAAACTCTTGATTGTTACAGAGCTTACGAGAATTAATTTTGTTTTTAAGTCAGCAAGCATTCAGCTGAGACTTAAATATGTATAATTTGACTGAAAGGTGTTTTGCATTTTGCCCCACCCTTAACTGAATATTGTTTCTTTCTAATTACTTACTAATTAGTAATGCTTAATGTTTATTTAGTGATTTTATTTTTTTAATTTTGTTTGGATTTTAGGAATGCCAACAGCCAAGCTTAGCAATTTTGTGAAATTCGAATTACGATATTATTATATTTTATGATAAATCCAAATTTTAGAAAGTTTTCTTGAAAAATTGTTGTTTTTCAAATTTTATTTGTAAATTTGATTTAAAACCTTATATTTTTCAATTCAATACTAGCTTTTAATGCTTATTTACTTATCTCTTTTTTTTGGATTTAGCACAAAAAATATTGTAATTTTATAATTTTTTTTCCCCCGATTTTTTCTTAACTTTTTTTGTTCAAGCTACAACTAAATTTTTACTAACAACATTTTTTTTTTACTAAAATTTTTTAATTTTTTTTTTTTTTTTCAACTTATTTGGTTGCTTTTTTTTTAATGCTTATCTCTCTTTTTTTTTGGATTTAGCACAAAAAATATTGTAATTTTATAATTTATTTTTCCCCCAATTTTTTCTTAACTTTTTTTTGTTCCAGCTACAACTAACTTTTTACTAACAACTTTTTTTTTTACTAAAATTTTTTAATTTTGTATTTTTTTTTGTTTTTTCAACATATTTGCTTGCCTTTTTTTTTTTTAGCAGTTTGCAGTTCTTGCCACAAATATATTTTACCTTTTTTTCAAACACTTTTACCACAAGTAACATTTTTAAATTCTTTTTGCTTAAAATTTGTAATTTTTTACCACAAGTAACATTTTTAAATTATTTTTGCCTAAAATTTGTAGTTTTTTTTATATTTTGCCAGTGAAAAGTTTTTTCTAAACTCTAAAATGTTAACACTATACTTTAAACTTATTTTCCGTTGCTTGAAACTTTTATTAAAATTTTTTTAAAGTTTTTTTTTTTTTTAATTTTCTTAAGTTGTTTTATGGCATTCTTTTGCTTGAAACTTTTTTTAAATTTTTTTGAAAGTTTTTTTTTTTTTAAATTTTTTGAAAGTTTTTTTTTTTTTAATTTTCTTAAGTTGTTTTATGGCATTCTTTTGCTTGAAAATTTTTTTTTAAATTTTTTTTATTTTTATTTTTTTTAAATTTTTTAATTTTGTTTTATGGCATTCTTTTAAGCTTGTTTTTTAGGCTACCAACTGAGTTGGCTAACTGATTTTTTTTAACCCAATAATATGCTTTTGGCTCGGAGATCTTTGTTTCAATCAAAGTTGACCAAGTTTGTAAACCCTTTTTGGTGAAAGGATACATTTAAAAGCGCTGCAGATTAAATCAGCTAAACTTGATAATACCTTTTGATCCCTTATATGGGGTACAGGGTATAATTTATATATATATATAAATTTGGTGCATGCACTATGAGTGTGGTGGTGGCTCGTTGGAGTGGCTGTTGTTGCTGTTGTTGGCACGTTGATTGGCTAGCCACTGGCAACTGTGATGGAAAACCGGTCTACGCTTGCCTGCCTGCTTGTCTTGGCCTGGCCTGGTCTGCCTGGCCTGCCTGCTTGCTGCTGGCAGCTAGTGTGGGAAATGGGCAAATGAAACCAAAGCTGCGCGTTTATGACTTCGCGCTGGCTCGACTGTTTGCTGCTGGACCAAAGTGAATGTGATGCAAATGATTATAATAAATTTTTGTTTAATTATGCCACAACGCACTGCAACAAACAATGGTGGAGCATATTGGACATTGAAATGATACGCATGTATAACAACAACGTTCAAAGCAATAGGAGATAGCCTTGTCTATTTGGGGGATATCAAAATAAAGCCCAGGCCATAAATGTCTTTTACCAGTTTAGTGTGTGTTTGGAGCTCATTTTAATGCATATGGGAAATTGCATGGGGAGCGGCACCCTTTAAAGGAGCTATATTCAGTTCAACATTAGGTAATGCCAAATGTGTGAGAGACAAAGATAAAAACTTTGTTTTTGTTTTGTTTTTAGGCGTGTCTTTTTCGTTACTTACTTATTTAATTATTAAGTTATGAAGTAATAAGACTTCCTTTGTTGCGCCAAGTGAAAGCTTTTCGCTAGTGGGGTTCCCCTATTGTTTATTTATTTAAGCAGGAAGCATTAATTAAATGTTTATAGCTCATTGACCCCATCTGAACTGAGTTGCGAAAACTTAATAACTTAATGCTTAACTGTGGCGAAATCTCTGGCTTGGAATTCAATTCCTCAAGTTGAAAAATTCCCAAAACTTGTTAACAAGCATTTTTTAAGCGACCTTCTATGCGTTTTGGCAAAGTTTTTAGCCAACTCTGGGTCAAGTTATTTGTTTATTTTTACTTAAACAATAAACAACAAGATATGAACAAATACAAAATTAGTTGCTTGTTTATTTAGTTGTTTGTCTAATTATTTGAAGAACCCCGTCGACTTGTCAATAATTAATAAATAAACAAGTAAGAAGGCTCTAGTCGAGAAACCCCGACTAGACTATACCCTGAACTCTATACTCTACGCATACAGTCAGTGCTTGCAAGTATGTGTGAGTGTGTGTATGTATACGCGTATAGTGCAATACTCCATATCTCTAGTGTTTCTCAACAGATTCCAATAAAATGTTCACAGATTGTCATTATTTAGTCTAATCTTTCAAACTGCATCAAAAAGTTTTCAAAATTGAAGATTTTGTTGTTATCGATCACATGTGTATATCGGAAACGGGAAGAGTTATCGAAAATTTAAAACAAACTTGTACTGCCTAGGGATTAGGCGAGCTTATGTACCAAATCTGGAGTATATAGCTCTTCTAGTCTCTGAGATCGACGCGTTCATACAGACGGACATGGCTATATCGATTCGGCTGTTGATGCTGATCAAGAATATATATACTTTATGGGGTCGGAGATGCTTCCTTCTGCCTGTTACATACTTTTGCACAAAACCACTATACCCGTTTTACCCATTTTCAATGGGTTCAGGGTATAATAGCCAACTGTTTTTGAAACTTTGGTTAGGGAAATATTCTGTTTTATGTTTGATGTACAAATGAGGAATAACATTAAGATATTTATTGAATATTAATATTACCAATCTATCAAGTTTGATTGTTAACTAAGACTCTATAACCTAATCCCTCTACGATCTATATTCCAGGGAACAACAATTACTAAGCATTTTCGAGATTATAATAACGACGCTTGAAGGCAAATTGAAGCGTATCGATAATCTGGGTCGTTCCGTTGAGGATCTAATGGGTCATATAGAACTATTGGAGCATCGTGTCACAAATAATGTGGAGAAAACCGAGGAAGCGCTCGTTAAGCTCAACAATCTCGATACAAAACTATCGAATGTGGTTTATGTGTTGCCTGAAATGAGTACTTCTTCGTCCTCAACGGTGCCAAAAGGACCAACAATATCATCGAATGTACAACTGGACAGCCGTTTGGTGCGTTTGGACCAGAAAGTCAGTGACATTGATACCAAATTGGAAGTGCTGAAAACCCAAATCGATAGCAACTTTTTGCAAGTGGATGAATTTAATGCCGAAGCCAGCGAGAAAAAACCGATTACAATGAATGTCGTTGAGATTACAAAAGCGATGACAGCTGAAGTGATGACACATGTGTCATCAGAAGTTAATCAACTGCGCGACTCAACGGACAACATTGACAAAAAGCTGCAGTTTCACATTAACATCGAATCGGAGAATATAGGTCGTATGTTGCGCTTGATGAACGATATACACGATGCGGTTGTCGATCATCATGAGCAATTAGGCGGTTTCAATGTGACAACAACGGCAATGCCGGCCACCATCAAATCGAGTAAGATCGATGCGCTGGTGAAGCATATGCGTCCCATGGTTTCCGTGTCCGAGAAAATGGATGAAGTGTGGGATGTTGTTGTCGGCACAAAGTCATCCGTTGATCATCTATTGCCCAAATCGGATGCACTGCTGACACAAACACAGCGGCAGGAGCGTGCAATTGGTGAAATCCATCAGGATCTAAAGACGAAAACGAATTTGATTATTAACAATTTGGATATGGTTGAGAAACGTTTGAAGAAACAGGAGGATGATGTACAAATCTTGGCACACAGACCCACCGATCTGTTAGTGGATCCAACTATAGATCGTTTGGTCGAGTACGATCCAAGCAGGTAAAGTTTGATTGAGCTTCAAACATTATTTACGAAACTATACAAAATCATTTGCTTTATCAGATACTCTGTAATTGAGGAGAGCTTAACGGATTTAATTGAGGCAGCAACAACGTCATCGCCATCAACGCGAACAGCTGCAACATTTAATGGCTCAACGACAGCCTATCCGACCCTGAGTTCCCCCACGGCAACGACGTCTACCAGCAGTCATTCAACTCCATCGAGCAGCAGTTTAAATAGCATATTGGGCATTGTATTGAATGGAACGCTGACAACAACGGCAACGTCTCCATCGTGGAATGCAACACCAACGAAATCGGCTTTCCGTAAGGGTGGCGTCATTTTTCCGAGTGTCAAGAATAAGCCAGCCGTGGTGAATAATACCTTTACCAGCGATATATTTACCCTAAAGGATGTCAAGGTAAATAATAAACCAAATGTTCGTTTGTCAAAGACTTTACTACAAGTTCTATAAATATTGTGTGTGTGTGTGTGTTTTATAAAATAGAGAAAAATTTGTCCTAAACATGATTGATGTGAGGAAACAAAGGGTTATATTAATTCAAATGGTTTTAAAGCTCGTCTCTGGGCAATTTTTCTTTGCAAGAGCAAGTGTGACTGGTATTAAGTCTTTCCATGCCGTTGAGCACTTCAACCGGTACGACAAGTCGTGTGCTCCATTCTTTAAATAATACTGCATGATAACAATAAATGTGTTGGGGCAAAAGATTTTGATCGACAAATGCGCGTGCCGTTGCAACAATTTCCTTAACACGTAAATCATTTTCCCTGGCCCAAGCGAATTTTTCGATTACATCACTGAGATCACGCTTGATAGGCACATAATGTTTGTATGGCGTTAGTTTGCTATAAAAATGCTCGTAATATGGTGAATCTTGTTTGAAAACTAACGAACCGCCCGCCAGTAAATAGGGAAAACGATATGCCGCAACAGCTCCATCAATATTCAATTGATATTTGTACTGCAAAAAAAAAGAAGAAAATTTCCAAATTACATTCAATTACATTTACTTGTTGTTTCGTTGCGTAAAACAAAACGTACCTTAAAGAAATCCATGAACGATATGTGCGGCACCTTGGGACCATATTTGGCCTCCTCGTTGCGAAAGAAGAAGAAATTTGTAATGGCCGCATTTATAGCATCGGGATGCTTGCGGGCCAAATCAATAAGCTGCAAGCGTTCTCTGCGCGAATCGCGACCACGAAAGAATGCCATCTCCTCCTTGTCAGACCATGGATAATTATCCTTTTGCACAGACAGCATGTCCAACATAACTCTACCCATATTCTCAATGCTGGACTCGGTTATATCGTAGGTGGGCAATGTAATATCATATGTATCGTCACTGCCACACCACGAGAATATCGGATATGGGCCGGACGTTCGCTGCTGGCCTCCCTTCTTGGACAGTGGCCAGTCGCCAAGGTTCATATAAAACTCCATATCGGGCAGGAGAACAACTCGAGTTAAGGCCGATAGTGTTGCGTCCATGAACATCTTAAAACCGGTATATTTGCCATAGCATGTTCTCCAAATCTGTTGATTCTTAACTACGTAATGGCACAACGAAATGCTCTCTGGAGCGTTATAACGTTTCAATAGATTATCGCGTATGGCACTGAAGTTAACACGCTTAAACGAATGCAAATCCCATTGTATTTGTTTATCCGCAGAAAATGTTGAACAATCATTATTCAAAAGCCAAAGATTAAGCTCCTGCGGACAATAGCACTTCTCCGAATACACTTTGCCCCGTATAAAGTACGGTGATTGTGCGACATGTGAGTTATTATATTGAATATTAATCTCAACATTTTCGCACCAATCGGCGATCGTGTAACGAACAATTGTCGATCCATCGGCGCGATCAATTAGATTTATATTGGAACGGCATTTACCATGCGGTGAATTTCCACTTAACTCAACTTTAAACTTGACATGTGTGCGCGACACAAATCTGCAACAAAACAAGCCAACAAAAAATGTTATCGCATTCAAGACTCATTAATTATTCATTTTAGTACTTACTTGTTCCCACTCCTGTCAACAGCATGGATAAAAAAGTATCTAGCGGGCAGGACAATGTCGTCTGGCTTTAGTCCGGGGCCCCAGACGAGTGTTTTTTCAACATCCAAAACTTGCTCCTCGCAAGCCGAAAGAGCAAATTGGAAACTTAATACAAGTATAATACATTTTGTTTTGGTAAACATTGAGATTCGCTTGATAAACGCTGAAAAAAGTATTAGTGTGTGACCAGTTCTAATAATGCAAAAAATGGCGACCAATGAAAAATACCATAAAAACTACTAATATAAGAATAACCGCGCCAAGACTTGACAATTTGAATTTGAAAAGCATTTATTTGAAAAATATTTTAATAAATATGCTCTTTTCAGGGATTTTCATGCGTTGACATTTTAAATGCTGGCATGAAACAATCTGGTGTATTTTATCTACAAATACGTGGAACAACATATTGGTTTTTAAAGGTGTTCTGCGAACAGAATATTTCAGATGGTGGCTGGACGGTAAATTATTATTATTTGTTTTTATTTCAAGAACCAAAATATAATACTTCTCTTCTAACTTAGGTCATTCAAAGGAGAGATGATTTTGGAGAGCCTCGTGAGAATTTCAATCGCGATTGGGCAGACTATAAAAATGGTTTCGGCGAACCGGCAAAAGAATTTTGGTTGGGCAATGAAAACATTTATATGCTGACCAATAATGAAGAATATGCATTGCGTGTGGAATTGGAAGATTTTGAAGGCAACAAGCGGTAGGCTACGATTTTTTTCTTTATTCTCAGCTACCTATTTAATGTATAAGTTTTCTTTTTGTAGTTTTGCCCAGTATTCGCACTTTAAAATACACTCTGAAGCAGATTACTACAAGTTGGAAATCGATGGATATGAAGGAAATGCGGGTGATTCATTGAATGACCCATGGTATGGTTCGAATAACAGTCCGTTCTCCACATACAACAAAGATAATGATCGTAGCTCACTGAATTGTGCAAGTATGCTGAAGGTAAGTTAAGTTTTAATGAAAATTAAAAGCAGTTTTATAATCATTTCTCACTTTTCCAGGGTGGATGGTGGTGGAAGTCATGTGGTCGTGGCCTTAATGGACTCTATTTGCATGATCCCCAAGATTTGACAGCGCGTCAGGGAATTGTTTGGTTCCGCTGGCGGGGATGGGATTATACACTGAAGAAGGCCACTATGATGATACGTCCTCGAATGCCACAGCCACAGAGTAGTAGTATGACGATGGGCCCAGTGACTTGAACTTAAGGAGAATTTCTTTAATTATATTAATGTAATATACAAAGTTTAATTACTGAGAGAGAGACGAATTTCTGGTAGGTTATGAGTATATCCGTCCATATAATAGCAAAATCCATGCATTATAGCCAATTTTATATATGCAATGCCTTCTGTAATTTTAATTTTGTTATCCTTTACAAATAATAACTTATTTCTTTAATTTTTTATTGTAGCGACATAAAAAAAACTAGTTAATTCTTTTAAAAATTGTTCAATAACGTATAAGTATTATTCATAAAATGCTGCGCTGCAATCATCCAATATAAATTGTAAATAGAATCACTGTTAAATGAGCCTTGTATTTAATTCATTTTGCGAAGTTGTAATTAAGAAAAAATCGTAAGTATATAAGGAAATGCTCCTATCGATACTTGGTCACGCAGATATCGAGATCAGTCGAGTCGAAGAAATATCGATCCTTGTTTGAACGTAATTTATTTGGTAGTTAACAAGGTATCGATATATTGTTTGGCATCCAGTTGATCGCTTCTACGTATGTATGTGTGCATGTGTGTATGCATTTGTATGTATTTTGGACATGTGTGTATACCTGAATCGAAAAGGTGGTGTGTTAGTTCCTTCTGAACATCTGCCGGCTTGTAAAATGACCTCCTGGAAGTATGTGCGTGTGCGTTGTATTGAAGCCAAATTAAAGCGGAAAAGGAGTGCGACCGCACAAAAGGCGCAAACTTCTGAGTGTCGAAAATTAACAATACAAATGAAATAAATATACGAATCGTATTTAAAAAACGAAATCATAGTAAAGATTCAATAAATTACATACGCAAAGCATTAAAATGTTGCTGGAAATATTCGCAAGTCTATTGATTCTTATCGTTTATATGCATAAGTGTGCAAACTGTGCGCATCACAACCATGAAGATCACAAAGGATATGTGCATCATCAGAATTGGCAGCGACTGGAAGTGATGGATGCCAATGGTTTGTACTGGCTGCAGTGGGGCATCAAAGACAAGGATATTCATTTTAAAGTCACCGTAAATACGCGTGGCTTCATTGGCCTTGGTTTCTCCCGCAAAGACGGTCGCATGTCTAGTGCGGATATGGTACTGTTATGGGTCGATGATCACACGGGCAAACCAAATGCATTGGTGAGTACAGTTTGGAATTGTGATTTTCCAGTGAGTACTGGAATTTAAAGTTTTGGAAATATTGTGAAATTAGGCATAAATATGTATATGCAATATATGTATGTACATACATATTTGTACATAGTTACAGTGGACTCTCGATAACGAGAAAATCTAATTCTAAAAAGTTATACCATTCATGTTGCTATAAATAAATATTTATTTTTAGGATTGTCACGGTTCAATTGTTCATCCCCATGGGGCCCCCATACAGGACGATACACAGAACTACCATGTAATCGCTGGCCATCAAAATAGTACACACACATATGTTGAGTTTAAGCGTTTAATTGAAACATGTGATCCCTACGATATGCCCCTAAGCGTAAGAACATTTACTAATATATAGAGATATAATACTGAATTGCAATTACTTTCTAGGGTGACACGATTAAAGTTTTGTGGTCTTTCGGTAATACGGATCCGATACATGGCAATTTGGAGGGACATGGCAGGAATCGCGGCGCGAAATCAATGCATCTACTAAATCCCATATTCCGCAAGGAGGCAATGCGAAACAAGCAGGAGACTCATCAATGGGATATTACTGTTAATAATGTAACAATTGAACCCTCTATGGATACGCTCTATTGGTGTAAGATCTTAAGCTCACCACGTCTAAATCACAAACACCACATAATTGGCTATGAGCCACTCTTAACTCATGTTGCGTAAGTCGAGAAAATAGTGTACAATGTAGAAATATGTATTCAATTTTAGCTCATTTTTGTAGAAAAACTGATGAAACAGTTGTGCATCATATGACTCTGTTTGAATGCTCCACGAAATCGTATCCTGGATCCGATTCAGCTTCGTGGGATGTTTGGGTTAGAAGCACGGGAACGGTATGCAACAGCAATTCATTAACTCCGAGAGATTGGGATTCCTGTTCGACACCAGTTGCTGTTTGGTCTGTGGGCGCAAGTGGCCAATTCTTGCCTGCCCATGTGGGCATACCAATGGGTGGTTCATCTGGCGTCAAATACTATATGCTCGAGATACACTATGATAATCAAAACGCTTTGCGGGGTTAGTAAAACAAACACTTCACAGTATTGTATGCTAATGTGTAGTTAATTCTAGCTGTTGATCATTCTGGCTTCCGCATCCACTATACGCCTCAGTTGAGAGCTAATGATGGTGGGATTATAATCAGTGGTGTTACTATTTCTGATACTCAAATCATTCCACCGGGACAAAAGTTGTATCGCAACGTTGGCATCTGTGGGCCATCCTGTTCAAATGTTGTAAGTTGTAATACACTGTTTTAAAACAATTTAGTTAACAATTCTTTTGTTTTCCTAAGATGTTTCCGGAAACTGGTATTAAGATTATATCGGGTACTTTGCATACGCATCGCGCTGGTCGCAAAATGAGCCTGCGTCATGTGCGTGGTGGCAAGGAGCTGAAGCGCATCATTGAAGATGATAACTACGACTACAAATATCAACAATTTCATCAGTTGGCCAATGAAACAATCGTTTTACCAGGAGACTATATCATAACCGATTGTGCCTATGATACGCAGCATCGCAAGAGAGCCACATTTGGTGGTTACTCGACGAAACAGGAGATGTGCTTGTCTTTTATCACATACTATCCTAAAATTGAACTAGCTGGTTGCTATAGTATGACACCGGTGCGTGAATTCTTTGAGATGTTTGGCATCAATGAGTTTTACTCATTGAATATGACAGATGTGGAAAATTTGTTTTTGTACAATGGCAATCTGTTGGATTATATGCCTAACACAATTTATGGAAAAACTAAACCCATCAGAACCAATATGACTGCTGAAGATATTGCTGTCGAGGAATCGTTGTTGAGTAAGTTATTGTAGATTTTATGAATGCATTTACCATAAATTTTCGCCTTCCTTCTATAGATAAATTGCTTATTTCGGATCCTGTTGAGTTTCATGATCGCACCTTCCTTTCACACATTAATCAGCTGCCTTGGTCGGAGCCATTATTCACCAAACGCGTTGAACATGCAATGATTACTGGCAAACATATGACTTTTTGTCGTGTTGCCAACGAATCAATTTCGATTGTAAGTGAAGATCATCTAACGATTGGCATTATACATTGCAAATTGTATTTTTTTTCATTACAGCCCTCGGAGATTATACGATATCCCAATTTCACAACATTTGTGAAGCCACCCAGCAGTTGCACATATAACCTTTTTCTTGATAGCATGCAATTACCCTCAAACGCTTCAAGGATCGTCGCTCATTTGTCATTAAGTTTGCTACTCGTTGGAATTTGTCTAATGAAACAATACCAAATATCCTAAAAAAAAATCAAGGAATTTGGTTGCTATTCTCAGAGTCATTCTAAAAACCAGTAAAGTCCGAATGAGCACACATTAATTTTAGTTTTTTATCCAAAGACTTAGTTGCTTACAATACAATTTTTATGTAATAAATACTATTTAAATGAAGTTAATAGTAATCATTGCTTAATATTATTTTGGGAGCTGTGTGAATGATATTTTGCGTTATATATAATTAATACATAAATACGGCTTCCCAAAGCAATGCTAGATTTGTATATTTTAAAAGCTAAGAATGTTCAACTGACTGCAGGCGACGCTTTTCTGCTATCGATGGTGCAAGGCATTCACTTAATTATTATCGATTGTTTTGACGATAGTTCGACACTAAAAGTGCCATCGGCAGTAATTTTTTGCTTTCGTCGACAATTGGGTTGAATTTCTTGTTAAGTGAAAGATATTGAACATATTGATCGGAAAATTGCATTTCAATCATTTGTTATGGATAAATTAAGCGCCTTCACTGACAAGGATACATAAAAATCACCCAACTGACATGGATGTACACGATTGCTTTTATGGTAAGTCTTTAAGTGGTTCAAAATGTATGTGTGTGTGCATGTGTATGCATTTGTGCATTCACAAAAAAGCCCTACACATTAGTTATTCATCATGATTAATATGTGTGTAAATGTGAACGTACGCAAATAAAAAGTGAAAGACATGCGTTTTGTCATCATGCTTAATGCAAATATATACCATTGTGTTTGTGAGGAAACATACTTGTTTTAATTTTTGGTGAATGTTGATTATTAATATGCGTTGAATAAATGAAATCGTGTGCGAATATTGTAAGTTATTGGGAGCATAGCCTTGGTATGTATGTTGAAAGCATTCACCGTTATTCAAAAGTACCGCTATAATATTCTTGTGCGTATATTGTGATTTTATTTACATACTAAAGGACCGTGTCTCAGTTTTGCCCGGTCTAAAAGCTTTTTCTGGACGCCGGCTTATCTTTTCGAAGGCACATGTTTACACCATTGATAAAAAAAAAAAAAAAAAAAAGTTACTTCCGTAGGACAATTTATTTGTTCAAGGCCATTTTAAAGTAGTTTCGCACTAAAAAAAAAAAAAAAAAAAAAAAGAATATTACTTGTAATGTACTCGTACTATTGTGTAATTACTTCTATTGTTTGCGTGCAATTATTCACAATATAATTATTTTATTTTCAGACGAATATTCGTCATTTATGTCATCGCCTCATGACTATGGCATAAACCATAATGATTTTGACGAGATAATCAGCTCAACGGTGTCACACCTCGATTCTTCGTTGGACCTTAATACGTTCTTGCCCCAGGGTCATGAGATTTCGGCGGCAAGTGACAGTTTGTTCTCAGACTTGTTTCAAACACCGCCCGATGGCCATCACCATAATGACCTGGGGCTTAATTTTAACAATTTGGAAGCGGGCTCCACACAAAGTTGGACAACCGATGATACGATCTTCAACACGTCCATGGACGATTCCATGAATGTGTGCAGCGTGAATACTGAAATTGAGAAACTGACACGCGGTAATCTATTTGAACAGCATATGCAACATGATCGCGATACACCCTCGCCGACCGACAGTTGTGGCAGCTTCAGTGGCAGCTCGACAAGTGGCGTCCACAGCGATACCTCGGACACATCGCAAAATAGTCAACGCAAGCCGCCAACTGATATGCCCTTACAGTTGACTGCAGCGACATATCTTCAAAACTATAACATAACAAATGAAGACAGTATTCCACATGAAAGTGTATTTCAAATGCCTGAACTTTCACCTGCAACACCACATACTACACACATTCTCAACGAACAGCAGCCAAAAGAGAAATCGATTGCGACGCCGCCAACAATCGTTACACAGTTAAAAAAGCTGCCGATTCCGGCAACTGCAACAACCCAAGCACTTTTCTTGCCTGTCCCTGTTAACTTTGCACCCAAAGCCCAAAAACCTGCTCCAGAAAAATTGGCTATAGAAGCGCCAGCGGAAATTGTTGGCAAAACTAAAACCATATTCCTTTCCTCGAATGATTACAAGGCTCTTATGCAAAAGATGAACTTGAATGGCTCGAAAGGCGCCAAGATCAATGGCAGTGTGAAGCAGCAAATGCCCAAAATTGTTATGAAACATGCAGCTACTAAGACACAACCACAGCAGGTCTTTCAAACCAAAACACAAACACCGTCCAATCTGCTCAGAAATCAGAATCAGAATCAGCAACAAATTCCACAAACCACATTTAATCGGGACAGCTCCCTAGAGCCAGAACCCTCTCACTATATACGCAAGAGTACCATTGACGAGAAGATGTACAAGAAGCAACAGCGTATGATTAAGAATCGTCAGTCGGCCTCGATGTCACGCAAAAAGAAGAAGGAATATGTTGTCTCATTGGAGACGCGTATCAACAACTTGGAGAAGGAGAACTTTACGTTAAAGGGGGTAGGTAACAGTATATATATATATATGTATAGGTATAGATTAAATTTTATAGTTACCAGACTCAAGATATACTCATGTTAACCTACATTCTCGTTATCGTGTATTTACAGGAAAACGTGAATTTACGCAATCAATTGGTTGCATTGGCCAAGACATGCAAGTGCCGCAAGGGCAGCGTCTGCGATTTTGTTCTACACTCGTTGAACTCGAGCAAGCCGGAGCAAAACATTAAGATTGCCCCGAAGCCAAGCGCGAAGAGTTTACGGCAACACATGAATGCGGCCACAGTTAAGAAGAATGTGGCCGTACTCTTTGCAATGGCTTTTATGGTCACACTAAATGCTGGCAATTTCCATTCGTATTTCAATAATCAAAGTCTCGATGCAGACAACAGCAATGCAGCTGGAGCTGCAGCCACTGCCACTGGCGCCGTCGTTTCCGACTCGAATTTGAATGAATCACCAATGCCAATTGGTCGTCGACTACTTTGGGTTGAGTCGGAGGAGGAATACAATGAGAAGTTGAACCGTAGCAGCCGTCAGGCCGAGGAGTTGGTGATGCCACCATTACATTTCCTCAGACCAAGCAGTCGAAGTAGCAACAATAATGCTACAAAAACGGACAATTGGAATTCGACAACAGTGGCCAAGCTTAAGAGTGACAATGATCCACCGCCATTGACCTTTCCAGCACCGCCAACGACAACGACAACAACAACTAAATGTAATGATTCGAATGGCAACCAAACGGATTATTCTCGCCTATCGCTCAATTTGGAAAAGCTAATCAATGTCAGTGGCTATCACAATCTAAGCATGAATACGAAATTTAATATGGAATCGGATAAAGGACCTGGCTTTAAGTTTGCGACAGACTATCTGGAATTGCCGGATATCGAAGGCAGAGCACAAGCGGCCGGCGGTCTGGGCAAACGCAAGAAATTTATGGGCTTAACGGAACACAAACAACGCAAACTGGATCGTGACACTAATGCTAATGATCGAAACATTTTTGGCAATGGCGAACTGGAGCTTTTCAAAGGCATCAAGCGTCAGGATGACACATTTTATGTGCTTTCGTTCAACACGGATCACATTCTGCTATCGCCTTCAACGAATAATAAAAATATACGCCCGAAAATGTCCTTGTTGCTGCCAACAGCAGATCCAACAAACAATGGCGATATAATGATGATGCAGGTGGATTGTGAGGTATTCAATACAAAAGAATTGGAGCTTAAATCGCATATGATACCCGCTAGGCTAAGGCCAAATGTAACCAAATGGCAAATGAAGCCAAAGCATACATCATTTGTGAACATCAACAACATCAACAACAACAACAACAAGACAATTGGCACGATTAAATTACAGGATAGAATCATGAAACCGGAAAAGCCACGCGTACGCACTTTTTTTATGGTTGGGCCAAAGAATCAGGCCGCCGCTGCCGTATCGGAGGAGAAGCCACGTTTAGTGGAGTTCAATAAGAGCATGGTTAATAATACCAAAGCACACGCTGTAACCACAGATTATGATTCCCGTTTGCATGGCTAATTCGCATATGTTTAGATACAAAATTGACCCTAGCTTAATTTCCCCATATTTGCAAATGTTTTTATGTATTCGTTTTATGTACAAGATTTATTCGCACTGTAATATACACAAAAATATGGGAACTTATTGTAAATGTTTTCGTTTAAGTATGATATAAATTTGATGATCTATAACCACATTTTTTTTTAATTTAAGCTACTTTCAAAATTGTAATAAACTTTTTTGTTTTTAATAACGGTTTTGTTTGTGTCCTTATATCGGGATCGAGTGACGATAAGTCTGACCATATCTGAACAATTCGAGTTGAAGGAATGTTTAATGAATGTTTCCCCAATGTAACAGCCTCGTGAATACCCAAAGAACAACAGCATTATCAAACTCATATATATACATCTACATATTTCTTGATCTGTAATGCAATCAAGTCAAATGTTTCTTTTGTTTTTATTGCTTCCCAACCCTTGCTTAACAGTTTTAGAAGAAAAATAATACAAATTTGCATAACAACATAGTATTCATAATTATTTTGTACAAGAAAAGTAATTAAATTTTTCGTGACAATCATAATTAATATTAGAAAGTAAATTATGTCTGGGCCAAAAAGTCGTATTGAATTGTAAGTTTTAGTACAGATTATTTACTGAAACATATTCAACATTTTCATATTGTTGAATATACATAAATTTGCATAAATGCAAAAAAAAAATAGAAGAGATAATACATTAGTGAAATTAAAACAAAACTATTATAGAAAAAAACTGAAACGGAAACAGCACACAATTATTGACCCTTTTCTCATATATATATATATATATATATACTATATACTTAGACTACAAAGCGGTGTACATGACTTGGATTAAATGATGGACTACGTGCAATAGTTGTGACATTTCTATGCTCATTGCTTATTTCGGTATTTCTAGTATTTGTTAAACCCGAAGGTCCTGGCATTGGCCTTGCATGTATTAAAGATGGCTTATTTGAGCGCCGAACGCCACGTTTACCCTGAAAAGAAAAAGAAGTTCGATTTGATTGATTTTCAAAGGATTTAAATTTGAAAACTAACCTGTCGAGCTGTTTGGTTGCGTGATTCGGCTATCAGATTATCGGGCACTTGAAATAAATTCTCGCTGCGCGTTATAAGCACATTTGTGAGCCGACAACATAATGCAGCCATTTTCACTTGCTCCGCAATGCTGTTCTTGTCCGTCGGATGTATATAGCGTGGCGGAAAGAATGATGGTGCTATAATCGTTGATACATTATGTAAATTCATTTTGTTAATATCCTTCAGATCAATAATTGAGTTGAGGAAACGTAATATCGAACGCAACGTGTTGCGATTCTCATGCGGCAACATCTGACACAGTATCGATAGAGCGCGTATTTGATCCATCGGCGGTAATGTGTGACATTGATAGAACAGTTGGATAAGCTCGCTGGTCAACAATGGTTGGGGTAGCTCGCGAAGCCAACGCTTCAGCAGCGCACTCAACTCATGGACACTGGCGCTGCTCAACAGTTGTTTGAATTTGTCGGGCTTTTGATAAAAACTTGATTCCAATTCATTGTAAATTAATTCAGTCTGCAAGTAAAGTACAAGTACAAGTATTATTATTATTATAAATTCAATATTATGAATTAGTATGTGGAGTTACCTTGTGTTTTTGTCCAGCTACACGCAAAATACCCTCCTCCCGTGTGCCCCGTTTGGACAGCTCCTCGAGCAGACCCTCTAGAAAGTGCGGCACTAATGTTGAATCCTTGCCGGAGAGCAGTTGATCTCGGCGTATTAATGCATTCAATGATACACCAAAGAGGCTGCCCTCCTCCTTGCGACGTCTCTTGAATGGTTTTCGTTTATCCAGCGAGACATGATTACGATCAAATACTGTGGCCAACTCCAGCCAGAAGATCGGCTGCAAACGTTTCAAATCCGTTTCGTTAATGGTATTTATATCGGAGTTATTGCTGTAGTCCTGTAGTATTATGTTGCTGTCCACGGTATCAATGCCATCATCCTGACTAGAATTATCTCGGCACATACTTTCAAAGCTAATGCCGTCCGGCGACGACGGCGATGAGTTGCTCATTTTTTGCTGTTGCTGCTGCTGCTGCTGGAGCTGTTGTTGTTGCTGCTGTTGCTGTTGCTGAGGCGTCTCCAGGTTCATTTTGTTAAGTATCTTTTCGGTCGTTGAGATGCGCGTCGTATTTGGTAGATACTCATCGCTCGAATCACCCGACGACGTATTATTCTCACTCTGCGAATCTTGCATATTAATATTTTGTCCACAGACGCGTCCAATCGAACACGATGGATCCGAGCCAGAACGATTGCGTGGTATGTGCAGCGTACCAATCCGCGAGAAACCCAGCAGCTCTATACCCTCCGAGGAGTACATGGGTATATCGCAACGCACCTGGGAGCCACGAAATATATCCGTGGATGTGGATGATGATTTTAGTGGAGCACTTGGCGTACGTCTTATCTTTTGCTTCAAGTGTTTACTCAACGATGGATAACCGCTGGCATTGTTATAATTGACAGCATTGTGATCCACAATGCTAACGAAACTTGGACTGCGAAACGGAGAGAGAAACCAAGGTCAGTAAAGGTTAATGCTTTGAACTGTTTGCCAACTTACATTGACGGATTGCCCCACACATCGTCACCGTGCACGGAATCCAGTGAGTCGGGCGTGGCACTACGGGATCGAGTGCCCGTACTTGATTCCTGTAAAACACAAACTCCTTAATAAACTTGCATACATTTAGATGAAAAGTTAGTTTTGCTACTCTTACATCAAAATCGCGAAATACATCGCGTATATCGGGTTTGCGTTTTGAACGATTTTTAGTCCGACCTCGAACGGTATGATTGAGAGCTCGAACTCTTTGTTTAATCGCCTCCGCATGTGGCCGGGAGAGTGTGGCCAAAACGGGCTCCAAAACTGTCGAACGTAACTCGATGCCCTAAAAAGAGTATAAGTTAAGTTTGTGTGTTTGATAAACAACTGATTTTTACTTACCCGCTCGAAAGGCTTTGTCAATTCGGGATAGCCAGCGGATATTAACCATTCGGCTTCCATTTCGCCATCTGATACATAGAGAAATTTGATAAGATTTTAAAGTTAAGATTTATTTATAAACTTCCCATGAAAATCAAGCTACCTTTCGTGTAGCAGTATTTTGCTCGTGTTTATCAATTTGCAAACAAGAGAAGACTGTCAGATAGTACTTAGAAAAACATTTGCGTAGCTACAGAATCGTTTTTGTTCTTTTTTTTTTTCGATTAAGTCTACGTGCTGCCCAAGTAAGAAAAGTAAATAAATAACTTGATTGCCATATTTGGCCAACTATGGATATTAGGTGTGGAAATCAGCGAGATTATATATATATGCAGACAAAACTTAATTACACATATATAGAGAGAACAATTAATGGCCTACACATCTGTCTGCAGAATAGGAATTAAACGGTTTTACCTTCATAATGTGTCTCGGGCTCAATGCCGGGTAGATTTGTTTGCAATAGATATTCATTGAGAAATTCGGTATAGTCCTGATCGCATGTATTATCCAGAGATGCGTTGCTGTTGCTCATCTTACTTGTTGTTGTCTTTTATAGAATTCTGTGTTATTTTGTGAAATATGGCATAATATATTGAGTTGATCACAAAAGGGACAGAAAGCTCCTTACAATAAGGAATACATTTATTGTATACTCTTTCTGCTAACTGGAGATGTTGTCCGCTGAAAGTAAACACAAATAAATCAATATTTATATGCATCGAATTTCTTATAAACATTACTACAGGGTATCTCCAAGGCACTCTCACTTTTGTTGCTTGCCAAACTTAAACCATGTGGATGAAGGTGACTGGATACGAGTTGCATTGCCGCTGATATTACCATAAAGATTTAAATGAACTTGTGCAAGCAAGTCCCAAGTTAAGTTTGGAACTAGATCCCTAACCTTAAGTGCATTGGAACTAATTGCAATTGCCTTATTAGCACATAAATATGTACAAACATACAACGATTATTATGCTTACATATGAATGTACACTCACTCACATACGTATGTATGTGGCAAATAATTAATCACACAAATATATGAAAATATGTATGTATATATTTACTATGCACAAGTATGACTCCTTATTTACTTACGTACACATGTATGATCATACATACATACATACATATAGATATTTATCATACGTAGTCACTTTGTTATGTTCGAATATAAATTAATTCGTACATACATAAGTATGTTTTTAAATCTGCATATGTATGCACATGTACACACATGCACGCAAAACAAATGTATGTGTGTAGGTTTTGTTAATACATATATCTACATACATTCATACATACATATTTAAGCAGTGGAGAGAGTCAAGCTTATGCATTAATCGCACATACATATATAAAAATATGAGTATGAGTATTAGCATTCGCTGATTTAAAGACATTAATGTTTATCTTCAGAGCCAAGTACGAATGGTATCACTGTGTAAATACATACAAAGGAATGTATGTAAGTACATTTGCATTGGTATGCGCAAATATTTCTTTTACAAAAAAAAAAAAGGGAAATCAGCACACTCTTTTAAATTATGTTCAACCTTCTTTCACTTCCTATAAACTTACATACATGTAAATAATATGTATATTTTAAGCACTTGTTTTAGTTGTAGCATTAATAGACACATATATATTTTAATTTGTACACACGCATGTTGTTGTATGTGTGTGTGTTTTAAACTGAAACAATGACAATTTTATTGCATTTCTTATTCACGTATACATGTAAATGTATTTGTGTTCACAATTTCTGCATAAATATATAGATATACATATATACGCGTTTTGACTATTATAATTACGTACGTATTAAGTATGAATGTAAACAAGTAGATATGTTATTACAGTCCGTACGCATACAACATTTCGAACCGAAAATTGAAAATGAACTGATACTAAGAACGAACAACTTCAACTTCACACACGCACACACCCATAAATTGTTGTGTTAATGTATGTATAAATGACTGTACATAACAGTTAGTGTGTGCATGTGAATGGAACATACACAAGTGTGTGTATGCGTGCTGACAAGATCAGGTTTGAGTTGAGCGTGAGCAACAGGTTTGCATGAATGTAAACACGATTTGAGCCCGACAAAATTGTCCAATTTATAATGAATCAGTAAGCTACGACGGTATGCAATAGTGGAACAACATGAAATGAAACATAAAATGAATAGTAGTTCAATTTTTAACGTCTGCCCTACGTGTAAACAAGCTAGTAAGTTCAATAAGAAAGTGCATACATCTAAAGCTACTTGTTTACTTACTTATTACGTACGAATTAATAGATACCCGTGCTATTAACGCATAAATATTTATTTTTAGATCAGAAACAAGTCGGTAAGAAACTAAACAATCTGCTACATTTATCGCACAGGGCTCCCAAACAATATCGTTAACTCCCAAAAATATCGTTAACACTATCGGTATTAAATGAACGGCCAAAATGCTTTCGAAAACAAAAAGAGTTATTCCTTCGTCCTATAAATATTTATAACATACGATCTCAAGTTTCTAGAAATTGGTGTTGAGAATATAGTCTTCAAGGGTGTTACACTTTGGTATTTAAAATAGCTTTTGATCTGCTATCATACTGCTGAGCCCCGATAATATTAGTATAAGAGAAGAAAGAATTATTTTCATATACATGTTCCGCAACATAGCCGAGGTGTCGCAACATTTAGTGCTGCCACTAAGTTAAAAATATATTAAATTTATCGCTGACAAATATCGTAAGAATCGATACCCGTGTTGTTATTCAGTTATTAACAACTCACCACAAAAGACTTCAATGGCAAACAAGTTCTGCAGTTATTTACAATTTTCCGTTCATAGTCAACCACAGCGCGCTTCTTTATTTCTTTTGGATGCGTTTTCTGTACGTTTTGTGATTGATATATACATGTGAATACATACATATATATTGCCGTACGCAACGCGATGAATTTATGTCAAATAAAATAAATGCATTCGTCCATACTAATATGTATGTATTTGTGCGTAACTAATTGATGAATTTGTGCTAGTGTCGAATACAAGAATGCATATAAACAAATGAAAGATACATATATAACGAACATCAACAAAAAATGCATACATAAACAAAGTGTACATACAAACAAAATATGTATGCTCAGCATATAAACAAAGTTTACAAACAAATTTCAATCCACAAATATACAAGTATATGTGTGAGTGTGTGTGTGTGTATGTGTAAGGAGTCGAGTATGCATATATTGTGTGTATGTTTACCGCTCTTGCAGACAGCGCAAGAATGGTTTAATATTTATGTACATATGTACATGTGTATGTGAATACATGCTTTTAAAAGGCACGCATCTTTTCCTACCGTAAACAAGTCGTGCAGTTAGTTATAATACATACATACAAGTGTACAACATAAATCCATACAAACATACATAAATAAATGTGTGTATGTAATAACTTGAGATATGTGGAGCAGCAGCAGCAGCATCATTGAACGTGTCTAACACATACATACACACATAAATTTGTATGTCGTGCATGTGTGTCAAATCATTCCGTCCCGTAACCAATTACAAATAATGGTAACACAACCTATACAAATCTACAAGCATACATATCTACAGACAAAATTACATATATACATTTGTGCGTATTTCTGTAATTTGTTACCACAATAAATTTACATAAATATGTATGTATGTGTAAATGTGCGCGACTGTGGTGTGTGTGTGTGTGTGGGTCTGTTTTAAAAACAGGGGTGTGTGTGTGTGTGCGTGTTCCCCCTTTTGCATTTGATTGTGGCAAACGAAAGGATTTTACTTCTGTATGTATGTTTGTATGTATGTATGTCTACATACAGATTTAGGTTTGTTGCGCAGATTTCTCGTAATGCATTAGACGCGGTGTTCTTTGAACAAAAGATTATATACATGCATACACACACGTACACACTCGTACACACACATAAACACACACATGTATACATATGTACGCAGGTCGTCGTGTGAAAGGATTAATAAAATGTATACACACATAGTGAATAGGAGGAGCATAGGCCAAAACTGATTTGTGTTTTCGATAAGAAATTAATTAAAAAGCGGGCCAATTAAAAGATAAGAAACTTGTATGTAACAATGTAAATATTCATGAGCTCTGAAAAACGATATGATTCATAAATTTCCCTTTTTTTTATGCTGTTATGCTGCACTTACCAAAAACCCATAAAGTGACAGTGTGGCAACGCTCAAGCAGGCAATCTTTGCACAATTGTTGGTAAACATTTTAAATGTGATAAAAACACGTTAAAATAAAAAATAAAAATTTGTATATTTTTTTAAAAAGTGATGAACGCATTTATAACATAATTTGTGAACAGCTAAGAAACGTTTTACCTAACAGCTGCGATCAATTCTTCAACCTGCTCCTTCCGACAGGTGAAATTCTGTGCTACGATATAATTGACCTTTTTTATTTCCCCGTATTCTACAGCAACTGTAATTAAGTTGTGTGTTTTTGTTGCAGTTACGTTCGATTGTGAGTGTCGTGAAATTAAAAGGAATGAAACTTAAAAAACAAATTGATCGAAAATGTTAATAACTTACATTCAACAATACCCAATGACGCCCATAATACAAGAACTTGCCATATAATATACAACGTAAATCGACGCCGGATCCAAGCCATTGAAACACTAGTGAACGTCTAAGAACTGTTTATATTGGAATTTTAAATATCACAAACGGCATTATCCATTAGCCAGAGACGAACAATGTCAGTTCTAGAGAGAAAGCATTTTCTCTTGTGGACGATTATAATGACTTTTGTGCTGCTTTCGGCATCTGGCCTAGATGCCGCATCTGGCCTGCAAGGTGTGCCGACATGGATGTAAGTATTCCAAATCATTTATCTAATTTCAATTTAATACGCTTTAAGTGTACATAGTGGTTAATCCCATTATAATTGTACCCTACAAATTTCCTTTAAGTTACAATTAAATGGGTAATCCCATTATAATTGTACCCTTTTGGTATAAGCCAAGGCATAAGTGTTTCCCAACGATCATATTGTCGATGTTTGAACAAAACTGTATTGAAAGTCATGTTTCAAATCTTGTTCACAACATTTTGATGTTTTTTAATTTATATGAACTTAAATCATTTATCTAATTTCAATTTAATACGCTTTAATCAGTGTACATATAACGATATACGATATTCACCTTGTCACAGTTAAGTGGCTAATCCCATTATAATTGTACCCTACAAATTTCCTTTAAGTTACAATTAAATGGTTAAGTGGTTAATCCCATTATAATTATACCCTAAAAATTTCCTTTCACTTTCAATTAAATGGGTAATCCCATTATAAATGTACCCTTTTGGTATAAGTCAAGGAATAAGTCTTACCCAACGATCATATTGTCGATGTCTGAATAAAACGATATTGAAAGTCATGTTTCAAATCTTGTTCGAAACATTTTGATGCTCTTTAATTTATATGAACTTAAATCATTTATCTAATTTCAATTTAATACGCTTTAATCAGTGTACATATAACGATATACGATATTCACCTTGTCACAGTTAAGTGGCTAATCCCATTATAATTGTACCCTACAAATTTCCTTTAAGTTACAATTAAATGGTTAAGTGGTTAATCCCATTATAATTATACCCTACAAATTTCCTTTAAGTTACAATTAAATGGGTAATCCCATTATAATTGTACCCTTTTGTACCCTTTGTTTCCCAACGATCATATTGTCAATGTTTGAATAAAACTGTACTGAAAATCATGTTTCAAATCTTGTTCGAAACATTTTGATGTTCTTTAATTTATATGAACTTAGTTTCAGTACGAGAGTGAAAAGAGCGAGGCAATGTTGTTATGTACTATGCTAAAATACACTTACGAAGAGTGCTTCGCTTTTGTCACTCACCAAAAAAAATATCAACGATGTTTATTTGTATTTAAAACCTTAAACTGATGAACATTTTCAGTTGATCTGATTAAGTTATAGACGAAGTTCAGTTGAATCATGATTGAAACGAAGTATTTTCCATTTCAAGGGTGTTCAATTTCCGGCCTGGCAAACGCCGATTTTCTATTATTTATTTTATTTTTTAATTCCGGAATGCTGACGTTGCTGCCGTCGCCGTCGCCGTCCGTATTGATAACGTTTTTGAGCCTCCAACTTTGACTCATCCATGCTTGAGTGTACTTTGTGTACACAGTAAAGTGAAATGTATAATCTCTGATTTGTAGTTGTTGTTTTTTCGAGTGTCTTCTCAAACGAAACGGCAAAGAAGAAAATAAAAATAACAAAAAAAGAAAAAGAAAAAAAAAACTCTCCCGTCGAACGCCATGAATTAGTTGAAAATCTGTATTTATCAGGAGCGGCTGTACCGAGCAGTTTATAAGCATATATTCTTAACACAATACAAGATCTCACTGTATATATATATATATATATAAATTATATATGCAACTAATCGAAACACATGTGGAGAACACTACAAAATTGCTGATAACACGCGAAATTGCTGTGGAAATAAAATAAATATAAATCAGCAAACAGGATACGAATATATATATACAAATCTGAAGAAATGTGTCTTCAAAGTAGTGTTTTTTTTGCCAGCTGCTCCTTTTTTGTGGTGTTCTGCGTCTTTGTGGCACCTGCCCTAACCGTATCCAGCACATGGGGCAACATTTCCGATTCGGCGCAATTATTGCACGCCGAAAGTGTCGTGAATGGCTCATTGCCAGAGAAATATGTGGAAAGTGAAATCAAATATCCAACAAATGTAAGAAACGTCGCCGACTTCAAAGATCCCCAAATAATATTTATTGCTGGCTTCATTCATTTAGCATACATGCGTTGGGCAAGCAGACACTAAACATCAAATCATATTTTACATGTGTAAAAAAAAAATATTTCTTTCGTTTTTTTTTTATATCTGTTTTGGTTTGTTACAAAAATAAAATTTGTTTTTTTTTTTTTTTTTTTCAAATTTTGTAGAGCATACGCAGATGCACTTAAGAATGTTTGTGAAAATGCCCATTGGAAACGTAGGTTTTTAATTGCCCCAAACAGAAACGTCGTAGGTGATAATTTCCCTTTGTTTGCTTCGATACGGGGAATAAATCAATAAGATGCATTTTCACAGCGCCCAATGGAACGTTTTCACATTCTAAACCGCCTTCACGAGTCTTTTAGTCTTTTTAACAACCTGCTTCTTCTAGTTTTATTAGGCAAAAGCAATTTGTTTGAGCAGACATTCGGCCAAGTTGAATACGTTTATTTAATATCAAGTTATCTTGTGGCTCAAAACATTTGTGTTTAGTGCTGCTTTTAGCCCGAAACCATTAAAAAATAAGCGCATCCACTAACCATAAAACATGATATCAGCTTTTAGCCTTAAGAACGAAACCAATTTGAATATATACAAACTGTTCCCATTCCACCATTCCACCATTCCACCATTCTTTATGTGTTGTGTCTTGCATTGTATATATATAAAAAACACATCTGCCATTTGTTGTACGCACGCAATATAATCGAAAGTATATATATATATATATGAGAGAAGTTCAAGAAATAATTTACTCAATTCACACTTTAGGGTATTGGTAATGGTCGCATCATAACGGGAATTCGAGCGTTCGATCAGGTGACCAACAATACGGGAGGACATGCAACGATATATTCTGGAGGTCCTGGTTTTAATTTTGTACACATCAAGCTACAATCGCAGTATAACTATGGCTTAATATTTCGTGTTGAAATTTATGGAAAATAAACTATAAACTATAAATAAATAATAAGGCCAAAGCGATATCTTTTCTTACTTTTACTTTTTACTTTTCTTTTTCTTTTTCTTTTCTCCCCCCCAACCAAGGATAAAGGTATCAAAACACTTTTTGTAATTAGTTTTAAGTTTTATTCTTTAAGCACCCCAAATTTCAATCTCAGATTTAATGGGGCTGTTCCGTTGGGAAGTGAATCGCACCGTTAGTTCCGTGGCCCCCACACCGCCGCTCATTATTTCGACTGTGGCGCCACGCTTACGCTTCAGATTCGTGATGCGAATGTAGTCGATCGTCTTGGGCGTGCCCCCCTGGTTCAACGTATACGTCTTGGTTACGGTGCCGAACATGATCTTCCCCTTGTTGACAAACTCACGGGCAATCAGTGTACTCGTCGCTGCCTTGGCGCCATAGGTGTAATCGAATTCATCGCTGTTCACGTTACCCATAAATCCGTGAGTCCACGAGAAGCTGGCCAAGATTACCGCAACGAATACTGCGAGTCTGAACTGCATTATTGTGGTGTGTTTGGAGTTGAATTATTGAACTGTTGTCGTTGTCAAAATATCGCTAGCTTTTTATACTCTTGCACTTTCGTATTAGAAATCGGTGCCCTACTTCGATAACTTTGATATCATAATGTACAAGACCTAGAGATTGAGTGTTGAAACAGCTGTAACTGTTCTTTTCACGATGTCTCAATAACGAAACGTGAAAAACCCGTTTAATCAAACATCACCTTGTTTTTTTTGTTGCGAGGGAAAATTAACCTTTCCATTTTACCAAAAAAATCACTTAAACACTCGATTACATAATCGCAACAATTTTTGTTGGTCTAGTCAAAACATAACAGTTGTTACTTTCAATGCTCAAATGTTAGTACACTTTATAGATCAAATAAATATATATTTTGGAACAATTTAGAAACAAAACAATTGAAGTGTTCCCATCGAAAAGAAGTCTTGAAGTCTGATCTTTTGGTTAATAGCTTGCAAACCTAAGAACAATAACTGTTACATCTTAGATTAAGTAGACATAAGCTATAAGATATATAAGAAGTAAGGAGTAAATAGATTCAAGTTTTCATTCAACAATCTAAAGTTGAACATAAGCTATAAGATACATAAGGAGTAAGGATATATAAGGAGTAAATAGATTTCTTGGAAATAACTTCAAGTTTTCATTCAATAATCTAAAGTTGAAGCTATAAGATATATAAGAAGTAAGGATATATAAGGAGTAAGGAGTTCCTGGAAAAAACTTCAAGTTTTCATTCAACAATCTAAAGTTCATTCAACAATAAGCTATAAGATATATAAGGAGTAAGGATATATAAGGAGTAAGGAGTAAATAGTTTTCCTGGAGAAAACTTCAAGTTTTCATTCAACAATCTAAAGTTGAACATAAGCTATAAGATATATAAGGAGTAAATAGATTTCCTGGAAAAAGTACAAGTTTTCATTCAACAATCTAATGTTGAACATAAGCTATAAGATATATAAGGAGTAAGGATATATAAGGAGTAAATAGATTTCCTGGAAAAAACTTCAAGTTTTCATTCAACAATCTAATGTTGAACATAAGCTATAAGATATATAAGGAGTAAGGATATATAAGGAGTAAGGAGTTCCTGGAAAAAACTTCAAGTTTTCATTCAACAATCTAAAGTTGAACATAAGCTATAAGATATATAAGGAGTAAGGATATATAAGGAGCAAGGAGTTCCTGGAAAAAACTTCAAGTATTCATTCAACAATCTAAAGTTGAACATAAGCTATAAGATATATAAGGAGTAAGGATATATAAGGAGTAAATAGTTTTCATGGAAAAAACTTCAAGTTTTCATTCAACAATCTAAAGTTGAACATAAGCTATAAGATATATAAGGAGTTAGGGTATATAAGGATTAAGGAGTAAATAGATTTCCTGGAAAAAACTTCAAGTTTTCATTCAACAATCTAATGTTGAACATAAGCTATAAGATATATAAGGAGTAAGGATATATAAGGAGTAAATAGTTTTCCTGGCAAAACCTTCAAGTTTTCATTCAACAATCTAAAGTTTAACAAAATACAATCCCGAATTCAGTCAAAGTCAATCATAAAAGGCATAGCTAAAAAAGGATCTAGGAATCGAAAAAATATTCATCAGCAAAAGTTCAAAACACTTGAAAAACAGTCGTATTGAAAACCTCTTACTACTAGATTAGTAAATTTCAGCTATAGGTAAGATTGAAGAATAAGTTTTAAAGGAGATTCGGTATTAGTAAATTTGAACTATAGTTAAAATTGAAGAATAAGTTTTAAAGGAGATTCGGTATTAGTAAATTTGAACTATAGTTAAAATTGAAGAATAAGTTTTAAAGGAGATTCGGTATTAGTAAATTTGAACTATAGTTCAGATTGAAGAATAAGTTTTAAAGGAGATTCGGTATTAGTAAATTTCAGCTATAGGTAAGATTGAAGAATAAGTTTTAAAGGAGATTCGGTTGGACATTTCGCTGATGCATTATACTGAACTTTGTACATATCTAAAGAGCTACAAATCTGGTTGAATGAAGTTTAAAATGTTTTCTCCTTTCTTTTACAGCTGCCTGGGACTGAGATCGCCCTTCATTGAGTTCGGGGCGCATGAGGAGCAGCTGCTGAATACGAGCATAGCGCTGAACATCACCAAAGATGAGCAGGCGTATATGCATCAGGAGGGACTGCGAAAGCTGGGCACCTTCATCAAGCCGGTCGATCTGCGAGACTCCGAGACTGGCTATGTGAAGGCAGATCTAACCAAAAGACTGGACAGACAGCAGCCGAGTGCACAGGCACGGCGCGTTCATCCCATACAGGAGGAGATGGATCAGAAGCAAATCATACTGTTGGACGAAGATACCGATGAGAATGGTCTGCCCGCCAGTCTCACCGACGAGGATCGCAAGTTCATAGTGCCCATGGCGCTGAAGAATGCATCGCCCGAGCTGCGTTGGCCCGTTGCGAATAAGGCGCCCGCGGCAACGGGTACAACACCAACGAGATCTGCCTATGGAACGGCAGCCAAGCGAAGGAGTACAACGACAACAACAACATACACAAGTACAACGATGCCGCCCGATCCCACATCGAATATAGATGATCTGAAGAAGCATATACTGTTTCTGCACAATATGACCAAGAGCGATAATAATTTCGAATCGAAATTTGTTAAGTTTCCCAGTTTGCAGAAGGAGAAGCAATCGGCTGGCTCCACGCCCAGTGCTAAACGTCCCCAAAGACCCATACTACAGTATGCGGCACCAATAGCTCCGCCCACACGTAAAGTACCGCTGGGTGCACATACGCCCGGCCAGAAGCCATTCGGTGGCTATTATCACAACGAAGATGAGTCGCTTGGTGACTCCATTTCCTCCAGCCTGGATCGCAGCAAGGAACGCAATAAATTTGATGTTGTGCCCCAGGTGCATCTGCTCAGCGATGAGCTCTCCACAACGACGCCAAGGAGCGTGCCTCCAAGCACCACAACGACAACGAATCTGCCAGAGTCGAAGCGCACAACGAAACGACCCGTTTGCCTAAGGAATCCCGACTCCGCGAAGTGTGTGCGTCAGCGCCAGCGCGAGGAGCAACAGCGACAGCGCGAACGCGACGAATGGTTTCGCGGCCAGGCGGAGTTCATGCGTCCACGCTTCGAGCCCATCATTCAGACCATCAACAATACTAAGCGATTCGCCGTGTCCATCGAAATACCCGATTCGTTTAAGATGCACTCGGCGCTGGCGCCACCCGACGATGCACCCGATCTGCAAATCCTCTCGCGCGTCACACGCTCCCAGCACAAGCGTCGCAACAGTGGCGTGTCCTCGGACAACCAGGATAAGCTCACAAATCCAAGCAATAATTACTTTGCCCATGACATCATTATGACGTCGGCGGGCGTCACCAATGGCCGAGAGTTTATGCTGGCCAATATGCAACAGTTTGGCATGATGGTGCCGAATGCTGAACATGAGAACGAAACGACGCCCGCACCCATTGCCTACTCAGAGACTATCGATCTCAATCCCGACAATTGTTATACCCTCGATGGTCTAACCTATGGCCAGAAGAAACTCTGCGCCCTGCACACGAGCGTCATGCCGGCCATAAGTCGCGGGGCGCGTGCGGCCATACAAGTAAGCTAATGAATGGATTGTTCAATAAATGTTTAATACGATATTCGATTTGCCCACAGGAATGCCAATTTCAGTTTAAAAATCGTCGCTGGAATTGCAGTACACCCGATGATGTGACCGTTTTTGGTCCAATGACTGGATTGGGTAAGTCGTAGATACAAACAAAAATCAATACGACTTACGCACGTAAGTTGATCAGAGGTTCCATCATTGTCTTAATTCTTATGGTTTCTGTAGCCTTCTAATGCTTAGTCCTTTTGTTTCCTTGCAGGCTCGCCAGAAATGGCATTCATACATGCGCTGGCAGCAGCTACTGTTACCAGCTTTATTGCACGCGCCTGTCGCGACGGTCAGCTCACGTCGTGCGGCTGCTCGCGTGGCTCGCGACCCAAGCAATTGCACGACGATTGGACCTGGGGTGGCTGTGGCGACAATCTCGAATATGCATACAAGTAAATACAAAGGGAACCAACTACTGAAAAGAAACCCTTCTAATGCCTTTGCTTACTTTCACAGATTTGCTACAGATTTCATTGATGTCAAGGAGAAGGAAACGCGTCGTGGTACACGCGGCGCTGGCAATCCCGAACGTCGTCAAGCACAACAACAGCAGCAACAGCAACAGCAAAAACGCAAGCAGCAATTGGAAGCTACAGATAGTATGAAGGAGGCTAGGGAGTCGCAACAGGCTGCGCCCGATAGTAAAACTAAAGATTTGCATTTTGATAAAACATCAACAATACGTCCAACTATGGTCTCGTCCCTGGCACCGCCCAGGCAAGAAGATGCCAGCGCAAGCTCAGATGCGAATGAGCCGCGCATTAATCAGGATGATTTGGCAGAGTTGCAGGAGCGCATCACAAAAGAGATACTCAATTCCAAATTGAAGGAAACCGAAATGCTCGAATTACAGGTGAGAGTAGGTGTATTTCGGTTAATGGCTTTGCAAACTCGTTAAATAAATTGGAAATAATTTGAACTTCATTTCGATTTACAGGAGAAAATCAATCGGGAAATTTTAAACTCGAAACTCTTCAATGGAGAGAATAATGGCAAGCGACGTAAACGTAAACGCAAGAATCAACGCGCTGTTATGGGCGATGCGCCTGTTTTATCGAATACTAATTTAAAGGCACGCAGTCTTATGAATTTACACAACAATGAAGCAGGCCGAAGGGTAAATACTTAAACCTAATCCAAGCTATGATTGTTTTTGTAATATTTCATACTCCATTCAAGGCTGTTATTAAGAAAACTCGCATCACTTGCAAGTGCCATGGCGTCTCCGGTTCTTGCAGCCTAATCACGTGTTGGCAGCAATTATCCTCCATACGAGAGATTGGTAAGACTGAAGCATATGTTTGAAAATTGTTTTTTGATTGATAATTGTTTTTTTTCTGCAGGCGATTACTTGCGTGAAAAGTATGAAGAGGCTACTGAAGTTAAGCTCAATAAACGCGGCCGACTACAGGTGAAAAACAGCCAGTTTAAAGTTCCCACGGCGCACGATCTAATCTATTTGGATGAGAGTCCCGACTGGTGTCGCACCAATCGTCTCTTGCAGTGGTCAGGTAGCGTACCGCATACAAAGACCTTTTCTATTTCACTAATTGGCATAACGATCCCTTAATCTCCAGGTACGCACGGTCGGGTCTGTAACAAATCGTCATCGGGCTTGGACGGTTGCGGTATCCTTTGCTGTGGCCGAGGCTACAACACCAAAAACATAATCGTCCGTGAGCGCTGCAATTGCAAATTCCACTGGTGCTGCCAGGTTAAATGCGATGTATGTACAAAAGTACTCGAGGAGCACACTTGTAAATAGGTTCTACCACACACACATATATATATATATACCTATATATATATATAGAGGAAAAATGTCCATTTGATCACAATTCATATACACACACATTACACATAAATTAAAAGAAAACAAAAAAAAAAACTTATTTATATATCGATTTAGAATATATTATTTATTAAATTTAATTAAGTTACATATGGCTGTTGCCAAATGGATTTCTTCTCGAACCCAAACTCATTTTTTACGATCACGCTCATATTCCATAAGGTTTAAATTCTGTCTATATATATATATTCGGTAGCCATCTAGACACAAACAATAAGTATGTAGCATTTAATTAGTGCAGTAAAACAATTTTAAAAATTCTTATGACAAATTATAAAATTGGAGAATTTCAGCAAAGTGATTTTGCGAAAACATAAAAAAATGCTTAACAATTAATTAAGTTTTTAATTTGTTAATTCTTAAATCGGAACTTTTGTACACGAAACTTGATTAATGTAATTTCGATAGTTTTTAGATATTTTTTTACCGCTTGCGTAAGTATTAGGTTGAGATAACCATGTTTGAATTTTAGAACTATAACTTATTAAAGTCACAAGAGCTTTTATTGTGTAATTTATAAGTTGTACAGTTACGCTAAAGTGTTATTAGGCATCGCTTGGAATCGCCGGCAACGGATCGCTCGAAATGCGCATGGTTCGTGGCTTGATTTGTGCATACCTCACGCTGCCCCTTTCAGCCAGCGACGCTCGAAACTGACAGCTACTATCACAGATATCGTATGCGGATTGACTGGCTGCGTGCGGCACTTCATCGAATGTCAAATAAGTTGGGATCATCTCATAAAAGTTTGCATTCATATAGCTATCGCTGCTGGCAATGCTGACCATCGAGCTGCGTCTCGGACATAATGAATTGTAGCTAAGGAATATAGTATATAGTATATAAGCTTATAAGTAAGATATGTATACTACGTACCGCTGCTTGTTTTCCAAAATCATGTCTTCTCTATATCGTAAACTCTTTGCTGTGTTTTTGCGTGGCAAGACAACAATCTCACCGGAACTATATTTGGGCTTAACAATGCGTTTGCTGCCCTTAAGCCACCTTGGTTTCCGGCGCAAGACCAAGAACATCAACAATATGCCCAGCAGCATAAAGACAACAACGCCCAGAACCATTAACGAAATACCCTTTTGAATACAATCAAAAATGTGTTTAACCTAGCATAAATATTACCTATTATATGTACTTACCTTAGCACGCATGCTTTTCGAATATGTAGCATCGTAGTTTGTGTTTAAGTTTGAGCCAATGTGCACCGATTTACAGCTGAAAGGCGAAACGTATGTCTGTTGATCGTTGACCAAACAGAAAGTGTATGCCACATTTGGCACTAAGTTGGTGACAATCGTTTGCAAGGGCATTGTGAAATAACAACCCAAGCCAAACTCATCCGGCAATAGTTCCATCTTATAATACTCCTTGGTTGTTTTCGAGAACCAAAAGAGACCAAAAGTGTTGGCGTTTTCGCTTTGAGCCACAATCACTTTAACAATCAATGAGCCATAATATTTTGGATAGAAATATAGATTTGGCCATTTGATAAGCTGTGTTCTAGTATTGTTAGAGCATTGCATGCTGTATATCGTATCAATGGGACGAACTGAACCAGCTGTTGTTGTTATTATGGGATTGTATCCTTGATTTGTGGTGGTCCTGGACATAGTGGTTGTTGTTAGTGGTGTACTATAAACTGAACGCGTAGTCGTCTTTGGAGTAACAGTCGGGGGAAGTGGGACGATTTGTGATCCATCGAACTCACAGAGACGCTCATCGAACACCATCCAATCCTGGTACTGCTCAGGCGTCACACAATATATATCCACCTTAGTGTTGTGATATTGGAAGATCGCATTCATTTCCATTTGCAGGTCACAGTCACAGTGCCAGTAATTGTAATTCGCAAAGATTCGCAGATTACTCGAAATTTCGTGATAGCCGAATACCAACTTAGATATTGTCTTCAGATTATTGTGTGATATATCCAAGACTTCCAAATATTTCATGTCTGCAGAACAAAGAACCTTTTTGATGTCAGAAAACATATTAACTTCAACTTGAACTTACTTTGAAAAATATAGTTGGGCAAGTAAGAAATGTTCGAATAGATCAACACGAGTCTCTCAACCATGGTGAGTTTAACAAACGTATCCGCAAGCAGTTGGTTTCCGAAGTTATTGTAACTGAAGTCTACATGAACCAGAGAACCCAGTATTGGATCTGTGGCAGTTATATTGCGTACACAATCGATGCCAATTTGCAGACGCAAGAACTGCAATTGAAATATCAGATAGTCCAAAAAGTCGGGATAAACCGTTAGCAGGGGTAATGTATGCTGTATGATTGAGATGGCTTTCAAATGTGCCGATATGTTGAGAAAGAAACCCTTATCAAGTTGCTCCAGACGCAAATCCTCAAGCGTTATACGCTTGAATATGCCATTACCAAAGGCACCATCCTCAATCTTGGTTACATTCGAGATGCCCATATAAAGTGCGTGGATCTTATTGGTATATGTCGAAAGGAATCCAACGGGTACGACAGCATTTTCAAACTTGTAGTTGTACAGATAAAGCTCTTCAATGATATCGCAAGGATGGGTCGTCTGATTTGAAACAAATATTTCAAAACTTTTTATATACTATGTTCATATTTTTGACTTACATTCTCTGCTTTTACGATCGCAACGTTTATATCGTTGGAAATATCTGCCATCTTGCCATTCGAACAGATCACATTACACTGAACCCGAAAGCACTTGGGCGAACTTGGTTTCACATCTTGATCCAAATCTCCAACATAACGGCTAGAACACAAAATAAACACAAAAACTTTAGATATCCATTAGCAAAAAAACACAATGATTGCTCGTTATCGTTGATGATGATAAGGTTAAATTGTGTTTGAACATTTTTTCGCACTACCGTTTGTCAGATATAAGTTTTCATACAAAATAATGAGGCAATAATCAATTATTTTTCACAACGCATATAAATATTGCCAGTTTGTACCTTATATTCTTCATAACTTCCTTCAATATCCGAATGGCATGCTGAATATCGTATGCTTTGTTTTCCGTTTCCGTTAACCAATTCGGTTTGCTGTAGTTGTCAATATCGTAAGCGACAACCCAGACATGAATTAGGTAGAAAATAATCAAGCATCGTTTGGGATTTTTCGACAAGTAGCTCAGCATTATTAATGTGCACTTCCATAGGTTAAAACAGGGAATAATTATTATAAATATTATATTTGTGACACATTTTAGTTTTGAGCAAAGTTCACTTCGCGGCCGCCTAAAGCTAACTGTTTATTGTGTGGCTAACTCGTCATGCAAGTGCCAATGATTTATATCCTTATCAAATAAATAGAAAACGTTGCAGTGCTATGCTCACGACTGCCAAATACTCTAACTACAATTGATATAGTACCTTTTTACGTGATTGATTATTTACGTGCTTCTTTTAAACTAAGTTTGGACACAGTGACTCTAAAACTGTAGACAATTTGGCTGGGATATTTGTTGATCGAGCTTGGAGCGAGCTTGGCAGATAGTTTAAAATATGGGAAATTGTGCCTGTAAGCCTCATACTCTATAATTTGGATTCGCGGCCAAGAGATAAGCTCGTGTACATGTGTATTGATTTTCATATCCATTAATAAAACAGTGATGGCAGCTGATAGCGGATACAACTGTCTGTATGTTTTTGGCACACAAACAAATATAAGTAGCCAACATATAAATGTACTTCACAGAAAAATGTCAGCTACATATAGGTTATTCCAGGTATTCAATAATGGCTAGTAATTTTTACTGTTTTCCATCCTTATCCTTATCATAAAAACCCCTTGCAAAGAAAAATCGTATCGGTACGTAGCTTGTTTATTCCAAATCAAATAATAATTGTCAGAAATTCCATATATAAGATTGATAGATATTTTCAAATAATTTTTAAGATTTTTGTAGACTTTCGTATGTCTCCACCAGTTGATCCTTACGCAAAGATACGGTCGAATTACGCTTGGGCAATGGAGGCGGAGAATTGGGTCTATCCAGACATTCACTAAGCTTGGATCTTTCCTTAATGAACTGCATGGGCATCTCATAGTCGATGCTCTGCATATCCGTGTGTGAGAAAGATTCCTCGAAATAGGTGGACGAGGAGGCAAAGCTAATCGGACTGCCCACATGTATGCCGCTTGGTCCTGTGGAGACCTCGGAGAGCCTAGACAATTTTAAGATGAGATATATTTTGAATAAGAAACAATGTAACTTACTTGTGATTCCGGATTTTAAATGAACTATCTGGAAGGAAGCCTTTGTTAACAGCTGATTTCATACACTGCGGGTCACCGATAGTTGATACATGACATGTTTTCTCCGATTCCTTGATGACCAACACATTCTTGGAACCCTCCAACAGATTGGGGAAGGACTTAATGCCCAGATACGCAATGATGGCACCAAATACGGTCGAGATAAAGAAGATGAGGCAGAGCATACCAATTGTAAACTGCTTCTCAGTCTCATCGATCCAGATCTCATCGGCTTCATCGCCGTTATGGTTTATGGGTACATGAAAGGGCTGACAAAATAATGGCGATATATCGGTCTCATCCAAAGGCATCATACAAAATGTGTAAGTGTTATTCTCTAGCACTGAATCGATTATTATATATGGATTCCTATATTGCATACAATTGAAGTCTTTGGGATAGGTGCCAGCTGGATGATTATCAATATCTTCCGTGAACCAAATAATGTTTAGCTCATCCGATACTATATATCCATCAATCGAGGCCTTGACGCTATAATTTAGAAACAGGCTTAGATTCAGGTCATATGGAGCTGGTTCAAAGACAAAACTATTCCGATTCGTTGTTGTTTGAGGCGCCTCAATATCCCGCTTATCTCTTACTGACTGTATGCTTATGGCTTGTGTGCAACTAAATTGTAAGATAGGACCCACGATACTTGTATTTGTTGGCTCGATATCGGAATCATCACTGTATACGGTATCTGCCTGAGTTGGTAGTTCCTCCATATTCGTACCATCTGTCGTTAAGGTGTCTGTTGAAGCACAGCCTAGATCCAGATCTTGCACTTCATCGAATAGTCTGCCATATAGCCTTAAGGGCATTCGGCAATATGGCGCACTGATGAACAGATTTTTATTGTCCTTGTAGAATCTGATTAAGGATCGCAGTTGGCAATTGCAAAACCAATTGTTTGGCTCAACATCGACTAGCAGCAGACTACCACCGAAACCGAGTAAATCGGCATTGATGTGCCTTAGCAGATTGTGCTTCAAATCAACCAAGTTTAGCTTATTGGCTATATCTATGAAGGCATCATCATCAATTGCCCTTATCATGCAGTACTTCAGATAGAGATAGGCAACATTGGGCGTACCGCCGAACAAGCGTCTACTAAGCGATCCAACAAATGTATTGCGACTCAAGTCGAGATGTTCGAGTTTTGCCAAACTGATATTATCGAAAACACTCTCATTGCTCTTGAAGGTAATGCCACAGTTCATGCGCAAGTGTGTCAGTGTCACCTGTACAGGTTGCAAGAAGGTAGTTCCGATTTTGGGCAACTTAAAATCAATTTCCAACTTTCTCAACGAGTACAGTCCGAGCAGGGCACCGCGGCTTATCTCATCTACCTGCAAATCGATCCAAGTCATGTGCACAACTTTCGCAAACATTGGCGAATTGAATGCTCCGCTTTTGATCTTCGTTATTTGGCTCTTGCTGAGCATAATTGTCTTCACACTATTGCTCATCGCAATCCATCTGTCTTCGACGTAAGCTTGCTGGGTATGTGAAATCTTCAAGGACGTAATCACTTCACAGCTACTGTTACTCATTGCCGCAGCTGTTTCGAGGTAAAAGTTATTGCTATTGATGCAATCAATGCGGCAGGATACCTCATAACAACCTTGTCTAGCTGGTAGTACCACTCCAAAAGTTTCGGCAATTTTGCTATTACGAAGAATTAGTATTTTAATGTGGTTCAAACTTAAGTTTTTAGTTTTACTTTACCCCAATGGTCCGCTGGCATGCTTGGAGAGTTCGGTAACTTTCTCTAGCTCGTTGTCTACTTTAAAATCCCCTTGGACATCCTGATCCTCGTTAGTATCGTCTCCGTCTAGCCAAATGGTTATATATATGATTGGGGTTAAGATACACAGAATGCCAATAGACAGTAAAACCCATGCCAGGATTTTTGTGTTACAATCCAATGCATCATTGTCACTTTGTGAACTGTAGGTGGATAATGTAATAGATAAAAATGTGAGACCAAAGCTTTTGGTATGTACCTGGACTCTTTGCGGTTCCGTTTGGCTGTTTGATTATCCTTTGCCGACTGCATTTCAATTGAACAGCTTTCAAACGACTGTCAAGTGATTGGCAATCAGATAAACACTTTGCTAACAAAATGACATTTAGCGTTTGGCTTATCTCAACTGATAATAATAATTCATATTCATTTTAGCAATCAATATTAATATCGATGTGATAACTAAATACTAGCACACATATAGAGGCATCTGAATAATTTACATGCATATACAAATACAGTTTTATAATGGTTCAATTAGCACGAAAACACGTTTAACGGTCTAAAAGTGTTTTTTGGTTGTTTCTTATCATAATGGAGCTACATGTAGAACCGGTTCCTTAACATAATTTTTATTCATTTTCACATTTATTTTTTACAAAGTTATATGAACTAAAGTTAGGCTTTAATTAAGCTCTTCATATAGCTCAAAACATTCATAAGTGTAAGCATTCGAAGTCGGACTTTTGACTTCCGGAAGTGGTACCGAAGGAGCGCATTCCTGCGGCGGTATACTATACTTATTGGAACCACCTTCGTAGAGTTTGGCTTGCTCCAAATGACGATAGTATGTCACATAGTCAGCAATTGTGATTTCGTCCTTGGGAGATCTATGAAAAGAAATAAGTTTAGTTTTCTGATTCTTATAGTTTTGTTTCTGATCTTACTCCACCGTGCCGTAAAAGTCCTTCTCATAGTCTCTGGGCAATAGGACCATTGTATTGGAGTCTCTGGCCGGACGCAGCAAACGTTTACTGCCGCAAAGCCAATACGGACGTAGCCACAGAATGCCATACATCATAAATATACCAAGTAGGACACTGATTAGAATTCCAACGGTTGACAAAGTTATTATAAGGACATTATATGTCTCAAACCAAGTAAGGATTTCGAGACAAGGCAATGTTTGATGGGATCGACAGTTGTATGGCGATGTTGTATTCTGCGCGAAAAGCAGACAAAATATATAGGAAGTGTCACAGTTGAGGTCCTTGACATTAACCGTTGTTTGACCAGAACTGATGATAGCCTCATCCATATTCACTTGACTGGTAAGTGTTGGATCCACGAAATAGATCAGGTCCGAATAGTGTGAATATAATTGTGATATTTGAATGTTGACTGCACTCTGCGAGATATCAGAAATGGCAATTTGTGCATTATACGATATCGTAGTGTTAGTAACAGTACCGCTCGATGTATTAACGCATACGATATGACTGTAGAAATGGGAATTATTTCCAGGTACAGGTGTGCCCCAATCCGGAGTAGTTGGTGTTTCCATTGCTGTTATTGGTACCGTAGTATCCGTTGCTGGAGGTGGTGTAGTTGGTGGTTCTGTAGGTTTCTTTGTGGTGGGTTTTGGTGGTGCCTCCTGCTTAGTTGTTGTTGTTGGATCTTCAGTAGTAAATGTTGTCTCTGTGATTGGTTCCGTCGTATCCGGAGGTGGTGTTGCTACCGTAGTTTTCTTTGTGGTGGTTCTAGCTGGTGCCTGTTGCTTAGTTGATGTTGTTGTAGCTTGCGTAGTAAGTGTTGTCTCTGGCGTGGGTTCCGTAGTATCCAGTATTGTTACAGTAGTTACAGCATCGGTGATAAATGTAGTCTCAGTAGTCAAGAAATCGAAATCTGGACTCGTGGAAGGCAATTTAGCTGTCGTTTCTGTTGTGGTTTTAGGATTAAGTAAACTTCTTCCATTTCTTTCCAATTCAATGCATGGTTTTATTTGCATAGGTTCAAACAGCTCGAAATTTGCATATATACAGCTCCAATTATTATTCGCAAGATTAAAGCTAATGCCTTTTTGTATTGAATTGCATATAAATTGATCGCCAAGTTCTTTAAGTAGGTTTTCGCTCAAGTTCAAGTACCTTAAATTACTGAAAGTGCCGTTAATGATTGCAAAATCGATACTTTTTAGTCGACAGTTCGATAAGTTTAAGTGTTCCAAGGCAGGTAAGTTTTGAAAATTGTTAGTTTCGAGTGTGCCACCAAAATTATTACCACTAAGATCTAAGAACTTTAGTTTTGTATATGCTTTTAGGCCAAAAAATTCTTCTGGTTTATAAACTGAATACTTTGTGTACTGCAGATGAATCGATACAAATTGTAGAGTGTGCGAAAGTGGTGTAAGAAATCGATTACATTTCAAATGTCTATATCGATTGGCAAGTGTAAAATTTTGAAGTTCTTGAAGTCCACGGAAAGTTTGTTTAGTCACTTCCTTGAGTCGCGTGTTAATTAACTCCAAATTAAGCAGATTTCGCAAATTATTTTTTTCGAAGACGCCATCTTGAATGTACTTTAAAGTACAGTTGCCCAAAACTAAGCTTTTAAGTCCGTATTCACTGGGCAATGAATCATTTCTTAAAGTTCCCTCAGAAAATGAATAATTTTCAATTCGAACTAAAAGATAATCACTGCAATCCAACCGATTATCGATATCCTTTTGACCGATAGCTAGATTTCCAAAATTTTCATGGCACTGAAGAACTTCATTTGTGTTGCAATTAACTTGACACCATTCAGCATGATTTGAAAAATTCATTTTTAAGCTTAAGAATTTATTGCTTGATGTTCTTAAATCCATTTGCAGGGCATAATTAACTTGCTGTGGCGGTTCACTTGAAAAATCGACGTTGGCAATTATTAATATAACCACAAATCCAACTGCAAGTGGTTGTATTATATATTTTAGCCAGCGGACGCGCCGTGGTTGATACAAGTTTTCGGGTTGCTTTGATATTTCGTCATTTTTCAGATCGAAGGATTTGGTATTAAACATAGTGTGAAATCACAGATAAAATTATTTTCGCCGTCAACGTTTCCAGTTTGCTCTCAACGCACTAATCAGATTTGTCAGTTGCATGGATAATTTATTAAATTAGTCAACCCTGTTATCAGTCAATAATAATAATAATTATTGAATAGAACGTCGATAAGATAAGACAGGCACAGGAAACACATTAAATGTGCGGAACCAAAGAAATTCCCTGGAATGTTATCAGTCGCATTTAAATCATCGCCAAAATAATATATATATATATATATATATATTTAAATTTTATTAAATCATTATTAACAACAATTTAATAATTTTCACATTCGCGCTCAACTTTGTTAAATTCCATTCGTTTCGATGACATTAAAAAAGGGAACATCACCAATATTTTTTTTTGTGGTGGTCAACACGATAATAATATTCGATAACAATTGAAAGTCTATCGCTGTCGGCATATATTTTGTTGACATCTCTACATTGTTGTTGCAGCAATAAACAAAAAAATATAATTGCACGAAAATAAAAGTAAATAAAGTAAAATGAAGTAAATAAATAAAAATAAAAATAATAAAGTTAAACACGCTGGCAGATACATAACTAAGGGTGGCGAAAGCACAATGGACTTAATGCAAATGTAAAATGCACAAAATACATATGTTCATGATTTTGTATGTATTGTGCATGTGTGTATATGTGGATTGTTATTGCAAAAGTTCATATGTGTGCACATATATGTGTAGCAATAAATGAAGCAACATTGCGCTTTATTAATTCGTGTGTCAAAAGCAAACGCCCTTATTCCGATCTAAAAATAGATATGGGGTTAAATGTCATCTAAATATAAAAATATAGTAATTTTCCATTACATTAATATAAATACTGATTTTTGGCTTTGTTTGCTTTGCAGAATTGAAATGCCCGCAAATCAATGGCTAAATGGATATTTTTCCAAACTGAATCCGGTGGCTGAGAAGATAGCATTCGATATGCGCGAAGTGATATCGGCCTACGATCATGTCTGGCTGACGTTGACAACAACACAGCAGGATAGCATACTAAACGATACGATAATCAAACCCGAAATAACCATACGATATTATAATAACTCACTCGCCGGCGGCAAGGAAATTGCCGCGAAAGCAAGCGTCGAAAGCAGCCGAAAGAAGGCAACAAAAAAGGAACAAAAGCAAAATGTCATTTATGCTTTTGATCGCATAAATCTACGCACATTTATACATCAAAGTGTGGGCTTAAAGATTTTGCACGACGACAACATTGGCGATTATCGTGATGAGCATTCGTTTCCATTCAGTTATAAAACGAAATCTCAAATGAATCTGGCTGTACTCGGGACTGCGAGTGATTGTGATGATAATGATGTTATAACTGCCATTCAATTGAGCCCCAAAATCTTGCCGCCAATACCACGAAAGGACTCCACCGAATCGGAACGTCATAAACAAATAATACCATTCAGAGATGTCGAACCGAAACGAGTGGAAATTATAAAATGTACTGAATCTATTGATTCGGTGGCTGCCGATGAGAAAGTCAATCTATTGGCCAATTTTGGATCCAAGAACACACTATTAAGCATATCGAACGATTCCAACGATTTTGATAATGATACCAAAGACCAACATTCCGAAAAATCCAAACTATTGCCAGACAGTTTGGAAATGCCTAAGGGATTTGATTTCCTAAGTAATTGGTAGACTCACAATGAGTTTCTTTACTATATACTATACCTAGTTAGATACTATACATATATATTTTACCAAAAAACCAATTCAGTCTGAATTTATTGTTCACAAGCAAGCCTGGTCAAGAGTTCTTTTTGTATAAACAAAAATGCTTAATAAAAACCAAAACTTAAGGAAAATTGTATTTAAGTACTATTCGCAGGGTATCTGTGCAGACTCAACTAAAAAAACACTTTTACTTATTTATTGAATGAAGTGAAGCATTGTTTGTCTTTTGTTTATGTATTCACTTTATTGTAGTGAGAAGCATTCATTGCTAATTGAATTAGCTAGATGATCGCGGCTATATATAGAAGTTGGCAAATGTTTACGTTTAATCTGCTAGATTATTGCCCCACAAACACACACGTGAGCCGAGAAACGTGTGTCCAACCGAAACGGAATTATTGCAAGCCCATTTATTTTTAAACTCGAAATCTAAAAATAATATTTAAAGCATATGGTAAATGGCGTAGGAATATGTTTGCATTATAATTGTTTCATGAAAAAAACCAAATTGTTTAGTATTTATTTAAGTTTAGTTTCACACAAAGCAATTAAATATTGAAATCACATATTTAATTGCATTTGGACTTTGAGTTCCTGTTGTATATTTTCTATATTTAAGGAGATTTGTATATATGCAATTAATTCGTACGTACGCACATTCATAGTACAATGAACGGTACTCTGTGGCCAAAAAGTGTTTTAGGCGTCTAATATAGTCGTTTGTGGGTTTTGATCTAATCGCTTAACATATTCATAAAAATGGGCATAGCATGGCCACATTTTGTCAGAAAATTACATTTTAAATAGAATTTCACTGTAGTGGCTTGCTTGATCACAAAAGTGATCTCAACACACGTTGTATATATATATGTACATACAAATAGACGCCACTTTTACATTAGATTTACAGTTGATTTTCTTTAGATTACCCTAATGTGAAAGAAAAGTGTTTGTGCTGATTGATTGACTGATAGATGATTCTTTTAATGTCAAGGTAAGTTTTAGTGGGCAGTGTGGTGTAAATCGTATGTGTGTGGTGAATTAATGGTATGTAGCCATTGCCTTCACTTTACAGTTTGAGAGGCACTGTCTGAAGCAATTATAACGTATTTAGCTGAAATTAAATTTTGCTTAGGCTGTGTAATAAGTGTATAGCGCCGTCGGTGCAGTTCGTATACCATGCTTTAACATTTTAGAATTTGTTTTTATAAATTATTATTTTTCCGACGTTTCATGTAATTGTGCAAATGAAGGGGACACGTCTAGTCCCATAAAGTGTATATATGTACAAAATATTTTCTTGATCACCCTTGATTCCTGACTAATGGCTATAGGCATGATCGACTATCTGTCAGTTCAGCGAGCTTGAGTAATGAATATAGTTCGGTCAGTTTTGACACAGTTAAGTCGTTGTGAAAGTTTTAAGCCATCCAAAAACACTCACTGCAAAGAAAGAGTATCAGCCAGTCAACCATTTTTTGGTGCAATCATTTGTATACTCTTCAGTTGCACTTGACTTAGGACGATAGTGTTCCGTGACGATTTATAGTGGATTTTCAAAAGTCGACGTCACAAACAGTTTCCACGCCATATTTCTGTGCATAAAAATCAATTCGGTTGTACTTGGTTACTGGTGCTTGCATCTATCTATGAAAAATAAATGTATATATCCATAAATATATATAGGTAAACACATATACATAATGTCGATGTATGCATGCATCGCATTGTGCGGGTCGGATATATGAATGTTTCCGTTCGTGTGCCTCCATCATCATTTTTGACTTGGTCCAGTTAGTTCAGTTCTGTCATTAAGATCAAACACAGAATTTTCCGCGTTACGATTTTCGTTGGTATTTTTTAAAGGATTATTGTATCCAACGAGTCCTTTCGTGAGCTTTCGACGAGTTCAGTAATTACCAAATAAATAATTCATCATGGGTCTAACTATGGTTAGTACAAATTCGATGGATGTTCGATTTAAAAGCAAACTTATTCTAAAGGAATTTCAATTGAAAGATTATTATAAATTTTCGATAAAGTGTGTTACAAATTAAAGAAGGATTTTTATATCCATTGAAAATGGTTAAAAAGGGTTTTGTGCAAAAGTATGAAACAGACAGAAGGAAGCATCTCCGACCCCATAAATTATATATATTCTTGATCAGCATCAACAGTGGAGTCGAAACATTATACGAAATAATGACAATCTGTGAAATTTTCATTGAAATCGGTTGAAAAACACCGGAGATATGGAACATTGAAATTAAGGAACACACACACACACATACTTGCAAGCCCTTTATTTTCCTCGTCGTCCATTTTCGGGGCATTTTAACTTGCATTGGCCAAGTGAAATACCAGGCGCACAGAAGTTAGCAGCAGGTAACTCTTTAAAGTTAGAACAACCAATCAGGGCGCACGTACAAAGCTCAAGGTCAAACTGAGCCACTCATTCCGCTGTTACTCTCCACAGCTCCATAGAGAATGTAATACAGTATTACAGTATTACATTCTCATTGTTTTCGACTCTATCTGTATTACATTCTCATTGCACAGCTCAGCTGCTGTTAGTTGACAGACAATGAGAATGTAATACAGATTTTACACTTCGAAGAGTCGAAAACAATGAGAATGTAATACTGTAATACTGTAATACTGTATTACATTCTCATTGTCTGTAATACTGTATTACAGACTCTTTGATTGTCTGTAATACTGTATTACATTCTCTTTGATTGTCTGTAATACTGTATTACATTCTCATTGCCTGCTGCTGAATTCTGTTCGCCTGGTATATACCAGGCAGAACTGTATTGAGAAAATTTACTTTGATCATCTGAAAAAACTAAAAAAAAATTCTAAGAAATACCAAAAATACTAGATATTACGAAAAACTCGTAAAATCATGCTGAAATATAAAAAATAAAAACACTTTGAAGTTGCTTTCATTTTTAAAATATATTTTTATTAATTTGTATATGTGTAGTTCACACACAGGCGTACATAATTACATTGAGTGATGTATAGTATTCATTGTTTTTGTTTTGTGTGCATAAATTTGTAGGTACCTTATGCATTGTACTATATTTTTGTTTTAGATAGCTTCATATACAATATATGATGTATTAAATGCTAATAACAATATATTTAACATATCGTTTATGCGTATTAACTATTGAAATTGTGAAAGATTTAGATTACAATATTGTATGTTTGAGATCGTAGCTCAAGTTGAAAATTGTTTCCCAACAATGTTGGGGTTTCCAAATAATATTTGAGAATGAAACAAAACTTTGCACTTGACAAATTAATTTATTAATTTATTTTAATTTTAATTTAATATTAATAATATTGTTAAGAAGAAAGAGCTCGAAACTTTCCATAGACCTTTGGCATTCGAATATTCGAATGATCATTTTATAAAGATAAATGACAAAAATTATGCTAGTGATAAAAGTATATCAATTAATTGAATTATATTAGACTAGACTATAATTTTGATACACATTTTGTCTGGCATTTGAATGAAAGAGTATGACAATTTGTTGATTCGCAACTAACAATAATATGATTGTTGGTTATGCTTTCTTGAAGAATTCTTTTCTTTTGCTATGCTATACACATATGTTTGTTATTTCTGACGACAAGTGTGCGAAATTTCACTCATAAGCATTGCCCATCTGCATATTAAGTATTTATTTATATGTGCAGCCTACACATACTTGTGTTCTACGATATAAATAGTTCTAAGAAGATTCGTCTTCTAGGAACCAAGGAGAGAAAGACGCGACACTTTTAAACGCAAGAAAAAAATTGCATGTGACAAAATAAGAAATATGAAAAGATTTTTCGTTTTTGATGTATCTAATTTATAGTACGTTGTTTCTTCTCGCCATCTCCCATTCAGGTAAATCGACAATAACATGTGCCTCCTGCCGCCTGCCTCTGTGTTGCATTGTACAATATCACCTGCACTCTGTGTGCAGTAGGGATTTTATTTTGCATGTTGTTGTTAGTGACAGTTTGACTGCAGCCTAGGCAGAGCTGCGACTTGTGGGCTTCTGAATATTATTTGCGGTGCAAGTGATACTAGTATAAAAGCATTAGGCAGCACTTTCCAAGTTTTACTCGTCATTGTTAACTGATCCTTCGAGCATCCTGCTAATCGCGTAGTGGCAATAAATTACTGGATATCCTATTCCATTCGCAAATAATAAGCAATCATGGGTGTAAGTGCCTAAAAATACAAGAATAAATATGAAAGAGTTAATAAAATGTTATCAGAATCATTGATCAAGTGATTAAATAAATCAGTTTTCAAACATATGGTGAAAAATGCAAAGAAACAAATCATTAAATGTGCTATAAACAACACTAATCAAGGATATTAACTTGAAAGTACTTACTTTCAGTAAAGTTTCGAGATCGTTCTTACAACTTTAAAGCAAAATCGGATTGTAAACATATGAAAACTTATGGAATATGTAACTTTGAGAACTTTTTGTCATTCTACTTTTTTCATAATGGATCTTATTGAACCCTTGAAAAATGCTTGAAAAAATCTACTAAAATCGAGAAATAACTGAGCAAAAACTTCAATTCAAGAATACAACTTCAACATATAGCAAAAAATGATATAATACTTCTTTTAATTAGTTTAAAATTTCTCAAACACAAGTACTGCTTCGTATTTTAATAACGTTTTAACTGTTGTTCTTTTCGTTGACAGGACGAACTGCCAAAGGAACAAATTGCACGTAAGAAAAGATGCTGTCAAATATTTGCAAACAGTTCTTAACAAGAGTCTTCGATTCTTCTTTACAGTGCTTCGCAATGCCTTTAATACATTCGATCCGGAGAAGAATGGCTATATTACCACAACCATGGTGGGCACCATTCTGAGCATGTTGGGCCATCAGCTGGACGATGCGACGTTAGCCGAGATCATAGCCGAGGTCGATGAGGATGGTTCGGGCCAGATTGAGTTCGAGGAGTTCACAACGTTAGCGGCACGTTTCCTCGTTGAGGAGGATGCCGAGGCAATGATGGCTGAGCTGAAGGAGGCCTTCCGTCTGTACGATAAGGAGGGCAATGGTTATATCACAACGGGCGTGCTGCGTGAAATTCTCCGGGAGTTGGACGACAAGTTGACCAACGATGATTTGGACATGATGATTGAGGAAATTGATTCTGATGGCTCCGGCACGGTTGATTTTGATGGTGAGTACCAAAGTGATTGGGCAGCTTACAGGAAATTAATCGCATACCTATTATCTGTTACAGAATTCATGGAGGTTATGACTGGCGAATGATTAAAAGGGATTGAACATATTCTTGGAAATGCTTTCAAAAGCTCCCAATTGGCTCGGCTGCAATCCAAAATAAAGACAAATTAAAATTACTCTATTCAAATCTAAGCTTTAAATATAAATTCAGCAAAAAATGCTTATAAATCAATTTAATAAATTTGGTTTTCTATGACTATGATGAAATTATGATATGTATTGAATACGCAATCAACATTTGACTTAAACTAATTTAACGAAAAAAAAAATCCTATTAACAAGAATAAAGTATTTTTTTTTGTACCATTAGTTGTAGTATTTATATTTGTATGTTAATTGACTCAAAAATTATATGGGTAGTCAATTTCGAACTATTTATTAAAGAAGATGACATATATCTAGAAATCCATAGATCTCCATATATAAGTTTATCAAAAATATATTTATTGAACAAATCCTACTCGTCTATCAATGATTTTTAGGGAAAATTTCGATAAGATATATGCAGCAATTAAAAAAAGTAATTTGTTTTGCTTTTTCCAAAGTTCAAAGTTTAGAGAAACTTTTTAAAGAATATATATAATCAAGGATAAGATGCAAAACTTTCTACGCAAGATACAGTCTGTTGGCAATTAATACTTCAATGATCTTATCTAATCGCATTTGAACAAGTATTCAAGCATTAATTTCAAAATATAATTTTCACTATCTTTATTTAGTTGGTATTTTAATACTAACGTTAATTGTACCTCAAGCACTGAGAGGAAAAATTACATTTTTCATACTTTGGTTTTTTTTTGCGTATGAAAAATAGCTAAAAGGTGATGACAGAGTACATCGCGAATAATATATATATAATTATATAATATAATTTTCACTATGTTTATTTAGTTGGTATTTTAATACTAAGTTACTAGTTAATTGTACCTCAAGAACTGAGAAAAATTAAATTAATTAAAATTAAAACTTAAATTTTTCATACTTTGGTTTTTTTTTTTGCGTATGAAAAATAGCTGAAAAGGTGATGACAGAGTACATCGCGAAATATATAAATTGTAGTATTTTTTAAATCGATATGTAGTATCGATTATCATCGAATTATGTTTGGCGGTTTGATGGACCGCCATTTTTAAATGTTTAAATAGCTAAAAAGGTGATGACAGAGTACATCGCGAATAAATATATAAATTTTAGTATTTTTTGAATCGATATGCAGTATCGATTATTATCGAATTATGTTTGGCGGTTTGATGGACCGCCATTTTTAAATGTTTTAAATGTTTAAATAGCTGAAACGGTGATGACAAAGTACATCACGAATAAATATATTAATTTTAGTATGTTTTAAATCGATATGTAGTATCGATTATCATCGAATTATGTTTGGCGGTTTGATGGACCGCCATTTTTAAATGTTTAAATAGCTCAAAAAGTGATGACAGACTACATCGCGAAATAAATATATTAATTTTAGTATTTTTTAAATCGATATGCAGTATCGATTATTATCGATTTATGTTTGGCGGCTTGATGGACCGCCATTTTTAAATGTTTTAAATGTTTAAATAGCTGAAACGGTAATGACAGAGTACATCGCGAATAAATAAATAAATTTGAGTATTTTTTAAATCGATATGCAGTATCGATTATTATCGAATTATGTTTGACGCCTTTATGGACCGCCATTTTTAAATGCTTAAATGGCTGAAAAAGTGATGACAGAGTACATCGTGAATAAATATAGTATTTTTTAAATCGATATGCAGTATCGATTATTATCGATTTATGTTTGGCGACCGCCATTTTTAAATGTTTGAGCGTAATGGCAGTTAGTTCCTTGAACGTGACTTCAACTCAAACTGAGTACTGTTATATGTTATGACTATGTTATAGTTAGAGTTTTTCTGCTTCTTACAAGCACAAAGGCAAACATTGAACTACATGCTATGTCATTGGTGCATTCGCTGGCATGTGCGTGCGAGTGTGTGTAAGTTAACGGTAATGCATTGGCATCTTTGCTTTTGTATTTGGTATGCGAAGCGATCGATTGGCGCTGACGACGACGACGACGACGACGTCTAAGAAGAAGAAGAAGAGAACGACGAGACCGTTTGACGATAATGGCGACGAATTCGAATTTGGCATTTGTTTGTACTTGTGCTTGTGATTTTTGCACGGTTCGTCGTCGCCGCTTGTTATCCGCCGTGGTGACATTTGCATCCGTTTATATACGGCGCAGAGAGTTCGCAATTAGTTTAGACGGTGGCGCTTAGTCGATCTGATCGAAAGTTAATTGCAAATCAATTAATTGGTGAATATATATTTTATAGAAAATTCGGTTTTCAGTTTTCAACTTCTTATCACAGATTTGAACTTTTAACAGTTACTAAAGTAAAAAATACAAAATGGTGAGTTTTGTTATATAATTAAGTTACAAATCTGTTAAAAATAAAAGAAAAAATGTGAATACATAAATCAATGAAATTTGATTATTGGCCTTGATTGTAAGTGCCTAGAGGACATTTGTAGGGCAAACCAAAGTTCAGGTGTCTAAATTTACGTATATGAAATTATATATCTGTATAACAGATTTGGTTTGAAATGCTGCTCTATGGAATTGATGAACTCAATGATCAGCCTTTATAAATACCAAGAGAGAGAGAGAAAGAAAGAGTAGGTCATTTGCGATGTGTTGATTAATTGCAACTAAATGAAAGGTACAAAATCCTATTTTGAGAACATGTGTACACGCAACCACAAAACAACATATGTATATGTAATGAGATTTCGCTTTACTAATTAATCTTATGTTTCTTCGCAACACGGCAGGCCGAGGAGTACGACAAAGATCAACTGAGAAGTATATATATATATCGTTTACTTTAGATTCTCGAACCCAAAACTAATCTATACTTTTATATATATATTTTTGTTCGTACTAAATAGTTTTGCGCAATGCTTTTAAAGCCTTTGATCTGGAAGGCACCGGCGTGATTGATCATTCGGATGTGTCGGCCATATTGGAAATACTGGGTCAAAAGCTCGAACCACCAGCTGTGAAAGCTCTGATCAAGGAAGTTGATAAGGGCACGACCAATAAATTGAATTTCGAACAGTTTTGCAAGCTGGGCGCACGTTTCATAGAAGTTGAGGAGGATGTTGCAGCCCTGCAGGCTGAACTGAAGGAGGCATTCCGAGTGTATGACAAGGAAGGCAAGGGCTACCTAACGGTTGCAACCCTGCGCGGCATTCTCCACGAACTGGATGACAAGATCTCTAGCCAGGATTTGGATAGCATCATCGAGGAAATCGATGCGGATGGTTCGGGAACAGTCGATTTTGATGGTAAGTGCAAATAACATTTTAAATAATATATATATATTTTATGTTAATTTCTTTTGCTTTCAAACTAATTGCAGAGTTTATGCAAGTGATGACAGGTAATTGTAAAAAGCAGGGAAATTTGTTTTTGATACTTTTTATTTGCCTTCTCCATATATTTCCTGTCCTTGTCTTTGCTATTTCAGGTTAAGTTCTGGTGTACAAAATATTTAAAATTTCTCTTGATTATTGGCCAAAATCTTTCGACTGATTTAAATACCACTTTTTTGTGTTTGAAAATATATGAAAAAAATTTAATAAATTATGAAATAATATACATAAACCAAATATATATTCCAAAAGTTGCAATAAATCTAAGAATTATTTTTCAGGAATTTGTAAATATAGAAAATATCTTTTTTTTCAAAACATTATATGGAAATTTGTGTTCAGGGTTTTTTCGACTGATTTAAATACCACTTTTTTGTATTTGAAAATATATGAAAAAATGTAATAAATTATGAAATAATTTACATAAACCAAATATATATTCCAAAAGTTGCAATAAATCTGAGAATTATTTTTCAGGAATTTGTAAATATAGAAAATATCTTTTTTTCAAAACATAATATGGAAATTTGTGTTCAGGGTTTTTTTCGTAGAGTTAATAACATACATAAACCAAATATATATTCCAAAAGTTGCAATAAATCTAAGAATTATTTTTCAGGAATTTGAAAATATAAAAAATATATTTTTTCAAAACATTATGTGGAAATTTGTGTTCAGGGTTTTTTTTTCGTAGAGTTAATTGTTGGGTATAATAACATAAAAACTATAACACGTAGACATTTAGTATCCGGAGCCGGAAGATAGCGGTTCTTTTGTGTGAACCGTTAAAATGCGAATCGAAAGAAAAATGCAAAAACGACGACGACGACGAAAAAAGCTTCCACTTCCACATTTTGCAATAATACGTATCGCAAATTGGCAACAAGCAAGCCCCAAAAGCAATTTAAAATCGATTTAGATCTGGTTTTTGGTCAGAGGTTTGCCCGATTCGAGTTTTGACAGACTATTTAATGTTTTAAACTGTTGTTGTTTTGTCCTTGACAAACAACATTATTAATTAGTTTAATGCTACGCATATTTGCGAAATGATTTAATTAGGCAATCGCGGCAAAGAGTGATTAAGCCAGGCAATAAAAATAGTTGAAAGCAGAATTGGCTCGAGGATTGCATTCATAATTCGCCAAAATGATGCAAATCCGATATTTAGAAGTCAGGCCAAAGTTAATGCACCTAATTTGGCATGTTTTGGTCGACAAATGAGGTTATCGAATGTGCCTAAAGATATATATATATATATACTAAGAGCTGAAAAGCAAACTAAAAGTAACATTTTGCACAAAAATCGTGATTCACAGTTTTACTTGCAAGAGTTGAATTTTAGTTTTTTTTTTCGTTTTTTTTTTTAGTTTTTTTGGTTTTATTTTCGCAACCTATCACATTAACAAAGCCAATAAATTTGTAGAGCTCGAGAGCTCTTTTGTTTTTTTTCTCATGCCACATTTGGGCGGAGGTGTTTGGCCAGCAACAACAATAACAACAATAACAACAAACAATCAAATAAAACAACAAAAATTCTCCTTTTTTTATGTTTATTCCAGTTTCTTACTTTACGCAGATACAAATCTTTTGTTTGGCCAAAGCATAATGAAACCGAAAGTGAAGGTATTTTAATTGTGGGCAGGTTTTTCACTCGCATTCGAAATCCGCACACATACATACGTACTTGAGTTGTGAGTGTGTGAAGGGTGTGTAAGCATAAAAAATCGGATATCGATAATACAAAATGCTTTGAAAACGAAGCTATTGAATTAACAATCGCATTTAAAAGGCAGGAAAAGTTTAATAACTGTACGTGTAGCCGGTGTTACTACCCATTATTTAATACTGGGCATTAATTTCTTGTTTGCTTTTTTGCCCTCTGCCCAAAACTTAGTTCACAATTGATTTAGCTGTAGTTTAACTAGTGGGTGCGACTTAAGCATAAGCTGCGAGGGCTGTTCGAAGAGTTCATGGCAGAAAAAGTCATAAAATATAGTTTTAATAACTATACCTGTTTATAGCCGGTATTACTACCCATTAATTAATACTGGGCATTAATTTGTTGTTTTATTATGTTTGCTTTTTTGCACTCTGCCCAAAACTTAGTTCACAATTGATTTAGCTGTAGTTTAACTAATGGGTGCGACTTAAGCATAAGGAGCGAGGGCTGTTCGAAGAGTTCATGGCAGAAAAAGTCATAAAATATAGTTTTAATAACTATACCTGTTTATAGCCGGTGTTACTACCCATTATTTAATACTGGGCATTAATTTCTTGTTTGCTTTTTCGCACTGTGCCCAAAACTTAGTTCACAATTCATTTAGCTGTAGTTTAACTAGTGGGTGCGACTTAAGCATAAGCTGCGAGGGCTATTCGAAGAGTTCATGGCAGAAAAAGTCATAAAATATAGTTTTAATAACTTTAATACTGGGTATTAAAAGGGCATTAATTTTTTTGCTTTTCGCACTGTACCCAAAAGTTAGTTCACAATAGTTTAACTAGTGGGTGCGACTGAAGCATAAGGTGTGTGGGCTGTTCGAAGAGTTCATGGCAAGAAACAACTCTCAAATTGTTGTTTGATAAAGTTTTCCTAGTGACTCATTTAAAGTCACAATTCATTGCAGAAAATAAATAGGGAAATCTTATTAAACAAATTACAGTTGGCAACATCTGCTCCAGCTAATTAAGAAACTTATTTTCGACCACACAAAACTTGGATTCATTTCAAAATGAGCGTTAGAGCAAGCAACAAGCTTTACATTTGCAAAATAACTTTGCTCCTCACCTTTGTGGGCTATGCAACAGGACATTTTCCGCAGTTCCTAAGTTGTAAGTATTGTTTCTTTACGATAAAGCAAACCAAAATCAAACACATACTTCAACAGTTTGCGATAATAACGATGTGTGGGTTAAGTGTGTACCCAATTGCCCGAAAATCTGCTACGATATACTTCAGACGCGACGATGCCGAGTGATGCCTTGTAAGGCCGGTTGTGCTTGCAGCCCTGGTTGGGTGCGATTGGGCAGCGAAACAGGGGAGTGCATAAGGGCAAGTCAATGTACACGATGGATTTTATAAAAATGACAAACTTTATATCTAATACTGTTATAACCTTGGCTTAAAATCAAACAAAGTGCAATGCGTAACAAAATGTAAACTTTGTCTTTGTATGTGTGTACACATTGTCTTTGTGTAAAGTAATTATGCTAACTAAATTTCACCACGAAACTTATCTCTGACATCGACCTTGTCTAACCTTGGCCAGCCGAGCGTTTCAACCACACACACACAGTTATATGCATGCATGCATATATTTACACACATCAACTCTAGCCTCCCGAAAACCGAATGCAATTTTAAGACCACACATTTCACATTTGACTGACACCCAATGCAAGTTGGAGTTAAGTCTGTCTGGGGTGAATTACCGACTAAGCGCCTGACAGAGGAGAGAAGCTAGCAACAACAACAACAATGTGTGCATGTTTGTGTCTGTCTAATTATTTGCATGCACATGTTCATTATTTTTTAAGCTACAAACATACATATGCACTTGTGTGTGTGTATGGGTAAGTATGGTAAATTACTCTGTGGGCAAAAAGCAAAACTGTAAATTAAAGTTCAGAACCATTAAATTTAAACAGAAATATTTGAATGTGAATTATTGAGTGATTACATCGTTTATGTTTTTTTTTAACAGTGCATTTAGCCAAACATACACACACATACATACGTTTTGCATATATTATGTAAAAGTGGGCCCGTTAATTGGTTTTAGCGTAGGAAAGACAGGAACCAGACAGTTTAAAAGGGGGCCATAAAGCAAAAGCAAAAGCAACTTTCTGATACGGTCAACAGTGCTCAATACCGTATACGACATTCAAATAGTAGCAAGCCACTGTTAATGTTTGTATGTACACATGTTGTGTCTGCAGACATCTTATGTTAATTTATGAAAATGAATATTCATTAGCTTTTTTTGAGTTGATTGAGTTGCAGCTACAAACAAAACTATCTCAAACTTAACATTTGCTGTTAAATTAAACATACATATATATACATTTGCATTTCTCTCGCGCACGCTCGCGCTCTTTCTCTTTTGTTTCAATCGAAAAGCTTTCTTAAGCTTGAGCTGCAAACGGAGCTTGAGTTGAAGTTTTTGTTTCGAGCTTAACTGTATTTCTCAATGTTGTTGTTGTTCGTTTTGTGCAGCGAGCAACTTCTTGCGCTCTTGAAGCCATCGCGTGATTCATTCAGCCATTCCCCGCTTGATCGTAAGCTCGAACGCAACGAACGGCCTGCAGTGACTGTCTCTGCCTGCGCGCTTGGTCTCGAGAAAGATTTTATATAGTCAGATCGGTTTGTCTAGTGCTTCAGTTTGGTGCTTAGAAGCGGTGCGCATGCTTCGCAAAAAACGCTGTGCAGCACTTTGAACCACACATACATACGTACATACATATATTCGTAACGGTTTCTTTGGATTTCTTGTGCTGCTCAACGATATATACACACATACATACATCCTGTTGGCCAAGAAAACTAGTCCCGAATATTTTGTACCTTCTGCTCTGTGTGTTTCTCGCGTGTGGAATAAAGAAATTCAAAACTAAATTGATTATCATTGAAAATAGTTACAGAAAAAGAAATTCAAAATGTTAACAAAGTGCGCCATGTCGCAAAAGGGATTAAAACACTTAATTGCACTTGTGGCTATAATGGCAATACTTTCGGATTTACCAGTGGCTCAAACTGTACGCGTCGGTGCTCCACAACAAAAGCAACGCATTAAGGGTGAGCAAAGAAAAAATAAAGTTTAAAATTTCCTTCAACTAAAAAAAAATTGATTGCAAGATTTGATCAGTTTTTCAACTTAGAAACAATTAAAAAATATTTTAAAAATAAATCAAAATATTTTAGCTTCATTGAAATGGTTTTAAGCCTAATCTTAATAAAAAAAATAAATATTAAGCATATAAACTGAACTGAATAAACAAAATAACATAAAAATATTATAAAAAAAATATTTTAAAAATATATCAAAATATTTTAGCATCATTGAAATGGTTTTAAGCCTAATCTTAATAAAAATAAATAAATATTAAGCATATAAACTGAATAAACAAAATAACATAAAAATATTATAAAAAAATATTTTAAAAATAAATCAAAATATTTTAGCATAATTGAAATGGTTTTAAGCCTAAACTTAATAAAAAAAAAAAAATATTAAGCATATAAACTGAACTGAATAAACAAAATAACATAAAAATATTATAAAAAAATATATTTTTTTTTCGATCGACTTTTTAAGAAGTCAAAAAACCTTGTGAATGAAAGTAAAATGTGGCCAAAACGAGCCCCTTTTTAAGTAAAAAATATCATTCGTGATTAATGGCTTTTGAATAATGAATAACGTTGTTCTCCTTAGCAATTGTTGATTACTGGCAAGCACATTAAGTTTAAGCAACAATTTTGATGAACTTAGAAATTTCAGATCATATATTTTGAAACGAGTTCAACTTTGGCTAGATAAAAAGCAGAACGACCGAAAGAGAGAGCATAAAAAAAATGTGAAGTTTAATTAAATGTTATTAACATGTTAATGTTGGCCTTGTGCATGGTCCGAGGAGCACTTTCATTTTTTGTTAGTTTGTGATTTGGTTTTTGTTGTTATACATATACATATATATATATATATATTTTGCGAGGAAAGACAAACGTGGCGTATACTTAATATGCAAACGGATGTACGTATGTATGTATACAGATTAATGTACGAAGTCTGTATGTACATAAGCTATCCAACAAGCATAACAAGTTTATTAATGGCACAGCAACATCAAACACACACACAAACACACACAGGCACACACATGCGCACGCACTATAAAAGTGTCAATAACACGATTTATATTGCTGATTGCATTATTATAAGTCATGAAGCCGTCACTTTCCATTTATCATCTCTTTTACATCGAAATCACTCGAAATTAACATGGCAAAGTTCACCAACACACAAGAAAGAAAAGCCCGTGGAAACAATAATTACAAAAATCACAATAGAAAGTACCGCTTGCATAGCATTTTCCAAAAACATATCTCCAAACTCTGCGAATCCTGAACTGTTAAAAGTGCGAGAAAGTTCGCAGCCAGCTTTATCACTTGTCAGCTTTGTGCAAAAAACGATCAAAATATCCCAGATACAGCAGTTTAACATTTCCCCCTTATGCCATTTCCCACTAATATTATTATGGTAGGTCATTAAGCGGAGACACAACTGCAAAACCGAACTAATGCAATTCAGATCCGTTAACAATAATATCAATACAAATCGAAACATTTTAAACTTGACATTCGTATGTCGCAAAGCGTAAACAACAACAAAAACAAGAGAGCAATGGATTTATTGTACATTAAATAAATTGCAACTGTCAGCTTGACGTTTGTTATTATTTCTACGCTATTGTCAGTCCACACGGAGTTCAAACTTCGTGTGAACATGTGTACAATGTGTGTACATGCATGCATGTGTGTGTGTTGTTGTTTACATACATATGCAATGATTGTCATTGACACGAACTTGCATATGTTTAAAGAAAAAATCCAATCAGTTCGAAAGCTGAACAAATTGTTATAAGTATTTAAGTGGTTTGCTTAAATTTCGTTAGATGAGAAATTTGTGGAGAAAATTACAAAAATAAAATTGCAAAATGTCTAAAGATTTTCTTAGGAAAACTTAAAACTTCCTGATTATCAAATTCATAAAAAAAATGAAATTTGTGGAGAAAATAACAAAAAAAATGGCAAAATCTTTAATGATTTTCTTAGGAAAACTTAAAACTTCCTGATTATCAAATTCATAAAAAAAATTAAATTTGTGGAGAAAATTACAAAAAAAAAATTGCAAAATGTTTAAAGATTTTCTTAGAAAAACTTAAAACTTCCTTATTATCAAATTCATAAAAAAATGAAATTTGTGGGGAAAATTACAAAAAAAAAATTGCAAAAAATTGTTTAAAGATTTTCTTAGGAAAACTTAAAACTTCCTGATTATCAAATTCATTAAAAATTGACTTTCTTAACTTCAATGATTCATATCTTCGGTGTTGCAAAACCGATTTCAATGAAATTTTCATAGATTGCCATTATTTCGTCTAATGTTTCAAACTGCATTTCAAAGTTTTCCCAATTCCAGATTTTGTTGTTATCGATAACATGTGCATATCGGAAACGGGCAAAGTTATCGATAATTTGAAACAAACTTGTAATGTCTAGGGCTTAGGCAAGCTTATGTTCCAAATCTAGAGTCTCTAGCTCTTTTAACCCATTATTTCAGGGTATAAAAAGTAATTTTAAAAAGTAGGGTTAGGTCAAAAATAATCAAAATACATTTACATTTGAAACAACAAACTACATTTTGCAACAATTAGCTTAGCTGAAGTGTGCATAAAAGCTATTTCCAAATCTTCGCCCAACGGAAATTTGTAATCGAAAATTGCACACTTAGTATTTATATGGGAAAGCGATAAAAAGTCGAATTTTGGGTGCTTTGTCAAGTGTTAATGTTATCTAACATACATGGACCTATTGTTGTTGTTGTCGAGCGGGCAATTAACAATGTACCTGATTGCTATGCAAATTATAATGCATGATCCGATCCGAACCGATCGGATACTTCAAAAGTTGTTTCTTATTTCGAAAGAGCTTACGCAAGCATATATGAAAGTGTGGCATGCCACAGGGAGACTTTAAGGAGACATAAAAAATACGTATATAAACATTTTTTTATATATATATATGTTTTATGTAAGCTAAACAAGTTTCATTATTTTTCTTGACTATAATCGAACCTTACTTTTTAATTACAGTTTATTTTTGTATGATTTTTCAATCAAATATGGAATGTGTAACACACATACACACACACACACATATGTGTCAATGTGTGTAGATTTTTTTTCTGATGTTGTGGTTTATATATTTTTTGATTTTTACGATCAAAACGGGCTGCACTCTTGTAGGTAACTGTGGCGTTTAGTTGTTATTGTTGCTGTGGCAGCCACACCCCGACAACCAAATCCAAAAGCAATGCAACATGTACTTGATTGCCGTCTCCGGCTCTGAGCACGTTTGTCAAAATTGGCTTTGATGCCAAGCGCGAAAAGGCAAAATCCAAACTCTCAACGCAATATGGGTGTAATTATTATAAAAAACAAAAAACAAAATCGAACTAAAATCGATGGCGGAAAATACTATATACTCTAATTTCCTGTATGGCTTTCGACACACAAACACACACACACACACACACAGAGTTATGTTTACTTACGTAGGTAAGTACCAAATAGCAAGTATCCGCCATGTGGTATGGGAAACTTGCAGCTTGTAGGAAGTACGAGCACCAAACACAAACACAAAGAGGTGGCAAATCTTTGCCTAACTGCCTAACTACTCGCTAATCATAATCGTATTCACACGAAAGCTAGAAAAAATATATTTGCCAGCAATTTGTATCAGTTTTAAAGGAAGCTACAACCATGTTTGATTCCAGACAAGAAGAAATTTTGTGTCAAAAATATTTTATTCATACTTCTTTAGTGAAGAATCACTAAGAATATAAAGAAGAGAAATGATTCTCTATGACATTAACGTGATTAAATCATGATAAATATTAACATAAACATAAACATAAACATCATGATAAACATTACATATTTACGTATACTTAATATCACACATTTTACTTTTTTTCTAATATCGTAAAAAAGAGAAATGATTCTCTATGACATTAACTTGATTAAATCATGAAAAATATTAACATATCAAGTCTTTAGTCTGTTACGTATACTTAATATCAGTTTTATGGGAAGCTACAACCATTTTTGATTCCAGACAAGAAGGAATTTCGTGTCAAAAATATTTTATTCATACTTCTTTACTTGTTTTTCTAATATCGTAAAAAAGAGGAATGATTCTCTATGACATTAACTCGATTAAATCATGAAAAATATTAACATATCAAGTCTTTAGTCTGTTACGTATACTTAATATCACACATTTTACTTTTTTTCTAAGATCATAAACAAAAGAATTTATTCTCTATGACATTAACTTGATTATAAACATAAACATCATGATAAACATTATATATTTAGTCTGTTACGTATACTTAATATCACACATTTTACTTTTTTTCTAATATCGTAAAAAAGAGGAATGATTCTCTATGACATTAACTTCATTAAATGAAAAATATTAACATATCAAGTCTTTAGTCTGTGACGTATACTTAATATCACACATTAATGCCTGTTTAGACATTTTTATCTTATCCTTTATGCATTTTAATTGTCAATAAATACGCATTAACTGAAATAGCTGAAAGTAAAAATATGTTCAAATAAAGTATTTGTACATCGTCCTAAGGCACATGCATATGTTTCTGTGTGTGTGTGTGTGTGTGTGTGTGCACATGCCAAATTCAAATTCCAAAAGCAAACCCGTTGAACCCGTTGCACAAAAGATACAAAAACAAACATATACACACATTGAAACTGTATCTGGGCGCTGAGAGACTGAGATAGATATTTTTTAAAATGTCACGTTCGGTTTTTTGGTCATTGCGACACCCATACACACACACACACATCGTGTTGTATGGATGTACGTTTGTGCATCCGAAATAAAAGTTATGCATAACGAATTCTATTAACCAGTTGTCATGGCCAAGAATAAAATGATTTAACACACTTAAATCTCAGTCAAAAGTGAAGTGTGCGGATGTGCAAAAAGGATGAAACTTGTTTCAAATGACATTGCACATGCCAAAAACAACAACAACAACAACAATAACAAACATATTCGGCACACATCGCACTCCGAATCTGTGTTAGCTGTCTAAGTTGGCCAGTTTTGGCCATTATCTTTGCATATTGCGTCCAATGCATATCTAAACAATGGGCCAAAACCCACAAAGATGCAAAAATACTTTAAACGTTCATAACCATAACCAAATGCACATATATAATAGGTGTTGATGTTTCAAAGAAAACAAAAATGTTGCGTATCGAGATCAGCTAAAGAAATATATTATATTATTGCGATTTTTGGTGACATAACTGGGTCAAAATCACGCCAATTTGGCAATTCCTTTTGCGAATTCGCAAATATATGCACGCTTATAATGCGAAATTGTTAACACACCCCCTCGCACACACACTTCATCTCAGTTGTCCCTGGTGTTACCCTTGTGCTTCAAAATCTGGCTAATAAATTGCGTCAAGCATTTGCGAAATCCAAAACACCAAAAGCAACAACCTTGTGGCTTAAATGATAAACAGCTGCCGCGTTTATGACAATTTCATGCAGCTACTAGCTTCGTCTAAGATACTGTATCTGCAAATGTATCTCTATCTGTAAATGTATCTGTATCTGCAGAATGAATTAGCTCAAAGTGAAGTTGGGTTTTAGAACCTTTTTACTTTCGCTGGTGCGCTAGGTGCTAAACGGCAAACGGGTTGGCAACATTTCAACATTTTTTTTATTGTTTATGTATATATTTATTTGTATAATTAATGAAATTTTTGTTTCTGAACATCTGTTCATACTGGTTTGTTCTTAGGGCAATAAAAATTTCATTGATTTAATGCTGTACAATATTTAATGATTATTTAAAAGTGTGTGAATATTGTTCGAATTTATAAAAGTAGCATCTTTTTTTTTTTTGCTAAAAAGCAATAAAACGTTGCCCATTTGCAGCAGGTGCATGTCACTGCTAAATAAGGGTATGCACAAAATACCATTATTTTTGTTGGTTTGTGTTTTCCCTTCGTTTTCGTGTTTCGTGGTGTACTTTATACAGGGTATTAGGAAGAATGACAATTTAAGTGACAGCTGCATGTGTCAAACTGCACTTAATTCTCGACTACATAAATAATTTGGGTCAAATTTAATGCAACAGCGGGCAAATCAAAACAACAACACAAAACTAGTTAACTTGCTCACACACACACACACAGACATACATATGCATATATATGTGTATGTACATTCAAGATAGAGTTGTATACGTATATATGTATATATGATTTTGTTAGTTTGTAAGCAAAATGGAACAGAAAACTTGTTGCGGCAAACACAAAAAATCAAGCTAAAATAAAAAGCAACCAAATAAATGTTTGTGTATTGGCCAAAAACAAAAAAAAAACTTCGTTGCAAATGAACTCTTGGCTATAAAGCCAACCGCAAAGCTCCATCTTTATATATACACACACACACTTACAAATCTGATCTATCCATTCATTTTCAGCTTCATTCAAACTAAAGTGAAGTAAAGCACAAACCAAGCACAAAGTAATCTCAATTGATTTGGCCAACAACACTGTTAACGGTTTTCTGTTGTTGTTGTTGTACGCACAGTAGTTCCAAAGCGGTGTGCTCGTTAATCATTCGTTGCATTTTCAATATACAATGCTGATATAATTGCATATTTTATGCCGTCATTAAACATTCCAAAAACAAACTAATACAAAAAAAAAAGCTAAATGCATTTTTTTATGTTTTTAAATGCATTTCATATGCAACTTGCATAATTGAATAATTATTCTTTTATGTCTTTATATTTCTTATATATATATTATATCTAACATCTCTTCGTAAGCTTATGTTATGATCGCAAACTTTGAAATATTTTGAAATATATTTTTCTAAAATATTTAAACCTAAATTCTGGCTCAAAAAATCTTTCAAATTATCTTATTTTCAAAAAAAAGAAAAAAAAATTTTTTTATATAATTTATTTTTCAAAATATGTAAAGTATTATATTTTTCTAAAATATTTAATCTTAAATTATGGCTCAAAACATCTTTAAAATTATCTTATTTTCAAATATATAATAAAAAAAATATTTTTTTTAATATAATTTAATTTTTAAAAATATTATATATTTTTAAAATATTTAATCTTAAATTCTGGCTCAAAAAATCTTTAAAATTATTTTATTTTCAAATAATTAATAAACAAATTTTTTTCAAATAAATAATTTTTTTTTTTAATGATTTTTTTTTTAACATTTATTTACCCAAATTTTGTCAACTGTTTCATAATAACATTTTTTTTTTACTTATTCAAGTTAATTTTTTTAGGCAAAAACTTTTAGTTTTATTATATTTTTTCGACAAGCATTTTTATTAATTTATTTTTTATTTCTCTATCATTTAATTATCTAAATGTTGACAACTGTGTCATAATAATATTTTTTTTATTATTTAAAATTTTTTTTAAGCTTTGTTAGTTTTTACTACAAGCATTTCTAAGTTGCCTTTTGATTAATATTACTTTTATTTTTTATTTCTTTCAACGTTTAATTATCTCAATTTTGACAACTGTTTCATAATAATGTTTTTCCAAGCATTTTTATGTTCCCTTTTGCCTGATATTAAGCCACTTTTAAAATGGCTTTCTGCCCTCGGGAAGCCAAACAAACAAAGCGTGCAAAAAACCACAAAAACATTTCATTTGACTGACATTTTGATTTATAAGTGTTGGTTCGTACTTTATGCCGTTGTATTAACTAGCTCAGCTTACCATGTTAGTGGCAATTTCTTTATCAGCCTAACGGCTCAAATGCTAACCAGCTAAAGTTTGTTTTTGGTTTTTTTTTCATCTGCCTGCAAGTTTTAAATGTGTCATTTGCTTAGTACACTTTGTTGTTTGGATAGTTGTTGCAAGTTGCAGACACTTTGTGGCAGCTTTTTTTTGTGACTTTCACTTGGAAAAAACATGTGAGAAACGCGAGGCAACGTGAACTGTGCAAAGGATAAACTCTCCTATAAATTCCCATTATTTTGCAAAAATAAATTGGTGTGTTTTTCTGCTTAATGGAAAAATAAATGGATTATAAATTCCGGATGCAAGCGTAATAATAATATTATGTAAACAGAGAATTTTGCACACTTTTGGCATTTATTTGCAAGCTTTGCAAAACTAACACACTAATTGCCATAAATGCTTTGCACGATTTCTGATTCCGAATGCAGTTGAATTTGAACTAATAGATGCTTGCAGCTACTGTAGGATAAGCGCAGGAAATCAGATATATAGTTTATATAGTCGCACACAACAACAAACAGCATGGTACTACAACAAAATTTCACAAGGCACTCGAAGCGAAAGACGGCTTTGTTGAACCGAACGCCTACGATATTGTTCCAGCAAGACAACAGCGTGACCAGGAAGTTGGCTGCGAATTGGAGAATGTGCCGCTGTCTGTTGTGGCTATTGTGCTGACACACAGACCCCAAAAAACTACAAAAAAAAAACAAAACAAAACAAAATAACCGAAAACCCATGTATGACAGGCAGCTATATGTATACCCTTTCAATAAAAAAAACCCAACTTACTAGAAAACATATTAAGAGATTGTTGATCATTGGGTTGTCCATGTTGAAAGGCATTTGTTCGGTTCAGCGGCTTTGGACAAAAAAAATACGAAATTCAAACATGTGTGGTCGAACAATAGTAATCGAACATAAGTTAACAGAGCGATCCATTGAGAAGGGACAAGCCCCGTTGGAAAGTGCTTAAATTAGACAGTAGGCAGTAATAATAAGCAAGCGGATTTACTTTGCGTGCCTACATAATTTACATATACTTTGCATTTGTTAAATCCATAGAAATAGTTAAAGAAAGTATTTTTAAAAGTAATTTACCTAACAATCCATAAAAAACAACATACCAAAGCCTTTTAAGACCATAGTTAATCCTTTGCATGCCTTGCTGTTATTCCGCTGTTAATAACAGAGCTGTCATCAACTCTTGTTCTATGTTTCTCCTCTGTTAACCATAGCAAACCTTTAGATCGTATCCTTACGATATAACAATAAGCAAGCGGATTTGCTTTGTGTGCTTGCATAATTTTTGTTAAATGCATGGAAATAGTTAAAGAAAGTATTTCTAAAAGTGCTCAATAAGTCACTTACCTAACAAAACAAAAAAACAACATATCAAAGCCTTTTAAAATAATAGTTAATCCCTTGCATGCTTTCCAGTTATTCCTTGGTTACTAACAGAGCTGTCATCAACTGTTAAGCTATGCTACTCCTCTGTTAACCATAGCAAACTTTTAGATCGTATCCTTACGATATAGAAGACAACATTAAGATAAGTTATATCTTGATTGCTAACTCAATTTAAGGTAACATTAAGTAACAATTGCATTTGGAAAAATTGTTGCCGTTGTTACTCTTGCAAAATATTCACATGATTTACAAAAAAAGAGGGTCACGAAGCAAAAAAAAACAAAAAAATAATTATTTGAATGAACTCTCGTGTTCGTTGTGAGAGGTCTGCTTACGACGATTGCGCAGTTGAACCAATTTAAAACAATTCAAAAAGAATGTTAACACATTCAACACAACAAAACAAATTGTGGGAGAAAAAGTTAAGCTTAACATTTATATAAAAGACACTAAATAGAAGAAAAATTAAAGAAAAGTTTAACAAAGGAATAATTAATCTAAAAAAAAAATAGAAAGAAAAATATAAATAGAATGGTCTTATTCTCATCGCCAAGCAGGTGTTTGTATATAATGCCAATTTCGTTATATTTTATAATCAACCAAAAAACCAAATCGAATGCCGTTGTTCTAAGTTTATTTATTTTTCATAAAGCTTTTGCAAAGAATCGAAAGGTCAGCTTATGCATAATATTTTCGGCAAGTTGCTTGAACATAAAAGTTGATGGGTGTGTCCGACATTTCATACACACATATATATATATATATATTAAATACACCTCTTTGTTTGTTTGTGTGTGCTATAAAGGTAATTTATAATTAAAGCATCGTGCATAATAACCAAAAACTTGAAAGCGCATTGAAAATATTGATAAACACACAGTTTAGACACGTACTACGTATATCAAGCGATCAACCTTGAAAAGCAATCTAATTTAGGTATTTTTTAATACTTTTGTTGTTAGCGCATTTTTCAAATATTCGCAACTAAAGTCCAACTGTTGTTGTTGTCTTGAGTGTCAAATAGTTGTGCACTAAAAAAAACAAAAACTAATTCGATCTGCATTCCAATTGCAAGCATGCAAATCGCATGGGAGTATGTTCGAGCCGGCAATGACTGGCTCTTGGATACCCTTCTAATCAATCAATTTGGTATTTTTATTATACCCTGAGCCCAAAAGGGTATAATGGTTTTGTGCAAAAGTATGTAACATGCAGAAGGAAGCATCTCCGAACCCATAAAGTATATATATTCTTGATCAGCAGCAACAGTGGAGTCGATCTCAGAGAGTATAGGATTTAGAGACTCCAGATTTGGAACATATGCTCGCCTAAGCCCTAGGCAGTACAAGTTTGTTTCACATTTTCGATAACTCTTCCCGTTTCCGATATACACATGTAATCGATAACAACAAAATCTTGAATTTGGAAATCTTTTTGATGCAGTTTGAACATTGAACGTAATAATGACAAACTGTGAAACTTTCATTGAAATCGCTTCAGAAACACCGGAGATATAGAGCATTGAAGTTAAGTATGCACTATACACATACACTCACATACGCGTAACGTATAGGGTTCAGGGTATAGTCTAGCCTTCTTACTTGTTTTACTCCCAATTAGTCTGAAGAGCAATCAAAATCGATTTAGCTAGCTGTCAGCGAGATCATCAATCAAACAAAAGTGGTAAAAGCTAAAAATTGTTCGATTGAGTTGTTTGGCTTTCAATCATTAACATTTCTATATTTAGTTTGCTGCAGGGTATATTTGAAAAGTGAATTATTAAGCTAAATAAGTGTTTAATGCCAATGTGTTCAGCGGGTTTTGACTACTTATTAATCGTTAATTTGCATACCATTCGAAACACATACCTACAAATACGTATTTAGTTACTAACTTTAGATGCTAAAGATACCAATTTGAGCTGCTTTTGTGCTTCAAGGCAGTTAGCAACACATTTGAACAATGACAATTGTATTTCATTACCTGCACATATTTAGCTTTGTCTTTCGAGTATTCTGTGTACGAATAAGTTTTTGCTCTTATTTTGCATCGAGATTGTCAGTTGTAGATTTTCGGTTGACTCAAGATCTGGAGCAATTGATATTGTCGTCGAGCTCGTTAGTTTTATGGCTTTTCACGGCACGGAGCTGTCTACTTGTTTTACGGCCGTGCAACAAGTGGAAAGAGAAGAAAAAGACACTTGGATATTTAGTTTTTATGACATCGATTCAAAAAGAAGCTTTCTTAAGCGTGATCCATTAAGAAAAATAATTTCTAAAAAATGTTTACGCTTTAAATAAAGTCTCCAGGTAATAAAAGATAAATTAATGCACTTCTTTAAACACAGAAAAATATATAAAATATATATATATACATGTTATTAATACTAAAAGAAAATAAGTTTTCTAAGCATGAAAATAAATTCTGAAAAAAAAATATAAAAAATAATATTAAAAGTAGAAAAGTTTTCCTAAGCATTGAAAATATTTTCTAAAAAAAAAAATATTAAAAAATCTACGCTTTCTGCTAATAAAAGATTATATATAAACACAAATATATATACAAAAAAATATATATATAAAAGTTATTAATATTAAAAGGAAATAAGCTTTCCTAAGCAAGAAAATAATTTAAAAAAAATATATATATAATATATATATAGCATTAAGAATATTTTCTAAAAAAAAAATATTAAAAAATCTACGCTTTAAATAAAGTTTTCTGCTAATAAAAGATTATATAGAAACACAAATATATATATAAAAAAATATATATATAAAAGTTATTAATATTAAAAGAAAATAAGCTTTCCCAAGCATACAAATAATTTTAAAAAATATATATATATATCTACGCTTTAAATAAAGTCTTCTGCTAATAAAAGATTAGATACAAACACAAATATATATTTAAAAAAAAATTTATATATAAAAGTTATTAATATTAAAATAAAAAAAGTTTTCCTAAGCATGAAAATAAATTGTAAAAAATATCTACGCTTTAAATAAAGTTTTCTGCTTATACAAAATTATATAAGAAATTAATTAAAAAACAGAAATATATAAAAAAATCTATTTACCTACTTTACACATAAAAATCAATAGATATTTTCTTAAGTCAGTATAATTACTATTTTTTTTTTATTAAATTTAACGATTATTATACGACAATGTATATTTAATTAAAAAAAACCATCAATTTGTCTTAACCAATTTGTTTCTGGTTTTAATAATGCATAAAATATTGTATGTAAATATTTGAAAAAGTCTGATACGTGCACAGATATATATATAGTACATTCTAGCTACTAATTACATAGTTTGAATTTTATTATTAAATTGGTTATGTTGCGCGGTGGGAAGGGGAGGGGAAGAATGTAGATTGATATTATGAAGTCACATTCCAGTTAATGTTGAACGATTGGTGCCAAAACCGGTTCAATATATATATATATGCGCATGTGCAGTATGGTTTAGGCCTGAAAGACGAATAATAATGTCTAGACTAAGTACAACGAGTTTGATAGTTGTGGTATAATTTATGTATGTATATATATATAGTCCATGACGCTTGGGCAATCAGGCAAGCTGCGTGCGAACCTGTTGCGAATCATACACACACACACACACACATACATATATAACTTTGAACAAGCTGAACAGAAACACACAAAAACCGCAAACGAAAAAGCGAACGAAAGTGCTTCTGGCAAGTGGGCCAGCTGCTAACTAGCCAACTAGCCAACTAGCTAACCAACTAGCCAGATCTCTTGGCCAGTTAGCTGTAGATAGTTGTTGCTTGATGCTTTAGTCCGTTACTTATGTATAACCTAAATTGATTTGTGCGCAAAGGCCTAACCAGGCTAACTGGAGCACTCAACGGACCACAAATACAGGTGCTTCCTGCTCACGAACTCAATACCAACACGCAATTCGCACATATGTGGCTTATAATATTTTGCCATTGCAAAACAGCCAAAACAGCTTCAACTAAGTGTCATTTAATAGATATATCTACTGCCTGTTGTTTGTCTTTTTTTTTTTTTTTAAAACTCCACACGTCCACAAACACACATTGTGTGTGTTTTTTTTTTCATTTTCATTTTTTCATTTTAATTTTTTTTTTTTTTTTTGTTTTTTTTTGTCTGTGGTCAGAACGGCTAGTAGTACGTGACGGTGCCTGCGGCATTTGGGTCATAGTATTGGTCTTGGTTTTCAACTTGTTTTGCGCAAATAACTATTTCATTAGATTTCGCAAGCGTTTCGTTTAGGCAATTTGGAATTTCCTTTAAGACAAATTAGCCACTTCCATTTCCAGCCGGAAAAAAGGAAGCCAAAATTCATCTTTTTATAATGCGACACTAACAATGGGAAATATACATAAAAAACAAATAAAAAAACATATTTTATATTTTATAAATGGCTCTAAAAATTACATAAACTATTAAGCTTATAACAGAAAAAGTGAATAACCAAAAAAAGTTAGGAAAACTATCAGAAAAAAATCGAAGAAAATATTAAAATCATTTTTTTAGTTCTTGAGTATGCAGCAAGATGTAATTTGAACTCTAAAAATCAAATAAGCTATTAAGCTTATAACAAAAAAGTTAAAACCCCAAAAAAAAAAAAAATTAGGAAAAAATTCAGAATAAATCGAAAAAATATTTTAATCATTATATTACTTCTTGAGTAGGCAGCAAGAGGTAATTTGTACTCTAATAATTACATAAACTATTAAGATTATAAAAAAAAAGTTAAAAACCAAAAAAAAGTTAGGAAAACTATCAGAAAAAAATCTAAGAAAATATTAAAATCATTACTTTACTTCTTGAGTATGCAGCAAGATGTAATTTGAACTCTAAAAATCACATAAACTTTTAAGCTTATAACAAAAAAAACTTAAAAACCAAAAAAAAAATATTAGGAAAAAAATCAGAAAAAATCGAAAAAATATTTTAATCATTATGTGAGTTCCTCAGTTGACAGCAAGATGTAATTTGAATAATTAACAACTTAAAAAATTCTATAAAAATATGAAAACCTGAATTGATTGAATAATTTTCTAGATACTTGAATTAACCATAACATGAATGATTGGAAACCGATTTGAAAATTCTTTAAAAATATGAAAACAATCTTTGATTGAATAATTTTCTAGATACTTGAATTAACCATAACATGAATGATTGGAAACCGATTTGAAAATTCTTTGAAAATATGAAAACATGCATTAATTAAATAGTTTTCTAGATAGTTGAATGAACCAGTTCGTATTTGCAACGATTATAATACTACAAAGTGTGAAGGCAGCAGCTCAATGCCATATCGACCATATCGGCTGTTGTTCTTGCATTCCTGCTAACCAGAACCGATTTAGTATAGTACCTCTTAATTAAACATGACATGTGGACAACAACAACATTAACTACTGGTCTATCTGATCTTGTTTTGCGTTATATACTAGAAGAAGTAGGTGGCAATAAGCTGTCGACATATAGCTATACACCACATCATTATCATACATCATTATCAAGCATGGTTAATAATTTGTGTGTGTGTGTTTGTTTTTTGATTGCTGGCACGCAATGCAAATGACGAAAGCGCGCAGCAATCAAGCAGACACAAAAAGCAAAAACTCTGTTAAGCACCAAATATGTTTGCGCCGCTTTTGGGCTGGTCAATTTGTATTGGCCATTAATCGGCTGCCATATTTTGCTGTTAACTGTTTTAACTCTTTTTTTTCTGTGGAGTAAGTCGGGCGCACTCCCATTTTAGCCGCTGACTCAGCTCGTTTAGTTATAAGCGTTTTGAAATTATTCGAAAATTACGAAAAAAAAACAAATTACAAAAAACTTTTCACTCAGCAGCTGCAATTTCGCCTAATTACAGCTTTGTGGGTCCGAAGGAAAACTAAAATTATAAAACGTATTTCGAGGATGCCGAACAAACAAAATTATAGATATTTGTGCTACACACTCTAAAGAAAGCCGAAAGCCGAAAGCCAACAAAATAATGCGAAGTTCAATCATTTCCGCATTACAGAAGCACAACAAAAAATATACATAATTTGTAAATTTAATTTCGATTAGTCACGGGATAGTTTGCATCACGAACTAAGCTCTAATTTGTACACAACATTTTGTAAAAAAAAACACAAAAACAAACCCTAAAGTGGTAGGAAGGATACTTTAATGCTCCATATCTCCGGTGTTTCTAACCGATTTCAATAAAAATTTCACAGTTTGTCATTATTTCGTCTAATGTTTCAAACTGCATCTTACATTTTTCCAAATTCCAGATTTTGTTGTTATCGATCACATGTGTATATCGGAAACGGGCAGAGTTATCGAAAATTTGAAACAACCTTGTACTGCCTAGGGCTCAGGGGAGCATCTTGAGTCTCTAACTCTTATAGTCTGAGATCGACTCGGCTGTTGATGCTGATCAAGAATATATATACTTTAAATATATATACTTTGCCTAAAAAAACTTCATATTTCTTACATAATCTCATTTTAACATTATTTTGTATTGACTTCAATTGATTAATATTCTTAAATAGTTGACATATTCGAAATTTTGTTTTTTCCACCCACAAACCAGTTTAGAAAATGAAAATATTTTTTTATAGCTGCAAGCTCATTAAAAATTTAACAGAATGAACTTAGTTAAATAATTTGTTATTTATAAGCTTTCAAATTAGCATCAAAATATTATCTTCGAACTTAGTTTTTATGTGTCAATTCGTGCATAAAGCTTGATAAGGCCATAATCGATAGATGTGTTAACAAAAAATATCATAATAAAAATCAAAGAAAGTGATTTTAGGAAAAGAAAAGAAACGCCCTAATATAGGTGCACAGGAATCAAATGAGCAGTCGAATATAAGATAAAGAAGAAGAAGGGAAGTGAAAGGTAAAGTGTGTTGAGCATTTGGGCAAAATATATGTAAATATGACGAGTTATGAACAAGAAAAGAAATCAGACACAACGAAAATCTAAAATACACAAAAAATATCTTGGTCATTTCCCTTTCACTTCGTCAACAGGTGTGTGTGTGTCTACTCTGATTATATATATATTTATATATATATCTGTAACGCACTGTACGCAAGTTTTTTGGAAATCAAATAGGAACATGGACGTGTAAAAAGTAACATTTTACACACACGCTAGCCAATTAAAAACAAGTCAAATTTGTCTAAAATGGAAAAAGCATCTAAAAAAAAAATTGTGAAATCTGCAACACAAACAACAACAACAGCAACAGCAACAACAACAACACAAACATGAAAATGAAATTAAATGCTCATAAAAAAGCAAACGCAATGAGACCGTAACAATAATATCCCCCCTACATCCCCTCGAATCGTTCGTCAGCGATTCTGTAAAGGGGGCAGGGAGCTAAAGACGAAACGAATCGAAACTTTTAGCCGGTTAATTGTTGAAGTTTTTGTTTTTTTTTTCAGTACTATTAAATCTATGTTCGCTCGTGCGTCTCGAAATGCCAATGCAACCAAAAAAAAAAAACAAAAAATAATAATAACAACAATCGAATCGAGGCGCATAATTTTGTGAACTTAACCCCAACCCCGAAAACCAAAACAAAAAAAACAAAAAAAAATGCTTTCAAAACTTCAAACTATAAGGAACACAATGGTAAATGCATAGTGCAACATAAGCCGCAGCAATATGAAATGAATTTTTCTTAATTAGTTTGATGTTGTTGCACAGAATGTCAAGTGAATAAGTGTGTGTGTGTGTGTGTGTGTTGATGCCACAAAATGTTGAGCTGTTGCAGCTCTGACATTTTCACATACTCATAATTAACAGCCAGAGCTGTCTGGTTTCTTGTCTGCGTTGCATGCAACATTTATAAGTTGTTGCTGCAGCTTTTGATTTCATTGTTTTTTTTCTGCATGGTCGTTGAATGTTGCGGCTGCTGCTGCTGTTGTGGTTGCAGCTTCAGCAACATTACCTCTCTCACCCGCCCTCCCCTGTGCTGCCTGCTGCCACTAATTGTCATGCGTCGGCATCGCCATTGTTATTTTTTATGTATTTCATTTCATTTTCATTTTTTCTTTCTCTCAATTTTTTCCTATCGTCGTTTTTTTCTGTTTTTTTGGCGTAATTTTGTGCACGTGAATGGAACACCGGCCACCGGCACGGTACGCTGCAGTTGCAACAACAACAACAACAACAATGAGTTGCACTAAAAAACTAAACACAAACATAATACACATGTTGGCTAGTTGGCTCAAAACAATGCGGAAGACAAATGACCATATTTCTAAAGGTGTTTGGAGTCGCTAAGTGAACGGTATTCCTGCATGTTTGATTGCACACACACACATGTGTGTGTGTATTACACTGAGAAAAAAAAATAGGTCACAAAATTAACGGAAAATTAGTTAAACTCTCTATATTCGGGCAAAAAAGTACTCTGAAAGTTAAAAAAACTTGCCCTTAATCGACAATTCAGAAAACTACATTTCAATTTGTTACTTTCTTTATTTAGAAAGGTTTTCTTCTTAAGGTAGAAAAGTTTGCTTTCATTTCTAAGCAGCATATAGCTAGCAATGGGAACAAAAACGTTTCTGAAAGCCATATCAAGAAGGTTTAGTTAAACAAAATAATGAATATAAAATTGTTTTAGAATTTCTCAATAATTAAAAAAAAAAACAAAATTATTTTTTTTTTAATATTATTTATGAAATAATTTTTTTTTATTATTTTTTTTTTTTAATAATTTATAATAAAAAAATTTTTTTTTTTTTTTATTTTTTTTTTAAATTTTTTGAAAAATTCCAAAATAATTTTATATTCATTATTTTGTTTAACTCTTGACTTATATTATTTAAATATAAGCAAAATTCTTTGCGATTTGAAAAGAAACATCTGTTTGATTTCAGATAAAAGTAGTTTTTTTTCAGTGCACGTGCACAGAAAATATTAATTAGCGAATCAATTATGTGTATGCTCTAACCAAAGCATATTTATGGCCAACACCTTAAAAAGCATCTTCGTTAGCGGCTAACCCTGAACTTGACTCGTAACTTCGAGCCATCCGCTCGACTACAACAACAACAACAACAGCAACAAAACCCGCCTTGCAGCACAGGCCTAAGCACACGCAAACACACACGCACCAACTGAACTATTCGATTTGACAAGTTCGATGCACGCAAAAGGTATAAAAAAAAGAAAAAACAAGTCAGAGAAAGAGTAAGAAAGAGAAAGATAGAGACAACAAGAGCGACAACAACAACTTGCGTCAATTAATAGGCGTCTTAAAGTTAAGAGACAGCCGTGACCAGTTCGAGGCATAACTGTAAGCTGGCTTCATTCATCGCCATCTCCCAATGAATGAAAAAGTCGAATGACGAACGAATCGTCAGTCGTAACACTTATCTGAGCTGAACAAAACACCCTTACTATATATGTATAGAAATGCTGTGCATATGCAAATGAATCGCTGATTTATGGCCTAACATTATCGAGCTCGTTTACAACAATATGATGAAGATGTTGATTAACTGTATGAAAAATGTCTTCAAGTTTGTTGCCTAAGTCTTTCGTTTTCTATGATGCTTGCGATAACTTTTTGTATCAAAATTAAAGAAAAGTACGATTGATGAGTTACGGCATGGCGTATATAATGCCAAATACCCAACAAAGTGTAGAAATTATGAAATAAAAGTTACAAAATATTCGTAGGAAACTTTTTTCTTTTCTATGTTCCGAACTAGCTTGCTTATGAAATCGACTTCTGGGTGGCCAAACGGGGGTCACGTTTATTTATCCCTGAACTGTTCGTGAGCATAACAATTATAACATTCAATCTGCAACCACGAACAAAACCATTGAAGTTCTATTTTTGCATTTATTGTAACAATCAAAAATATTTGAATTATCACGATTGACAATTTTCCACTTGGTCTTTGCAATTTTCAATCGTGAGATCTAACTGAACGTACATACAGATGGAAGTATATATGTACATATTCCATCATTGTTACACACATTCCGAATTATTATTCACCTGACCACACCCTTTATCTTATTTCTTATGATCAAAAATAGCATTGGAGGTCATTTTTGAAAAACATTTCATCCAGTTTCGATTCAATCAGCTGTGGTTGTCTCTCAAATGAAACAGAAGGTCGTGGCTTTCAATTACCCTACTTATTACAATACCAAATGGCATATGCCCAACTATTTGGTAGATCACTCACTGAACAATATGACGTTTGCCCCTTCTAATTTGGCTTATTTGCCTGAGTTGACTGAACAGAATGTAAAACGATCTTAAGCACAAGTTGATCTATTTGTTACGCCACTTCATACGGTTCATTCCCCATTTGATCACAATAAAACAATTACAACATACGAGCTTTTTTAATTGGTCATACATCAGTGGAAAGTTAACTAGCTGTAAGCCTAAAATTTTGAACAATGACACAACACTTGCAAAGTAACAGAGACGACGACAACATCAAACCACATCAAAGAAAGAAAAAAAAAATTGTTATAGTAATAATAAAAATCGCATATGTTTCATAACTGGGAAAGTCGTAAAGGTTTGGTAAGGTATATATCCACTGAACTGTGCCACACTAAACGTAACGTATGTAACGTTTGTGGTATGTGCCACAAGAGTCGCCCACCATTGAGGCAGCCAACTTTGAGGTTTAACAACCATTGTGGCATTCCCATGCTCTTAACTTAAGACTACTTTAAAGTGTGCCAAGTTATGGTTAAGTTCTTTTGCACAATAAAACTTGTACAAAAAAATAATAAAATAAAATAATTCAAATAATTAACTAAAAGTAAGTGTGATTCTATTATAAATTGTACTCCCAAACTATATAAATTGATTTTCAAATATTAACTTAACCAAGTTCAACTTATTGTGAGCTCTGAAGATTTTAGATAGACTCAAAAAATGCAAAATATTGACAATACAAATCACACTTAAGTAAAGTCAACGATTACAAAAATATTTCAAAAAAGTTATCAACTAAAAGCAAGTGTGATTCTATTATAAATTGTACTCCCAAACTATATAAATTGATTTTCAAATATTAACTTAAGCAAGTTCAACTTATTGTGAGCTCTGAAGATTTTAGATAGACTCAAGAAATGCAAAATATTGACAATACAAATCACACTTAAGTAAAATCAACGATTACAAAAATATTAAAAGGATTATGGGCAATAAAATATAAACGTTAAAGTCGCTTAAACTGAACCTTGGCTCACGTTCATTGGCAACGTGACTATTTTAATCTAAGCCATTATGCTATAAGCTGGGCGTTTCCTTTGTTCAAAAAGTCAAAGCCAGTTTTTAGGGCGCTACATTCACAGTTGGGCGTCCAAACCAAATGAATCATGCACGATATATATATATATATGTAGTTGAGTGTGAGCAAGGCAAAGTGAAAGTACATTTTTGGGCGGCGGACTCTGAAGTTTGAATTGAAACGAAGCCCAAAACTCATATTGTGCGACCTTCGCAGCGAGACCCTATTGCGCCTAAAAGTACTACTTGTCGTAAAAGTAATAATATAATGTTAATGGTAATGGTAATGGTAATAAAACTAATAATTGTAATAGCAGACAAATCAAAGAAAAACCAGATTATAAGCAACACAGACAACAACAATGATTGCACAACACCCTTACACTAGCTGTGTTGTACTACTATTACGAGCATAACGAAACACTGTTGTATTACAGGCGCGCACTACCGGACTGAAACTGAAACGTGAGTGCATTTCACAACAAGTGACCATAACCCTCTGCATCTCTGCATCTCTCATCCTGATCTATGTTTAATAACGAACTTAGCCTAATGAATACTTAACCCCTGTTTGTAGTACAAGTTAATAACTAAGATGTTTAACAGTCAAAAATAATAACCGAAAATGGATTGACTGACTGATTAACTTTCACTTCGCAAACGTTTACAAATCTATTAAGATTTATGAGCGATTCCACAAACTCATAGTTTTGAGGTCCGGCTTGAATTGAATGCCTTTTGTTGCCCACTCAAAAAAGCGTGTGTACCAAATGTCAAGCACTATGACAGAGCGACAGGCGGCGGATACGAACATTCTCCATTTATTTTCACACTCAATTCACTCATTCAGTGTCCGACGACGAAGTACTTTCCACACTAGTAGTTACTTGCAACACTTAAGTCGAAACAAAACAACAAATTTTATAATGACACAACGCTTAAAAACGTAAAACAATAATTAAATTTAATGTGTCCAAATTAGAGCGTCAACCAAAAAATAATGAATAAAAGACGATAAGAAATAATAATGTACTTTCCGCTCAAAGTTGCATGCAGCAAGCCATGAAAGCAGCAAGTAAATTAACTTAACATTTTCTTGTGTTTTTGTGACAATAATTTCTTTGTTTCTTTCGTTTTAATAAAGTGTTTATAATCAGAGATTGGAATTAAAGTTTTATTTCTATGTATAAGTTTAGAAAAATGTTAGAATATATATATATGTATATGCTTCAAGTCCATTGGGGCAACAACACATATTGAATGTTGGTATCATTATAATTGGCATAATAAAGCTGCAGAAATAATATTTACAAATTGATAGTTTCAACGTGCTGCCATAGCACTTAATATAGTAAATATACCCTGTATGAAGGCAGCTTGCTTAAGAGGTATATTGTTGAAGCAGAATTTTATAAGGAGAGTTTTTTCTTATTTGGCAAAATGTTAAAGTAACATAAAATAGCAAAACAAATGTATATCGATAACAGCTCTGTTCGATTTATTACTGTTAGCAATTGAAATGAGCCTTCCTACGCGATTCTCATAGTCTCATATCACCCTTTGTTCTACTTATGTAGTATCTTTGAGTGTTCAATTGCATTTGTGAGTTGTTTTTGTAATAGCTGCAAGTCGGCAAAGTTGAGCTAATTAATTTATTGCTCCATTACCTGAACACCAACTACAAATACACACACATACATATGTGCATGGAGCTGTTTTAGTGTCGCTAATTATCCAACAGTTGAGCTGAGTTTTCGGTTTCATTGTGAAAGTAATGCAAAAATCAACTTTACTGAAAACCGAGCCAACTGTCATTTAGTTAGTAAATCTGATTGCATTGCTAACATGTGCATACCAATACATAAGCATGCATGCATCTGTGTGTGTGTGTGTGTGTGTGTTTAGGTGTTGCCTGTTTGCTGTTGCTGTTGCTGTTGCTGTTGGGTGTTGCTGTTGGGTGTTGACGATGACAACTAGCATCGGGCACAGCTGCAATTCGTTTGCAAATCGTTCATCAAATTGGCAATGCATACATAAAGATCGTTATTGCTAACAATAAAACCGCTTATTGGCAGCATTTTGACCGCATTTGATCAGTTATGGCCCTTTTAATGCATTCGTTGTGTATTTCTTGGCCAAAGCAAACACAAAACTCTCTCCCACTTGCCGTCAAATAAATACTTTGTGGTGTGGTGTTTGTGTTGCATGTTGCAAATTTGCATATTGTATTGTGCGGATTAACAAACAAAAATTAAAACCATAAGTAAACCGTAACTGAATCATGTTCATGGCCATGATTTAATCGGACCATGTTTACGAAACAATGCCAAAAAAAACAACTAAGGCTCTAGTCGAGGAAACCCGACTAGACTATACCCTGAACCCTATACTTTACGCGTGCAGTTACTGCTTGCAAGTATGTGTGTAATGCGTACTTGACTTAACTTCAATGCTCCATATCTCCGGTGTTTCTGAAGCGATTTTAATAAAAATTTCACAGTTTGTCATTATTTCGTCTAATGTTTCAAACTGCGTCTCAAAGTTTTCCAAATTCAAGATCTTGTAGTTATCGATCACATGTGTATATCGGAAAAGGGCAGAGTTATCGAAAATTTGAAACGAACTTGTACTGCCTAGGGCTTAGGCGAGTTTATGTTCCAAATATGAAGTCTCTAGCTTTATAGTCTCTGAGATCGACTCGGCTGTTGATGCTGTTCAAGAATATATATACTTTATGGGCTCGGAGATGCTTCTTTCTGCCTCTTACATACTTTTGCTCAAAACCATTATAACCTTTTCAACCATTTTCAATGGATTCAGCGTATAAAAAAAATGCTTAAACAAAAAACTATAATTAAATACTTTTTTTAGACTGCCAAAAATCGATTAGAAAGAAAAATTTAAATATCATGATGAAAGGCCAAAGTTCGCCATCGAATTAGAGTAAAATGTAAGTAAAAGTAAAAAGTTGTTTATGTTTTTTAAACTTAAAAACTGAATGCTTTCTATTCTTTTACTATTTTGGGCGTTTTTTTGAAAGTTCTTAACTCTATTTATGGGTCAACACAACCTATACACAAACATACATACATACATACATACACACACATAATTACATATATATATGTATATATGTGGGCATTTATAAGATCTTTAACTACCTGGCTCGTTGCACCGGTTAATCGCAATATTTCACGGCAATAATGTACATAATCATAAAATAGACGATTGCTGTTGGGTGTTGCTGCTGGCTGTTGCTGTTGCTGTTGCTACTGCTGCTGTTGGCAACAATTGTAATTCAAGTCAAGGTTACGAATCGATTTGAACACGAATTCCAAATCAAATATACGCTGTACCATCTAACAAAAGTAAAAGGGTTTTATTTAGATGTGGACAAACCCGATCAAGACTTGTAGCTGGAGATCTTAAATCTTATAGAAATTAATAATAAAATAAAAAGACCTTAAATCTTATAGAAATTAATAATAAAATAAAAAGACCTTTAATCTTATAGAAATTAATAATAAAATAAAAAGACCTTAAATCTTATAGGAATTAATAATAAAATAAAAAGATCTTAAATCTTATAGAAATTAATAATAAAATAAAAATACCTTTAATCTTGTAGATTTTAGTAAATTAATAATAAAATAAAAAGACCTTAAATCTTATAGAAATTAATAATAAAATAAAAATACCTTAAATCTTATAGAAATTAATAATAAAATAAAAATACCTTAAATCTTATAGAAATTAATAATAAAATAAAAAGACCTTAAATCTTATAGAAATTAATAATAAAATATAAAAAATGATAACAATGAGTTCAAAACTTGTTACTAATATCTTTATAACCCAGATTTTGGTCTTAACATAATGTTGCCTCAGGAAATACCATTTACAGCCATAATACTTGAAAACTTAACAGATTTTTAAAGGCCACATCATGATTAAGATAAATATATATAAATTTAGTCATGCCACATTAGGTTGCAATGCATGTTAATATGTTCCCATAACAACAATAACTGGGCCTTGCAACAGTTTGGCGTTTTGTTTATGCACCCACGTTGTGCATTCAATTTGCCACATTTGGCCAATGCCAAAACCTAAGTGCAACAAGTTTTGTTGCTACGTTGTTGCAACGTGGTTTGAGGCCGGAAAAGTCATTAACTAAGCTAAAATATACGCAGCCAGCTTTGTTGACCTTCCCCGTTTAAGAATTTCACACCATTTCGGCAGCCAAAGCTCTATGCTAATACGTTTGATTATTTATTTCAGGCACCTGAGAATTCTCGAAATGCTTATAATACAAATTTGGCAATATTTGGCTTGCTGTAATTATTTCTCACCCATTTTCTCTCTCTTTCGGTGCGGCAAACCGTTTACATTTGTCCAAACATGATATAAACGATGCCGCCGCTTAACAATGCTTTCAATTAATTCAGTTCAGATACGCTGCTCAAATATAGTAATAGAGTATATGGACAAACCAGTTTGGAGCATGAAAAGTGTGCAAACTCTTTCATATATATCATTTTAAGCTTAGAGAAACATTTTAAAGTCTTTCTGTACTGCAAAAAGAGTATTAGCAAGTCGTTCATGTTCTTTGTTTACTGCAAAAAGAGTATTAGCAAGTCGTTCATGTACTTTCTTTACTGCAAAAACAATATTAACAAGTAGTTCCTGTTTCTTCATTGCAATAAGAGTATTACCAAGTCGTTCATGTACTTTCTTCACTGCAAAAAGAGTATTAACAAGTAGTTCATGTTTCTCCATTGCAATAAGAGTATTAACGAGTCGTTCATGTTCTTTCTTCATTGCAATAAGAGTATTAACAAGTCGTTCATGTTCTTTCTTTACTGGAAACAGAGTATTACCAGGTCGTTCATGTTCTTTCTGTCCTACAAAAAGAGTATTAACAAGTCGTTCATATTCTTTTTTTACTGAAAAAAGAGTTTTACCAAGTCGTTCATGTTTTTTCTTTCCTACAAAAAGAGTATTAGCAAGTCGTTCATGTTCTTTTTTCACTGCAAAAAGTATTGCCAAGTCGTTCATGTTCTTTCTTTCCTACAAAAAGAGTATTAGCAAGTCGTTCATGTTCTTTCTTCATTGCAATAAGAGTATTAACAAGTCGATCATGTTTTTTCTTCACTGCAAAAAGAGTATTACCAAGTCGTTCATGCACCAACCTCCTTACATTAAATGGTCAATATACAATTTTTTTTTCTTGTTAACATTTTCGAAACTTTGTTTCTTTTAGAATTGGGTCACAAAATTAGTTATGCGCATACTTTTTCGTCCAGTTAAATATTTATTTGGCAATTACATTTATAGAAAAGTAATTAAATACACTAATTAGTTGTTGAATGGGTGCAGCCACTATTTACAGGTGGCCAAAAGTGGACCACAAAACCGAAAGCTTCGAACACAAAAGTAAATCAAAACCCAGGAGAGCGAACAAATTCTTTCTAAATTGACAACAGCAAACGGCTGGCAACAGCTGGTCAAGCGACAAAAAGCGTGGGACAGATTTGCAGAATAGTTTATCTTTTTCAATGTATCATTGGGACATGTTTAACAAAACTTAGCTTGCTTTGCTTTCGTGCAATGCATACAAAGGCAAAAAAAGCAAAGCATAGAAAAAAAAATACTTTTGTAGTATGTAAATAAACTGACACAATAAGTAAACGAGTCAGTCATTAAAAAAATTGATCCGGGTCTAAGTATGCAGATAGCGGACGTTAATAGTGATAGATTACTTCTACTGTAAATTAAGTTACTCTATTCAAATCGAAAAACAAAAAATTTATTAAATAAAAAAATATTTTAAATAAGTAATCAAAGTTTTCTTATATAAAAATATTTTTTGTTAATATATCATAAAATGTTTTTTTATTTTTAATTTTAAAATATTTATTTATGAAATAAAAAAGAAGAATAAATATTTGTTTTGCAAAAGAGAACTTGAAAATAATTTAAAAAAAAGGGAATTTAATTAAATGTAAAACTAATCAACAAAAAAATAATAATAAAAACAAAATTGTAAAATAGCTCTTCAAAACTTTCTAATATAAAAATATTTTTTAATAATAATAAATCATAAAAGTATTTTTTTTTTAAATTTTAAAATAGAAGTTTATAAAATAAATCAGTTGAATAAATATTTGTTTGTAAAAATAAATTTAAAAAATTTTTAATTTAATTACTAAGTATAATTAAATGTAAAACTAATCAAAGTTTTCTTATACAAAAATATTTTTTAATAATAAATCATATATTTTTTTTTAATATAAAAATATATATGTATACAATAAATCAGAAGAAGAAATATTAGTTTGTAAAAAAAAAATTTCAAAACATTTTAAATAAGTTAAAAATACCTTTAAACTAATTTCCCAATATTTAATAAAAAATGAAATTAAAACAAAAACAGCTATAATTAAATCATATTAAAAAATACTTTTAAACTCATTTCCAAATATTTAATAAAATATAAAAATGAAATTAAAACAAAAACAGCTATAATTAAATCATATTAAATGCCGTGAAAGTAGAAGTCTTTGTTTAAATATTTCAAAGCAATCAAAATGCTTGTAACGTACGAAAAAAAAATCAAGTTCGTGTCCTCAATCTTTTGTTTTTATTGCATTTTTGCATTACCATTCAGCGATAGTGCATATAAATAAATTGGGTGTGGATAACTAACTAGAACTAGCACAATTACAATTTGTAAGCAATGCAAATTTCTCTTTTTTCTTTTGGATGAGTATTAAGCATAGAATTGCACGAATATTCGAATGGGAAATAAACATAAATAATAAATAATGTCTTAGGAAAAAACAAAACAATACAATCGAAATCACATTGTCATTAAAAACTTTTGTTGCCAATGGTTTCTTTTTTTATACCCTAAAACAAATTAAAAATGGGTAAAACGGGTATAATGGTTTTGTGCAAAAGGCAGAAGGAAACATCTCCGAACCCATAAAGTATATATATTCTTGATCAGCATCAACAGCCGAGTCGATCTCAGAGACTATAAGAGCTAGAGACTCCAGATTTGGAACATATGCTCGCCTAATCCCCAGGCAGTACCAGTTTGTTTCCAATTTTCGATAACTCTTCCCGTTTCCGATATAAACATGTGATCGATAACAACAAAATCTTGAATTTGGAAAACTTTGAGATGCAGTTTGAAACATTAGACAAAATAATGACAATCTGTGAAAATTTTATTGAAATCGGTTGAGAAACACCGGAGATATGGAACATTGAATTACACACGCTAAGCATAGGGTATTGTCTAGTCGGCATTTCTTAGTTGTTTTTGTTGTGCTTCTAGTCTGGGCAAATACAAGATTTTTGCACTTAATTAGTTACTCGCAACGCGCACCTTTTGGCGGCATTGCGTCATCGTTTGGAGCTGATTGAACTCTTGCGATTGCACAAAACCAAATAAAGCAAGAAAAAAAAGTATCTATATATATGTGTGTGTGTGTAAAAGTAACAACAAATAGTAACTGTTGCCAATTTGCACTTAATTTAAAGCGTTATTGTGCACGATTTGCTTGCCCCAGACCGAGTTTTGTTTAAAACTTCAAAATTAATTGAAAAACCTCCAAGTTCAAACAGTAAATGAACAAATGATTTAGAAATGATTTATATATATTGTTGTTGTTTCTTTTGTTTGCAGATAAACAGCCGGATCAGGCATCGGCTGGCTCCTACTGGCAACAGCACGTGGCCACGCCCAGCAGCTCAACGCCCTTCGACTCGCCCTTCTTTTCGGCGACGCACGGCCTCGTCCAGACGCACCCCTCGCTGGGCGCCGGCATACCACGCCCACTGCCCCTCAACAGCAACAGCCTGGGCAGCGGCGCCCCGCCCGCCACCAATCCATCTCTGACCGCTGGCAGCGGCTATCTCAACTCTCGCGGCACCTTGCCCGCCTCGGCCCGCTATCCGCCCAAGATCAGCGGCACTGTCGTCGAGCCCAATCCCAAGTCGCCGTTCCGCCATCTTGATTTCTCGACCAGCGCCACCGCCGAGCTGCGTCGCAATCCCGCCCTCTCCGCGCCCGATGAGTGTGCGCGTGCCTGTCGCGAAGGCGAGCCGCCAAGGATCTGTTATTATCACTTCACGTTGGAGTACTATACGGTGTTGGGAGCGTAAGTAATCAAAGCACATGCATACAGTTTGCCCAATAAAGGTTGCGACAAAGTGAAAAATATTTATATTTTCACTTTAGAGCTTAATGGTCACACTGCATACAGTTTGCCCCATAAAGGTTGCGACAAAGTGAAACATTTTGATATTTTCACTTTAGAGCTATAATGGTCACACTGGTTGTTGTTTTTAAGTTTATTTTTTATAATTAATAGTATATATTCACATGCCTGTAAGTTATGTAATAATTCGTAACACGATACTGATAAGATAATGTGTGTATGTGTGTGTGTGTGTCAAATTAATCAAAATTTGAAAGTCTGCCGACAATCAACTAACTGACAGCTCGCAAACCAGAAATCCAATCAAAGCTTATATCATTAAATATAGTCCGCCTTGTTTGCCAGACTTTTGGCACTCGTTCACACACATCAAATATGCATATATATACATATATATTATATGCTAGCTAAATTTATAAATAATTAAGCCGCCTAACTATACAAATGTCAATGCATGGAAGGAAGTTCAGACTGAATGCAATTAAAACAAAAAAAAAGTCCCAAGTCAATTTTAAAGTACCAGGAAAAATAAAAGCACAAACTTCACACTCACACATACACACACACACACAGAGAGAAACTAAAGCGCTAAAAGCTTAACTGTCACCGCATCGTATAAAGCTGAGTTCAAATACAACAAATAATTCCCACGCCATAAGTACCGTATTTCCATAATACATAGAAATACATATAAAGCGAATAGTAGAGAGTCAAGCACAACAACAACAACAACAAAGAAAAGCAAATGCAAACTTTTTTTGTTTTTTTTTGCGGTATAGCACAAATAAAATCGACTAGACGACGAGCTTCAATGACTTTTCTTATATAAGTAGATACGTCTAGGTATAGGTATGTGTGCATGTACGTGTGTATGCATGTATGTAAGTAATTAAGTATGTATGCATGTCAGTAAGCAAGTGTGTATGTAAGTAGATAGGTATAGTTATGTATGTATGTAAGTATATGTGTATGTATGTAAGTAAGTAAGTAAGTAAGTGTGTATGTATATATGTATGTATGTATGTATGTAAGTAAGTAAGTAAGTAAGTATATATGTATGTAAGTATGTATGTATGTATGCAAGGAAGTATGTATGTATGTAAGTTGATATGTATATATATGTAAGTATGTATGTAAATATGTATGTATGTATGTATGTATGTATATATGTATGTATGTTAGTAAGTAAGTATGTATGTATGTATGTATTTAAGTAAGTATGTGTGTGTATGTATGTAAGTAAATAAGAATGTATGTTTTTATGTATGTATGTAAGTAAGTATGTATGTATGTATGTATGTAATTAAGTAGATAGGTATAGGTTTGTACGCATGTATGTATGTAAGTAAGTAGTCCGGTAGAAAAAACACACACACACACACATACCAGGAAGCAATCCATTTATGTGTATCTATTAAGAGTTTAGAACATAAAACATGGCGTCTTTATGGAATTAATCATGTAAACTAAACTGAACGAAACTCAACGAAAAACTAAAACTATTATTAAAGCAACTTCCAAGTAAAGTTTAGCACATGTGATTTTTTTTTATATTTTATTTATTTAGCTTTTTTTTATTTAGCTTTTTAAATATTTTATATTTAGCTTTTTATTTTATATTTAGCTTTTTAAATATTTTATATTTAGCTTTTTAAAGTCTTTAAACTGAACTAAACTCAACGAAGAACTAAAATTAAAGCAACTATTATTAAAGCAACTTCCAAGTAAAGTTTAGCACATATGATTTTTTTTTATATTTTATTTAGCTTTTTAAATATTTTATATTTAGCTTTTTATTTTGATTTAGCTTTTTAAATATTTTACATGTAGCTTTTTCAAGCCTTTAAAATGATGTATTCATTATTTGAAGTAGATATTTTCACTTATATTAACTTAACTTCAACCAATATGCTTACAGTGCCTGCCAGGTGTGCACGCCAAATGCAACGAATACTGTTTGGAGCCACTGTCAGTGCGTGCTGGCCGATGGTGTGGAGCGCGGCATCTTGACGGCGAATCGCATGATACCCGGACCCAGCATTCAGGTGTGCGAGAACGACAAGGTTGTCATCGATGTGGAGAATCATATGGAGGGCATGGAGGTGACCATTCACTGGCACGGCATCTGGCAGCGCGGTTCCCAGTATTACGATGGCGTACCGTTCGTTACCCAGTGCCCCATACAGCAGGGCAACACGTTCCGCTATCAATGGACGGGCAATGCCGGCACTCATTTCTGGCACGCGCATACGGGCTTACAGAAACTGGACGGTCTGTACGGCAGCGTGGTGGTGCGACAGCCGCCTTCGCGCGATCCCAACTCGCATCTGTACGACTACGATCTGACTACGCACATAATGCTGATCAGTGACTGGCTGCATGAGGATGCGGCAGAACGGTATCCGGGTCGACTGGCTGTTAACACTGGCCAAGATCCCGAGTCGATGTTGATCAATGGCAAGGGTCAGTTCCGTGACCCCAACACTGGGTTCATGACGAACACACCGCTCGAGATATTCACGATTACGCCGGGTCGTCGCTACCGTTTCCGCATGATCAACGCCTTTGCCTCCGTCTGTCCCGCTCAGGTGACAATCGAAGGACACGGCATGACGGTCATCGCTACAGATGGCGAGTCTGTCCACCCCGTCAATGTCAATACAATCATCTCCTTCTCAGGTGATTACCAGTAACCCCTTACCCGCACTACCTTACTTAGTTGCTTACTGCTCTGACTTTCCAGGTGAACGTTATGATTTCATTATTACGGCCGATCAGCCGGTGGGCGCCTATTGGATCCAGTTGCGTGGTCTAGGTGAGTGCGGCATTCGACGTGCTCAACAGCTGGCCATACTGCGCTATGCTCGTGGTCCTTATCAACCCACCTCGGCGTCACCCACCTACGATGTCGGCATTCCACAGGGTGTGGTAAGTTTTCATAACCTCAATTTGGTACTTTTCCAATACTTTTTCGACCCTCAATGAATGCAGATTGAGATCAGAATTGCTGAATAACTTTTTGAATAGTTGGAAACGTATTCGTCAATAAAAATTTACAAGAATGACCTCTTCAAGGTCAAAATCTCATTACTAGTGCCTTAGGGAATATCTTTTTATAGGATATAACATTGATAAAAAGTTGCCCTACGGAATCTTAAAGTTCCCTTACCCGTTTTCAAAATAATTATAGAAATTTTGCAATTCGTTAATATTCATCTTTTCGGATATCAAGAAGTAGCTTTCATTTACAAGAATGACCTCTTCAAGGTCAAAATCTCATTACTAGTGCCTTAGGGAATATCTTTTTATAGGATATAACATTGATAAAAAGTTGCCCAACGAAAAAGTCCTACGGAATCGTAAAGTTCCCTTCGCAATTCGTTAATATTCATCTTTTCGGATAGCAAGAATTAGCTATAGTCCTACCTAGTCAACGCTGTAAGTAAGTACAAATGTATTATATCTGAAAATATTTTTTTCCGGTTGGGATTTGTAACATTTGTATATAGTATATATATATAAGCAAAATGCATGATCTGAGCGTTGTTAAATACTGAACAACTGCGCATAAATACTCAATGCAAAACTAAATATATTTCTTTATCTTTTTCAAATATCCCCCACGAAATATTTCCCCCAAAACCTACACAAAAAATGTAAAATTCCACCACCCATGCAAAAACGAATGTGGCCTTTCCTGCACATGTATATATATATATATATAAATTTGATATCTATGAACACAAATGAACACTTCTTCTGCCTTCGGACGACTGACATAACGAAAATTCTAAACGAAACGAAACGAAACACAAAACCAAAAGGTCATGAACCCCTTGGACGCACAATGTAATCGTCAGCGTAATGACGCTATTTGTGTAAGTCAATTGAAAAATGCACTTGAAATCGATCGTGGTATCCTGGCTGAGAAACCGGATGTGAAGATTTTCCTGCCATTCCGTTTCTTTGTCTATCGCGCCGAAGATCTGTTCCAGCCCAACACCTATAACCGATTCTTGGGTAAGTTCACAACAAAAACTTCCATGATCCAAAAGTTATTCATCCAAATATGTTTAACAGTTGCTCCCACTGGCGATCATGTAATTTCCCTGATCGATGAGATCTCCTACCTCTCGGCACCCGCTCCACTGACATCGCAGTACAATGAGATCAATCCGGAACAGTTCTGCAATGGTGATAATCGTCCCGCCGATTGTGGTCCCAACTGTATGTGCACCCACAAAATAGATATTCCGCTGAATGCAATCGTTGAGGTCGTTCTGGTCGATGAGGGTAAGTTATTACATCTTCAAAACTTTTTTAAAGATTTTTTTAAAATTTTCTTTGGTTAGCAAAAAAGTTATAGAAAGTTTTGAATAGCTTATGTGATTATAAACTGGAAATTCCGTATTAATCTATATGCCAAACCATGATTGATAAGGTAGTGCCTTTTCTAATCGGTTGAGTTTTGAGGTAGTTCTGACTTCGGAAAGTTCTGAACTATTTTCAAGTTGATTTTTTTTTGAGTTTTATCATTAATTTCGAGTGAAAATGTAGAAAATCTTGTTTCTTAATATTTTTTCCGATTAATTTTAAGATTTTCTTTGCTTAGCAAAAAAGTTCTATAAAGTTTTGAATAGCTTATGTGATTATAACCTGGAAATGCAATATTAATCTAGGATGACAAGCCATGATTTATAAGGTATTAGATTTCCTAATCTGTTGAGTTTTAAGGGAGTTATGACTTCGGAAAGATTTGACCTATCTTCAAGTTGATTTTTTTGGGATTAATTTTCAATCAAATAATGTTATAAACTAAAAATGCAGTATTTATCTAGTTACCAAGCCATGACTTATAAGGTATTGCATTTGATAATCGGTTCAGTTTTGAGGGAGTTATGACTTCGGAAAGTTCTGAACTATTTTCCAGTTGATTTTTTTGGAGTTTTATCATTAATTTCGAGTGAAAATGTAGAAAATCTTGTTTCTTTATATTTTTTCCGATTAATTTTAAGATTTTCTTTGCTTAGCAAAAAAGTTCTATAAAGTTTTGAATAGCTTATGTGATTATAAACTGGAAATGCCGTATTAATCTATATGCCTAACCATGATTGATAAGGTAATCGATTGCGTTTTGAGGGAGTTATGAAAGCTCGGAAAGTTCTGAACTATTTTCAAGTTGATTTTTTTCGAGTTTTATCATGCATTTCGAGTGAAAATGTAGAAAATCTTGTTTCGTAATATTTTTTCTGATTAATTTTAAGATTTTCTTTGCTTAGCAAAAAAGTTCTATAAAGTATTTAATATTGATAAAGTAGCGTCTTTGCTAATCGGTTAAGTTTTGAGGTAGTTCTGACTTTGGAAATTTCTGAACTATCTTCAAGTTGATTTTTTTCGAGTTTTATAATGAATTTTGAGTGAAAAATCTTGTTTCTTAATTTTTTTTTCTGATTTATTTCTTATTTCATCCGCAGTTCAACAGCCGAACTTGTCGCATCCATTCCATTTGCACGGCTATGGCTTTAGTGTGATTGGTATTGGCCGATCGCCCGATTCGTCGGTGAAGAAGATTAACTTGAAGCATGCGCTCGATCTGGATAGGCGTGGCCTCTTGCACAGACAGTACAATCTGCCGCCCACAAAGGATACAATTGCAGTGCCAAACAATGGATACGTTGTGCTACGTTTCCGAGCTGATAATCCCGGTTAGTGACATCGACATATGATATATATATATATAGAGAAACTTGTATGACACACAAACACACACGTTTTTGTATTCGTTCACAGGTTTCTGGCTCTTCCACTGTCATTTCCTATTCCATATTATAATTGGCATGAATTTGATTCTGCAAGTCGGCACGAACGCCGATTTGCCGCCTGTGCCACCCGGTTTCCCGACTTGTGGCGATCACACACCACCCATTCCCATTAATTAAGGCTAGGCTTTTAAATCGTCGACTAGATGATGATCATCATCATGATGATGATGATGATGAAGAAGGAGAAGGAGAAGGAGATGAAGAAGATAAACGCACACACGCACGAAAAGAAAGAGAAAGCAACAATATATTTAGCAAAAAAGAAAAAAAATTAACTCTGAACGAAACAGTTTGTACAAAGTTTGTAGAGACAGCACAATAAGTATGTATGTATTTGTTTGTTGTAAAATATTCCTCCCCCCCCCCCCCCCCCACAACAATGAAATCCTCAACAAATTGTATGATATAACTTCCCTTTCCCCCCACTATCCGCATAAGCTTGCCTGTTGGGTGCACCCTAACCTCAACGAAAACTGCCTAAAGCAATCGATAAATTTCCCTTCTTTTTGACTTCCTCTTTGCACTCCCCTTTTCAACATACTCCACTGAAGCAAGTGAGCAAAAGCGGTGCACTGATATTTTGTATAAATATGTAAAGAAAAAAAAAAACAAACATCAAACACAAAAAAGAAAAAAAAAAACAAACATCTTTGATATTTGGTGCAGCCATATAATTATTTCCAGCAGCTTTTGGATTTATCGATAAATATTTGAAAAATCAACAGCAACTTTTTCACGCTCTTCAACACTGAAACTTGATGTATGTATGTATGTGTACTATATATTATTAAACAAATGTATATAGGACCAAATCAAAATCCATGCTGGTGCCTAGACTTTTTTTTTATGTTCTGCAAAAGCTTCAACTTCTGTACAAAAAAGTTTGCCTTTTGTGTAAGTTAAATGTAAAAAAAAAAAACAAAAACAAAACAAAAAAAAATGCAATTAAATGAATATAAATATTAATTAATGTACATAAAATGTAAAAAATGAAATGACAAAAAATATATATATCTATGTATTATGCTTAAACTACTTACGTATGTAATATGCCTAGGGTCTATTCAAAATGAAATACACTCTGATTGGCTTGTCACAGTCATATTTAATAGCTACAAACAACAAAATATGTATGCCCGACACGAAACTTGTAAATTCCCCAAAAATACATAATGCATATAGTACTATATATATGTGTGTATAATCTAGACATTTTTTGTAAAGCTTGAAACAAAAACAAAACCCACTTAACTGCCGTTAAATTTATATTTATTTCTTAAATCAATTTTAATAAAATATGAAAAATTAAAATATAGTGCACCAAATCTTTTCAAATGCAATAGCTATAAACCTTTTTTCAGATATTATCACTCATCAAATTGAACTGAATTATTTTTTAAATATTTTTCTTCAACACTTTCTTCACAGATACTTAACCCTTTGGACGCGATCTGTGATCGTAAGCGAACCGATGCGATTTGTGTTTCCAATCTCAAGAATGCGAAAAAAGTCGATAAGAGCGTGCTGGTTGAGAGGCCCGATGTGAAAATCTTTTTACCTTTCAGATTCTATGTGTACGATCCAAAATCACTATTCATACCAAACACATACAACCGATTTTTGGGTATGTTCTTAAACATTAACACTCGCATACTTTTCCCCATTTTTGATTAACCAAACTTTTTGCTTTAACTAACTGCTTCGTGGTCACAAAAATCGAACAAAACTAAACGCTACACAAAACACAAACATATATAGTTGTGCCTAGCGGTGACCATTTAACATCTCTTGTCGATGAAATCTCCTATATATCGCCACCGGCTCCGCCACTCTCCCAAATCGACGACATACCGCCCGAGTACTTTTGCAACGGCGACAACCGGCCGCCGAACTGTGGACCCAACTGCGAATGCACTCACATGGTGGATATACCGTTGGGCGCCATCGTTGAGGTAGTGCTGGTGGACGAGGTGCAGCAGGTGAACATTAGTCATCCGTTTCATTTGCATGGCACGGCCTTCTATGTGGTCGGCTTGGGACGATCGCCGGACAAGTCGATCAAGAAGATTAATCTGAAGCATGCCTTGGAATTGGATCGCAGGGGCATGCTCGAAAGGGATTTTACGCGGCCTCCGCTCAAGGATACGATTGCGGTGCCCAATAATGGTTACGTTGTGATGCGATTTCGTGCCGATAATCCGGGATATTGGCTCTTCCATTGTCACTTTCTCTTTCACATTGTCATCGGCATGAATCTGGTCTTTCACATCGGCACACAAGCCGACCTGCCACCAGTTCCGCCCAAGTTTCCCCGTTGCGGAGATCATGTGCCGCCTGTGACCTGGTACTAACTAACCATCAGATCTGTTGTGCTATTACTTCTACAACTTATTACAATTTCGTATTTATTTATTAACCAAAACACGCTTTAGTCTAAAGTAATAATAGTTTAGAAAGGGTTCTAGAATATCCCCCCCAAAAAAAAAAATGTGGGTTGAAAACTATTTAACTAACCGAAAAACTTTCTTCTATGAATTTGAATTTTTTATACTAAGATAGACTTTAAGGTTTCTGCTTTTCGAAATATAATAATTATTAGTTGAGAGTTGTGCAATAGCAGGCTGAAAGGGTTCCCCCCCAAAAGAAAATTGGATTGAAAACTATTTTACTAAACTAAAAACTTTCTTTTATAAATTTGAATTTATTTTATCCTAAGATAGACTTTAAGGTTTCTACTTTTCGAAAGTTTTCTGAATTTATCGGTTTTTAAAAAGATGTAAAAAGTGAATTTTGTATAGCCATTAAAAATGTTTTGAAAAGGGTATTAAAAAAATGTTTTTGAACATTATTATCACAGGCAGATGGACAGAAATATAGATTTTGACATTTTTCTTTGCCCTTGAGAAAGAAATGTATCGATATTTATCGATACAAATTGAGTTGAACTGGATTGGTGATACCGCCTAGAATAGGGCATAGGTCTATGTATGTGTTACTGTTTATGTTTAAACTAGTTGTAATGTTTATGTTTATGCTTGTAATTAGTTAATAAGTGAGTTCCACTTGAATGTTAATAATAAACAACAAACCCAAGATGTGAAAAACTTTACTAAGGCCAGTCTCACATCATCCAAAGTTCCTGCTTGCCCAGCACTAATCTTTTCGTTCCATGTAGTTGCATCGGACGCGGATCATCTCATATCTCTGATCGATGAGGTATCGTATGTGGCACCGCCTTCACCCATGTTGTCCCAGTACAAGGATATTCCCGAGGAGTACTACTGCAATGGGGATAACCGACCATCGAATTGTGGCGAGAACTGTCAATGTGTTCACAAGATTGACATACCACTGAATGCCATCGTTGAGGTTGTCCTGGTGGACGAAGTGCAGCAAATCAACATCAGTCATCCATTCCATTTGCACGGCACTTCGTTCTATGTGATTGGCCTGGGACGATCGCCGGACGCGAATACGAAGCGAATGAATCTGAAGCATGCTTTGGATTTGGATCAACGCGGCATGCTGGAGCGACAGTTCATCAAGCCGGCGTTGAAGGACACTGTGGCAGTGCCAAATAATGGTTATGCTGTCTTGCGTTTCCGTGCCGATAATCCTGGCTTCTGGCTCTTTCACTGTCACTTTCAATATCACATTGTTATCGGCATGAATCTGGTCTTTCAAATTGGTACGCCCCAGGACCTGCCGCCAGTGCCGCCAAACTTTCCTCGCTGTGGTAATCATCTGCCACCCATAACAGGGCCCAGTAGCTCGTGGTAGCGATACTACGAGTGTTTCTAGGTGCATTTTAGCTCTAAGTTCTGTTATCTATCGTTTAGGTATTAAACAGAAATTTAAGTTTCCAAGATTTATACAACCTTAAGCAATAAGCAACAAAAATTCTAGCTCGAATTTCTAGTGTTTGCATCAATTTTTTAGCAATGTACTTGTATTGAAGAAAAGACACTTAATTTAAACATAATAACGCTTCAAAGTAATTGAATCGGCAAGATTGTTGAAATTTGACTGATTTAAGTCATTAATTTAACTGTAGACATACGCTTTATACTTAAATAAGAAAAAAATAATAAATTTGAATATAAATCTTAACATTCTGCAGTTTTTTGATTTTATAATAAACAATGGAGATAATACAAATATGATGGTTTTACAGAACAAAAGTCAGCATGTGCTGATTTAAATTACGCGCCAATTAAGAAATAGAGTGACCATAAAAGATTGTTGAAATAGAGTGACCATACAAGATTGTTGAAATTTGACTAATTTAGGTTATTAATTTAATTGTAGACATACGCATTATACTTAAATAAGAAAAAAAATAAAAATTTGAATATAAATCTTAACATTCTGCAGTTTTTTGTTTTATAATAAACAATGGAGATAATACAAATATGATGGTTTTACAGAACAAAAGTCAGCATGTACTGATTTAATTTACGCGCCATTTAAGAAAAGAGTGACCATACAAGATTGTTGAAATAGAGTGACCATACAAGATTGTTGAAATTTGACTGATTTAAGTCATTAATTTAATTGTAGACATACGCTTTATACTTAAATAAGAAAAAAAATAAAAATTTGAATATAAATCTTAACATTCTGCAGTTTTTTGTTTTATAATAAACAATGGAGATAATACAAATATGATGGTTTTACAGAACAAAAGTCAGCAGTGCTGATTTAATTTACGTGCCATTTAAGAAATAGAGTGACCATACAAAGCGCCAACAAATTTGACAACAGGTTGGCAGCTCTACTGTAGTGTAACAGCGTTGCCAGAAAACCCAAATAACATCAAAAAAAATTAATAACAAATTGAGAAGCGAAAACATTGACAAAATATGGGGAAAACAGAAGGTATGCACATTTTAAATACTATTCATTACTTAATAATGTCAGTAAATCATTCAAGATCGACGCTCAAAACGGAGCAAACGTCAAAAACCTGCCAGATTTGCGTCGCCCACAGCAGCGACGCCGTCGCCGACGCCGACGCTAGAAAATTGTGAAGCTGAACCCGTTGAGGTGGAAGTTGAGACTAGCACTGCTGAGCCAGCACTTGACCAGGTGCCATCCTCATCTGGACAAAAACCAAACGAACTGCAGAGTTCAAAAGCACGACCCTCAACTAGCACAAAGTCTACAACCTCAACAACTCCACCCAGCAGTGCCGCAAAGAAGACGCCGTCAAGGAAACGCCGCAATTCGGATACGTCCAGTGACGAGGAGCGTTGGTTGAACGCCATTGAGACGGGCAAACTGGAAGACGTCGATGACGAGCTTAAGAAGATCAAGGATCCCAAACTGATGACAGCGCGTCAGCGAGCAATGTACGAACGAACACAGGATACGGAACCAGCGCTCGCCGGATTTGTGGAGGAGCTCATCGCACTGCCCAGTGGCTACAGAGAGAAGGAGAAGCCGCAAACGGCCGAGGAGATACAAAAGGCAGCACTCAAGTCACAGAAACGCAAGCAGCAAGCCGACGAACGTCGCGAAAAGGACAAACAGAAGACCATGGAACGTCTGCTAAAGAAACAGGAAACCGGCAAACAACGGTCTGCATCGGCGCGCCAGAAACTTAATCAACGAAACACCCTGCCCGCCCTCACCTACATGAACAGCAAGGATGGCATATACATTATGGTGCCGCATGGCCAGGAATTTCCATTGAAGCCACAATCCGCAATCCAAGCACCTGCCACAAAGCTCTGCAGCATTGCTGGCTGTGGCAAACGCAAGATCTACAATTGCTCCAAAACGAATGCTCCACTTTGTAGTTTAGCGTGTTATCAGAAGAATCTAGCTGTCGTCTAGCAAGGATTAGCTTAAGATTTACACAAAATAAATGTTAGTTTATTGATTCATTAAGAAATGATTGATAATCTCCTGCTGCTCGGATTCGATGCGTTGCAAGTATTGATACTCGCTCTTCAGGCGCTCCAATTCGACAGTTTGCTCGAGGATCTGGCTCTGGTAGACTTGCTGTTCCGCCTGCCGCTGTTTGGCCATTGTTTTGAGTTGATTCTGTGTGCCAATTGCACGCAATTTCTCGCTCTCCACATCCTTGGCAAACTTCGAGGTTATGTTGTAAAAGTCTTCGCCGAATTTCTTGAATATTTGCAAGTTGCGCGAATATTCCAGACACTCCTGTCGCAGCTCAATCGTTTGATTGGCTATCTGCGGATCCTGCACACGCAATCTGTATATATCATCTATATAAAGTCCGGCTTTCTGTAGTTCTTCCATTTCGAAAGGCTTTCACTTTTCACTTTGGTCGTTTTGTTATTCGCTTTTCGTTGTTGCCATGACAATAAAAATCGAACACAAATTTAACCATATGTTCGTTAACATTCAACGTTCTATTCTTAACGATTTTATTAATTATTTTGTGCGTTAATTGTAAATGGTTCTAAGGAATCAACTCTCACTAATCTCTATCGCTATAAATTTTTGTTCTTTTTTTTTCTCTTTTTTTTCTATTGAACTATTTTGAAACGCTTCACAAATGTGGTATATAAATATGTGAATCTAAAGACATAGTTGCTAAATATAATATATATATATATTCTTGATGCATCTGTGCTGAGTTTGGCAACAGTTTGCATTTTAAAACTAATACTTTAGCGTTTTGTTGATGAAAAGAAAACAAAACTAACCTGTGTACATCAAATGTGTCGGAAGCAAAATCGCGGCAGTTGTTTATATGGTATATGGTATAACTGTATATAATATACTTCCATTGCGATACGAGCGCCAACGGTTAGGCTGTGAACCAACAACAATGGCTGCAAGCACCGCAATTTTGCCATCAAATCTGTGGCAGCTGCAATTTTGGCATAAGTCAAGTGGGATTGTTACGTTTGTTCGAGCGCAATCGGGCAAGTCCTGTGCGCTCCTCCTCCTCATCGCTGGTATATTGATGCATGCTGGCGCCACTGACGCCACCGGCGCGCACCGACGATGTCGCTTGCAACAGCTCCTGGTCGGGTGCATTACGATTCTCGTAGAGCAGCACTTGCAGTGTCTCCTCATAGATGCGCGCCTCGGGGAACTCGACTTTCGTGTGCTTGCGATCGGTGGCATAGACAATGGAGGTGCAGCAAACTTCGGCGACCTTCTTGCCGTGCCCATAGAACGACCAGCAACATATCTCACTTGGTCCAATCACATCTTTGATGAACAGTATGCGCTCGTTGAAGCGCAACGAGAGCTTGTCAAACAATTCGATATTCTTGAGTAGATTATCATCGGAGGTGCTTGTGTATGAGTATTTGTTGTTCTGTCGCTGCACCACCAATATCACAGCCGGCTTGGACGATGAACTAATCAATAGTTGCTCCTCCTTTTGCGATGTTATCAGTGGTATGCGGCAGATTGGTTTAGGCTCCTGGTGTGTATACAAGGCACGCTCACAGGACATGGCCAGCTCAGTGATGCAATAGTATTTTGCTTCAGCGAGCAGCTCAGCAATCTCCTTGTTTGTTTCCGGCAGCGGCACACTGCCATCTCGCAGGAAGTTGAGTATAATGCCGAAATGATTGCCACAGCGATCGATTAAAATCCAACCTGTAAGCCGAGCATATTCGTAAAAGATCTATTTAGTTATAGTTTAATATACACTACCTTCGGAATCGGTTAGCACCTCCATGCGACCACTAAACATGGCACTGAGCATTGTATCATTATGCTTAGTCAGTGTTCCAATTGTCGTATAATATAAACGTCCGCCCACATTTAGCTTGACGTACTGAGAGGCGTGTCCTTTGAGCAGCACTTTCTGATCACCAGACATTGTGTCTGGGTCCTTGGCATGTAGTACAAGCTGTTTGCTGGCTAATTGCACTTTGTCATTAAGAGTGCGACCCAATTCATCAATATCAATGTTGTTGTTGGTTGTCGCTGCTGCTGCGTTTGTGGTTGTTGTTAGAGTTGAGGTACCTGGCACTAGTGGCAGCACTGCTAGTGTTCCGTTATTTGCGTTAATGGCGTCCACGCCCTTTGGTTTGGAGCCTTTGCAAACGCTTTCTTTTGCGTTGCTTACGCTCGCCGTCAGCGTTAGCGGATCAATTTTGGCGAATATTAATAACTTTCAATGTAAATTGTTACAGAATGCCTAACTCTAAAACTCTTGACGCACTCAGTCTTCTGGTATTTGCTTACACATATGCACACATACAGAGATACCAAATATGAGTGTGAATGCATTTCAAAATGTGCTAAATTTGCACAAAACGCCTGAATGAGGAAAATAATACTGAAAAATGTTGTGAGCGTAAGTTCCGTTGTAATGTATAAATTCTCTTAAAATATGCTTTGCAGCTTGAAAAAATAAAAGACATAATTGCACGTACTTACTGGCTTTAATTTATTAACTCATTACATTAAAATAAAATATAGATGAAAACATGTTTCGGTTTAATGCATGGGAAAATGGGAAAAATAAAACCTAATCAAGTTCATATTTGTACGTATATAATGTATAATTTATATGTATGTGTTGGTGTTTGAAGTTGTATTATTTGAGTTTGATGCACAGTATTCATTTAACTTGTGTGATTTGTATTTTGTGATTTTTCGATGTTTCAAAAACAGATTTTAAAAAAGCAAATGCTGCATCATTATTGTATACAAATGGGTTTTCCGATTATTTGTAAATTACATTTGTAAAAATTGTATGCATGTTTTCCTCGATATATAGCTCTCAGAGCTCATTTGCAAATCAGGACGAAAGCATTTGGAACAATGCTCATTCGGTCGACATTCTAATGGGTTTTAGGTTTATAATAATATTTTTTGTTTTGTTTTCTTTTGTTTATGTGGATGATACGGCAACGCTGCTCTCCTGCTGTTGCTCAATGGATTCTGTTGGTGTTGGTGTGCTGCTGATGGCTTCGGTGGAGTTCTGTGCATTGTTGCCGTCCGTATCCTCGATCTTCAATCGCTTCGATTTACTGCTGTTGACCACACCATCAGCGCCGGCCTCATCAGCGCCAGCATCTGGCGAAGCACAACGCTTTTGGGCAGTACTCGACGACTCCGCATTGGCATCCTCGTTGGCATTTTGCTTTTGCTCATAGGCAGCCATAAGGGCATCGATCGTCTCCTTTGGATTGAGTGTGGCTGGCAGTTCCTGTAGTTTCTTTTCGAATTTCACAATGACAGCGGTCATGTTATCGCATCCAGTGCCATCACCCAATGTATTTGGTGCCAAGCAGTTATCAAAAAGCTAAAACGAATTTATTTTTTGTTAAACTTTTAAATGGAATCAATTATTAAGACATACCTCTTCGCAAATGGTGGACAATTTCTTGTTGGGAATCTGCAAACGTTTGCGCACAAAGTCGACGACCTCTTCGCTGGACATAAAGTTCCAAATGCCATCGCAGGCGAGCACCATGAACTCATCCTCTGGTGTTATAATTAGTTTCCTGATGTCCGGCTTGGCGGAGATCATCTGTGCTTCAGCCGGCAACTCCTGGTGCATTTTGTAGGCATGATCCCCCAGAGCACGGGACAAATTTAGGCCACCATTAACACGACCATCGAGTGTGACTCGGCCACCAGCCTTGACAATGCGTGTCGACTCTTCGTCATCCTCGGGCTTGTGATCGAGACTCATCTCGATGGCCAGGCCATTGCGTGAAACAACACAGCGGGAATCTCCCGCATTGGCCACGTACAAATCGCGTCCGCACAATAAGGACACAACAGCTGTGCAGCCGCTATCCTTGCCCGGCTCCTCAATCATATTCGCACAGAACTGATCGTTTGCCAGCTGACCCTCCTCGTCAGCATCGTGGTCCATTTCATTGTGGACATGGAATGAAGACTAATAAAAGGATATTAAAGCTCTCAGATGTTGGCTCAAGCTTCATACATTACCTCATCTTCATCTTCCTCTTCGTCGTCGTCATCATCGTCATCATCATCGTCGTCGTCAGCGTCGTCATCATCATCGTCATTGTCCACATCCCCCTCGGAGGAACTATCGGCCCCAGAGACTTCGCCGGCTTTACCAACATTATTGTAGTCGTCATCGTCGTCGGTGTAGTCCTCGTCCTGTGCACTTACCGTGCTGGTAGCACGCTCCGGTTTACTGGCAACTGCCGGCTTGATGTCCTCAGTGGTGCCATTTGACTTGATGTCGCTGGAGCCCGACACGGTTGCATCCTCCGATGTGGAAGCAGTGTCTTCGCCCGACTTAACCACTGTTTTGGCCTCTGAGGAGGTGACACTACCATTTTGCTCCTTGGTGGTAGCTGAAACTGGAGCAGCATCGGCAGCTACATTGTTGTTGTTGTTGTTGCTGGTGACAGTCTCGTCTTTAGTAGAACTTGAGGAATTGGTGCCTTTGCTGGCACTCGAGCTACTGCTGCTGCTCACTGTCGATTCATCTTCCGGCACCAATTTACCAGCACGAGAGCAACTGGGTCCAGAGCCATCGATCTCCCTGAATGCAGCCGCTGCTGCAGCCGAGGTGGACGAGCCGGCAGGCTTCGCTGTTGGATCCATGACAGCCTTGTTGACGGCCTCCGCAGCAACGGCAGCGGCACGACGACCACGCGGATTACCACCGCGTCCAGCGGCCGAAACTGCATCGAGCAGCGGTAAATTGTGTGTTTGTGGCAGTCCTTTGTATTTCTCCAACACCTCGTTCAATGGCAAAATGCTCTCCTCACGCAGCTCGGCCAGGTCCTCCTCCTCGGTGGACGAGTCCTCAGTGTTGTGCGTGCCAGCTAATATCTTCAATATGGTGATCACATCATCCTGAAGCAAAGTCTTATCAAAACCCATGAATGCATCGATCAATGCTTGATCAAATTTGCCATCTTTGTATGCATCGCGATTCTTTAGGAACTCCGGCAGTTTGTCGGCACAATAATGTGCCACCTCAGCACCGCCATGGCCATCGTAGACCGCAAAGAACGATGCATTTTTGTCAAACGATATGATTGCATTGTGAGCATCCTTAAAAACAAACCATATGAAACCAAATGAACAAAAAAAGAAGAAAAAAAAACAACAGCAAATTTACCTCCTGGCTGTTGCGCCAGCCCTGCATGGAGCTGGCTCCAACGGTGAGCGTCTCGCTTTCCTCATCCGTGGACGCTTTGGCCGTCTGTGGCTGTGTCAGGTAAGCACCCATTAATGCAAGAAATGCCTCCAGCGCGACTGAAATTCTATGAAAGAATATAAATAAAATGCTCGCCGCTTGCGTTACTGCAAGTTCCCCGCTGCTGTTGCGGAAAATCGATGTTTTATTGCCCAACGCACGCGCGTAATGTCCACTTTTTTTCGCGCCACCCGGCAAAAATAAAGCCGGAGTCAAATGTGTGTTTTGCGTTGCTGGTTATTCTGTTTAAAGCGCACAAAAATGTTGCAAATGTTAGTCAAATTGTTGAATAGCAGTTCCCATTTTGTTTTATTTGCGTTAAATGCTTAATTGAAATGAATTTCATTTGACATTTGCACATTTCATTTTCGTTGGCGTCTCTATGCACTTTTTTTGCTCGTGTGTATCTCACGGCGCCTTGTTGAGCACAATTGAAATTGGCAAATATATTGCAGCACACATGAATATATCTAATATAATAGCTATATTGAGTCGTACTTACCCAACTTTTATGTGTGAACGCAAACAAAAAGATTTTAACAAATAACTGTATTAAAAAAAATGTCGCAAAAAAAGGTTTAGCACTTCTTACACCGACGTCAGTGTGATGAAAAGATGCCGTCAAGTCAAGTTTATGCTGGTATTTTTTAGTTCCAAAAATTAATGGCGGTATGGCAAGCACAACAAAAAAAATTTAATTTTTATTTTGATTTCCACTGTAGAAAAGAATTTGCTTTGAAGTTGTGCTCTCCTTAAACCTCAGTCAATGACTACTTGGTATTTTTTTGTACTGCATTAAAATTTAGAAATTTATTCCAAAACTATTACGATCCCATTTCTCGATAAGTCTTACAAGTGTGTAACAAATTTTGTGCAATTGTGGCAACGCTAGTTCGATAACTTATCTCCGCCATTGATAATTTTTCCATGCTCAAAAATGGCTGTTGCAATTTAAAATGTTGGGCAAAAAAAAATTTTATATAATTTTAAAACGTCAAACGAAATGTTTATTTTTGATTAGATACCTATTTTTAATTGTAAATAATAAAAATTACGCAAAAATAAGTATGCTTTTTAAAATATGAATAATCGACTTACTAAATTAAGACAAAAGTCGCCCACCAAAATTTATTTTGCACTCGCACTCGCATGTGAGTTCTTTGTCATATTTGCAAAGGCATTTGATTTTGCCTTTGTTTGCCTGCAAATAGATGGAAAATATGAAGAGTTGAGCGTCGTCTTTTATAACTTTTTAATTGCATCAATAACTTTGTTTGCTTGCCTAGATTGCCAATGGCTCCGTTAAAAGTATTTTTCCTTAAACATTCTCATCATTGAAAAAGTCTTTTTTTTGCTTTATTAGTGACGCCATATGCGTAATTAGTTATGGCAGAATGATTTTGATATAGAATTTACATTAATGATTCAGCTTTTTCTGGGTATATTTTGATGGATTTTTGTTGTTATTATCTAATTGGTACTTGAAACTGTCATTCACTACTATATACTATACATGAGAATGTACACTGCGAAAAATATATAGAGAAATCAGTTGAAAACAAAAAGCCATGGACTTTAATACCTCCTGTTAGATGTTTCGTTGTTTTACCTAAAGTTTAGGCTAAATTATTCTAATAATTTCAACTAATGAAACATTTCGTCTAGATAAATAAGGAACTGTAGCCATTCTAAAGTCTTGATGAAGAAAGAATAACCTTTTTTTCTCCGCGTGTACAGACTTTTTCCCAATTTGGTTGACATTCGGAAAGCAACCAAGTTTAACATACGATTAGATAAGCATAAATTTTAATGGATTTGAATAAGTTGAGTATTGATAATCATTGCGCATTTATGTGAAATAATAACCGATCAGACCACCCTGCACAACCGAGTATCTACTTATGAATGTTTCAAGAATCCGCTGATCTAGCTTAACGAAGCTTTCGTTATGCATTATACATGAGCTTTGAGTGGAGATCTGCAACATTTTGCTTATGCTACCATAAGCCACAACAACAACGAAAAGAAACCGCAAGCAAGAGTAACATAGCACCTGCCTTGTACCGTTAGTTTGTAGGGGTGAAGAGCGGGACGGAGCATAGCACATACGCATAGACAGTGGGTGCCAAGTGTTATCTCACACACGCAACACAATACAGTGCACCAATACAAATAAAGCATTACATTCTGTTCAACGTCACCCGTTCTCTGTGTGTGTGTGTGTTGTAAAGTATAAAAGCCAAGGCAGCCAAAGGACCTGCGCTCATTCACTTCGGTTGAGTTGTGTGCAAACGTTCGTGTTCGAACCAACAAAAAAAAAAAATAATAAAAATCGGCAACAAGCAGCGACTTTTGTACCTACCTGTGGCAGCAAATTCCTCAACAGGCAATAGTGCGGCACAGTTTCAATTCGATACAATTTTTTTAGGATTTTAATCAATGTGAGTTTTAATTTTAAAAATTTTTAAACATAGCATAATATTTTTAAAAAGTTTTTTGGAGTACTCAATACACGAAAACACTTATGGAAAATATTTTCTAAACTGCTTTTGAAGGAAAGGCGTGTAATTTAGTTTTGAAAACGTTTGGATATTATAAATTGAACATTTTTAATGGCGCATGTTGAGCATCGAGAATATACTCGTCATTTTACATATTAAGAAGTTTTCAAAAATAAATCTTATTTGAATTTCCTAAAAAAAAAATCGTACAACAAAGTGAAAATAAATAAATTTAAGTAAATTTTTCGAATATTCTTTATAAGAGTATATTGCAAAAAAGTTTCAAATATTGCAAAAAGTTAAAATCTTTCATAATTTTAATACAATATTGCGTTCATCAATTTAAAAAGCCATTATCCCATAGCTAATTAGTTATTTAATGGTTTTAGATGAAAAATTCGTTAATTTTTATGATAATTAAGGTTAAATGATTTGAAACTAATTTTTTTTCGAAAAAAAAAAATGTTGAATAAAATTTCCGACGGCGATACGTGTATGTAAGGATATCAACTATTTTGTAAAAAATATATAGATAAGATTCGTTAGGAAGATCGCGGTTTTATTTGTATTGTTAATAACGGACTACCTTAAGAGATATTCAAATATTTTTTATGTAACTTTCTCCAACTCATAAACACTCTTTAAACTCATTACAACAAGTCGTATTTAGTTGAAGCTCACAAAACAAAAACAACAACTACTAAGACTGTAGCATAAGCAAAAACTTGAACTTAGTTCAAGTGATGAACTTGATGAACTACCTAACAAGAGTACTTCACATAACTTTTCGGGGGCTAAGACATCCTTCTAGTATCATAATGAGCGAGGCACCGTTGAACCCTAAAGGCCTAATGAATAAATTAGTCGAAAATTAGAGTAAATGAGTAACTTTTACAAATAATAAATATGCACAAATTATGTGTGCACTTTTGTTGTTGTTTTTCGATTTACAATATTGTTGATAAGCGTAAAAGTTTTTTTTTTTTCTTAGCCAGCTTCTTTCAATCAATATGCATGAATTGCTGGCCAAACAGCTAGCGGCGGCGGAGCGGGAGAGTGATTGGGTGGAGAGGGGTGTTTTGGGGTGTTGTGGAGTTTGTTCCTTACTCTGTGCACTCTGTGGCAAGTTTTGCACATTGCCCTTAATGCCGCCAGGTATCAAGTCGCAATAATAACAAAAATATGAAACAAAAGTCAGCTAAAAGAAATTCAGTACGAGTCCATTGCAAGGTGTCAGCTTAGCCTATGCAATTCCCACTCCCATTGGACGTTATGAACGAAGCATAAGAATCGTCCTTGTTGTCCTTCAATGCAGCTGAGCTGGTCTTTAAGTCAGTCCATACCTGAACACATTGATCTGCAAGGCTTAACTTAAGGTAGAATAGTATGATGATGATTGAAGTTATTTGGCTTAGGAATATCAACACTTATTTTTAAGGCGATAAGTAAATAATATCGTAAGTTGTAGAAAAATAGTTAGAAGCGAAGATAAGTTTCTGAACTGTTTTTAATTATACAAATATAATATTTAAATTTTTTCTTACTTTTCTTAATTATACAAATATAATATTTAAATTTTTTCTTACTTTTTTTAATTATACAAATATCATATTTAAATTTTTTCTTACTTTTCTTAATTATACAAATATAATATTTAAATTTTTTCTTACTTTTTTTAATTATACAAATATCATATTTAAATTTTTTCTTACTTTTCTTAATTCTACAAATATAATATTTAAATTTTTTCTTACGAAGCATGAAAGTATTTTTCACTTAAATTAACAAAAAAAAATGTTTTTGCATTCGCTTTTTTCCAACAACAATTTTTAAAGCAATTATTTTTATTTTTTCTTTGCCATTTTTGTCCCACACAAATAATGGGACAATTACTTTCAATCTATCAAAACTGTTAAATGCATCCTTTTTGAGCGTTAGCAACAATATTCGTAAATTGATTTTCCATAAAATAATGCGAGCTGACTAAAACAATAGCGATAGTGTGCATATTTTTTCCATAAATCCTTTGCCAGGATAACAACAGCAGAGTTTTTTCTTTTTTTTTTTTAAATGTCGCGCCAAAGAACACAATATAAAATCCCATCAAGCTAAACAAATGCCTCCTCCTATTTACATACACACACACACATATTCCACGTGTGTTGTGGTTGGGGCATTATTTGTTTTTTATTACAATTTCCTATTGCTGTCTATTTGGCTTTTCCTTGACTGACAAAGTTTCTTAGAATTTCAAGCTTTTAGCAACGCATCAAAAATTGCTTTTAAAAATGACAACAGTTGGGTTTCAGTTCGTAAAACTATTCAATAGTATAGAAAGTTAAACGTTTAACGAACAAAATATATATTTAACCTTAAATCAAACCTTGAACTATCAACTATAGTTTCCTACTCTCTCTAGTTAAAAATATATTTAAATTTAAATCAAATCTTGAATCAGTTCGTAAAACTATTCAATAGTATAGAATGTTAAACCTTGAATCATCAACTATATTTTCCTACTCTCTCTAGTTAAAAATATGTTTCACCTTAAATCAAACCTTGAATCAGTTCGTAAAACTATTAAATAGTATAGAAAGTTAAACATTTAACGAACAAAAAATATGTTTAAATTTAAATCAAATCTTGAATTTCCTACTCTCTCTAGTTAAAAGCTTTTTCCCCCCAGCATGCCTGGTTAAATACATTTAATGAGACACACAGTTAAAAGTGGTTTTAAGTTTGTAACCTGTCAGTGAATTGAGTTAAAATGTCTGAAGCATCAGGAACAGCAAGAACTGTTTGAAATTTTAATTGAACTTTAAGTTATGCACAAAGTTGAAGGCTGTCCATTTTGTTATTATCTTTAATCAGAAACTCAAAAATTGACTCCTCTAAAATTCCATCAAAATAATGCTCATCCCTTTTTTTTCTTTTTTTGTGTCAAAATCAGCCAACTTAATTAAGTGGAATGTTGTTGTTGGCCAATTTGCGCCTTGTGGCTTAATAAGTAGGCCCAACTTATGACAAGTGTTTGGGGTTCAATAAACAAAAGAGTTTCGCTTTTGCCTTTTGCTGACTTGAAAAATGCGAAATCAAATTTTTTTGCGTACGTGTTTCGTTTAAGGTATTGGCTTTCAGCTGGTTTTGCCCACCTTTGGTTAAACGTTTCTTGTGTGTGTGTTTTGGCAATCAAAAGAGAACAACAATTTTTGGTCCTTTTTCACTGGACGTGTGTGCGTAATAACAGTATTTACGATACACCAAAAGAAACAACCATAAATGATGATTTAAAAAACGGTTAGCAAAAAAAAAACAAAAATACCTTGAAGGGAATTTATGATGCACTGCAATTAAATGTGCCCCAGTTACATTTGTACTTTATGACAACCGAACAAACCTATATCTCTACGTGATCCATATCTATATCTACCTTGACTAACGAGCGACGCAGCCCACACCAAAATTGATAACAAAAACAACTACTAATCAAATAAACCATATAGCTGCAACCATCAATTACGAATATTTTTGGAAACTCCAAAACCATCATCGATTTAGTTTTTTTTTCTCTCTATTCGTTATCATCATTGGTAGCAGCCTGATTATCCGTTATCAGCCTAATGCGTATTTTTAGCAATAATTTTTGTCATTTCGAAACCAAAAACTCGAGAATCTAGAATCTCTGTTGTGTGTGGTTTTTTCTTTTTGTGTTGTCGTCAATTACCAAATTACCAAATAGCCAAATATTCGCGCTAATTACAATTTAGGGCGAGTTAATGCGGCGTTTGTCAACGTTTGTCGACATCGATTAAAATTTATTTGTTTGTCTTTGTTCCAACTCAATGTAATACACCATAATACATACTATATATATATCTATATATATGTATTTGTTGGAATACCCAAACTAACAGGCTTCATTGTCCTGGCGAAGTTTATGGCTTATGTGGGCGGTGGAAAATCCACAAGAGATTTCCATCAGACTCTCTGTTTTAGTGAAAAATGCTTAAAAGCAGTTGATAATGAGTTGAAGTAACTATTAGTTACTAAGCAGGATTAGAAACAAGTGAATTTAGAAACAAACTAAGCACAAATTTACTTGAGAGCTGTTTGTTAAAGTTGCGAAAGCTGGCAGTAAAAAAACTACTTAAAATACAATTAGAAAATGGGGTTAAATATATCCAAGAACTAATTAAGAAATTTTTAGCACAATCAACTTTGAGTTAAATATTTCAAAAGATGTAAATTACAGTAAAAAGTTTACATATAACTAAAATAAAAACAAACTAATTTGAGTATAAAGTTATTTAACAAAAGGGATTTTAAACACAGTCAACATATTCAATTTAAAAAAAATCCAAAAAATTTCTTCCAAGAGCTTCTTAAGATATTTTGAGCGCAATCAATTTTGAGTTAATATATTTATAAAGATATAAAAACAAAATATTTTATTAGATAATTAGTTAACAAATGGGATTTTAAACATAGTCAACATTATACAAATTCTTCCAAGATATTTTTAGCGCAATCAATTTTGAGTTAACTTTTTGAACACATATAAAAAGATGTAAAAAACACTAAAAAGTTTATTTATAAATAAAATAATATTTTTAAAAACCAAATAATTTTATTAGAAAATTAATTAACAAATAGGATTTTAAGCTTAGTCTAAATTTTCAATTTAAAAACAAATTCTATAAAACTTCTTCCAAAAACTTCTTAAGATATTTTTAGCGCAATCAATTTTGAGTTAACTTTACAAAAATATTTCAAAAGATGTTAACAACAATAAAAAGTTTACATATAAATAAATAATAATTTTTTAAAAGCAAAATAAATTTATTAGATAATTATTTAACAAATCAGATTTTAAGCTTAGTCTAAATTTTCAATTTATAAAAATGTCTAAAAAAAATGTTCCAAGAACTTCTTAAGATATTTTTCACGCAATCAATTTGGAGTTAAGTTTACAAATATATTTAAAAAAATTTAAATAACACTAAAAAGTTTACCTATAAATAAAATATTATTTTTAAAAACAAAATAATTTTATTAAAAAATTATTTAGCAAACATTTCAGTTTAAAAAAATCTATAAAAATTATTTAGCAAACATTTCAGTTAAAAAAAATCTATAAAAATTATTTAGCAAACATTTCAGTTAAAAAAATCTATAATAATTATTTAAAAGTTTAAAAAGCCAAAGCTAAAAAGTTTTGTGTTCGGAGTTGCTAAAAAAGTATAAAATATAGAAAAAAGCAAAAATATTTAAAAAAAAAAACCATTATATAAAAAAAAGCATGTGAGTTTAAAATAATAAGTATTGTAGTTTCCAGTTAAAAAAAAAAACCCAAAAAAAAGAAAATAAAAATTGGGTCAACTCATAAATAGTTATTCTGTACTTTGAATATGTCACGCATAATTAAGATTACCTATCCCAGGAGAAAGAAGCGTGACAGTGTGAAAGGGAACAGGAAACCTGGAAGCAGAAGCTGACGCCAAAATCCACTTTGAATGGGAAAGTCCCAAGCGTTGTACCTGGAATCTAATTACTGCCTCATTACTTATAGTATAGTGGCTGCAGTTTTTAGCTGCATTTTGATGCATGCCACACGCACACACACACAACAAATTAAAGGGGAGAATTGGCTAAAGTGAAACTAAGAACAGCAGCAAGCAGATACCACCCACAAACAGTCTTTGTAACCGCATCGGACTTTTGGTTTTCACTTCTTTTTCCTCTTTTTGTTGCACGTGGCTACAAATTAGAGAGACAAAGACAACAACAACGCTGCAACAGGGTGGAGTTGTGTACGCAAAAAAAAAGTGGAAGGAAAACTTGTCCCAAAAGTGCGCAAACATTTTCTGAAAATTGAAACAAGGCTTCGCCGTTGATGTCAGGTCGAGGCGTGTCAACGCCCCCAAGAGACACCAAAAGCCGCACGCGTTGTGTCCGCAACAAATATTTGTACATTTTAAAGACTTTTGACCACTGAAAGCAGCAACAACAACGCTGTGTTTAACTATTTAGCACATAATTGCCCGTAATTAATTTGTTTCGTACTCAGCCAGAAAAATGGTTAACAAACGTGCGAAAAAGCTTTCCGGCTTAAACTAAGCCAAAATAATCGAGGTGCCTTAACCTTTTTAACTTAACACAAATATTAATCAAAAACAATGCACATTATTACTTTCCAAAACTTTTTAATCGTTTCCGGCAAAACTAAACTAGAACTAAGCTAAACAACATATTTTTTTTCAACTTTCCGATTCGGCGAAGATAGCAAATAAACTTTTGAAACATACAAGTTTTTAGTTCCAATAGAAAAGACAAACAATTTCCCAAGATTTTAGAGAAAACTACAAGAATACTTAACTTAGTAATAATATTATTGAGCAACAAATGTTTTCATATATTTTTTTAAGCTAAACTTTTCTGATAACCAGTTAAATTTAACAACATTTCCAATACTTACTTCTAAAGATCTCAATTTTTTCACTTTTCCGATTAGGCGAAAATAGCAAATAAACTTTTGGACACATAAAAGTTTTTAGAAAAGAAAACACTTTCCCAAAATTTATGGAAAACTACAAGATTACTTATTTCAGTAATAATATTATTGAGCAACAAATGTTTTAATATCTGACTTTAACTTAAACTGCTAAGCAGTTAAATTTAACAACATTTCCAATACTTACTTCTAAAGATCTAAATTTTTTCACTTTTCCGATTAGGCGAAAATAGCAAATAAACTTTTGGACACATAAAAGTTTAAGAAAACAAAACACTTTTCCAAGATTTATGAAAAACTACAAGATTACTTAACTTAGTAATAATATTATTGACCAACGAATAATTTAATATATTTCTTTAATCTAAACTTTTCTGCTGACCTGTTAAATTAAACCTTCTTCTAAAGACCTCAATTTTTTCACTTTTCCGATTCGACGAAGATAGCTAATAAACTTTTGGAAACATAAAAGTTTTTAGAAAAGAAAACACTTTCCCAAGATTTATGAAAAACTACAAGATTACTTATTTTAGTAATAAAATTATTGAGCAACAAATATTTTAATATATTTCTTTAAGCTAAACTTTCCAATACTTACTTCCAACAAATATTTTAATATCTTTCTTTAACCTAAACTTTTCTGCTGACCAGTTAAATAAAACCTTTTTCTAAACACCTCAAACCTCAAATTTTTCACTTTTCCGATTCGACGATGATAGGAAATAAACGTTTGAAACATAAAAGTATTTAGAAATTAAATCATTTTCCAAAGATTTAACAACAAGAATACTTAACTAATAATACTATTGAGCAACAAATATTTTAGTATCTAAACTTAATAACCTTTCAAAAACTTGCTTCCAAAGACCTCACAAGTAAAAAAAAAATACACAAAAATATTTCAATGCGCTTAATAAATTTAATATATATAAATATATATATATATATATATATTGATAATAAGTATAAACAATAACAAAATGTATAAAGAGTGTTTTCCTCTAATGCAACCAAGGAGTCGCTGCAGCAGCCTTGCCCACATTATTGCCACTTAGCCAGGGCCCAAGGCCGAGACCCTCCAGGCTGGGAACATGGTTTGTGCCCGCTGTAATCGGCGCGAATGCAGCATCCTTGATAACTGTTAGATGATGAGCTGCACCAGCGTTTCCGTTGCGCGTAAACTGACCAAACTTGGCTGCCTCATACTCGGTCTTCTGGATCTCGGCGGCAGCGGCATGAGCCGATCTCTGCAGTGCCGAGGCTGCCTCAGCTTCGCGAGCAGCAGCAATGCGCTGTTGATATGCGACAGATGCCTTGGATGCAGCGAGTCGCTGCTGGGCCAGGACTACGGCTGAGGCAGCCGAGGCGGCTTCGGAACGTTGAATGGCAGCCGCTGCCTCCGATTTGTGGGTGAGGATTGCCGCATGCGTCTCCTTCTCCATGGCGATGCGTTGTTGGTTCAACACATGCTCCTTGGCTGCCTGCATCTGTTGCTGGGCAATCAGCACATTTGCCGACGCTTGCTTGGCAGCCGAGATGGCATTGGCCACCTCATTCGGCGAGGGTGAAGATTTCAATGCACTATTGCCAGCATTCCAGCCACTAAAACCGCTGCTACCACCAGCACCTCCAAAACTAGCCCAGCCACCGGCTCCGCCTGCGCTCCAAGGTGCGCCAAAGGCTCCGCCACTGCTGGACGTTGCCCAGGGTATCGACGAAGCATCCAAACTGCGCTTGGGCAACGCCTTCTTCTCGCTGACCGCGGCACTGCATCCATGGCCAACAATTCCCACCAACAGCAACAGCGCAATCATTTTTTGTCTATTGTTCAACTGCATCTCTTCACTTGGCTCAAATGCTTGTCTCTAACTGAAGTCTTCTCGCCCTGGACTTAACTATTTATAGTCCATTTGCTTTTCGTTGCATCACAATCCATAATCAATCACGTAGGCGTTGGTCCCCCTTTCTGATTTAGCATCGCAGAAGCAAAAGGAAATGAAAGGCTCTTAGCCCATTTGTGGCTATAATTACTTCACTCGAAAGTAGAGCACTGAAGAGTCACGTCTTTGCCTCAATTTGGCGTAACGTAACTTCAATATTTATTTATTAGTTTTGCACTTAAAAATTTGTATTTTACGTAAGATTACTTCTTGGATATCTAGCAAGAACAGGTTCGCATAGTTAATACTGTAAAGTTAAAAGCTGACACGACACTAAAAACAATATTTCCACACTTAATACACATCTGATCTCTAAAATTGAGAACATTTATATTAAGACTCCATTTAAGTTTAAAAAGAGGTTCTGAGTCAAAATGTATGTTAAAAATCACATAAAAGTAGGTTCTATAGCTTTTACTCTCTGTTTTTCAACACTTATCTGATCTTTAAAATTTGAGAACATTTATATTAAGACTCCTTTTAAGTTTAAAAACGATTTTTTGAATCAAAATGTATGTTAAAAATTACCTAAAAGTAGGTTTTACTATCCTAGCTCCGTTAAATATCATACGAACTTCAAATATTTCGAATTTTTGATCCAGGTTTGTGCTTTAGAATATTTTACAACACTTATCTGATCTTTAAAATTTGAGAACATTGTCATTAAGACTGCATTTAAGTTTAAAAACGAGTTTTTGAGTCAAAATTTATCTTAAAAATCACGTAAAAGTAGGTCTATAGGTTTTACTGTTAAATATCATACGAATTTGAAATATTTCGACTTTTTGGTCGAGCTTTGTGCTTTAGAATATTTTCTAACACTCATCTGATCTTTAAAATTTGAGAACATTTATATTAAGACTCCTTTTAAGTTTAAAAACGAGTTTTTGAATCAAAATTTTTGTAAAAAATCCTTAAAAATCAAATAAAAGTAGGTTCTGAATGTTTTGCTGTGTTAAATATTAGCCAAATTTCAAATATTTCGACTTTTTGGTTGAGCTTTTTGCTTTAGAATACTTTTCAACACTTATCTGGTCTTTAAAATTTGAGAACATTTTCATTTAAACTGCATTTAAGTTTAAAAGTTTAAGTTTATAAGTAAGTTCAAAATGTTTTACTGTCTCTGTTAAATATCATCCGAATTTGAAATATTTCGACTTTTGGTCGAGGTTTGTGCTTCAGGAAAGCACTGCATTAAAATGGAATAACAATATATTTTGTAAAAACTCATCTATAATACCCCAAAAATAATATGAATTATGGAAATGCATATTTTAGTTATAAATGATGTAAAAATGGCCTAGTTAAGACTTTAGAAAGCTACAACTTTTTCGAAACAACATTTTATACATGATTATTCTTGTATTATTTAATATAACACATACATTCACACACACACACTAAAACGGTGGTTGCCTTTGTTGTTTGTGTCTCTGCATTAATAATGCTATAAAAAAATAAAATTTAATTACAACGCGAGAGCCATGCAATTTACGTGTCGAAAAGGTATTACTCCTGAAGGGAAGCTGACAAAGTGGGTGTGGCTTTGGGCTTGGATGGGGGGTTTTGTTGTTGGGACATCCGATACGAATTGTGCAGCTCAACTGCCGAACACTTCACGCCATGCAACGGCATGAACGATTGTAATTACCGTTAATGCACGTCACGACGCATCTTCTTCTTCCTCAGGCTGGACAAACTTAAAATTTGTTGTTGTACTTTTGCTCGTTTTAACGAATGCAAATTGAAGAAGACAAGGTGCTGCTGCGGGGTGTGTGTGTGTGTGTGCGTGTTTTACTCATTGTGATAAGCATTGAAAAAATATACATACATACATATGTAGGTTAAAAGTATCAATGAATTAATATGAATAGATTTTTTAAATATAAGAAATTTGAAGAGATTTTTAGCAAATGTTTAAGTACGATGATAAATAAAAGAGCTTAATACTTGAATCATTAAAAATAAATAACAAACAAGTAAGAAGGCTCTAGTCGAGAAATCCCGACTAGACTATACCCTGAACCCTATAATTTACGCATACAGTCAGTGCTTGCAAGTATGTGTGAGTGTGTGTATGTATACGCGTATAGTGCATAGCTTCTTAACTTCAATACGCCATATCTCCAGTGTTTCTCAACCGATTTCAATAAAATTTTCACAGATTATCATTATATTGTCTAATGTTTCAAACTGCATCATAAATATTTCTGAATTCAAGATTTTGTTGTTATCGATCACATGTGTATATCGGAAACGGAAAGCGTTATCGAAAATTTGAAACAAACTTGTACTGCCTAGGGATTAGGCGAGCAAATCTCTACCAAATCTGGAGTCTCTAGCTCTTATAGTCTCTGAGATCGACGCGTTCATACATACGGACGGACGGTCGGAGATGCTTCCTTCTGCCTGTTACATACTTTTGCACAAAACCATTATACCCTTTTTACCCATTTTCAATGGGTTCAGGGTATAATAACTCATAATCATGGATCACTTTCCCTACCAAGAAACAGAACACCTTGTAAATGTATATCTCAATTCGTTTTAAACAAAGGAAATATATTCTTTTGCGATATCTCGTTACACTCGATTTTACTCCTACTACCTTTAATGGCCGCCCAGGAGGAGGTTCACTTGGGTCCTTTTGCTTACTCACACCCACGGATTATGATTTTTTATTGCAGAGCATCAAATCGGGTTGCGGCCACAAGCATGTTGCATTCAAAGGTATTGCCGAGACAGTCACGCAAATCGTATATAGGCCTTTTATTGCTCACCCTTTGCGCATTCCTGGCCCAAGGCGTTTTGGCAGCAACAGTGGATGTATCCTATCCCGAAAATGAGCTGCACAAGGACAATGGTGAGTTGTTGAAGGGGGTTTGTTTTTTATGTGAAATATATTTGGTTTTGGTCGCAGAGTTTGCCAGCTTGGCTAAGCGACCCGCATTCTTTGTGGGCAGTCGATATGGACGCTCGAGCGGTGGCGGTGGCGCCTCTGCTGGCGGTGTGGGCACCACAAAGACGCGACGCCTAATCATAGTGCCAAGGAATGATCGCTTCTTCCTTGGCTCGCGTTATGGCAAACGCAGCGAGGAGTTTCTATCGCCCTACGAGCAAGAAAGTCTCGGCCTAGCCCTGGGCAAAGCCGCCTCGGACAATGAGCTTGGCAGTGAGTTAGGTGCTGGCAAGGGTAGCACTAGATCAAGGACCGGCCAAATGATGACCATGTCCTGTGTGTACACAGGCATCAGTAACTTCTATCGCTGCAGCAATGTTAATACGTAAGTTTGGACCAAATAACACTTGAATATATTCACTCAAAGGATTTGTTGCAGGGATGAAGACGTCTCGAACCTGGACAGCGGCAACAGTTTATCCGCCGATGATGTAAGCAGCAACAAGAAATAAGACGATTGAGCCAACTTTTGTGACATATATCTATCGATATATAGATATATGAATCCTTTCGGGCAATTAATAATACATACATACTTGTTCATCCATTGGCTTTTAGCTAGTTATTGTTATATTTAAAATGCAACTGGTATTAAAATTTTTAACGGGGCTGGAAAAGTTTTAATACCCAATACACACACTTACACAACAACAACAACAACAAGATGACGTTTGTAAATACATACACAACAAATATAACGGGCTGCATACCTATAAGTAATACAATTACATACATATTTATTATACATACTTACTAGCTTACAACTAAACTAAATTGTATTTCAAAATGCTTCAAAATACAGTGCGTACCCCCATTAAACAATTGTCTTTGGCAAAATACTTACAAAATACCAAGTAAAGTAAAGTACCGCAATAAAGCAATTACCTTTTTGCTAAAGCATTTTTCGCTTGCATATCATTTTTCTAGCCGACCAATTGCAGTGCGTGCGTGCGTGTGTGTGTGTTTGTGTGTGGGGAGAAATTTAATTACAGTGGCAACGCCCGCACTGACACACAAGTAATGAGCAGAAAGCTGGTGAGAGTGAGTGAGAGAGCATGAGCACTTACTTGTGCTTTTATTATAACATAAATAGAAAAAGTTTTTTGCCTTAGCCTGGCATTGATTTTAATTGATGGCAACGGATAGCGGTGGATGCTAAAGGTATATGCGATCTAAACAGCATTTTAAGCCATGTGGCGAAGTGCTTGCTAATTGTGTTAACAGCATACATACATAAGGCGAATGTTTTTCTTTGAGGCACTCAGTACTCGCTCGCCTGCCCGCATCACAACTTTTTGGCAATCAGGACGCGACAGCGTGGCGATAGCTTCTCATCAAACAACTTTTGATATCGCACTTCCAGCAAAAGTTGCTGCACTGCAGCCAATTCCTTAAGCTTACACAGACGGTCATATAGTACAACATTCTCGCAGAGTTGCTTTTGAAGAAAGAAAGAGATAAAAAGTGTTTAAACTTTAAAGTGTATGGCAAGGATGTACTGTTACAGTCTTGAAGAACCTTCAAAGCTTTTGCCAATTAGATTGCTATGGTTTGAAGTAACTTCCAAAAATGTTGGATCTATCCTTCGTGCAGTCGGTATTCTAAAGGGTGTTTTTTTTAGAGGTATAGAACTTTAAGTTGGCAACACTTTTTTAACTGGCGGCCATTTTGTCAGCTGTTAAGTGATTTATGTTTAGTTTGGTTTGGCATTTCAACATGATCAGACTGACGCCTGAACAACGCTTCCAAATTGTGCAAATTTATTTTGAAAATCATGGTTCTGTTCGAAGTACGTATCGCGCATTACGTCTATTTTACGGTCAACATAATCGTCCATCAGAGCAATTAATTCGATTAACTATGGAACGTTTTCGCGCCACGTTTACTCTAAATGATAATACGCATCCACAGAGAATTTGTGTCCATCCACTTTATGGAAGATTTTGCTGAAAGATAAAGTCGTCGAAAATTGGACCTCTAGATTGTACTACGTCCGAGTCAGCCGTGGCGGACATATGTCAGAAATCATATTTAAATTATAATGCCAGAAGGTTGTCTTACGAATAAAGTAAATTTCATGGCAATAAAAAAAATCATCTTTCTTTTATTCCATTTCAAAGTTCTATACCTCTAAAAAAAACACCCTTTATTTTGTTCAGTTAAGCTTAGATCGACTTTGAAAGACTCACCTGTATGCTGGTCTGCAGGCAACACAAAGCCTCTGCTAAACGTCCACCCACTCCCTCAGGATACCTCCCAGTTAGCTGTGTAAAACGCTCCTCATGAGCGGCCCGCCAATCCAGGGATTCCCCCGTTTGTGGCGAGTGTAGTTTATATAGCTGCTGCACATCTTGATAAGTACGATAGCTAGTTTGTTCCAGCTTGCAACGCTGCACTTTCACCACTTCTCCACCATTCTCATCGCACAGAACGGAAGCCACAGCCCGCAAAAACATGCGACTTCCATGCTCCTCGTGCTCCCGAGCATCGCAATGCCAACGTGAACTTGTTTGCTGGCAAGCCAGTCGCATGAAGGGTCGCTTAAAGCTGACTTCAGCTTCAGCACTTGAGATTGCCAGGCACAGGCTCTGGCTCAGGGGAAAGTTTTGAAATGTTGCGCCTTCGCGGAGAGATAGCTTGTGATAACAGCAGGGCATGATGTGTAGACACCGCACTTGTGGCATGGATAGAAATAATAGCATTGCGCTAATGCTTAAATCCGCACACGCGTGCAAGCCAATTAACGTAGTATTTAAACTGCTCGCTGTTAACCCTTTACTCTCAGCCAACTGACTGGCGTAGTGCTCGATTTGTGTACGGCTGCTCACATCGGACGTAATAAATAACTGCTGGTAGCTAATCGAGTTATGTGTCTCCGGTGGCAGTAGCTGCTTGCAACGTTTGCGTGCTGTTTGAACTCGACTCTCATCTGCTTCCAGGCCAAGTATTAAATAATTGTTATTTAACTTGAACAATGCCTCGCTTAGGTAGCCCAATCCGGAGCCCAGGTCAATGATGAGTTCGGTTCCTTCTGCGCAATGTGCGTGAATATTTGCAGCCAATTGTTCGATTTCGTGTAGCTTCTTTGGCGCCATTTTGCGAGTGTGATTAGAAACATCTCTGGATTTGATAGGCATAGCTGTTGGAGCTGTTTGGGTTGGTGTTAAACGAGCTACTTGTTGACGAAAACGTTGAACCTCTGCAGGACAATCAGCTAAAGGTTCGTGTACCAAGGGAAATGTGTTAAGCTCAGCGTTGGATAGTCCTAAAAAGTATTCCTTAAAGTCACGTGGCATAGCATCTAAAGATTCAATGCATGAGGTATTAGCTTCGCGATATATCCAGGCATAACTGTGCAGAAACTCCACAGCAGCTTTAAAGTAAGTTTCTTCCGAAGTAAAAGTGCTAGGCAGCGACATGGCTAAAAAGGAAAAGATATGATTCAGAACATTTTTGATTGACTAAGCTTTTGGAGAAATATCATGTTCGACCCGATTTATTACCACTCGTTGAAATATTTTATATATTTGTTGTTAAGTTTAAGATGATAACTTTAATAAGCATTAACAAGTAATCGAATGCTTTTATGGTAGATGGGAAAACATAGAGCGTACTTAAAGACAAAAAACGCATTCAAATAAGAAAACAGAAACAGTTGACGCGTTTTGATGTTGTGTTTTTGGGGTATATACAGTCAGATTTGATTTAATTTTATAATATGCTACTACACTTAGGATATGACTTTCCATTTAAGATTAGTCTCCGATTCTAATTTATCGTTTTCGGGTCCTAAAATGCATTTGCCGAAATTTTTGGGCTCCTCCTTAAAGTATTTGTCGATAACCGAAAGCAATTCGTCGACGGTGACCGAAAGGACACGAGAACGATACTTGACAAACATCTCCTGGGAAACACCATACAGGAAGTAATCAATGCCAATGTTGCCTGGTGCAATCGGAGAGTCCAACTGTTGCAGTACACCCAATTTTGCCTCAAACAGTGTTTGCTGATCCAATTTGTTGCTTTCGTCTTTCAACCATTTATAGGTATTATCGAAGGCATCTAGGGTCTTGGTGGAGTGTGGATCACGATAACTGAAGAAACTGAAGAGGCCATCGGAGCCAATCTTAGCACCAGCACCATAAGCACCATTCTGCTCACGCACCACCGGCAACAGATACTTGGCCGAAACGAGTTTGGCCAACACACGCAATACAGAATGATCTTCGTGCAAATATGGCACAGCAAAGAACGTCTTGGCGCAATAGTTGACCGGAATATTCATAATATAATGTTGACAACTGGGTTCCAGCAAATTCAATTTGATACTATCCTTCGACTTTTCAAGGCTGGGCAGTTTTTGAAGGAACGTGTTGTAATGTTTGAGAGCTGTCTCCTGATATACCTCGGAGGTATTGATGGCAACACTCAAGTTGTTCTTGTTGAACACTTTCGAGCCAATTTTCTTGAGTTTGTCACGAATTTGTTCCGTCGTATTCTGTTGCACATACTTTTTCATAAAGTCTATATGATCAACACCAGATAGTTGGGATTTCAATTTGGCAGCATCGCTAACCAAAGCAGCCGAGCTCAGCATAGCATGCAAGTGACCAGCACTTGCTATGCCCACTGATATATTGGAAATGTAGCTTTCAATAAGCATCTTGAGTCGATCAGTATCCTCCAGCTTAAAGTTGAGCAATAGCTCCTCGGACAGTTCAAACATATCGGGCACATTCTTATCGAGAGCATGTGTGTTCATCATCAGACCCATTTTGTAGGACTTGGCATCCTTAACATTCTCCACAAAGTTCAACTTAAAGTCAATGCCAGCTGTCTTTGATAGCACCAACTTGTCAAAGTCACGGAAATCGTGATTACTTGTGCCCATATCGTTAATAACGTTACAGAACAAAGGCACGAGCATAATCTCATCATTGCTCAATCCAGTTATATTGAACAGGCACTTAAGGTAGGTGATCTCGTTGGTGGCCACCTTGCACAACTGTGTGGGCACATTTTGATAGCTTTTCATTTCGATGGTTGGCAACTTTGGTGGCTTCTTGACATCGTCGAGTGAAAGACATGGCAATACATCAACATCCTCTTTGCCTTTCTGCGATTTTTCCAGCTTAATGCCATTCTCATAGATATCCTTTTTCTTCTTATCATCAAGTGCGTTTACTTTCTGTTTAAGCATCTCGGCTTCGGCTCGTTTGAAATTCTCCTCATAAGATTCATCGGGTGACATTGTTAGCGTCAGCTTGTGTGTGTTGTTTGTAAAGTATTTCTTCATTTTCTCCTGGAAGTAGTTCTTATTATCCTTCAAATTGCAGCGCAGCTTGGCAATCATTTCGGAGACACGCAGACTGCCGACAACATCGCCATCATGATTCCACAACGATGTTGAGTTGAATAACAAAGCATTGCCAAAGTGTGGACTTTGATGCTTCAGAGATAATTCTAAATTGTGCAGTACACTTTCCACATGCTGGACTTCAAAGCCGTCTTCGATTGTTTTGTGGACTGTGGAGTCAAAAAGTTCGTTGAACTTTTTGAAGTCTTCAACTTTGAGGTCTTGCAAACCAACACAGAAATATGTATCCTTGCAATCGGCGGAATAGCCCGTACTTTGATTATAGCCACCAGAGAAGTTTGGCTCAATCATGCTCTTGTAGAACGCCGAATTGGGACCTCGTATCAATATCTCAGAGAGTACATTCAATTCAAAGCTTTCCTGTATATTGGTTGTGTCGCACATCAATAGAGCCAAAGCTATTTGATTTTGTCTATCGAAACTGGCGCCCATGTTATCCAGCCTGCTAGGTATATGTACGTTGCGTGGCTGTTTCCAACGCGGCTGATTTGGAATGCAACTATATGAATTATCTATGCACTTCTCGTGACTCAAGTATTCCTTGTCGACAAACGCAAGGGTTTTCATAACATCGAAGGAGCCGTAGCAGAATATCCTTGCATTGCTTGGGTGATAGTATTTGCGATGGAAGTCAACCAAATTCTTGTGTGTTAGTTTTGGTATCTCCAGTGGATTGCCTCCCGATACGTAGCCGTATGTGTGATCCGGCAGCATGTGGTTCAGCAAATTTTGTATAAACACTTGCGAATTCTCCGAGAAAGCTCCTTTCATTTCATTGTAGACAACACCTTTGATGATCAGCTCGGAGTCCTTGTTGCACAAATCCTTATGCTCCAGGCGCCAGCCCTCTTGCAAAAAATCCAAATACGCTAAATTTGGCCTGAAATTTGTATAATTTAATATATACATATATATAGCAATTTTGACTTGATTTTCTACTTACCTAAACACAGCATCCAAATAGATTTTCTGAAGATTTCGAAAATCCACCTCATTCATGGTTGAAAACGGATATAGCGTGTAATCCGGACCAGTCATAGCATTCATAAATGTCGCCACCGAACGATTAAGCATTTTAAAGAACGGATCGCGAACTGGAAAGTTTTTGGAGCCGCACAATGCCAAATGTTCCAAGATGTGGGGCATGCCCGTCGAGTCAAATGGCGTTGTGCGAAAGTTGATCGAGAATACATTATTGGCATCATTCCGATCGATATACCAGAACTCTGTTCCAGTGCCAACATGTCGCAGCGTGCAAGATGTTAACTCAAAATCGGGAATATATTCGATGCGCTGACACTCGAATCCATTATATACTCTGCCCTCGCTGTATTTGTAGTTACGGTCGGATACAATATGTGGCATGGCTGGCATTGCCAGTTCCGCTTTGGCACCGCTGCCGCACATCTCATCAACCGTAAACGATTTGACATTTCTCCGGATTGATGTTTGGCCGTAGAGCATTCGGGCGGGGCGTGGAACCGCCTTCAACCATTGCAAGCGAGTGAGCATTTTAATGGTGTTCGTTACTGCGTGTTGTCTATAAATGATAATACACAATACAAGAGAGTTGCAGTTGATATCCAGAGCAAAGCATCGGACGGCATATGAATAAACAGTAATCAAATATATAAAACACAACACGAGTCTACGTTACATCAGCCGGCATTCAATACGTTTATTTGTATGGGTATGTATGTGTGTTCTTCTTGATTAATTTGTGTTTAATACACTTGTTTAAATTTCAAACTGATTATAACTACATATGCATATGATTATTATTAATGACGTGCATGCAATTGTCACTGAAGTAATACAGAATAGTTCTCTTATACGCACCAATTGCAATAATCCAGTCTTTAAAACTGCAGTCGGCTGCAAACTACATATGAACGTAGTGGCAGCACATTTTGTTGATAGCCTATCGATATATCGCCGACGCATTCGCTGTCTCATATATCGATATTCACTAAATAATAGACAGGGCTGAAAGTCGATTTTTTTTTTACACGTTTATTGACCGCACATTTAAATGTAGTATATTTAACTTAAATACAAAAGCACTTTGACTTTTATAACATTTGCCATAACGGTTTCCATACAGTTTCTAATTAATCTCTTTGCGTCCTAAAATGCATTTTCCAAAATGTTCTGGCTCATTTGTAAAGTATTTGTCAATTGCCGTTTGAGCCTGATCGATTGTAACAGCCAACATACGATTGCGATAATTAACATAGTCCTCCTGCGAAACCCTTGTAGTGAAGTAATCCAATCCCATTTCACCAGGCGCTGTTGGCCAGTCCACCAGCTGTAACACACCCAACTTTGCCTCAAACAACATTTGTTCATTCAATTTGTTTTTGTTGGCCAAAAGCCACTCGTTCGTCGTATCAAATACTTGTAGTGTCTTCGTTGAATGTGGATCTCGGTAGCTATAGAAGAAGAAAATACCATCGTAACCTATTCGTGCAGCAGTGGCATAAGCGCCATTCTTTTCGCGCACTTCAGGCATCAGATATTTGGCCGTTACAAGCTTTGAGATTACTCGCAATACAGGGTGATCCTCATGCAAGTATGGCACTGCATAAAAAGCTTTCGAACAGAAATTAATTGGTATGTCAAGTTCATAATGTTCGCAGTTAGGTTCCAGCAAGCGCAGCTCGATCCTGTCCTTCATCCTTTCAGCCGTGGGTAAGCTTTGTAGAAAAGTATTATAGTGTTCAAGTGCTGTTGGTGCAAAACCCTCCGACGTATTTATAGCAACACGCATATTACTCCTGGTAAACAACTTTCTTCCAATACTCTTCAGTTTGTCACGTATGTCTTCTGGACCATGCTGTTTAGCATACTTTCGCATGCAATCGATGTGATCAAGACCAGTTAGTTGGGATTTTAATTGAGCTGCATTGCTGATCAGAGCAGCCGATTTCTGCATGACGAGTGTGTGTCCCGTTGTTGTGATACCACCCGATAAATTCGATATATACGTTTCTATCAGCTTTTCAAGTCGAACCGTGTCTTCCAGCTTAAAGTTAAGCATAAGTTCCTCACACACTGCAAACATATCGGGCACATTCTGATCCAAGGCATATGTCGTCATTAGCAGACCCATTTGGTATTGATTGTAGTCCTTAACATTCTCAACAACTTTCACTTGAAAATTAATGCCAGCTGTCTTCAATTGAACAAGCTTATCGAATTCCCCAAAGTTGTGTTTGCCGGTGCCCATATTTTGTATGACATAACATAGCAAAGGAACAAGTTTGGCGTCTTCTTGACTCAAGCCTGTCATATTCAACATACAATTAATATAGGTTATACCGCTTGTATGAACCTTGCACAGCTGTGTGAGAACACCTTGAATGTGTTCTTCCAAGAGTGCGGGAATCATCATTGGTTTCTCGACGTCCTTCAATGATAGACAAGGTAATGTATCCAAGTTTACTGGAGCTTTTTGCGCGGCTTCCAATGTCAGGCCATCCTGATATATCTTAGCCAAATCTTCTTTGGTAAGGCCATCAACTTTTTGTTTGAGCAACGCTTTCTCAGCCTTTTCCAAATTTTCATCAAAGTTTTCATCAGCGGACATAGTAGCGATCAGCTTATGGGGATTATTGAGAATATACTGTTTAATTTTATCTTGCAAATGGGTCTTATTCTCCTTCAAGTTGCGCTTCAATTTGCCCATCTGTTCTGAGAAGCGCAGATTGGCAATAGCATCCCCGCCATGATTCCATAGACCAATTGTGTTGTGGAGAAGCAGTCGACCAAAGTCTGGTACTTGATGCCTTACAGACAATTCCAGATTATGCAGACAACTTTCGATATGTTGCGAATCGAAGCCTTCCTGGATGACTTTATCCACAGTATTATCAAATGTTTCGATAAATTTGCCAAAGTCCTCAACCCTAAGATCCTGTAGACCGATACGGAAATGGGTATCCCTGACGGTTACTGCATAACGTGTGTTCTTGTTGAAACCTCCCGAGAAGTTCTGTTCGACGAGTCCTTTGTAAAAGGGCGCATTCGGACCGTGTATCAACAGATTCGTAAGGAACAACAGTTCAAAGCACTCCTGTATTTCAGTTCTATCGCATAGTAAGAATGAAATAGATATTTGATTTTGCAACTCTGGTGCAGCACCTGTCTTGTCAAATCGACAGCTGCAATGCATCCGACGTGGTTCCGTCCAACGGGGCTGTGGTGGTAGAATGCTGTAGGATGTATCTTGGAAGTCCTTCTTCGATAAGTACTCCCGGTCAAGGAATGACAGCGTTTCCATTAGATCGAATGAGCCGTAACTATATAATTGAGCATTACTCGGATGATAATATTTGCGATGATATTCAATAAGAGCCTCATGCGTTAGAGTTGGAATCCAAAGTGGATCACCGCTGGACGTATTCTTGTATGCATTATTTTGCAATAAGTTATTGAAAATGTGCTGCTTGCATATGCGTGTGTTATCCGAGAAGCATCCTTTCATCTCGTTGAACACAACACCTTTGAACATCAGCTTAGATTTGGGATCGTGTAGGTCCTTATGCTCCAGGCGCCAACCCTCCTGCAAAAAGTCTAAGTACAGAAGATTTGGCCTGCAAAATAAAATAAATACCAATAAAAATTTCAGAAGAGCTTTGTAATCGTATTTTCTTACTCAAAAACGCAATCGCAATAGATGTGCATCAAATTCCTAAAATCCACCTCATTCCGAGAAGCAAAGTGATAAACCGTCAAGTCGGTGATACTCATAGCATTCATGTGGGTCGCAACGGATCGATTGAGCATTTTAAAGAATGGATCACGAATTGGAAACTTTTTGGAGCCGCATAGCGTTGTATGTTCCAAGATGTGGGAAACACCCGTCGAATCAATGGGCGGCGTTCGAAAATTAATTGAGAATGTATTATTAATATCGTTGCGATCCAAATGCCAATACTCTGTTCCTGTCACAACATGTCGCAGGCTACACGACATTAGATCATAATCGGTGTTATGCTCGATGCGTTCACATTGGAATCCATTATATAGCTGACCCTCTTTATATTTGTAATCGCGTTCCGTTATTACTTGTGGCATTTCTAGGTGAGGCAAGGTTTTTGCCTGTGGCTTAATATCATGCAGGACAACATCGGTAAAGGTTTTGAAATTTCGAAATTTAAACGGACGTGGAACGGACTTTAAACAATTTAGACGCTGAAACATTTTGTTTATTACTTTTAAATTTCGAAATAATTTTTTAATTTAAGCGTTAATACAAATATTTTGATTAATATCCAACGTGACAAAAACTGCTGAGACATCTTAAATATGATAAATTATTTAGTTACAATTTTCAAGTGCCATCTCAATTCACATGGAATGTTATATCACTAAGCAATAAGCATACTAAGAGACTCAATCGACTAAAAAAACTATTGCCAAGACACACTAGGCCTGGCATGTATGCGACACATTGGGCTCGGCTCACTGCTCTCTCAGTCGGAGTACAGCTTACACATGCAATATGTTTTTAGTCGACTTGGTATCATCATGTCAGTGCCTTGCTTAGTAGTTACATCAAATCTTTACATTGTGCTAACATTCCATTATCATTTTGTTTACAATTTGAACAGAAATTTGTGCCTGCTAATCAAACGAATTTTTGTGTACATATGATAAACTTAAGTATGTGTATGTTTTTAAATTATAGTCAACGCTTCGTGTTTGTCATGTACTGGGAGCGACTTGATTCGATTGTTTCAGTTGAGAAGAGACGGTTGAGTGATTCGGACGTATCGAAAGATCGTTTATAATACTAATATTGATAAGACTTTGGCTTTTCAATGTTTTTAATTATTTTGCTGGCTGCATTAGCTTTTGTTTTAATATATGCTTGGAAAGTGAACAATGACTATGACTTATTTTCCCTTTGTCGACGGTTTAAAAGCGTTGATGGTGTACCTTTGGATCGAGTTGTGGCTCGAGCTGAAGCCAAATCAATATTCGGCAGTACTTTTGATACCCTCGGCATGAACTCTGGTTTGTTTGAGTTGTGATTAAGCAGTATTAGCTTTTATTTACCTATTCGTTATAGAGGATTTCTTTTATTATTCTCGCGACTATGCATCGGAGCTGAAGCGCAGCTATATTCAATACATTTTCATGATGCCATTTTATAACGTTATTGATGCCTCGGATGCAGAGCTCGTGTTAAATGATAACAATTTAATAACCAAAGGGGATATGTATCGGTTTTTACAACCCTTTTTAAAAACAGGTCTATTAACCAGCACAGGTATTTCAACTATATTTAATTTTGAAGTTTTTTTTTGCATTTTGAATAAGTTCCTTTTTAGGTAAACATTGGCATGGTAGAAGAAAACTTTTAACGCCCGCCTTTCATTTCAAAATATTGGAACAATTCTTAGAGGTCTTTAAGTAAGTAATCAAGTACTTAAAATTGACTTTAATCGTTATTGGATTTCCGGATTATTTATTAAAGACAAGAAAGCGTTAAATTTATTGATCTACTTCAAAACTTGTCAACCAATACATTGGGTCCCTGTGAAATCAATTTGAATAACGTAATACCACGATTCACACTGAATAGCATTTGTGGTAAGTTTAAGAGTTTAAAATTGAAAGCATAAAGCTTAAGTTTCCTTTATAGAAACCGCTCTTGGAGTAAGGCTCGATGATTGTGCCGACGGTGATGAATATCGGAATAATATCACAATAGCTGAACATAGTTTTATCAATCGTGCCATTAATCCAATTATGACAAGTGATTTTCTGTACAATCATTTTGGTGCTGGACGCAAGGATATTCCAACCATAAAGAATTTGCATGCCTTCTCAAGTAATATCATTGAGAAACGTCGCAAGAACTTTGACAGGGAGGCCTACGAAACGGAATCAAGGTACGATTTACAACTTTACATAAAGATTTCTTTCAAACATATAATTTCTTAATAAAATAAATTACAACTGAAAAAAAATGTTGTGTATTAAATATATATACCAACTACCTATTTAAAACAAATATTAAAAAAAATCGAGAAAGTAAAAGTTTCGAAAAAATGAAGAAAATATGATGAACAAATATTAATATTTTTTTCCATATATTTAATTTCGAATGAATTTTGTTTTTGAAACTTTAGTGAGCTCAATGCCAAACAACGTTATGCAATGCTGGACACAATGCTATTGGCCGAAATGGATGGACTTATAGATCATGCTGGTATCTGCGAAGAGGTGGATACATTTATGTTTGAGGGTTTCGATACAACCTCCATGAACATTATACTCGCTCTAGCCTATCTAGCCAATCATCCACAGAAACAACAACGTTGTTACGACGAGATAAACCAGTTCATATCGAACAAAGGTAATGTTCGAATATATATAAATGCACACCTGCAATTGGTTAACATGATGTACAAATGTATATGTGAATAATTAATATATTATTGATCCGATAAGATTAACTTAGTTCAATTTGCAGACGATCTTAACAACTTGGACAGCCGGACATTGGGACAATTAAAATATCTGGAGTGTGTTATCAAGGAGACACAGAGACTATGTCCATCGGTGCCTGGCATTATGCGAGAGTGTCATGAGGATACTAAATTGGCCAACAATTTAATATTGCCCAAAGGCACACAGATTATCCTGCACATATTCGACATACATCGCAATCCACGTTATTTTGAGCAACCCAACGAATTTATACCGGAACGTTTTCTGCCCGAAAACTCCACACAGCGCCATCCTTATGCTTTTATACCATTTAGTGCCGGTCGCCGCAATTGTATTGGCCAAAAGTTTGCCATGCTGGAAGTCAAAACTTTATTAGTTTACATTTTAAGCAACTTTGAACTCTTGCCTTTAAGCAATCCAGATAACTATAGATTTTTAGCTGGCATTTTGATAAGAACAAAGGAGGAAGTTTTTGTTCAAATTTCAAGGCGTACAAATTAGTGTCTGCTACGCTATACAACACCATCGATAAATAAATTACTAAACTTGTTACACTCTGTATAAACATTTAGTTTAGTTAGTAGTTTAATTTCATCACTTTGGAAATCCAATCGAGAAGCTTTATATTGCAATTGTAGATTTCGCAATCGCCCTTTAAAATGCCCGTCTGTTCGGCAAGTATATAATCGTAATCTTTCGCAGCTTTCTCATTTAATGACGTCGAGGGGCTGTCGTAATATATTTAATAAGTATAAATATAAATGTAGCACGAAACAGACTTACCTAAGCACCAAATGCAGCAGCTCGTGTACGACACTAAAGTCGTTGGAAAATTGAATTGCATTCGCTTCACAAATAGTTTGCAACATGCATTCATGTCCATTATAACCGTAGCTATGATAAGAATATATGAATATAAAATGATCTATTGAGTAATGATTAACTTACCCATTTAGCATATGCTCAATATAAGCATAAATATTCCAACGCAGCTGAGTGGGCTGTTCTTGGATCTTGCGTATCTCGTTGCCGGCATTCAAGTTCGTCGTTTTGGTTTTATATTCCGGCAGATAGGGATTTTGGCGGTAAACGGTGGCATTATAGGGCAGAAAAAATTCTGCTTTGAGTACGTGTCCAATGGTAAGAGATTCATATGTTAGATCAGCCGGAATGCCAATGCCTGCAATAAACTGTGAAAAGTATTTCAATTACAATAAATGCATTAAGTATATGAGTTTGCTTACTTGATGTCTTGTGGGCGCTTGGCGCGGAAAGATAAGAAATCGTTTCGCTCGACTTCTCCTGTCTAATTGTTGAGCAGAAAACACTAGACATAAAAGAAGTAATGGAGCAAGAGACCACACGAAGCTGCTCATGTTGATGGACTTAAACTAACTGAGTAAAGATTTGCAACTACAAAACGACTGCCCAAGAACTGTTTAACAATTAGCAGGTCATTGTAAGAAGTAATCCCTAACAAACTAACAACATATAGACATCGAACTAAGTCAATTTACACCTTGAAGATGTAAGAGACTTTTCACAGCTTTGCAGAATTTTCTTAGATCACTTTAATGCTAGAGCTACAGAAATAACTTATAGTTTAATAAGAATAACTTAAAAGCAAATATCAATTGAATGCAAAAAGTGTTGCAGTATTTTATTGGCATTATGGTAAATTTATAGTTTCATTCAAATATTTCGTTAAATGTACACAAAACATTTTTGTATAAAAAATAAATGGTACGAAATGATAAGGATTTAATTGGCTTAACGACCTTTCTGTTATGAGTATAAAAAACAAAACTCAACTTTGCGCAGATGGCGTCGAAATACTTAGAATACTTGGGGCGGTCCACATATATAAGCGTAGTTACGAATACAAAAAAATTATAATTAAATAGGTACACGAATAAGATTAAAAATGTACTAAGGAATACTTAAGAAGTTGTAAGTTTTAAATTAAGACATGTGTAATTTTTAAAAGCTGCATTTAAGTGCGAAACGACAAAAGAATACATTTACAAACTGTACCGGTTTTCTTTTTCAAATTGTCATTTTAGGTTTTTCGACTTCCTATTGTTTATTTGTGCTTGTGAAACTCTTCCATACAGAGTTTGCAGCTCCAGGAGCCCTCGGGCGGTGTTACCAATGGCGGCGACAGACAATACATATGATAGCCGCGATCACAATCATCGCAGAAGAGCAGCTGATCGTCATTGTCGGAGGTGCCACAAATCGAGCAATATTTACATTCAATACACTGCCAGCGATAGCGTTTCACCGATATTATCATATTGGGCGTAAATTGCAGACACGATGGATGGCCAGAGCGGCCGCAGTCGGAGCAGGATACCAACTCCTCGGGCATATTCGTTTTCTTATTCTCACGTTGATCGCCCAAACAGAAGTCACAATATGGCGAAGGTTGTGCCACATCTCGTTCGGCACGCAACTTATTCTTTTTGGGACTTGCCAACGGATTAGCCGATGGCGTGTTAACATTTGTAAATGCTGCTGCTGCTGCTGCTGCTGGCGTTGTTGTAGCTGTAGCAGCAGTGACAGCAACAGTTGCTGGCGTTGTCGACATGCTAGCCATGCTAGCCATTGTGGCCAATGGGATTGAATCATTCGAGGCTCCGGCATCGTTCAGTGATGTCTTGTCGAACGATGACGATGATAGATTTGCGGTCATCACCAGTGCCGACTGTGAGGTTTCATCGATAATGGGTATTGGTGATGCTGAGTTAGAGTGCGTTGCATATAATCCCTGAGTAGCGGCTGCTGCTGCCGCAGTGCTTGCAGCATGAGCGACAGCTGCTGCCGCTGCGGCAGCTGCTGCCGAAGTGTTTGCATTATTGCCAGCTGCATTACGTCTCCTACGATCCGGAGTGTCGCCATCGGTTGCATTGCGTCGACGACTTCCTACAATGCCAATGTGTTATACTTTGGATATCAATATTATATTGTACTGTTTTCTTACCGCCACCTTTTCGACCACGCTTTGGAGTGCCATCCGCAGTTGCATTGGTGCGTCGTGGACGTGATCCTCGCTTGCGTTTCCCCCGACTGCTATACGACTCATCGAAATCATTGTCCGAATCAAAGTCATCTTCATACTCATCGCCGTGATGATAATGCGATGAATCCATATCCTCATGGAACCAATCTTTCTCCGCATTTGCATGCGAATCCTTGCTGTCATTGTCTCCAGATGCGCCCATCGAGTTGCCATCGGTGGCCGCAATAGCTACAATACAAAAGGGGAATTCAATTTAATCGTCGCATCTTTAATTACACATACATGTAAGTGTGTGAGAATTGCAAACAACATAAATCAGCCCCCAATCTGCTTGATAGCTTCTTATTGGGGGTGGTTACACACACACACACACACACACATACATATACGCACAAATCTATTTATATATATATTTGTGAGTTTACATGTAGAAAATGCAGCACACATGTTTAGTTGAGTTGTTATTGTACGCAATTGCACAGTGGAACGAAAGTTGTTTATACGTTTTGACTCAATGGTTTGCGTGACAGATTTTAAATGAAATTAGTATCCAATTAAATTAATATATGTATAATAATATATTAAAAGATTCATAAATACAATTATTGTTTGCCTGCTACGGCCCACTATGCAAGGGTGGTGGATAAGAATTGCGAATGAGGATGAGTCTGCGGCTCAACACAAAGCAGCAGCAGCAGCAATTGTAAGATATTTATTGATTTTACAACCGCTTTTGTCACACATATATATATATATATATATATATATATATATATATATATGTAATTGGCATGTTATTAAATATATGTTACCTGCACTTTCCGCTTGATGATGATCACGTGTGGACAGTGTTCCCGAATTGCCCGATACGGTTGGCACATGATGATGCTGATGCTGATGGGGCAGATGATGATTCTCACGATATTGATAGGCGCGATAACTGTGATGGGGATTTAGTAAATACTGGCGTTTCGGTTTGCGCCAACGGGCCGAGGGATACGTATAGATTTGGCCATGCCGAAAGCCGGGCATTCGTTGCTTGCGTTTCATAAAGAGCGCGCAGTGCGTTTGTGCCACACCGGTCTGGGGGTCAAGGAACGGCATTCGCAGTCGCCGCTCGATGCAGAGGCGCGTGTTGAAGTTCTCGCTGTTCTCGAGTATCTCCTTGTAGGCGGTGTCATTTAAAAAGTTTTGTATTTTTTCAAAGTTGCCAATGTTTACCACCGCTATTTCGGAAGCCATATTGTTAACGTCGTCGCTGGCGTCGTCGTCGTCGTCGTAGTCGGCGTCAGCGTAGCAGCAGCAGCGGCAACAACACGACGCACCCTCGATTAACAACAGCGTATTTGCAAATAAATGAAACGATACAAACGCAACACCAGGTGTACATTGACTGAATATATATGTTCGCAGCTTATGCGCCAAAAACTTTTTTATACACCACAAACGCACATTTCATTTTTTTTCAATCGTTTCCTTTTGCAAACAAGTTTTTATGCCACAAAACAAGAGACGACTAAACGCGTTTTAGAGTTGTCGCCGGCACGTACAGCTTCTGTCTGAGAGGTGGCAACGCTTCAACTAGTTTCGTTTATAGCTGCTAGTCTGGTCACATTGGTCGGGGCGTGTTTTTGTGTGTGTTTCTGACTCAATTAGTTTACTTCAACGTTTTTGTTTTCTAAATTACAAAAAAATCGAGAGATAGCCATTAATATTGCGATGGGCGCATCGAATCGCAGCACACGCGTTGCCCTGGCCATATCGGGAGTTTCGTTTCTGCTGTTCGTCATCGCATATGGAACGCCCTATTGGCTTGTGACCGATGGAAGACTTCAGAATCCACGCTTCACGAATCTTGGACTGTGGGAGGTGTGCTTCAATCACTTCCAAGATATACACCGATTCTACGATACGAACTTTACTGGCTGCATGTGGGTGTTCGAGGAGGAATATTATATTATCCACGATTTTCTACTGCCAGGATTCTATATAGCTGTTCAGCTATTTGCAACACTCTGCTTTGTTATGTGCCTCCTGGCGCTGCCTTTGACGTTGTCCTTCGTGCGCACATCCCGTGACGATGATCGCTATGTGTTTCTGCTGCTCACAATTGGCACCTGCCAAGTGCTCGGCTCCATCTTTGGCTTCATTGCTGTGGTCATCTTCGGAGCCAAAGGCGATTCGCGTGATTGGATGCCTGGCTGGCAAAATAACGATATGGGCTGGTCCTTTGCTCTCGCTGTAGTCGGAGCTGTTATGTTGCTCCCAGCGGGCATACTGTACATGGTCGAGGCACGTCGCGAGCGCTATAAGCGACTCAATGAGATCAGCAATCGCGAGGTCAGCGAATATGGCGATGACTATTATCAAAGCCAGGCAGCGGCAGCAGCAGCAGCAGCGTCATCATCAGGAGCAGGCGGCTTTCCAGCTCCGGCAGCACCGCCACAGGACTATTTTGCTCCTGAACCCAGCCGTCCACGTCGCCCACAGCCCGGGCGTCCACAGCCCTCAGCTCCAGCCCACAGTAGCATTCAAACTGACATTTAATAAATAGCAAGAGTCTATCAAAGATTGGGGCTACTACAAGACATGTCCATGCACGCACAAAAGGGGTCTTCTCGAATCAATATATTAACATATCCGTCCAATGTTAACTGTCGTAAACGATTTTCTTGATCGTCGTCCTTAGTTTAAGTGCGAATAAGCTTCGAATATTGTATTTAATACCGAACTTTTAATCATTCCACATTTATTTTATACATAACTTTCATACATGTATGCATGTATGTATTTCTTTGAATAAAATGCATTTTACACTCAACAATAATTGTAAATGACTTAATTTCAATTTTTGATTACTAAAACATGCGAGATAGTTGGCACAAATTGCCTCTTAAAAAATTATAGTAAATTTCCAATTACTTTTAGAGCTTATATATATATATAAAAAACAGCAAGAACAAAAGCTAATATTGACTAGAGACAGTTTATTTTTGCTCCTCGTCTTTTTTTAGCCAACGATCAGCAGCTTCTTCAGCCTCTTTTCGTTCGAGTACAATGAAAAGTTCGCGCTGTTGTCCTTCTTCGGCGAGTTGCTCCCGCAAGAACTGCATCATTTCCACTTCGTTACCCAGCAAATCTGGTTCTCGCAGTTTGGAATCTAGATTGTAGTAGAACTGCCCAATGCGACGCACTGCAATCCAGTGGCGTCTGCCCAATGACAGCGTTACAAATCCAAATTTGTAATCCGAGGGAATGTTCAGTATGAAGCCAACAATGGCGTCCAAATTAATGACAGACGGATCTCTGTATGGAAGGGATTTTGAAAATGAGAGCGAACGAAGCTAGATTAGTTAAAAGACTCACTTTCGCTTGTCGAACCAAATGGCCTCGCAATTACGTTTCTGCAGGGCAGTCATTATGACATTGACATCATAGTTTCCCAGTCCGAGAACAGAGCGATGTGGATTAATCCACACATCAGGACTCAGATTGCAGCAAATCTCATCCAGTTCAGCTTTTGTGTAGGATTGTTTACCTTGGAACAGGTTGTTGAGTGCGTGCAGGGCACATAGTTGTCTCGTTTGTTTTTCGTGGTAAACCGCTGATGTTGGCATAGATAATTTGGTTTAATAAAGTTTGAACTTTGTTATTGTTGACAAAAAAATTTGCTAGTATTTGTGATACACACGAACATATGCGATTGAGTGATTACACGATACGACGCGATAAATCAAAAATATTAATTAGCTTGTTTCATTCAATTAAATATTTAATGTAATCAATTCTCATGTATTGCCTTTAAACCAATTATATATATTTTAATTATTAATAAATTCGATAATGCATTATTAGTTGTTAGAGATGTGCATACCAATTTGTGGGTCATTTGGTATTTAGTATTTTCCGAGTGTACAATAATCGCTAGCAAATCAATGACAACCACACTTGGTCACACTTAACACACCACGAACTGTCACATGATTTTCACCTGACATTTGCTAGCTTCTGCAAAAAAATCTATCGACGCGAATTCCATTTTAATAGGAACAAATTAACTCCCCGTCGAGCAGCGTTAACCGAAGCTAGCAAAATGAAAATTTGTGGTCCAAAGTGCTCCCTTTGCGGGTTGATTATCTCCGTTTGGGGCATTGTGCAGCTGGTAAGTGTGGTGACTGACGAATGCTGGTGTATTTGGTTTGTTTTGCAGGGTCATACAAAACAGTCACAAGACCAAAAAAAAAAAAAATTTGCTAAGTCTTTGCATATTTGAAAATCGGATTAACGTTAATGTTTATTGTGTTTCAGGTGCTCATGGGATTGTTTTTCTACATACACAGTGTGGCTTTGATTGAGGATTTGCCGTTGGAGGAAAGCTACAAAAGTTTGGATGAATTTTATACGGCTGCCAATAATGCGTACACTCAGGTGCGTTTCTCGATTTATAATTTTTGTGCCAACACTGTGCTAAACGCATATGCATTAATATACACGCTTATCTACATAAATAAGTACAAGTACATACATAAGTACATGTACATATAAATCACGAAGATAAACGTAGATCTGCATGTATGTACATATGTATATACGCACGCTTGTATGTGTACATTTGTATGTATATATACGTTGTGCTTTCCTTTTATCATTGAAGTGCTGTAAATGACTCTGAATAATGCAGAAATTTAATGAAAATATGTTCGATCAGTATTCAACTAGTTGCATTCTTGCTCTTCCAACTTTGCAATGTTTTCAGACATTAGTCTGGTCACCCTAAAAATGTTACTGGCCAAATACTAAAATACTTAAATTTTACTTTGGTAGTTTGTGCTGGTGCAAATATTAATGTTTTTATTTATCTTGTTTTAGAATGCGTACAACTGCTGGATCGCGGCGTGCATTTACGTGTTGACCTTGTTGCTCTCTGCGCAACAATTCTACATGAACAGCAGAGTGACTGCCAACTAAAACTTTGTGCTTCAACTTCAACTACAAAATACATAATGCTGTAACTTTGCTGCTTTTCTTGAGCGGGGGAGAGTAAACATTCATTAAGAGCAAAACAGAAGTATAGCTTGTGTAATCAGCGCACCGTAACCACCATGATTAGTATTGAAATTTTATTTTAAAGTTGAAGAAATTTTTGTTAATTTACTGTATAATATCCCCAAAGTTTCGTTGCTAAAGTTTAACTTGAATTAAACATGTTTATTTTTAAGTAAACAAAAAATGTATGTATACATAATATGTACGTAATACAATTGTTTTCGTTTGTAATAATTCACATTCCTTTGTTAGTTCAATTATTTTTCTGTATCGTCCGTAATCGTTAAATCGAATTAAAAACAGCAAGAGCAACAAAATTTATATCAACTAAATCTGCCTCCACTAATGAGAAACAAAAGAAAAACCATCTCAAATTCAATATAAAAATATATATATATATATATATTCTTTGTATGTATAAATGTATTCTGTAATCAATGTCAATGAATGGAATACGCCTATCCATTTAATGTTCCACGCTTTGCAATTACTGGGGTGGTAATTCGACACCTAAATATTTCGTTAAAATTGTTAAAACATCTACGAAATAAATAAATAATGAACTAGAATGTGTTGTCTATGTGAAGATGATTTTATTTATGGATATTCGGGAGGGTTTTAAATTTACTATATGGAAGTTGATATGATTTGCATCATTGGACAGTTTGGATAAAAGTTGTATGATTTACAATTATATACTTACTTTATCGGCTGTAAATTAGGATGAAAGAAAGTAAGTAGATAAGCCGAAATATTGATTTATGGTTAATTATTTATTATTAATAATGTATGTATATTGTTGTACATATCGATGTGTATATTAATAATCATACATAAATATATAATTTATATTTGAAATTGAATTCAAAAACAATTGTCAGATTCAAATATTAATACAAGTTCAAGAAATATTCGACAAATCGTCCTTAACAATCAATGTAACAGTCCTCAAAATACTAAAGAGCGTTTTTACTATGGACTAGAAACTAGAAATTCTTAAATATAATCTATTTTTAGCAAAGTTATCCAATAATTTATTAACAATAAATACTTAATAATTGTCGATATTATTTTTGATTTGATTTGTTTAATTCACTATGTACACATTCGTCCATACCGAGGATATTCAGAGAAGGCAGAATGAATTTTTAAGAGTTGAAGGAATATTTTTGTTTTTTGGTATTTCGAGCAGATAATGAGAATAGTGTATAGCTGGAGTTTGGGGAGATATTCAAATACTATGTTATCTATTGAAGGCGATAGATTAAGTTTTGAAAGCAAGCCGATTAAATGATGTATGTGTGTGTATGGATTGGTGCTCCAGTTGTTTATTTAAGATTTATTCGCTCCTGATTACAGCTCGAAGATCGAGACGATTTTCGATTGATCGATTCCAAATACGCTCCTGGAGTCCAACCTTCTGCATTGTTATCTGTTTCGAAAAGTGAACAAAGAGTTTTTTTAAGTAAGTTATTGAATCAATTATAATAATAATATAACCAATGAAGCATGCAAAGTGGGAGAGTGGGAGTTAATTCAAAGAGGGTTAAAATGAAAGATTTACCTAAGACACGAACATACCACCAGCCGGCACAGCCCACTTTCAGTAGCTCGATGGTTTCGCCTTCTCGCATCGAAACTTCCGAATGTCCCATAGCCGCATAATCAGACAGGGCAATGAACTTACTGCCCTGTATCAAATAAATATATATATATATAATATATTATATACAAAAGGTTATTATTGACGATCGTGTGTTAGAGCATAAACATAATCCATAATCAAGCATATATACCTATTTTTATACTAAACTTAAGCTAGTGTTAATCGCCAATCAACAGTATCAATCAAGCTTCAAGCGGTTCTTAATGTAGCTTTGCAGATTTTAAAGCTCTTTACAAATTAATTGAAATTGAAAATGAATATATTTGAATTGAAATTATGAAATGTGTGTGTGTGTAAGTGTGATATTTTTTGTCATTGATATGTTATTTGATTTATTTTATATCTAATTATTATTATATAGCTGCTCTATTCATGTTAGAAGTGTTAAGGTCTAATGGGATATTGACTTTATGGATCGGGTATAAAATGTATTGAACAACATATTCGTGTCTATGAATCGGTGAATCGTGTGATATTTACTATACTTGTTTTTAGTACTTATAATTTAATCACCGTTTGCTGAATACAACGATTACAAACAAGCATTAATCAATCAGTTGACAAACAAAGTTTCATATTTATCGTGCATACTAGTTGTAATGGATCGTACCTATATATATAGACAGAGACAGAGAGTATTCTATGGCTACAGTATGATGTTTTGTTTGTTGTTGTTCTCAGTGATCAACGGAAACATAAAATTTGGAGTTTGATTTGCTGTTGCGCGCAAATGTTGAGGACGTTGTGGAGGACGTTGTTGAGGCAGACGATGCACCACCATTGATATTGTATGATGCCCACTGGGCCAGTAGATTCAGGAAGCGCTGAGATTGTCAACATGTACAAATAAGAAATGCATGTACATATATTTACACAATGTGAGTGTATCATAGTAGTTTCGAATATATACAAAGTATGAGTTCTGTGTGTTGTGCACAAATTTATAATAATGATGATTGTGATATTGTTTAATGTTTTTGTTTATAAAAATATATAAATTAAAGGAATGTAACCATGAGAACCATAATAACTAAGAATTTTGTTGATAGAAATAAGCATAAGAAAGTAATTAGGAGATCTCTAACATTTTCGTATTTAGCTTCTTAAATAGTTGAAATACTTTAGATTTCATTTCTGGGAAGTGAAATCTATTTTTAAATCGATCAAACGGACTGACAAAAAGACAAAGAAGAACATATCGATCGAATCACAAATCCCGCCACTTGAACCTCAATTATTGGAAATATATATTGTATGTTTGATTATTTAAAGATATTTGATAGAATCCACCAAGAAGCTTGTTACGTAGTGGCTTTAATTACCGGTGTGCTATTATCCTCATTCAATGACAGCTCATCCTCGCTGTTCGAACAGTCCGAGGACCAGCCAAAACCCTCCGGATGATCTCGGTCCGCAATGCCGCTGCTGGAATTGCCGCAGGCCGAAGAAGCAGCTGCTGGACCATTCTCCTCACTGCTACAGTTCGAGTTGCGATTGGAGGACTCGGAGGATGCATCAAAGTTGATTGTGCGACTCGGTGTGCCGAGTATTATGTTTGGTGTATCCCAAGATGTTGTTTGCTTCAAGCCACGATGATTTAACCCATATTGCTTGATCTTCTCGCCCTTGAGCTCCTCGAGCTGATTGAGCAGCACGCGTTTAATCTCCGATACCCATTTATGCTTCACTTCCAATGTGGGTGCCTGTATTGTGTGCACCTCCTGACGTCCTTGCAGCCACACCTCAAAACGTTTCGTATCGCCGCGTACAGACTCCGTTAGACCAATGTGTGACATCTGCACAAAGTTAAAGTTAATGATTGTATATAAAGGTTATATGCAAGTATTAAGCCCACCTTAACGTGATGCTTGAACTGGTAGGTACTTTTGTTGTGACCCGCTTTGGAAGTTTGCTTGCAAAACAGCAAGGATTTCTGATAGAGAAATATGTGACGTTGTTGTGGCTTAATGCGCAGACGAATATCCTTTTTCGATTCGGTCCACACTTGAAATGAGTCCTGCAACAGCAGATCACCTTGTTGCGCCAAATCGGTCTGTCCGAGAAGTGAGCAAATGAATAACGAATATCAAAATTTGAGTTCAGATTTTGATTGCTTACCGGAAAGCCTGTAATTGCCACCTGATGCATGGAATCATTGACACACTTGAGCACAATCAACATGCAGTCGAGAGCCTTTTGCAATTCCTTGGTGCAACTACCACTGTCACTAAAACGCAGCAGATCCTTCAACAACAATTGATACTTGGTTATCCTTTGCACTGGCTTCAACAGATAGGCAGCTAGGGGCAGCTTGTGGCCCAATCTCTTTTGGCATTCCTGCAGAAAGAGATGTGTGTCCACAAGAGTCTCGCGCAAGCGTTCCGAACGCGGTATATTCTGGCAATAGAACGAGTACAGACGATAGAAGGTGTCACGCTAAAACAGAAAGAAGTTCCATGAGTACAGGCAGTAAAGTTTTAGTTAAGTTTCATAGCTTACGCGTTGCACAAAACATAATGCCACCAGCTCTGTGGTTGATATACAATTCTCCAGATCCTTGAGAAAGACCTCATTGTGGAACGTAAAGAGCTCGTGTAGATTGCCAAAAAGTATCTCTTCCTTGCCCTGCAGACTAGCTGGCACCAGATGCATCATCTCATCCGATTGCATTTGATCATAGTAGCCCTGCGAAATACAAGAACAAAAAATTGTATATGCAAAGAAAACAAAGTAAAAATCATTCAAGTTAAAGTTACATTTGATTTTTCGTGATCGCTGAATGCATTGATTTTTCTGCTTATAAATTGACCAAATTTCTGCTCAACATAATCCTGAACACTTGGAAAACCCTGCTTGAGCACAAAATCCTGCAAGATGCGTTCATATTTGGATAACTTAAACTTGGAATTTCGCAGTTGGGGCAGCTGTTTGGAATCACACTTGAAACTCTCGTTGAAAAACTGATGACAAAAGTTGAGTATTTCATGATAGGTGTCCGAGTTTGAGTCCTTTAAGGCTACTTCGGTGCCAGATGATCGTTGTGTGCCAGTTTGCGACTGAAGATTAAGATTGGAACGACAGGAACTGCACATATGTGTGTCCAGAAGTGGCATTTGTTTAGGTTCCTTGAGAGACTTGGGTGTCGATAGCCTCTTGGTGTTGTTGAGGGAACCCATCGAGCTTTGAGCTCTTGCTATGGAGGATGATATGGACATGAAGCTCTTGGGCTCCGTGTCCTCGAGGTATGCCAATATATCCATATAGTTTTTGCGTTGCAAATAATCCTTAAACTCCGTATCGTTCTCAATCTCCGAGTAGCTATTCGATTCAAGATAATCTTTGACCAGACGATACTCCAAAGATTCGTCACAACTGGAAAGTTCAATGAGTTCCTTGAATATGGTACGTCTTTGATCCTTTAAACGTTGCAGACTATTACCAACTGTTGTCGGATTGTAGCTCTCCTCCAGTTCCCGTTCAGTTTCGGAGCTAGCTTCTCGTTCCTCGCACTCTTTCAGCGTATTGATAATCTTGATGGTCGACTTGCCATTCAGTATATTGTGTGTGGCAAAGTTGCACAAGTTCGTGCCAAAGACGTAGTTGCCACTGAAGTCCGCACTGAAGGACGTACGAAAATCGGAGGGACGATACTGTATACCACCGCCAGATGCTTGGGAATCGAAGAGCGAGCCTTGAAACGATAGCGGCGATTCTCTGGGCTCATTTGTATTGAAACGTTTGATCAGCGTATCACCGAATTTGAGATTCAGCTTGCCGACAATATTCGATGCCGTATTCTGTACGCGTCGCAACTGGAATGAGCTTTGTGCTCCCGGTGTATTTGGTTTTGATGCTTTGCGCAGATCGTAGCCCCCGTAGCGCATATCGATATCGCTTAATGAACTTATTTTTTTGTTCAATTTTTCTTTTGAGGAGTTTATTTGCTTTCTTCGTATCTGTCGTAGCTGTTCCGCAGCGCACAAGAGTCGATTGGCTAATGATTGTTGGTAGCTTAAGGCTTAAGAATTGGTAACAAATTATTGAAGATATTCTCTCTTTTTTTTTGCTCACAGCCTAATGGGCTTAATGCACTAATTACAAGCAGACGCATTCAAGCTGAGCGCGTAGTAAAAGAACCATAAGATATATATAATATTGTGTATTGGTTTCAGTTTGCTGACCACTGGGCAGCTTCCATAGTTATGGATTCCTTCATGCTTCATGCTCTTTTGAGCTGTGTTTCTATTCTTTCATGCTCTTCAGTGATTATCTAGCTTTGTTCGCATGATATACATATCTATTGTAGGGTATGACTTACCTTTAGAATCGAGCTCATTTCGTTCACGTAGATCCGTTCCGTTTCCAACAGTTCGGATAGTACATGTCCTTGTTTAAGCTTACGCGCCTCTGCATCCTGTAAAAGTAATAAGTTTAATAGGAAAACAAATTGATTGTAAACAAAATGTGCTTTAAAGTAACTATTAAGTTTCATTAAACAAATTAAGTTGAATGTTAAAAAGCATAAAAAAGTATAGCAATAAAGGAGATTCAAACTAAAATCTATCTTTCAGAACGAAAAGTTTCGCTAAGGAGTTACCGGAACAGAAATGAAATGATATTTTGGCAGAGTTACTTCCAGATAGGTTACCCAATCGTTCAGAGACTCACATCTTATCGTGCATTGAACATAAAACAAATTTTAATCATTAGGTACCTGTTGATTCTGTATTAATTCGCCATTGTCTGGACTCGAGCCGGTGTCGCCATTTAACGAAACGCCCGAGTCAATGACACCATCCATGGATCTGGGTCGCAGATCGTGTATACCAGTCTGCAAAGAACAGATAAATCGATGAATATAACGCTGATTAATGTACAAAAAAGAGGCCTTAGCGAAACAGAAAGATCGACAAAAAGATTTAGTCTTTAAATCTACACGATTCGACAACAAAGTTACATTTTTAGTTGCTGCCGAAATTTTACTAACTCGACAAAGTTTTATTTAAATGTAAAGAAACGGTTCTTTTTCTGTTTCTGTTGTGTTTTGGTGATAAGCAACTTGTTGCTTGTTTGATTGTTGGCTTAGTTTTGCTACATTTTGCTGTTTGTTACCACTTTCGCTAGCCGCTGGCAACGGTTCGACCGTTAAGCGTTAGCTTCGTTTGTTTGTCGGTTAATTCGTTTGACTTTCCATGCTGATATATATATATATATATACATGAGTATGTACTGGAAGTACAACGCTTTTGTGGGTTCAAATACACTCAGAGAAAAAAAATATTGAGGATAGATAATCCTCATTTAAAAAGTGATATGAGAAAAAACTAGTAAAAATGAGTTCTTTAATGTTGTATAAAGAAAAAAAAAATCTTCTAAATATCAGTTCTTTATTGTTGTAAATGAAATAAAAGTTATTGAAAATAATGTTTAATTTAATAATTATAAAAAATAATGAATTTCACGCTTTTGTTGGTTCAAATACACTCAGAGAAACAGAATATTGAGGATAGAGAATCCACATTTAAAAAGTGATATGAGAAAAAATCTTTAATGTTGTATAAATAAAAAAAAATCTACTAAATATCAGTTCTTTATTGTTGTATATGAAATAAAAGTTATTGAAAATAATGTGTGTTAATTTAATAATTATAAAATATAATGAATTTCAGTTTATTCTTAATCGTTCCATTTATTTATTAATGCGGAATTTAACGAACTTTTTCTCTCAGTGACACGACAAAAAAAACAAGTACAGGTAATTTTTTTTTGTCCAACTGACTTGTCCAACTTTTAGTCTAATTACCTAGTTAGTACTCAGTTCTAGACAGTGGGCGGTTTTTTTTTTGGTTTTTGGTTTTTCTTTTCTACTTTAACTCTACGCATAAGCTCATTTCTTCACCCTATTAGATAATTACTGAAGAGACTTAGCGCTTTCTAAATCAGCCAACAAAGAGCTGACTGGCAATTGGCCAAGTTAGCTGCTGAACACATGCACACTCTGTTTGTGCTTTTAATTGCTATGGCCGAGTGTTTTAGCCGCGTTTCGTTTTTAGCCAGAATTAACTCATTACTTTGACGCTCATTGTTTTTAACAAGGTCTACTTACAATAATTCTTCACTTTTCTGCTTTTCTTCTCTTTTTCATATTCGATATTTTGTTTACTTTCTTTGCTTTGTAAACAAGAAAACAAAAACTGCTTAACTGGGTCATTGGGCCATATAATAATAATAACTTATTTATAGAACGCAAAAAAAAAAGAAAGAAGAAGTGACAACAATTAATATTAAAGTAAGAAGTTTGCTCAACAGATAAATTAATATATATATATATAATTTTTTGTGGGATTTTTTTGTACTTAAGACAAGAAAGCCAAAGTCAATTTTATACAACAAAAGTATTCAATGAATATTAAAATATTTTTGTACTTAATACAAGAATGCCAAAGTCAATTTTATACTACAAAAGTGTTCAATGAATATTAAAATATTTTTGTACTTAATACAAGAAAGTTTTCGTCAATTTTATACTACAAAAGTATTCAATGAATATTAAAATATTTTTGTACTTAATACAAGAATGCCAAAATCAATTTTATACTACAAAAGTGTTCAATGAATATTAAAATATTTTTGTACTTAATACAAGAAAGCCAAAGTTTTAAAGTTTTATACTACAAAAGTATTCAATAAATAATATTATTAAATTTTTTTTCCTGTGTTTTGCTCATCAGTAATAAAACTCCTAAATCAATTTTATAAAAGCGAAGCAACAATCAAAAAATTAAATTTTTTGAATACAAAAAAAAAAAAATATATATATAAATAAAAAAATATATATATATAAATAAAAAAAATTAAATTTTAATTTTATGAGTGTATAAATAAAAGTTTGTAGTTACCAAAAAAAAAATATATATATATATAATAATATTTATGAGTTGCAATTAATGGTACGTAAGGCAAAAATGCTTGTCATAAAAGAAAAATGTTGTGAAAATAATTAATTAACTCTTTTTTTCTTGTTCTCTTTGACACACTCGAAGTATTCAAAATAAATAATAACAAAACTATAGAGTAAAATAAAGCTCAAAGTGTGTCACAAAGTGTATCATCAAATATATATTTGGGGAACTTGAGCTTTTAAGTTTAGCCAGAGACGACACAAATTTAGTGTGTCTCGGAAACGGGGCCAATGGGCAACAACAACAAACAAACAAATTGAATCTTTGCCATGTACCGTTAGATCATAAAATTCGGAATTTGATGCCGAAAGAAGATAACTTAGGAACAGAAGCGAAAAGTGAGTTATACTCCGATTTAATTCTTGAATTCTCTAAAATAGTTAAATAGAAAAAAATGTAGACAAGCCTAGAGTTATTATTGAATACGTCTCAAAGATAATAGGGAAAGTGAAAGGTATGTTAACGGTTCACACATGCGTGAACCGAACCGAAGAAGAAACCTTTTGGTGGTATATGAGAGTTTACTTGACATCACAGTTGTTAATTTAGATGCAGAAGCGAACTTATTTAAATTGAACATTTTTGAATCTTGTTTGACGTTAATGAAATCCATTTGAGTTGAGCTAAGTGTTAAGATACACAGCAAATGAAGCTAAGAGCTAAAATTTCATATCTTAATAGCTCGAAGTTAATTTCAATTATTACAAAAGAATTTCCTTCCTTTTATTTTTTGAAATTTTCTGAATTTGTAATCATTTGTAGAACTAATTAACGTTTAATAGTGAAACTCTTAATTAATTTCAGTTAGATTACATATTTATTACACAAGTTGTTTTTTTTTAACGAAAAAACAAAATAAATTTGTTTCCATGTTTAATAATATTTAATACATCTTGAGAATAAAACTATAACTAAAGAAAAAAACTGTTTTCCTTCGGAGCGATTATGGCAAGCGTTAAATATTATTTGAAACCGGCTTATAAAACAATCCGACTCGTAGACGTTGCCAATTATTAAACTGTTAAGTAGCAAAAAAAAACAACGGATCATGCTTTTGCCACATCCTAAACTACTATCATATAAAGTTAAGTATGGTGTTAATGAAGCGCCCGAAACACAAAAACAAAACCGCATTTGACAGTCGATATAAATGTGTAAAAAAAAAACAAAAAATATATATATTAAGTGTGTCTACATAATTTGGTTACGAAACCGTGAAATGAAAACCACAACGAGCCAAAAAATCAAACGCCAACAAAGTGTGTTCGTTGCTATACATTTTTTTATTATTGTTTTTTGTTTTATTTATTAACGAAATGAAGCTTCCTGGCGCAGACAACGCCAACTGCACGCTACCTTCACCTTTCGGGTCGGATGTGCGACTTTCAGTTAGATAATAATACTTATGTACTTGTCTATACAATGTACATATGTACATATATATGTCTATATGTTGGCAGCTCAACTCATATTTATATTTGCTGCTCATCCGTAGCCGACTTCATGAGTAATTATCATGGATATATATTTGTTTTTTTCCTTTTTCCTCTTTCGATTTGGAGTTTTAGTGCTTCGTGTCAATGGAGCATAGGAGATAGGTGAATAGTTTGTTTTGTGTTTATTTCCTTGATGCGAAACATATTTTTGCGGAATTAAACCAAACACAACACGGACATAAGATTTCGGTATGCAAAATGAGCGCAACTTCCTTTCCTTGCATGCGCCAATGAATATCTTTTTTTGTTTGCATCTCCAAATAAGTCAAAAATGAAATATGGATTTCCTTTTAATATCGTTAACTAATAATATGTAATTAAAATGTTGTGTGTTCAAAACTGTCATACGATTAAAAATATTATAATATCGTTATTATGATATTATTCATAATATCATTTCATACGATTAAAAATATTATAAAGTTGAAAAAAAAAAAAAATAAATAAAAATTCTTTTCCCAAAAATGAATTTTCTATTGAACTATTATAAATAGTCGTAGATTTAAGGTTAAGACAAATGCCAATATTTCAATAAAGGTTTTAAAGATTTTGGATTAATCATATTTATACGATAAAAAATATTATAAAGTTGAAAAAAACAAAAATAAATTCAAGCCAAGTTTTAAAGATTTTTTAATATCGTTATTACGATGAATAATATAATATCATTTCATACGATTAATAATATTGTAAATAGTTCAACAAAGTGGTAGAGTTAAAATTGAAGCAAAACCAATATTTCATAAGGTATTTATAAAGGCTTTAAAGATTTTGGATTAAAGTTGTAAAAAGCAAATTTCGTGCATCTTAATATCGTCATATTCATACGATGAAAAATATTATAAAGTTGAAAAAAAAAAATAAATGCAAGCCAATTCCAAAAAATATAAAAAAAGTGTTTAATAAAAATTCTTTTCCCAAAAATGAATTTTCTATTGAACTATTATAAATAGTTCAAGAAAGTCGTTAAGTTAAATTGAAAGCAGAAGCCAATATTACAATAAAGGTTTTAGAATTTAATTTGGATTAATCATATTCATATGATAAAAAATATTATAAAGTTGAAAAAAATAATAAATTCAAGCCAATTCAAGAGCCAATTCAAAAAAATATAAAAAAAGTGTTTAATAAAAATTCTTTTCCCAAAAATGAATTTTCTATTAAACTATTATAAATAGTTCAACAAAGTCGTTAAGTTAAATTTAATGCAGAAGCCAATATTACAATAAAGATTTTAAAGATTTTTTAATATAGTTATTACGATGAATAATATAATATCATTTCATACGATTAAAAATATTATAAAAAGTTGAAAAAAAAAATAAAAATTCAAGCGAATTCAATATAAAAAAAAGTACTTAAACAAATACTTTTCCCAAAAATGAATTTTCGTGTTCAACCTCTCCCTTCGAGCTAAGATATTTTCACCAGCTGCTGCTAAACTGCATATTTAACACATGTTTGAGAAAAACGTTAAGGAATGATAATATATTGGTCAACGGTAAATGGGAAAGGTTCTAAACATTTTGGCACAATAACAACTCACAACCTCTTAAGTTTAAGTTAAGCTATAACGAGGAGGAACTTAAGATGAAGTTATTCGAAATAGCAGGAAATATGTTTTAGCTTTTGTTGCTTCTTGTTGGAAAACTTCCGCTTAATTAACAGACGTATAATTATTGGGTCTGGAATTTATTTAGTTTCCCCTTTCGTACCTTTCGTACCAACAATTTATTGTTTCGTTGGTGCAGCAACTCGTTGCCTCGGCTCAGGTTGATGGCATTGAAATCGGCCTCGAAGTAGGAGCAATCGTCATCGTCGCAGCTAGAGACGCTGCAACAACAAGCGGCACCAATGTCTGCCTCATTATCGTAGCACGCATTGTTCCAGAAGACACCGCCAATGGCATTGCAGCAATCGTTGCTCGGACTACCTGGATGCGGTGGTACTCCCGGTACTCCCAGGCAGGAACAGCAATCCTGTTCCGATTCGCACAGGGAGCTCGAGCCACAGCCCGATGATGATGTTGAGCCGGTCGAAGATGATGTTGCGAGCAGAGTTCTCGATCTAGACAAGGCGATTCGACTATTATCATCATCATTACTGCTAACAAAGATCTTGACACTGTTGTTGTTGGATCGTGGCATAGATGGCAGCATTAGGGAATCTGTTTCCATGTAATCATCGTTGGGATCCATGCAGGAGGACGACTCTTGCACCCAGCTATCGTCAATGCTGATCGTGGTGGTAGTTTTATGTTTCAAACTATTCAACTTTCGTTCCTTCTCAATGTTGCATTGCTTTGCGGCAGCTGCAGCAGTTAGTAGCTCGTTTGTCGTTGCCTTCGTCACGTTCTTCTTGGCAAAGTTCTGCACATCGTTGGGATCGACATGAGCTTTGGCGCTGGCTGCATGCCCGGTAGTTCTATCATACTGTTTGTGTTTCTCCAACTGCACACAACTTACGCACTTTTCGTCACGCACATTTGATTGTTTTGTCTGCTGTTCCTTGGTGTCATTCGATGAGGAAACACCCGAGTCGGAACAACAACTTTCCAGGGAGCAACGCTTTAAGCGATCTACCTGAATGGGACTATGTTGCTGTAGCTGTTTGTAGCTGCTGGAACTACTTTTACTCTCCTGCGATGCTCTGGGGTTCTCGCCCATCGCTAACTGGTTAACTATATGCAAGGATTGCCTCTTCTTTCGTATGTGAACGCGTTCCAACTTGGTCCGCTGCTGTCCGAGCAGGCGTGGAGAGTGCTGCTCTACCATGGTAGGTGCTTTGACGGCACTATTGTCTACACCCGCCTTGTGGAACATCCAACGAGGTGCTGCACTTTGACTGTATGCCATATCCTGCTGGTGTTGTTGTTGAAAGAGCTGCTTTACTCGACGTTGTAGTTGTGTGTTCGATTCATTATAGGGTGCGGGTGCGGGTGTGGGTGTACTGAGTGGCTTGGGTATTCGAGACCTTAAGGGCACCCTACTCGATGATGGTACCAGCTTTCGTTGCGGCTCCGGTTCATGGAGACACGCCGAGCATTCGCTAATAAAGGGTTCCGCTCGCCTCTCAATGCGGGCAATGCGATCCGCCCGGGAACGAATGCCAGCTGCGACCCCGGTACGCGCCACATCCCGACGTATGTCCCGGTAGTTCCAACTCTGTGACTTTTCGCAATCTGCTGTCACAGTGTTTGTTTCGGTAGCATCGGAACTCGAATTTGTGTCGGAGCAGGAGCAACCAGACCGGGCACAACAACAATCCAGGTCATCTGACCGAGCAGGCGGTTGCTTGGCTAGGAGTAACCAGGACTCTACCGTTGGCGGAGGCAATGCAGTTACTTCCAACGGTTTTGCCACCCTATTGTTCGGAGCTTGTGGCGCCTGGCGACGATAGCCGGCGAAGCGTGCAGGATTGTTAAGATGCGGCGTGGTCGGTGGAGGCGGAGCCTCATTCGATTTATGCATCATTGCCTGCTTGCACTTGTGCACATAGTTCACCTTGAGTAGCTCCATGGGGAGCAGCTCGCTCGACGACATACGTGAATCAATAGTGCTATCCATGCTGGCTGATTCAATGGCCGAGTGTTTACGGTTGACCAGCACGGCGGGTAATTTGCCAATTGGCATTTTTACGGAAAGTTTTATTTCACGTTGAACTTGATTTGGGATTTTTTTTGTTGTTATTTATTATTTAAAGATGACATATTTTTGTTATTTAGCAAGATTTTATTTTTTTATTTTTTTGATAATATTGCAGAAGACATTCGTTTCACATTTCACAACAAGTCACAATTTAAACACAGACACACACACACTCGCAGAGTCCAGAGTCAGTGGCTCGAAGCCGGCTTTTGTTCGCTCTATTCTTATGCAAATTCCTTTTTTTGTTAGTTGGTCCAATTGCGAGGTCAAAACAAAAACAAAAAACCGCACGCCCCAATCAAGTGGTGCTTGCGTCTTGGCTTTTTATGCACCTCTTCATAGTTATGCAAATCAAAGACACGACTTAAAGAGTTCGATTCGTTTCGTTTTCATACAATACACGATTTGCTTCGGTTCGTTATGCGCGACGTTGTTGCGTCTTCGGCAGATCGTCTTAGACTGTTGTCTGAAGTTTGCTCGATCGGCAACGGTAAGTGAAGTTTGATTTGGTTGCAAGCAACTTGTGCCAAGTGCGTTTAACCTTTGCAACTTAAGCTTGGTTCGAACGCTAAATGCATGCAATGTCTGACGACATGTTGCGTGTAAGTTGTAAGCTTGTAAGAAGCTGGCCCCAGGTGTGTGAGTAATCTGAAGCTTGAACTTGGCTCGATCGACAACTATAAGCTTAGTTGGGTTAGGTCGTGTGCAACACGTTGCGTTTGGCGTGTTTGAATCTGTTTGATGCTACCATCTCTTGGACAATAACATTGAAACCAAGTTTCCCAAAACAAGAACTCGAATTATATTCTTTGCATGTAAATACTTATATAGAAAACTTGCCAAACCAACCGCAAGTAGCGACATTTCTTTCTGTTAAAACAAGTTCGCCTACTGATCAGTGCAGAACGTACAAATAAATATATTTTTATCTCATTTTCAACCACTTCTGACGAAGAAGAAGCACATACTTTTGACTTTATTAACTATGCAACTCGATAATATTATATAGCCATATTTATGAGTTGTTCACATGAAAACATAAACCGTTTCATAAGATTTGGTTATGACTCAAAAACTGGCTAACAAATATTTCGCTTCATTTGTACTCGCGTGCTTATACATTTATGGCTGAGAGCATGCAATAAAAACTTGGTAAACACACACACACACTCAAACGTACACGAAGAAGTTGTGGCTATAACTTATTTTGGGCGTCAACGGCATTGGAAAATATGGTTTGTTCAATTACGTGAAACGGAAGTTAAGCGCCCACAAAAGGATTACGCATGAGTAGGAGCTGCCGGTAATAAACCAAATGTTGCCAAGCAAGCAGCCAAAACAGCCAAAGCAATCGAAGAGGCCAAAGAAATCGGGTAAGGCCTTAAATGATCAAAATCAGGGGAAGGTAAGCTCAATTGAAAGTGAAACGCTACGCTGGCAAATCGGTGCAGTAGAAAACTTTTCATTCATTCAAATTAAACAAAAATATAAAAAAAAAATAAAGAAAAATTGAAAAACGTGTTTAAAGCAGAAGTAGTCGACAGAACTACCCTGTAAAACAGGCATTATATATAGAAAAAAAAATATATATATGTGGTGAATAATAATGTTGAAACAAAATGCATCCTTTATAAATAAATATAAAGAAAAAAATTAAAAAAATGAGACAAAATTCAAGATTTTATTCCACCATTATCTGTATATATTAAAAAAAAAAAAATAAAATATTTGTTGATGACATAACTTAAGCGTCAAGATCGTAGGAAAACTTTTATACAACAAGATAAAGTTAAATCAAAATGCTTCCTTTATAAATAAAATTAGAAAAAATAAATAAATCAAATATTTGTTGTAGGAAAACTTTTATACAACAAGATAAAGTTAACACAAAATGCATCCTTTATAAATAAATATAAAGAAAAAATTAAATAAATGAGACAAAATTATGCGTCAAAATTGTATTCCACCATTATTTGATGTATTATTTGTATATATTTGAAAAAATAAATAAATAAAATTTTTGTTGAAGACATAACTTATGCGTCAAGATCGTAGGAAAACTTTTATTCAATAAGATAAAGTTATAACAAAATGCATCCTTTATAAATAAATATGAAGAAAAAAAATTTAATAAATGAGACAAAATTATGCGTCAAGATTGTATTCCACAATTATCTGTATATATTAAAAAAAAAATATTGTATTTGTTGATGACATAACTTAAGCGTCAAGATCGTAGGAAAACTTTTATACAACAAGATAAAGTTTACACAAAAAGCTTCCTTTATAAATAAAATTAGAAAAAATAAATAAATCAAATATTTATTGAAGACAAAATTATGCGTCAAGATCGTAGGAAAACTTTTATACAATAAGATAAAGTTAAACCAAAATGCATCCTTTATAAATAAATATAAAGAAAAAAATTAAATAAATGAGACAAAATTATGCGTCAAAATTGTATTCCACCATTATTTGATGTATTATTTGTATATATTTGAAAAAATAAATGAATAAAATTTTTGTTGAAGACATAACTTATGCGTCAAGATCGTAGGAAAACTTTTATACAATAAGATAAAGTTGTAACAAAATGCATCCTTTATAAATAAATATGAAGAAAAAAAATTAAATAAATGAGACAAAATTATGCGTCAAGATTGTATTCCACCATTATTTTAGAATAAATATAAAAAAAAAATTAAATAAGTGAGACAAAATTATGCGTCAAAAATGTATTCCACAATTATTTGTATATATTAGAAAAAATAAATAAATAAAATATTTGTTGATGACATAACATTTTATACAATAAGATAAAGTTAAAATAAGGATATAAATATAAATAATCATGACTTTTGATGCATTTCTTTGTCGAAACATTTTCCACTGTCTTGCATACTCTTTTAAATATAATGAACTAATATTTACGGGGTATTAAAAGACAAGCGCGCGCATACTAGAGAAATGATCTCATAACAAATAAGTATTGTATGCGAGGAAAATGTAATGCCATTAAAAAAAGTGAAGCTGTTGTGCGAGAGTTTTGGATTTTTTTTTTTTTTAATCTCAGCATCTTGCATTGTAAATTAAGTTTACGATTTAAACGCAGCAGGCAGCAAAATCCAGAGCCCAAAACAGATGCGATTTAGGCCCTCTCAACCAGTGTTGACATTTACTATGACTAACGTCAGCAAAACAAAAAAGAAAATAAAAGGAAAGCCTACAAATGCCGGCATCAGTCTTAAAAGTGAAAAATAATAATAAAACTAATGCGGCGTTGCAGCTATGGACATGCACTTTTTCCTACAACTGAAGCGTAAACAAACATAATGTACTATAATGACATTATACATTGTAAACATCACAAAAATAACTCTGCCTTATGATTAATAAAAACAAAAAAAACTACAATCAGCAATCAGTGAATATCTTGATCAGACAGGTAGTAGTTAAGTATATACTATGTATAAATAAGTGCCGCTGACATTGATATTGCCAAATTAGGTTTTGATTTTTGGCTGTTTATAATGACTGTGACCATCGTTCTTTTGTTTACTTTTCATTTATTGTTCACGGTGGTGATTGTTTTTATAATTGTTAAGTTTCATCAGTTGGTCAATGAGCAAAGCACTTAAAAAAACATGTAGTATAAAACAACCTGAAATCTAAGATTTATGTCACGTAACTTTTTGTAAGATGTTCTCATTATTATTATTATTAACTGGCCTCCAACTGCCCTCAATCCCTAACTGAAACGTTGTAGAGGAGGAAGATAATTAAAAAATTCCTCAAAAAAAAAAATTAATACTTTTGTGGAATTTGTAACAAGCTATGTTCGTTTGGTATTTATGGAAGAAAAAAAAATCATATTCTTATTTTTATTTTTATAAAAAAAAACTTTAATGCAAACTTTAGTGTTCGATATCAGATTGTTATCGTAATTCATTATTTCAATACAAGTTTATCAATAAGCAACAACTCTTTTCAAAGTCACAGTCTGATACGGTTGAAAATTTCCTTGAATCTTAGAAAGTTATACAAAGCGGTTGACCTTTACTGACCCTCTCTGCCCAATGCGGTAACAAATCCAATTCCCAAATAGTAAACTTTTTACTTAAATTTCCCTTATTGTTAAAGTACTTTCCGTCGTCTTACATCCGTACTTAAATACGTTTTATCTGTGTAAATGTTATTGTACTTTGGGCTTCAGTGTTACCGCATTAAATTTCTCATTTGAAATCAATTAAAGTTTCTTTCGGTTGTATTTTTTTCCAACCACTTTCAAATCTTTGTCTCCGACTTTTGTTGCAAACATCGTTTTGTTTCATTTAATCTTTACTATTAAGAACTAATGATAGAATATGGTGAATGACATCCGAAGGAAGGCAAACTTTGTAGCGTTCTGATGGCGAATGACAACCGTTAAAAAAAAATAAAACATTGAAAAGGGAACTATTGCTGAATATGTTATTTAGAACTATCCCAAACTATTAAGAACAAATGATTGAAGATGTTGAATGACAACCGAAGGTAGGCAAAAAAAAAAATTTGATAATTTAAGAAAGAGTTTAAAAAAATATTAAAACATTGACAAGGAAACCATTGCTTAAACCAGTTGGGAATTATAAGCCAAAACAAAGTTTAAAGGGTAACATTTTATTCTGATACCTTTCGATAAAGTAGAGTATTATAATTCCACTTACAAATCTTTGTCTTCAACTTTTCTAGCGTTCTGATGGTTAATGACAACCGTTAAAAAAAAAATAAAACATTTACAAGGTTACTATTGCTGAATATGTTATTTACAACTATCCCAAACTATTAAGAAATAATTATTGAAAATGTTGAATGACAACCGAAGGTAGGCAAAAAAAATAAAAAATTATAATTTAAGAAAGAGTTTAAAAAAAATAAAATATTGACCTCTTGCAACATTGTTGCAACACCTTAAACCAGTTGAGAATTATAGTACTATCAGTTACAAATCTTTGTCTTCAACTTTTGTGGTGGTAAGCATCGATTGCTACCGTTTAGATAGCGAATGAAAAAAAAATAAAACATTGAAAAGGGAACTATTGCTGAATATGTTATTTAGAACTATCCCAAACTATTAAGAACATATGATTAAAGATGTTGAATGACAACCGAAGGTAGGCAAAAAAAAAAATTTGATAATTTAAGAAAGAGTTTAAAAAAATATTAAAACATTGACAAGGAAACCATTGCTTAAACCAGTTGGGAATTATAAGCCAAAACAAAGTTTAAAGGGTAACATTTTATTCTGATACCTTTCGATAAAGTAGAGTATTATAATTCCACTTACAAATCTTTGTCTTCTTATCTTATTCTGATACCTTTCGATAAAGTAGAGTATTATAATTCCACTTACAAATCTTTGTCTTCAACTTTTCTAGCGTTCTGATGGTTAATGACAACCGTTAAAAAAAAAATAAAACATTTACAAGGTTACTATTGCTGAATATGTTATTTACAACTATCCCAAACTATTAAGAAATAATTATTGAAAATGTTGAATGACAACCGAAGGTAGGCAAAAAAAATAAAAAATTATAATTTAAGAGAGTTTAAAAAAAATAAAATATTGACCTCTTGCAACATTGTTGCAACACCTTAAACCAGTTGAGAATTATAGTACTATCAGTTACAAATCTTTGTCTTCAACTTTTGTGGTGGTAAGCATCGATTGCTACCGTTTAGATGGCGAATGAAAAAAAAATAAAACATTGAAAAGGGAACTATTGCTGAATATGTTATTTAGAACTATCCCAAACTATTAAGAACATATGATTAAAGATGTTGAATGACAACCGAAGGTAGGCAAAAAAAAAAATTTGATAATTTAAGAAAGAGTTTAAAAAAATATTAAAACATTGACAAGGAAACCATTGCTTAAACCAGTTGGGAATTATAAGCCAAAACAAAGTTTAAAGGGTAACATTTTATTCTGATACCTTTCGATAAAGTAGAGTATTATAATTCCACTTACAAATCTTTGTCTTCTTATCTTATTCTGATACCTTTCGATAAAGTAGAGTATTATAATTCCACTTACAAATCTTTGTCTTCAACTTTTCTAGCGTTCTGATGGTTAATGACAACCGTTAAAAAAAAAATAAAACATTTACAAGGTTACTATTGCTGAATATGTTATTTACAACTATCCCAAACTATTAAGAAATAATTATTGAAAATGTTGAATGACAACCGAAGGTAGGCAAAAAAAATAAAAAATTATAATTTAAGAAAGAGTTTAAAAAAAATAAAATATTGACCTCTTGCAACATTGTTGCAACACCTTAAACCAGTTGAGAATTATAGTACTATCAGTTACAAATCTTTGTCTTCAACTTTTGTGGTGGTAAGCATCGATTTGGAGCGTTCTGACGGTAAATGACAACCGTTAAAAAAAAAGAAATAATGATTGAATTTGTTGAATGACAACCGAATGAAGGCAAAAAAAAAAAATTGATAATTTAAGTAAGAGTTTAAAAAAAATAAAACATTAACAAGGAAACTATTGCTTAAACCAATTGGGAATTATAAGCCAAAACAAAGTTTAAAGGGTAATATTTTAGTTTGTACCTTTCTTTCTCGTGCAGTCGAAAAGAACAACAAACTGCTAGAATTTAAAACCCTTTAAGCTTTTAGTATAATGTGAGTAATTTAAGGTTTCCTTAAACTTTTCTTTTTCACATAAGCCAATTGTTGTTAAGACAACAGTTTAGAAACGTTTTGACAAAATTGCTTAATTTGCATGCCTGAACAAACAGTTTACCAAATGTAGTTTTGAATTTTTACTGTGTTGGTGGTATGTCTAATAAACACTCTCAACTCAATGTGGGTTTCCAAATCAACGAATTGTTCTTCTGAGTAATGTTCGCAGTGCATGTTGGTTGTTCAATAAGTTAAGATGTTGCTTATGGATGAAAGTTGGTCGCTTATATTAAATGTAATCAGTAAGTGTAATAAAAATTAATTGACGTATGTGGAATTTTAATATCGCAAGGTAGTCAACAGCTATTTGCATGGCAGCACAATATGTGTGCTGTGGCACGATGACTACGAATTTCAACCACAAGTTGCAACCCAAGATTATGCGAGCTATGTGAATATAGAAATTGCAACACTCTCGGCAAGCCTCAAAGACGACAATGTGGTCGATGCAGCTGACCGAGCAGAACAATTAAAGGATAAAGATTTAAGCTATGACGATTTATTGCTCAAACTAACAATATCCATTGAGACATCGCACTGCGAGGTAGAATTGCAAGAAGAACTCTTCCTTAACCTTAACAGCTAAAACCTTCTTGTACCCTTTGGACAGAGTTTTCTTGTTTTTGGTAAACATATTCCGCAGTTTGTGAGTGCTTTTACACAGGCAGCGATGTACTCTATCTGGCGCTCATTGCACAATAAATTTGTCTTTGCCTATGTGGCGGATGATTTTAGCGAAACAAACTGGCCGGATTATTTCTTTCAGGGTAATAAACTACGGCTAAACAATTCAATGTGCGTTAAGATATGCCCCTCTCGTTTCAGAGCAACCCAACATACTTTTCGTAGTGCGAAATTATGCAAATGCCACAAACTTTGAGCTTAAAACTAATAAGTATGTGGGTCCCAGATCGGAACAACAGGAACAGCTAGTATGGCTGGACCGTTATGATGTTCGGAAGCAAGGATTTCAGCATAATACTATACTCTTTCCCGATAAGTTATCCAATTTGCAAGGAAGGGAACTTGTAATAGCTGGCTTTGACTACAGGCCGTATACGGTTATAAGACATGTGAGTAAGAAAAAAAAAAAAGAAAAAAAAAAAACACGTCAACTACACGCTGTGAAATGATTGTGTGAGTGTTTGAAATAAAATTCCAAAAAAATTTATATATATAAAAAAAAATATATATATATAAAAATATATATATATGAAAAAAATATATATATGAAAAAAAAAATATATATATATGAAAAAAAATATATATATGAAAAAATATATATATGAAAAAAATATATATGTGAAAAAAAAAATATATATGAAAAAAAAATATATGTGAAAAAAAAAATATATATGAAAAAAAAATATATGTAAACTTTGGGCATTGAAAACAAAACGTTGACAGTTTTCAAGCACTTGAATAGAAAATTAACAGGAACTCCATACTGTGTGAGCTAGAACCAGTTGGGAATTATAAGTGAAAAACTGACTTGTGTGTTCTTCTTGATATTGCAGCACAAGGAGAGCAATGCACGTGATGTTGGAGTAGCTCCGGACTCGGAGTTAGCTAATGTTTACATCGATGGCACTGAAACGCGAGTAGTACTCAACTTTTGTGCACAATTCAATTGTACAGTGGAAATTGACACTTGTAAGTACCGCAGTAGCAAATTTAAAGATTCTCATTAAACCCTTCATCACCAGCTGATGCGGACGATTGGGGCACCATCTATGCGAATATGTCTGGAGATGGTGCAATGGGCATGGTTATGAATCATAAGGCGGATATATGCATTGGCGCCATGTACTCATGGCACGATGATTACACCTATTTGGATCTGTCCATGTATCTGGTGCGATCGGGTATTACTTGTCTGGTGCCGGCTCCCTTACGCCTAGCTAGCTGGTATCTACCGCTGCAACCGTTTCAGTTCACATTGTGGGCTGCCGTACTCGTCTGCCTGAGCATTGAGACATTGGGCTTGATTTTGGCGCACCGAAGCGAACAGGAGCTGTATGTTACAACGACGGAGCAGGAGGGAAGATGGTGGCTCAGTTCGAAATTTGCAATTATTACGACCTTTAAGCTATTCATATCCCAGTCAGGGAATACCAGTGTTCGGTCCGTGACAGTGAGAGTTTTGCTCTTTGCTTGCTTTCTCAACGACATCATTATTACAAGCATTTATGGCGGAGGATTGGCCAGCATCCTGACCATACCTAGTCTGGGCGAGGCAGCGGATACAATGCAACGAATGCGTAGCCATCAACTTCTCTGGGCTGCAAATTCCGAAGCATGGGTTTTAAGTCTCCGTGGCTCGGATGATGTTAGTAAACGTTGAACACAAAATAAACCTTAGAAACCTTTAAGTAACTTCCTTAAACCCTTTAGCCCCTGGTACACGACCTCCTAAGGAACTTTCACATCTACAACGATGAACAACTGTTGGACTTGGCGAATAGTGTGCCAATGGGTTTTACTGTAGAACGTTTACCTTTTGGTAAGTTGCAAATGAATACAATTCAGTCGCATGTCTTAAGTGTACTTCCTTTATTACCTGCCAGGACATTTTGCTATTGGAGACTACCTTACACGACAAGTCATTGACCGCATGGTTATAATGCAAGAGGATCTCTACTATGAATATACAGTGGCATTTGTACCACGTTGTTGGCCACTGCTGGAACGTTTCAACGACTTGGTTTATCGCTGGCATTCGTCGGGCTTTGACAAGTATTGGGAATACCGGGTTGTGGCTGATAATCTCAATGTACAGATCCAACAGCAGGTGGAGAACACAATGACTGGCGTCGACGATATTAATATTGAGCCCGTCACATTGGGCATGTCGAACTTTGTTGGCATCTTGCTTGTTTGGGTCTTTGGTGTCGCTGCGGCCTTAATATCATTTGTGGCCGAATTACTAGCAGCCAAATTGAATTGGCAACCAACACGTTTCTTGAACTAAACCCAACGAATTATGCCATTCTATATAGATGTAGTCATAATCGCATTTTGCGCAATAGATTTCACTTTATGTAGCTCAACACATAATACAGTTTGTGTATAAATCTTAAAGCACAAATGTCAAGCGTCGCAATGCGCTTGTCTCACATTTTTATGGCTTAGTTTCACTAAGGGCCAAAGCTGCGAAACGATCTTCAGGTAGCCAAGACGTTAGCGATCTGCGGAAATGCCGTGAAAGTTCTCAGACTCCGGAGGCACGGTGATTTATGTTCGCCATATAAATGCAAACCAACAACAAAGTAACTACAACATATTTCTTTTTATTGCATTACATTCGTTGATGGCATTCACAATATGCGTGAGAGTATGCAAGAGCGAATAATAAAATGCGTCTAGATGCAGATTACTGTCAGAAAACTCAAAAAAAAAACAAGTAAGAAGGCTCTAGTCGAGAAATCCCGACTACACTATTACTTTTTAATCATAGCCTCGCTAGTTATAGATTGTGAAAGAAGTAAGAAGATCCCGACTACACTATACCCTGAACCCTATACTTTACGCGTACTGTCAGTGCTTGCAAGTATGTGTGGGTGTGTGTATGTATATGCGTATAGTGCATACCTTCTTAATTTCAATACTCCAATACTCCGGTGTTTCCCAACCGATTTCAATAAAATTTTCACAGATTGTCATTATTTCGTCTAATGTTTTCCAAATTCAAGATTTTGCTGTTATCGATCACATGTTTATATCGAAAACGGGAAGAGTTATCTTCATTCTTCTCTTAGAGATAAATTTGAAAAAAAAAACTTGTACTGCCTAGGGATTGGGCGAGCTTATGTTCCAAATCTGGAGTCTCTAGCTCTTATAGTCTCTGAGATCGAAGCGTTCATACATACGGACGGACGGACGGACGGACGGACGGAGCGGAGCGGAGCAGACAGACGGACATGGCTATATCAACTCGGCTGTTAATGCTGATCAAGAATATATATACTTTATGGGATCGCAGATGCTTCCTTCTGGCTGTTACATACTTTTGCACAAAAGCATTATACCCTTTTTACCCATATTGAATGGGTTCAAGGTATTAAACACTTTAAGTTTGTCGAAGCATAGCCTTTAACTTGATGTGTATGTTATTAATCATATAATTTCTCCAAGTGTACATATGTACTAGATTTCAATGCGAATGAACTGCTTGCATCTGTATGCAGCTCCAAGCCTGCTTCAACGATGACCAGCAGCTGTGTCTTGGGGTGTGAAATTTTCTTTTGGCCTGCATGTTTTGAGCCATGATCAATTTCCATGTCATTGTAATACGCATTCAAATGGACATTCTTGTTAGCTAAGGAGGAGAGAGGGGGGGCGGGCAACTGTCTGCACGAATAGATCGGGGCATCGAAGCTCGAGTTGGTTGATTGGCTGACGCATTTAAGCTTTTAGCCTTTTGAGTTTGAGAGTTGAACTTGATTGACATGCACAACACGTTGTTGCACTTTATGGCTGCTGTGGCTTTAAAAAATTTGTTGGCTGTAGTGAAAGTGAAAAAACTAATTGAACCATTATTTAGATGAGTATGATGAATAATTACCAGAAGCTTTTTAACTCTTTTCTTATCGCAACAAAGAAAAATGTTGAGTATTTTTGAAAAGTTTTTTATAAAAAAGTGGCAAAATTGTTGACTAACTAACTTTTTGGCAGACCTATAAAAAGCCATTGGTTAGACCAAAAATCATTCAGTACAACATTAAAATATTTTGAGTATTTACCAAAAGATACAAACAAAAAAAACACAAAATGTTTAAGATCGTCCGCATTTTAATTTTGGTGATGTTGCTTTCAGCAGTTTCAGCTTGGAGCCTTTTTCAAATTTTCAGGCGTTTGGGTGAGTCACTATCTTCATGATTGTTTTGCTTTCAAGGACATTTTACTTTAATGCTTGTCCTTTAATAGAAGTCTGTCAGTACCGTTCAGATTATGGTAACTGTAAAGGCCGTGCTCGGATGTGGTATTTCAATTACAAAAAACAAAAATGTCAACGTTTCATATATTCAACCTGTGGCGGCAATCACAATCGATTCTATGATAGACGCGACTGTTTCGATTATTGCAATTTTACATAATTTATATATATGTTTTTTAATTGCAGTGAAAGTAATTGAGTATTTGGGTTACTGCTTGTCCCTGTTTTAAAAATATGTTAATATACCCGTAACAAATATAAAAGAAGCACATTAAAGTGGCAAGAAAACGTTGCACGTGTGGCATATGGGTTAAGGTGGTACAGTGCCCCTGAATGCATTATATATAATATATATATATATATATGTGTATATTTTTTTAACAATAATGACAACTTAATATGTTAGAGCAATAAACATTGAGCGCGGGCCTATTGTGTGCCAAAACTGACACAGAGAAACTACTGCGGGCGAGCACTACACTTAGAGAAATATATTTCGATTTTATAAATCGTCAGTAAGTTGAAGAAAGAAAATATTTCGATTTTATATATTGTCAGTAAGCTAAAGAAGGATGTGTATTTAAAAAAAAAATATATATATATTATAAAATGGTTCAAAAAAGTTTATTTAATTTGTATAAGAGAAAAAAAATTTTCATACAAAAAAATGCAATTCTTTTATTTCAATTTAACAAATTATAAATTAACAAAAATAAATAACCTATAAATCGTCAGTAAGCTGAAGAAAGAAAGAAAGAAAGAAAATATTTCGATTTTATATATTGTAAGCTAAAAAAAGATGTGTATTAAAAAAAAAAAAAAAAAAAATATATAAAATGGTTAAAAACGTTTATTTAATTTTTATAAGAGAAAAAAAATTTTCATACAAAAAAATGCAATTCTTTTATTTCAAGTTAACAAATTATAAATTAACAAAAAGAAATAACATTATTATATTATTTTCTTCTTTTAATTGAGCAAAAACAATTTTTTCCAACATTTTAGATATTTCATGTTTTTCATAAATACTATTTAACAACTATAGAAAGCAAATTGTATACACCAAATAGAGCAATTATATGTTTTTTGGATATACTTTTCTTCTTAAGATTAAGAAAAATTTCATTTTTTAGAAAAGAAAGAGATTTCGATAAGAAATGAAATGGCTTAAAAAAGAAAAACCATTAAGTTTAGCTTATCTGCAAGTGTAGTGAAAAATCTGTTGATATTTGAAAGCCCGTAGATGCGTGTTGCAGTCAAGTTCGTAATGTTGCTGATGTTTTCGTATTATGTTGATTGTTGCTGTTGAAGTTGTTGTTGTTGTTGTATTTCTGCACTTACTTAACCTTACGTGCGTTGCTTTGACAATGCCGAATCAGACAACAAGCAACAACAGATTTAAAATAAAAATATTTCACTTTGCACAACACACACTTGTCAAAAGAGAGAGAGACACATTCAATTGGCATCGTGTCTCATAATTTTTTAATATATCTCGCGCATACTTAAATATGTAAACAAATATGAAAGTGAAAGAGTCGACGGGCCTAATAAAAAGACGATTAATTATTTAATTATGGAAAAAGCTTCGATTGCAACACGCGCACAGACAGCGCAAAATAAAACAGAGATATTCCACACAATCCCATCAATTTTCCATATTTGGACAGAAATTAACACCACAGCATTAATGCTTCTTTGTCAATTTGTCATACGACTCAATGCAGCATTGCATTGGACTTAAGCTACTGCTACGAAAAGTAAATAATAAAAAAAAAAAACAATTAGAAACTAAAGACTTTCGATTGTTTTGCGTTGCTCAATTGCCAGCTGCTGCTGCAAGAGAAATCGCTGCAGACTCCTCTCAAGCTATGCAACAACTTACTTGCAACATACATATGTGTGTCTTTTGTGTTGCCTGCTGCAAAGAACGAGTCGTTGTTGCATATGCAAAGAAGTGTCCATCACATCTATTTGTAAGACTTGCAAGCAAAGCGAAAATAGTTTAAAGTTTAGCAGACAATGGCTCATCATTAGATAGACATCAATCATGCGACAAGCTGAAGAACTCAAAAGTCTCGAGACTGCAAAAAAAAAACTAACAGTTCAGCAGTAAGCAAAAACTTGCAAATGATCTGTATTCGAAACCTGGTCTCATTTTTCACAGAGCTAAATGTAACACAGAAAAAAAAATTTAAAAAATGCCGGCAGAAAAATATTTTGGTTTTTCTAACAATTTTCAAATGATTTTTTTTAGTTTGTACATCAAAATATATCTTTAAAAAATTCCATAAAATACAAATGTTTACACATCTGATATTTAAGACCTTTATAGAGGTAGCAAAATGATTTCAAATGATTTATTTAGTTTGTACATCAAAATATATCTTTAAAAAATTCTATAAAATACGAATATTTAGATTTTTGATATTTAAGAACTTTATAGAGCTAGCAATTTAAAAAGCTTACAAAAAAGTTTTCTCTAGGAAAAAAAAGCATAAGGGATTCTGTTTTTATTATTTCTGTAAAAGTTTTATTATTATGTGCACTCTGTATTATTGTACTTAGACATTAAAATATATATAAAAATATAATAATAAAACAAATTGAAATACTTGACACACAAATCCATTTTATATTATTCTACATTTCTAGACCTAGATAAAGCTCAAGGGCATTGATGTGCAGCTGCATTAAAATGCAAACCGAGAACCAAACACTGAGATCAGAAAATCTATGGGAAACGGGAAAAAGCTGGTTGAGCAAAAGTTAACTGCAATTGGAACGGTCTGAGACTTGGAAGAAAGAAAAAAGAAATACAAAACACAAATGAAAGATTATGCATTTATGGAAATTGCTTTGAAATTTCCAATGCGGAATTGCAAATCTTTATTTTCCTGCTTGGCAGCTCGCTGGCTGCCTGACTTACTGCTGACCGCCCAGCGGAAATGTTCAGTATGCATTTTTAACCTTTTGTGCAGCTCGTTGCAATGTGCAGTTATTGTTGTTAATGTAGAATGAATCTTTACTTACTGCTATAAGCATGGTTAATTGGACTTAACCGAGTTAAGTTTGCACCAAGCAATTATTATAAGTACTTTCAATATACAGGAATATGATTCGAAGCATAGCTAACAATAGTTAACAAGACTACAAAATGTGTTTAATCTGATTGTATTTCAATAGGGAATACAAAGAATGTAGAGAGCTAATACTTTTTCCTTCCTTCTTCATACCTCTTTCATGCATTTTTCATACCTTTTTCATGCCTTTTTCATGACTTTTTCATGCCTCTTTCATACCTTACTCATGACTTTTTCATGCCTCTTTCATACCTTATTCATACCTTTTTCATACATTTTTCATACCTTATTCATTACTTTTTATGCCTCTTTCATACCTTATTCATGCCTTTTTCATACCTCTTTCATACCTTTTGTCTGAACGTTTTCATAGCTTTCTTCTAACCTTTCTTTAAACAATATCTACATTATCCTACACTTATAATGAATATTTGATATGAACTGAGCACCAAAACATTTCGATTATTGTAAGCAAGTACAAAAAGTTCCTTAATGGTTTCATTACGCATCTCATTTTGTTTAAAACAAAACTAAACGCTCATAAATGAATTGATGTAATTATTATCTTGTCATCCCACTCGTTAACAAACTTGGCATAATTGTTGCACTCTGGCTATATTTAGACTCACAAAAGCATACCTGGTTAATGGCTTAAATGTAAATGTTACTGGTCAAGTCAGTCGGTCAGTTTTTCATTTAGTCATTAAGGCAAACCTAATAATGGTAAAAATTCCACTAAGCATTCAACTCAATTATGTTGCTCTGTCTGCATACAAAAGTGTTTTGTTTTTTACTAAAGGCAATTATGAAATTATTTTTGGACAAACATACGACTTTTTGATGGGTTAGTTTGTCTGTCTGTTGGCTTGAATGCGAACTTTGTTGGAAGCAGTTAACGCAGCTTGCCCCAAAGCTATGGGTCGGCAAATCTAACCAGCACCACCAAAAGTGAAACTTGAAACATTGTGGCCTGGCATTTGTCTTATCAAAAAGAAACAAAAAACACACACAAAACTAAACCGAAGCGACTTTGAGAGAGGGAACGCTTTTGTTTCACTCTGGGCGCAACAATTGCCCTTTGCCCAAGCCCAAGGGGGCCCCACAATCATTTGTACAGATCAACAGCGATACAGAAAGAGAGAGAGAAAAAATATCGTGTGAATTTTGCACAATGAACTTGAAATTTGTCCAAACAAAACTCAAAGTTTGTGAGCAGTTCAAGAATATGAGACTGAAAGATACCCTATGTAAGGATCAATAAAGTCTCTCTCTAAAATCTCTGTATTTTAAAATTTTATTTCTTTTATTTAGATTACCTTTCGAATAGTTTCTTGGTTCAACTATACCCCCAGACATAGTTTTTTACAGGGTATACTGCATAACAAAAATGAAAATTGTGCAGCAAACAGACCAGAAAATAGAGACATGCGGCGCTGTCATTTTTTAAATAGGAATCTTTTGCGTCTTCGCGCGCATTTGAATTGCAAATGAAAAAACGCATCACATATTCAGTGGTTCAGTGGTTAATAAATCTCATCTCAGGCACCCATCAAAATGTTTCTTTAAAGCGGTTAACAAGTGCATAAAGGCAGGAAATATATAGCTACAAATTTTGGCTTTAATTTTGACAACGAAAAAAAAAACATTTCCAACTATGAAAGCAATATAATTATTGAGAACGAGCCACGACTAAAACGCCTTTCCTTTTGAAAATCGGTTCAGTTTTGACAAAGTTATAGGTTCGGAAAGTTGTAAAAAAAAGTTATAAGTTCGGAAAGTTTTGAAAAAGTTATAGGTTCGGAAAGTTTTGACATGTAGGGCTAAAACATGAACAAAAAGTTTCAAATGTTTTAAGTTAAAAGAAATTAAGTTTTAACCTTCAGCACGAGCTTCGATTTATTCATAATATGTTTAAATCTTATTGCTTATCTTTTACTCATTACTAATTCATTAGAAATTTCATAAGGTTGTCATCAGGATAAAATATTTTTGCCAGACTTACCTTAATTTGTTTACGTCTTAATAGGTGTGGTGCTCCACCTGGTGGTTGCAACGGCACCGCTGGCTCTGGTGTTACCTGTTGGACAGGACGCGGTGGTTTTAATGCCAACTTTTTCAGACTTGCAATTCGCTTATCGCACATCAAAGAGACATCATTAATGCGTTGCAGTACCTATATAAAATAAAAGGGATTCATATTAAGACCAGTTTTGATTTTTTTATAGTTATAACTAAATGTTCTTTCCACATTTTCTGTTCAGTTGCCAAGTCAAAGTACATTTGGAAAGTTTCTTGATCAAAAATCAAAGAATCATACACATTGTTATTGAGTTGAAAGACTTTAAGCTGTCTTTTGTTCATTCTCACTCATTCATGATAGAAAAACTTCTGTAGGCATTCTTCAATGAGTCTTCGCTCTTCATTTTTCATATTGTTCGCATTAGAAAAGGAAATAAAATGCGTCAAGTTCTTAGAAGTGACGAAGAGAAAGTGTACAAATAAAGAGATGAAAACTAGGTAATAAAAAATAAATAAATGTTCGGTTGTCAATCATAAAAGATGTATCAAATCAAAGCAATCAAAATCATAATACAACTTAGAACAGTTATAATATTATAAGTAAGACTTTGAAGCTTGAACATATTTTGCTATGAATAAAAACAAATTGAAGAACCTTTCGAATCTTATGTTGAATATATTTAAGATCATACATTACATCTACCTTATGTATGCAATTGTGTGTGTTTATTAGATCTGAATATCTCTCACTCTATAACATACTTTTGTACCATAACAAAAAACGCAAAAATCTCAACATAAGTTGTAAAATGACAATGTGTTTAATTACTATGTAGGAGAATTAAGTGGTATTCTCACGTAGTTTCTCCCTTTGCCTGGGAAAAACAAAGAAAAGTGCGAGCAAAAGAAAAGTGAAGTTCGCCAAGTTTCGAGACACCAGCAAGCTGTTGTTGCAACAGTTGCATTAACAATTCAAAATGTGCCACACAAAAATAAACCACAAAAACAACACAAAAGCTGTGCTTTAATTGTCAGTTTCAAGTCTGTACTTATTTGGTGAAGTCGAGTGATGAAATTGATAGGAGTATATCTTAAAAACCTGTTGATGGTTGACAATTGATTAATAATGCATGGAGTTCAGGGATTATCACAACAATATGCAATATAAATACGTATGTATTTAATCTGAATGTTTTGTTTCGATGTTTATCATAACATTGCTGGAACAATAAAATATCATTTTACACTTATATGATTAAATCTCAGTTCAAAACTAACTCAACAAAAAAATAAACCCACTTTTTAGCTGCAAAATTTATATAACCTTAAGGTCAAAGTGCTTGCTTTGAGCCAAAAAACGCTAAACGGGCAATTGCATAATGTTTTGTTAAGACTGCGCCTGGAGGACATAAATGTAGGCATTTTTTTTTTCGGCAGTGTCATGACATTTGACATTTTTTACATAATGGTCGGCAGGCAATAAATATACAATTGGCGCTTTCACTTTATGCTTCCGGCTGGGGTTCATTGTCAAACTGAGCATTCGACGGCTGGTGGCATCTTCAGAGTGCATCTTGCAACGTGCATCTTCAGCAGACAGGACCAGTTATATGGGTTTTCTACGAAAGTCCATTTGAGCATCTTTTGCCGCTTGTCGTCGGTTTGTTCAAATTATAAATGTTTTGCAGCTGCCGATGCGCTAACCAAAATTAACTACAAGCTCAAAAGCTTTGTAATGTACTAAAATTTTATATACGTGTATAATGTAAATATTTTGCCTAAACTTTCGTTTGCGATAATGTTAAAGCATTTGATTTATTTGTTGCTTGCAGCGAACATCGTTGCACAGAATCCGTGACTTATTACGCAATTGAGAAAGTGTCAACGCAGCACACACAAGAGAGACCAGTTATCAAGCCATTGACTACCATTGACCTTTCTCAGGAGTCTCCCCTACTCCCCGCCCTACACTCCACGGCTCACCCACGACAACAGTCAACGAACTCAGCTAAGATGCTGTATGAACATATTTTTAGCTTGTCGAGCGAACATGTTGCAATAAGTCACAGAATAAATTGGCAGCATATGATTTGGACAAAATTGCAATAATTATAGAGTTATTAGCCATGATGCAATCTTGATAGGAGCCATCTGTGATCTAATAACTATCACAAAGAAGCAAGGCAATCTTTTCTTTATAGTTATTGGCGAACGCAAGGATATCAAGTTGGTTAAGTGGTCAAACATGCTGCACGAGACTGGAATGAAAGCTGAAGCTCTGAATTGTGTCAGAATCATTATACTCCAAACAACTGCAGCAGCAGCAGCAAAGCAATCCACAAATATCGTAAATGCTTTAAGAATATGCCCGCAGAGTCTAAACGGGTCTTGCTTGACCCATTTCGTGCCTGACAACGACATATTTGTACAGATTGTTACCCAAACCAAAAATATATTCAAAAAACTGGACTTACGTTGTCTCGACGCGAGGTTATGAAAATGGGTTAATGAGTTTTGGTTTTTGAGGTCTGGAGATCATTTACAAATTCTGGTTGGCATTTCTGTGTCCCGAAAAGAAAACTGGACAGCATTCAGATAAGTTCAAAAAGCCAAATATGCACTAAATTTGTATGCTTAAATGACATATACAAAGAATTCTTTGATTATAACATGTATGGTGAGACTTGGGCATCGAACATGTTTGGTTCGATGCTTAAAGTTTAAATGGCCATCGAACAAGTTTGACAAAGGCATAAAGTAAAAATGCATTAAAAAAATGAACTTAAGTTGAAGAAGATTAAATTTGTGCTTGATGCAAATAAGATATATAAGATATATCCAGGCATAAAATTAAAGTGAGCTCCATATACCAAGAAAATCTATGCATATATATGTCTTCAGAACGATTAAAACAAATACAAAATTAGTATTTAATTTTAATTTGAAATTAAATTTAAATTTAAATACAAATTTTAATTTAAAAGAAAAGTTGACATAATTCAAGCATGAATGACTTAATTAAATAAATAAAAAATTTTAAATAAATTTTTTCTACTTACTACCAATTCTTTTCTATACAAAAAAAAATTACTGCTTTTAAATCGAATTACAAAGACGACTTCCTTCACACCTCTTCTAATTATCCTTTTACTGCAACATGTTCTATATCTACACTTGATTTATTTGCTAATTAACTTTTGCAAGACAAGCTATAAATATTCAGTTACAAGAACATGGATTAGATTAACGTGGCTTTGTGTAGCAACGCCCACAAAAATAAATGATATTTGCGCCCACTTTTATGACAACTTTTAGTTGCCAAGCCGGCGGCAAAATAAACCGGTTGATTGATAGCATTTGAGTCACATTAAAAGCACATTATGTTTGGAGAGAGAATGCACCATTCCATGTACAATTCCAAGCGCTGTTATCTAACTGTACTAATACACAGCAGAAGCAATAGAGCTGCAGTAGCAGCAGCAACTACTAGTTGCAAGTAAGAACCAGTCTTTGAATCAGTTGTAAAGACAATCACATCGCATAGCAAGGCATAGTAGACGACGATTTACGTCTATCTATGGCCCAATAGCAATTACAACATGATATTATTTAATAGTTGTAGTCGAGTGCTCGATATGGCCATCCCTATTGCATCAGCAAACATATTGACCTGATTGTTTGATTGGTATTTGGGACAGCCTTATAATGGTAACTATCTATAAATATATAAATGACATCAACAAAATGTTCTCAGGTTTAAAAATCAATTTAGTTTCGACTTACATTGACAATCAAAATAACGAGCTAGATTCTTTCCCAGAAACTTATCAATCATTCATAATTGCATTTTTGATAAGCGTAAATCCTTGACTGATTCAAACATAGCTCACCTGAGATACAAGTGCTTTGGTTTCCGGTGTTGTGCTTTCCAAAAATGTTTTCTTGAATTCACTTGGACTAGATAGTTTGAAATCGGAAGCAGATGCAATAAACGCCTGTATTTCGTGCAGGCTCTGTTCAGCCAAATCGGCTGATACCGAACACTTCTCGATGCGTTGTGAGGCCAAAAGCTCCACGCCATTGGCACACCATTGATTAGCCTGTAAGGAAGAAGGATTTTGTTAGTATCAATCGAAAGAGTATTGACATATAGCTAACCTTTTCAACTCTCTCCATAAGTTCGCTGTTCTTAGCCAGTATTTCAAGGCGCTTTTCAAGCCTCAATCTGATAATATCGCAAACGCGCTGCAGTTCATCGCATTTGGGTTGAACAATCTCCCAGGGATAGACGCCACGTGAGCCAACTAGCTGCTGACCCGCCTGAATAGCTTCATCGGCACGTTCCATATCGATTTTGATAAGAGTACAAAATTCATCCGTTTCCTGAACGAGTATGGCGACCCTTTCAACACTCTCGCCAATCTCTGTCATGTCAGCAACGGTCTTGAGATGACCATCGAATATGCTCTACAAGAAAAGTTTCAATTAGGAATAGTTTGGATATATTGTTATGTGCGTTTACTTACTTGCAACTCTCGAAAATCGTGCTCGAACATGCGAAGACGCAGGCATTGCTCCAAACGGTTGCGATGTGTGCGCCAGAACTCATCGAAACGTCGCTCGGTTTCCTCCAGTTGGACCAGCAGTCTACGATAATCGCGACAATCATCATAATGTTGGGGTTGTTTAAACTTATATTGTTGGTGATAAATAATTTGTTGACGATGTATTTGCTGCCCTGCACTGGATCTGCACATCGATATCGTTAACATTTACATTTACACATTTCATTTGTTATTGGATTTTGTTTTTTTTAAGGAAATTCGTTCATTTATTTGTTTCAGGGATAGATAAAAGACAAGAGACGGCAACAACTTAATGAGTGACATGAGCGACATTTCCATGATCGTAAAAAGTTACATCTTCCATACATCTATGATTTGTTAAATAAAACATTGTGTAATTCGAGTGTGTGCAGAATGATAAGTTATTTTGTGAAGGGTATAGTTTTGACTGTCAGTTCTATGAAGTGTATGTATGTATTCGTATATATATTCAACACCCATTATATATAGCTGAAGAGTTCTTATTGCAATTAACTTAAAGAACATCAAAAGCTACATGCATTTTATGGTTATTTCGCATTTTAAATATATTTTTAACATTAAGATTTGTTTAATGACATTTTTTAATGGATTTTAATCATGCATTAAGCCGAACTTAAAAACTTAAATTACATAAAGAGTAATAATGAACAAAAAGTTCATAGATAATAAAAATTTATTTAACTTTAAATATTCGGTCTGAAATACGCTTTATAAAGTTCACTGAATACTTCACTTAAAATTAATTTTAGTGTCTTTAAATTACTTTTCATATTTTATGCTATAATACCAAAAAAAAAAAATGTACCCTGTTCTATGGTTTATATTCGAACACAAATAAAACTCTAAAAATAATGTTAAACCATCTTTTTGACAAGTCTTCTAATATCTAAGCTATACAAAATTAATTAAAATGTACTAAAGAAATATATCTATTGGATTAAACTTCAACTGAAAAATAATTTACATCCTGTTTTTTTAAACAAACTTTATGCGAAACAAACTGTGAAATGGAAGTCTGGTAAAAGAAACATGGAATGTTATGGTATACCACATACATACACTTAAGGAGAAAATGAAAGAAATTTGGGTTTTCAAACCATTTTCTTGAAATAAACGTTAATAATAATTACATAACCAGTGCAGAGCTATAAGAAACCAAAACAGATTTCAAGTTAGTATAAAAACACAATTATTAAGTTAAGTTATTACAAAAAACGCGAAGTTAAGACAAGAGATTAAGAGAGAGAGGTTAAAAACATCGAGCAGAAAACGCCAGGGCAATTAAAGAACACCAACTCTATATATATATATATAGTACACCGTCTATATACCTCTCGATCGCGCTAACGTTGCCGGTGCGTTCCGAGAACTCTTTAAGTTCCTCATTCGATTTAATTTTCTCCAGCAACGTTTCGCCGTGTTTGGCAGCAGCCAATATTTCCTCCTAAAAAGGTAGAGATTATTAGATTTGAAGTCAAAGTAGAAATATATAATAGAGTAACCTTAAGTCGCGCGTAATCTACGCCCTGATCTTCTAATAGCTTTCTTGTTGCTTCGACGGAATTGGGAAACTCGGTGTCATGTATAGCCTGTATAAATACATCCAATTCGGCGGAGACTTGATGGGTTAAACTGGAGAACTTTTCGAGGGACTGCAAGAAAACAAAATAAGTTAATTCAAAACCAAAACAAAGTTTGTGAACCTTCACTAACAATTCTCTGCTGTATCCATTCGTGATGGGAATAGATTAATGAACCACCCATATCGGGCGTTAACTGGCTGACATTAACAAATTCATGTAGATCGCTGAGAGCTGAGCAGACAATAAGCCGAAAGCGATATTCATCTTTGGAAGAAAATTTCGAGCTGACCTCAGAGATGGCCTTCTGAAACAAGCCCGACGGACGCAGCACATAGACTACATGTATAATACCTGGAAAATATATCTAGAAAAACAGAAAACCATTCATTAGCATTCGAGTAGCAAAAAGTATTTGTTATATCGTACCGATATTCGCTGCAAAGTTGTTTTTACTGATGTCCAACGATCCTTGCGACGATCGATAATTAAATGGAAGCCAAGATCGGCATCTTGGAGGCTATAAGAAGCATACAAATGAAACGATTGATGTACATTACATAAAAAGCTGTCTCTCTACTTACGATGGCACAGAGCTAAGGTACAAAATGAGTTTCTGATAGTCAGATTCTTCGATTGAATTGAAATTATTGTTGTCCGGAAAGATGATCAGTGGGCAACCATCTTCCGAACGTCCGCCTGTAATAATCGCATGCTGTGGATGCAACAAATCAGCCACATCAGCTATATTGAGCACACCCTCGCCACTCATTGTGGCTGCCGCTTGAGCTGAACTTATATGCTCCAGCAGCGAATTGATCTGTTCCGCTGGCTTTGAAGCGTTTAACGCTTCAGCGGCATACGAGATGCCCTGAGAGTTGACCGAAGACGTTGAGTTACTGCTTATCGTTGAGGTTGTATGCTGTAAAAGTCCTGCGCCGCTGCGATTTGTATGCGCCGGCGAATTGGTTAACGATTGAAAGATCGCCGTCTGTATGGAAGCGCCGCTGCTCACAGAGATCTGTGAATCGATCATATGTTGGCTGATCAATTGCTGTTGACGTTGCTGTGATGTCTGCGATGCGCTCATCACAATTGCCTGAGATTCGGCCAATGCGTTTTCCACGTCATTGTCTGGAGCAAAGAAATTGAAGAAAAATCATTATTAAGAATGAATATTTGGATTTGATGTTGAGGGAAAGGGTTGAAAAAGTTACAATAAATGTATTGGGTGCTATACTCAATAACGCGGCGGTTTTCGAATAAGATGAAATGATTATTTGAAGCTTCCTATTATACAAAATCAAAGTACAAACACAAAATAATAAACTCATTGTCTCTATAGCTAGTATTTCACGGCAAGTTTTTGCAATCGATCTCTGCTTACTAATTCATAAATAATAGACAATGACCCATAACCTGCGAGCTGTCAGAACTTAGTTAGCGCTAGTTGATTAGATCACAGCTATTGGAAAATATTGGTTTTTCTCAAACCACACTAGAAAACACAATACAATACGAAACAGTAAACATACCAATAGCCAAAGCTTGCAGGTTTCCCATTGTATCTATTCTTGTTTGTTGCTGTAATTTCTTTGTATCTTTTAGATAACAATGCACACGTTCTATACGAGCAAAGCACTGATTACGGCACGCTCAATTTAAATATTTGTCATGCGTGTTTTGTTTTTGCCATATGGAGACACATGCGGCAAATGTTTTTTTTTTTTGGTAACCAGCTGAAGTTGAATAGTTTTATGATGAATAAATGTCAACTTTAACTTCAGGCGTACATATGTTTTTGTTTTTTTTTTAAGTGAGTAACACTTTTAATATGCTGTTTGTGTTTTTGTTTTTCACATAGCACAATAAAAAATAAATAAAAAATAAATAAATTCTAGTAAGTAGAAACGTAGCGTATGTTATTGTCACTGTGATATGCGGCGAGACTCTGGTAATGATTCCAGCATTGTTGGCCTCGGCCAAAACAACAGCTGCTGCCAAGCGGAGAGAAATGAGAGCGAGATAGATAGAGAGAATGTGTTGTAGATAGAGTTTCCTGAGAGATCTTGCGTAAGAGAAAAGTAGCAGACACTTCAGAGACTAAGTGACATGGTAGGTGCTTGCTCGAGATCGCTAGAATATACAATATAATTTAAGACCAAATCACCAAAAACAAAAAAAAGAAACAAAAAAAACCTTGCTCAAGTTTTTTTTATAACCGCACGTTTCTTTTTGCCGCTTTCTTCTTAGTGAGTTGAAGTGTGTTTGTATGTGTGTGCAAGATTTTTTACAACGACTGCACACAAGATTTCATTTGCAACACACAAATAAACACCTAATTGGAGCTGCGCGAAAAAAGAGTCAGTCAATGAAACACTTAAGATCTCTCAAATTTTGAGCGATGCACACAGAAAACGGAAACAACAAAAAAATAAATACCCTGTGGAACGGGCGGCAGATGTTACTTCTTGGGACGTACATGACAATTCATTGGAGATTTCATGTTTACATATTTTCTGAATGATCAAAATGGGGGAAATATTAAACATGGATAAATATTACATGTATTTTTGCTTATCATGAAATACAATGTAAATGTTTTAGGACTTTAAAAGTTTTTTGCTGCTTTTTTAAAATAGTTCTTTAAAGTGTAAACCGCGTCCTCTTGGGGTATCTAAACTGTTCTCTTCGTTAAGTTGTAAGGCGTCTAACATCTGTGCAGATGGAGTGGATAACGTTTAAATGAATTTTACAGACATTTTTTCGTTGCGTAGTGTTTGTTGTTGTTCTAATTCTCTACACTTCCCGTATGTGTATAATCGTTGTAATTAGACATTAACGTCGTTACTACCGTTTAGTGTAGCGCATTTTATAAATGTTTTATGTGCTAGTCGTAATGGCTGGAGATGTCTCCCCTATCTTCTACGCAATATACTTCATTACGCATTTGACAGTGATAAGGTTGCTGATATGCGAAAGTTGGTGATAAATGGTTTTAGTTAAAACCATGGTATCTAGAAAGTATAAATAAATATTGTGAAAACCGCACACAGCCACAAAAAATAATTGTTATTTTGAAAAATGAACATACTAAAATGAAGTATTATGAGTTGTATTTAGTGAACTTTTACTTTTTGTCGCCAGAGCAAGTGAATATTGTGACGTCACAGCGACCCCTTTTATCCACACGACAATTTTTTGTGATCTGTTTTGCGAATTGCGGTGCACTTTTCTTCAATTTTATTTTTGGCGTAACATTTATGTGTATGTTAATACATACATACACAGGTGCATGTATAAATGTACACTTGTGTGTAAGTACAGTTATACTTAGCATTAATTTAGATTTGAATAAAAATCTGTCTTCTTTTTATCATATTTATAATGCTTCTTATCATTTTAAATGACGATTGTGATCTCATTTTAGTTAATTCTCCAACAAACTTAAACAGATGAGGTGCGAAAAGAATAATTTATATTTGTGAACAATCTATGTGTGTGTGTGTGTGTGTTGAAGAGTATTTATGTATGTACTGAGCATGTATTAATGCTTGTGCAAATTTTAAAGTAAATGTATTGCGTAACTTCCAACTAGAACACTTTATATAGTTTTTACATATTCATGCATCAGTTAGGATATTTTAAAGTCGAGAAGTCTTAAATAAAAATTGTTGCCAATAATTTTATTGGTAAATAAACATGCTGTTGGTATTGTTTGTCATGGGAAAAAAACTGTAAATATTGACTGTACACTTAACATTTTAATATGAAATGTACTTATCTGTGTGTAAGGGATATTGCGGTAAATTTAGATCAAGCATGCTTAATCGACTCTGCGAATGTTTACACATTATGTACAAAGGAATTGACTTAATAGAATTCTTTGCTTTACTTTGGTTCTGGGAAAATTCACTCATATCGGTAAATGACATATCATATGAGCTCATACAACATTTGTTAACAATGTTTACACGTAATTTCACACTTCATTCTGAGAAGGTGCGTACCGTAAGGCTCTTAATGGCAATTAACTTTGTTTTCAGCGGACCCGTTGGAAAATGAGTTATTGAGTGTGCATCAATAATAACATTAAATGCTTGTATAATAATTTTTTATTCTGAATCATTTCATTCTGAATCATGGTTATAAAGCGGCGCCGAAGAAGATACAATGCCCGTATAATTTGTATTACATACATTTACACACAAATTTTATTTACTCACTTACACACGCACACATATTGAGCATCACTGTTATTTTAAGGACTTAATTCACAACGATCAGTTTTTACGTATTTTTCGATCCGTACGCCGAGAACTTGGAATGAATGTTTAATGAACACAATTGTAGTACTATCAACAGTAGCACAAAACAATTTTCACAACTGCCTTAATTTTTATGGCAAATTGAATCAATCACAGCTGATAAATTCCAAAAATATATACATACAAACAAACATATGTACACGCACATTTACATATAGGCATTTGTTATGTATAATTAGTTGCAGTTTTTATAAAACTAGCTAAGCACACGCAAATCACGAATTATTTTATTGCATACACATCCGCGTCAATAGCAATTACATTTTTTTTTTGTACATAACTGCACATCAATAAATATTTATTATATATAAACAATATAAACAACGCAGCCGGGTATGCTTTACAAAGAAGTAGAAGAACAAGACTAACACAAATTGCAGATCAGCGAGAGAGCAACATTAACATTTTCTAACACTGTTATTGTTAGCGGGATAATATTTGATTTGTGAACTTTACTAAAGAGTACTAAAAGATCAATTGTTATAATTATGTTTAATGCACAAAATGAATAGCTTGGTTACAAACCCAAAACCATTGTTAAAAAATTGTTAATTGAGAATTTTTAGCGGCAGAGCAATTATATATTTTAACAGCGGTCAACTGGTTCCACCTAAATTACAGACGATCACAAAACTATCGATACCTATACACAAAAGCCCAACTACTGTTGACAGTTATATTTAGAGTCGATTCTTTAAAGAGAATAAATTTTAAATTACCTAAACGAAAAATGTTCCTTATAGCGAAGGCCAGATACGTATGCCTATATATATGAATACATCTAATTACACGCGTGGGCTTAGAGCAAAGCAACAGGCAATAACAAATGAGAATTGTGGTCACCGGTGATTAGCACTAAGCGTCGTGTACCCTAAATAGAATTGAAACCCACTTGCAGCGTTGCGCCAATTGAAATGGGGGTAAAAACTTGCAATGTTTTAGCAGTACTTACACAGCTACATGTACATGTGTGTGTGTGTGTGTGTGAACGTATTTCATAAAAGCGGCCATTTAAGTGCAGCTAAATGAAAAGTGCAATATGCATTTCACATTTTGTGCCTTAAACGTATACGATTACTTCCAAATGAGTTGTAGTACAAGTGTAAAAACTAAGATTTCCAGCAAATAATTACTACTAGTAGCTAGTTTCAAACAAAGTTCTTAGTGAAAGAGAGAGAGAGAGCGAGAGAGTTTAGCCGTGACATTAAAGAGGGAGTAAAAAAAAATTCCATTACTTTTGCCTCTTATGGAAAATCAATACACCAAATATTTACTGGTTTGGTGGGCGGGGTGAAGCAACCTTGATGTTTGAATCATAATGTGAATTTGAAATTAGAAGTAGTTGGCTTTAACTTACCCGACATCTCAGATATGTCTAGACAACTGGAACGACTTTTAGTCTTTTTCAGTATACGTTGCAAAGGCTGCTGCCGTTGTGGACTACTACTTGAGGGTCCATTGTTGATATCTGTGGGGCCACTGCTCCAATCTGTGTCGATGGCCTTGGAAGCACTACGTTTGAAATGCTCCAAAAAGTGATCAATTTGCTTTTCTATGGAACTGGACGGTGAACTTTCCATATTTATTTCAACATTTTTAGCGATATCTTTTTTTGGAAGCACACTTCAAATTCGTTTTAAAAAATGCACTCAAGAAAATATATAGTTTTTGAATCGTTGGTTTCATATTTTTTGGCAAATAGACGTTGGTATTGTTGCTTTTTTTCCCCCCATTTTTTAAATTTGTTTTTGCACATAAAAATCACATTTCTTTTTTATCTACACTCTTTTTTTTTTTTGCTGCAGTTTTTATGTTTGAAGCACTATGATTTGGATTTATTTGATGACTCAACCTTAACCGTCCTTCCGCATCGCTCGGCAATGACTGAGAGCACGGTCGGAGCTTGTTATAGAACGGTTTGGGCTTTTTGTGGAGGATACTTGGCGACCCTCTTTCGATTGGTGACGCCGCAACGGCTGGGAGAGCCGGCTAATTCTGTTGTGTTATATATGTGCGTACATAGACTTATGTACTTTTGCTGACGCAGTGGAGCTTTGGTTAGCACGTGTTGTTTGTAAATTGAAATTCTCTGGCATGCGCAGTTGTTGTAAAACTTACAGGTTTGGTAAATGTTCGATAACAGCTGTTTTAGTCATTACAACATACTACCGTGGTGTGTTTCAATATATTTCATAAGAAGTGTTTTAAAATATAATGGTAAAACGCTTACTTTAAAAACATCTCTCAATGGTTGAGACAAAGCTTTTTACCAACCATAAATTAAGATCCCTAGATGTATTAAATTTAAAGCTCTTTTTGTGTGGATTCATGTAAAAGTTTAACCAGAAGAAGGCTAGTCAATCTAAGTCTTAAATAAAACTTTTAAACAATATTTTCAAAATTTTAAATATAAGTTCGATTATCAGTTTTGTGTGCGATATGTGCCTAAAACCAGTTCGATATATTTTCAAGTTAAATGATCGAAGAACCGATTTTAAGTAGTTCGATAAAACGGTTTCAATGAACGACACTCTGAACTGGGCCAACACAACTCTACAATCAATCCATAAACAAAAAAAATCTTGTGTATAAACTAAAAAAATAAAAATAAAAACGTATGCGAAAGTCAATAAAACAATAGATGCATAAAACTTTACATTTGGCAATTGTTAATTGTTGACTTCCACCGGACTATGGGATATTAGGGTCCTGCATTATTCGTGTAAGTTGTGTTTGGCATGACACATTTGTAAGACATACATGTATGTATGTATGTATGAAGATGATGAGTATATAATTTGTACACATATGTATTTAATTGAACATATGTGCATACAAGTGTACCTTTTTTATACACATGTACTTTCTACATATATATCTATGTATATGTATATGAGTGTTTGAAACTTTAAGTCGCAAATTTAAACAAAGAATAAACAATTGTAAAAAATTTTATGTTGCAGTAAAGAAAGCAGAGAAAAACCAACAACGCATTTAATCAATGTTCTCCAACGGGCTGCCCTGCAACCTGTCATTTCCGAGCTGCCTAAGTGTTCCAAAAGATGGCAACGAGGAGCTCTTGCCATCCAATATGGGGACAAGAGAACCCGTTATCCTCAATGTTTATGATATGGTAAGGCTTGAAATTTGTTTGTGATATATATATATATATGTAATGTGTCGTTTCTGATTTTGTTTAGTATTGGATTAATGAGTATACCACATCCATTGGACTGGGCGTATTCCATTCCGGCGTAGAAGCATTTGGCACTGAGTTCGCCTATGGCGGACATCCGTTCCCGTTTACGGGCGTATTTGAAATTAGCCCACGTGATCACGACGAACTGGGCGAACAGTTTCAGTTCCGGCAGAGCATACAAATTGGCTGCACGGATTTTACATATGAGGAAGTGCGTCGACTAGTCGAGGAATTGGGCAATCAATTTCGCGGCGATCGTTACCATCTTATGAACAATAATTGTAACCACTTTTCGGGCAATTTGACACAAGTAAGTTTGCCAAAAGCTTTACCAACTTGTGTGTTTAATGAATGAGATTGTTTTTGGTAGATACTTTGCGGCCAAGAAATACCCAGCTGGGTGAATCGCCTAGCACATTTTAGCTCCTGTGTACCCTTTTTACAAAGATGCCTGCCAAAGTGAGTGTGCGAGCGAGTTGAATATGGAATGTTTTGATATCTAATACACTTACTTTTTAGGGAGTGGCTCACACCGAATGCCTTGCAGCAAAGTATAACAACAATCCAAGAGCGCGAAGACTCGGACAATAGTCCCCTTTGAGATATTACCTGATCGAAACCCTACGTTCAATCCAGCTGTCCCAAGCGAACGTAACGCTCTCATCCCATGCTGTCATCAAGACCAACCAACCAACCGAACAGCAGCAACAACCAGCAGCATCAACAATATTTGTTAAGTTCAATAACGTTAGGAGAAAGCCGGGAAATCGACACTCATTTTACATTAAAGCCAACAACAAAAACATATAGATAAAATCACAAAAAAAAATTTCCAATTGATTGCAAAAAACAAAAACAAAATAATGTTAATAGGTTTAAAAATATATTAGGCTACAATTAAAAAGGAAGCGAATAAATTATTGGCTATTGTAATATGTAATTTGACTATGCAGATATTATAAGATTAAATATTAAGAGGCCGATATTGTGTAATTTGAAAGTAGTAGAAAGAAAGTAACAGGACAAGCAGCATTCATTTATATAGAATTTTCAATTAAATAGTTATTATATTATTAAAAAAACAAAACAAAAACACACATCGAGAAATCATATATATAGGCAATTGCAAAACAAACAAAAAACAAGTGTATTAAAACAAGCAAGCAAGCATATTATATACATACATATAAAATATTATTATTATAATTAATGATATCAAGAAAATGTTGTCATCAGTTGATTTTTTTCAATGTCGTTTATGCCGCATATGTCTATCACCAACAACAAAAAACACACTGATCTGTTATCAAATAAATATATTATGTACTTGACATTCTGATATTTACAAAAACACATTAAAAACAAAAAAACTATTATATTTAAAGAATTTTTTAAAAATGAAATATATATATATTTTAATTCAATAATTAACACTATATATATGTAGTTATTAATAGATCGAAGATGAAACACACACACACACAAAAAACTAAAATATATATACTATATATATTTACAGATAAATAGTGCCAAAAACAAGAACATTATGCTGCGAATTCTGAAAGTTTTTTACTGTTTTTGCTAAATTGTTGCTATTTTGCCGGCCATAACGTCCACACAAATGATTATCTGGTATTAGAGTCCAACATGAACAGGATTACATATACATAAAGAGAAACTATATGATAAATACATTGTGACAACTATTTACAAAACAAAACAAACGATATGTTGGCTCTCAGCACTTCTTTTTTAGACTTAAACTAGACTCGAAACATTATTGTATAAGCCAATTTCATCCACATCTATGTCATCGTGTGGTAAGGGATTACGATAGATCATCGGATGCGCTCGCATTGAGTTACCATTATGCACCAGATGTTGTTGCTGTTGTTGTGGTACATTCGTCGTCCTGCTTACATACTCTTCCGCTTGATGATGATGATGATGATGTAGCGTGAGTGGCGCATAGCCTCGCATATTATACCTCGAACTAGCCAAGTCGGCGGTGTAAATGTTTGGCGGTTCCCTTGAACGATTTGGCAAATCGTGAAAGTATGCATCTTTGGGTATATGCCGCACAGGTTGCGGATGCCGGCGCATGTGGCTGGAGTATAAAGCTGATGGATTATGCATGGGCAACTGTGGAGGGGGACTTTCAACACACTGCAAGTGCTGCATATCCGTTCCCAGACCGATCTCAATATCCGGCTGTTGTGTACAATCAATTTTGCCCTGCAACTGTGCCACCAAATCCTTAACTTGACCCGTATTGGGTTTCTTTAGGTATTTAATCTCACTGTTCCTAATTTCCAACTTGGCCGCAGTATCGTTGGAGGCCTGTTGCATGTGCAGCGCACCCGGCGAGACTTGTGGCATGGCCATCGGATTTGTATAAAGTAATGCAGGATGTGCAGCAAAGCTATCCTCCAAGCAAAGTGGCTGGCGTTTCATCACATTCGACAGTGGTTTGTGACTACTTGGATATAGTTGTTGTTGTTGTTGCTGTTGTTGTGGCGCATCTGTGCTGCAGGATGGTGATGGCGTCTCATGCAACGCTTCCTTGTACATCAGCTTGTTGCCACAAAAGCCGTTCGCATTTTGATTCGCCTCCTCCTGATTGTGTGCCGCGAAGGCGCCATCCTTGCGAAATGCCTTGATGACTGAATTAAGCATATTTTCGCCGCGACCAATGCAATGATGATAATACTTTTGGGCATCCGGGGGCGTTGACTCAAACTCCCAACTATTGGAGTTCTGTGAGGGATTGGAGGTTTCACTTGAGTTTGGATAGCGTCGTTGTCCATTCATTGTATACTCATCATAGCTGGGACTTGCTTTGTTCTCGCGATTCTCTGGACTGTGCATTGATGGATTACTTTGCTCCGGCGATAACGAGCACAATTGGAGCTTATTCTCCTGCTCATTATCACGCTCCATGATTAGAGTGGTCTTCTGCAGCAGATCACCCAGTCGCTCCGAGACTTTCAGAAAGTCCAGCTTCAGTTCATCAAGTTTGGTTTGCTTCGAATCCTCTTTAGTCGTTGCAAGGGGTAGCTCCAAAGCATCCTGTACACCTACTGCACTGCAATTAGATAGCGTATCCGCATTTGAATCACTCTCAGCTGCCGCATCTTTTGTGTGGGATTGATGATAGACATCAACGACAGTTTGATTCTCTTCCAGCATATCAACACTCTTCGAATTGGACATTTGATTGCTCTCGAAGTTGCTCTCAAGCAGATCCAAGCTGCGACATCTGGACAAGGTTCTCTCAATCCTTGTACTCTTCAGCTGATTATCAAATGTGGAGCGTAAAGGTTCACCACGTCGCAGATATTCATTGAGATACTGTCGCTTACTCTCGCAACGCATTCGATCCTCGATCATGGTGCGCGTGAGTTGCTCGATTTGGTCATTGGTTTTGATAGCCAGCGCCTGGACCTTGTGTCCCAAACGTTCCTTGGTCTTGTGCACATACTTCTTTAGGCTCTTGCGATTGCAATTCAATTTGTTCTCAATGTGCCGGAAGAAGGGTCCACAATAGCAGGTGTTGCCCACACTCACTGGACCCTTGTGAATGTGTCCCGCCAGATCAAGGAAATATTGTTCGCCCTGCTTGAGTGGCTCTTTGGGTAAGGTCTCTAGTTTGGGCGATGGGAAGCTGCGCGGATCCGGAAAATAATGACAGCCATAGGGTGACCAATTTATAGTCTTATCCACACTATCTCTATCCTTGTCCTTTTCCCTATCCTTGTCCAGCGCTTTATCTGTCTTCTCATTCTCCTTTGGCTTTTCTCTTCGATTACGTATGCGCTTTGGCGTGCTTAGAATCTCATTTATCTCCCGGTAATTCTTTCTCAACGCAATGTTATGTGGCGTCTCGCCTTGGCCATTTTTTATGCTCAAACGCGCATCCGCTTCGAGCAGAATCCGCGTTAACTTTCGCCTGCCCATGGCGCAGGTGATGTGCAAGGCCGTATCGCCATTAAGGTTGGTTTTGTTGGGATCACACAGCGCGGAGAGCAGGATCCGGGTGACTCCCGCATGCCCGTAACGGCAAGCCGTATGTAAAGCCGTATCTCCATACTAAGTACAAAAATGTGAGATTAATAACTTGATTAACTTGGATATAGATCAATGGTAAGGAACCTTATTTTGCACATCGGGATCCGCACCAGCCATTAACAGTTCCCGTGAACTTTGATTGTGACCAGCTTGGGCAGCCATATGAAGGGCCGAGAGTCCCTCATTGTTGATAATACTCAGCGTACTATTGTGCAGGGCTTCGATTGTGTTGGCAACCCTAGTCTTTAGCCTGCTCTTCTCCTTGCCGTTGTTGCCTTGAGCCTTGCCAGTTGCGGGCGGGGTGCATAGGAGCTTTACGCAGCGACTGTAACCACGATTGGCAGCCTCATGGAGCGATGTGTTACCTTGACTGGATTCTCTGGCCAAACGATCTGTTGCATTGCTGGAGAGCAGAATTTTAAGTCTTTTATCGTCGCCAGCGGCAACAGCTTCATGCAATGCCGTCCAATTTCTGCAGTCATGCTGAAAAATTTATTACCAATTAGAATTAACGGTTCAATTTATCTTCTTGCTTCTTCTTCTTCTTATTGCAACCTACCCCGGAAATAGCATTCGGCAAGGCTTCCTGTTTTAGATTGCGATCCATGCTGCATTGTCTAAAAGTTAATTAAAATATAATTAAACTAGTTTGGCACTAGAAAATTACAATTTTTAACACCCAACACATAGACGACAAAAACATATTTATGTTCGCCATAAAAATACATTGCACTCAGTACATACAGACACACACACACAAACACAAAGTCGACACATAAATATCACGCACATATGTATTTACAAGAAATATTTGACCATGTTTAAACTATTATATTATTCTTCTGATCACTAATATAAAATTTTTTATTAATAAACATCTATTAAATTATAGCCACCATTCAAGAAAACACAAAATATTTTCGCTAATCGAGCTCGACTGCTTTGCAGCGAATTAAACACAAATTTTCACGACTTACAATTAAATTCGCTGTTTAAATTTAATCCGTTATATGTTACACTAACGTTAGCTATCGCTTTTGTTATTTTAGTTATAAGCAATTTGTTTACTTGTGTGATTTTCGTTTTATTTTGCTTACATTGATATAAACGTTCGGAGTCACTTTGGCTTTAAGCCAGGCCTAAAGGAAAATAGAAGAGAAAATTAAGGCGAATTGCAAAATTGGCAACAGGTTTCGTTTAGGGCTGCCATCGTTTGTACTTATCGGTGAAGTCATCGGTTGTGCTTGTGAGCTATCGATATCAATTCACAGATCAGCTGTGCTGTTAAAATCAGTACGATCGTTATTTTGGGGTGCCCACAGCAATGTACTTAAAATACATCGTGGCTCTGGTGACAGATATCGATGTATCGCTGTTTTGTATTCACATTCGCACACCACTAGGGCTTGTTTCAATTTTTGTCATCTCATCACAAACTATTTTCAACTCTCGCGTCGGCAATTTAACTTACAAAAAGAGGTAATAAAATGGCATTAGCAGAAATTTGTAAAATTTCCAAGGCTTCGTACATGAAGCCAGCGTCCTGGACCTCAGATGAAGCTGAGAACGAGATGAATGCATTCACCTGCAACCTCGCAAATCCCTACACATTAGCAGCACCGCCATTTGAGAATGTAAGTGAATGTAAAATAAATTTATTACACAAACTATAAACATCTAAACGTTGCTTTGCAGCCACTTGAGAATCTGAACAAAATCCAGGCGAATGCTGCCAAGACCGGTGTTAAAATTAACTTTGATCATGGAACCACGACTCTGGGTTTCAAGTACCAAGGTGGTGTCATTTTGGCTGTGGATTCGCGTGCCACTGGTGGTCAGTACATTGGTTCGCAGACAATGAAGAAGATTGTCGAAATCAATCAGTTTTTGCTAGGCACATTGGCCGGTGGCGCTGCTGATTGTGTCTACTGGGATCGTGTGCTGGCCAAGGAATGTCGTCTGCACGAGCTGCGCAACAAGGAACGGATCTCGGTGGCTGCCGCCAGCAAAATAATGGCCAACATTGCTCACGAGTACAAGGGCATGGGCCTGAGCATGGGCATGATGTTGGCTGGCTATGACAAGCGCGGTCCAGGTCTGTACTATGTGGACTCGGAGGGCTCTCGCACGCCTGGCAATGTTTTCTCCGTGGGCAGCGGTTCTATATTCGCCTTTGGTGTGTTGGATTCCGGCTACCATTGGGATTTAAAAGACGAGGATGCACAGGAGTTGGGTCGTCGTGCCATTTACCATGCCACATTCCGCGATGCTTACTCCGGCGGCATAATTCGTGTCTATCACATGACCCCCAATGGCTGGATCAAAATATCCGACACAGATTGCATGGAATTGCATTACAAATACAAAGAACAAAAGGAATCCAAGTAATCGCTTACGTTATTCTATAATTGCAAAGCAACAAAAAATATGTGAAGGAAATAATAATTTGTAATAAAAATAACTAAAACAATGAATGATACTGATTTACAGGCTAAGATTTCTCAGCTCCTCTCTGCGTCTTAATGCTCTCTAAAGTCTCTTTGTGGCGCTCTTCTGCTCTCTTTTGCTTGAAAGTGCGCTTTGTATTTGTTTTCTTATTCCGCGCTGGCCTTCGGTGCAGTTGCTCTAGCTCCTGTCTAATATCCAAATCCTTTGGCACATGCAGTGAAGGAAATAATAATTTGTAATAAAAATAACTAAAACAAGTGAATGATTTAAAGAGTATACTGAATTGCAGGCTAAGATTTCTCAGCTCCTCTCTGCGTCTTAATGCTCTCTAAAGTCTCTTTGTGGCGCTCTTCTGCTCTCTTTTGCTTGAAAGTGCGCTTTGTATTTGTTTTCTTATTCCTCGCTGGCCTTCGTTGCAGTTGCTCTAGCTCCTGTTTAATATCCAAATCCTTTGGCACATGCAGGAGTCGAATCATTCGATTCCGTATCATAAAATGATCGAAAGCATGTTGCTGACCATTTCTATCAATAAATACAGCATTTGTAAGCTCGCACGTCATGTGTCCGTCGGCACAGTTTATTATGCCCGCAACCGAGGTCTCATTGTGTAGATCGATGAGTACAGCGCGTCCTTGCAGCATTACAGGCAAACAGTTTAACGTATTTGTTATCAGATACTTTTCACGTGCGCTGAATTGTTGCATTATTGTTGTTCCTCAATAATAAACAATCAAATATGTAAACAAATGTTGCGCCTAGAAGCAAATGCCTACAGGTTTAAGCCTCAGTGTGACAGTATTTTCTGAAGAAACGTATTTTAGTATTTTTTTTTGTCGGGCTTGTATTATTTATTTATTTATGTTGAGGTTTTCACATGTTAAACTATGTACATATGAAGTTTAGGTACATAATGCTCTTAAAAACTATGTGGTGTTAAAAATAATATTGAATTAAACTTAGATAGCTGTGCCGCGTTCCAGGTTCTGTTTGATCTCTGCCGTATGCTCGCCGTAGAAGCGATCCAATTTCTTGTTGAACTTCGAGTTGCGTTCATTAATGAAATCAACATCGGCATCGTCGTTGTAAATGCGACGTCTGGAGTACTTCTTTCTGCGTTCAATTTGCTGTTCCAGATCCTTGACCATTTTATTAATGGCACCGGGTGTGTCTTTCGTCCGCGAATGCAGTGTTGTGTTTGGACCGCCGTAGAAGGCATCGCCGAGTTCAGCCTTTTGTTTCTCATACTTGGCCATATCCCGAGCGGGCATACTTTTAACCAATCGATTATATTGTCTGGCTGTCTGTGCCTCGTACGTGGAGAAGCCCAAATCGGGATTATCTTTGCGTTTTTTCTTTTTCTCAATGCGTTCAGCATCGACCGCTGATACTTCCAGAAGCTTCAGACGTTCGTAATCCTTGCCAGCTGCCTGTGCCTCCTCGCGTGCCTTGTCATCTGCCAGCAACCATTCTGCTTGTCGTTTTCGTGCCTCCCAATTGCTTGGCAGCTTTTTGCGTGCGTCTTCTGCGACGACTTCCTGATGGTTCTGTGTGCGCGCCTCCTGGCGCTGTTTGTGCAGCTCAAGCAGGCGTGCCTTGCGCTCGGTTAACTTGTCTGCAGGCGTTTTGCTCTTTTCCATTATTATTTTCACAGGATTATTATTTATTTTGCTGCTGCGAAGTTAATTTTGTTGTGCTTCTTTGTGTAAAATTGACAGCTGTACGAGACAGGTTGGCAGCACCAATAGAAAATTTGTAATACTAAATAGCTAATTAAAAATACTAACAAAAATGATTTCCCAGCTGAATGGTTTTTGGTATTTTTCTATTATATTTTTTAGCGCCACACTAATAAACACGTGCAGTTAGTTTTGTTTACGCTTAAACTCTTTTAGTTAAATATTATAGGTTTATAAAATAAAACAGCGATATGAAGTTTTCTTACAAAGTGAGTTAAGTGCTCTTAGCAGTTAGGAACTGGAGTATACTGATTGTTTTTATATACCTACAGTTTTCGAATTTGTTGGGCACAATTTATCGCAATGGCAACTTGCTTTTTACGCCGGATGGCAATTCAGTAATCAGTCCAGTGGGTAACCGCATCACCGTCTACGATCTGAAGAAGTGAGTTCTTAAAGCCATACTCTTTCCCACCTCTATAACTATATTCAATATCTTTATTTGCCAGCAACAAGTCACGCACTTTGTCATTGGAGTCTCGTTACAACTACACAAACGTCGCCTTGTCTCCGGATGGCAGTCTGTTGATCGCTGTCAATGAGCAAGGCGATGCACATTTAATAAGCATGGTCTCCTGCACCGTTGTACATCGTCACAAATTCCAAAGCGGAGTGCAATGCATTAAGTTCAGTCCGGATGGACGCTATTTTGCGGTGGCCAGAGGGAATCTAGTGCTTGTATTCTGTGCTCCGGGTGAAATCACCGGGGAGTACAATCCATTTGTGCTGAAACGCAGCTTTCTGGGTGGTTACGATGATATTACATGGCTGGATTGGTCCACAGATTCAAACTTTCTTGCCACTGGCTGTCGCGATAGCTCTACAAAAATTTGTGGCATGAAACGGACGAAAAACTTCCGAACATATAATCTAAGTGGACATACGGATGCCATAGTCGCGTGTTTCTTTGAAACGAATAGTTTGGACGTAAACACAATCAGCAAAAATGGACAACTGTGCCTGTGGGAATGCAGTCTGGAGCCATCGGACTTAACGGAGCAGGATGAAACTGAACCGCCAACTCGTAAGCGCAAGGCCTTGAAAACCGAATCGGATAGCGAATCCGAAGATGATGTTGAAAACAATGTGGAAAAGCAAACAGCTAAAAATGGTTTGGAAACTGTTAACGAGGATGAGAATGAGGTCAAAGATGAAGGTGTCAAGAAATCACATCCATTCTTCTACAAGAAGCTGGGCAGGCATTACTTGGCCAACGAGCCACGTAAGGAGCGACGCGATGCTTTGCTAACGGCAGCTAATTACAATTCTACTACGAAGATCTTGGTTGTGGCATTTAGCACTGGTGCCTTCTATTTGTACGAACTGCCCGATGTGAATATGATTCACTCGTTAAGCATCTCCGATTATCCCATCTCTGCGGCAGTCTTTAACTGCACTGGTGATTGGGTAGCGTTGGCTTCCAAGGAAATTGGCCAGCTGCTTGTTTGGGAGTGGCAAAGCGAGCAGTATATAATGAAGCAACAGGGACATAGTAGTGAAATGTCTTGCATTGCTTATTCCCCGGATGGACAGTATATTGCCACAGGCGGTGAGGATTCCAAAGTGAAACTGTGGAACACACAGAGCAGCTTCTGTTTTGTGACATTCAGTGAGCATTCGAGCGGTGTGACTGGCGTCCAGTTCAGTCGCAATAAAAAGTTCCTTGTGAGCAGCTCCTTGGATGGCACTGTGCGTGCCTTTGATATCATCCGGTATGCCCAGATTATGTTTAATTGTTAGTAACTTGTATTTAATACAAATCTCTTGTTTTAGGTATCGCAACTTTCGAACTTTTACCTCACCGACTCCTGCTCAGTTTGCTTGCGTCGCTGTAGATTATTCCGGTGAGCTGGTCGTAGCTGGTGGTCAGGATGTTTTCGATATCTATCTTTGGTCCATACTGACGGGCAAACTGCTCGAGGTAATCAGTGGCCACGAGGGCCCAGTGACTTCGGTTGCCTTCTCACCCGTCAGCACCTCCTCGACACTGATTTCTGGCTCGTGGGATAAAACGGTTAAGATTTGGAATTGCTTGGAGAGCAACAGTGAGCATGAGACAATTGATGCGCTCGCTGATGTAACCTGTGTGGCATTTAGTCCCAGTGGCGAAGAGGTATGTGTTAAGAAGTTAATCGTTTCTCTGAGCTTCTTTGATGGTTTTTGCTTTTGTCAGGTTGCTGTTGCCACACTTGTTGGCAACATAATCATTTTTGATGTCAAATCTGCCACACAAGTGGTAACAATTGAGGGACGCAATGATCTTGGCGGCGGTCGCTTGGAAACGGACGTCATTACAGCCAAAAAGAATGCCCAGTCCAAGTGAGTGAAAGCAGTTAAGCATTGAAGCATGAAATCTTAACGTTTGTCTTTGTTTAGTTATTTCTCAACGATTGAGTATTCAGCGGATGGCGAATGTTTAATAGCAGCTGGCAAATCGGCCAACATTTGTATATACCATGTGCGAGAAGCTATCCTGCTGAAGAAGTTCCAAATCACCCAGAATCACAGTTTGGATGGCTTGAATGTGAGTCTGGCAAATCTCTCATAAACGTTGCATTTAATACTTTAACTGGTTTTTGTAGGAGTTCATTAGTCGCAAGCATTTGAGTGAGTTTGGCAACATGGCCTTGGTGGAGCAGCGCGAGGCACTGGAGGGTGGCAATATAGCTATCCGTTTGCCAGGCGTACGCAAAGGGGATATGTCTGCGCGACGCTTTCAGCCAGAGGTTCGAGTATTCTCTGTACGCTTTTCGCCAACGGGTCAAGCATTTGCCGCTGCCGGAACCGAAGGACTTTGCATTTATGCCTTAGACAAGGGTATAATAAGTGCAATTATTATGATTCGAGGACAGTTTAATATACATTTTAAAATTGATTGCAGGTGTTGTTTTCGATCCTTTCGATTTGACGCTGGAAGTGACCCCAAAGGCAACACACGAGGCACTCAAAACGAACGAGTTTACCAAAGCGCTCGTCATGTCCTTGAAACTAAATGAGCCCAATTTGGTAACCTTAGTGTTGGAGCGCGTGCCCTACAGGGATAGTGAGTAATATAGCTATATCTTATAGACTACCACAAAAAGGCTTACGGCAATATAACAACGACCTTGCAAACGGAGTCAGCTTAACTGCCACATTTTTTTGTGCTTTTTGTTTTTTTTTTCATAATCAATAGCAATTTCTGGCATACGCTCGCATGTTTAAAAATAGATGGAAAGCTAAATGTTTCACCCTTGCATTCAAGGCGCCAACTCCGTATGGATCGAATGTGTAAATTTTTGTGCTGTTAACGAGTACAAAAAAAAGTTTCAAGGTTCTCGCTGCATTAACGTGGCCGGCAAAGCCTTTGGCAGGCGACACAGAGTTTTCTACACCTGCAAAGGGTATTATAACTTTTGAATGAAGTGTGTAACGTTGTGCAGGAGATAGCTTTAGGTGCTTGAGCAAAAGATGTAACTTCGTGCAGCAAGTGCATCAAAACTTCGTTCAGTTGAAGTTTGTTGTTTTAACATTTGTTAATAACCCCTTTTACTGCCACAAATGCATGCATAAGTAAATTGATTGCCATTGAGTTTACTGCTTATAAATATTTATACACACATATATTGAAGTCAATGTTTTTAACATTTGCATTTTGCAGTTGAGCTACTTTGCGCGAATCTGTCGCCCGACTATGCCCAACGGTTGCTCCAACAACTGGCCCGCCTGCTGCAATCCTCGCCCCACATTGAGTTCTATTTGCAATGGTGCTGTTGCCTACTAACCACTCATGGCGACCGCGATGGAGTCTTTCAACATACAGCTCTACTATCGCTACACGAAAGTATATCGCACAAATATGATATGCTCAACAAAATGTAAGTTTGCATTGCAATTGAAAGAGTCTAAGCCTAATCAAATAATTCTTTTCTAGTTGTGACTACAACAAATATACAATACGCGTTCTGTTGCAAAGATCGGAGAATCTGAAAGAAGCGAAGCAATCCGGGGCAGATGCAGACAATGATGATAGTGATAGTGAAATGTTGTTAATAAGTCACAAAGAGGATGAGGCCATGGAGGCCAATTTTAGTGAACAGGAGAGTGAAGAAGAGACAGAGGATGATGATGAAGATGAGGATGACATTGGAGATAAAGCATAGTTTTGTTATCAACAAATAAACCTTTAAAATATAATTTTTAAATAATCGACAGAGTTAATTGTTGGTCATCCCAAAAGAAATATGTTTATAGCTTAGTAAATTGTACTTTAACTGTTTTTTTTTTATTATTTACTTGGTTTTTACATGCATAAGTGTGTACGGTTTTCGAATTTTTGATAGTTTGGGAAAGCTATTTGAGGATAAAGTTAGTAAGAGCAATTTCTTTGTAAAAAAGACCTGTGAAATATATCGAACTTAACCAATGGAAATGTATGTACACACACATATATATATATATATATGTTGCCTACAGTAAATCAATTGTTCTAAGTGTTATATACTTAATATAGTATGTATTATTTAATATTTACAGCATGTCATACAAAATATATATATATATTTTTTTTTACTTATAAAGTATAGATATTCCTAGCATTTGTTTGAGTGTGCGCTATTTGAACTACATGGTAAATGTATAAAATATATATACTATATACTACAATATATATATATATATATAAAGCCACAGCTCTAAAGTTGTTTGTTGTTAAATCGCTAAATTGATTATTTGTCTCATTATTATTTGGTGTGTGTAAAAATTCCTAAATAGCACTTATATACATTTCAAATATGTCTTGATCCTTAGAGGCTTTATTTTCATTTATTATCTTTTTTAAAGCACCAATTTATTTCTGAGGCTCTTTTGCTTAAGCCTAGTTAAAAAAACGCATTAAAACTGTTTTTTTTTTTCTTTTTTGGGATTATTGTTTTTAGCAAAGAGTAGCTTTAATTCAGCTTTGTGCATGAGCTTTCTATATGAATTATATCAAAAGCCGATTTGTTTCTTAATAAATTCTTTGATCTGAGTCGAGTTTTAATAACTTTAAAACTAATTTAGAAGTAGTAAAGTATGATGCTAAAATAAGTTTTGTGATGAGCAAGTGTCCAGTTTTTTTTGAAGGTAACTGTAGAGGATGCATTCAAGCAGCAGATTAATCAGATAGTTAAATAGTAGTTGTACGCTCCATTTTGTGAATTGAATTCCCCGTTTCGTTGTGATTTTTGGAAAATTCCATTTGCCAGTTTTTTTTTTTGGTTGATTATGATTTTTTAACGGAGTCCAGAAAGATGTATTCTGGAACTCCCCAAATCCTAGGACGATTTCATCAGCAATATGGGCCAATAAAGTAGGACAAACACAAAGAACAGGATCGGAAATACGGCTCGCGAAACTTTATCAATTTCACGCCACATTATCTTCTCAACGCCCGTATCCGTATCCGTCCAGGCAACGGATAAAAGACTTTGTCGTCGCGCAGGTTTCGGGGGTCCGCCATTGCCCTGCAGCGATGTCTGTGGCAAAGGGATTAAATCCAAAAAGGATTCGTAAGTCATGGAGTTCAAAAATATATGTGTATAAATTTTAATATTCATTATTAATGGGAACATATTAATGGGAACACTCGCTCGTTAATCAGCTTCGAGTCGCAGTATAGGAAAAAGCTCACCTGTCCCGGCGTTGTGGGTGTTTGTGTGGCCTTCCGCGACCGTACCGCGCCACCCTCCCAACTGGCGACCGTTGCACATTGACCCTTTTCCATATTGCTAATGCGCTGCGCACATAGAAAATATATTAAAGAAAAAGAAAAGAAAAATGTGTGTATGTCATGTGAGTGTGTGCGTGTGTGGGTGTACGGTTGTACGGGTGTACTGGTGTGTGTGTAGGCTTACCATTGGCAATACCTTTGGTATGCGATTCACCTGGTACTGGTACTGCACATCCAATACTTTGACGACAACAAATTCGGCCAAGGCAGCGAATACAGACACCATGCAACCGGCCATCCATAGGTCAAGAGCCTAGATAACATATGAATGATATACAATATACAATATATATGCCGTTAGTGTAACCATATTGAAATGTTATAGGTTAGGTTTTGTGTGTGTGTTTGTGGGTTAGGTTAGATAATTGCCTTAACATACGCAACGGGTGGTATATCCGCCCGCAGACCCGTGAACATAGTCACTAGCGTTAGCATACAGGTAACTAATAGTGTAACGCGTCCTGGTATCGCATCGAGACCTAGCCAAAAGCTAAACCAGGACAGCATTACGACCAGGGAGGAGGGTGCAAAGGTCTGTATTAGATGATGTCCGATTTGTCGCTCAAAACGAAAGTAAACGGTTAGACGCGAAAAATTTCCAACTTTCTCCGGCATATAGCCATCGCTCTCCTCCAGCTCCAACGGCTGACCCAGATTATATTGCAGCAGCTTTAGCTCCGGATTAAGCGTAACGCCCGAATCCGACCAGCGTAGCTTAACCTTTTGATTATTGGACGAAACTGCCAAACAAGTAAAAAATATATATATTAAATATGTACTTTGTTTTTTTTTTTGATTCCTTTCAGGTACTTACAACTCTCAATGTATATGGGACAGACTTGTATGTCCATGGGATAAAGTTGAAACTCCATCTGGCAGGCAATTATTGCATGCATACGGGCCGCATAACGTACGGTTTTATTCTTATACAATGTCACGGATGTGAATTTGTGCGTCAGTGTCGCTATTTCTATAATGACAAGAGAGACATCGAAAAGACGTTGCAGAGATGCGGAATAAAGTACTTTCGATTAGAACTATATAGAATTGGCACTCATTTTCTTCAGATGTTTTTTTTTCGGATGTTTTGCGTCTACATGTACGGGATGCGAGTGTACAGTTATTTTGTACGGGATGCGAGTGTACAGTTATATATTTTTTTTTGCAAAGTGCTTCACGAAAAGTACAGTACAACTACAAGCGAAATGGACTCGAGTGTTTTTTTCCAGTTATGAGCTGCACTTTAATTTGTTGTAATACTTTTTAACAGTCGTGTCTGTATAAAGTGAACTTCTCTGTGAATTTCGAGATATATCGGATCATTTACTAATATATTTATTAAATTAAGTCGAAAATAACTTTTGTGCTTTGTACTTTTTTTTGTATTCGTTAGTTAACTTTATACAGACACGACTGTACTTAACACACCACATTACGTATACGTACAAAAATGACAAGAAATAAACACAAAATTAAGACTAAACCACACAAAATTCCTAGATGACCCTAAAAAAAGTATAAATTCGATTTAAAGTTCGATTTCAGTAGTTAACTTTATACAGACACGACTGTACTTAACACACCACATTACGTATACGTACAAAATGACAAGAAATAAACACAAAATTAAGACTAAACCACACAAAAGTTAATAGATGACCTTAAAAAAAGTATAAATTCGATTTAAAGTTCGATTTCAGTAGTTAACTTTATACAGACACGACTGTACTTAACACACCACATTACGTATACGTACAAAATGACAAGAAATAAACACAAAATTAAGACTGAACCACCCCAAAGTTCCTAGATGACCTTAAAAAAAGTATAAATTCGATTTAAAGTTCGATTTCAGTAGTTAACTCTACTTAACACACCACATTACGTATACGTACAAAATGACAAGAAATAAACACAAAATTAAAACTAAACCACACAAAAGTTCCTAGATGACCTTAAAAAAAGGTATAAATTCGATTTAAAGTTCGATTTCAGTAGTTAACTTTATACAGACACGACTGTACTTAACACACCACATTACGTATACGTACAAAAATGACAAGAAATAAACACAAAATTAAAACTTAACCACACAAAATTCCTAAATGACCTTAAAAAAAGTAGAAATTCGATTTAAAGTTCGATTTCAGTAGTTAACTTTATACAGACACGACAGTAAACCACACAAAAGTTCCTAGATGACCTTCAAAAAAAGTATAAATTCGATTTAAAGTTCTTAAATTTGTTCAGAAATCGATTTTTGTAGTCTAGCTAAACAAATTGCTTCAATGAAGACCTTGTCCAGATCTTATCGCAAACAAAATGCAACTGCAATTTTTCAACAATGGTACTTTGGACTTTTAAAATTGACCATCCCCCAGAAAGAAATGGGTTTATTATAGTTGACCATGGCATTGAAAATGGCTTTTTGGTCAGCGTGCGTTTAAATAGCTAGCAAATTGTTCTCTGCGAACACGTGGAATCAGAAACAATTTCCGAATAGCATTTTTCGAAGGAACGTGGGTGATATTTATCAGTTGCACGCAATGCCAAAGATAATTATAGTATATAGCTAGTGTTGACTTTTGTTGTAAATATAAAAAAAACTATAAACTGAAATTTTTTAGTTTGTTGTGGTTTGAAGATTGAAAAAATAAGATAAACCATATCAATACATTTCACAAAAAAAAAAAACACAATAAAAATAATACAAAAATGAAAGTCTATATATTACACTTGTTTTTATTCAAGTTATTCGAATAATGTTGATGTGAGGATAATGCTCATGAATGTAGAAATTTGCTATAACCTTGCAGAAGGTTTTTTTTAGGGGATCTGCAAGGATATTCGGCTTGGCCGAAAACATTTTTTTTATTGCATGAAATATTTTCTGGGATAGTGAAGTTTATATATTTTGAAATTGCTTTGATTTTGACACCACAAAATTTGTCAACACAAAAATACACAAAATTTGTTTTGTTGCTAGATTTGATTTTATGTATACTTAAAGTTTTGTTAAGATGAAAGTTTTTCGATTCTCTTTCATCCTTATTGCGTAGTAGCGAAGCCGCGGAAATATATGGACTTCCAAATCCTAGTAGAAGTTTGCGTTGTTCGTTTTTTTTTAGAATTTTTTTTTTTATTTGGAAATATTTATAAAAACAATGAAAATTAAAAGTAAAAAAAAAAACAATATTATTATTTGAACTATCCCAAAGCACAAGTGCATTAAGGATTTTCAGAAAATATCTATCTATCTATCTATATATATATATATATATATTTTTTTTTTTTTTTTGTGAGTACGTGAAAGTTTCTACGAAACACAATTATCCTACTTATAGCAAAGACGTTTCCTAGGGAATATATATTTAATTTCAAAATCTTACGAATACTTACCGGCTATTTTTGAATTAAGAAAATATGGATCTGGTTGCCAGAGGTTGTCGAAGAATTCGGGAAGTAAGGTTACATAATCGTCACCCTCCTCAAATATATCATCGGAGATTTCCAGTCGCGATTCCATCCATCGTTGATGTATAAACATGTCTACTCTGAAAATGTATACGTAATATCTAGCTAACATTATGATTATTCCCAATATCGTACCGTTATCAATTCACTTACCTAAAGTCCATATCCTCTACGTTAATTGAGTTAATATCTACAACAAAAATGCTAAAGTCTACTATCACTGGTGAACCCTTCTTTGAGGGTGGTCGCATTTCTGCAAAAAACAAACAAAGTGTATCAAATATTTATAATTATAAAATAATAAAACAGTAAAATAAGTCATGGAGGTGTTTACTGTTTTCTTATGCAAAAACACATATTGATAATATGTAAAAATATTTCGTCTGCTATTTTATTGACGTGTTTTCTACGAGGGAGGCAAAGCTTGTGTTCCACAACACAATAATTTCGGGAACTCCACAAGTTCATGGACACCGTGGTTAGCTGCGTTGCACAACAGAGTGAAAATCGATATCGAGGTGTTTAGGGAGCTTAGGTTAAAGTTTAATTGCACTAGTTTCATGCACGAGTCTAGTTTTTAATGTGTGTGTGTAGTAGTAGTAGTTGTTGTTGTTGTTGTTGTAGTGATGGATCGGCACGGCAGCGCTTAAAATGCATAGAAAACAGTTAGATAACTGTAACTTGTTATGCGTCAGTTTGCAGAGCGCGAGGCAAAACAAAAACAAAAAATGCTTGCCTATTTAGTTGATGCAGCAAGAAGAAGAAAACTGCTGAGCGCAGCTTAAGAAAGCGAGGAAGAGAGAAAGAGAGAGATGGAGCGAGAGACAGTTAGATCCTTAGGGTTGCCAACGTAATTGTTGAAATTGTATACGATGCTCACATAAAGCGAAAGAGCGCATTTACAGTTAAGTTAAGAAAATGAATGTAAAACAAAAACAAAGCAAAGAATACGCTCAAATGTTATTGAGTTCATTTTTTAGTTCGTAATCAACATTCACACGAAGTACACAATTTTTTCTCAGCTGTAATCCAAATCGATTAATTATTGCTTTGATGAGCTTCCTTTCTTGTTTCGGTTCGATACAACTCTCTTAAAATGCATGCCACGTTTAAAAAAATGTTTATAAAGTTTTTTTTTTCCTACATTCACCTTCTAGTCGGACACTTTGCTTCTTTTGCTGACGTCAAGAAGTTTCGTACAAAAACTTATACATACATTTTGTGCATTGACATATGTACATAAGTAGTAATTACAGAAGTTAAGCGAATATGTGTAGCCTTATGTCTGAAGACAAAGCAAATAAAAAATGGAGCTCTGCCAGCAAAAGGCCCTGAAATTGGCTGTGTCACGATAAACGCAACACGCAATGTTCCCAAACCAGTGCAAAAAATAAAAAATAAAAAAAAAATACAGCTAATCTTAAAGAGTGCACAGTTTGTATGCTCTTTGGTAACCTTTTGAACTAAAAACTTAAAACAAATATGAAACAAAAGTTGCCCAATAAGATATTAAAGAAATTTTAGATAATCTGTTGGTTCATCTTTTAGTAGATGATTCAAATCGGAGCTAAGAGATATCTTAGGTTTGCAGGGTATATTCACATGCCTACTTCACTTGTGACGTATGTGGCTTTAATAACCCAGGCTAGAGAACAAATAAAAATCCATGCAATAAAAAAGAAAGCAAACTGTGGGAAAGGCAGTAATTTAATGTTACTGAGTCACCATTTTGTTAAAGTCGACAAAAATACTGCATTTTAAAACAAATATTACAAAAAAAAAAGACAATAAAATAAAGAAAACTTACCCTTGACATAATTAGGCGGAAGAACCACTCGCGGCTTTGCTGTGTAGTTGTAGTTCATGTGGGCGTCCGTGGCCTCACTAATCCTGAAAGAAACCAACAAAAAATAAATGGCCAAAAATACTAAAAACGGATATAATGGCAACAACTCAAGCAAATATATAGAAAGCTACACATACACACACATATATAATAGAAGTTAAGTACATTCATGTCTGTGCCTTCTTTTTGGACATGGAGTTGAGGCCCAGTTTTTATACATTTTTTGTATTTGTTTTTTTCAGGGGCAAACCTGCAACTATTGTAAACTTTGTCAATTTAAGTCTGAACGGCAAATTAACTGACTTCGTGTTTAGCTTTGTCTGGCTACACACACACACACATACATATATTCTGATTTTTTTTTTACCTGACTACCCTTAGCATATATAGCTTAAAGTTGAATAATATTCGTGCGGGAAAAACATTTGCTGTGATTCGATTGACCTTGGCGGGTTTTGTCAAATGGTTTGCCGATTCTCGGAAATATCGTGTTAGTAGTTCTCCATTGCATCAAGTGGCAACAAAATGTGGCATACACATATGCAATTCTCAAAACATGACGCATGTTTCTATGTATGAATGGAACTTAATTTCATTGATTGTTTGTTTGAGAACAAAAAATAAAATAAACTTTATAAGTAAACAATTTTTTTTCTTCTTTCTTTTCAGGTTTTTTTTGACAGAAAACGCGCTTTTCCCTGAAATTGTTTCTTGAGTTAAAAAAATATTTTTAAAAAAAATATTGAAAATAAGACAAGGGGGGAGTACATGGTATGAAAAAAAAATTAATAATAAAATTACCGCGGGAATGTGATTAAATACCTAAAAAAAATGCGCTCAAAATTGTTTATTAACAAAATTTAAAAATTCTAAAATTTAGAAAAAAATTTTACATTTTTTCTGTAAAGTTCAAAATATTTTCAAAAAAAAAATTCTTTCGAAAATGTATAAATCTTAAATGCAGAATCAATCTTTCAGACAAGCCATAAACAGAACGTCTAAGAACTCATAAATCGTTAAAATTTTGACTAAGTTATGGGTAATTTATATTCAAAATAGCCTAAGAGCTTACTTACTAAGTGTTAAAAAACTCGAAAAAATATTTTTCCATATTTCATACATAGATTTTGAATGCAAAATGCATAAAATAAATAAGTTCCCACAAAAAAAAAAATTTAAAACAAAAAATTAAAATTTGTAATGTGAAGTTCAAAATATTTTTAAAAAAATTTCTGTCAAAAATGTATAAATCTTAAATGGAGAATCAATCTTCCAGACAAGCCATAAACAGAACGTCTAAGAACTCATAAATCGTTAAAATTTTGACTAAGTTATGGGTAATTTATATTCAAAATAGCCTAAGAGCTTACTTAGTAAGTGTTAAAAAACTCGAAAAAATATTTTTCCATATTTCATACATAGATTTTGAATGCAAAATGCATAAAATAAATAAATTCCCAAAAAAAAAAAAAAAAAAAATGTACACAAGTTTCAAAATTGATGATGTTTTGGCAAAGTTGTAAACCAAAGAAAAAATTGATAGTAAAATTGTAATAAAAACTTACCACATCAATAAGAATGGCAATCCAAGCGATATGAATGCTTTTATGTTGTATTTGCCCAGCATGATGTTGAACGACGAAACAGAAAATGAAACCAAACCTCAAATCATCTCACTTTACATCGACGTGGGAATTTCATAATTCGCTTTATGAAATCTGCAACACGATACACGATATATACCGCGATATCAAATTTTTAACATTAAATTCGTACAAAAAATATCACAGATACACACACACACACACACATACGCGCACGCACAATAACTTTTGAGTAGTATTTTTAAGTATGCTACACTCCGTGCGTAGAATCCATTTGTTTGTATTTAGATACGAGCACTAGAATGTTTTTAATGCGATTAGGATATATTCGAGATACCGTTGGACAACAACAACAACAATTAATGATGTGTGTGTGTTGGTATTGGTGTGTGTGCACAGCTGGCTTGTTGGATTGACTGTGACTCGGTGGAACCAGCTCGGCTTACTTCCAAATATCAAATAAATAAAACCGCCAACCAGTCTCGGCAGCGAACAACTACATTATAACATATGCCCATATGTAAATGCATACTAGCAAAATGTGAGTAGGATATGTATGACACAACAAATACACTAAGAGAAAATAAAAGTATTTTGCATCGAAATATATTTTTTGTATACTTTATAAACTTTTTTTTTGGGAAATATTAAAGTTTATGTTTATGAAGTTATTAATCTTATGAATAAAAAGGATTTTGGCTCGAAATATTATTTTTTTAATTTTTGATAAACTTTTTTTTTGGGAAATATTAAAGTTTATGAAGTTGTTAATCTTATGAATATAAAAGTATTTTGGCTCGAAATATTTTTTTTTTTTTAATTTTTGATAAACTTTTTTTTTGGGAAATCTTAAAGATTATGATTATGAAGTTGTTAATCTTATGAATATAAAAGTATTTTTGCTCGAAATATTTTTTTTTTAATTTTTGATAAACTTTTTTTTTGGGAAATCTTAAAGATTATGATTATGAAGTTGTTAATCTTATGAATATAAAAGTATTTTTGCTCGAAATATTTTTTTTTTAATTTTTGATAAACTTTTTTTTTGGGAAATCTTAAAGATTATGATTATGAAGTTGTTAATCTTATGAATATAAAAGTATTTTTGCTCGAAATATTTTTTTTTTAATTTTTGATAAACTTTTTTTTTGGGAAATCTTAAAGATTATGATAATGAACTAACCTAATCTTATGAATATAAAAGTATTTTGTATAATAAATATTTTTATACTTGATAAACTTTTTTTTTGCTAAATATTTAAGCTGATTATGAAGTTGTAAAGTTGGCTTTTGGTATAAAATAATGCTGCTGATAGGAATGTGAATATATTAAAGATCCTTAAAGAGAACATAATCCTTATCCTAATCCATTATGAAAATAGTATTTTCCTTTTAAACGAACTAACCTAAACTTTAAACCTCCACAAAAGACCAAATCTTGAATGACAATTTTTGAAATAATTAAATTTCTCGCAGTGTAAGTAGCTATACTTTGTATGTGTGTTTGTGGATGGACAGTCGCCGAGTCTGTGTGTGGCACTTATCTCATGATTTCTGCTGTCGGATATATGCACATATGTTCATGGATTGTCGCGATTATCGGGCCAACTGTGTGTGGGAGGCGGTCTGTCTTAGTGTTTGTTGTTGTTGTTGAAGATTGTACTACGAGTGAAATGATAGCCACGGAGATAGATGCCTGGCAAGCGGTCAAGTCATGTATATATATATTTACATACATAGATAAGTGTAATTGCGGCACACTTCGCGCCTTCGGTCAATATAAGACAATTGAATCGCGTGCCGATTTCACTTAAGCAACGCGCGCTTTAAACAAATTTTTATAGTTACAATTTTGCGAGTAAGGTAGGCAAAGAGTAAGCTACTTACATACTAATATGTAGGACATATAAGATATAGTATAACTGATACTTGTATAATGGCTGACATATAATTTTGCATGTGAAATGGAATAATTAAACACAAAAAAAAGTACGAGCGTATACTTAATATTTGTATGTGATGGCACCTGAAACCCTTAAAACTTTTGCACAACAAATATGAAACCCTAACATCCTTTACAATATTGTTAACTAATTTTTCTAATATTTTTGAACATTTTTGTATACGATCTCAACAAGAAAATCCATGCAGAACCAAGATCGAAGTGTTTTCCATTCCAATTACCTTCAATTTATAATATAAACAAAAAATATCTTTCAATGTTTACAAATTGAACTACAGAATCTTTATATATATATAGTATATAGGAACTGATACCCGACATTGACATTGGCACTGGCAATGGCATATGGCATATGGAAATGACATTTCTCGCCAAACAAATTAAAAATTCCACTTCAATGAGTGGACAAGCAAGATGAAGTATATCCGGCTAAGCCCCAACTACAATCATTTGCGACTGTCACACACATTTTAGATCTAGATATCTTAAGCGTACATATATCGTATATATATATATATATATATGTATGTAAGCACACGCTTAAATCAAGATCAACGTTTATTTTTCACATCATTCTTTAATTATTAAAAATATTTTGGAATCATTTAAATCTCTTTGAAGTACCAAACACGTTTTCGTATGTTTTTCGTTTTTCGTTTTTGTGCACTAATTAAATCTGAAAAACCATTTATATTAATTATATATGCTACGAGCGTGTTTAAGTACGTATTATTATTTTTTTTTAACTTTTAAGATTTTCTCAAGTTTTCCGTTTGTTTTTTTCCACTGTTTTCTGTTTTCCGTTGACTTTGTTTTTAAGGCTTTTTGGCACAAGACAATTACAGCAATTATTTATTGGTGGTCAAGATAATTAGCCTAGATATATTTATACACTTTGATTTGAATATTAACCGAAACCGAGCCGAAAACAGCTAACAAAACTCTGATTAATGCACTCGGCTAATACATGTGCATATTAGCTTAAACAATGGACAGAATTGTTGGTAATATTACCGCGTTGTTGGCCGACGCGCGACGTTCGAATCCTTTCGGCTTCGCTCAGGAACTGAACGGAACTAAAAATGCGCGAATTTCTTTGCCTTTGACTTTCTTGCCACTTTAATACAAAAAAAAAGCCAAACAGCGCTGCTCGCCAGTTGGTAGAAACGAACACAACTGTGACGGTTTCCACTTACCAAGGAGTTTTTTCTCTCTCTCTCTGTATGTGTGTGTGCTTGTGGAAAGCGTGCGAGCTGGAGCTTGGTTCCAAATTGGTGTTAGGTTCCGTTGGGCGCCATGCAAATGTTTTTGGCCATGTGGATTTTTAATCATTTGCAATACGTTCGTTCGTATGTACGTTAGAACTAGCTGCGACAGTAATTAGAGTATATACAATATAGAATAGGGTTTATGCTATGATATGGTATACTTTTGGATATATATGGTATACTTGTTGGTAAGACTTATTGACTTTTGGTAGTAAGCAAACGAGCTGCATTTTATATTAATCTAAAGCTTAACGAATGATGTTACAACTAGGATACTGCTTTAACAATATAATAATAATATACACTATTGCTCAGTTTTTTCTTACCCAAAATTCAATTCTTTACTTATGTAAAACAGTTTGCAATTAAAAGTACAACGTATACTTAATATTTACGTGCTGCATTTTATATTAATCTAAAGCTTAACGAATTATTGAATGCTTATTTATGTTACAACTAGAATACTTTAACAATATAATAATAATATACACTATTGCTCAGTTTTTTCTTTCCCAAAATTCAATTCTTTACTAATGTAAAAGAAATTAGCAATCAAATATACAACGTATACTTAATATTTACAACCTATAACCTCAATTGCAATTAGCCATAAACTCTTTAGTTGAAGGTCACCGACATGTCAAATCCGTTTATAGCTTAAAGCCAATAACTAATACAATTTTGACATGTCTAAAACACGCCTACACACAATATGTCTGGCTAAACGACTCGACATTGTTGGGTCTTTCCAATGAAATATCCATGTACGTATGCAACTTGACGTTGACATATCCACAAACTAGCCAAAAACTGAACGAAGTGCGACAGCTACAGTCACACAAATACAATTTACAAAAGTTAGTCATATACATTCTATATTATATATAGGTTGGACTTTCCAGAGGCAACAACAACAGCTGCGTCTAGGCTAACGAGTGAGCGGGAGAAATTGCGCCTACTTTCACACATGTCCCGGCGGGGTAAGGCTAAATGGTTTATTATTATAATAAGAGCGTACTTTATGCATATATTTAGTATATATGAAATCGTTTTTGTAGTATAAACCAAATGGCTTTAAGGTACTTAGTAATAATTGAGTAATTGTTATAAATTTGTGTTAAATATTTATATTTATGTACATACACACATTGCGTATTAACATACATTGTATTCAGGTTTACAGCTAACGTTTTCAAAGAAAGTAAAACTAAAAGTTGAAGACTAAACAATTGTGGAGCCCTGTTGATTGGTGCGTTGATTGATTTTCACATGTGTCTGTCGCTTTTTCTCCTCCTTGAAGGCATCCGAGTTGGCCTTCTTCTCAATGCGACGCTCGCTGCGATAATCTTTGAGTAAACGTTTGCGTTCACGTTTCTCTTCGGCTGTTTCGTCCTTGGGTCGCAGGGAGAGCACACTAAGTGTGGATACAACGGATTTGCCACACAACGATTTGGGTCCCGCTGCATTTTGGGAATTGTCTTCGAGGTTGGCTAATGCTTTTGCTGTCAGCTGTCCATCGACGCCGTTACGCAGCACATTGGTGGGCAGACCGGTCTTGGGATCGATTTGAACACGTTGGGGACGAGGCTCATCAATGAGTTTGGGATGATTGTAAATGTTTGAATAGGTTGAGAGTATGGATTCGCAATCCCATTTCTTTTGTTTGTCGTCGTTTACTTCGTAGTCGACGAGCTCCTCCGTAGGATCCTGTTCACCTTCGACAACATTACTATACTTTTTGATGCGTTCAGTATCCCATTCCTTGTTGTAGCTTATATCTGTGTTTTTCTTTTTAAATTCCTGGAAACATTGCATGACGACGGGATGCTTCTGATGCCAGTGTCCCTCAATATCCTCTAGAGCAAGATCTCCCAGCTCGGGATCATCATAGCTGGCATAGAATTTATCGAAACGATCATCGAGCAAGGAGAGCTGTTCATTTCTACGGATAACACTCGAGCTCATTGAGTATTCGGTGAATCGTGATTTTGTTTCCTCATCTTCGAAACGGCTTTTACGCATTAACGGTCCAAGGCGATCCATTAGCTCATCTTCGTTTTCTTCATCATTTAAATCATCCGAATCAAACTCCATTTCCCCATCATCATCATCGTCCTCGTCTCCTTCGTCATCGTCATCGCCATCTTCCATAGCTTGCATCACGAAGTCATCATCGAGATCTTCGCTATCCTCGAAATCGCTATCGAGTGCTGCAACTACATCTGGATCCCAATCGGGACGTGGACCGGGCTGTGGAGCTGCTTTATTCAGCATTCCCTCAGACTCTTCGAATTCACTGGCAAATACGGAACTGGGCAGCATTAGATTGTGTGGTTGCGATTCCTCAGCGTTTGGCTTCTTTGTATGATTGGGATTCTCCATATACTCCCAGACGACATCATTCTCTCGCTTCTTCAAATGCTGCATGTAGTCATAGTCATCGTCAAAGTGAATGCCAAACTTCTTTAGCTCCTCCTGACGTTTAGCTGGATCTGTAGGTGTTGCAGCGGGCTTAGCTTGTGGCTGCCTAGCGCTCGCCTCCAGAAGCACACGCTGTGGAGCAGTTTCATCGGTCACCAATGGATCGTGCTGACTACGATGCACCAAGTGAAATGTAACAGCTTTTTTTCGGTCAATATATGGCTTTTTTCCTTTTACCTACAATACAAATATACTCATTAGTTTACTTTCTACTTTTAAGCATTGGAAACTTTACCATTTTTGTGCTGCTGCTATTGTTTTCCTTTCAAAACTTGGGTACGATTTTCGTAGTTATTGCGTTCCAAAACACATGTGCATTAGAGGTGTGATATACAGCTGCAAATGAAATCGATATGCGTTTAGAAGTATCGATGCTCACAATGACATATCGATATTTTCGTTGTGATTTGTGATGGAGCGACGACCACCACATTGTAATCTTGCATGAGATTAATTTAAATTATTGCATATCAATATTCTCTACTAGTAACAATTTTTAGCGCATTTGTACTGTTTCAAACTCTTTGATACACCTGTTCAAAAACATCGCCCACAAGTCGTGACAATAATCGCAAGTGCAAGTGTAGGACGACCCAACTTTTACAGTGCTCATCTCTAAGTCAAATGTGTTGCATCCCTGTAGTACACTAAACATAATTGTTGTTGTTATTACCTTGCATTAATTGCTGTAAAATGGAAGAAAATGAAACTACGCCAGACGCCACAACTAACGTCGCAAATGGTATGTTCAATAAACCATCATTTATTCCCCAATCACTTCTATCACATCGTGCACGTGTTCGGCAGGGGATGATGACGCGACGTACCAGCATAAATTGGAACAGTGCCAAGCGGAGAAGCGCAAAATGCAAAACGAGTTCAATACGCAGCGAGCAAAATTGAAGGAGCTCTATATGCAAAAGGAGTCGGAGCTCAAGAAGCTGCAGGATGAAATGGATGAGCTCAAGACTCACCATATGGTGGCTGACCTGAAGTCGGAGAACGAAATACAAATGAAGGATATAAAGGCACAAGAAGAGATTTCATCGCTGCAACAGCTGGTTCAGGACACAATCGAAGAATCTGCCATGTACAAAGCCGAATTGGAGCGAGTCAAAGTGGAACAGCTGCGACAGCAACAGCAGCACCTGCAGGAAATTAAACAAAGGGAAATGCAAATACAACACACAGCTTCATCCCAGGTTGAATCATCTGGTGGAAATGTCATAAATAATGTGAAGAAAACTCTGGTACGAAAGCTGGTCAGTGATTCCCTAAACAACAGCTTTCAAGAGAGTGAAATTGGAAGCAATGCGCGTGGGTCAAACAAAAGCAACAACAAGCAATATGTGAGTGTAAATACTAAATAGCCATGTTTAGTAGTTATTAATTTTCACCTGAACAGGTTACAGAAGATGCCGAGATGATGCAGTCAATTGTTGAACAACTGCAGGAAGAGATGAAAGCACTCAAGGAGAAGCTGCGCGACCAGGACGAACAGTTGCAGTCCAAAACGCTCAAGCAGGAGGAGGAGGGGGCGGCATCGGATGCTATGCACAAATCAACCTCAACAGATGTGCTAGCTGTCAACAATTGTAGTGCATGCAAGGCGAGTGAACAGCTGTCGGAGGAGTTGAGCACCAAAGTTAACAAACAGCAAAAGCAACTGGAAACCATACAGAAACAACTTGTTGAATCCCGCGAACAGTTGAGCAAGGAGGCAGCATTGCGAAATGACTTGGAGAATCAGTGGCAAGCAAAGCGTGAGGCACACAAGAGCGAAGTACAAAACCTGCGCGAACAGTACAAAAACAATGAGCAACAACTACTGAATATGCAACAAAGGTTTCTGGAGACCAAGGAGGATGTGATGCGCCAGCTGCAACGTGTCACCGATGATCGCGAGCGAGTCAATCAACAGCTGGAGACGCTACAAGCTGACAATGATTTTCTTTCGGGCCGCTTTCTCGCCACCTCCGAAGAGATCGACAATCAATACATAAATCTGCCCAATACGGTTGTAGAGCTGCAGGAACTAATGCTGCGCCAGCAAAGTGAATTAATCCAGGCGCGCGTCAGCAGCGAATTCGAGAAACAAAAGTGTGTTACTTCTCTCGATGAGATACAAATACTGCGCGCTCAGCTGGAGGAGAGCAACAATGAGAGACGCGCATATAAGCGTAAAGTGCAATTAGATATTAAGTCGCTGCAGTAAGTACAAAATGGAACACGTTTGCTAACTCATTAATAAACATATATATTATTTCCCACAGAGATCGCGTAACGCAGCATTTGGTTACCGTGCAATCGCATGAATCAGCTAAAACTTTATTGGAACGCAAAGAAGCTGAACTCAATAAGCAGCTATCGGAGTGTCGTGTTGAGATTATAGAACTACAGGAAGCCAACGTAAGTGCGATTATAAATTGTAGCTTATCAACGAGCTTAACAATTGTATTTTGTTTACAGGAAAAACTAGCTAAAACCAATTCAGATTATAAGTCTAAGATTAAGACGCTTCAGGAGGAGCTGTCCACAATGGAAACGGTGCAAAAAGATTTTGTCAAATTATCACAAACACTTCAGGTATAAATTAAGTTTTTTTTCTCTTTAATTTGTCAATTACAACTAATGTATTTTGTGTTTCAGATGTCGTTGGAGGAGCTACGGCATGCCGATACTGAGGTACGCTGGCAGGACGATGATGATATCAACAATTGTCCCACATGCAATGCCGGCTTCACTGTGATGGTGCGAAAGATCCATTGCCGTCATTGCGGCCACATCTACTGCGATAAATGTTTAACGAAAACGGTGCCATCGGGCCCACGGAAACGTGTCGCTCGCGTCTGTGATATCTGTCACACATTGCTCACACCAAACACCGCTCCCTACTTTAGTCATGAGCCACAACCGCAACAGCAGCAACACCAACACCAACAGCAGCAGCAGCAGCCGCAGTCAAACTAAATGGGTTCCCTTCCTCTCTCTCTCTCTGTGCTTTTGGTCAATATTTATAACTGTATATGTGTATGTTTGTGAATGTGTACTGTGTACTATAATTATGCTGTTTGTTTGTCTATTTGTTTTGTTTCACATTTTCAAAATGAGTCATATCCAGTCGCTAAAAGTGAGCGTTAACTCAATCTTCTAGTTATATACCTATAATTATATATATGTGAAACCTTTTTACTTCTTTTTTATAGTTTGTTTGGTAGTAGATAAGATTTTCCATTATTGTGCGAAGCCAAAATACTATATAGATATATAAAGCTAAAAACTATGTACACTTTATGATGCTTGTGCTGCTCATTTTTCAATTACTTAAACCAAGTACGCCTGCAAAGTTGAGAAAAGAAAAGAAAAGTAATTAATTGTCATATTTCGAATTACACACAAAAGAATGAAAGAAAGAAAAACTGAACTTCATGCAACAAATATTTGTGTTTTATTTGGAATATAATTTGGCAACATATTTTCTAATATTTAACAACATCAAAAAAAGTATACATATATCAAATTTTGTGTGGGTTTGTTGTCTTCATGGGTTTTGCGAGGATTATAATAATGTATATGTATATATTTTTTGTGTACATGTTAACGCTTAAATATTTGTTTAAACAATAATAACAATGTGGGCATGCCCGCTAAATTCTGTATGTACAACATCACTTCAACTAAATAATAAGCCAACTGTATATTGTATATACTATATTAATTAAATACAACTACAACTAATACTGCAAACTCCGCATGCAACAAGGCAAAAACTTTCAAAAAGCTTTCCAAACTTAAAAACGAACAACACACACACACAGTGGAGGGGAGGAATCACATTTTTCACATTTATATATGGGAGACAGTTGGCGTTTAGAATGTCATTTCCTGCAATCATAAGATACGAGAGAAAATAAATGTCAAAAAAAAGCCATCAATCAATTGTTGCAACTCGTTACTTACCTCACCAAATAAATCTACCGGCTAGGGCACCCAATATCGCGATAGCTGTCACGCCCAATACGCTGATGATCTGTCTGCTTGGAGCTGTTTATGAGAAATTGGGAATAAAATAAAGAATGTTAGAACAAAGCAAACAAGTTTTAAATGGGTTTCAACACAACTACTTGAGCAAAAGTTACGCTTAGAAAATAAGATAATCAAACATCTATAACCTTTACTATTCTAAGTGAAAATTGATTTAGTTTCATCTCTATAACTCGTATTTCAAAAAATAGGATTGCCGTTTTAAGGATCAAAGTTTTAGCTTAGTTGAAAAGGAGCATTATTACTTTTATGTTTTCAAAAAACTATATACAATGGGTTACAAAAAAAAAACAAAAAATTATTTTATCGTCCAAAACTCAATTTATCCGAATTTAAAGTTAATTTTTTAACAATTTTTTTAACTAAAATGTTTTTGCTGATCAGAAAAAGTTTTTTTTTTTGTTTAGTTATGATGTTTCCTAGCTTGAATCCTTTAAAAATAATTCTTTTACCGACTTTCTCTATCTGACATATTTTGAAATTGAAAAATCGATAGCTAAAATTGTCTTGTTGCATTAATTAATTTAGATAAAAATATTAAATGAATGCCCATGCTTCATAGGATAACGTTAATGTGTTAGTAAGGATGATATATACACAAAGATGGTTAAACAATGTTAAGGTTAAAAAATGATGCTATAAAAATCACAAAACATTGAACAAAAAAATGAAAATAAATGAATATTTTGAACACTTACACTTTAAGACACTTACGTATAACAAATTTTGGCATTTAGACGAGAAGGCAGCATAGATGCGAGACTCGTTAAAAATATTTATAACAGTTACAGATACAGATGCGAGGCGAGACGAAGACGAAAACGAAGACGATGCGAAGACGAAGACGAAGTCGCAGACAAAATGAGAAGCGATATAGTGTAATTGAGAGAGAAAGAGATGTGTGTACTCTTCAATGTTGTTGTTGTTGTCGTAACGTAACGGTATATTCTCCTGGTGCGTTGGTGATTTTGTTGTTGATTTTGTTTTTGTGCTTGTTGAATTGACATCGTTGAATGGTTTTTTTTTGTTCTTGCCAACACAGAGCGAGAGAGGTAATAGACAGCAAAAGAGGTGACAGGTGTGATAGAGAGAGATAGATAGAGAGAAGAGAGAGCTTATCCTATTGATTGATGAATAGATAGATAAGTTGTAGGATGGATACACGCTTGTAGATGTTTTCTTTCTGGTTTTCTTAACTAATAAATATTGAATATTATCAACTATATATTTGATGTATGTTTTTTGTGAGCATCTCTGTGAGCTTCGGGGGATTTTTTCTTTTAAAACTAAAGTACGTTGGGAGTTTTCTCTTGCAGGCAGACAATAACGGGTTATAATGGATTTCAAAATTGCTTTTGTTGGTTTATCGTTTTTGTGGTTTTCTTTTTTTATCCCATAAGCTGTATCTATTTCTCATTTTCACCTGCACCGCCGCCGCCCGTGTTGCCGATTTGACGTCCATATTTCGCCAGCCATTCAATAATAACGCCATTGGACCAGCCAAAGCCCGTTTGTACACCATACTCTCCGCCGCCACCATGTCCGCCAAACTTCTCGGCATCGTACTGAAATCAATAGAAGAAGGAATTACTATCTCTCTCTCTCTGAATCTGTATGCTCTGTGATCTGTTACCTTTTCAAACATTGCCAATGTGTCGCGATAGGCCTCGAAGTTGGACTTGACCCAACGATGTCCCCAATTCTTGGACATATTCTTGGCTTCAGGTGTGCCCAGATTGTCGAGACCCTCGACGAGCATATACTGCATGGGTGCCCACACATTGGGGTAGTCCCATTGCTCACCAGTCTGATAGATTGTATTTGGCACGCCGCCTGGATACTTATCCAGTTCATTTTTCTCAATGTATTTCAATACGGATGCGGAGATTTTCGCCGAATCCGAAATATTATAGGACTTGGTCCACAGTGGTGATAGATTGCTCGCAACATAATAATTCCTTGGCTTATCGTTTATCAAATCATAGTCCAGCCAGCAGCCAGCTTCGTCGTTCCACAACACTGCTTGAATTGCCTGGCAAATAAGAGAAGGGAGAAATGTAAGAACAATAGTAGTAGTAGAAATACTTAAGTAGTAGACTATGAGTTGTAGTAGGTGTAAAGTAGTAGTAGAAGATGAGGAATGGTCGATGTAGATATTAGTAGTAGTAATAGTGTAGTAGAAGAGTAGTAGTAGTCGTAAAGTAGTAGTAGAAGATGAGGATTAGTCGATGTAGATATTAGTAGTAGTAGTAGTGTAGTAGTAGTAGTAGTGAAGTAGAAGAGTTGTAGTAGTAGTAATAGTGTAGTAGAAGAGTAGTAATAGAAGTAGAGTAGTAGTAGAATATGAGTTGTAGTAGGCATAAAGTAGTAGTAGAAAATGTGGAGTAGTCGATGTAGATATTAGTAGTAGTAGTAGTGAAGTAGAAGAGTAGAAGTAGAAGTATAGTAGTAGTAGAATAGTAGTATTAGTAGTAGAGTAGTATTAGAATAGTAGTAGTAGTATTAGAGTAGTAGTAGTAGCAGAGTAGTAGTAGTAGATTAGTAGTAGTAGTATAGTAATAGTAGTATTAGGGTAGTAGTAGAATAGTAGTATTAGTAGTAGAGTGGAAGTAGAATAGTAGTATTAGTAGTAGTAGTAGTAGTAGTAGATTAGTGGAAGGGTAGTAGTACAAGTAGAATTTTCGTAGTAGTAGTAAAGTAGTAGTAGTAGTAGAAGTAGAAGTTGTCGAGTAGTAGTAGAAGTAGTAAAGTAGTAGATGAGGAGTAGTAGTAGAAGTAGTCGAGTAGTAGAAGGGTAGTAGTAGTAGAGTAGTAGTTGTAGTAGTGTAGTAGTAGTGTAGTAGAAGGGTAGTATTAGTAGAGTAGTAGTAGTATAAGTAGAGTAGTAGTAGTAGAGTAGTAGTAGTACTATAGTAGTAGTAGTATTAAAGTAGTAGTAGTAGTAGTAATAGTAGAAGATTTGTAGTAGTAGTAGAGTAGTAGATGAGTAGAAGTAGTAGAAGTAGAAGTGGTCGAGTAGTAGTAGAACAAGACGACTTGTAGTGGAAATAGTAGTAGACTGTTAGTTGTCGAGATGAAATAAAAGTAGTATAAATTAATTGGAGCTTAGGTCTGTCTGACGAACCTCTAAAATCTTCTTTGCCTTTGTCTCATATTCGGTCATCTTTTCAATATTGCCCGCCTTGGCATGAAACTCGGCAATAATTTTGGCATTCCAATGCAGAATGGCATTCAGTTCGACGGGAACAATGGAACGGGTCTTGATCTGTGTCAGATTGCCCAGATTGGTGCCATTTGCATTGATGTACCAGCGAGAACTGAAATCCATGCCAGATTCGGCAGCTGCTTTGAGTTCGCTATAGTGGTCCTCCTTTTCTTCGGGTGTATTGAAGCTGCCGGATGTTTCAACATCCTCGCTGTAGGATTCGGGACGTGGTCCAGTTGTGGTGTCACGGTATCCAGCCAGATTGTGACCCTTGGCCTGGACAGTGTGATTGTTCATGAAGTACTCGAATTCGTGCTCGAGAATCTCCAAAGCATTGATCGCAAACAGCTCGTCCTTGGTGAATTCCACATAGGACTTGACCATTGCTGTCAGGAGTGGTGGCTGCGAACGTCCTCCATAGTAGACACGTCCGCCGTTTGGAATGAAACCAATACGCTTCACAATCGACAAGAAGTTCTCAATCATGCCACGTGCTGTGGTCCTCATCTCGCTGTAGAGCAGACCGCGAATGATCCAGTACGAATCCCAGTAGTAGAACTCAATGAAGCGTCCACCTGGCACAATAACCGGATTCGGCACCGGTATAATGGAATAAAGCTGCGGATTCTTGTGCACATCATCTTTCATTTTGCGACCCAGTTCCTTCCAGATGTTGTTCAAATCAACACCCCATTGCTTTAGATCGGGATCGTGGATGACATCGAGGAACGTTGGATGCTCTTTCCAATCCGTTGGCGTCCACACATCCAGCTCCGTACCCTTATCACCAAAGTGAGCCTAGAATTGAAGCAGTTAGTACAAAGCGAATTGAATATTTCGTATTTAGTTTGTACCTTGACAAATGCACGTAAATCATCTTGACTGGGTTTATTATCCTTGGATGCCATCAATGCCTCAAAATCATTCATGGTCTCATCGGGCGAAACGGTCAGTTTCATGTCCACAAAGGTCTTCGAATCGGGATATAGCTTTGCCATCTGTATAGTATGCAGTAGCGGTCCATAGCAATAGATTTGACTTAAAGAAAAAATAAAAAAAATTTATTGAAGAGAATTTTTTGAAATATTGAGTATAAAACTTCAAAATTATATAAAAACGTTTGGAATCTAAATATAATTATTTATTTGAATGTTAATTTAAGCATTATCATAGTTTTAAGTCTTTCATTATATAAACAAATTTGCATCTCACTTCAGAAACTACGATCTGGAATTTAAGGAAATGCACAAAAAAAATATATATATATATATATTAATTTCTTATTCAAGAGCTGATATGATTTGATATTTGGAATTTTAAGAAATGCACAAAAAAAAATATATATATTAATTTCTTATTCAAGAGCTGATATGATTTGATATTTGGAATTTTAAGAAATGCACAAAAAATATATATATATATATATATATATATATATATATTAATTACTTATTCAAGAGCTGTAAACAAATCTATAAGAGAATTTTTTGAAATATTGAGTATAAAACTTCAAAATTATATAAAAATGATTGGAATCGAAATATAATTATTTATTTGAATGTTAATTTAAGCATCATTATAGTTTTAAGTCTTTCAATATATAAACAAATTTGCATCTAGCTTCATAAACTATGATTTGATATTTGGAATTTTAAGAAATGCACAAAAAAAATATATATATATATTAATTGCTTATTCAAGAGCTGATATGATTTCATATCTGGAATTTTAAGAAGTGCACAAAATATATATATATATATATATTAATTTCTTATTCAAGAGCTGATATGATTTAATATCTGGAATTTTAAGAAATACACAAAAAAAAAATTATATATATATATTAATTTCTTATTCCAGAACTGTAAACAAATCTATAAGAGAATTTTTTGAAATATTGAGTATAAAACTTCAAAATTATATAAAAATGATTGGAATCGAAATATAATTATTTATTTGAATGTTAATTTAAGCATTATCATAGTTTTAAGTCTTTCATCATATAAACAAATTTGCAACTCACTTTATAAACTACGATTTGATATCTGGAATTTTAAGAAATATAAAAATATAAAAATAAAAAAAAATAAAATATATATATATATATATATATATATATATATTAAGCACACATTTGTTTCCCAGTTCAAGCGAACTTTTTTTAATTGAATTCTAATTAATGCATATTTACTTTTTAAGCTACGCAAGATTTAATATGTCTGCGATTTGAGTGCAGTGAAATTAACTTTATGTTATACAAAAATAATCAAACTGGTTATATATTTGTTTTATTTGTCAGTAGAGCTCAGTTCTACAGATGAAGAGTATTTTTGAAAGTACTTTGATACTTTTATCTAGCGTTAGAAAATTCAACTTGGCTTAGTCATTAATTTTATGAGAACAGGCCGTAATGAGTTTATGGCCCATTCACTAGACGTCATTAATTAGTGCAAAATAAATGTTGAAATTAAATTTCGCACACATGAAACCATTAAGTTTGAACACCAGTTGGGAACACCTGATCAGATAAGATCTGCTCACTTACAATATAGTATATATGTACATTAGTTTTTCGTACAACACGATTCACGTTGATAACGCGTCACGTTCATTTTTTTCGATCACGTTTATAAGTATTGGAAAAACTTAATGCAAGTTGATCGAACGATATAAAAATGCAAATTTAGTTATATGTAGGAATTGAATTGAAAGTACAAGATTTAATGAAGTATTTTGGTTTAATAATTGTTGAACCGGTTCGCTGATAGAAAGCAAAACCAGTCTATAAAGTGTACTGATTATTTATGCTTGTATTATTATTCGAGTTGATTTTATTAAGATTAATATATAATACTTATTAATTTTTTTTTATGATTCTTAATCTTTACTTATTTATTTTATAAATATTAATATTTAATGCTTATTAATTATTACTTTACTTATTTGTTTTATTAATATTAATATTTAATACTTATTAATTACTTTTTTTAAGATTCTTCAACTTTACTTATTTTATTAACACATTTTTATATCCAACTGTTTTTTTTTTAACATTTTTACATTTACTGTTAACATTTTCCAGCGTTCCTTTGAAACTTACCAGGATGGAAAATCATAGGGTTCATCTTCCCAGTCGTATTTAACAATCGCATTATCCGAAACATAATCGTTCAGATGTTTCGATCTCGCCTGCGGCAAAGCTGCTAAGCAGCAAAGGCCGAGGATCAACATAAGATTGAGACCATTTAATTTGCTCATTGTATTGCGTATGGAGGGGGGGTTAAAGGGAACTACGGAACTGTGTTCTTTTTGAATTGGTTTTGTTTTATGTTATGTGTTTATTTTTAGTACAATTGGTTAATTAAATGCTTAGACGCGTTCACTTGTCTAATTACGATTACGCGAATACACACACACACACACAACTATACATATATAATATGTGTTTATGTATAAGTACCGAAATTAATACACTTAAAAGTTAATTTTGAATAACGTTGGGCGCAGGAATTAAGAATTTGTGCCGCAATTTTTCGCGTATTTATTTTGGATGCATGACAATGAGTAACTGTAACTGTATCACACACACATACACACACAAAGTCTCGCTCTCCCAGCTACACTTTCCGTCAACGAGACAGACACAACCAGCGCCCTGCCAGTGCAAGAATACTTCTAACTGTTTCAACCGTTTTCAATTTATAAAATAAATCCCCACACGAGAACGCCAACGCCAACGGCGACGCCGACGATCAAGAGCAAGTGTTTGTGCGTGTGTGTGTGTGTGTGTTATTCGACTAATCGGCTGACGACACGAGGCACGAGCGCGATACGAAACACGAGGCACGAGTATGAGGTGGGCGTGTGTAGATTGTGTTGTCCTTCTTGTTGTTGTTCTATTTTTAGTTCGGTTTCGAGCGCAATTGTTATTGTAATTGTGGCTGAGCCGAAGTGCTACGGTATTTTAATTTATCCGTTAGCTTTTGTTGTTGTTATCGCTGTTTATTGCATTTATTAAAGCTTTTTTCACATTCATTTTGTGCCTCCACAGCAAGTATTTATTATTAGATTTGTCTTTAATTATTTAGTTTTCGATCTATATGAATATTATTAATAATTTTTTGGCATCTTAAGCATTTAATTGCATTTTATTTAAACCACTTTTAATATAATTCATTTTGCCCACTTTTTGATACATTATTATATATCCATATGCATTTATTATGGGCGTTACCCTTAACTGATAAATTCAGAAACAGTAAAGATACCATAATCGAGGGAGATATATTTGTGCAAAGAGAAGTAAGTCACTTGTGGAAAAATACCTAAAGTTTAAATATATATTCCATATTCCAGTTTCATACTTTCTATAGAAATGAATAATATATATATTTATAAATCCAACATAAACTTTCTGCATCAAAATAAAAATAAAGAACCGCTTTAATGTTTTAACAAAAATAGAACCAATACTTGAGTCAATCTGGGGTTAAGACTTAGTCACTGTTGCCAATCTTCACTATACTAAAATGCAACACCGCATTGAGTTTCGTCAGTTAATGCATATGTAGTATGGCGAAGATATGACGATATGTCGACTCATTACATTCATGAATGATAAGAAATTGTTACACCAATGACATAAATTGTTTTTTTGGACAGATTGAGGCCTACTAAACAGCTATAAAATGTAAATTAAATTCACAACCAAAAAAAAAAACACAAATCCAAATCTAATTAATAGACTTGTAGTGTTCCATTTAGAATTAGTGTCAAAGTGATTTGAGAAAAAAAACCAACCGGGTAAGTCCCCAAAAAACAACAAATACCATATATAAGTTAAGATCGTAAGCGGCTTGAGAGTATTTGTGTTTCTGGGAATGTTAAGATGCAATAATCGGGTTTTATCTATTTATAAATCAAGTGCGGGAACTAATAAAGCTCGCACTATGTGGGGAAAATACGTTAAAAACTAACTTGTAAAAGGTTTGGCCAGACTATTTTTATATCTAATAAGGTAGCTATATATAAATGTGAGCGATATTTGTTAAAGCTTTTTAAAATATTGTATTACGTCAAGAACTTTCTTTAGTACTACTATAACAAGTCTTAATTGAACTGATTTGATTGTGAGGCCCAGAAAAAAAATATAATAATCCTATAAAGAAGAGATTGAAACTGCGCCACACAGTAAAGAAATAATAATAGAGCCGAGAAATTTGCATGTATTTTTGGCATCTGAGAAATGTTATATGCGACATGTCGCAAGTGGCATGTGTCGCACGTTTAGTGATTTATCTCACATTAAGTTAATATTCAATTGACTAGCATACACACATATACACTTGACATTTACTCTTGTTTTGACTTAAGTGCGACGTTCTCAGAACAAAAACTCAAGCGATTATATAACACGAATATCTATCTATCTTTTTCCACTATAGTAGTATCTATCTTTTTCACTATAGTAGTAGAACAAACGCTACTTAATTTCACTAGCCGGCTAAGCATAACGAAACAGTTGCGCAATTTGAATTGTGTGAGTTTTGAATGGCATTGTCTTTTACTTAGATATATATAACTGATATATATATATATAATCTGTGACGACAGCAGTACGGAACTGAAATAAAACGTTTAATTGAACTTTAATGCAATTGAATTAATGTAGAAAATCAAACACGTCAAACTTCGCATTGAATCGTGACATTATAATCTAGTTACTAATATCAGCTTAAAGTGCATGCTCTGACTATCCATTATGTAGAGGCTATACTTATGTCTAGCTAAAGTCTACTTGACTATGACTCAGTTCAGTGTCTATATAATTTATGGCGCAATTCGCACGCACCATAAGTTGTTCATTTAAACTGACATGACATGAATCTATTTAACACTAATCGTGACATTATTCTACTGACGGATTGTAAGAAAAGAGTATTGGGATTATAATTAATGGGATGTAAAGAAAGTAAATTAACTGTTTTTGATACCGTTAATTATATTTATTTATCAATTTATGAAATTATTTCCATTTAAAGAATGAAAAAATTCCATTTCGATCAACTTTATTCAATAAAAGGTTTTTGATTTCACGATTTTTAATAAGATTTTTAAGAAAGATTTCCTTTGATTAGGCACAAAATGAACAAGTAAGAAGGCTCTAGTCGCGAAATGCCGACTAGAAGATACCCTGAACACCATGTCTTACGAGTACAGTCAGTATAGAGGAGAGTATACTGCATACTTAAGTTTAATGTTCCATATCTCCGGTGTTTCCCAACCGATTTCAATAAGAATTTCCCAGATTGTCATTATTTCATCTAATGTTTCAAATTGCGTCCCAAACTTTTCCAAATTCAAGTTTTTGTTGTTATCGATCACATGTGTATATCGGAAACGGGGAAAGTTATCTAAAATTTGAAACAAACTTGTAGTGCCTAGGTATTAGCCGAGCTTTTGTTCCAAATCTGGAGTCCCTAGCTTTTATAGTCTCTGGATAGACGGACATGGCTATATCGATCAAGAATATATATACTTTATGGGGTCGGAGATGCTTCCTTCTACCTGTTACATAGTTTTTCACAAAACCCTTATACCCTTTTTAGGGTATAAAACTCTTACTCATAGACTTACGATTCTATGATACCTTAAAACAAAACCGCCCGAAAACTTAAGGTCATATTGTTAAAATTGTTGTGAACAGTGAATAATAAACTTGCTGAACAAATATTTAAACGGGTGTATTGTACTTTTTCAATAATTATTACGGTGACAAAAACACTCGATGACAAATATACGCCAGTTGTTTTTAACGTGTTTCGAATAGTTAATATTTTGTTGTATGTACTGTAGAGCAATTAAAGCATGCCATACATAATTATATTTAATTGTGTTTCCGATTCCGCTTAAATCAAACAAAATAAGCACATACAAGAACTTAATTCCGGCTTATGTTCCAGTTAATACAGAGCCATAAAGATACAGCGTAATATAACTCAGAGTTTGGAACAAATTTATATATTTGTTTTCTTAAAAAAACAGCTTAAAATTGATATGCGAGAATTTATGGAATAAATTTTCCTTAATTATTTTTGCTCACGCTTTTTAAAAACACTAATTACAATACAAACACGTTCTGTAAAAACACTCATTAAGCAAAATATCATTCATAAATTATATATATATATATGAACTAAGACAAGGAAAAAAATATATCTAAAAGTTAAAGGGCATTATACAACTAATGATTGATTGTAGAACAAATTTTGCCAGATGAATTGGCAATAATTGAATAAAAAATAATATAAAACGTGATGTTTAAAACATTTCATACATCAACTTTTATCTAAACCAATATTTGGTTATTAATATCCAAATGTTTTTTTTATTGGCTTTATTGACATCTATGTTTTTGGCCAATAACTTGCTCACAACGAAATCTGGCTGTCAAACTTGTTCCGAAATATGGTTCAAACAAGCACGTTTTTCAGAATTTGTTTATTATTAATTGCAAAATGTTTGAGCTCAAGCTTAAGATTCAAGGACAACGTTTATAACAAAGTACAAACATTTATTGTGTATTGTATTTTAATGATCGAAATGGTCAATTAAAGACTTAAACCGTATAATAACTGCAAAAACTGGATTAAACTGAATTTTGACCTTTTAATTATTAACTCTTTTTGAGATTGAGTTAACGGCAAAGAAAAACATAATCTTCGTTTATTAAAAAAATTTTTTTAAAAATATAAAAAAATATATATATAAAAATAGTTGAAAAATTTTCAAAAATTTACTAATAAGAAAAAAAAAATATATATAAAAATAGTTTAAAAATGTTCAAAAATTAAATAAAAAAAAAACATAACGAAATAAAATTTAATGTAAAAATTTTGCTGTGTGAATGAAAATTGACCAATGCTTAATAAATAAAACTTCATTTATTTTTAAATTGGTTTCTTTCCTTCATTCTGTTCTCATTTAAACAGGAACTGACACCCATGTCGAATAAACCTTTTGATTATATAAACTCTTTCCTATATATATATTTGAATTCAAGTTTCCGGAATTCTCAATGCTTCGCCGGAATAAACTCGTTTTCAAATTATATAAAAACATTTTAAGGTTAAATTTGTTCTTTGAATTAAATCAATTTCAATTTCAAGTCTCGAAATTTTTTTTGACTGTCTTTCTAATTGCCTTGAAAGTTAAAAGTGTTCTTGGAAACGATATTTAATAAGCATAAGCTTTAAATGTTTTGTTTGCGAAATCAAATAAACAATGATAAGCGTATATCGGAAAGTTTTTATGTACATTATCCTGTACTTGACATTGAATTCGAATCGATGATTGCAATTTCATTTTAACTTGGTCAAGTGGTATTTGAAGAGCGAATATAACTTGAATTAAGCCCTTTTAGCATTGGTCTGAGATATTTCAACACTGTTCAACAAAAGTTTACAAATCAAAATGCTGAAGTACTTACTGAGAATGTTATTCTGATCGGTACTATCGCTAAGGAACTGGAGAGTCCAAGTTATTAAAACTTTTATAATATAATAATTTGTTAAGCACATTCATCAGAAGATTTAAAACTTTTCCACCACTTCGGGGCTTTAGTCACAAGTTCATGGAATAATAACAACTGATAAGCGATAATCATTATTAGCTGCACTTAGTATAAATATAAGTTTCTGACTGCAAAAGTGTTCTGCAACTTATTGATTTGTAAGACTTTTTATTAACGGAAGAGATCAATAAACTTCGCATATCCAAATCAAAATGTGCATTGGATATATCTATGATATATATAAATATGAAGATATATGTATATATAGTACACATACGTGTTTAAATGCGGGTGTAGTTTAATACTTGAGTGTTTTATTTTTATATTTTTTATTTTTGGTTTAGCTTATTTCATTTATTAACTCTCTTTTTCTCTATTTCTCTTTCTTTCTCTTTCTTTGTCTTTCTCTCTGTCTTTCTCTCTGTCTTTCTCTCTGTTTCTCTCTGTCTTTCTCACTCTTTTTCTTTCTTTCTTAGACTGTATTTCTTTCCGTTAAACTCGCTCCTTTTGTTACTCGTTAGATTTGTCTTTTAATTATCACCCTTCTCTGCGATTCTCATGAATCCGAGTAAGCTCCGCAGTTTCTTCCTTCCTTTACACGTTTTGCAGTGATGTTCTAGAAATTATGAATCCATTCCATGCTCTAAGTTTCTTTTATTTGATTCCATCTATCTCTCCCACTCTCTATAGCTATTCTCTCTTTTTTCCCCTTATTCTGTCTATCCCTTTTTGGGTATCCATCCCTATATATATCTCACTCTCTCTGTATCACTCTCTTTTCCTTTCTCTCCTCACTCACTCCCTCGTCTCTTAGCTTATTCATTAACCTCTCTCGCTCTATATGTCACTATCTTCTTATTCCTTTTGTTTTTACGCCTTTTTGATCTCACTTTTCTCTTCCACTCTCTCCATAGCTTTTTGTCCTTATTCTTTCAATCCCTCTTTGGACCTCGCTCCCTCTCCCTCCCTCTCTCTCTCTCTATTTGTATCACTCTCTTTTCCTCTCTCTCTCTCTTTAGTCACTCTCTTATCTTATTCACTAACGTCTCTCGCTCTATATGTCACTATATTTTTATCCCTCCTGTTTTTACGCCTTTTTCATCTCACTTTTCCCTCTTACTCTCTTTTCGACCCTTTTTCCTACCTCTTCTTTCTCTTACTCTGCTTCTCACTTTATTGGTTTTTGTCTGAGCAGATATATAAATAATGTTTAGTGTTTAGTTATCATCACGAAACCTATACCTATATAAAATTTACCTCATTATACGTGAGAGAAAAAAAAAGACTCTAGAGTCGAAACAAACAATGACATACCCTAACACAAAGAAATGTAATTAAACTATCATTTTGAATGCATCATATTTAGCACAATTATAAAGTTATTTCTTTTTTCAAAATTATTAAGCGAACAATGCACATTTATTGAAGAATGCGTCGGGAATTTGGCAATGAAGCCAAACTATTCAAAAGGTCTTCTCATGGTCTCGGGTTCATATATAAATAATTACGTGACCTATTAAAGAACCAAAAGCAAACATAACATCTAAAACATTAAGCGACCCTCGCGGGTAAGGTTAATTTATTCTTTTTTGCTCATAACTAAATAACAGTAAAACTAACAACTCGATCAGGAAAATAAAATATACATATATATGAAATAAAATAAAATCGCTTGGAGAACTAAAATTTAATTGTGCTGATTATTCGCTGTTGGGACTTTTGTTTGTTGCTTTGCGGTTAAGCGTTAATTGCAATTATTAAATTTTAATTTATTATTGTTGTTGTTGTCGATATGTACATCATTATACATTGTATATATATATATATATACATATTTGTGCATTATGTACAGAGTTTTGAAAATTGAAAATGGGTAAAAAGGGTATAAATGTTCTGTGCAAAAGTATTTAACAGGTAGAAGGAAGCATCTCCGACCCCATAAAGTATATATATTCTTGATCAGCCCAGTCGATATAGCCATGTCCGTATGTATGAAAGAGTCGATCTCTGAGACTATAAGCGCTAGAGACTCCAGATTTGGAACATAAGCTCGTCTAATCCCTAGGCAGAACAAGTTTGTTTCAAATTTTCGATAACCTCTCCCGTTTTCGATATACACATGTGATCGATAACAACAAAATATTAAATTTGGAAATTTTTGAGACGCAGTTCTAAACATTAGTCGAAATAATAATAGCCTCTGATATTTTTATTGAAATCGGTTCAGAAACACCAGAGATATGGAGCATTGAAGTTAAGTCAAGTCATCTTCTAGTCGGTATTTCTCGTCTTGTTTTTGTTTAGTTTTTTTTTTGTGGTTTTGCTGTTGAAACTTTGAAAGTATTTGCACACAGATCTATGGACAATTGTTGATTGTTTAGTTTCGAACAAGATTATAGAATGAGAGGTTTTTAATCGTTTTATTGTTATCTTCTCTTTTTTGTTTCTTTGTGATTACTTTATGGCTGTTTAACTTCTAATTCTGTTGTCTGTCCGCGTCGCGATGCTTCGCGTTTGACACCACTTTTAATACTGCGCCAGTAAATACAATTTGATGTTAAATTAAAATGAGAATTGTTTTTAACTCCTTACAGCCTCGCTGTTAACCACAAAACCGACTCTGTTTGAACCCAATCAGTTTATATTCTTTTTTTTGTCAATAAGACAATTATAGTTAATTCACATTATTATTATTTGGGTGCTATAATTTTGCAAAATACTTTTGGTTTGAACAATGAGCAATAAGTGTTGAAATAAATTGTATTTACTCATAATCATTGAAAAAAGTTATAGATTTAAGGTTTTAAAGTATTCAATGCCTAAAATTGAGCTTGATATGATTCAAAAACCAAAACAAATCTAGTTTTATCAATATAATTAAACTTCTTATTGAAGAACTCCATAGTTAAACACTTAATATGAGTACAAAAATGCTTAAAACAAGCAAAAGTGTGCTAAAAATAGGAATACAAATACTCGAAATAAGCACAATAAAGCTTTAAATATATATAATTTTAAATATATATAAGTAAATTCTTTTGTTTTAAAATAAATATTAATAAAGTACTTTCTCAAAGTCTACTAAATCTTTAACAACATTTTTTTAATCAAGTAAAATATAACTATTGTCAAGGCAAGATATTCGCATATTTCTCTCAGTGTTGTGGTCTTCAAAATTGAATGCTCTTGTCATATATATATATCCAAAGTCTTTTATAAGCCCCAATAAACGTTAAGAACTCACTGATATGGAATTGTTAAACGACATTATCATAAGGTTATAAATTCTGTTTTAAACTTTAAGTGATTTAATACTATAAGTGAGAAGAGAGCGAATATTTACTGTGATACTACAGATATTTAAATTGATTGCCTAGAGTCCAAGGTTATAGTAGATGAAAATAACAAGCATTATCAGTCGGAATCAGCTAGCTTTATCTATTGCGAGTGCAAAACGTTTTTATTGCATTGACAGCGATTAGATAATTGAATAGCCTACTTAGTAGCGACAAACCTGTCTCCAAGCTTCTTCCAATCAAATCTTTTGTTGTTGTTCGAAACATTTCGTTTGATTATGGCCAGAAATTGAGGCAATTTGTTAGTGGTTTTGACCAAACGCATTTCTGTGCCAAGAAACGTTCACAAAGTGAAACGTTGTCAAGTTTAAGCCTCTCTCTCTCGCGCTTTTGATAAGGCAACTGTTCCCTGATAATAGCAGAAAATAGTACTGTCTATATTATATGCAAAGCAGATTATTATAATTGGCAGCGACAAGTTTGCTTGTCATTCAGTCATATCAGTGTCGGCTGTCACGGTACACTCAAAAAAATTACCAGGCTTTCATTTTTCATTTGAATTGGAAATATATTAAATGAAAAATCGTAATATTTTCAACTCAAAATAATTTTTGTATATAAATTAAAAATAATTTTTGTATAAAAATTAAAAATAATTTTTGTATAAAAATTAAAAATAATTTTTGTAATATTTTCAACTCAAAATAATTTTTGTATAAAAATTAAAAATAATTTTTTATACAAATTAAAAAAAAAAAAAAACACATTTTTATATAATTAAAAAAACTGGATTACAAAATTGTATTATTATTATAACTTTATTTCTTTAGTTTTTTTATGGAACCCTTTAACAAAAAAAAAACTTAAATTCCCAAAGAAAATTTAAATCAAGTGAAACTTTCTGGAATATTTTTTCTAAGTGTAGCATAAGTGGACGTAACGTCCATACCTGTCCAACAATCTGAGATGTTCTTAACAAACCCTTCATTAATACCTGTTGAACAACAACAACAACAAGCAAAGGTTACATTTCGCTCAACCCTTCCTTTATATAGTAAAATCAAGCATTAAAAAGATCAGGTTAAATACTTTAAGATAAATACTCCGAACAGTTGCACTAATTTAAAACCTGTTGTGCACACTTGGATAATAAATTAAAATTACGTATACGCAGCGGACACACCGCCAAAGTGTTAGCCAATCAGAGAGCAGGAAAACCGAACAAACAAACGAATGCTGGAAAATCCAACAAGTGTTTGTGTGAGAGAACAAATCGTGACTACTGTTTACTTTTTTTATTGTATTGTGCACCTGTTGCGAATCAAATATATGGTAGTTTAATGCACATATATAGGAGAAGTTTGTTTAATACTCGTTATTATCGCATTTCTGCGTATTGATTAATGTTCTTTGTTTGTATGTTAAGTGTTGATGTGAGTAAATAAAAATCAATTGGCTTAAATGTTAATTTAAAAAATGATATGTATCTGTATTATGTCTACTAAGATAAACGTTTAAATCATTTAATATGGACAGTAGATTGGCATTATTGTTAGTATGTGCTGTTAATGATATAACGGAAAGTTTAATGCTTAAAGAGCACGTGCAAGAAAAGTTTTAATTATTAAATGCATGGCTTTTGAAAACGGCATAGCAAGCAGCTTTTGTTGACTTGCAATACATTTTTAACGCATAGCCTAGAAGTATGCAACATTTTTATTGAACAAATTTTATATTAGCATACACAAAAAGCAAAAAAGATAAAAACCAACAGTTAATAAAATTGAAACCTTATATTATACTAAACAATTGTAGGCAACCAGATGTATTAATGATACTGCATTCTAATTTATTTAAATCGAAATTTATGTTAACGTTCATTATCCTTAATGGGCTACTGCAATTGATTGTGATAAGGAAGCTGCCGCTCCTTAAATGACTCACATTTAATTGATTACAAAAACATTGATCAAGTTTGCCGCTAACTAATTTAAATGCACATTCATGTTTCGCATCACATCGCTTTGTTAAGATAATCAAATGTGATAAATTCTGAGCACGTTAACATTGAACTTTCATCAACTGATTCAAAATAAAATACGTAAATAAAGATATAATAAAAATCCTTGCCAAAAAGTGAACATCTGGCTAAACATTTTTCGTTTACTATTTGAATTGATTTAAGTATTGGCTAAAAAAGATTCACACAGCTAACAGACTTACATTATTGTCTAAAAAGTTCATTGGCATGAAAACAAATATATTATATATATACATCTATAGTATAAAATTGGATTGCATTTGGTTTGTTGCACGGGACTATTTTCTGTTTTAGTGCCAAAAATTAAATGTTTAAATGTTTATTTATTTTTTGGCAGTTTTTCTATAATGGTCAAACATATCTTCTTACAAACAACCCTTTAAACAATCATTCACATTGCAACTTATCTATATAACAATAGTATTTATTATCAAATGTTCAAAAGTTTTTCGTTCCTTCATAATCGAAACAATCCAAAGGTTAATCTCCACAATGCAATTTTAATGCAAAGAAAAACATTCTAGTCGACCCAGTTGATACCCTGTACACATTAGAAACGGCTAAGATTTGTGTTTCAACAATTTTTAAATGTTTAAAAGTTGCACTTACATATGTAAAATGAAAATTTTATATATAAAAATAAAAATATTTTTTTTTTTTAAATTTTTTTAATCAAATTTATGTATTTCCATTATGTTGTCTCGGCAAAAAGCAACCATGGTCAAGTCATACTACACTTTTCACTCAAATAACTGTTTAGGGTATACGAAAGAGAACTACTAAAAACAGCTGATAAAACAACAACTAACAAGGTCGCCGTCGTTAAGAAACGGGGTATGTAAGCATTTAAGCACTAATGGCCCTTGTACTGCAACACGTGTTAAACTGCTTAATAATTTTTTTAGTATCCAAAATTACAGCCGCTTTAAAATGTAGTTAATTGTGTGCTATTACTACACAATTACTACTGTGTAGAACAGTTTAGTCACGTCTGACTTATTTAGCTATTTATTACACATTAAAACTTAATATGATTTGAATATCGTTATACTTTCAGCTGTACACAATACATATCAGATTCTTCCATTCCTGGCTGACACTTGAGAAATCCAGTTAAATTGGCCACAAAAACAAAGCAAGAGCAAACGATATATAATTGCCTTTAGTGACGTTAGTGCGTGAGAGAGATGAAAACAAATAAATTTATTATGCCGACGCGACAAAATGGCAAAAACGCGCAGAAACAAAAACAAAGAGTATTTTTAACTCAACACACTTGCTTACACACACACGCACACACATGCAAACACAAACATACTTGATGTCTACGCATAGCTCTTGTAAAAGCTTTTCGGGGTTGAAAAGTGAAAGCACCAACTAACTGGCAGACAGTCGGTGTTTTTCTGTATTTTATCTATTTCATTTTTTTTTTTTAATTGCAAATTATGCAACTAAATTTGTGCAAATCGTGAATGCACATACAAATTTGCATTCAAAACTTACCCGTTGTTATTCATAATGCTGTGATGTAAATATTTGATGCCCACTCGAAATCAAAAATGGAGGTTGTACAATTTTATCTTTGTGAAGAACACAACGCCACGCGCAAAATATTGTTTGACTTTTGTATGGATTTTTATTTTTTGGCCACTATTCTGTTTGAGTTTGTTGGCAAACTAAAAGTTTTATCAGTTAACACGCGTTGTTTGTTTGCTTTGCTACTTTATCACAGGAAACGAAAACGATTCCTGCGCGAACGAAGTGCGTGCGGCCTGCTGAAAAAGCGGTGCAAAACTGAAAACGATCGCCAAGTTGCCTTTCCATGTAAATAAATAGTTTTTAGTCCGCTCTCGTGTCTCGCACGTCTGCACACATACAGATGTATATTTCTGCATATCTAAGCTTGCACGCGTTTCGGCACGCCAGCTGTTTATCGAACGAAAGAGCAACGAGAGCTATATTGAGAAACGAATAGCGGCAAAGAGCGCAACAAATGTTGACGGTTGTTGTTATGATAAAAAGTAAGCAACGGCTTTGACTTACTTATACCCTGTTTGCCGGTGTGATACAAATTTAAGCACCCAATTATTATTGACATTTTAAGTTATTTCAGCTTTTATGTGTGGTTGCCCAAAAATATCGCATGTGAGAGATAAAATGTATTAGTTCTCTGCATTTGTACATTTCCGTCAAAAGCTTTGGGCAAACCGAACATACCCTCTGCGATATAAATGAGTAAAAGCAGAATCTGAGAGAGCAGACAGTGTAAACGAGTTCTTGCATGACGCGTCATACGTGACCAAACTTCGCATGTAGCCGGTACCCGACGGTCCTCTTGATATATTTACTCTTCCCCCGAACACCCTCTCTTTCTTTGCACACCGTCTACACTTTGAGTGAATGACGTTTGCGGCCTCTGCTGATGAAATTTACAGCAGCATTTTAATTTTGGCGTGTTGATGGCAAATTATCGCTTTTTGCATACAAAATGTTTAGCCATATGACAATTTTTGTTACACACAGGCAATATATACATATACATATTTGTTTGTATGTATTTAGAATTGGTAATCATTTGTTTGGCTCAATTTCAAGGTGCCCTTGCCAACTGTTGCTGCCGGTTTATCTGTCTATATTTACTGAATGCGAACCGGTTCCAAAACTCGTGCTTTTTGTTTTAAAACGATATGTGAAAATATCCAACATTATAAATAACTATATAAACACCAATTAAAACTTTTGTTTTAAATACCAAATTGAAAAAACAATGACCTTCGTACATGACCTTTGATTGGGAAATTAAATCAATGTATTATCGTTGATAAAATAAGTATTTTGTAGCAACAAACGTGTTTATTAAGTAATGCAATGAGTCAAGCAATGTGTTTCACGGTTATTAAATTTTTGAAGTATGATTCGGCAAATTATATAAAATCTTATCGCCATACAAACATACAGGACAAGAGAGCGAAAAAGCGAACAAGTTTTAGTCAAAGAAACTATGTGTGTGTTGGTGAGAGGTGTCTGCGCTAAAGTGTGAGTGTGTGTGTGAGGAGCATTTAGGGGGCTCGTCGTACGTGTATATTTGTGTGTATGAACTGGTTAAAAATAGCCAAGTTCAAAGTAAAAAATTTATCTTATCAAATTTAACACTGAAAGGCTTTCGCTGTTAAAATATTTTATTAAACATACCGCAAAAATACAGATCGTTGAACATTTGTGTATCTGAAAGTGAACTTATACCATTAAAAAAAACACCCTTTATTTGAAGAACTCTTGTAAAGCTGTACATGCAGTAACTGTAAAATAAACTCCCAAGCGAAAGTGTGACAGTTAATCTCAATTGAGCATGAAGCATAAAATAGCATTGTTTGGGTGGAAAGGTAAGGGGTTAGCGGATCTGTGCCAATGAGAGAGATAGAGAGAGGCACTGAATTAACGGTAATTGAGTGCGGTCATGCACATACATATAGCGCAGAATTACTAAAGAAAAATGTGCAAATCCATGGCGGAAATCTTAATTAAAAAGTATAAATTTATTTAGCTAGAACAATAGACGCTGTACTATCCAACACTGAGTAAGGTCAATTGGTGAAACTGTGAATTGGACTTTATACCGATGCTACGACGTTTTTTAAGATCTTTTTTTTATGTTAATTAAAGTGTGGACCTAACTGCGTACCAGTTTCAACACTTAAAATTGAACGAATCACATAATATTACTAACACAACAAGAAATCAATTGTAAAGTGAATAAATATGATGCAAATTATACCAGATTCAATGAATTGAGAAAAACAATAAAATTTAATCAACTTGTTTACTTATGGTAAACGCTTTTATTGCCTAGTTGTAGTTGTTAAGGGGGCTCGTTGTGTTTGCATATGAATTATTTGAATACTTTCTTGCACATTTATTTTTATAGTCCACAATTAAGATAAGCCCATTCAAAACTCTGACTGAGCATTCACCAACACAATGATTTTAGTTTCAATTATTATTTTAAACAAATATTTACACAACTTCCGCGCATGCGTTATGACAGCCGAAAGAAAAGAACCGAACTGGAACCGAAAGGGAAATAGAAACTCCATGATAAACATGAAGTCAAAGGAATAAGTGTGTGCTCGAGTGCTTGATGATAACATAAAAAAGAAACTGGTAAATATTAATAATCGTTATTTATTTTGTTTTTCACAAAATCTGAACAATTGCGTATTGCAAATAAAATTAAAAAACTTGCATATTTGCAAAAATATGAGCCTAAAAGTTGGCAACTTATTTTCTGATCTTGAAATGTATGCAAAATATTTGTTCGGTCAGCCTAAAGTTATGCTTTAAAAAATAATATTGCGCTTTTTCAAAAGCATTAAATAAATGAAAAAATCGACGATTTTATTTTTCTTTTGTAATTAATTTTAATATTAATAATAATTATTATTACAACATAAGTCGTCATTTTAAGTGAATATAAATCAGAATGCAAATCATGGTAAGAGACCAGCTGACAATTTTAACACCTCATTTATGACGTTATCATTAGAGTTCGCCAGATCGGATTATATCCATGACAAAGCCGTCATATGATGGCATTAGTTTATTTAAAACTGTTACGATTGAAGAGCCAAAAGCTCATGAGCTTTTTATCTGCATTTTATGAGCATGAAAACATTTAAATGTATGATTTGTATCTTTTAAGCTTGTGACTAATACCAAGTTCTACACTAGCTTCGAGCATCAACATTTATTTGAAAGACTTGTAACCTGATGGTGATGCTATATGATAAGTGTGAATAAAGCAACAACAATATGGGCTTTTAATTAGCAAGTTGGACGAGTATGTTAAATATTTGACTACCAAAAAATATTTTGCAGTAAACAACTTATTTCCAATATGCTCGAAAGATATTCTCTATGATTTTTAGTCGTACTATAGTTATGATCGTTCAAGACAGTATAAGAGTTTACTGGTATACAAAGTGCATCACAAAAGTCTTATACCCGCTGCAAAAAACATACGCTTTAACTGTTCGCGATTTTTCAGAGGTTTTAAGCTAAACGTTGGTGTGTGTGTATGTGATTAGGTACAGTCTGACTAGCATTCAGTAGACGAAAAAGATCTCTCTTCCCCCCCTCTGCTGCACAATACAAGACAAGTTCATGTTGTTACTGTTACTGCGTCAAGCTGAAAAAGCTTTCAACTCTCTCTCTCTCTTTCAAAGCTTTTTGCCTCTTTTGTCGAATCAGGTGTTTACTTCGCAAGCGAAATTTTCCCGACGCGTCAGTTTGAATCAGAATCTCAGTCAGTGAACAACATCGAGTTTAAGTTATTGTACAAAAAAAAAAGAAGCAATCATGCCAATTGGTGAGTCGTGAATGCTACTTTATAGTTTCCACTTAGTGCATAATATATATATATATATATATATATAAAGGGAATAATAGATTGACCTCAAAGTATGTTGTGGCACTTTTTTATTGCCCAGCCCAAATTTGCCGGCAATGACAACAACACAACTCTCTAACACCTTTCTCCTACCTAAGAAATTGGGTTAGATTTTTGTTGGCCATCAGCCAAAAAGTGTAAAAAAAAGTAAATTGTGTTTAATATTATGCTCTATATTTGTCAAATCTATCTGTATATTTTTTTTCTTTGGGGCGTTGCCCTGTATTAAATAGTTTTGCTTGTAAAAACACAACTGTATAATTACCGTTAGTTCGAATACCGTTAAAGTGTTCGATATTGTAAACAGATCACGGAGTCAAATAACAGCAATATGCACAAAGTTGTGTGACTGAAAATAAATTCCGAGTCCAGCTGAAAAAACAGATCTATAACAGTGTAAAAAACAAATAAAATTCTGTCTTCATTATTTTTAAATTAAGTTGTAAACAAAATATTTACGAACTTAATTATAATTAAATAATGTGTCAAGTCTTAAAATTAGATTCTGAGATGATTCCATTTCAAAGCTATTAAGAATATATGTATGTATGTATATAAAACACATCGCAGACAATTTCTTATCGTCGCTTTGAACTTTAACAATAATCAATATGAAGAAAAAAACAACAACTTGACCTTAAAGGTGCATCAGAATGATGTCATTCTCATAAAAAGAAAAACTTGCTGTGATATTTTCAGCAAACATTTGTTCATACTTCTTAACATACCTTTTGAATGCTAACAGCTTTTGCGATATATATGTATATATATGTGTGTATCTATAACTCAGAGAAAAGCCGCTAAATATGTATTTTGCATGTGAAATAAATGTGTTTACATACATATAATCGAAATGTATGTGTGTGTTGGTTACCCAAAGCTTAGCTCAATGTCGAGCTGGGCTCCAAACTGTACAATGTGGAATGAGTAAGAGCTTGTTTGTTGGGAACAACTAGAAAATGCTCTGACTGCCGTTTTGACTATCAATTTAAATGACATCATGCGAACCAAATGCGTTGTTGCCGCTTTTTTTTTTTGTTATTGTTGTTGTTTTTCTTTTTGCTACATAAGAGAACATAGCGAACCCAAAAGCAAATGCTTAGGAATGTTTTGTTTGGGAACTTCTGGGAAGAGGTAGACTTTAAGATATCCTGTAGGTAGGAATGAAAAGCTTTCAAAAATATAATAATCTATATTCGTTGTACAATATTAATAATAAAAAAAAAATTGAAAATGTATAAAAAAAATTATGTTATTAATTTAATTAATTATTAATTTAAAGTAAATGTATTTTTTAATTGTTTTTTTTTTTTTTTTTTTAATAAAATTGTTTAGTCTATAATGGGTTAAAATAATATGTAAAATTAAATATTTTTTAATATCTAAACTTTAAAGCTTTAATGTAGAAACATATTTTTTTTATAAAAATTTCTTTACGGTTAAAAATAAAATGTAAAATTAATTTTTTTTTTATGGTTTAAAGCTTTAATGTAGAAATATTTTTTTTGTTTATAAAAATTTCTTTATGGGTAAAAATAAAATGTTAAATTAAATTTTTTATGGTTTAAAACTTTTAAAAAAATTTCTTTATGGGTAAAATTAAAATATAAAATGAATTTTTTTTATGGTTTAAAACTTTAATGTAGAAATATTTTTTTTATAAAAATTTCTTTACGGGTAAAAATAAAACAAACATTTTGTTATGGTTTAAATGTAATTTTTAATTGTTTTTTTTTTTTAATCTTAATCAAATCTTTGAGGGTTTAATGGGTAAAAATAAAATCTAAAATTTAATTTTTTTATGGTTTAAAGCTTTTATAAAAATTTCTTTATGGGTAAAAATAAAATGTAAAACTAAATTTTTTTATGGTTTAAAGCTTTAATGTAGCAAAAGTTTTTTTTTTTTTTTTAAATTTCATTATATTTTACAGGGTATATAGAGATGTGTACCATTATAAAAAAAAGCTTAATTAGACAGTCAACAACAAAATAAAAATATGAAAAAAAAACGAAAATAAACAGATGTCAGCTTCTTAATTTTAGAACGTAATTTTTCGAACAACTTCTGAATTATTGCTTGATGTTTATCTTGAGGCGGCTTGTTTAGCTAGTTTTCCATGTTATAATGAATATGAATGTGCATTCGGATGGGTTTATTTAAAGATCACAACAACTTCAACAACTATTAACTCTTTTATTTATTTATTTTTTTTTTTAGAAATCAACACACCCGATAAATTGGAATATCAGTTCTTCCCCGCTAGCGGCGGTGTCTTCACCTTCAAGGTACGCTCCTCAAAGGATGCGCATATTGCATTGACCACGGCGGCACAGGAGAGCGCGCCCATTTATGAGATCTTCTTGGGCGGATGGGACAATAGCAAGTCTGTCATACGCAAGGATGGACAAAAGCCCGATGTTGTCGAGGTGCCCACGCCTGGAATCTTGAATGCTGGCGAGTTTCGCGGCTTCTGGGTGCGTTGGTATGACAGTGTCATCACTGTGGGCAATGAGGGTGATGCAGCTGCTTTCATGTCCTACAATGCTGGCTCCCTGTTCCCCGTCAACTTTGTGGGCATCTGCACCGGCTGGGGTGCTGCTGGCACCTGGCTACTAGATGGTAAGATACGATTAAACCCATAACAACTTTTTACTGACCCAAATCTACATTTAGATGCTGCACCCTCGGCTCCAGCGATGGGCTTCTCGGCGCCCATTGGCAACGGACCGGGTTGCTGGGTAGCCGCCGCCAACGGTGAGGTGCCACCAAATTCCATGCAAGGTGGCTTCGATAGCAGCGAACAGTTGTATATTGCTCGTGCCAGGCACGAGGGTGATCTTATTCCCGGCAAGCTGCATCCATCGCACGGTGTCACCTACATTGCCTGGGGTGGCGGCGAGCACGGTCACAATGAGTACGAAGTCCTCTGCGCCGGCGGCGGTTTATGGATCCCCGTCGAGGGAGGAAACATTCCACCCAATGCTGTGCCCGCCGGCGAGACATCCGAGGGTGAGCCGCTGTTCATTGGCCGTGCCACCCACGATGGCACTGTCACTGTGGGCAAAGTCCAGCCTTCCCATGGCTGCTGTTATATTCCTTATGGTGGCGAGGAGGTTGCCTTCAAGGAGTTCGAGATCTATGTCTCCAACTAACGGATTCAAGCACAATAATGTATTAAATAGTCAAAACTATGCATCTTAGATGCCTTGAGACGCATGCACTGAGCAAAATAATGTTTTTTATGAACAATATTTAAATAATGCTAAATAACTGTTAATTCGAATGCTTGGCAGTTGAATATATTTAATATACACATATATATATTTTTTGACAATTTAATTTAATTCTCACATTGTTAATTATGAATCTCGTACTCAAAAACTGAGCGATTTATACTCGATTTACATTTTTGTTCATTTTTTTATTGTAACCTTTGGCTTAATTAATCGGAAATGTTAAATAAACCTTAAGGCTTAAGAATATTCGAAAAGTGTTTTTTTCTTAATTTTTTTTGTGAAAAGATTCTATAAATTAATATAATTATAGATTTTTGTTTAATTAGAGTCGATTAAAACTTTTTAAGATCCGATTTGGTTATTATTATTACTACATTTTCTAGAAACGGTTATAAATGTTTCACTTTCATTATTTTTTCAAAACATATATTTTTTTTTTAAACGTAATTACTTTTTTTTCATGTAATAGTAATTACTTTTTTTTCAGGTAGTTACTATTTTAAAGTAATTACTTTTTAATCATAGCCTCGCTTTTAGTTTTAGATTGTGAAAGAAGTAAGAAGATCCCGACTAGACTATACCTACAACCCTATACTTTACGCGTACAGTCACTGCTTGCCAGTATGAGTGTGTGCATACTTGACTTAACTTTAAAGTTCCATATCTCCGGTGTTTCTCAACCGATTTCAATAAGAATTTCACAGATTGGCATTACTTCAACTAATGTTTCAAACGCCATCTGAAAGTTTTCAAAATTCAAGATTTTGTTGTTATCGATCACATGTGTATATCGGAAACGGGGATAGATATCGACAATTTCAAACAAATTTGTACTGCCTAGGGATTAAGCGAGTTTATCTAACAAATCTGGAATCTCTAGCTCTTATAGTCTCTGAGATCGACGCGTTCATACATACGGACAGACGGACATGGCTATATCAACTCGGCTGATCAAGAATATATATATAATTTAAGGGGTCGGAAAATGCTTCCTTCTGCCTGAACAAGAATTGACTTTTCTATAAATAAAGCACTGATTTGCCTAATATTTATGAATATTATGATTAATTCTATTGGACTTGTGCTTACTGATTAGAAATTTTCAAGTGGATTCCTATCTAAGTAAATATTAACCTGAATTAATTATGTGTATATTCAAAATCATGACACTCCAAAAGCGAGACCACATAAATAAGTACGTAAGTACATATATATCACATTTGTCAGAGATAAGAAAAAGTATATAAAAGACTCTGCAGCTGGCTAAAACCAAAATAGTTACAAATTAGCTTGGAAAATGGGAAAGCTAATAACGTTACTTGTTATTCTTAGCCTTGGCTCACTGATAAGCGGCGAACGTATGTTAGACTAAAGGAATATGGCCATAAGTATCATTAACAAAATTTTGGTTTAGGCATCGTTAACTGTTATTGGGGCACTTGGGCCAATTACAGGAGTGGCAATGGAAAGTTTGATGTATCCAATATCGATGCCAATCTGTGCACCCATTTGAGCTATACTTTCTTTGGCATCAACAATGATGGCTATATTTACTCCCTGGATACCTGGCTAGACTATGACTTGGGTTTCATTCGACAGGCTGTTGGTCTTAAGAATCAGAATCCCAATTTGAAAGTGCTCGCTGTTGTTGGTGGCTGGAGTGAGGGTTCAACGAAGTATTCGAACATGGCTGGGGATTGGAACAAACGTCGCAATTTCATCAACTCTGCTTTGGATTTGCTGCGTAACAATGGCTTCGATGGCTTGGATCTGGACTGGGAGTATCCAAATCAACGTGGCGGCAAATGGGATGATCGTTCAAACTTTGTGACTCTACTGCGTGAGATTAAGGAAGCGTAAGTATCGATTATTCTTTCGATTAAAATCGATTATCGTTTAAATTCACATATCTAATGATATATCCCTCAAATTTACTGGGTTTTTACCTATTATTTCATCATTGCTTTACAAACACAAAAGTTATTCAAGGTTCAAATTTTCCCTTTCATAGTTTCGCTCCCTATGGTTATGAGCTGAGCATTGCCGTTGGTGCTGGAGAGTCCACAGCTAGCACCTCCTATGAGATTTACAACATTGCCCAACAAGTCGACTTTATCAATGTGATGACCTATGACTTTGCCATGGCATCCGACGGACGTACCGGCTTCAATGCCCCACAGTGGGCCATCGAGAATGCTATCAACTACTGGTTGGATCAAGGTTAGAACTTCTTCAAAACTCTTTTCAACTGATACTAAATCAGATACTTTGTTAGGTGCACCCGCAAATAAGCTTGTGCTTGGCATTGGCCTTTATGGACGTAGCTTCCAGTTGTCGGATCCCGCCCAGAACTGGCCAGGCGCACCAGTCCGCGGTGTTGGCGGCGCTGGCCAGTATACCGGCGATGGTGGCTACTTGGGCTACAATGAGATCTGCCAGAACAATTGGCATACAGTTTTCGAGTAGAATAATGCAGCACCCTATGCCTACTCGGGCGATCAATGGGTCAGCTTTGACAATGTGCTCAGTGTGCAGTGGAAAATGGATTTCGCTCTGAGGAAGAACTTGGCTGGTGCCATGGTCTGGTCCATTGAGACGGATGATTTCCGTGGTAACTGCGGTGAATCTTATCCACTTCTGAAGACCATCAACAGGAAGTTGCGTTGGTAAATGTGTTCCTTGATAATAAATAAATAAATAAATAATTTTTCAATGCATATGATTTACGTTCTCAATATTTTTGTCAATCTGGGAATTATTAGAAAAAGTTTTAATAATGTGTTCCTTGATAATAAATAAATAAATAAATAATTTTTCAATTCATATGATTTACGTTTTCAATATTTTTGTCAATCTGGGAATTATTAGAAAAAGTTTTAATAATGTGTTCCTTGATAATAAATAAATAAATAAATAATTTTTCAATTCATATGATTTACGTTTTCAATATTTTTGTCAATCTTTTTCAATGCATATGATTTACGTTTTCAATATTTTTGTCAATCTGGGAATTATTAGAAAAAGTTTTAATAATGTGTTCCTTGATAATAAATAAATAAACAAACAATTTTTCCATTCATATGATTTACGTTTTCAATATTTTTGTCAATCTGGGAATTATTAGAAAAAGTTTTAATAATGTGTTCCTTGATAATAAATAAATAAATAAATAATTTTTCAATTCATATGATTTACGTTTTTAATATTTTTCTCAATCAGGGAATTGTTAGAAAAAGTTTTAATTTATGCTATTTAAGTCTTTATTGTAAAGATCGCAAAAAAGCGAGAGTACTTGCAAAGTTGTATACAATATCTTTATATATATTATATTTAAAAAAAATAAATAAATAAATTGATAACTAGCCGTAAGCTATTGTGTTGTAAGTTAAGCAAGAACACAACTCATATATGTTTAATATTTTGTTTATTATAATTGAGATTACTCAAGGTAGCACAAAGCTTGAAGCTTCATTATTAAAACTCAAAAGCTTTAGCAACTTAATATATCACACCACGATTGCAATCAACCAAAGAATTTTTAGATTAAATAACCACACTACGAAAACAAAGAGAGAGAAAAAAGGAAAAAAAATGTAGCTTTCACTCGAAATGAAAAATCTCTTCCCAAAAAAAAATCAACATGAAAACAAGTCATAACTCCCTCACAACTCAACCGATTTTCAAATGCAGTACCTGATATATTTTAGTATTGTGGCTTGCCATTTAGATTACTCCTGCATATCCAGTTTATAACGTAATTTCTATTCGAAATTGTTTGAAAAAATTATTCCCAAAAAGAATAACATTCAGAACTTTGCGAGGTCATAACTCCCTCACAACTCAACCGATTTTCAAATGCAGTACCTGAAAAGTCTTGGCTTGCCATTTAGATTAATCCTGCATTTCCAGTTTTACTCGACATTTTTTTGAAAAAATTCTTCCCAAAAAAAATAACATAAAGGTAGTTCAGAACTTTGCGAGGTCATAACTCCCTCAAAACTCAACCGATTTTCAATTGCAATACCTTAAAAGTATTTCCAGTTTATAACGTAATTTTCACTCAATGATACCTACCGGAAGCCGCACCATACCGCGGATTCGAATACTAGCTTTTAAAGGACTCTCTGTATTAGTAACGCACACTAGGATTTCTCCCTAGAGCCCAGCTATGAACAAATACACTTACAACCGTCTCTTATGAACGAGTTTCAAATACAGATACATATATACCTTTAAGCGTGGTGAACTCAGAAAGATATCTGTACTAACAACTTATAAGTAGTATCAACTGATCAAATGCAAATAAAAGGTATTCACTTAGTACCCAGCAATAAAGAATTGAGTAAATAGTAATTTACGATCCAAAAGTTCCTCATTTTTGTTGGATTGTGTTCAAATATTTGCAAATAAGTATGCTAGCTATAAATAATAAGTTACGACATTGCCAAAATTGTGGGGGCGATTATACCATGAATCAATTAAATCATTTTGAAGATTGTTTATAAATACAAGTAATCCTAATGCCACATTCATTTCCACCACATTGGCCTTTATTCGTCAACATGGCTTCGATGGTCTCGACTTGGATTGGGAATATCCGGGACAACGTGGTGGCGCTGCTGCCGATAAGGTTAACTTTGTAACACTCTTGAGGGAAATTAAGCAGGCGTGAGTTATTAACTAAGATTTCCTACTTTCGAAGTGTATAACTCTTTGTATCTCTTGCTCTATCTAGATTTGATCCTTATGGCTTGGAATTGGGCATTGCTGTGGGAGCTTCGGAAGCTTCGGCTCAACAATCCTACGATATTCCTGCAATTTCACAACACTTGACATTTATTAATGTGATGACCTATGACTTCCATATGGCACTCGATGGCTATCTGGGCTTTAATGCTCCACTTCCCGAGGTGGAAAAGTCCATCGACTATTGGCTGCAGCAAGGTAAGCGAATTGGAGCACTCGTTTTAGAACCTATACTTAGATATGTTGTTTTTTTTACAGGTGCTCCTCCTGAGAAACTCATCCTTGGCATTGGCTTCTACGGCCATAGTTATCAGATGGCGGATAGGTCGCAGAATCGTCCGGGTGCACCTTGCATTGGACCCGGATCAGCTGGCGCCTTTACCCGGGAAAATGGTTTCATGGGCTATAACGAAATATGCGAAAATAACTGGCAGACTGTATTTGATGGCGAAAGTCAGTCACCTTATGCCTTCCAGGGTGATCAGTGGATTGGCTATGATAATGTGAAGAGTATTGAGATTAAGATGCAACTTGTGGAATCGAGGAATTTGGGTGGTGCTATGACCTGGTCCATTGAGACCGATGATTTCCGTGGTCGTTGCGGCGAGACTTATCCCCTGCTGAAGGCAATGAATCGAGGTTTGGGTGTAAATGTGGGCGGTGGCGGAGGAGGTAATGTAGAACCAACACCCCCAACACCAACCCCAACTCCAGGTGGTGGTGGTAATGGCGGAAATGGCGGTACTGCATGTAATGATAATTGCAGCCAGGATTGTTATAACTGGCAAAATGGCAGTTGTAATCGGTTCTATCACTGTGTGAGTGGACAACGCTACGACTTTGAGTGCAGCGGAGGACTCTACTTTGATCCCAACACCTTAAACTGTAACTGGCCCTCTGAGGTCAATTGTCCCTACTAACATTTTTAATAATAAACAAGCAAAGATCATGTAAATTACAAATAGTTATGATTTTTTATGAATTTTATCGATATATTTGATTTGCCAGATCTTGTGCACATATCGATATATTTGATTTGCCGGAATGAGCACAATTATGCGCAAGCAAAACGCAAAACTGAGAGCCCTGTTAAATGACAGTGACAACGCCGTCAAAGCAATAAATTCCGGCTCGTTAAAGTACGCACAAAGTTAACGCCGTTTTCAAAAGCGTTTTTTCACATGCGCATAGTGATTTGTTTTTTGTGAAATAAGGCAACAATTGCGACACGTAAGTAAATTAAACTATTAAAAACTTGTAAACAGTGTGGATTATTAGCAGATCAAGAATGCCAATAAAATCGGTGCACCATTTCTCGCTTGAAAAGCAACAACTTGCGAAATTGTCCGACGCTTCGGCAGACATTCGCCTGTTCACATTTGAACAAGTGGAGACAAGTTTTATGCACAGCCGGATAAATGACGGCGCAAAAAATGTTGACGTATTGATGTTGCTGCAGCAACTGATACGCTGGTTTACCTTTACACCAATAAAAGCACCAGATCGCGTCCTTGCCCTCATGCTTGAGCTTATGCGCACTGACAACGGCGCCAAAATATGCTATATAGAGCTCGACGATGAACTCGACAAAATACGCCAACTATTGCAAATAACTCCAAACTGCAAAAATGTGCAGCTAAAACGGTGCATTGATCTCCTGGACGATTTGGAGAGCCAAATTAATTCAAAATATAGCACGTCTCCCGGTTCCAATTCAGGTAAGTGAATGGTTAGAAAATGTCATATGTATATAAAAAAAAGTAATATAAATATGTGCATCTTATTGATGAACTAATATTTCACCTTTAACTGTCATGGTGAAATAGTCAAGTAATATGCATGCGTGGTGAATTTATATACATATACAACTTTACCATGGTATCAAACCAAATAATGCAAGTGTGGTACAATATAATATGATTTGATTTGGTGAGTCGAGTTTTGGTTTTTTAGATTATTTAGTTGGGTTTCACTTAAAATGAAGCCACAATAAATAAAATTCAAGCCGATTACTTTACTACTGACAACAATTTGGTACCAACAACGAATCACACCACACTTTGAATAATTTCACCATTGCAACAGTCTTATGTACAGTGTGACGAAATTCAATCAGAGTTATAGTTTTCATTTTATTTTTTTTATTACTATTAAACATTTTATTTCCAACTAGATGAATCGTCAAAGGATAAAATAGAATTTAATATTGATTCTTTCAAACTGGAGGATAAAGACCGCGAGCCAGCTTGGTCTGCCCCCAGCGATGACGATCTATTCACGCTGGCCGCCATTGCGGATGGTCTGATGGTTGATAACGATGAGCTGTTGCAGCAGCAACTAGTCAACATGCAGATCAAACTATGTGACTATCCCGTGGAGTATCTGTTACAGCCGCCGCACGTCTTTCTACGGCTGATGCACGTGCAAGAACTAGTGAAATCGGACGAATCACAAAATGCCATTCATCGTGTGATGTTTGCAGTTGTAAAGCAAATCCAACGTGGCATCAGCGATCGCTGCCAAATTCGTAACTATAGCATTGCCAAAGACACTGGTGGTAAGGTCCAATTGCGTTTAACGTGCGTTTTAGATATGCTGATCAAATCGTACTGCTTTGATCCGTTGAAAAAACCGGAAAGCGAGTTTAACTATCAGGTTTGGCGTTTGCTTGAACTAATCGCTGAGATACTCAAAACGTACTCTGATCTAAATGCACCCATCCCAAGCCCACATGTGCAGGAACTGGAAGAGTTTGCAAAGAAAATCTTGTTCCAATGCCAATCGGTAGATGTATCCGATGTACCGGAGTCGCAAAACATGGGCAAAAGGCTCATGGTACCACGAGTTGTATCTTTAATGTTTAATGAATTCCTGATGAAAGCATTCGTTGAAAATATATCTGTCAAGAAATGTGTGCCGGCTGCCACATTGCTTGATACATTGCTGGAAGACAATGCCTATTGGTTGTGCATCCCACAACGATTGAACGAACTGTGCATATTGCGCAATCTTTTTGACAACACTGTATCACACATTCAGGAAGATTTGGTCAAGTCGAAGGAGGCACTCAAATTGTCAATTGAACAGCTGCTAACCAAAACGAAACTTGCACCGCAAAAGCTGTTGAGGCACCATGAGCAAATTAGTTCGGGCCTAATGCAATTGAACAGCAAGTCATTGGTGCAACAGCTCGTTGAGGCAATTGTCAAGTGCACCAGCTTGTTCATAACCCAAGTTGATTTGCGTAAAATGGCGGAAACACTGATCATCAATCTTATTGAGCTATCCGTGGACACCGGCTTGCACAACCATATATTGCAATTGCTGAAGAAGCCCGTCACCGAGCACTTTAATGCATTGACGAATAAGACAAACTATTTGCCTGGCTGCAGCAACATAAAGCTAATCCGCAATCGCATTCTCGGCCTGCCGATGAGCACTGCTGTGTTGCACAAACTGCTCCGCCTGAGTTGGCACCCATGGCATTCAGCTCTGAAGCAATGGTGCATTGATTACCTTGCCATGTGGTTGGGTGTTATGAAACTAATACCGGCGAATGAAGTTAGTGAGGTCTACGAGCTAGTGAAGACCCTGGTGCCGCTAATCGTTTATCGCAGCATCGAATACCCGCAACTGTATCAGTCGCTTTGGGATCTACTCGAACCGAATGGACAATATGTGGGCCGTTCTGCGGCGGTTAATGGCAATATCTGTTTTCTATTTCATCCCGAGGAGAAAAAGCGTAGGGCTGCCATTGTCCGCGTGGCTTTTTATCTCAATTGGCTTCATAGTCTCGGAGCAGGTGAAGGTATATCCATGGATATAAGAGCTGCGCACATGGTGCCGCATGATTTGTTCATAGTTAAGCCACCAATTGACTATGGCAAAGCATTCCGTATTGATGATGATAATCCAGAATCCCAAAAGATGAACTCGCTGTTGCAAGTGTTGTCCGTGGAGGATGTCGACGTGGCTGCTCAACCTGATTGGTGTATGTCGCTTGTGTTGCGGCACATCTTTTTGCATCCGGATTCGGAACAGCGATGTTATGCGGTCTCCATCATATTTCTGTCAATTTTTCGCAGCGAGATCATCATCGACGAACGTACCCCAGAGCTACAGGAAGATCTATCTGCATTGTTCATACCGTTCATCTACGAAGTGAAAGCATTCACCAAACCCCAACGAAAACCGCTCTTGCACAAACTGATGGCTAGCAAAACCCATAAATTCGTCGGATATCATAATGCTCAATATTGGCGTCTCTTTTTGGCGCACGCTGTCTGCGGCAGCTTGGAAGATCTGTCGGTGTCCGCGATGCGTCAACTGGACATTGCCAAGTCCATGAAGTTAACGAAATACGATTTGGCTCTGGTTCATGCCACCAAAGTGGAACAGCAGTTCGAAATTTTTCTAGAGGACTACACATGCGACACTCAAGACAAACTGCACTATGCGCTTGGCACTTTTCATCTGTTGCTGATCCACTTGCGTGGCAATATCAAGACTGATGCTTGCAACAAACTGTGGCTCTTTATGAACACTTACTTGCGAGTCTTGCCCACGCCACACAGAGGACCTTAGGTCGTATACCTTGGTGTTGGAACTCTGCCACCGCTGTTTGCGCATTCAACTGCCCGAAGTGCATAAGGGTTTGCGCAGTGCCTTAGAAACTGACTCCAAGTACAGTTTCTTTGAGATGCTCAAGATTAGCCGTGCCCCTTTGATACCTTTCCATTTGGTTAGCGAATGTCTGGTCTTGCTTATTTCCCACACAGTGTGTGACAAGACGTTTGTGCCCAAGTTGGAGCAAGAGCTGTTCGTGAACCTAAGCAGATTTGCTCGCATGCACTTTGAGCTGCGCCAACTGCAACACCTGCGATGTCTCCTAAGTGTACTACGGGAGCTGAGCAATAAGCCTTTACATTTACATCATCTTAATGTACAGGTATGGAGGGTTGTGGCGCTTTGTTATGAACCCAATTTCATTCCTTCTCTCTCCTTTTAATAGACACATTATCATCACTTCGTTCAGCTGTCGCGCAATTTAAGGACTAACTCGTATACTGGAGCTCAGCTGCAACGAGACTGTCTACTGATCATTTGTCAGCTGCCGTTGAACAGCAGGTTCAAGCCGGCGCACAGTTATGCAAGTGGAGGCAAATCAAAGGTCCTACGCTATTTGCTCAGTCTGCACAACCAGTGCGATAGGGAGGTGCGCGCCTTGGCCTGGACAGCGTTGGCCCTTTGGTGCCAGAGCGCTGGCCGTGATGCCGTTCCCGCTCTGCTCAAGTTGCATCCGTATTTGCCGGGCGTGTTGCGCGATCGTTGCCTGCGCACGCTGCTGAATGGGAAGGAGGTGACGATAGTCCGTGAGCTGGCGGGACGTTTGTTTGAGATGCTGATTGACATAATGAGCCCGTTGCTGAAAGTCTCATTCCTCAAGGAGGCAGCTGCGGCAAAAAGTGCATTGCATTTACCTTCAAGCGTTCGATTGGAGTGTGTTAAATCGGAGGCAAAGCATTCGTGCCACATAATGAGCTGCTTTGTGGCTATATGCGTACGTCTGACCGTGATCGAACCAAATTGGTACTCAAAACTGTGCGATAGTCCCTTCTTCGAGAGCCTCACGGAAATTATGAAAGCGGAACTACCGGTGGACAAATTCAATAGGAACTATATGGATTTATGCGCTGGACATATCTGCAAGCTCTTTGCACGATGCCATCAACTGCATAATCTGTTTATCAATCGGACTATCTGTCGATTTCCGAAGCTGCTCCAGAATTTCTGTGCATTGATAGATATGGGGCTCAGGAATATGTCGCCGTTGCCGGAAACTTATCACGTTGAGCTGCTTAAACTACTTATGGTCTTTCTCAAGGAGGATAACTCCTGTGCATATCTGTCTTCGTTTCGGCCGCCCAATGTCATATTTATTGCTCTGATCCTGCGCGGTCTGAGGCTCGACAATACCGAAGGTGCTGTCATGGATTGCTCATTGTCAGCGCTATTGCTAATGCTGAACAGAGCACTGAATGCCACTGTTGGTAAGGACATAATGTTGGTGTTCAATGAGTATGTGGATGACACCAATGATACCGACGAAAACAAAAGCACCTACCAAGAGAACTTTCTAAATCCCTTATGCAAGCAACTGACAATGACAAGCTTAAAGCCAGCAACGACAAAGCAACACAAATTCAAATCAAAACAAGTCCAACAACCGATTTTGAAATTAAACGGAACTATGCTGATGTACCAGCGATTGGATGAACTGTTTGAGAAGTACTATACGACCGGCCGATACAATTTCACCGATCCCTACACAAAGAATCAAGTGAAGGTCTGTGAGGTGCTCGGCAAGTTGCTCTTCGTGTTTCCCCAAACACTGGATTATCCAACAATTGGAGTCATTCGCCAGCAATACCAGCTACAAGGTGCCCCATGAGAAGGGTTCGGATTACCTTCCCACACACGACATTATCTATAATCTTTCGTTGTTGCTCAATTTGCTGATCAATTGGCATGCGGCACCGCATGCTGCCATCACGGATCCGGTATTGGCCTTGCGTCTGGTGCGTATACTGACACGCTTGTGGAACTGGTTCTCGGGCTGGATTGTCCTTGTCCGATTGACAATTCGGCTGATGGCCGTGCTCACCGAATACTCCTTAGAGGTATGCAAGCAGGCATCGCAGGCGCCGGGCAATACGGTCCACTCGCTCCTGCAGCATATTGTGCAATTCTTCGCTAAAAGTTTGCCAAATTCCGACTCGTATCATAGCGATATGTTGCATGGCGCATTGCGTATCATGACCAACTGTTGCGCCTGCGTCGAGGGTCGTCTGACGCTCCAAAAGATTGGCGTACTCAACATGATGGATAAAGTACTCAATATGTCGGTTCGACCGGACGTTCAGAATATCTTTCTACTGTTTTGGGAGACCTTCTCCCGTTACGAGCACGGCTCGAAGTTCTGTCATTTCGAGGCACTTAGCAGCGCCATTCGTCGCTGGCGTCCGTTGTACATGTTGCGGCTGCGTTGCATACGGATCATTAGCAACATGAGCTTTGACAGTGGCAATCGGATGCGCTTGCTTGAAATGGCCGAGTTCATGGATTTGCTCAATCACATTGTGCGCCAGCCGGTGCTGGTTAGAGATGGTGGTCCAACTGCTCCGCACCTCAATTCCTACGCGGAACAGCATCTAATTGCAGTTTGCTTGCTGAATCTGTACGGACCCAAAGATGAACACCGGAAGAAATTCCGTAACACTGAAGTATACAAACAATTAAGCATGCTCTCAAAATATTTAACATCTACACAAAAGAAACGTCACGAGCTTTTTCAAAAGTTTCCATTTGCAATCAAACTGAAAGATGTGCTGGAAAAGCTTCTAAATTTGCTCCAGTCATAGTTAACTACATTTGTATGTACATTTACTGTTGAGTTTTATCTAATAATCAATTTTGTGTTTTTTTTTTCTGATTAAAAACTTTTAATTGAGGAATTTTGCCAAAATACCTGAAACGAGATAAACAAATAAACAGCTGCATATGTACATTACTTTTTTGTTAACTGTTTTATTTGTTTTTATGGGTAAAAATAAAACTAAATTTTTTTTATGGTTTAAATGTAATTTTTAATTGTTTTTTTTTTAATGTTAATCAAATCTTTGAGAGTTTAAAGGTAAAGGAGAGGTAAAAATATAATCTAAAATTTAATTTTTTTATGGTTTAAAGCTTTTATAAAAATTTATTTATGGGTAAAAATAAAATGTAAAACTAAATTTTTTTATGGTTTAAAGCTTTAATGTAAAAATATATATATATTTTTTTTTATAAAAAATTTCTTTACGGGTAAAAATAAAATGTAAAATTAAATATTTGTATGGTTTAAAGCTTTATATATAATATATATATATATATATTTTTTTATATTGTTTTTATAAAAAATTTCTTTACGGGTAAAAATAAAATGTAAAATTAAATATTTGTATGGTTTAAAGCTTTAATGTAGCAATAGTTTTTTTTTTTTTTTAAATTTTATTATATTTTACAGGGTATATAGAGATGTGTACCATTATAAAAAAAGCTTAATTAGACAGTCAACAAACAAAATAAGAATATGAAAAAAAAAACGAAAATAAACAGATGTCAGCTTCTTAATTTTAGAACGTAATTTTTCGAACAACTTCTGAATTATTACTTGATGTTTATCTTGAGGCCGCTTGTTTAGCTAGTTTTCCATGTAATAATGAATATGAATGTGCATTCGGATGGGTTTATTAAAAGATCACAACAACTTAAACAACTATTAACTCTTTTATTTATTTGCTTTTATTTTAGAAATCAACACACCCGATAAATTGGAATATCAGTTCTTCCCCGCTAGCGGCGGTGTCTTCACCTTCAAGGTGCGCTCCTCAAAGGATGCGCATATTGCATTGACCACGGCGGCACAGGAGAGCGCGCCCATTTATGAGATCTTCTTGGGCGGATGGGACAATAGCAAGTCTGTCATACGCAAGGATGGACAAAAGCCCGATGTTGTCGAGGTGCCCACGCCTGGAATCTTGAATGCTGGCAAGTTTCGCGGCTTCTGGGTGCGTTGGTATGACAGTGTCATCACTGTGGGCAATGAGGGTGATGCAGCTGCTTTCATGTCCTACGATGCTGGCTCCCTGTTCCCCGTCAACTTTGTGGGCATCTGCACCGGCTGGGGTGCCGCTGGCACCTGGCTACTAGATGGTAAGATACGATTAAACCCGTAAAAACAACTTTTTACTGACCCAAATCTACATTTAGATGCTGCACCCTCGGCTCCAGCGATGGGCTTCTCGGCGCCCATTGGCAACGGACCCGGTTGCTGGGTAGCCGCCGCCAACGGTGAGGTGCCACCAAATTCCATGCAAGGTGGCTTCGATAGCAGCGAACAGTTGTATATTGCTCGTGCCAGGCACGAGGGTGATCTTATTCCCGGCAAGCTGCATCCATCGCACGGTGTCACCTACATTGCCTGGGGTGGCGGCGAGCACGGTCACAATGAGTACGAAGTCCTCTGCGCCGGCGGCGGTCTATGGATACCCGTCGAGGGCGGAAACATTCCACCCAATGCTGTGCCCGCCGGCGAGACATCCGAGGGTGAGCCGCTGTTCATTGGCCGTGCCACCCACGATTGCACTGTCACTGTGGGCAAAGTCCAGCCATCCCATGGCTGCTGTTATATTCCTTATGGTGGCGAGGAGGTTGCCTTCAAGGAGTTCGAGATCTATGTCTCCAACTAACGGATTCAAGCACAATAATGTATTAAATAGTCAAAACTATGCATCTTAGATGCCTTGAGACGCATGCACTGAGCAAAATAATGTTTTTTATGAACAATATTTAAATAATGCTAAATAACTGTTAATTCGAATGCTTGGCAGTTGAATATATTTAATATACACATATATATATTTTTTGACAATTTAATTTAATTCTCACATTGTTAATTATGAATCACGTACTCAAAAAATGAGCGATTTATACTCGATTTACATTTTTGTTCATCTTTTTATTGTAACCTTTGGCTTAATTAATCGGAAATGTTAAATAAACCTTAAGGCTTAAGAATATTCGAAAAGTGTTTTTTTCTTAATTTTTTTGTGAAAAGATTCTATAAATTAATATAATTATAGATTTTTGTTTAATTGGAGTCGATTAAAACTTTTTAAGATCCGATTTGGTTATTATTATTAGTTCATCTTCTAGAAACGGTTATAAATGTTTCACTTTTATAATTATTTCAAAACATATACTTTTTTTTAAAAAAGTAATTACTTTTTTTTCATGTAATAGTAATTACTTTTTTTTCAGGTAATTACTTTTTAATCATAGCCTCGCTTTTAGTTCTAGATTGTGAAAGAAGTAAGAAGATCCCGACTAGACTATACCTACAACCCTATACTTTACGCGTACAGTCACTGCTTGCAAGTATGTGTGTGTGCATACTTGACTTAACTTTAAAGTTCCATATCTCCGGTGTTTTTCAACCGATTTCAATAAGAATTTCGCAGATTGTCATTACTTCAACTAATGTTTCAAACGCCATCTGAAAGTTTTCCAAATTCAAGATTTTGTTGTTATCGATTACATGTGTAGATCGAAAACGGGGAAAGATATCGAAAATTTCAAACAAATTTGTACTGCCTAGGGATAAATGAGCTTATCTAACAAGTCTGGAGTCTCTAGCTCTGATAGTCTCTGAGATCGACGCGTTCATACATACAGACAGAAGGACTTGACTATATCAACTCGGCTGATCAAGAATATATATAATTTATGGGGTCGGAAAATGCTTCCTTCTGCCATTATTATTATTATTTCCACTGAGACAACAACCCTAAAATGCACAATGAAATCATTTTAAATAAAGCACTGATTTGCCTAATATTTATGAATATTGTGATTAATTCTATTGGACTTGTGCTTACTGATTAGAAATTTTCAAGTGGATTCCTATCTAAGTAAATATATTCAGGTTAATTATGTGTATATTCAAAATCATGACACTCCAAAAGCGAGACCACATAAATAAGTTCGCAAGTACAAATATATCACATTTGCCAGAGATAAGAAAAGGTATATAAAAGACTCTGCAGCTGGCTAAAACCAAAATAGTTACAAATTAGCTTGGAAAATGGGAAAGCTAATAACGTTACTTGTTATTCTTAGCCTTGGCTCACTGATAAGCTGCGAACGTATGTTAGACTAAAGGAATATGGCCATAAGTATTCATTAACAAAATTGTGCTTTAGGCATCGTTAACTGTTATTGGGGCACTTGGGCCAATTACTGGAGCGGCAATGGAAAATTTGATGTATCCAATATCGATGCCAATCTGTGCACCCATTTGAGCTATACTTTCTTTGGCATCAACAATGATGGCTATATTTACTCCCTGGATACCTGGCTAGACTATGACTTGGGTTTCATTCGACAGGCTGTTGGTCTTAAGAATCAGAATCCCAATTTGAAAGTGCTCGCTGTTGTTGGTGGCTGGAATGAGGGTTCAACGAAGTATTCGAACATGGCTGGGGATTGGAACAAACGTCGCAATTTCATCAACTCTGCTTTGGATTTGCTGCGTAACAATGGCTTCGATGGCTTGGATCTGGACTGGGAGTACCCAAATCAACGTGGCGGCAAATGGGATGATCGTTCAAACTTTGTGACTCTACTGCGTGAGATTAAGGAAGCGTAAGTATCGATTATTCTTTCGATTAAAATCGATTATCGTTTAAATTCATATATCCCTCAAATTTCACCTTGGCATGATATTATTTCACCATTGCTTTACAAACACAAAAGTTATTCAAGGTTCAAATTTTCCCTTTCATAGTTTCGCTCCCTATGGGTATGAGCTGAGCATTGCCGTTGGTGCTGGAGAGTCCACAGCTAGCACCTCCTATGAGATTTACAACATTGCCCAACAAGTCGACTTTATCAATGTGATGACCTATGACTTTGCCATGGCATCCGACGGACGTACCGGCTTCAATGCCCCACAGTGGGCCATCGAGAATGCTATCAACTACTGGTTGGATCAAGGTTAGAACTTCTTCAAAACTCTTTTCAACTGATACTAAATCAGATACTTTGTTAGGTGCACCCGCAAATAAGCTTGTGCTTGGCATTGGCCTTTATGGACGTAGCTTCCAGTTGTCGGATCCCGCCCAGAACTGGCCAGGCGCACCAGTCCGCGGTGTTGGCGGCGCTGGCCAGTATACCGGCGATGGTGGCTACTTGGGCTACAATGAGATCTGCCAGAACAATTGGCATACAGTTTTCGATCAGAATAATGCAGCACCCTATGCTTACTCGGGCGATCAATGGGTCAGCTTTGACAATGTGCTCAGTGTACAGTGGAAAATGGATTTCGCTCTGAGGAAGAACTTGGCTGGTGCCATGGTCTGGTCCATTGAGACGGATGATTTCCGTGGTAACTGCGGTGAATCTTATCCACTTCTGAAGACCATCAACAGGAAGTTGCGTTGGTAAATGTGTTCCTTGATAATAAATAAATAAATAAATAATTTTTCAATGCATATGATTTACGTTTTCAATATTTTTGTCAATCTGGGAATTATTAGAAAAAGTTTTAATAATGTGTTCCTTGATAATAAATAAATAAATAAATAAATAATTTTTCAATTCATATGATTTACGTTTTAAATATTTTTGTCAATCTGTCAATCAATTATTAGAAAAAGTTTTAATAATGTGTTCCTTGATAATAAATAAATAAATAAATAATTTTTCAATTCATATGATTTACGTTTTCAATATTTTTGTCAATCTGGGAATTATTAGAAAAAGTTTTAATAATGTGTTCCTTGATAATAAATAAATAAATAATTTTTCAATTCACATGATTTACGTTTTCAATATTTTTGTCAATCTGGGAAATATTAGAAAAAGTTTTAATAATGTGTTCCTTGATAATAAATAAATAAATAAATAAATAATTTTTCAATTCATATGATTTACGTTTTCAATATTTTTGTCAATCTGGGAATTATTAGAAAAAGATTTAATAATGTGTTCCTTGATAATAAATAAATAAATAATTTTTCAATTCACATGATTTACGTTTTCAATATTTTTGTCAATCTGGGAATTATTAGAAAAAGTTTTATATAAGTCGCAAAAATGCGAGAGTATTTGCAAAGTTGTATGTTTTAAGTGAAAAAAATAAACAAATAAATTGATAACTAGCCGTAAGCTATTGTGTTGTAAGTTAAGCAAGAACACAACTCATATATGTTTAATATTTTCTTTATTATAATTGAGATTACTCAAGGTAGTACAAAGCTTGAAGCTTCATTATTAAAACTCAAAAGCTTTAACAACTTAATATATTACGCCACGATTGCAATCAACCAAAGAATTTTTAGATTAAATAACCACACTACGAAAACAAAGAGAAGAAAAAAGGAGAAGAAATGTAGCTTTCACTCGAAATGAAAAATCTCTTCCCAAAAAAAATCAACAGGAAGACAACATAACTCTCTCAAAACTCAACCGATTTTCAAATGCAATACCTTAAAAGTATTGGCTTGCCATTTAGATTAATCCAGCGTATCCAGTTTATAATGATATTTTTACTCGAAATTTGTTGAAAAAATTCTTCCCAAAAAATAAACATAAAGGTAGTTCAGAACTTTGCGAGGTCATAACTCCCTCAAAACTCAACCGATTTTCAAATGCAATACCTTAAAAGTATTGGCTTGCCATTTAGATTATTTCCATTATTATTATTTCCAGTTTATAACGTAATTTTCACTCAATGGTACCTACCGGAAGCCACACCATACTGCGGATTCGAATACTAGTTTTTTAAGGACTCTCTGTATTAATAACGCACACTAGGATTTCTCCCTAGAGCCCAGCTATGAACAAATACACTTACAACCGTCTCTTATGAACGAGTTTCAAATACAGATACATATATACCTTTAAGCGTGGTGAACTCGAAAGATATCTGTATCTTATAAGTAGTATCAACTGATCAAATGCAAATAAAAGGTATTCACTTAGTACCCAGCAATAAAGAATTGAGTAAATAGTAATTTACGATCCAAAAGTTCCTCATTTTTGTTGGATTGTGTTCAAATATTTGCAAATAAGTATGCTAGCTATAAATAAAAAGTTACGACATTGCCAAAATTAGTGGGGGCGATTATACCATGAAATCAATTAAATCATTTTGAAGATTGTTTATAAATACAAGTATTCCCCTCTGATTAGGTTCAAGTACTCGATGAACTTGATAAGAATACAGTCAAAATATAGTTGAAGTGGACTGAATTTATGCCCATATTTAAGAATATTCATTTTGATGCAAACAAATCTAGAATGTGTTATTAGTTAAGAAAAAACGTAATCTTGATCATGCGACGGATGACAAAATATATATGGGACCACTATTATTTTATGGGCCTAATCTGAACCAAACAAATACTTGCTGATAAGTTCGCATTAAGAGTGCACGACCTATAAAAGCAACGGTCAATATGAATCTAAAGCTAAAGCGAGAACCATGAAGTTGTTATTCGCTTGTTTGTTAATATCTTTGATATGCGTGGGATTTCCCATTGCTAATGGAAGTAAGTATAAGATATCTTGCAAAGATTAGACTTCCTACTAATTTGGATTTGTAATTTGTTTGCAGAGTTGCTAAATTGTTATTGGGGCACCTGGGCCAATTATCGTCCGGGCGATGGCAAATTCGAGCCCAACAACATTGATCCATCCTTATGTACGCACATAAGTTATACCTTCTTTGGCATTGGGTCTAATGGTGAATTCAAGTCACTGGACACATGGCTGGATATGGATGATGGCTTGGGTAAGTAATGGTTGAACTTCGTCATAGGATTAATACTAAATATCCTTTTTGCCAGGCTTCATTAGCAAAACGATTGCATTGAAGCAGGTAAATCCGAATCTTAAGGTCTTAGCGGTTGTTGGTGGCTGGAATGAGGGCTCTACGAAGTACTCGGCTATGGCTGCTGATCCTGCCAAGCGTGCCACATTCATTTCCACCACATTGGCCTTTATTCGTCAACATGGCTTCGATGGTCTCGACTTGGATTGGGAATATCCGGGACAACGTGGTGGCGCTGCTGCCGATAAGGTTAACTTTGTAACACTCTTGAGGGAAATTAAGCAAGCGTGAGTTATTAACTAAGATTTCCTACTTTCGAAGTGTATAACTCTTTGTATCTCTTGCTCTATCTAGATTTGATCCTTATGGCTTGGAATTGGGCATTGCTGTGGGAGCTTCGGAAGCTTCGGCTCAACAATCCTACGATATTCCTGCAATTTCACAACACTTGACATTTATTAATGTGATGACCTATGACTTCCATATGGCACTCGATGGCTATCTGGGCTTTAATGCTCCACTTCCCGAGGTGGAAAAGTCCATCGACTATTGGCTGCAGCAAGGTAAGCGAATTGGAGCACTCCTTTTAGAACCTATACTTAGGATATGTGTGTTTTTTTACAGGTGCTCCTCCTGAGAAACTCATCCTTGGCATTGGCTTCTACGGCCATAGTTATCAGATGGCGGATAGGTCGCAGAATCGTCCGGGTGCACCTAGCATTGGACCCGGATCAGCTGGCGCCTTTACCCGGGAAAATGGTTTCATGGGCTATAACGAAATATGCGAAAATAACTGGCAGACTGTATTTGATGGCGAGAGTCAGTCACCTTATGCCTTCCAGGGTGATCAGTGGATTGGCTATGATAATGTGAAGAGTATTGAGATTAAGATGCAACTTGTGGAATCGAGGAATTTGGGTGGTGCTATGACCTGGTCCATTGAGACCGATGATTTCCGTGGTCGTTGCGGCGAGACTTATCCCCTGCTGAAGGCAATGAATCGAGGTTTGGGTGTAAATGTGGGCGGTGGCGGAGGAGGTAATGTAGAACCAACACCCCCAACACCACCCCCAACACCAACCCCAACTCCAGGTGGTGGTGGTCAATGGCGGTACTGGATGTAATGATAATTGCAGCCAGGATTGTTATAACTGGCAAAATGGCAGTTGTAATCGGTTCTATCACTGTGTGAGTGGACAACGCTACGACTTTGAGTGTAGCGGAGGACTCTACTTTGATCCCAACACCTTAAACTGTAACTGGCCCTCTGAGGTCAATTGTCCCTACTAACATTTTTAATAATAAACAAGCAAAGATCATGTAAATTACAAATTGTTATGATTTTTTATGAATTTTATCGATATATTTGATTTGCCAGATCTTGTGCACATATCGATATATTTGATTTGCCGGAATGAGCACAATTATGCGCAAGCAAAACGCAAAACTGAGAGCCCTGTTAAATGACAGTGACAACGCCGTCAAAACAATAAATTCCGGCTCGTTAAGTACGCACAAAGTTAACGCCGTTTTCAAAAGCGTTTTTTCACATGCGCAAAGTGATTTGTTTTTTGTGAAATAAGGAAACAATTGCGACACGTAAGTAAATTAAACTATTAAAAACTTGTAAACAGTGTGGATTATTAGCAGATCAAGAATGCCAATAAAATCGGTGCACCATTTCTCGCTTGAAAAGCAACAACTTGCGAAATTGTCCGACGCTTCGGCAGACATTCGCCTGTTCACATTTGAACAAGTGGAGACAAGTTTTATGCACAGCCGGATAAATGACGGCGCAAAAAATGTTGACGTATTGATGTTGCTGCAGCAACTGATACGCTGGTTTACCTTTACACCAATAAAAGCACCAGATCGCGTCCTTGCCCTGATGCTTGAGCTTATGCGCACTGACAACGGCGCCAAAATATGCTATATAGAGCTCGACGATGAACTGGACAAAATACGCCAACTATTGCAAATAACTCCAAACTGCAAAAATGTGCAGCTAAAACGGTGCATGGATCTCCTGGACGATTTGGAGAGCCAAATTGATTCAATATATAGCACGTCACCCGGTTCCGATACAGGTAAGTGAATGGTTAGAAAATGTCATATGCATATAAAAAAAAGTAATATAAATATGTGCATCTTATTGATGAACTAATATTTCACCTTTAACTGTCATGGTGAAATGGTCAAGTAATATGCATGCGTGGTGAATTTATATACATATACAACTTTACCATGGTATCAAACCAAATAATGCAAGTGTGGTACAATATAATATGATTTGATGTGGTGAGTTTTGGTTTTTTGATTATTTAGTTGGGTTTCACTTAAAATGAAGCCACAATAAATAAAATTCGATTACTTTACTACTGACAACAATTTGGTACCAACAACGAATCACACCACACTTTGAATAATTTCAAATTCAATCAGAGTTATAGTTTTATTTTATTTTTTTTATTACTATTAACATTTTATTTCCAACTAGATGAATCGTCAAAAGATAAAATAGAATTTAATATTGATTCTTTCAAACTGGAGGATAAAGACCGCGAGCCAGCTTGGTCTGCCCCCAGCGATGACGATCTATTCACGCTGGCCGCCATTGCGGATGGTCTGATGGTTGATAACGATGAGCTGTTGCAGCAGCAACTACTCAACATGCAGATCAAACTATGTGACTATCCCGTGGAGTATCTGTTACAGCCGCCGCACGTCTTTCTACGGCTGATGCACGTGCAAGAACTAGTGAAATCGGACGAATCACAAAATGCCATTCATCGTGTGATGTTTGCAGTTGTAAAGCAAATCCAACGTGGCATCAGCGATCGCTGCCAAATTCGTAACTATAGCATTGCCAAAGACACTGGTGGTAAGGTCCAATTGCGTTTAACGTGCGTTTTAGATATGCTGATCAAATCGTACTGCTTTGATCCGTTGAAAAAACCGGAAAGCGAGTTTAACTATCAGGTTTGGCGTTTGCTTGAACTAATCGCTGAGATACTCAAAACGTACTCTGATCTAAATGCACCCATCCCAAGCCCACATGTGCAGGAACTGGAAGAGTTTGCAAAGAAAATCTTGTTCCAATGCCAATCGGTAGATGTATCCGATGTACCGGAGTCGCAAAACATGGGCAAAAGGCTCATGGTACCACGAGTTGTATCTTTGATGTTTAATGAATTCCTGATGAAAGCATTCGTTGAAAATATATCTGTCAAGAAATGTGTGCCGGCTGCCACATTGCTTGATACATTGCTGGAAGACAATGCCTATTGGTTGTGCATACCACAACGATTGAACGAACTGTGCATATTGCGCAATCTTTTTGACAACACTGTATCACACATTCAGGAAGATTTGGTCAAGTCGAAGGAGGCACTCAAATTGTCAATTGAACAGCTGCTAACCAAAACGAAACTTGCACCGCAAAAGCTGTTGAGGCACCATGAGCAAATTAGTTCGGGCCTAATGCAGTTGGACAGCAAGTCATTGGTGCAACAGCTCGTTGAGGCAATTGTCAAGTGCACCAGCTTGTTCATAACCCAAGTTGATTTGCGTAAAATGGCGGAAACACTGATCATCAATCTTATTGAGCTATCCGTGGACACCGGCTTGCACAACCATATATTGCAATTGCTCAAGAAGCCCGTCACCGAGCACTTTAATGCATTGACGAATAAGACAAACTATTTGCCTGGCTGCAGCAACATAAAGCTAATCCGCAATCGCATTCTCGGCCTGCCGATGAGCACTGCTGTGTTGCACAAACTGCTCCGCCTGAGTTGGCACCCATGGCATTCAGCTCTGAAGCAATGGTGCATTGATTACCTTGCCATGTGGTTGGCTGTTATGAAACTAATACCGGCGAATGAAGTTAGTGAGGTCTACGAGCTAGTGAAGACCCTGGTGCCGCTAATCGTTTATCGCAGCATCGAATACCCGCAACTGTATCAGTCGCTTTGGGATCTACTCGAACCGAATGGACAATATGTGGGCCGTTCTGCGGCGGTTAATGGCAATATCTGTTTTCTATTCCATCCCGAGGAGAAAAAGCGTAGGGCTGCCATTGTACGAGTGGCTTTTTATCTCAATTGGCTTCATAGTCTCGGAGCAGGTGAAGGTATATCCATGGATATAAGAGCTGCGCACATGGTGCCGCATGATTTGTTCATAGTTAAGCCACCAATTGACTATGGCAAAGCATTCCGTATTGATGATGATAATCCAGAATCCCAAAAGATGAACTCGCTGTTGCAAGTGTTGTCCGTGGAGGATGTCGACGTGGCTGCTCAACCTGATTGGTGTATGTCGCTTGTGTTGCGGCACATCTTTTTGCATCCGGATTCGGAACAGCGATGTTATGCGGTCTCCATCATATTTCTGTCAATTTTTCGCAGCGAGATCATCATCGACGAACGTACCCCAGAGCTACAGGAAGATCTATCTGCATTGTTCATACCGTTCATCTACGAAGTGAAAGCATTCACCAAACCCCAACGAAAACCGCTCTTGCACAAACTGATGGCTAGCAAAACCCATAAATTCGTCGGATATCATAATGCTCAATATTGGCGTCTCTTTTTGGCGCACGCTGTCTGCGGCAGCTTGGAAGATCTATCGCTGTCCGCCATGCGTCAACTGGACATTGCCAAGTCAATGAAGTTAACGAAATACGATTTGGCTCTGGTTCATGCCACCAAAGTGGAACAGCAGTTCGAAATATTTCTAGAGGACTACACATGCGACACTCAAGACAAACTGCACTATGCGCTTGGCACTTTTCATCTGTTGCTGATCCACTTGCGTGGCAATATCAAGACTGATGCTTGCAACAAACTGTGGCTCTTTATGAACACTTACTTGCGAGTCTTGCCCACGCACACCGAGGACCTGAGGTCGTATACCTTGGTGCTGGAACTCTGCCACCGCTGTTTGCGCATTCAACTGCCCGAAGTGCATAAGGGTTTGCGCAGTGCCTTAGAAACTGACTCCAAGTACAGTTTCTTTGAGATACTCAAGAATAGCCGTGCCCCTTTGAGACTTTTCCATTTGGTTAGCGAATGTCTGGTCTTGCTTATTTCCCACACAGTGTGTGACAAGACGACTGTGCCCAAGTTGGAGCAAGAGCTGTTCGTGAACCTAAGCAGATTTGCTCGCATGCACTTTGAGCTGCGCCAACTGCAACACCTGCGATGTCTTCTCAGTGTACTACGGGAGCTGAGCAATAAGCCTTTACATTTACATCATCTTAATGTACAGGTATGGAGGGTTGTGGCGCTTTGTTATGAACCCAATTTCATTCCTTCTCTCTCTTTTAATAGACACATTATCATCACTTCGTTCAGCTGTCGCGCAATTTAAGGACGAACTCATTTACTGGAGCTCAGCTGCAACGAGACTGTCTACTGATCATTTGTCAGCTGCCGTTGAACAGCAGGTTCAAGCCGGCGCACAGTTATGCAAGTGGAGGCAAATCAAAGGTCCTACGCTATTTGCTCAGTCTGCACAACCAGTGCGATAGGGAGGTGCGCGCCTTGGCCTGGACAGCGTTGGCCCTTTGGTGCCAGAGCGCTGGCCGTGATGCTGTGCCCGCACTGCTCAAGTTGCATCCGTATTTGCCGGGAGTGTTGCGCGATCGTTGCCTGCGCACGCTGCTGAATGGGAAGGAGGTGACGATAGTCCGTGAGCTGGCGGGACGTTTGTTTGAGATGCTGATTGACATAATGAGCCCGTTGCTGAAAGTCTCATTCCTCAAGGAGGCAGCTGCGGCAAAAAGTGCATTGCATTTAACGTCAACCGTTCGATTGGAGTGTGTTAAATCGGAGGCAAAGCATTCGTGCCACATAATGAGCTGCTTTGTGGCTATATGCGTACGTCTGACCGTGATCGAACCAAATTGGTACTCAAAACTGTGCGATAGTCCCTTCTTCGAGAGCCTCACGGAAATTATGAAAGCGGAACTACCGGTGGACAAATTCAATAGGAACTATATGGATTTATGCGCTGGACATATCTGCAAGCTCTTTGCACGATGCCATCAACTGCATAATCTGTTTATCAATCGGACTATCTGTCGATTCCCGAAGCTGCTCCAGAATTTCTGTGCATTGATAGATATGGGGCTCAGGAATATGTCGCCGTTGCCGGAAACTTATCACGTTGAGCTGCTTAAACTACTTATGGTCTTTCTCAAGGAGGATAACTCCTGTGCATATCTGTCTTCGTTTCGGCCGCCCAATGTGATATTTATTGCTCTGATCCTGCGCGGTCTGAGGCTCGACAATACCGAAGGTGCTGTCATGGATTGCTCATTGTCGGCGCTATTGTTAATGCTGAACAGAGCTCTGAATGCAACTGTTGGTAAGGACATAATGTTGCTGTTCAATGAGTATGTGGATGACACCAATGATACCGAAGAAAACAAAAGCACCTACAAAGAGAACTTTCTAAATCCCTTATGCAAGCAACTGACAATGACAAGCTTAAAGCCAGCAACGACAAAGCAAAACAAATTAAAATCAAAACAAGTCCAACAACCGATTTTGAAATTAAACGGAACTATGCTGATGTACCAGCGATTGGATGAACTGTTTGAGAAGTACTATACGACCGGCCGATACAATTTCACCGATCCCTACACAAAGAATCAAGTGAAGGTCTGTGAGGTGCTCGGCAAGTTGCTCTTCGTGTTTCCCCAAACACTGGAGGGTGCCGTTAAAAAGAAGCTACTCCACCGGATTATCCAACAATTGGAGTCATTCGCCAGCAATACCAGCTACAAGGTGCCCCATGAGAAGGGTTCGGATTACCTTCCCACACACGACATTATCTATAATCTATCGTTGTTGCTCAATTTGCTGATCAATTGGCATGCGGCACCGCATGCTGCCATCACGGATCCGGTATTGGCCTTGCGTCTGGTGCGTATACTGACACGCTTGTGGAACTGGTTCTCGGGCTGGATTGTCCTTGTCCGATTGACAATTCGGCTGATGGCCGTGCTCACCGAATACTCCTTAGAGGTATGCAAGCAGGCATCGCAGGCGCCGGGCAATACGGTCCACTCGCTCCTGCAGCATATTGTGCAATTCTTCGCTAAAAGTTTGCCAAATTCCGACTCGTATCATAGCGATATGTTGCATGGCGCATTGCGTATCATGACCAACTGTTGCGCCTGCGTCGAGGGTCGTCTGACGCTCCAAAAGATTGGCGTACTCAACATGATGGATAAAGTACTCAATATGTCGGTTCGACCGGACGTTCAGAATATCTTTCTACTGTTTTGGGAGACCTTCTCCCGTTACGAGCACGGCTCGAAGTTCTGTCATTTCGAGGCACTTAGCAGCGCCATTCGTCGCTGGCGTCCGTTGTACATGTTGCGGCTGCGTTGCATACGGATCATTAGCAACATGAGCTTTGACAGTGGCAATCGGATGCGCTTGCTTGAAATGGCCGAGTTCATGGATTTGCTCAATCACATTGTGCGCCAGCCGGTGCTGGTTAGAGATGGTGGTCCAACTGCTCCGCACCTCAATTCCTACGCGGAACAGCATCTAATTGCAGTTTGCTTGCTGAATCTCTATGGACCCAAAGATGAACACCGGAAGAAATTCCGTAACACTGAAGTATACAAACAATTAAGCATGCTCTCGAAATATTTAACATCTACACAAAAGAAACGTCACGAGCTTTTTCAAAAGTTTCCATTTGCAATCAAACTGAAAGATGTGCTGGAAAAGCTTCTAAATTTGCTCCAGTCATAGTTAACTACATTTGTATGTACATTTACTGTTGAGTTTTATCTAATAATCAATTTTGTGTTTTTTTTTTCTGATTAAAAACTTTTAATTGAGGAATTTTGCCAAAATACCTGAAACGAGATAAACAAATAAACAGCTGCATATGTACATTACTTTTTTGTTAACTGTTTTATTTGTTTTTATGGGTAAAAATAAAACTAAATTTTTTTTATGGTTTAAATGTAATTTTTAATTGTTTTTTTTTTAATGTTAATCAAATCTTTGAGAGTTTAAAGGTAAAGGAGAGGTAAAAATATAATCTAAAATTTAATTTTTTTATGGTTTAAAGCTTTTATAAAAATTTATTTATGGGTAAAAATAAAATGTAAAACTAAATTTTTTTATGGTTTAAAGCTTTAATGTAAAAATATATATATATTTTTTTTTATAAAAAATTTCTTTACGGGTAAAAATAAAATGTAAAATTAAATATTTGTATGGTTTAAAGCTTTATATATAATATATATATATATATATTTTTTTATATTGTTTTTATAAAAAATTTCTTTACGGGTAAAAATAAAATGTAAAATTAAATATTTGTATGGTTTAAAGCTTTAATGTAGCAATAGTTTTTTTTTTTTTTTAAATTTTATTATATTTTACAGGGTATATAGAGATGTGTACCATTATAAAAAAAGCTTAATTAGACAGTCAACAACAAAATAAGAATATGAAAAAAAAAACGAAAATAAACAGATGTCAGCTTCTTAATTTTAGAACGTAATTTTTCGAACAACTTCTGAATTATTACTTGATGTTTATCTTGAGGCCGCTTGTTTAGCTAGTTTTCCATGTAATAATGAATATGAATGTGCATTCGGATGGGTTTATTAAAAGATCACAACAACTTAAACAACTATTAACTCTTTTATTTATTTGCTTTTATTTTAGAAATCAACACACCCGATAAATTGGAATATCAGTTCTTCCCCGCTAGCGGCGGTGTCTTCACCTTCAAGGTGCGCTCCTCAAAGGATGCGCATATTGCATTGACCACGGCGGCACAGGAGAGCGCGCCCATTTATGAGATCTTCTTGGGCGGATGGGACAATAGCAAGTCTGTCATACGCAAGGATGGACAAAAGCCCGATGTTGTCGAGGTGCCCACGCCTGGAATCTTGAATGCTGGCAAGTTTCGCGGCTTCTGGGTGCGTTGGTATGACAGTGTCATCACTGTGGGCAATGAGGGTGATGCAGCTGCTTTCATGTCCTACGATGCTGGCTCCCTGTTCCCCGTCAACTTTGTGGGCATCTGCACCGGCTGGGGTGCCGCTGGCACCTGGCTACTAGATGGTAAGATACGATTAAACCCGTAAAAACAACTTTTTACTGACCCAAATCTACATTTAGATGCTGCACCCTCGGCTCCAGCGATGGGCTTCTCGGCGCCCATTGGCAACGGACCCGGTTGCTGGGTAGCCGCCGCCAACGGTGAGGTGCCACCAAATTCCATGCAAGGTGGCTTCGATAGCAGCGAACAGTTGTATATTGCTCGTGCCAGGCACGAGGGTGATCTTATTCCCGGCAAGCTGCATCCATCGCACGGTGTCACCTACATTGCCTGGGGTGGCGGCGAGCACGGTCACAATGAGTACGAAGTCCTCTGCGCCGGCGGCGGTCTATGGATACCCGTCGAGGGCGGAAACATTCCACCCAATGCTGTGCCCGCCGGCGAGACATCCGAGGGTGAGCCGCTGTTCATTGGCCGTGCCACCCACGATTGCACTGTCACTGTGGGCAAAGTCCAGCCATCCCATGGCTGCTGTTATATTCCTTATGGTGGCGAGGAGGTTGCCTTCAAGGAGTTCGAGATCTATGTCTCCAACTAACGGATTCAAGCACAATAATGTATTAAATAGTCAAAACTATGCATCTTAGATGCCTTGATACGCATGCACTGAGCAAAATAATGTTTTTTATGAACAATATTTAAATAATGCTAAATAACTGTTAATTCGAATGCTTGGCAGTTGAATATATTTAATATACACATATATATATTTTTTGACAATTTAATTTAATTCTCACATTGTTAATTATGAATCTCGTACTCAAAAACTGAGCGATTTATACTCGATTTACATTTTTGTTCATTTTTTTATTGTAACCTTTGGCTTAATTAATCGGAAATGTTAAATAAACCTTAAGGCTTAAGAATATTCGAAAAGTGTTTTTATACCCTGAACCCATTGAAAATGGGTGAAAGGCAGTACAAGTTTGTTTTAAATTTTCGATAACTCTTCCCGTTTCCGATATACACATGTGATCGATAACAACAAAGTCTTGAATTTGGAAAACTTTTTGATGCAGTTTGAAAGATTAGACTGAATAATGGCAAACTGTGAAAATTAAAGTAATTACTTTTTTTTCAGGTAGTTACTATTTTAAAGTAATTACTTTTTAATCATAGCCTCGCTTTTAGTTCTAGATTGTGAAAGAAGTAAGAAGATCCCGACTAGACTATACCTACAACCCTATACTTTACGCGTACAGTCACTGCTTGCAAGTATGTGTGTGTGTGTGTGTGTGTATACTGCATACTTGACTTAACTTTAATGTTCCATATCTCCGGTTATTCTCAACCGATTTCAATAAGAATTTCACAGATTGGCATTATTTCAACTAATGTTTCAAACGCCATTTCCAAATTCAAGATTTTGTTGTTATCGATCACATGTGTATATCGGAAACGGGGAAAGATATCAAAAATTTCAAACTAATTTGTACTGCCTAGGGATTAAGCGAGTTTATCTAACAAATCTGGAGTCTCTAGCTCTTATAGTCTCTGAGATCGACGCGTTCATACATACGGACAGACGGACATGGCTATATCAACTCGGCTGATCAAGAATATATATATAATTTAAGGGGTCGGAAAATGCTTCCTTCTGCCTGAACAAGAATTGACTTTTCTATAAATAAAGCACTGATTTGCCTAATATTTATGAATATTATGATTAATTCTATTGGACTTGTGCTTACTGATTAGAAATTTTCAAGTGGATTCCTATCTAAGTAAATATATTCAGGTTAATTATGTGTATATTCAAAATCATGACACTCCAAAAGCGAGACCACATAAATAAGTTCGCAAGTACAAATATATCACATTTGTCAGAGATAAGAAAAAGTATATAAAAGACTCTGCAGCTGGCTAAAACCAAAATAGTTACAAATTAGCTTGGAAAATGGGAAAGCTAATAACGTTACTTGTTATTCTTAGCCTTGGCTCACTGATAAGCGGCGAACGTATGTTAGCCTAAGGAATATGGCCATAAGTATCATTAACAAAATTTTGGTTTAGGCATCGTCAACTGTTATTGGGGCACTTGGGCCAATTACAGGAGTGGCAATGGAAAGTTTGATGTATCCAATATCGATGCCAATCTGTGCACCCATTTGAGCTATACTTTCTTTGGCATCAACAATGATGGCTATATTTACTCCCTGGATACCTGGCTAGACTATGACTTGGGTTTCATTCGACAGGCTGTTGGTCTTAAGAATCAGAATCCCAATTTGAAAGTGCTCGCTGTTGTTGGTGGCTGGAATGAGGGTTCAACGAAGTATTCGAACATGGCTGGGGATTGGAACAAACGTCGCATTTCATCAACTCTGCTTTGGATTTGCTGCGTAACAATGGCTTCGATGGCTTGGATCTGGACTGGGAGTACCCAAATCAACGTGGCGGCAAATGGGATGATCGTTCAAACTTTGTGACTCTACTGCGTGAGATTAAGGAAGCGTAAGTATCGATTATTCTTTCGATTAAAATCGATTATCGTTTAAATTCATATATCCCTCAAATTTCACCTTGGCATGATATTATTTCACCATTGCTTTACAAACACAAAAGTTATTCAAGGTTCAAATTTTCCCTTTCATAGTTTCGCTCCCTATGGGTATGAGCTGAGCATTGCCGTTGGTGCTGGAGAGTCCACAGCTAGCACCTCCTATGAGATTTACAACATTGCCCAACAAGTCGACTTTATCAATGTGATGACCTATGACTTTGCCATGGCATCCGACGGACGTACCGGCTTCAATGCCCCACAGTGGGCCATCGAGAATGCTATCAACTACTGGTTGGATCAAGGTTAGAACTTCTTCAAAACTCTTTTCAACTGATACTAAATCAGATACTTTGTTAGGTGCACCCGCAAATAAGCTTGTGCTTGGCATTGGCCTTTATGGACGTAGCTTCCAGTTGTCGGATCCCGCCCAGAACTGGCCAGGCGCACCAGTCCGCGGTGTTGGCGGCGCTGGCCAGTATACCGGCGATGGTGGCTACTTGGGCTACAATGAGATCTGCCAGAACAATTGGCATACAGTTTTCGATCAGAATAATGCAGCACCCTATGCTTACTCGGGCGATCAATGGGTCAGCTTTGACAATGTGCTCAGTGTACAGTGGAAAATGGATTTCGCTCTGAGGAAGAACTTGGCTGGTGCCATGGTCTGGTCCATTGAGACGGATGATTTCCGTGGTAACTGCGGTGAATCTTATCCACTTCTGAAGACCATCAACAGGAAGTTGCGTTGGTAAATGTGTTCCTTGATAATAAATAAATAAATAAATAATTTTTCAATGCATATGATTTACGTTTTCAATATTTTTGTCAATCTGGGAATTATTAGAAAAAGTTTTAATAATGTGTTCCTTGATAATAAATAAATAAATAAATAAATAATTTTTCAATTCATATGATTTACGTTTTAAATATTTTTGTCAATCTGTCAATCAATTATTAGAAAAAGTTTTAATAATGTGTTCCTTGATAATAAATAAATAAATAAATAATTTTTCAATTCATATGATTTACGTTTTCAATATTTTTGTCAATCTGGGAATTATTAGAAAAAGTTTTAATAATGTGTTCCTTGATAATAAATAAATAAATAATTTTTCAATTCACATGATTTACGTTTTCAATATTTTTGTCAATCTGGGAAATATTAGAAAAAGTTTTAATAATGTGTTCCTTGATAATAAATAAATAAATAAATAAATAATTTTTCAATTCATATGATTTACGTTTTCAATATTTTTGTCAATCTGGGAATTATTAGAAAAAGATTTAATAATGTGTTCCTTGATAATAAATAAATAAATAATTTTTCAATTCACATGATTTACGTTTTCAATATTTTTGTCAATCTGGGAATTATTAGAAAAAGTTTTATATAAGTCGCAAAAATGCGAGAGTATTTGCAAAGTTGTATGTTTTAAGTGAAAAAAATAAACAAATAAATTGATAACTAGCCGTAAGCTATTGTGTTGTAAGTTAAGCAAGAACACAACTCATATATGTTTAATATTTTCTTTATTATAATTGAGATTACTCAAGGTAGTACAAAGCTTGAAGCTTCATTATTAAAACTCAAAAGCTTTAACAACTTAATATATTACGCCACGATTGCAATCAACCAAAGAATTTTTAGATTAAATAACCACACTACGAAAACAAAGAGAAGAAAAAAGGAGAAGAAATGTAGCTTTCACTCGAAATGAAAAATCTCTTCCCAAAAAAAATCAACAGGAAGACAACATAACTCTCTCAAAACTCAACCGATTTTCAAATGCAATACCTTAAAAGTATTGGCTTGCCATTTAGATTAATCCAGCGTATCCAGTTTATAATGATATTTTTACTCGAAATTTGTTGAAAAAATTCTTCCCAAAAAATAAACATAAAGGTAGTTCAGAACTTTGCGAGGTCATAACTCCCTCAAAACTCAACCGATTTTCAAATGCAATACCTTAAAAGTATTGGCTTGCCATTTAGATTATTTCCATTATTATTATTTCCAGTTTATAACGTAATTTTCACTCAATGGTACCTACCGGAAGCCACACCATACTGCGGATTCGAATACTAGTTTTTTAAGGACTCTCTGTATTAATAACGCACACTAGGATTTCTCCCTAGAGCCCAGCTATGAACAAATACACTTACAACCGTCTCTTATGAACGAGTTTCAAATACAGATACATATATACCTTTAAGCGTGGTGAACTCGAAAGATATCTGTATCTTATAAGTAGTATCAACTGATCAAATGCAAATAAAAGGTATTCACTTAGTACCCAGCAATAAAGAATTGAGTAAATAGTAATTTACGATCCAAAAGTTCCTCATTTTTGTTGGATTGTGTTCAAATATTTGCAAATAAGTATGCTAGCTATAAATAAAAAGTTACGACATTGCCAAAATTAGTGGGGGCGATTATACCATGAAATCAATTAAATCATTTTGAAGATTGTTTATAAATACAAGTATTCCCCTCTGATTAGGTTCAAGTACTCGATGAACTTGATAAGAATACAGTCAAAATATAGTTGAAGTGGACTGAATTTATGCCCATATTTAAGAATATTCATTTTGATGCAAACAAATCTAGAATGTGTTATTAGTTAAGAAAAAACGTAATCTTGATCATGCGACGGATGACAAAATATATATGGGACCATTATTATTTTATGGGCCTAATCTGAAAAAACAAATACTTGCTGATAAGTTCGCATTAAGAGTGCACGACCTATAAAAGCAACGGTCAATATGAATCTAAAGCTAAAGCGAGAACCATGAAGTTGTTATTCGCTTGTTTGTTAATATCTTTGATATGCGTGGGATTTCCCATTGCTAATGGAAGTAAGTATAAGATATCTGCAAAGATTAGACTTCCTACTAATTTGGATTTGTAATTTGTTTGCAGAGTTGCTAAATTGTTATTGGGGCACCTGGGCCAATTATCGTCCGGGCGATGGCAAATTCGAGCCCAACAACATTGATCCATCCTTATGTACGCACATAAGTTATACCTTCTTTGGCATTGGGTCTAATGGTGAATTCAAGTCACTGGACACATGGCTGGATATGGATGATGGCTTGGGTAAGTAATGGTTGAACTTCGTCATAGGATTAATACTAAATATCCTTTTTGCCAGGCTTCATTAGCAAAACGATTGCATTGAAGCAGGTAAATCCGAATCTTAAGGTCTTAGCGGTTGTTGGTGGCTGGAATGAGGGCTCTACGAAGTACTCGGCTATGGCTGCTGATCCTGCCAAGCGTGCCACATTCATTTCCACCACATTGGCCTTTATTCGTCAACATGGCTTCGATGGTCTCGACTTGGATTGGGAATATCCGGGACAACGTGGTGGCGCTGCTGCCGATAAGGTTAACTTTGTAACACTCTTGAGGGAAATTAAGCAAGCGTGAGTTATTAGCTAAGGTATCCTACTTTCGAAGTGTATAACTCTTTGTATCTCTTGCTCTATCCAGATTTGATCCTTATGGCTTGGAATTGGGCATTGCTGTGGGAGCTTCGGAAGCTTCGGCTCAACAATCCTACGATATTCCTGCAATTTCACAACACTTGACATTTATTAATGTGATGACCTATGACTTCCATATGGCACTCGATGGCTATCTGGGCTTTAATGCGCCACTTCCCGAGGTGGAAAAGTCCATCGACTATTGGCTGCAGCAAGGTAAACGAATTGGAGCACTCCTTTTAGAACCTATACTTAGGATATGTGTGTTTTTTTACAGGTGCTCCTCCTGAGAAACTCATCCTTGGCATTGGCTTCTACGGCCATAGTTATCAGATGGCGGATAGGTCGCAGAATCGTCCGGGTGCACCTAGCATTGGACCCGGATCAGCTGGCGCCTTTACACGGGAAAATGGTTTCATGGGCTATAACGAAATATGCGAAAATAACTGGCAGACTGTATTTGATGGCGAGAGTCAGTCACCTTATGCCTTCCAGGGTGATCAGTGGATTGGCTACGATAATGTGAAGAGTGTTGAGATTAAGATGCAACTTGTGGAATCGAGGAATTTGGGTGGTGCTATGACCTGGTCCATTGAGACCGATGATTTCCGTGGTCGTTGCGGCGAGACTTATCCCCTGCTGAAGGCAATGAATCGAGGTTTGGGTGTAAATGTGGGCGGTGGCGGAGGAGGTAATGTAGAACCAACACCCCCAACACCACCCCCAACACCAACCCCAACTCCAGGTGGTGGTGGCAATGGCGGTACTGGATGTAATGATAATTGCAGCCAGGATTGTTATAACTGGCAAAATGGCAGTTGTAATCGGTTCTATCACTGTGTGAGTGGACAACGCTACGACTTTGAGTGTAGCGGAGGACTCTACTTTGATCCCAACACCTTAAACTGTAACTGGCCCTCTGAGGTCAATTGTCCCTACTAACATTTTTAATAATAAACAAGCAAAGATCATGTAAATCACAAATTGTTATGATTTTTTATGAATTTTATCGATATATTCGATTTGGCAGATCTTGTGCACATATCGATATATTTGATTTGCCGGAATGAGCACAATTATGCGCAAGCAAAACGCAAAACTGAGAGCCCTGTTAAATGACAGTGACAACGCCGTCAAAACAATAAATTCCGGCTCGTTAAGTACGCACAAAGTTAACGCCGTTTTCAAAAGCGTTTTTTCACATGCGCAAAGTGATTTGTTTTTTGTGAAATAAGGAAACAATTGCGACACGTAAGTAAATTAAACTATTAAAAACTTGTAAACAGTGTGGATTATTAGCAGATCAAGAATGCCAATAAAATCGGTGCACCATTTCTCGCTTGAAAAGCAACAACTTGCGAAATTGTCCGACGCTTCGGCAGACATTCGCCTGTTCACATTTGAACAAGTGGAGACAAGTTTTATGCACAGCCGGATAAATGACGGCGCAAAAAATGTTGACGTATTGATGTTGCTGCAGCAACTGATACGCTGGTTTACCTTTACACCAATAAAAGCACCAGATCGCGTCCTTGCCCTGATGCTTGAGCTTATGCGCACTGACAACGGCGCCAAAATATGCTATATAGAGCTCGACGATGAACTCGACAAAATACGCCAACTATTGCAAATAACTCCAAACTGCAAAAATGTGCAGCTAAAACGGTGCATGGATCTCCTGGACGATTTGGAGAGCCAAATTGATTCAATATATAGCACGTCTCCCGGTTCCGATACAGGTAAGTGAATGGTTAGAAAATGTCATATGCATATAAAAAAAAGTAATATAAATATGTGCATCTTATTGATGAACTAATATTTCACCTTTAACTGTCATGGTGAAATGGTCAAGTAATGCATGCGTGGTGAATTTATATACATATACAACTTTACCATGGTATCAAACCAAATAATGCAAGTGTGGTACAATATAATATGATTTGATGTGGTGAGTTTTGGTTTTTTGATTATTTAGTTGGGTTTCACTTTAAATGAAGCCACAATAAATAAAATTCGATTACTTTACTACTGACAACAATTTGGTACCAACAACGAATCACACCACACTTTGAATAATTTCAAATTCAATCAGAGTTATAGTTTTATTTTATTTTTTTTATTACTATTAACATTTTATTTCCAATTAGATGAATCGTCAAAGGATAAAATAGAATTTAATATTGATTCTTTCAAACTGGAGGATAAAGACCGCGAGCCAGCTTGGTCTGCCCCCAGCGATGACGATCTATTCACGCTGGCCGCCATTGCGGATGGTCTGATGGTTGATAACGATGAGCTGTTGCAGCAGCAACTACTCAACATGCAGATCAAACTATGTGACTATCCCGTGGAGTATCTGTTACAGCCGCCGCACGTCTTTCTACGGCTGATGCACGTGCACCAATTAGTGAAATCGGACGAGTCACAAAATGCCATTCATCGTGTGATGTTTGCAGTTGTAAAGCAAATCCAACGTGGCATCAGCGATCGCTGCCAAATTCGTAACTACAGCATTGCCAAAGACACTGGTGGTAAGGTCCAATTGCGTTTAACGTGCGTTTTAGATATGCTGATCAAATCGTACTGCTTTGATTCGTTGAAAAAACCGGAAAGCAAGTTTAACTATCAGATTTGGCGTTTGCTTGAACTAATCGCTGAGATACTCAAAACGTACTCTGATCTAAATGCACCCATCCCAAGCCCACATGTGCAGGAACTGGAAGAGTTTGCAAAGAAAATCTTGTTCCAATGCCAATCGGTAGATGTATCCGATGTACCGGAGTATCAAAACATGGGCAAAAGGCTCATGGTACCACGAGTTGGATCTTTGATGTTTAATGAATTCCTGATGAAAGCATTCGTTGAAAATATATCTGTCAAGAAATGTGTGCCGGCTGCCACATTGCTTGATACATTGCTGGAAGACAATGCCTATTGGTTGTGCATACCACAACGATTGAACGAACTGTGCATATTGCGCAGTCTTTTCGACAACACTGTATCACACATTCAGGAAGATTTGGTCAAGTCGAAGGAGGCACTCAAATTGTCAATTGAACAGCTGCTAACCAAAACGAAACTTGCACCGCAAAAGCTGTTGAGGCACCATGAGCAAATTAGTTCGGGCCTAATGCAATTGAACAGCAAGTCATTGGTGCAACAGCTCGTTGAGGCAATTGTCAAGTGCACCAGCTTGTTCATAACCCAAGTTGATTTGCGTAAAATGGCGGAAACACTGATCATCAATCTTATTGAACTATCCGTGGACACCGGCTTGCACAACCATATATTGCAATTGCTCAAGAAGCCCGTCACCGAGCACTTTAATGCATTGACGAATAAGACAAACTATTTGCCTGGCTGCAGCAACATAAAGCTAATCCGCAATCGCATTCTCGGCCTGCCCATGAGCACTGCTGTGTTGCACAAACTGCTCCGCCTGAGTTGGCACCCATGGCATTCAGCTCTGAAGCAATGGTGCATTGATTACCTTGCCATGTGGTTGGCTGTTATGAAACTAATACCGGCGAATGAAGTTAGTGAGGTCTACGAGCTAGTGAAGACCCTGGTGCCGCTAATCGTTTATCGCAGCATCGAATACCCGCAACTGTATCAGTCGCTATGGGATCTACTCGAACCGAATGGACAATATGTGGGCCGTTCTGCGGCGGTTAACGGCAATATCTGTTTTCTCTTTCATCCCGAGGAGAAAAAGCGTAGGGCTGCCATTGTACGAGTGGCTTTTTATCTCAATTGGCTTCATAGTCTCGGAGCAGGTGAAGGTATATCCATGGATATAAGAGCTGCGCACATGGTGCCGCATGATTTGTTCATAGTTAAGCCACCAATTGACTATGGCAAAGCATTCCGTATTGATGATGATAATCCAGAATCGCAAAAGATGAACTCGTTGTTGCAAGTGTTGTCCGTGGAGGATGTCGACGTGGCTGCTCAACCGGATTGGTGTATGTCGCTTGTGTTGCGGCACATCTTTTTGCATCCGGATTCGGAACAGCGATGTTATGCGGTCTCTATCATATTTCTGTCCATTTTTCGCAGCGAGATCATCATCGAGGAAAGGACCCCAGAGCTACAGGAAGATCTATCTGCATTGTTCATACCGTTCATCTACGAAGTGAAAGCATTCACCAAACCCCAACGAAAACCGCTCTTGCACAAACTGATGGCTAGCAAAACCCATAAATTCGTCGGATATCATAATGCTCAATATTGGCGTCTCTTTTTCGCGCACGCCGTCTGCGGCAGCTTGGAAGATCTATCGCTGTCCGCGATGCGTCAACTGGACATTGCCAAGTCAATGAAGTTAACGAAATACGATTTGGCTCTGGTTCATGCCACCAAAGTGGAACAGCAGTTCGAAATATTTCTAGAGGACTACACATGCGACACTCAAGACAAACTGCACTATGCGCTTGGCACTTTTCATCTGTTGCTGATACACTTGCGTGGCAATATCAAGACTGATGCTTGCAACAAGCTGTGGTTGTTCATGAACACTTACTTGCGAGTCTTGCCCACGCACACAGAGGACCTTAGGTCGTATACCTTGGTGTTGGAACTCTGCCACCGCTGTTTGCGCATTCAACTGCCCGAAGTGCATAAGGGTTTGCGCAGTGCCTTAGAAACTGACTCCAAGTACAGTTTCTTTGAGATGCTCAAGATTAGCCGTGCCCCTTTGAGACTCTTCCATTTGGTTAGCGAATGTCTGGTCTTGCTTATTTCCCACACAGTGTGTGACAAGACGTTTGTGCCCAAGTTGGAGCAAGAGCTGTTCGTGAACCTAAGCAGATTTGCTCGCATGCACTTTGAGCTGCGCCAACTGCAACACCTGCGATGTCTTCTCAGTGTACTACGGGAGCTGAGCAATAAGCCTTTACATTTACATCATCTTAATGTACAGGTATGGAGGGTTGTGGCGCTTTGTTATGAACCCAATTTCATTCCTTCTCTCTCCTTTTAATAGACACATTATCATCACTTCGTTCAGCTGTCGCGCAATTTAAGAACAAACTCATTTACTGGAGCTCAGCTGCAACGAGACTGTCTACTGATCATTTGTCAGCTGCCGTTGAACAGCAGGTTCAAGCCGGCGCACAGTTATGCAAGTGGAGGCAAATCAAAGGTCCTACGCTATTTGCTCAGTCTGCACAACCAGTGCGATAGGGAGGTGCGCGCCTTGGCCTGGACAGCGTTGGCCCTTTGGTGCCAGAGCGCTGGCCGTGATGCTGTGCCCGCACTGCTCAAGTTGCATCCATATTTGCCGGGCGTGTTGCGCGATCGTTGCCTGCGCACGCTGCTGAATGGGAAGGAGGTGACGATAGTCCGTGAGCTGGCGGGACGTTTGTTTGAGATGCTGATTGACATAATGAGCCCGTTGCTGAAAGTCTCATTCCTCAAGGAGGCAGCTGCGGCAAAAAGTGCATTGCATTTAACTTCAAGCGTTCGATTGGAGTGTGTTAAATCGGAGGCAAAGCATTCGTGCCACATAATGAGCTGCTTTGTGGCTATATGCGTACGTCTGACCGTGATCGAACCAAATTGGTACTCAAAACTGTGCGATAGTCCCTTCTTCGAGAGCCTCACGGAAATTATGAAAGCGGAACTACCGGTGGGCCAATTCAATAGGAACTATATGGATTTATGCGCTGGACATATCTGCAAGCTCTTTGCACGATGCCATCAACTTCATAATCTATTTATCAATCGGACTATCTGTCGATTCCCGAAGCTGCTCCAGAATTTCTGTGCATTGATAGATATGGGGCTGAGGAATATGTCGCCGTTGCCGGAAACTTATCACGTTGAGCTGCTTAAACTACTTATGGTCTTTCTCAAGGAGGATAACTCCTGTGCATATCTGTCTTCGTTTCGGCCGCCCAATGTGATATTTATTGCTCTGATCCTGCGCGGTCTGAGGCTCGACAATACCGAAGGTGCTGTCATGGATTGCTCATTGTCAGCGCTATTGCTAATGCTGAACAGAGCACTGAATGCAACTGTTGGTAAGGACATAATGTTGCTGTTCAATGAGTATGTGGATGACACCAATGATACCGAAGAAAACAAAAGCACCTACAAAGAGAACTTTCTAAATCCCTTATGCAAGCAACTGACAATGACAAGCTTAAAGCCAGCAACGACAAAGCAAAACAAACTAAAATCAAAACAAGTCCAACAACCGATTTTGAAATTAAACGGAACTATGCTGATGTACCAGCGATTGGATGAACTGTTTGAGAAGTACTATACGACCGGCCGATACAATTTCACCGATCCCTACACAAAGAATCAAGTGAAGGTCTGTGAGGTGCTCGGCAAGTTGCTCTTCGTGTTTCCACAAACACTGGAGGGTGCCGTTAAAAAGAAGCTACTCCACCGGATTATCCAACAATTGGAGTCATTCGCCAGCAATACCAGCTACAAGGTGCCCCATGAGAAGGGTTCGGATTACCTTCCCACACACGACATTATCTATAATCTATCGTTGTTGCTCAATTTGCTGATCAATTGGCATGCGGCACCGCATGCTGCCATCACGGATCCGGTATTGGCCTTGCGTCTGGTGCGTATACTGACACGCTTGTGGAACTGGTTCTCGGGCTGGATTGTCCTTGTCCGATTGACAATTCGGCTGATGGCCGTGCTCACCGAATACTCCTTAGAGGTATGCAAGCAGGCATCGCAGGCGCCGGGCAATACGGTCCACTCGCTCCTGCAGCATATTGTGCAATTCTTCGCTAAAAGTTTGCCAAATTCCGACTCGTATCATAGCGATATGTTGCATGGCGCATTGCGTATCATGACCAACTGTTGCGCCTGCGTCGAGGGTCGTCTGACGCTCCAAAAGATTGGCGTACTCAACATGATGGATAAAGTACTCAATATGTCGGTTCGACCGGACGTTCAGAATATCTTTCTACTGTTTTGGGAGACCTTCTCCCGTTACGAGCACGGCTCGAAGTTCTGTCATTTCGAGGCACTTAGCAGCGCCATTCGTCGCTGGCGTCCGTTGTACATGTTGCGGCTGCGTTGCATACGGATCATTAGCAACATGAGCTTTGACAGTGGCAATCGGATGCGCTTGCTTGAAATGGCCGAGTTCATGGATTTGCTCAATCACATTGTGCGCCAGCCGGTGCTGGTTAGAGATGGTGGTCCAACTGCTCCGCACCTCAATTCCTACGCGGAACAGCATCTAATTGCAGTTTGCTTGCTGAATCTGTACGGACCCAAAGATGAACACCGGAAGAAATTCCGTAACACTGAAGTATACAAACAATTAAGCATGCTCTCAAAATATTTAACATCTACACAAAAGAAACGTCACGAGCTTTTTCAAAAGTTTCCATTTGCAATCAAACTGAAAGATGTGCTGGAAAAGCTTCTAAATTTGACCAGTCATAATTAACTACATTTGTATGTACATTTACTGTTGAGTTTTATCTAATAATCAATTTTGTGTTTTTTTTTTCTGATTAAAAACTTTTAATTGAGGAATTTTGCCAAAATACCTGAAACGAGATAAACAAATAAACAGCTGCATATGTACATTACTTTTTTGTTAACTGTTTTATTTGATCAAATCACTCCATTCTCGTAATACAGTACAGTTAGAATTTACAACACACACTAAAAAGCTTTCTTATTTACTCCCTGGATACCTGGCTAGACTATGACTTGGGTTTCATTCGCCAGGCAGTTGGTCTTAAGAATCAGAATCCCAATTTGAAAGTGCTCGCTGTTGTTGGTGGCTGGAATGAGGGTTCAACGAAGTATTCGAACATGGCTGGGGATTGGAACAAACGTCGCAATTTCATCAACTCTGCTTTGGATTTGCTGCGTAACAATGGCTTCGATGGCTTGGATCTGGACTGGGAGTATCCAAATCAACGTGGCGGCAAATGGGATGATCGTTCAAACTTTGTGACTCTACTGCGTGAGATTAAGGAAGCGTAAGTAACTTACTATCGATTAAAATCGATTATCGTTTAAATTCATATATGCAATGATATCTCAAAATTACTGGGCTTTCACCTATTATTTCATCATTGCTTTACAAAAGTTATTCAAGGTTCAAATTTTCTCTTTCATAGTTTCGCTCCCTATGGTTATGAGCTGAGCATTGCCGTTGGTGCTGGAGAGTCCACAGCTAGCACCTCCTATGAGATTTACAATATTGCCCAACAAGTCGACTTTATCAATGTGATGACCTATGACTTTGCCATGGCATCCGACGGACGTACCGGCTTCAATGCCCCACAGTGGGCCATCGAGAATGCTATCAACTACTGGTTGGATCAAGGTTAGAACTTCTTCAAAACTCTTTTCAACTGATACTAAATCAGATACTTTGTTAGGTGCACCCGCAAATAAGCTTGTGCTTGGCATACGTCCTTTATGGACGTAGCTTCCAGTTGTCGGATCCCGCCCAGAACTGGCCAGGCGCACCAGTCCGCGGTGTTGGCGGCGCTGGCCAGTATACCGGCGATGGTGGCTACTTGGGCTACAATGAGATCTGCCAGAACAATTGGCATACAGTTTTCGATCAGAATAATGCAGCACCCTATGCCTACTCGGGCGATCAATGGGTCAGCTTTGACAATGTGCTCAGTGTACAGTGGAAAATGGATTTCGCTCTGAGGAAGAACTTGGCTGGTGCCATGGTCTGGTCCATTGAGACGGATGATTTCCGTGGTAACTGCGGTGAATCTTATCCACTTCTGAAGACCATCAACAGGAAGTTGCGTTGGTAAATGTGTTCCTTGATAATAAATAAATAAATAAATAATTTTTCAATGCATATGATTTACGTTTTCAATATTTTTGTCAATCTGGGAATTATTAGAAAAAGTTTTAATAATGTGTTCCTTGATAATAAATAAATAAATAATTTTTCAATGCATATGATTTACGTTTTCAATATTTTTGTCAATCTGGGAATTATTAGAAAAAGTTTTAATAATGTGTTCCTTGATAATAAATAAATAAACAAACAAATTTTCCATTCATATGATTTACGTTTTCAATATTTTTGTCAATCTGGGAATTATTAGAAAAAGTTTTAATAATGTGTTCCTTGATAATAAATAAATAAATAAATAATTTTTCAATTCATATGATTTACGTTTTTAATATTTTTCTCAATCAGGGAATTGTTAGAAAAAGTTTTAATTTATGCTATTTAAGTCTTTATTGTAAAGATCGCAAAAAAGCGAGAGTACTTGCAAAGTTGTATACAATATCTTTATATATATTATATTTAAAAAAAATAAATAAATAAATTGATAACTAGCCGTAAGCTATTGTGTTGTAAGTTAAGCAAGAACACAACTCATATATGTTTAATATTTTGTTTATTATAATTGAGATTACTCAAGGTAGTACAAAGCTTGAAGCTTCATTATTAAAACTCAAAAGCTTTAGCAACTTAATATATCACACCACGATTGCAATCAACCAAAGAATTTTTAGATTAAATAACCACACTACGAAAACAAAGAGAGAAAAAAAGGAAAAAAAATGTAGCTTTCACTCGAAATGAAAAATCTCTTCCCAAAAAAAAATCAACATGAAAACAAGTCATAACTCCCTCACAACTCAACCGATTTTCAAATGCAGTACCTGAAAAGTATTGGCTTGCCATTTAGATTAATCCTGCATATCCAGTTTATAACGTAATTTCTATTCGAAATTGTTTGAAAAAATTATTCCCAAAAAAAATAACATTCAGAACTTTGCGAGGTCATAACTCCCTCACAACTCAACCGATTTTCAAATGCAGTACCTGAAAAGTCTTGGCTTGCCATTTAGATTAATCCTGCATTTCCAGTTTTACTCGACATTTTTTTGAAAAAATTCTTCCCAAAAAAAATAACATAAAGGTAGTTCAGAACTTTGCGAGGTCATAACTCCCTCAAAACTCAACCGATTTTCAATTGCAATACCTTAAAAGTATTTCCAGTTTATAACGTAATTTTCACTCAATGATACCTACCGGAAGCCGCACCATACCGCGGATTCGAATACTAGCTTTTAAAGGACTCTCTGTATTAGTAACGCACACTAGGATTTCTCCCTAGAGCCCAGCTATGAACAAATACACTTACAACCGTCTCTTATGAACGAGTTTCAAATACAGATACATATATACCTTTAAGCGTGGTGAACTCGAAAGATATCTGTACTATCAACTTATAAGTAGTATCAACTGATCAAATGCAAATAAAAAGTATTCACTTACCCAGCATTAAAGAATTGAGTAAATAGTAATTTACGATCCAAAAGTTCCTCAATTTTGTTGGATTGTGTTCAAATATTTGCAAATAAGTATGCTAGCTATAAATAATAAGTTACCATGAAATCAATTAAATCATTTTGAAGATTGTTTATAAATACAAGTAATCCTAATGCCACATTCATTTCCACCACATTGGCCTTTATTCGTCAACATGGCTTCGATGGTCTCGACTTGGATTGGGAATATCCGGGACAACGTGGTGGCGCTGCTGCCGATAAGGTTAACTTTGTAACACTCTTGAGGGAAATTAAGCAGGCGTGAGTTATTAACTAAGATTTCCTACTTTCGAAGTGTATAACTCTTTGTATCTCTTGCTCTATCTAGATTTGATCCTTATGGCTTGGAATTGGGCATTGCTGTGGGAGCTTCGGAAGCTTCGGCTCAACAATCGTACGATATTCCTGCAATTTCACAACACTTGACATTTATTAATGTGATGACCTATGACTTCCATATGGCACTCGATGGCTATCTGGGCTTTAATGCTCCACTTCCCGAGGTGGAAAAGTCCATCGACTATTGGCTGCAGCAAGGTAAGCGAATTGGAGCACTCGTTTTAGAACCTATACTTAGTGTGTTTTTTTTACAGGTGCTCCTCCTGAAAAACTCATCCTTGGCATTGGCTTCTACGGCCATAGTTATCAGATGGCGGATAGTTCGCAGAATCGTCCGGGTGCACCTTGCATTGGACCCGGATCAGCTGGCGCCTTTACCCGGGAAAATGGTTTCATGGGCTATAACGAAATATGCGAAAATAACTGGCAGACTGTATTTGATGGCGAAAGTCAGTCACCTTATGCCTTCCAGGGTGATCAGTGGATTGGCTACGATAATGTGAAGAGTATTGAGATTAAGATGCAACTTGTGGAATCGAGGAATTTGGGTGGTGCTATGACCTGGTCCATTGAGACCGATGATTTCCGTGGTCGTTGCGGCGAGACTTATCCCCTGCTGAAGGCAATGAATCGAGGTTTGGGTGTAAATGTGGGCGGTGGCGGAGGAGGTAATGTAGAACCAACACCCCCAACACCAACCCCAACTCCAGGTGGTGGTGGTAATGGCGGAAATGGCGGTACTGCATGTAATGATAATTGCAGCCAGGATTGTTATAACTGGCAAAATGGCAGTTGTAATCGGTTCTATCACTGTGTGAGTGGACAACGCTACGACTTTGAGTGCAGCGGAGGACTCTACTTTGATCCCAACACCTTAAACTGTAACTGGCCCTCTGAGGTCAATTGTCCCTACTAACATTTTTAATAATAAACAAGCAAAGATCATGTAAATTACAAATAGTTATGATTTTTTATGAATTTTATCGATATATTTGATTTGCCAGATCTTGTGCACATATCGATATATTTGATTTGCCGGAATGAGCACAATTATGCGCAAGCAAAACGCAAAACTGAGAGCCCTGTTAAATGACAGTGACAACGCCGTCAAAACAATAAATTCCGGCTCGTTAAGTACGCACAAAGTTAACGCCGTTTTCAAAAGCGTTTTTTCACATGCGCAAAGTGATTTGGTTTTTGTGAAATAAGGAAACAATTGCGACACGTAAGTAAATTAAACTATTAAAAACTTGTAAACAGTGTGGATTATTAGCAGATCAAGAATGCCAATAAAATCGGTGCACCATTTCTCGCTTGAAAAGCAACAACTTGCGAAATTGTCCGACGCTTCGGCAGACATTCGCTTGTTCACATTTGAACAAGTGGAGACAAGTTTTATACACAGCCGGATAAATGACGGCGCAAAAAATGTTGACGTATTGATGTTGCTGCAGCAACTGATACGCTGGTTTACCTTTACACCAATAAAAGCCCCAGATCGCGTCCTTGCCCTCATGCTTGAGCTTATGCGCACTGACAACGGCGCCAAAATATGCTATATAGAGCTCGACGATGAACTCGACAAAATACGCCAACTATTGCAAATAACTCCAAACTGCAAAAATGTGCAGCTAAAACGGTGCATGGATCTCCTGGACGATTTGGAGAGCCAAATTGATTCAATATATAGCACGTCACCCGGTTCCGATACAGGTAAGTGAATGGTTAGAAAATGTCATATGCATATAAAAACAAGTAAGAATGCTCTAGTCGAGAAATCCCGACTAGACTATACCCTTAACCCTATAATTTACGCATACAGTCAGTGCTTGCAAGTATGTGTGAGTGTGTGTATGTATACACGCGTATAGTGCATACCTTCTTAATTTCAATACTCCATATCTCCAGTGTTTCTCAGCCGATTTCAATAAAATTTTCACAGATTGTCTTTATTTAGTCTCATCTTTCAAACTGCATCAAAGTTTTCTAAATTGAAGATTTTGTTGTTATCGATTACATGTGTATATCGGAAACGGGAAGAGTTATAGAAAATCTAAAACAAACTTGTACTGCCTAGGGATTAGGCGAGCTTATATACCAAATCTGGAGTCGCTAGCTCTTATAGTCTCTGAGATCGACGCGTTCATACATACAGACGGACAGACGGACGGACGGACAGACGGACATGGCTATATCGACTCGGCTGTTGATGCTGATCAAGAATATATATACTTTATGGGGTCGGAGATGTTTCCTTCTGCCTGTTACATACTTTTGCACAAATCCATTATACCCTTTTTACCCATTTTCAATGGCTTAAGAGTATAAAAAGTAATATAAATATGTGCATCTTATTGATGAACTAATATTTCACCTTTAACTGTCATGGTGAAATAGTCAAGTAATATGCATGCGTGGTGAATTTATATACATATAGAACTTTACCATGGTATCAAACCAAATAATGCAAGTGCGGTACAATATAATATGATTTGATTTGGTGAGATCGAGTTTTGGTTTTTTAATTATTTAGTTGGGTTTCACTTAAAATGAAGCAACAATAAATAAAATTCAAGCCGATTACTTTACTACTGACAACAATTTGGTACCAACAACGAATCACACCACACTTTGAATAATTTCACCATTGCAACAGTCTTATGTACAGTGTGACGAAATTCAATCAGAGTGATAGTTTTATTTTATTTTTTTTATTACTATTAACATTTTATTTCCAATTAGATGAATCGTCAAAGGATAAAATAGAATTTAATATTGATTCTTTCAAACTGGAGGATAAAGACCGCGAGCCAGCTTGGTCTGCCCCCAGCGATGACGATCTATTCACGCTGGCCGCCATTGCGGATGGTCTGATGGTTGATAACGATGAGCTGTTGCAGCAGCAACTAGTCAACATGCAGATCAAACTATGTGACTATCCCGTGGAGTATCTGTTACAGCCGCCGCACGTCTTTCTACGGCTGATGCACGTGCAAGAACTAGTGAAATCGGACGAGTCACAAAATGCCATTCATCGTGTGATGTTTGCAGTTGTAAAGCAAATCCAACGTGGCATCAGCGATCGCTGCCAAATTCGTAACTATAGCATTGCCAAAGACACTGGTGGTAAGGTCCAATTGCGTTTAACGTGCGTTTTAGATATGCTGATCAAATCGTACTGCTTTGATCCGTTGAAAAAACCGGAAAGCGAGTTTAACTATCAGGTTTGGCGTTTGCTTGAACTAATCGCTGAGATACTCAAAACGTACTCTGATCTAAATGCACCCATCCCAAGCCCACATGTGCAGGAACTGGAAGAGTTTGCAAAGAAAATCTTGTTCCAATGCCAATCGGTAGATGTATCCGATGTACCGGAGTATCAAAACATGGGCAAAAGGCTCATGGTACCACGAGTTGGATCTTTGATGTTTAATGAATTCCTGATGAAAGCATTCGTTGAAAATATATCTGTCAAGAAATGTGTGCCGGCTGCCACATTGCTTGATACATTGCTGGAAGACAATGCCTATTGGTTGTGCATACCACAACGATTGAACGAACTGTGCATATTGCGCAGTCTTTTCGACAACACTGTATCACACATTCAGGAAGATTTGGTCAAGTCGAAGGAGGCACTCAAATTGTCAATTGAACAGCTGCTAACCAAAACGAAACTTGCGCCGCAAAAGCTGTTGAGGCACCATGAGCAAATTAGTTCGGGCCTAATGCAATTGAACAGCAAGTCATTGGTGCAACAGCTCGTTGAGGCAATTGTCAAGTGCACCAGCTTGTTCATAACCCAAGTTGATTTGCGTAAAATGGCGGAAACACTGATCGTCAATCTTATTGAGCTATCCGTGGACACCGGCTTGCACGGCCATATATTGCAATTGCTCAAGAAGCCCGTCACCGAGCACTTTAATGCATTGACGAATAAGACAAACTATTTGCCTGGCTGCAGCAACATAAAGCTAATCCGCAATCGCATTCTCGGCCTGCCCATGAGCACTGCTGTGTTGCACAAACTGCTCCGCCTGAGTTGGCACCCATGGCATTCAGCTCTGAAGCAATGGTGCATTGATTACCTTGCCATGTGGTTGGCTGTTATGAAACTAATACCGGCGAATGAAGTTAGTGAGGTCTACGAGCTAGTGAAGACCCTGGTGCCGCTAATCGTTTATCGCAGCATCGAATACCCGCAACTGTATCAGTCGCTTTGGGATCTACTCGAACCGAATGGACAATATGTGGGCCGTTCTGCGGCGGTTAATGGCAATATCTGTTTTCTCTTTCATCCCGAGGAGAAAAAGCGTAGGGCTGCCATTGTACGCGTGGCTTTTTATCTAAATTGGCTTCATAGTCTCGGAGCAGGTGAAGGTATATCCATGGATATAAGAGCTGCGCACATGGTGCCGCATGATTTGTTCATAGTTAAGCCACCAATTGACTATGGCAAAGCATTCCGTATTGATGATGATAATCCAGAATCCCAAAAGATGAACTCGCTGTTGCAAGTGTTGTCCGTGGAGGATGTCGACGTGGCTGCTCAACCTGATTGGTGTATGTCGCTTGTGTTGCGGCACATCTTTTTGCATCCGGATTCGGAACAGCGATGTTATGCGGTCTCCATCATATTTCTGTCAATTTTTCGCAGCGAGATCATCATCGACGAACGTACCCCAGAGCTACAGGAAGATCTATCTGCATTGTTCATACCGTTCATCTACGAAGTGAAAGCATTCACCAAACCCCAACGAAAACCGCTCTTGCACAAACTGATGGCTAGCAAAACCCATAAATTCGTCGGATATCATAATGCTCAATATTGGCGTCTCTTTTTGGCGCACGCTGTCTGCGGCAGCTTGGAAGATCTGTCGGTGTCCGCGATGCGTCAACTGGACATTGCCAAGTCCATGAAGTTAACGAAATACGATTTGGCTCTGGTTCATGCCACCAAAGTAGAACAGCAGTTCGAAATATTTCTAGAGGACTACACATGCGACACTGAAGACAAACTGTACTATGCGATTGGCACTTTTCATCTGTTGCTGATCCACTTGCGTGGCAATATCAAGACTGATGCTTGCAACAAACTGTGGCTCTTTATGAACACTTACTTGCGAGTCTTGCCCACGCCCACAGAGGACCGTAGGTCGTATACCTTGGTGCTGGAACTCTGCCACCGCTGTTTGCGCATTCAACTGCCCGAAGTGCATAAGGGTTTGCGCAGTGCCTTAGAAACTGACTCCAAGTACAGTTTCTTTGAGATACTCAAGAATAGCCGTGCCCCTTTGAGACTTTTCCATTTGGTTAGCGAATGTCTGGTCTTGCTTATTTCCCACACAGTGTGTGACAAGACGTTTGTGCCCAAGTTGGAGCAAGAGCTGTTCGTGAACCTAAGCAGATTTGCTCGCATGCACTTTGAGCTGCGCCAACTGCAACACCTGCGATGTCTTCTCAGTGTACTACGGGAGCTGAGCAATAAGCATTTACATTTACATCATCTTAATGTACAGGTATGGAGGGTTGTGGCGCTTTGTTATGAACCCAATTTCATTCCTTCTCTCTCCTTTTAATAGACACATTATCATCACTTCGTTCAGCTGTCGCGCAATTTAAGGACTAACTCGTATACTGGAGCTCAGCTGCAACGAGACTGTCTACTGATCATTTGTCAGCTGCCGTTGAACAGCAGGTTCAAGCCGGCGCACAGTTATGCAAGTGGAGGCAAATCAAAGGTCCTACGCTATTTGCTCAGTCTGCACAACCAGTGCGATAGGGAGGTGCGCGCCTTGGCCTGGACTGCGTTGGCCCTTTGGTGCCAGAGCGCTGGCCGAGATGCTGTGCCCGCACTGCTCAAGTTGCATCCGTATTTGCCGGGCGTGTTGCGCGATCGTTGCCTGCGCACGCTGCTGAATGGGAAGGAGGTGACGATAGTCCGTGAGCTGGCGGGACGTTTGTTTGAGATGCTGATTGACATAATGAGCCCGTTGCTGAAAGTCTCATTCCTCAAGGAGGCAGCTGCGGCAAAAAGTGCATTGCATTTAACGTCAACCGTTCGATTGGAGTGTGTTAAATCGGAGGCAAAGCATTCGTGCCACATAATGAGCTGCTTTGTGGCTATATGCGTACGTCTGACCGTGATCGAACCAAATTGGTACTCAAAACTGTGCGATAGTCCCTTCTTCGAGAGCCTCACGGAAATTATGAAAGCGGAACTACCGGTGGACAAATTCAATAGGAACTATATGGATTTATGCGCTGGACATATCTGCAAGCTCTTTGCACGATGCCATCAACTGCATAATCTGTTTATCAATCGGACTATCTGTCGATTTCCGAAGCTGCTCCAGAATTTCTGTGCATTGATAGATATGGGGCTCAGGAATATGTCGCCGTTGCCGGAAACTTATCACGTTGAGCTGCTTAAACTACTTATGGTCTTTCTCAAGGAGGATAACTCCTGTGCATATCTGTCTTCGTTTCGGCCGCCCAATGTCATATTTATTGCTCTGATCCTGCGCGGTCTGAGGCTCGACAATACCGAAGGTGCTGTCATGGATTGCTCATTGTCAGCGCTATTGCTAATGCTGAACAGAGCACTGAATGCCACTGTTGGTAAGGACATAATGTTGGTGTTCAATGAGTATGTGGATGACACCAATGATACCGACGAAAACAAAAGCACCTACAAAGAGAACTTTCTAAATCCCTTATGTAAACAACTGACAATGACAACCTTAAAGCCAGCAACGATAAAGCAAAACAAATTAAAATCAAAACAAGTCCAACAACCGATTTTAAAATTAAACGGAACTATGCTGATGTACCAGCGATTGGATGAACTGTTTGAGAAGTACTATACGACCGGCCGATACAATTTCACCGATCCCTACACAAAGAATCAAGTGAAGGTCTGTGAGGTGCTCGGCAAGTTGCTCTTCGTGTTTCCACAAACACTGGAGGGTGCCGTTAAAAAGAAGCTACTCCACCGGATTATCCAACAATTGGAGTCATTCGCCAGCAATACCAGCTACAAGGTGCCCCATGAGAAGGGTTCGGATTACCTTCCCACACACGACATTATCTATAATCTTTCGTTGTTGCTCAATTTGCTGATCAATTGGCATGCGGCACCGCATGCGGCCATCACGGATCCGGTGTTGGCTCTGCGTCTGGTGCGTATACTGACACGCTTGTGGAACTGGTTCTCGGGCTGGATTGTCCTTGTCCGATTGACAATTCGGCTGATGGCCGTGCTCACCGAATACTCCTTAGAGGTATGCAAGCAGGCATCGCAGGCGCCGGGCAATACGGTCCACTCGCTCCTGCAGCATATTGTGCAATTCTTCGCTAAAAGTTTGCCAAATTCCGACTCGTATCATAGCGATATGTTGCATGGCGCATTGCGTATCATGACCAACTGTTGCGCCTGCGTCGAGGGTCGTCTGACGCTCCAAAAGATTGGCGTACTCAACATGATGGATAAAGTACTCAATATGTCGGTTCGACCGGACGTTCAGAATATCTTTCTACTGTTTTGGGAGACCTTCTCCCGTTACGAGCACGGCTCGAAGTTCTGTCATTTCGAGGCACTTAGCAGCGCCATTCGTCGCTGGCGTCCGTTGTACATGTTGCGGCTGCGTTGCATACGCATCATTAGCAACATGAGCTTTGACAGTGGCAATCGGATGCGCTTGCTTGAAATGGCCGAGTTCATGGATTTGCTCAATCACATTGTGCGCCAGCCGGTGCTGGTTAGAGATGGTGGTCCCACTGCTCCGCACCTCAATTCCTACGCGGAACAGCATCTAATTGCAGTTTGCTTGCTGAATCTCTATGGACCCAAAGATGAACACCGGAAGAAATTCCGTAACACTGAAGTATACAAACAATTAAGCATGCTCTCAAAATATTTAACATCTACACAAAAGAAACGTCACGAGCTTTTTCAAAAGTTTCCATTTGCAATCAAACTGAAAGATGTGCTGGAAAAGCTTCTAAATTTGACCAGTCATAATTAACTACATTTGTATGTACATTTACTGTTGAGTTTTATCTAATAATCAATTTTGTGTTTTTTTTTTCTGATTAAAAACTTTTAATTGAGGAATTTTGCCAAAATACCTGAAACGAGATAAACAAATAAACAGCTGCATATGTACATTACTTTTTTGTTAACTGTTTTATTTGTTTTTATGGGTAAAAATAAAACTAAATTTTTTTTATGGTTTAAATGTAATTTTTAATTGTTTTTTTTTTAATGTTAATCAAATCTTTGAGAGTTTAAAGGTAAAGGAGAGGTAAAAATATAATCTAAAATTTAATTTTTTTATGGTTTAAAGCTTTTATAAAAATTTATTTATGGGTAAAAATAAAATGTAAAACTAAATTTTTTTATGGTTTAAAGCTTTAATGTAAAAATATATATATATTTTTTTTTATAAAAAATTTCTTTACGGGTAAAAATAAAATGTAAAATTAAATATTTGTATGGTTTAAAGCTTTATATATAATATATATATATATATATTTTTTTATATTTTTTTTATAAAAAATTTCTTTACGGGTAAAAATAAAATGTAAAATTAAATATTTGTATGGTTTAAAGCTTTAATGTAGCAATAGTTTTTTTTTTTTTTTAAATTTTATTATATTTTACAGGGTATATAGAGATGTGTACCATTATAAAAAAAGCTTAATTAGACAGTCAACAACAAAATAAGAATATGAAAAAAAAAACGAAAATAAACAGATGTCAGCTTCTTAATTTTAGAACGTAATTTTTCGAACAACTTCTGAATTATTACTTGATGTTTATCTTGAGGCCGCTTGTTTAGCTAGTTTTCCATGTAATAATGAATATGAATGTGCATTCGGATGGGTTTATTAAAAGATCACAACAACTTAAACAACTATTAACTCTTTTATTTATTTGCTTTTATTTTAGAAATCAACACACCCGATAAATTGGAATATCAGTTCTTCCCCGCTAGCGGCGGTGTCTTCACCTTCAAGGTGCGCTCCTCAAAGGATGCGCATATTGCATTGACCACGGCGGCACAGGAGAGCGCGCCCATTTATGAGATCTTCTTGGGCGGATGGGACAATAGCAAGTCTGTCATACGCAAGGATGGACAAAAGCCCGATGTTGTCGAGGTGCCCACGCCTGGAATCTTGAATGCTGGCAAGTTTCGCGGCTTCTGGGTGCGTTGGTATGACAGTGTCATCACTGTGGGCAATGAGGGTGATGCAGCTGCTTTCATGTCCTACGATGCTGGCTCCCTGTTCCCCGTCAACTTTGTGGGCATCTGCACCGGCTGGGGTGCCGCTGGCACCTGGCTACTAGATGGTAAGATACGATTAAACCCGTAAAAACAACTTTTTACTGACCCAAATCTACATTTAGATGCTGCACCCTCGGCTCCAGCGATGGGCTTCTCGGCGCCCATTGGCAACGGACCCGGTTGCTGGGTAGCCGCCGCCAACGGTGAGGTGCCACCAAATTCCATGCAAGGTGGCTTCGATAGCAGCGAACAGTTGTATATTGCTCGTGCCAGGCACGAGGGTGATCTTATTCCCGGCAAGCTGCATCCATCGCACGGTGTCACCTACATTGCCTGGGGTGGCGGCGAGCACGGTCACAATGAGTACGAAGTCCTCTGCGCCGGCGGCGGTCTATGGATACCCGTCGAGGGCGGAAACATTCCACCCAATGCTGTGCCCGCCGGCGAGACATCCGAGGGTGAGCCGCTGTTCATTGGCCGTGCCACCCACGATTGCACTGTCACTGTGGGCAAAGTCCAGCCATCCCATGGCTGCTGTTATATTCCTTATGGTGGCGAGGAGGTTGCCTTCAAGGAGTTCGAGATCTATGTCTCCAACTAACGGATTCAAGCACAATAATGTATTAAATAGTCAAAACTATGCATCTTAGATGCCTTGATACGCATGCACTGAGCAAAATAATGTTTTTTATGAACAATATTTAAATAATGCTAAATAACTGTTAATTCGAATGCTTGGCAGTTGAATATATTTAATATACACATATATATATTTTTTGACAATTTAATTTAATTCTCACATTGTTAATTATGAATCTCGTACTCAAAAACTGAGCGATTTATACTCGATTTACATTTTTGTTCATTTTTTTATTGTAACCTTTGGCTTAATTAATCGGAAATGTTAAATAAACCTTAAGGCTTAAGAATATTCGAAAAGTGTTTTTATACCCTGAACCCATTGAAAATGGGTGAAAGGCAGTACAAGTTTGTTTTAAATTTTCGATAACTCTTCCCGTTTCCGATATACACATGTGATCGATAACAACAAAGTCTTGAATTTGGAAAACTTTTTGATGCAGTTTGAAAGATTAGACTGAATAATGGCAAACTGTGAAAATTAAAGTAATTACTTTTTTTTCAGGTAGTTACTATTTTAAAGTAATTACTTTTTAATCATAGCCTCGCTTTTAGTTCTAGATTGTGAAAGAAGTAAGAAGATCCCGACTAGACTATACCTACAACCCTATACTTTACGCGTACAGTCACTGCTTGCAAGTATGTGTGTGTGTGTGTGTGTATACTGCATACTTGACTTAACTTTAAAGTTTCATATCTCCGGTGTTTCTCAACCGATTTCAATAAGAATTTCACAGATTGTCATTATTTCAACTAATGTTTCAAACGCCATTTCCAAATTCAAGATTTTGTTGTTATCGATCACATGTGTATATCGGAAACGGGGAAAGATATCGAAAATTTCAAACAAATTTGTACTGCCTAGGGATTAGGTGAGCTTATGTACCAAACGGAGTCTGGAGTCTCTAGCTCTGATAGTCTCTGAGATCGACGTGTTCATACATACAGACAGAAGGACTTGACTATATCAACTCGGCTGATCGAGAATATATATAATTTATGGGGTCGGAAAATGTTTCCTTCTGCCTGAACAAGAATTGACTTTTCTCTTATTTCCACTGAGACAACAACCCTAAAATGCACAATGAAATCATTTTAAATAAAGCACTGATTTGCCTAATATTTATGAATATTATGATTAAATCTATTGGACTTGTGTTTACTGATTAGAAATTTTCAAGTGGATTCCTATCTAAGTAAATATATTCAGGTTAATTATGTGTATATTCAAAATCATGACACTCCAAAAGCGAGACCACATAAATAAGTTCGCAAGTACAAAAAAGTATATAAAAGACTCTGCAGCTGGCTAAAACCAAAATAGTTACAAATTAGCTTGGAAAATGGGAAAGCTAATAACGTTACTTGTTATTCTCAGCCTTGGCTCACTGATAAGCGGTGAACGTATGTTAGACTAAAGGAATATGGCCATAAGTATTCATTAACAACATTGCGCTTTAGGCATCGTTAACTGTTATTGGGGCACTTGGGCCAATTACTGGAGCGGCAATGGAAAATTTGATGTATCCAATATCGATGCCAATCTGTGCACCCATTTGAGCTATACTTTCTTTGGCATCAACAATGATGGCTATATTTACTCCCTGGATACCTGGCTAGACTATGACTTGGGTTTCATTCGACAGGCTGTTGGTCTTAAGAATCAGAATCCAAATTTGAAAGTGCTCGCTGTTGTTGGTGGCTGGAATGAGGGTTCAACGAAGTATTCGAACATGGCTGGGGATTGGAACAAACGTCGCAATTTCATCAACTCTGCTTTGGATTTGCTGCGTAACAATGGCTTCGATGGCTTGGATCTGGACTGGGAGTATCCAAATCAACGTGGCGGCAAATGGGATGATCGTTCAAACTTTGTGACTCTACTGCGTGAGATTAAGGAAGCGTAAGTATCGATTATTCTTTCGATTAAAATCGATTATCGTTTAAATTCATATATCCCTCAAATTTCACCTTGGCATGATATTATTTCACCATTGCTTTACAAACACAAAAGTTATTCAAGGTTCAAATTTTCCCTTTCATAGTTTCGCTCCCTATGGTTATGAGCTGAGCATTGCCGTTGGTGCTGGAGAGTCCACAGCTAGCACCTCGTATGAGATTTACAATATTGCCCAACAAGTCGACTTTATCAATGTGATGACCTATGACTTTGCCATGGCATCCGACGGACGTACCGGCTTCAATGCCCCACAGTGGGCCATCGAGAATGCTATCAACTACTGGTTGGATCAAGGTTAGAACTTCTTCAAAACTCTTTTCAACTGATACTAAATCAGATACTTTGTTAGGTGCACCCGCAAATAAGCTTGTGCTTGGCATTGGTCTTTATGGACGTAGCTTCCAGTTGTCGGATCCCGCCCAGAACTGGCCAGGCGCACCAGTCCGCGGTGTTGGCGGTGCTGGCCAGTATACCGGCGATGGTGGCTACTTGGGCTACAATGAGATCTGCCAGAACAATTGGCATACAGTTTTCGATCAGAATAATGCAGCACCCTATGCCTACTCGGGCGATCAATGGGTCAGCTTTGACAATGTGCTCAGTGTGCAGTGGAAAATGGATTTCGCTCTGAGGAAGAACTTGGCTGGTGCCATGGTCTGGTCCATTGAGACGGATGATTTCCGTGGTAACTGCGGTGAATCTTATCCACTTCTGAAGACCATCAACAGGAAGTTGCGTTGGTAAATGTGTTCCTTGATAATAAATAAATAAATAAATAATTTTTCAATTTATATGATTTACGTTTTCAATATTTTTCTTAATCTGTCAATCAATTATTAGAAAAAGCTTTAATAATGTGTTCCTTGATAATAAATAAATAAATAAATAATTTTTCAATTCATATGATTTACGTTTTCAATATTTTTGTCAATCTGGGAAATATTAGAAAAAGTTTTAATAATGTGTTCCTTGATAATAAATAAATAAATAATTTTTCAATTCATATGATTTACGTTTTCAATATTTTTCTCAACCAGGGAATTATTAGAAAAAGTTTTAATAATGTGTTCCTTGATAATAAATAAATAAACAAACAATTTTTCAATTCATATGATTTACGTTTTCAATATTTTTGTCAATCTGGGAAATATTAGAAAAAGTTTTAATTTATGCTATTTAAGTCTTTATTGTAAAGATCGCAAAAAAGCGAGAGTACTTGCAAAGTTGTATACAATATCTTTATATATATTATATTTTAAAAATTTAAAAAAAATAAAATAAATAAATTGATAACTAGCCGTAAGCTATTGTGTTGTAAGTTAAGCAAGAACACAACTCATATATGTTTAATATTTTGTTTATTATAATTGAGATTACTCAAGGTAGCACAAAGCTTGAAGCTTCATTATTAAAACTCAAAAGCTTTAGCAACTTAATATATCACACCACGATTGCAATCAACCAAAGAATTTTTAGATTAAATAACCACACTACGAAAACAAAGAGAGAAAAAAAGGAAAAGAAATGTAGCTTTCACTCGAAATGAAAAATCTCTTCCCAAAAAAAATCAACATGAAAACAAGTCATAACTCCCTCACAACTCAACCGATTTTCAAATGCAGTACCTGAAAAGTCTTGGCTTGCCATTTAGATTAATCCTGCATTTCCAGTTTTACTCGACATTTTTTGAAAAAATTCTTCCCAAAAAAAATAACATAAAGGTAGTTCAGAACTTTGCGAGGTCATAACTCCCTCAAAACTCAACCGATTTTCAAATGCAATACCTTAAAAGTATTGGCTTGCCATTTAGATTAATACTGCATTTCCAGTTTATAACGTAATTCACTCAATGGTACCTACCGGAAGCCGCACCATACCGCGGATTCGAATACTAGCTTTTTAAGGACTCTCTGTATTAGTAACGCACACTACGATTTCTCCCTAGAGCCCAGCTATGAACAAATACACTTACAACCGTCTCTTATGAACGAGTTTCAAATACAGATACATATATACCTTTAAGCGTGGTGAACTCGAAAGATATCTGTACTTACAACTTATAAGTAGTATCAACTAATCAAATGCAAACAAAAAGTATTCACTTACCCAGCATTAAAGAATTGAGTAAATAGTAATTTACTATCCAAACATTCCTCAATTTTGTTGGATTGTGTTCAAATATTTGCAAATAAGTATGCTAGCTATAAATAATAAGTTACGACAGTGCCAAAATTCGTGGGGGCGATTATACCATGAAATCAATTAAATCATTTTGAAGATTGTTTATAAATACAAGTATTCCCCTCTGATTAGGTTCAAGTACTCGATGAACTTGATAAGAATACAGTCAAAATATAGTTGAAGTGGACTGAATTTATGCCCATATTTAAGAATATTCATTTTGATGCAAACAAATCTAGAAAGTGTTATTAGTTAAGAAAAAACGTAATCTTGATCATGCGACGGATGACAAAATATATATGGGACCACTATTATTTTATGGGCCTAATCTAACCAAACAAATACTTGCTGATAAGTTCGCATTAAGAGTGCACGACCTATAAAAGCAACGGTCAATATGAATCTAAAGCTAAAGCGAGAACCATGAAGTTGTTATTCGCTTGTTTGTTAATATCTTTGATATGCGTGGGATTTCCCATTGCTAATGGAAGTAAGTATAAGATATATTGCAAAGATTAGACTTGCTACTAATTTGGATTTGTAATTTGTTTGCAGAGTTACTGAATTGTTATTGGGGCACCTGGGCCAATTATCGTCCGGGCGATGGCAAATTCGAGCCCAACAACATTGATCCATCCTTATGTACGCACATAAGTTATACCTTCTTTGGCATTGGGTCTAATGGTGAGTTCAAGTCACTGGACACATGGCTGGATATGGATGATGGCTTGGGTAAGTAATGGTTGAACTTAGTCATAGGATTAATACTAAATATCCTTTTTGCCAGGCTTCATTAGCAAAACGATTGCATTGAAGCAGGTGAATCCGAATCTTAAGGTCTTAGCGGTTGTTGGTGGTTGGAATGAGGGCTCTACGAAGTACTCGGCTATGGCTGCTGATCCTGTCAAGCGTGCCACATTCATTTCCACCACATTGGCCTTTATTCGTCAACATGGCTTCGATGGTCTCGACTTGGATTGGGAATATCCGGGACAACGTGGTGGCGCTGCTGCCGATAAGGTTAACTTTGTAACACTCTTGAGGGAAATTAAGCAAGCGTGAGTTATTAACTAAGATTTCCTACTTTCGAAGTGTATAACTCTTTGTATCTCTTGCTCTATCTAGATTTGATCCTTATGGCTTGGAATTGGGCATTGCTGTGGGAGCTTCGGAAGCTTCGGCTCAACAATCCTACGATATTCCTGCAATTTCACAACACTTGACATTTATTAATGTGATGACCTATGACTTCCATATGGCACTCGATGGCTATCTGGGCTTTAATGCTCCACTTCCCGAAGTGGAAAAGTCCATCGACTATTGGCTGCAGCAAGGTAAGCGAATTGGAGCACTCCTTTCAGAACCTATACTTATGATATGTTTGTTTTTTTTTACAGGTGCTCCTCCTGAGAAACTCATCCTTGGCATTGGCTTCTACGGCCATAGTTATCAGATGGCGGATAGGTCGCAGAATCGTCCGGGTGCACCTAGCATTGGACCCGGATCAGCTGGCGCCTTTACCCGGGAAAATGGTTTCATGGGCTATAACGAAATATGCGAAAATAACTGGCAGACTGTATTTGATGGCGAGAGTCAGTCACCTTATGCGTTCCAGGGTGATCAGTGGATTGGCTATGATAATGTGAAGAGTATTGAGATTAAGATGCAACTTGTGGAATCGAGGAATTTGGGTGGTGCTATGACCTGGTCCATTGAGACCGATGATTTCCGTGGTCGTTGCGGCGAGACTTATCCCCTGCTGAAGGCAATGAATCGAGGTTTGGGTGTAAATGTGGGCGGTGGCGGAGGAGGTAATGTAGAACCAACACCACCGACACCACCCCCAACACCAACCCCAACTCCAGGTGGTGGTGGTAATGGCGGTACTGCATGTAATGATAATTGCAGCCAGGATTGTTATAACTGGCAAAATGGCAGTTGTAATCGGTTCTATCAATGTGTGAGTGGACAACGCTACGACTTTGAGTGTAGCGGAGGACTCTACTTTGATCCCAACACCTTAAACTGTAACTGGCCCTCTGAGGTCAATTGTCCCTACTAACATTTTTAATAATAAACAAGCAAAGATCATGTAAATTACAAATTGTTATAATTTTTTATGCATTTTATCGATATATTTGATTTGCCAGATCTTGTGCACATATCGATATATTGGTTTTGCCGGAATGAGCACAATTATGCGCAAGCAAAACGCAAAACTGAGAGCCCTGTTAAATGACAGTGACAACGCCGTCAAAATAATAAATTCCGGCTCGTTAAAGTACGCACAAAGTTAACGCCGTTTTCAAAAGCGTTTTTTCACATGCGCATAGTGATTTGTTTTTTGTGAAATAAGGCAACAATTGCGACACGTAAGTAAATTAAACTATTAAAAACTTGTAAACAGTGTGGATTATTAGCAGATCAAGAATGCCAATAAAATCGGTGCACCATTTCTCGCTTGAAAAGCAACAACTTGCGAAATTGTCCGACGCTTCGGCAGACATTCGCTTGTTCACATTTGAACAAGTGGAGACGAGTTTTATGCACAGCCGGATAAATGACGGCGCAAAAAATGTTGACGTATTGATGTTGCTGCAGCAACTGATACGCTGGTTTACCTTTACACCAATAAAAGCACCAGATCGCGTCCTTGCTCTGATGCTTGAGCTTATGCGCACTGACAACGGCGCCAAAATATGCTATATAGAGCTCGACGAAGAACTCGACAAAATACGCCAACTGTTGCAAATAACTCCAAACTGCAAAAATGTGCAGCTAAAACGGTGCATGGATCTGCTGGACGATTTGGAGAGCCAAATTGATTCAATATATAGCACGTCTCCCGGTTCCGATACAGGTAAGTGAATGGTTAGAAAATGTCATATGCATATAAAAAAAAGTAATATAAATATGTGCATCTTATTGATGAACTAATATTTCACCTTTAACTGTCATGGTGAAATGGTCAAGTAATATGCATGCGTGGTGAATTTATATGCATATACAACTTTACCATGGTACCAAAGCAAATAATGCAAGTGTGGTACAATATAATATGATTTGATTTGGTGAGGTCGAGTTTTGGTTTTTTGATTATTTAGTTGGGTTTCACTTAAAATGAAGCCACAATAAATAAAATTCGATTACTTTACTACTGACAACAATTTGGTACCAACAACGAATCACACCACACTTTGAATAATTTCACCATTGCAACAGTCTTATGTACAGTGTGACGAAATTCAATCAGAGTTATAGTTTCATTTTATTTTTTTTATTACTATTAACATTTTATTTCCAACTAGATGAATCGTTAAAAGATAAAATAGAATTTAATATTGATTCTTTCAAACTGGAGGATAAGGACCGCGAGCCAGCTTGGTCTGCCCCCAGCGATGACGATCTATTTACACTGGCCGCCATTGCGGATGGTCTGATGGTTGATAACGATGAGCTGTTGCAGCAGCAACTACTCAACATGCAGATCAAACTATGTGACTATCCCGTGGAGTATCTGTTACAGCCGCCGCACGTCTTTCTACGGCTGATGCACGTGCACCAATTAGTGAAATCGGACGAGTCACAAAATGCCATTCATCGTGTGATGTTTGCAGTTGTAAAGCAAATCCAACGTGGCATCAGCGATCGCTGCCAAATTCGTAACTATAGCATTGCCAAAGACACTGGTGGTAAGGTCCAATTGCGTTTAACGTGCGTTTTAGATATGCTGATCAAATCGTACTGCTTTGATCCGTTGAAAAAACCGGAAAGCGAGTTTAACTATCAGGTTTGGCGTTTGCTTGAACTAATCGCTGAGATACTCAAAACGTACTCTGATCTAAATGCACCCATCCCAAGCCCACATGTGCAGGAACTGGAAGAGTTTGCAAAGAAAATCTTGTTCCAATGCCAATCGGTAGATGTATCCGATGTACCGGAGTCTCAAAACATGGGCAAAAGGCTCATGGTACCACGAGTTGTATCTTTGATGTTTAATGAATTCCTGATGAAAGCATTCGTTGAAAATATATCTGTCAAGAAATGTGTGCCGGCTGCCACATTGCTTGATTCATTGCTGGAAGACAATGCCTATTGGTTGTGCATACCACAACGATTGAACGAACTGTGCATATTGCGCAGTCTTTTCGACAACACTGTATCACACATTCAGGAAGATTTGGTCAAGTCGAAGGAGGCACTCAAATTGTCAATTGAACAGCTGCTAACCAAAACGAAACTTGCACCGCAAAAGCTGTTGAGGCACCATGAGCAAATTAGTTCGGGCCTAATGCAATTGAACAGCAAGTCATTGGTGCAACAGCTCGTTGAGGCAATTGTCAAGTGCACCAGCTTGTTCATAACCCAAGTTGATTTGCGTAAAATGGCGGAAACACTGATCATCAATCTTATTGAACTGTCCGTGGACACCGGCTTGCACGGCCATACATTGCAATTGCTGAAGAAGCCCGTCACCGAGCACTTTAATGCATTGACGAATAAGACAAACTATTTGCCTGGCTGCAGCAACATAAAGCTAATCCGCAATCGCATTCTCGGCCTGCCGATGAGCACTGCTGTGTTGCACAAACTGCTCCGCCTGAGTTGGCACCCATGGCATTCAGCTCTGAAGCAATGGTGCATTGATTACCTTGCCATGTGGTTGGCTGTTATGAAACTAATACCGGCGAATGAAGTTAGTGAGGTCTACGAGCTAGTGAAGACCCTGGTGCCGCTAATCGTTTATCGCAGCATCGAATACCCGCAACTGTATCAGTCGCTTTGGGATCTACTCGAACCGAATGGACAATATGTGGGCCGTTCTGCGGCGGTTAATGGCAATATCTGTTTTCTCTTTCATCCCGAGGAGAAAAAGCGTAGGGCTGCCATTGTACGCGTGGCTTTTTATCTAAATTGGCTTCATAGTCTCGGAGCAGGTGAAGGTATATCCATGGATATAAGAGCTGCGCACATGGTGCCGCATGATTTGTTCATAGTTAAGCCACCAATTGACTATGGCAAAGCATTCCGTATTGATGATGATAATCCAGAATCCCAAAAGATGAACTCGCTGTTGCAAGTGTTGTCCGTGGAGGATGTCGACGTGGCTGCTCAACCGGATTGGTGTATGTCGCTTGTGTTGCGGCACATCTTTTTGCATCCGGATTCGGAACAGCGATGTTATGCGGTCTCCATCATATTTCTGTCAATTTTTCGCAGCGAGATCATCATCGACGAACGTACCCCAGAGCTACAGGAAGATCTATCTGCATTGTTCATACCGTTCATCTACGAAGTGAAAGCATTCACCAAACCCCAACGAAAACCGCTCTTGCACAAACTGATGGCTAGCAAAACCCATAAATTCGTCGGATATCATAATGCTCAATATTGGCGTCTCTTTTTGGCGCACGCTGTCTGCGGCAGCTTGGAAGATCTGTCGGTGTCCGCGATGCGTCAACTGGACATTGCCAAGTCAATGAAGTTAACGAAATACGATTTGGCTCTGGTTCATGCCACCAAAGTGGAACAGCAGTTCGAAATATTTCTAGAGGACTACACATGCGACACTCAAGACAAACTGCACTATGCGCTTGGCACTTTTCATCTGTTGCTGATACACTTGCGTGGCAATATCAAGACTGATGCTTGCAACAAGCTGTGGTTGTTCATGAACACTTACTTGCGAGTCTTGCCCACGCACACAGAGGACCTTAGGTCGTATACCTTGGTGTTGGAACTCTGCCACCGCTGTTTGCGCATTCAACTGTCCGAAGTGCATAAGGGTTTGCGCAGTGCCTTAGAAACTGACTCCAAGTACAGTTTCTTTGAGATACTCAAGAATAGCCGTGCCCCTTTGAGACTTTTCCATTTGGTTAGCGAATGTCTGGTCTTGCTTATTTCCCACACAGTGTGTGACAAGACGTTTGTGCCCAAGTTGGAGCAAGAGCTGTTCGTGAACCTAAGCAGATTTGCTCGCATGCACTTTGAGCTGCGCCAACTGCAACACCTGCGATGTCTTCTCAGTGTACTACGGGAGCTGAGCAATAAGCCTTTACATTTACATCATCTTAATGTACAGGTATGGAGGGTTGTGGCGCTTTGTTATGAACCCAATTTCATTCCTTCTCTCTCTTTTAATAGACACATTATCATCACTTCGTTCAGCTGTCGCGCAATTTAAGAACAAACTCGTTTACTGGAGCTCAGCTGCAACGAGACTGTCTACTGATCGTTTGTCAGCTGCCGTTGAACAGCAGGTTCAAGCCGGCGCACAGTTATGCAAGTGGAGGCAAATCAAAGGTCCTACGCTATTTGCTCAGTCTGCACAACCAGTGCGATAGGGAGGTGCGCGCCTTGGCCTGGACAGCGTTGGCCCTTTGGTGCCAGAGCGCTGGCCGTGATGCTGTGCCCGCACTGCTCAAGTTGCATCCATATTTGCCGGACGTGTTGCGCGATCGTTGCCTGCGCACGCTGCTGAATGGGAAGGAGGTGACGATAGTCCGTGAGCTGGCGGGACGTTTGTTTGAGATGCTGATTGACATAATGAGCCCGTTGCTGAAAGTTTCATTCCTCAAGGAGGCGGCGGCGGCAAAAAGTGCATTGCATTTAACTTCAAGCGTTCGATTGGAGTGTGTTAAATCGGAGGCAAAGCATTCGTGCCACATAATGAGCTGCTTTGTGGCTATATGCGTACGTCTGACCGTCATCGAACCAAATTGGTACTCAAAACTGTGCGATAGTCCCTTCTTCGAGAGCCTCACGGAAATTATGAAAGCGGAACTACCGGTGGACAAATTCAATAGGAACTATATGGATTTATGCGCTGGACATATCTGCAAGCTCTTTGCACGATGCCATCAACTGCATAATCTGTTTATCAATCGGACTATCTGTCGATTCCCGAAGCTGCTCCAGAATTTCTGTGCATTGATAGATATGGGGCTGAGGAATATGTCGCCGTTGCCGGAAACTTATCACGTTGAGCTGCTTAAACTACTTATGGTCTTTCTCAAGGAGGATAACTCCTGTGCATATCTGTCTTCGTTTCGGCCGCCCAATGTGATATTTATTGCTCTGATCCTGCGCGGTCTGAGGCTCGACAATACCGAAGGTGCTGTCATGGATTGCTCATTGTCAGCGCTATTGCTAATGCTGAACAGAGCACTGAATGCCACTGTTGGTAAGGACATAATGTGGCTGTTCAATGAGTATGTGGATGACTCCAATGATACCGAAGAAAACAAAAGCACCTACAAAGAGAACTTTCTAAATCCCTTATGTAAACAACTGACAATGACAAGCTTAAAGCCAGCAACGATAAAGCAAAACAAATTAAAATCAAAACAAGTCCAACAACCGATATTGAAATTAAACGGAACTATGCTGATGTACCAGCGATTGGATGAACTGTTTGAGAAGTACTATACGACCGGCCGATACAATTTCACCGATCCCTACACAAAGAATCAAGTGAAGGTCTGTGAAGTACTGGGCAAGTTGCTCTTCGTGTTTCCCCAAACACTGGAGGGTGCCGTTAAAAAGAAGCTACTCCACCGGATTATACAACAATTGGAGTCATTCGCCAGCAATACCAGCTACAAGGTGCCCCATGAGAAGGGTTCGGATTACCTTCCCACACACGACATTATCTATAATCTTTCGCTGTTGCTAAACTTGCTGATCAATTGGCATGCGGCACCGCATGCTGCCATCACGGATCCGGTATTGGCCTTGCGTCTGGTGCGTATACTGACACGCTTGTGGAACTGGTTCTCGGGCTGGATTGTCCTTGTCCGATTGACAATTCGGCTGATGGCCGTGCTCACCGAATACTCCTTAGAGGTATGCAAGCAGGCATCGCAGGCGCCGGGCAATACGGTCCACTCGCTCCTGCAGCATATTGTGCAATTCTTCGCTAAAAGTTTGCCAAATTCCGACTCGTATCACAGCGATATGTTGCATGGCGCATTGCGTATCATGACCAACTGTTGCGCCTGCGTCGAGGGTCGTCTGACGCTCCAAAAGATTGGCGTACTCAACATGATGGATAAAGTACTCAATATGTCGGTTCGACCGGACGTTCAGAATATCTTTCTACTGTTTTGGGAGACCTTCTCCCGTTACGAGCACGGCTCGAAGTTCTGTCATTTCGAGGCACTTAGCAGCGCCATTCGTCGCTGGCGTCCGTTGTACATGTTGCGGCTGCGTTGCATACGCATCATTAGCAACATGAGCTTTGACAGTGGCAATCGGATGCGCTTGCTTGAAATGGCCGAGTTCATGGATTTGCTCAATCACATTGTGCGCCAGCCGGTGCTGGTTAGAGATGGTGGTCCAACTGCTCCGCACCTCAATTCCTACGCGGAACAGCATCTAATTGCAGTTTGCTTGCTGAATCTGTACGGACCCAAAGATGAACACCGGAAGAAATTCCGTAACACTGAAGTATACAAACAATTAAGCATGCTCTCAAAATATTTAACATCTACACAAAAGAAACGTCACGAGCTTTTTCAAAAGTTTCCATTTGCAATCAAACTGAAAGATGTGCTGGAAAAGCTTCTAAATTTGCTCCAGTCATAGTTAACTACATTTGTATGTACATTTACTGTTGAGTTTTATCTAATAATCAATTTTGTGTTTTTTTTTTCTGATTAAAAGCTTTTAATTGAGGAATTTTGCCAAAATACCTGAAACGAGATAAACAAATAAACAGCTGCATATGTACATTACTTTTTTGTTAACTGTTTTATTTTATCAAATCACTCCATTCTCGTAATACGGTACAGTTAGAATTTACAAACACACTCAAAAGCTTTCTGCTCTCATAATTTATCAAATCACTCCATTCTCGTAATACAGTACAGTTAGAATTTACAACACACACTCAAAAGCTTTCTGCTCTCTGCTCTCACGATCTTTCCTTGCACTCTTTCGCTCTCTGTTTACGTTTTTCCTAGAAATTCCAACACCTGCGATAACAGCTGTTTACTGCTTTCACTTTTTATTTATTACTTAATTACTTACGTACTTTGGATAACGCAAATCTTATCACAAGCTTAAATCAAACTTTTAAATAGCCTGATATCAAAAAGCTTAGAGCAAAGCTCAACGTACCACAATTATTATGTCAAGATAAGTAACTTGTATGAAACTACTACATGTACAGTTAATAATACATATCTACTGTATGTGTGTTCCAACTAGATCTTGCCTTATGCATATTACACTAACAAGTTTCGTTATTATTGTTTTCATTGTCCAACTGGCATTAGAAATATATACACACACACATAAATCTTTTCAATGTTCTCGCAATGCAAAGCACAACCAAATAGTGAGAGGGAGAGAGAGAGAGAGAGCTACTCGCTCTGTTTTGCTCCGTTTGGTATAAATATGCATAGCAAACGTTATATGCATTCAGTTAGCGGCGATCGCTTCGCTCTGTTAGACGTACGGTAAAAAGCAAAATGGCTTCCACTGGCAAATATTGTTTTGCTATCGATCGCGGCGGCACCTTTACCGATGTGCTCTGCATTTGTCCCGGCGGCCGTGTGCGCACCATGAAGCTGCTCTCGGAAGATCCGGAACGTTACAGTGATGCGCCACGTGAAGGCATACGGCGTATACTAAAAGAGGTATAATTATTCAATAGATAAATGGGAGTATGATTTAATGAAATGAGCATGAATTGCAGGAAACTGGCTCAGATTTAACGGCTGCGGGTCTGGTGGATACCTCAAGGATTGGCTGGGTGCGCATGGGCACCACGGTGGCGACCAATGCTCTGCTCGAACGCAAAGGTGATCCTGTTGTCCTAGTGGTTAACACTGGATTCCGAGATCTGCTCTACATTGGCAACCAGGCGAGACCAAAAATCTTTGATCTCAACATACGCAAACCAGCTAATCTCTACCAGACGGTCGTCGAGGTCAACTGTCGCATTGTGCCCGAGCAGTCGGAACGTTGTCAGCTAAGTATGTTGACTTGGTTTCACATATATTTATTAGCTTGCTAACGACATGCCTTCCAGATCAACAGTGGAAAGTCCTGCAGGGCATCACTGGAAGCAATTACTTGGAAGTAGAACCGGTGGACGAGTCGGCTGTGCGGGAATCCTTAGCTGGCGCTCGCCAACAGGGCATAAACTCCGTTGCTGTGGTGCTCACCCACAGTTACGCCTGTCCGGAGCATGAACTGCGCATTGGAGAGATTGCCACCGAGCTGGGATTCAGTCATGTCACACTGTCCCACAAGGCTATGCCCATGTGCCGGGTGGTGGCTAGAGGTTATACAGCCTGTGCGGAGGCATATCTAACACCACACGTAGATCGTTATCTAGCGAGGTGAGTTATTCTCTCTCTCCCTCTCTCTCTCTCTCTTTCTGTACGTATATAAATCTTTGTGTTTGTGTGTGTGTGTAGTTTAACTGCTAATAAATTAGTGTGATGAGAGTGCGTCTTTGTTTTTGGTCAATCCACAATTCAGAAATCCAAAACAACGGCGACAACAATAAAGATAATGATAATAATATAAAGAATGCAAACACAAACACGTCGCTAGAAAAAGTCTAAGTGAAAAGCTTTCCTCACACAAAACTTTTTGAGTCTAACAATGCAATAACAAAATTTCAGTGTTCTCTAGTGTACAGTGATGGTCAAAAAAGTAGTCAAGCCCAATTTAACAGTGCAGTAACAAAATTTTCCGTTGAGCGTCATTCGACATTTATTGATTACTTAAAGCAATTACGTTTGTGCAAGACTTTATTAATTTTTGAATTTACACAATTGCAGCTTTAAGTCTGGCTTCGAGAATCAATTGAGTGGCGTTGATGTGCTCTTCATGCAATCGGATGCAAACACAAACAAACGTCTAAGTGAAAAGCTTCACAACAAAATTTCAGTGTTCTGTAATGTACAGTGATGGTCAAAAAAGTAGTCAAGCCCCATTTAACAGTGCTGTAACAAAATTTTCCGTTGAGCGTCATTCGACATTTATTCATTACTTAAAGCAATTATGTTTGTGCAAGACTTTATTAATTTGAATTTACTCAATTGCAGCTTTAAGTCTGGCTTCGAGAATCAATTGAGTGGCGTTGATGTGCTCTTCATGCAATCGGACGGTGGCTTAACTAATATGGAGAACTTTCGTGGCGCTCGTGCCATACTCTCCGGGCCGGCAGGTGGCGTTGTCGGTTATGCATTGACGGGTTGCCGTGAAACTGAGCTGCCATTGATTGGTTTCGACATGGGCGGCACTTCCACCGATGTGTCTCGATATGCCGGCAGCTATGAGCATGTGATTGAGAGCACCACGGCGGGTGTGACAATACAGGCGCCACAATTGGACATCAATACGGTGGCGGCGGGTGGCGGTTCCCGACTCTTCTTTCGCTCGGGCATATTTGTGGTGGGTCCAGAGTCAGCTGGCTCGCATCCGGGACCAGCGTGCTATAAGAAGGGCGGTCCACTGACTGTTACCGATGCCAATCTGATGCTTGGACGCATTCTCCCCCAATACTTTCCCCAGATCTTTGGTCCCAATGAAAACGAACCTCTGGACTATGAACTGACGCGCACGAAGTTTGCCGATCTGCAGTCGGATATCAATGCTCACTTGAAAGCGACCGGAGATTCCAGAGTGCTAAGCATAGAGCAAGTGGCTCTGGGATTTATCCGTGTGGCCAACGAAACCATGTGTCGTCCCATACGCGCTCTAACCCAATCCCGTGGCCTGGACACGGCCAATCATGTGCTCTCCTGTTTCGGCGGGGCGGGCGGACAACATGCCTGCTCCATAGCCAGAAATCTGGGCATTGCCAAGGTTCTGGTGCACAAATATGCTGGAGTACTCTCCGCCTATGGCATGGCCCTGGCCGATGTGGTGCAGGAGCTGCAGGAGCCCAGCGGCATTGAGTACAATGAGGCGAATGCTCAGCTCCTTAAATCCCGGCTGGATGCCTTGTCGGAACGGTGTCATGCGCAGCTGGCGGAGCAAGGATTTAAGCATATTGAGTTGCAGGCATTTTTACATTTGCGCTACGAGGCCACAGATGGCGCTTTAATGTGCTCACCAGCTGCTGTAGATGAAAATCCAAGTGGATCGGTTCTAGTTGCGGCCTATGGTGATTTTCATGTGACTTTCCTGGAACGCTATCGCACCGAGTTTGGCTTTGTGCTCCAGAATCGACGCATCATTGTGGATGACATACGCATACGTGGTCTGGGCAAGAATGAGACGCCACCGGAGGCGCAAGTGGAACGTGCCCAGGAGCCGAAACCAGATGCCGAAGGAACTACCAGGCTGCACTTTGATCAGGGCTCCTACGATGCGCCCATCTATTTGACCAAGCATCTGCGTGCGGGTCATCAAATCGCTGGACCCGCTGTGCTCATCGATCAGCTGTCCACAATCATTGTGGAGCCCGAGTGCCAGGTGCATGTGAGCAGCCATGGTGATCTGATTATGGATGTGCAAACGAGTGGCAAGCATGGCATCAATGCCGACTTGGATCCAGTGCATCTGAGCATCTTTAGTCATCGTTTCATGAGCATCGCCGAGCAGATGGGCAGGTGAGGTGCTTCAATACTCTGCGCTTGCTCGAGAATTGAAGAGAGAAGTCTGTTTTTTTTCTTTCAGGGTACTTCAACGCACTTCGATTTCAACCAATATCAAGGAACGTTTGGATTTCTCCTGCGCCTTGTTTGGTCCGGATGGCGGGCTGGTCAGCAATGCACCACATATTCCAGTGCATCTGGGTGCCATGCAGGAGACGGTGCAGTATCAGCTTAGGGTCCGTGGAGAAACATTGAAAAATGGCGACGTCATCTTGGCTAATCATCCCCAAGCGGGTGGCTCCCATTTGCCAGATCTAACCGTTATAACACCAGTCTTTTATGAGTAAGGAAGAACTCTTGAAAGGATTAGTGTTTCCCCCATCTCACTCTCTTTCCATTGCAGGGGCCAGTCGCGTCCGGTGTTCTTTGTGGCCTCGCGTGGACATCATGCCGATATAGGAGGCATTACGCCGGGCTCAATGCCGCCGCATTCGACATCTTTGTCCCAGGAGGGAGCCGCCTTCAAGTCCTTCCTCATTGTGGAGAACGGAGTGTTCCAGGAGCAACAGATTGTCCAACGCCTGACAACGCCAACGGGCGCCAAGGGAGCTGTGGGCACCCGGAACCTTAGCGACAATCTATCCGATCTGAAAGCCCAGATCGCGGCTAATCACAAGGGTATTCATTTGGTGTCCGAGCTCATCGATAGCTATGGCTTGCATGTTGTCCAGGCGTACATGACGCACATACAAAGGAATGCAGAGCTTGCGGTGCGGGATATGTTGCGTCAGATTGGCAAGGATGCGTTGGCAAGGACAGGTTCGACGGTGCTCCAAGCACAGGAGTTTATGGATGATGGTTCACCCATTACACTCAGGGTTACCATAGATGCTGAGCAGGGCTCAGCACTGTGTGACTTCACTGGCTCTGGTCAGGAGGTGTGGGGCAACTGTAATGCTCCGCGTGCCATTACATTGTCAGCTCTGATCTATTGCCTCCGTTGCATGGTGGGACACGATGTGCCCCTTAATCAGGGTTGCCTCGCGCCCATTCGGGTGATCATACCAAAGAACTCCATATTGGATCCGTCAGAGGGCGCTGCTGTTGTCGGTGGCAATGTGCAGACTTCGCAGCGTATTGTGGACACAGTCCTGAAGGCATTCGGGGCATGTGCCGCATCCCAGGGCTGCATGAACAACATTACGATTGGTGATGAGCAGTGGGGCTATTATGAAACTGTTGCCGGCGGAGCTGGCGCCGGACCGGGTTGGCATGGTGCCGGTGGTGTACACACGCACATGACCAATACACGTATTACGGATCCGGAGATCTTGGAATTGCGCTATCCCATGATACTGAAACGTTTCTGCTTGCGCACGGATGGCTCCGGCGGACAGGGCCAGCATATTGGAGGCGAGGGCGTCGAGCGATATTTGCTTTTCCGCAAGCCAGTTACATTATCCGTTCTCACCGAACGTCGCACACTGCAGCCGTACGGTCTAGCTGGCGGCGAGCCGGGCAAACGTGGACGCAATCTAATCATTAAACATGATGGCAGAGTTATTGCCCTTGGTGGTAAGACCTGCATTGATGTTGAGGCAGGCGTAAGTATAACCCGGCACCTTTATATATGCCAAAATAATATATCGGCTGTATTTTCCAGGATACATTTGCAATGAAAACACCTGGTGGTGGTGGCTATGGTGACGCCTCCAAAACTGATCTGTCCTCGCAGAATAATGAAAACACACAGAAGTTTATTGAACGTGGCACAGTTCATGATTATCGTCAAGCACAGGAGTCTGCATAAATATGCATTAAATTAAGCATGTTTTATTCCATTATATTTATAAAAGAAATTTTATTAAAATTCAAACTGCCGCTTATTACGTGTGTGACCAGATATGTTGTTTACCTTGTCGATGTACTTTTAGTGCGAAACAGCTGTTCAATGCCTACGGCGAATTTACCTATCGATTGCATGCTACTCTTTACCTGTTGCTAACCTATCGATTAATGCAGTTCTTAAATCAACCATCTCTATTAACATTTCTATTCTCCTGAATTTGCAATGAAAACACCTGGAGTTGGTGGCTATGGTGACGCCTCCAAAGCTGAACTGTCCTCGCAAAATAATGAAAACACACAGAAGTTTATTGAACGTGGCACAGTTCATGATTATCGTCAAGCACAGGAGTCTGCATAAATATGCATTAAATTAAGCATGTTTTATTCCATTATATTTATAAAAGAAATTTTATTAAAATTCAAACTGCCGCTTATTACGTGTGTGACCAGATATGTTGTTTACCTTTTGATGTACTTTTAGTGCGAAACAGCTGCTGGATGCCTGCGGCGAATTTACCTATCGTTTGCATGCTGTTGCAACCTATCGATTAATACAGCTCTTAAGTCAACCATCTCTATTCACATTTCTATTCTCCTGAATTTTGTAAACAATATGCACGTGTTGCGGTCCTAAGTCAATTTAAATTAATAAGTACTACTTATTAAGTGCTTTAAACGCGTTAATTGAACACAATTAAGAAACAGCACTGACTGCAAAATGGCGTCATTACCAGAGAAGTCGAAAGAAACAAATACTTTTCGGGTAACTAACTCGCATATATTCGGTGCACATGGAACCTATGCTAATTTCTATTATTTCGCCTTTGCAGTTTAAATCGTTTACAGATCGCGTCAATGAGATTGATTTGCGCCACTTGGCACTCTATCACATTGGTCACAAAAATGAACAGCTCGAAGAGGAGGACAATGAGACCTACTTTCAACAAACGCTCCAAAAATGGAATGTGCTCAACTTGACCGAAGAGTACAACGATTTTAGCAAGCGTTGTCGCAAAATTGTCACTCTGCCCCAGCTTTTGCATCAAAAGGACTTTGTTATCGATTTGCTGCTGGAGCGCCTGGCAACAGCAACAAATTTATCTCAGCAACCGCTGCTGGAATTGCTCTACGTTCTGGCACGCGATCTGCGCGAGGAGTTCTATGCATATTTTCAACGTGTGCTGGATCGTTTGATATGTCTACTAAATACCCAGGATGCCGAGCAGCTCGAGTGGACACTCATCTGTCTGGCACATCTGTTCAAGACCCTCAAATCGTATCTGAAACGCAACATTGGCATTGTCTTCAATGCCATCCTGCCGCTCTTGGATGAGCATCGTTATGCGGAGCATGTGACTAACTTTGCCGTGGAATGCTTTGCCTATATAGCAAGGGATGTGCGCGATTTCCCACGTTTCCTGGCATACGTGTTGAAAACTGTGATACGCGAGCAGGTAGCTAGTGTCCATGGCTGTGGACGCCTGCTCTACGAGATTCTGCGTGGTGTCAATGGACATCTGCACACTTGTGCCGCAGACTTACTCGCACACGTTCTCCGGCTGCTCGCCAATGTGGAGGGCACACACACGGACGCACAAACAGCACTGCTGGCCGACATTGTGCAGCATTGTTTTGGATTGCTTTTGAACTTCATCAATGCCGATCAAAGTGTTGTCCTTTGGCTGCAGCTCTGTGCTGCTATCAGCCACGAGCAGCTCAGTGTGACTGCCACCGTGCAATTGTTGGACCTCATCCTACCACTCATTACGCACAAGGAGGGCACATATATTGCGGAACTATCGCTCCTGGTGCCCACAATATTGAAACTCTTGGATCGGCATGCGGCGGAGCCATTGCATCAGCTGAGCACGCTGGTTAGCAGCCTGTTGCAGGCTAAGCACACCCAATTGACTCAACTCGATGCCAGTTGCCTGCTCCAGCAACAGCTCAAAGTCAGCCAAGTGTCGCGCACGGTTTACTCCGATTTCATACTACAAATGTTGGACTATAAACTCTTTGAGCTGCTCGTGCTGCCCCATGTTGTGGCACACTATGAGGAGCATCTGGATGGCGCTGCGCTGGAACTGCTAGCGCGCATTATACAGCACAAACGTCCGCTGCTCGTGGATGCCACCAGCCTGTCCCAGTGGCAGCCATATCCCATGCAGCTAAAGCAAGCACAAACCTTTAAGCATCTGGAGCAACAAATCCAGCACATTGATGTTAAGCAGGAGCAAAAGCTTTTGCTGTTAGTGCTGCTGCCACATTTGCGTGGCTTCGACAAGCAGCCTCTGGCGCAGGCTCTGGAGTCTGCCATGCAGGACAACTGCAGCAACTAGCTGACTGCCAGCTGCTGCTGCTACTCCTCCAAACCCATTCACTGCTGCAGTTTAAGTTGTCCAAAAAACTCAGCGCACAATTGCAGCAGTCACTGCTGCCACTGCTCCATCAAGATGTGCGTGCCTTGGCCTGCCTGCAGCTCATCCTGCTCAAGGCGTCCAAGTGCGAGTTGACGGCGGAGATCTTACGTGCCACCTCCCAGCAGTTAAGTCAACCGGATCGTCAGTGTCGTCGCATTGCCGCACACTGTCTGCAACTTCTCTACCACAACAAGCAGTCAGCCAATCCCTATGGCTATTTTGCTGCTGCCTGTGGCATTGTGCCCACGGTGCACAATTATCGTGAGCTGTTGCTGCAACTGCAACAGCTGGAGCCAACAGCGGCACAGTTCAAGGCATACGAGCAATTGCCACACTTCAAGGAGCATACGGTCAGCTTACTGCTCGGCCTGCTCTTCAACAACTTTAAGTTCGTGTGGGCTCCCGTCCAGCAATTGCTGGCGCAGTATGTTAAAGTGATGACCACCGATGAGTTCTGGCCGCAGTTCCATGCGAAACTCCAGCTGACATTCACATGCATTAATGCCACAGCGAAGGCAACGCCATTGCCACAACGTAGCTTTGAGTCACAGGCTCTGAACACGCTGTTGCCACTCGATGAGGAGCAGCTGGAAATGAGGCCGCAGCAGGCGGTTAATTACCGTCAATTGCTGTGGCAATGCATACCCATGTTGGGCCAGATGGCAGAGATCAAGAATCGGGATCTGGTGAGCCTGGTCATGCAGTTTGTGGAGCACGAGTATCGTGGCCAGCTGGAGCGCACGGAGCACACATGGAATCTCAATGAGATAACAGGTAATCTGAACTTTGAATATCAAAAGCAAAATCTCTAAACTTTGGCCAACAATTCTAGCTGACATGGATATCGAGCCGGACAACGAGCCGGATGCCGACGAGACAGTTGAAAAGACTCCGGGACGCAAGCGCAAGATACGCAACTCCCAAGCCAAATACATTCTACAAACACTTCAGCTCAAGTTGGCCTGTTTTGTGAAGCAACCAAATCCGAAAGCTGTGCATCGCGAGTCCGAGATGCGTGAATTCTATCTGGAGCTGTTGGCCGGTGCCAATGGACAGCTGCAGCAGCTGGCCTTGGATTGCCTGGTGGCATACAAGCAACCCTCAGCGCTCGTGCAGCACAAGCAACAGCTGGCGGGACTCATTGATGATGCGAAGTTCAAGGCCGTGCTCACTGGCTTTGAGATTGGCAGTTTGGCTGAACAGCAGCGCCAGGAACTGATGCCATTTATACTGCGTGTGCTCTATGGCCATCTGACCAAGGGCGGACAACGTCAGTTGAGTGGACAGCAGCGCAAGACATTGATATTGCGTTTCCTGGGCCAGTTGGAGGAGCAGGAGATCTTTAGTTTTCTCAAAATGGCTTTCGGCCGCTTCGAGGAGTATACGGATCAACCAGTTGAACTACTGCCACGTCACGTACAGCAACAGTTCCAGATCAATGCTGTAATCTCTGCACGTCAGCTGCAGCGCATTGTCAATCTGCTGGAGCTGATACGCAAGGAGTTTGCTGGCCGATTGAGTGTGGAGTTTCAGCAATATGTGCTCAAGCTATTGCTGCTGGCGGGCAGCGTTGCCCAGCAGGTGGTTGGAGGCACGGCACACCATGGCGTGGAGGCGGCCTACAAGAATGTCCGTCAAGGAGCACTCCAAACGCTGGTCAACTATTTCGGCCAGCTCTTGGATATGTCCGAGCTGTGGCAAGCGGCACAGCTGCAGGCCATATGTGAGGTCTTTGTCTGGCCGGGCTTGGAGCGACTGGCTCAGGATTCAATACATACGCCCACGCCACTGTTGAAGCTACTCCTGCTGTGGGGTGGCGAACCCTCCTTCCAGCCCTGGCTGCAGCAGCGGCCAACGCCCCAATCAATGCCCATCATACATCATTTGATGGCACTACTGATGAACGACAGGGCAAAGACTGTGGTGCGACGTGCCCTGCTCCAGCTGGTGGAGCAGTTGCTGGAGAGTGCCAATTCCGAGGAGCAGCATGCTGCAGTTGCTCTAGCCATACTGCAACCCTATATACCCGATGTGCTGCAGCTGATGCAGGCCAGTTGGCGGCACAAGCGTGCCGGCAAACAGACGCCTGGACAGGCGGGAACTCAACATCCTCAAGTCTGCTCACGGTGCATGTGCATCAGCCGGATACGTGTGAACTGCTACTGCAGACACTTCTGCCCATATTCACCAAGCAGGCGGCCAGTGCCGGACCCGAAACAGTGCTCCAACTAATCACGACGCTGTCTGAGCATCCTCTGCCAGCGTGTGCCCGCTCCACATGACTATGTGCGTCAGCTGGCGCCACTCTTCGAGCAGGTGCACGTTTTGCCCGCACGCAAGCTGCTTTGCGAGCTCCTCGCCGAGATGGCCAAGCTGACTGCATAAGCAGGCCAAGGAGCAGCTGGAGCTGTCTACTGCTGCTGCGCTCTCTCCGGGATTGGGCGCGCTTGGTGCTTCAGCTGAATGCCTGGGATAAGCGCTGGCTGGAGCAGCCCGACTACGACCGGCGACTCCAAGCCATAACGGAGCTAAAGCAGCTGCTGGGAACGCAAGGAGCATAGTGAATCCTCCATAAGTATAGATCTGTAACTGGGGGTCCGTCGGTCACCTACAATTGTTTCTACATGCTGCGACATGTCTCCGATCTGGGCATGCGTGTCAACATTGGCGAAGCTGCTCAAGCTCCTGCTCCCGCAACTGACCCAACAGCTCCAACAGATTCCCGCTGAACTCCACTTTTGGCTGGATGAATCTCTGTTGCCGCTGCTGCAGCGCTGCCTGCGTGATGAGCGGCACGAGCAGCCGCAATGAAGCCATCGGTCTCTTGGGCGAACTAGCCCGCCAGTGTCCCGCTGCCCATGAGACTCTGCGGGATCTGGCTCCCCTGTGCGATTCCCATGATGTGGACGTGGATTTTCTTTGTTAGAATATGCTGCACTTGCAGACACAGCGCCATGGACGTGGTTACAGCGTCTCGGTGAATATTGCCGGTGGCGCCAGCTGGCGTCAGACCTGCCCCACACCACGCACCCTGACCCAGTTCCTCATGCCACTGGCCACGAGATATCTGCTTAGTGGAGAAGCATGCCGGCAAGCATACATTGGTGGATGTGGCCATCGAGTCGGTGGGCGTGATGTGTGAGCTCCTGCCGGCAGCAGTATCATGCTGTGCTCCGACATTACCTGCAACGATTGCGTCTCTGGCTCATGGCCAGCAGAAGCAGTGCGTCCTGCTTGGTGGTGCGCATTCTCGATGCCTTCCACTTTGATCTAAGCCAAGCCGATGGCAATCTTCAGGCCCAGCTCAAGCACATGATTAAAGAAGCGGTGAAAGAAGAGAATGTGGAGGAGGCGGAGGAGGAGGCCAAAGAGGAGCTACCTGTGGACAGCACACACATTGATTTTGACGAGGAGCCGCAGCTGGAGGATGCAGGAACTGCCCAAGGCACAGAAAGTCACCTCCTCGCTGGCGCTGGCACCAAATGCAGCTAAACGCGTTATGGCCACCATTACCACGGTGCTCCTGCCCACGCTGAATCGCGCCATCACCGAGAAAACCAACTATGACAACAAGCACAAGGTGAATCGCAGACGCCTCAGCTACGAACGTGAGGAGGAGGAAATCCAGCGGGTGCCCATTGCTCTGGCCATGGTGAAGCTGCTGCAGAAGCTCCCCCACGAGCTACTGGAGAACAGTTTACCAGGTGAGTAGTGGTGAAGTAATGCTGAAGCAACCACATATTCAATGTAACTCCTTGACAGGCATCTTCATGAAGGTATGCACGTTCCTGATCGCCCCTCAAGTCCGTGCGGATGTTGACCCGCCATATACTGAAGAAGATTATGCTCACGCTGGGTGGCAGTTGGCTGGGCATGCTGCTGGAGCAGCTGCAATCGCTGCTGACACGTGGCTTCCAGGTGCATGTGCTGTCCGTGACGCTGCATGGTGTCTTGGACGCACTTCGTGGTCAGCTGCAGCCAGCGCATATTGAATTGTGTCTGCAGAATCTGCTGGAAGTGGCCTTTGTACGACATCTTCGGGGATGTGAGTGCTGAGAAGGAGGTGGACAAGATAGTGTCGCATACGCCGGAGGCGAAACCCAGCGCCAAGAGCTACTTAACATTGAATATAGCTGCCCGGCATATACGTGATAATTGTCTGTTGGATTTACTGCTGCCGTTTAAGGATCAATTGGCGCGCAGCCATTCCCGCCGCGTTACACAGAAGATACAGGAGTGCTTTGCCAAGATTGTGGCGGGTCTCGTGGAGAATACGCATATAGCGAGGGAAAAGAGCCTATTGATCTTCATCTATGGCACCATGTCGGAGAGCATAATGGATCTGCTGCCAGGCAGCAGACAGAAACGACAGCTAAATGCCAAAGAGCAGGACCTTATGCGTCGCTACCGTCCCGATTGTTTGCTGCTGCAAGCAGCACCGGGCAGACGCAGTGTGGCCACCG